>CM027666.1:5002500-6252500 GCA_015731905.1 Salix dunnii | reverse complement strand
TCCTACACGACCTATCAAATTTGGCATGGGTATCCTGCGTA
Source organism: Salix dunnii (assembly GCA_015731905.1). Classification (NCBI taxonomy): domain Eukaryota; kingdom Viridiplantae; phylum Streptophyta; class Magnoliopsida; order Malpighiales; family Salicaceae; genus Salix; species Salix dunnii. The sequence continues at coordinate 6,252,459 of CM027666.1, read as the reverse complement.
CGCATACACAAAATCAACAAAAAACAGAACTTTTCTCCATATTCTTTTTGAATACACTAATTAATCATGTCTAAGATACACGATAATTACATTGACCAGAGTCAGTAGCAGTTAATGTTTTTTTGGAAAGCAAGAATGGCGAGAGAGATCAAGAGCACTTAAGAGTCTATTTAATTATGCTGTGCTTATAAATTAGCAGATTTTAGTTTAATAGAGCAAGAATGGTGAGATCAAGGGAATTTTACTTTTCAGCTGAAGGCGGAGATTTGTTAGAGCCCGGCGCAGCGGATAAGTCTCTAAGCTGAAGGTAATCAGGGAGAAGTGAATGCATTCTGTAAACAGAGACAAACTCCTCAGTTAGTGAATACGGGACACCATGGTTTTCAGGCTTCTTAAGACCCACAACACCTCCCAAGATCGCTCCTCCAACATGACCAAACTTGTCCTTGAAACTTTTTCCCAACAATCCATACCTAAAAAACAGAAATATTGAAGGACAGTAAATTAAATTTACGAGTATTTTTTTCCCAGCAACCCATGTTATCGAAGCTAGAGGTTTACATACCAGTTGCCTCGCATTCCTGCTAATAGTGTATCCGTTTTCAGAAGTTCAACAGTCCAGTCAATTGTATGAACTTTTGCGATTACCGCAGAAGTCACTAGCCTTGCATACCGGTATAGCTCTTCGTCTCCCAGGTTCCTATATTCCCTCTAAATATGCAGCATATAAAGTCAATTAATCTATAGATACAAATTTAATTTCAAGAAATGAAATTAATGCAGTTAAATTTCACAAAAAACATACAGACACAAACCTTGAGGGTGTCGCAAATTGCATTATGCTCTTTAACGAAGAGGGCTTGCAAAATGGAAACACCTGCCCAACTATTGCGAACATCTCCTGAAACAGCAGTCCCATCTTGGTCGAGAAGGAGAAGGCCATCTTCAGATATCTTGAGCTTCCCGTCTTTGAAAGTTCTAACCTTATGCAACCTTTTTTCATTGCTCCCGTATATAGCACTTCCATCCCTGCTTGTATTTGTTAGAATGTATCAAATTCTTATTTACTTCGTATTTGTTAGATGCTGCTGTCTAGCATTAGATTTGTTCTACGAGGAAACTCCTGCTGTCTAGCATTAGATTTGTTCTACGAGGAAACTCCTGTTAGATATGGAATTTAGTGTTTCCCGTTCAATAATATCAAAATAAAATGAAAACATTTCATACTAAAATATTGTTTTATCTATAATTTATATTATTTTCTAACCTAGTTCAGGGCTATTTTTCTTTTATTATTCATGTGGAAAGGTTTTCTTCAACAATTGTAACAAATTGGAGTTATTATTTAGAAGAAAAACAAAATCTATGGATGTTTTCATGGGAATAACTGTGCAAAAAACTATCCTTGTATTTGCATCGTTTTCGATTGACTTGAAGTTTAACCGAGGTTGTTTTTAAATATATATTTTTTTAATTAAAATTATATTAAAATTATTTTTATATCAATATGTAAAAATAATTTAAAAATATCAAAAAATATAATTTCAAATGAAAAATAAAATAAAAATTAATTTTTTAAAAATATTTTTAAAACATGTGGACAAACAGCCCATTAATGATCGAAAAATACCACCAAGGTGTACGGATATTCAATGCTCCGCTCTTGATCTCCCAGAATCCGGTGGGGACTTCCTTTGTCTTGTAAAACTTGAAAGATTTAAGTGGACACTGATTGGCAACTTCCTTCGGCGCAACAAGCTCAATCTGCAAGTATTTATAAGTTACAGGGACAAAAGAAAAACATTACTTCGTCAAATATCTGATCTTTAATATTTTGATGTCAAAAATATACGATACATATACAGACACACACACACTCATGAGGTACCTGCTGAGTTTCTTCCAGGTGATCAATCCAGTCATGAACCATAAACTGAATCCATGAAGCTGCTATCATGTTGAATTGCTTCCCCGTGTCTATAAATTTTCTCCGAGCAAGTAGTTTTGTGGCGACGACCATAGGGTCTGGCTTCTTTAGCTACATAATTTCGATGTAATTATGTTAATTAGAAGAGCATTCGCTTGACAAAAATGATCTTGTTTAGATAAATCTTATATTTATTGCTTTACACATAGCTTGTTTATCACTTTTTTTTTTTTCTCCTTTTCCCTTTAATTTTTTTTTTATTTCCTACACTTGGAATATTCATCCCTTCTCTATTTGTACTATTCGTTTTGTTTTTATATTCGTTCTTCTATAATTTTATTTTTTTATTATTCTTTATGATATTAAAAATAAAAGATGGTCCACTGTAGCAATTATAATACTATCTTATTTCTATACTACGCTAGAAAATAATTTGAGATCTTAAGCATATTTATTGGCGTATTTATCTTTATTTTATTTTATTATATATAAGCATCGACTTTTTGATTTATAGTAAGCTTAGATCAAATAACTAGCTGGGAGTTATTGCACGTGAAAATAAACCTGATATTCTTTAAAACTATAAATTATCAAAACGAGGAAGAATACGTACCATAGCTTTTTGATTTACCGGGAGAATGTTTCTTCCAAAGAAAGTTCCTTGGCTTCCAGCACCCTCGTTGAACGGCTCGTTATATTTCCCGTCTGCCGTTCTATACGGATAATCCGCCGGGTTATAGCGAACTCCGGTAGGGGTTCTCCCAACATTGAACAGGTTGTATTCCTGGTGAAGGTGCCGGCGTACAGACAAGTAAAGTAGGCCTAAAAACACTGGTAACCGATGCCATATCCCCAGCTTATCAATGGAGTGAACGATCTGCACATACAAAATAATGTAAATACTAATATTTATCGTGGATTAATAAAGTAAATGATAATACCGGGCATGAACTGTAAAAACAAGGGTATTATTATATACAGGGGAAGCAGGATTTTACTAGGAAAAGAAAAGCATCGATAATGGTCATCCTATCAACAACTTCATGGAAGTCTTGGTGGATGAAACGATGGAGGGATGCCCTTGATAGAGTTTTTATCATCTCTGCTAGCCGGAGCATTTTTGCTTCTCTACAAACTGTGTTAGCTTGCAGGAGAGATCTACAAACCCTCTGCCTATTTATTACACGCCCGCCCCCTGAACAGGGGCGGCTATACTATTCATCTGCGATGACTATTCTACGAACTTCGTGTGGATGCGAGGAACTTGCAAACGATTATGACAGGGTGACTCGCGTGGTTACTTTTTGATTTTTACCTTTTGAGAAATTTTAAATAAATTTAATGTGCAGCATGATAAAAACGGATATATTTATTTAATTATTTAATTGGGTTGATATTTTGTGATTTTATTTTATTGGGCTGAAACTATAGAGTTTTCTCCATAGAAAATGTAGCTTGAAAATTTAGAGCCTTTGTTTTTTTATAATTCAAAGTTGTAAAACTTTTAATTTTTCAGAATCATTTTCGACGTATGTGAGGTCAAAGTTACAGAAGTAACAATCAAACGAGAGAGAAGAGGGGTTTTCCACAAAGGCGTCCGTACCAACGTCATTGTTTATTTATAATAATAATAATAATAATAATAATAATAATAAGTATTATTGTTATTATTGCTAGTTATTCTTGACCTCCCCCGCATAAAAAGAGAGCAAAAACTACAAAAAAATAAATACATTAAAAAAAATCAAAACATATACCAAGGATAACAGCGTGTCACAGCACCTGGTAAATTACGAAAAAAAACCTTTGAAAAATCTAACAATACAAGGATCCAATAAGGTTTTTCAAGGTTTCTTTTTTTATATTTTTTAGGGTTTTAATTGCAAGGAAAAATAGATTTTGAAGCCAATTTAGGTTTTAATCAAAAGAAAAGTTTGGGATTTAATTTGTAATTTTCAAGAGTTAACTTAGTCAAATCGAATTTTAATTGTATAAATTTTGAAATTTGATAGGAAATTAAGGGCTTAATCTAGGAATTCCAAAATCAAGTGCAAAACTGGAAAAAAATAATAATGAATGTAGTTGTTGAAATTGACTAAATCAATTATCAAATTGAAAAAATTAGAAGTTTGTTGATTAATTGATGGTCAAATAACACAAATTCATAACTAATGATCATAATAAAAATAGCAGCCAAATTACAGGTTAAAATTTTAATTATGAGTCTAATTCAAGGTTTAATTAAATTTATATGTTAATTTAGATCGAAATTAAAAATAATTTAAGTGTAAGAATTTTTAATATATTTAATTACATTTTTTAAATAATTTAATTGGTAAAAATAAATTATAAGCCTGATTTGGATTTAATTAAGAAGCTTAAAATTTTAAAGGACCAGGTTTTTATTTTTGCAAGCTTCATCATAGAAAAAAATAAAAAATGAAGTCAAAATCTAAAGCTAAGGCAAAAACAAAAACAATAATCTTTTCATTAAAGTCATGCAAAATTGGGTTAGGCTGATTATCTCGTTATATTTCAAGAGGGTGGCAAAATTGCACACGCCCGGAATTTGAGGCAAGTGCATGTATTTATAAGATAGTTCTGAGTCTTTAACTTTTTGTGCACAGGGATTAAAATGCATTTTAATTAGAGTTGTCAATATTATTAAAATGCATATATATATATATATATATATATATATATGAATAATATAACCTTGAAAACAGTACGCTGAAATGCTTCGAAACCAAAACGTCCCGTGCTAATAGAAAAATTGGAAGGACGACTGGAACGGTATTAACAACCTTGATTTTAATTTTTTGTGATATTTTTTTTATCCTTGAAAATTTTACTTTTGAAAAATGTATTTTATAAATTCAGATAAGTGAATAAAATTTTAATTGTTAATTGAATTTAAATTAATTGAAAATATGAATTCAATTTATTATTAATTGAATTTAAATTAAATACTATAATTAGATTTATTTCCAGCAGAGAATTAGTTTCAAATAATATATTACTAAGAGAAGAATTATACCACATTGATGCGTGTAACTCATTAATTTGTGCAAATATAGGGGAGGATTCCTTTATGATTCTATCTTCTGGGCATCACTGCTTCGTCGGAATCTAAAAATAAAAAATAAATTATTCAGTGTATTTATAGTTTGTACTATCACACCTTGTATAAAAAAAGGAACTGGTAAATTATTTTTAGTACAGATAACTATAATCACTGGTATAGACGTCATAATTTAATTAATAAAAAAAGGTTTATATGCATCGTTGTTTTAATCTGCTAATTAACCATGTTTATATGGATTATGGCTATATAATTCTCAGGTTTTTCTCCATCTCTGGTAAGTCTCGAGAGCCAACAGAAGATATTTTTATTAAATTAGCTATTTTTTCCACAAGGGCTGGCTGGCTGGCTGGCTTCTACTTTCTATATTTGTAAATTGAAAAAACAACGTCGCTATAAATCTCCATAGCCTTATCTGTCTCGTCATCTTCGTAATTATTTAATATGTATTATACCCATCACTGACCCGGCTCCTGGCCAAGCCTATGACGACCAGGCGAAAGCCCCCCTGATCTTTACGGAACTGTAGTTTCTGTATTTTTAATTTCAACCAAAGAAAAAAAAATCTAAAACACACAAAAATTCGTTGCTTGCACCTTCACCAGCTACGCAGAGGACCAAAGATATGACGCGTAGATCTCAGACTCTCGCATGCGAAGTGCGTTGACGTTAAAAGAACAAAGGTTTGCAGACACAAACTAAGTATAAAATACAAGATAAGTACAAGGATAATTTTTTTTTTCTGGATTCAAATAAATTCCATCTTTTATGAAATACATTTTTGTAAATCAAATAAATAAATAAAATCTTGATTATTTCAGATTTTTATAAGAAATATATGTTTTAATTCAAATTTAATATTTATTATGTAAATCTCAAATATTTTATCATCATACTATATCATATCTGGACCATGAAAATAGGATTACACATCCAGAAAAATTGACTTTCCAAGTTCTAGCATGTAATTATAGAGAGAGAGAAATTCAGAAGTTTGTGAAATAATAATCTGATAAAAAAATAACACGCTGACATTTTAAACAGTGACCCATCTCCTTATAGAACTTGGCCAGGTGGATCATTTAGCAAAAAATCCAGTGATCATTTTCGAGTCTTCCTTTCCTCCCCTTCAATGGCCACGATATTTCTGAAACGTTGACTTTGCAGTCGTACTGTTTGGATTGTCACGCCCAATTCGAGCATCAAAGCAATCCAAATAAGCACTGTCGAAGAAAAAATATTTCCGAACACTTTCATTAGCGACTCCTGATTGAAGTAACATCTCTGTCCCGAGAACTAACTCTGCATGCTAAAACTTCGAACGACAACCGAAAAAAAAATCCTATCCACATTCCCAGGCACTCCTTCGTGTTATGGCTAGCTTCCCAAAGTCAGCTTCGCACCATGGATAGACTGCAATACCTCCAACTGGACAATAGGATATGTAAGCTGTGCAATAATGAGGAGGAATCCCATGAGCACCTCTTTTTCCAATGCAGGTTTTCCTCTCAAGTCTGGAGGATAATTACGGGTCATGCCCACATTCAGTGGCCCCCCCTGACGTGGAATCACTTAATCGCCTGGTCAACAAACAAATTCCAGCAAACCAAGCTCATCCACCACATGATTGGCCCCCTCCTCTTGGCTGCCACGGTTGACCACCTATGGCAAGAACGTAACAGAAGGGTTTTTCAAAACATTGCTAAGTCTTCCCAATCCATTGGTGAGGATCCAGCTAACCAATCTCAGAAGAAGGAATCAAATCCCTGAGCACATTATGGCTACGTGGGAGCTAAATATGGAGTGGGAGGCTGGTGCCAGTTGCCCCCCCCCGGCCCAGGGCTATTAGGCCAGGTTTGGGCCCCCCTTCTCTTCGATTTGGGCCGAGTCTCCAGCAGGGCGAGATTCTAGGCCCAATTTGCTCCTTCGAGTGTTTAGGCCCGGTTGCTTAGGTGGGCCTCCTGCTTTGTTTAGCCTTTCTTGTGTAAGGCCGGTAGGGGCAAGGCCTTGATGCCTTCAGAGTAGGCCGGTTTAGGCCTGGGTTTGTGTTTATTTTAGGCTGTTGTTAGGCCCATCCAGAGTGTAGGCCGGCTGTCCAGAAGTCTTTTTCTTCCTTTCCTTAGGATGGTTGACTTTTTGGGGAAGCCTGTTTCTCTTTTTGCTGCTTTTAAGCTAGCCTCCCGTTGTACATTCTTTCTTTAATTCATCATTTTGTTCAAAAAAAGACAAAAAAAAAAGAAGATATATATATCCATACCAACCCTTCCTTTCAGTCAAGCCCGACTCCATGCAGCCCAGCCCATACCAGCCCAGCCCAGGAAAACAGTCCTTCAAGCATCGGAATGAATTCCTATTGGGCAGAGTGAAAATGAAAGACAAGCCTTATCCAATTACTGAATGCCACGTAACCTGCAACGAGTCGAATGACGTTTCAACTGAACCTTCAAAATTGACGTCTGGTACTCCAGACTTTCCAGTACACTTGTATTTTTTAATTATTTTAAATCAATGTCTTCGGTGCTTTTAAATTGTTTTTATATATTAATATTAAAAAAAACAACTCCACGAAAATATTTCATCAAACTTCAATCCAACCAGCAAGCAAATATCTATTATGTCTTCCTCTCCTTGATATACTTTTATCCCTCCATTCTTGTCTACACACAGTCCTTGATTTCTCTCCATATAACCGGCGGTAGTGGTCGTGGATCTATCAGATCAGTCGATCTAAAAAAGTGATGGCCGAGGACAAGTATAATCTGAAAAATCCAGCTGTGAAGAGGATTTTAATGGAAGTTAAAGACATGCAATCGAACCCATCTGACGATTTCATGAGCCTCCCTCTCGAGGTATGTTCAATTTTAATATCAATAATTTATTAATTTTGATTTTTTTATTAATTATTGTTTTTTATTGTATAATAGGAAAATATATTTGAATGGCAATTTGCTATAAGAGGACCAGGAGAGACTGAATTTGAAGGAGGGATTTATCATGGGAGGATTCAATTGCCTGCTGAGTATCCATTTAAGCCTCCTTCTTTTATGTTGCTGACGGTATTAACAATGGAAAACACCTCCTTTAAACTTTTTTTTTTTTTGTTAAATTCTTTGTTTTTCTTTCGTTTTGGAAATTCTTAGAGGGCTCATGTTTTTTTTGAATTATTTGCTCTTGTTGTCGGGTTTTTTATTGGCAGCCAAATGGGCGTTTTGAAACGCAGACAAAAATATGCTTAAGCATATCAAATCATCATCCTGAGCATTGGCAGCCGTCATGGAGTGGTTAGTTTTTTAGAGTTATTGTTGGCTTTACCAAACTATTATGTGTATAGATAGCTAAATTATCAGGACGCATCAGTAAAAATCTTATTAAATCTCTTATAGCGAAGAGGTTTTGGCGAAATATCGTTAGAAGTATTAGCAGATTAAGGTGTGCGAGTGAGTTTGATTTTGATATCCCGCTTGCTATTAGGCTATATTTAGGCCTGGGTTGAAGAAGAAAATGTTTGTTGGTGTATATATGTTTACTTGAAGAACTAAGATTTCTCTGTGTTTGTTTACTTCATGTCAATGGAGACCTGGCCTGTGGTCACATTTGTTGTGTTAACTAGGAAAAGAATTAGAGTTGGTGTACTGGAATGAAATCATTCCTGGAATTCCTGCTGTAAAATGTCATCTTTGACGTTGCCTTTTCTTCACTTACAAAGGTCTAATTGGTCAAGCACATGAGTATCTGATTCTTTGTAGAAGTTAGAATGTATTGATTCCATAGCTTGATGGCTGATGTTTCATGGTAACGATTATTCTTGTTGGCAGTACGAACAGCTCTAGTAGCACTTATTGCATTCATGCCCACCAGCCCCAATGGTGCGCTGGGCTCACTAGACTACAAGCAAGAGGAAAGGCGTGTTTTGGCTGTCAAATCTCGTGAAGCAGCCCCGAGATTTGGGACCCCTGAACGGCAAAAACTGATTGATGAGGTTAGTGATTATTTCTTCATGTATTGTCATTTGGTGCACTATGATCTAATGAACTGTTTGACGTGCAGATTCATCAATACATGCTCAGCAAGGCACCATCTGTTCCTCAACAAAACCCTGCACAGGGTTCTGAAGAACACCCTACCACCATTGAGGGTGAAACCCATGAAAGTTCACAAGATGCTGGGGCTGTAACAGCTGCTGAAGACCTTCCAAATCCAGCTGTTGGTGAAATTAACGAAGTGGGCGAGAGGGCTGTTGAAGAAGTGCTTGAAGCTCACATTACTGCGAACCCAAGTCCTGCAGACACTAGTGCATCAAGAGAGGTTCCTGCTAAATGTTCAAGCGATCAGCTACTGCAAAGGCAAGTGACAAGGGTTCAAAAACCAGCTGATGATAGGTTGTTCACATGGGCTGCTGTTGGACTCACCATTGCAATTGTGGTTCTTTTGCTGAAGAAGTTTATGAAATCTAGCGGATATGGTGCCTTCTTCATGGATGGATCTTAGATATAGTGATTCTTATGAAGCAATTTATAGAAAAAGGAAATCGCAAAAAGAAATCTAAATCATTTTTATGCCAGGATTGTTCGTATTTCGCAGTATATGCCATGAGCCGATTGACATGCTCCATTATTGTAATTAATAATGTGGATGAGAACTCATTTGCATTGACAAGATTGTGTATTTTAGTTTTCTATATTTGATCGTTGTAGATACTTCCGTTTCCGTAGTCATTACTGGAGTTGCTCTAGGAAGGTCATCTAACTGTTCGAGCGTCGTTTAATATTCACGCAGCTTGATTTATTTTCATATTTACTCGTCCGGACTTTTTATATTAACATCAGTCCAGGTTGACAAGCATATCCGATTAGCAGAACCCATCCTTCTGTGCATTTCATAAGACCCTGGTCAACATAGTTATTAGAGATCACAATTTCCCCTTCATGGCCAACTTCACCAACAGGAATGCCAAAGATCCGACATGCACGCTTAAAGCAAAGAATCAGGGCTAGTCTGCAACGAACTAGTTTAACCATTCTCTGAGTCGGCCATAATTAACCTCTCCGGTAACACTCACCTTCCTCCCGGTCCAAACAATGCAGTTGGACAACTATATACCCGTTTTTTTCACCTTAACTGGACAAAGATAGAGTTCTCTTTCAACGATTAGGTGGCATTTATATTTGGCAGAGAAATATATATGACAAAGGAATGCCATTGATCATATTTGACCATGCCAATTTCGCATGGAAACTGATCATGCTGTCTTTACCACGGCACAAAGTTACAAAATACTGTCATCGATACCATTCAATCAGTGACCAGGGAAGGGCGGTGGTTATATCAACAGGTAATTAAAGGTTGGATCTTTCCATGTATTGCCTTGTAACAATGGAGACTGCAGAGGGGAAGCCTTGACTTCGAATCGCGATACTTGTATGTATTTGTACAATTTGGACCCGCACATTTTTCACGTGGTGGAGGATAACTGCAAATCAAAACACCACATTATGAATACCACAAAACAGATAAGATTAATTATATCTAAACGTCGACAAAATGCTTGCACTTGCATTTCTACAGAGCATCCCAATGAAAATACTTGGATGGATGAGAAGGTGAGCTTGTACCTGCATGGCACTGAATTAAACATGTGTGGCAGACCAATGTCATCAGAGAAAATAACGGTAGTTCCAGAGGGACCGATAACCCATCTGACAGTATTTGGCCCGAGTGCATCTGCTCTGGCAGCCTTTGCCTGCACCAAGTAAAGTTTATTCTTGATTCAAATGCTGCTAAAGACCAGGAGATGGAGAAGATTGAAGTTGCACGTCTATTTTCCAAGTACCTGAACCACCTCATCACGCTGTCTCTTCATTTTTTCTTCCTTCTTCTTTCTTCCAGAATCCTGGCCTCGTATTTTTCTGATTGCTTCAGCCTAAAAAATTAAACGTTAAAGTTTTCCTATTCATTGCCAGGAAATTATAAAAACTAACATGTTGCATGATTAGCAAACCTCAGCCTCCCTTGCTGCCTTCTCCGACTGCATTCTACGCCTTTGTGCAGCCTCAGCTTTCTTTGATTGCTGCTCTACTTCAGAGAGCTTAGTCTTTTGTTCTGCCATCAATACACCGATAAAGGAAATAAGTTAGGTTTAGCAACAAGCATTATTACCTGAGGTGTAAACTAGTTTTATCTTCAATCATTCCCTATCCAAGCTGTAAATGAGACTGGTGCAAAGAACATGGAAGCAGACAAAACACCCACTTTTAGGAGGGATTGAAGGTAAACCATTCGGGAACTCAGGAAGACTAGCACCAGGCACAAGAAAATCATCTTTGGTTGTCTGAAGAGCCCGCTTATGTGCAGTTGTAGCTGATCCATTCCTTCCTCCAACATATCCCAGCCTCTTGCTTGGGTATCCAGGTTCATCCTCTGATGTAGGCACTTCTTCTTGCACAAAATCCTTATCCTCTTGCCTACCATCTGAAGCCAATGGTACCCCCCTTCTTCTCTCCTTATAAACATTGAGTCTCCCAAGGTAACGTGCTTCCTCGTCTATGTCACCATCTTCATCAAATTCCACATCCATTGCACACCTCTTAGGAATTCTATTGCTCTTGCGAACTGCTTCAAAATGAAATGTTCCATTCACAGAGATACTTTCACCAGAAATCTTTCTTCCCGAAGAATTGCCCTTTCTAAAACTAGAATCCTGAACAGGTAGCTTGTCTCGAGACCGAGAAGCATCAATGCCTTGATGAGATTTTGTGAGGGAAGACCCGCCATTGAAACCATGTTCTGTTGATGGCTTGGCATGTATTGTATGAGTGACACCACCAAACTTGAGCTTAAGCTTCTTCAGTCTTTTCTTACTTATCAGTCCATCGGAACCAGACACTACTTGTTCCTCACTGTGTCCACAGTTTAAAAACTGTGTAGAGGGTGACAGCAAAGTAGAAGTCTGTAGAAATTTCTGCAGATCAGAACAAGGCTGACGAGATATAATACTCCTCCTCTTCCTTATTGTGAACCCAGGACCAGCAGAAAGAGTCCCGTTTAAATTTTCCATCTGAGCTTAAAATTTGCAAACTGTTACTGTCGATTGCTTCCTATAAAAGCAGAAAAGCAAGCAAGAATATCTGAGAGTTGCAATGGCAATAAGTCACCATACCTGAGGATTAAATGCATAGAAGCATTACTAATCTCCAGCAGAGCATAACCTAAACATTTAACCATATGAAACGCTCGACTAGAACTTTGTTGAATAATAGAGAACGGGAATAGTAAGATTCAAAATAGTGCCAAGCAAAGTGATTTGAGATAATTTATACACACCAAATGGAGACTACTTCTTCTAATGAACAACGACAAAAAAAGATGAAAGAAAAGGAGCACAGTATATCAAAGAATAAATCCAAACTCCAAAAAGCGTAAATCTTGAAAAGAATAGCCAATGGTGTGCAGAAACTAAACTAAAATATAAACAAAAGGCTTGAGCATAAACACACCTTTATACATTTAAAAGAAAAATATATGCTCATAGAAGTGAAGTAACTCGTCAAAGAAAATCCCAAGAGACTAAGGTACTTGACTTCAAACGTGTTTTGCAGGAAAACGAAAGACGATCCTTGAAACCCCTTTGCTTAGAACCTCGCATTTCCATTTCTGATACAGAAATAAGCATAGCCATGAAACTGAATCCAGCTTTTCTTCTCTCTTTCCTTTATTTTCTCGGCAACCAAACAGGGAAAAAAAACAATCAAACAAGTAGATTCCCTCTTCTTCACAATGACATCTAAATATCTATTAAAAAATTTACTTTTAAGCTTAAGTTGAATTACCAAACCTAAGAACAACTCTCTTTTACATCGACAAACTATCTTTTTAGCTGCAGCTTTCTTTAGGAATAAAAAAGATAGCTTCCTTCTTTTTACATAAAAACCGAACTTCAAAGCAGACCCATTTCAAAGAAGCAAAAAAAAATGATCCAATAGCAAAAAGAACCTAACAAATGTAGTGGATACTTACCTGGCAAAGAAGCCAACTGAAACCCTAGAAAAGGAGCGCCACAAAAAGATAAGCACTATGGTGATTGAGGGGAAAGCATGTTGGAGAGGGGCGGTATGTGAGTCTCCTTTTCCTTCTGGGATAATGGGGAATGTTTGATCTAGTTAAAAATGAATGAGGGGTTAGTGCGAGAAAGGGACTTCTGCCATTCTTAGGCTGGTTATGGTAAAGGATACTGGAACTGGAACACTTTATGTGCTCCATTTTTTTTTCTCTTTTCTTGCTTCTCCACTTTTAAATTTCTTTATAAGCGGAAATTTTACAAAATTTTACAAGTAGCATAGGGTAAGTGTTTAATACATAAAGAGGCCCAGACAAAGCCCAAATGATCTCATCAGACTATTACACGAGCCTAAGGAGAAGGTCCACAAGCAATCTTTTGTTTTTACTCTTATTTAATGGTAAGAATATTTAAAACCTTCTCAAACTTTTGATAGCTTGTATGAATTTTTCATATTTAAACTTGAAATTCATAAATCAAAGCATAGTTGTCAATACCGTTCTGGTCACCGTTCCGGTTTTTCGATTGGAACGGAACGTTCCGGTTTCGGAGCGTCCCGGTGTGCCGTTTCGGTGTCGTACTGTTCATATATAATTAATTATATATATATAGAAAAAAATAAAATATTAATTTTGCAAGCATAATTAAAATTTGAATTCTTTTTTATTTAAAATATTTTGGTGTTTTTAAATTATTTTGATGTATAGATGTCAAAAATAATTTTTAAAAAATAAAAAAAATAGATTTTGAACCCGGAACGGAACGCCCGAAAACGACGTCGTTTTGTCCCGGTTTGTTGAACGGAACGGAACGTTCCGGCCATTCCGGCCGGAACGGAACGGATTTAATAACACTGAATCAAAGTGTTTCACCTATAATTAGTGTGTTGTGTTGTATATATAATTTATTTCAAGCTTTTAAGTTAATTATTTATTTAACCACTAATTTTTTGCCTTAAAGTCTCACTCAAAATTGATCAATTCGGAGAAATCCCTACCCTTCCGACCCAGCTTGGATCCATATCCATTATTGGGTTTGGGAGAAATTGCCTCCCCTAGCTATCAACTCGTTCATGTCATACATACACAAACATCTGCATTACAATTTTAGATTCAGGCCGATAAAAGAAAAAAGGCAATTCATCGGGAGAGAATGGTTTCAATTCATCCAAATATTCGCTTAAGAAAAACTGGTTTGAAAAAAGGGCTGATACTATCGTTAGCTAGCAGAGTACATTACATAGATGAGCATCTCCTTTTCCTTTGTTTAATCCAGATGAATATTCCTTTCTTTCTCTTATTTCCAAGCTCCTGTCATGAAAACTTCAAACGATGGCGCGGCAAAAGAGAGTACTAACAACACCAGGCATCACTTGAAAATGTTCCATCAATGTATGTGTATTGTTCTTTTCCCATCCTGTTTTAAATTGAGAGGATTTAAAGAGAAGAATTGATGGATGAAAGCTCTGGATTTCATTGTGCCGATTCATCAGACACCTTAACGGAGAACCCGTTATTCGTGCTGAATCAGCACAATGAAATGCTGCTTCATCACCCGTGCCGATTCATCAAACACGAAATGAAGGACTCAACTTCCCGTTGGAAATGCTGCTCCATCACCTGTGCCTTCACTGGGTATTTTCTGGCCTCTCTAGTATCTTAATTCCCAACATCCTCCCGTTATTCGTGCCTCTAGGCTCTACTTAACTTTCCGAAAGCACACTAGGCAAGGGCCGTCTCATATTGGCTTTTTTCAAATCAATCGTCCTTTCATCGTAATTCTGCAGCCTCTCAGTTGGGTGTTTTGGATCCATCGGAGCTAATGCACCATCATGCAGGGGATGGGCGACCATCCCTGGATGAAACACACACTGTCTCATGAAGGTGTTGAATAAACCTGATCTATAAATCCTCAACTGTTCTCGGTAATAACCTGTACACGCCATTCATCAACTCTCTCTCGGTGACAGACGAATATAAAAAGGCAGTGGACTAATTCCCTGTTCAAAAAATGTTTTTTTTAAATATTTTAAATTTACTTTTTATATATTTTTATATACTATATCTAAAATAATTTTTTAAAATAAAAAAATATCATTTTAATATATAAATAAAAAGCATAAAAAAAAAATCACCTCTATCAAACTTGCAAACATACCATAAATCTATTTGTATTATATTTGTATTGGTGTATTAATAAATTTATCAACTATTTTTTATTTGAATAATATATTTAAAAAATATATATTTTAATATTTGTAGATTAAATAATAGATATTAATGAACTCTTCATGCTGCGTGCCTATAAACTAGGGTTCTGTGCTTATTGTCATTCCCTAATATTATATATTATAATAAACCCTTCCTTTCATCAACGTGGGTCACCCAATACTCGGCAAATATTCCATTTTAAGGGAAGGGCGTCGCCTTTGTGCTCCTGGAGAATAGCGACTGCTGTCTGGGAGCAGCCGCTGTTGAGGCTCTAATCCACCGAGTCTTGGTATCCCTGTAACGTTATAATTATCACTCTAATCAAAACTAAAATCCACTGAACCCATTTTACCTGTCATTTAATTCTCACATAGTTACTGGTTTTGATTGTTTGTGATAAGAAATATGGAAGGTTCCTGGGTTTTTGAATCTGCAATGTGTAAAATTAATGGCTATCTACAAGAGTGAATGGGCTAATTAAACACCCTTGAAAAAGAGCTCGTGTAAGATTTAAGTTAAATGAAAGGTAAGTAGCAAGATTTATGATGCTTACTGCGTCCTAAAAACGGTGAAGAACAAAAGTAAGTGCAAAAAATAAGGTTCCGAGCATGGGAGTCAAAATTGAAACAACAGAACCAAACGCAACATATATAGGATTTCTACGATAACATCGCTTCATTTTCTAAGACCATAGATGCCAAGTCGTCCTGGTGTCTTTATGCTCCTCCACTTGTTCAAACAGCACATCATAATAAGATTAGTTCAGATTCACCTCCTCGCATATATATAGCTTCTCAAACAATCTGGCAACCTCTTTCTCAGTGGCATCGTAGCTGGTATGTTTCGTCGTTGAAGTACTTTCGCATCTTTGTCACTGCCAATTTGGCTTTTCATGAAAAAAAAACGTAGGAGGTGATGTTTTGCACTAGTTTCACTCGAACAATGCTCCAGTGCAATGAGATTCCTGAAGAGACTTTGTGTATTAATTGATTATCGCAGGTGGGATTTCAAACTCCGCTGACAAACTTTCTGTCCAATAAGTTTTCTGTTCTGGCCCCCTTGATCCTAATTCCTGCAGCTTGGAGTACTTCTGTTGCATGCGCAACGTAAATGTTTCTGATTTGACTTGGTTCGCGCGGCATTCTTTGGGTATGTTGGAAGCAGACAGTGACAGGTTAAATCGAGTATATGGTAGCCTTCCTGGTTAAATTTCTGCTGATGGATTCGTGGATCTCCTGTAATAATGTAATTGAAGAAACGGAAGGCGAGTTCGGTGAGGGAATTAATGAGTGCATTGTTTAGGAATTTGAACCATTTAAATAGTCTCCGAAGAATGAACTAATGAATTTGGTTTTCTAATAACATCATGTTGGATCTCAAATCGAAGAGCATTCCAGGAGTTACGAATACAGGATCATTGCGGCGTCTTAAACTCGTAATAGAGTACTTGAGGAACGTTTCAAAGATGAGACAGCCATTGACTAATATCATTTGCAGGAATTCATCATTTGCGAAGCTGCTCTCTTCTTCATCATAGCATGCACGTACGTGCTCCATATGTTCCATCTCCTTGACGGCCGTAAGACAGTCATCCAGGGATGCTTCCAGGTTTGGCGTTCGGTAGAGAGTACATGCACGTAGCGCACCTTGTGCTCTTCCATGGTTTCCAATCCTCGCTCGCTTCCAATCTTAATTGTTTCGTGGTATGGATCAATCACGCTAATTATATGGAGAGAAAAAATACTCGAAAAGAGATCATCTTAGAAACAATCCAGGTTCTCAAGTTCTTGTTCAATTTTATTCCTCCTTTCTCAGCACCTAAAAAGAGTTTGCAAGTAAAAATGTTTTACTTTGGCTAAAGTTTAGACACACTAAGCGGAAGCAAAATCTCTTTGAGAAAAAAATAAAATTACCAGGGGCATGCACCTTGCTGTGGAGTTTCTCAAAGAACTCCCGACCCCCGACAAGAAGAAGCTGACCTTGCGATCTTCGGGTGTTTGCTCGGTCATTACCAGATGCATGCCAGAGTAGTAGGAGTATAACTAGCATTCATTGCCTTTATGTTGAATTTGGTTAATTTAATTATAGAGCATAAGGTATATATGTATTCGCAATATATGCAATATATATATATATATATATATATATATATATATATATGAGCTGGTGAACGAATAAAATATTGGTTAACCTGATTACTTTGGAAGAAATTCAAAAATTTAGTAACAATGCATTATGTATTTCATAAACAAGGAGATGTATTTCATAAACAAGCCTGATTTATACCTTTTTTGCTACTCTGATAGGGAAACATTTTACGAGTCTTTTAAAACTATGTTTTCGCTGTCAATACTGTTACTTTACTGTTTGAATTGTGGACTAGGATGGCTGAAGGAAATTTTGTCAATAAGGTCTCAATTTAGGAACAGGCTGTATGTTTGCATTTTTGAAAAAAAAAAAAAAAAAAAACCAGTCAATTTGCTTGCATAACATATTGCCCTCTCCTGGTTTGATCGATCACATGCAGCGTTGATGATGGAACAGCCGTGCTCAGCATCCTTTTTCAAGCAGGACTGCAGGGGGCTTCTTTCACGCCTTTCGTCCACAGTAGACGCTGCTGCAGCACAAATGATACTCTCAAAAATAAAACAATGAATTATTAGGAAAGAACAACCAATTTACCGCCCTTCCACGCCTAGATCACATCAATGACATGATCACCTAGATGCCTTGATATCTCGTTCAAGGTTCAATTAGAAGTATCGAATGCCGAGCGTGATTCTTGCTGTACTTCGAGGACAAAAATTGTTTTTTTTTTTTGTTTGGGATTGTGTTTAAAAAATATATGTAAAATAAAAAATTTTTATTTTTTATTTTAAATAAAAAAATTAATATTTTCATATATTTTTTTATGCTGATATCAAAAATAATTTTTTAAAAAATAAAAAAGTTATTTTAATATATTTTTAAATAAAAAAACACTTTAAAAAATAATTTCAACATCATTCCAAAAAGCACTTGTTTCTATCCAACACTATTCACACCTTAATGCACGAGTGATCTCGGCGTCCTGGGTTTTACTCTGTCTGCATATTCCACAACCCTGCCTCTGACAATTCGCCATGTCAACTATGAAACTCTCATTCTCAAGTGACGAGGATACATAAACTGTTCATCCTGTGATAAGCACAAAGAATCAAGAATGAAGTGAGAAACTCGAACCTTCCCAGATAGGAGAATTGTAGTCTGCCTTCGTACCTAGATTTTGAGGTGGTCGCTACGCTTACAATTATTTCAGTGCTTCAAACTGTCATCTCCTGCGTGAACTTAGACGCGTCTTGGGAAAAGGGAAGATTTGTGCATCTGAAGAACTAACGAAGATAAGTGACTATATTTTGAGTATACCCTGTGTTTTTCAAGTGGCAAGACATTCCAGATAAATTAAATTAGTGGGTAACAACTTGTCATCACAAATTTATCCATTTTATGGTTTACTCGAATCGTTTTTTATATTTTTTTTTCTCAAATTAAATCTTTCGAACCCTCCAAATTGAACAAGTCATGTCAAACTAATCCCAACATGTTTTTTTTTACTACTAGTAACAACTTTAGGTATTAAATCTAACCAACAGCACATCAGCGTGCATAAATCTAGAGGTAACTAATCATAGATAACATGATGACAAGAAGAATGTCATCTCATAGACAATGAAATGGCATTTTCATGGTAGATATACAACCGACAGCAGTTAAGTACAGGCTGTTGGAAACCATAACA
This sequence comes from Salix dunnii, assembly GCA_015731905.1. NCBI lineage: Eukaryota > Viridiplantae > Streptophyta > Magnoliopsida > Malpighiales > Salicaceae > Salix > Salix dunnii. The sequence goes on along the minus strand of CM027666.1, from coordinate 6,233,409 downwards.
GGACCGGATGTGAAACTTGACATGTTATCCACAGAATCATCATAACGTGTTTTCTCCAAGCCAAATATTAGCCCTTTAATCCCCAAAACACCTCGCATCAATTTAAACCATGCGACACCCCTCCCAAAAGATGATGTCGCACCCAGAAACCTTGACAGAAATGACCGAGTAAGCAGCATCTCAGAAGGCAGCCACAGCAGTTGCGAAAACCATTTAATAGTACTTAAATTTCACGTTTCAGTGTTACGTCAACGATTCCTACTGGAGACTTGGGGCGATAATGTTCATCTGTGTCCACCTCTTCAATTTCCTGATGGAACATTGCAGATAAATGGTTACTCCAATATGATACAGCTAGAAGGAAGAGGAGTAAATTGCTCATGGAGCAAAGGCTATGTACCTGCACAACATCCTCACCCTTTACAGCCCGTCCAAACACCAAAATCTTGTCATTTAAATCTGGAATGGGTGCGGTTGTAATGAATAGCTCGAATCCTGTGTTGTCTCTGGTTTTTGAGGTTCCAATCATAAAAGCCTCGTGCTTTGGGCTGCTTTTCACAATTAGAAATTATCATCTCAGAAACAAGGTGCCAAATTTCATAAAATGCTAGTCATAAAATTTGAAGGCAAAAAACCTTGTAGCAAGCCTACTGTGGAGCTTTCCTTTTTTGGTCCAATCTTCAGCAGCTCCAAGCCCTTCGGAATGCCCTGCTTGAATTACATAATGCTTGATCACATGACGGAAAGGCATCCCTTTGAAGTACCCCTTTTGACTGCAAAACCATAATTGAAGATTTAAGAGTAAAACAAAGCTAAATGAATATAGAACTAAATAAAAATGAAGAAAAGAAGAGCATCATAATAACTAAATTACCAAATTAGAAACTGAGAAAATAAATGCTCTGCTATTAGACAAAATTTTAAAAAAATCTAAAGCAAATAGAGTGGATCTTCTAAGCAACTGTCCTTTCAAAATTCAAAAAACAACTAAATACATTGGATCTTCTAAGAATCCCAAACATATGCTATTGCTTACCACAAGTCAAGGAATTTGTCCACAATCATCGGAGAACCATCTTTGTTCAGTTCTACTGTTATATAACCTTTTGATGTATTCAGAATCTATAGAAGAATGAAAGATCAGGACAAATAAGTATAGGGAACTTCAATCACATTACAGCAATGTAAATATGGTTTTATGCAAGTGATAAAAAGGATGAGTCATAAACCCATTAAGATAGAATCGAAGTTGTTAAGAGATGCTCAAGAAGAAGTCATAAATCAGTTGCATCTCAAAGACTTCCGCAGAAACAGACATATAGACATTAAATGTTTTAAAACTCCAGTTAAACTTCACTAGGAGAAACTTTTCACATTCAGAGACAGGCCACTATAATACCCATTGTCTGCTATCATTTATTGGTGGTTTATGTAATCATGCTTCAGGCAAGAGACTGTCCATCAAACACGTATTATATTTCAAGTGTTGCTTGTTATTATACTGGTCCCTATACACATTAATGTGTTCACATGGCCACTCACACCCACACATAAATGGCTCTTCTATATAGATATTTAACTTTGCTTGTCAAACAAATACATAAATACATTGACATCAGCACCTCAACTAACATCAGCTACAATCAACAATCACATCGTAAAAATTGTAACAAGCTAATTCACAACTTACAGCATAACCAGGGAGATCATACTTCTTTGAATTTGCAAATGAATCGGCAGTATCCTAAGTAACATAAAATTAAATCAACTTCAAAATTCCAGATTTAATTTGACAAAAAAGTATAATTATGATTGTATTTATCAGAGAATCCCTGAATTGCTAAGCGAATAAGAAATTACCAAACAACTTATTTAAAAAAAAAAAAAGATGAAGAAGAAATCCTATTATATACCTCAAAAGTTGATAAGCCAATACCTGTTTGGTTCGTTGACCTGCAAATTAATCAAAATAATTATTTCTGAACAAGATCCATGCGTAAATTCTCCCGAGAAAACTGATGACAGTTATTCACAAAACGACAGGTGCCAATAAGTAAGGGAGGGACAGCAAACCTTTGTGACCAATGTCTATATGTTGCAACTAAGGACAATATAATCACCACAACAACTAGGTTACAGAGAAGAATAGTAGTGGCACTGATTCGAGCTGGCCCCTTCTTCTTTTTGCTCTGATTTAGCAATGCCTGAGGTTTTATCCTTGCCATGAAGTGTAATTTTGACTATACTTTCACAAACAAAATAAACTATGTCACGAGCAGTAGCTGTAACTTGCATTTACAAAGTAAAATGGAAACCATAGTAAGCATCCCTACAACACCACTTTCCTTTCTCGTCATTTGATTGATCAAATCTATCAACTTGCATTTACACCCATAAAAAATTACTTCAATGCAAGAACAGGTGCTTCAATTAATTAAACCCCGTCGTAAAATGACTAAATAGGTAACCTTAACATGCATATCTTCTATAAGATTTTCGTGTTTATCTAAAATATATGTTTTCCCTACCAGCAAACCAACATGCACAATTAAATAAACATCCTATATAATAAATACCAAACTCAAATCCATTCCACGAAAGTAAATTCCAACAATCGAAGCGATGATGGACTTGCCGAAAGCAACATCCAATAATTATAAAAAAAAAAGAAAAAAAAAGATAGTGTCTAGTTCTTGTTTAGCAAGTTCAGTTGATCAGATAAAACAGTTCATAATGGCCATTTCTCTTCTTTTTTTATGTTAAATAAACGCAGAACAACAAAATTAGAAGCAGAAAATTCCTCTCAAACTAACGAAAAATGCAATTTTCAACTCGGTAAAAGAGAATTCAGAGACTTCAACTTCAATTTAGATCGAAGATTTCCCAACAAAGTTCGGAAGAATAGAGACCCTAACATTTCAGGGACTATCAGAGCATAAAAGTAGTAATCGCAGAGTTGGCTAGCTTGAAAACTAGCGAGTCAGTACCTAAATTTTGACAGAGTTGATAAATTCCTAGCGTGCCACCGCGAGTGACGTGAGTAACTTTTCTACTGCATAAGAAGAAAATCGAGGACCTGAGAGCAGGTTGAATTTATTTTATAAGAGATTTATTGGGTGATGGTAATTAATCAGTCAAGTTTCAAGGAGCCGGTTCAAAAACTGACTGTATGTGTTTTGGGAGTGGAGCAGACGGTTTAGATTGAATCAATAAAGGAGAGGTGCCGGGCACGTTGGAGATGATCAAGACCGTCCGAGTTGGATTTCTTAATCTGTTTGTGGGCCCATTTGCAAGGTGAATATCACTTGAGCCCGGCCCAAGTTTACGTGACTTATGGGTTTGACACTCTGGCCCGAACCCAAACATCAAATATACATGATCAGAGTCCTTTTCTTGAAAGAAAAAAATGGACCGGCCCTCGGATTCTGTACAAAACCGATTGTTGGTCATGTGATTAACCAGGGAATGTCTATTAGCTCTGGTTTGGTGGAGCTCTGCTTCAATGGCCTAGTTTGAATTGCGATTCAATCTGTTTTTTATTATTTTTTATTGTTGTTTTTTTTTAAAAAACCGATGGTTTAGTGTTTTTAAATTATTTTGATGTGCTGATGTCAAAAATAATTTTTAAAAAATAAAAAAACATCATTTTGATGCATTTCAGCACGAAAAACACTCTGAAAAATAACAGCAACCACACTCCCGAACACCCACTTACAGTTTTACACGCATGGAGATTCTTAAATCACTGTGACCTCTGTGGAGCTGTTGCTGGCCCTTTGTGGGGTGCAGAAAAATGGGCCTCAGTTTTGAAAATAAAAAATAAGTACACATTTATTGATAAGAGGTCCATAACTTGGTCCATTGCGATGTTGAAAAAGTTATCCACGTGTGTTATTTTATATGTATATATTTGATATTTTAGTCAATGTTATTAAATATGAAAATAAAATAAATATACATTGTCCATTTTTATCCATTAAAGAGTCAGGTTGATAAATATAGTTTTCTAAATAATATAAATATAGTTGCTCTTGTTTATGTGCATTGCAATAATAAAAATCATTTAGAGGAGTTGTATATATTTTAATATATTTTGTATATTAATTTAAATATAATGAAATTATCTTGTATATTATAAAATGAAATCACGGAGTCAAATTAGATTTATAAAATCAAGTTAAAATTAGAAAGAAAAAAAAACCAAACAATCAATCCTTTAGCTAATTTACAGACATGCTTCTGTTCTGTGTGTGTTTTTTTTTTTTTAATCAATAAAAGCCAATTGTGGATAACTGTTTTTTTTTTCCCACTTGAGTTTGGTTTTTTATTATAAAAATGTATAGAAATAACATTTTAGAGGAAGAAAAGCTATTTTAGTTATTGACATATTGGAGGAGTGAAAATTGGGAGCAATAGCTAATTTATTTATTTGTTTGTTTTAATATTTGACCTTTTATTTTGTTGATGGGTTGGAGTTGCTTTTATTATTTTTGAGTTTTAATTTTGTATTTTGTCAAATATAAAAACAAAGTATATGTATTACCGAGTTTTACTTGTTTATTTAGATTTATAAAATGTAATTTCTAGAAATAGTTTATTTAAATAAAAAAAATATATATATCATCGACTTTTATCGCAATCAAAAGCTTAAAACTTTTGGGATCCACTTTCATATAAATAAAAGAGAATTACTCTGAAATTTGAATGGCTATATCAATGAATTTCTCATGCGACCGTTAATAGTTAGAAACCTCGGTGACTGATACCTAACGGAAGGACTTCTATCCTAATCAAATGTATCATGAAAATACACAGGGATTAGATGTGGATTTCTGAACTAGAGGGACCAAATCATCAGCTCCTTTAATGTTAGAAACCTAGCACCAAGTTATCATCTTTTTTCGAATATTTGATAGGCAGAAGAAATATCGGTGCTGTTTGGTGCCCCTCCCTGGTTGCTATAGACAAACTCACCAGTTATTCCAGATAGAAGGAGCTCGATCGTGAGTCATCGTCTGCTATGTGGAGCTAGATCTGTCCAGGGTCTTCTCTTATTCTTGCTGTCGGTGGAAAGCGATATATAAAACGGGAGATAAAAGGGTAATCTTTAAATTTATTTTTTTTGCTTCTTAGATATCTAAAGTGTTCAGGGATTGCTGCTGGAGTAATGAGAATATATTTAATTATTTGATTTTTTTCTTACTCTTAAGATAACTATACATGATAACTAACTGGGAGACGATTAAGAAGAAACTCTGCCCTCTTCTTTTTGTTTTTCAAACTCAATCCTGTCTTGCTTTGTCAAATGCTTCTTCAAGTGGAAACTTTTTAGTTTATATATATTCAAATTACGATACTGTGTTATTTGAGTGTTTTAAAATAATTTACAAAGAAAGAAACTTGTAAAAGACACCGAATCTCATTATTTAAGATTTGTTTTTTGTTTTGGAGGAGGAATTATTTATGTAATAGCAAAAACATGAATTGTGTTAGAGAAGAGTTAATAACAATAATTTGAATTTTTTTATCATCAAAATCAATTCTATAAGATTAGATTCCAATATGGCTAAATGATGAGTTAAGTGCCTCGATGCAATGCAATGCAATGCATCTGCTAGTTTAATACCGTTTCATCGAAAGAATACCTTGTAAATAGATTTGGCTGAGATGGTACCGACATGATTTCTTATGCTCTTGGCCCTTTTTGTTTGTGTTTGGCAACAGGCTTGCAAGCCATTTTGACACACCGCTTCAACTCCTCAGGACTGGCGCGATAAAATGCTGGCTGCATCTCTGCGATCTCGGTCTCTTCGTCTCTCATCTTCACTCCTGAATCATTCATGGAAACCTGTGCTGTCAGGTTCCAGTCATTCTTTCTCTGTTGAATCCAACGGTGGTAGAAGCTTACTGGACCTAAATGAGATAGAGAAGGTTCTCACTGATGTGAGAGCAGATGACGTGAAAGTTATACCAGCTAAACAGCACGCTGAATGGGCTGATTATATGGTCATTGCCACTGGTAGATCTACCTGGCATGTCAAAAACATCGCTCAAGCCCTTATTTACAAGGCACATTGAACTCTCTCTCTCTCTCTCGCTCTCTCTCGCTCTGCCCTATTAGGCAGCTAAATTGAATACTATTTGCAATTGGTATTGTTTTCCTTGTTTGATATTTGCAATTTGGCTCATGGGAAGCTTTAGGGAAAGAAAAAGAAATGAACTTTTCAGTATTGCATTGAATTCTCGTGCAGTGCAGGAGGGTTTGTGTTTATTGTTGTTTTGTTGTTTTGATTGGTGATGGTTTCTTTGGTGTTCAAGACCAATTTGTATTAAGATGTTTATTGATTTTTCCAAGGATTGAGATCTTGTTTTTTATATGAGCAGGCTAAGCAAAAGCAAAAGGGGGTACGGCGAATGACCCTCCCCAGTGTGGAAGGGCAAGAGGGAGGAAAGTGGATTGTTATTGACTCTGGTTTGTCTCCACTCCATGATGTTAGATACGTAGGCTGGTACTTTAATGGTAGAATCAGTACAGGCCTCCTTCTATTTAACTAGAAATTTGTTAAACCAACCAGCTAATAGCTTTAATTATTGGTATCGCAAAGTTGAGTTGGTTAGAGTTCCCTTGCTTGCTGCTTAAAGGAGAAAACTGGAAATAAGCTTGTCAAAGAATTTCTGTCTTATCTTTTCTTAATCGGTTTCTATCTTACTCTATATGGGCATCTATTTCATGCTGATGATAGCCTTGCGAGCTACATGAAATTGACTTAAATTATGTTAGCATAATTGTGGATCTGATACTTTGATGAATTTTACAGTGATACTTTGATGAACTTTAGTGGTGATAATTTGGCTTATTGATTTTGTAGAATCTTAACTCTTTTAGTAATTTTTCTCTCCTCAGGTAAGGTGATAGTCCATGCACTTGACGAGAAAGCTCGAGCATACTACAATTTGGAAAGTCTCTGGACCTCAGATGCATCTGAAGAGGAACCTGTTCAGGTAAAAGATAAAATCAAGGATTTTGAAACTTTTCTGGTCTTTATCCAATCTGCTACACCACAACATGCACACCCACCCTCCGATACATGACGTTGCAAGCTGTGCTTTCTTCTTGATCTAGAAGATAAGGGAATACATCAACACTAATTGAGATTGCTAGTTACTTTTTTTTAGCTTTGTAGGAAAAATCAATGTGCATTAAAAAAAAGAGAAATCCAAGTATATTAAAGCAGTTGAGCTCCCATCTTTATGCATTTTGGTTTAAAATTTTATCCCCATTCCAAGAGAAATGTATTCAATTTTGAGAGTCATCTTGCTAGAACCGCATCCTTGTTTTTTCTTAATCATATCTATCTTTTATCCATTTTGTGTCTTCTGAATCTGCTAGTTGCTTTCTGATTATTTTACTTGTGGATTTGAAGGTGAAAGAGGGAGGGAGAGATTTCTAATTATTTTTATAATGAGCAGTTGTGATCAAAATATTCTCTGTGGTTAAGTTGTGCAGTGATATATTGGTCTTGTGAGAGTTTTATAAACTTGCATATATGTGCATATAATAAGTTTCTGTATGTATATAATATGACTTGGTGATTTGTGGAGTGGTTTATTGATTGTTATCATCCTAGTTGGACAGCAAATGGTTAGAATTCAATCTTGATCCTCGTTTAGAATTGCTTTATTACCATGGTATTATTCATTGGTTTCCAACTTTTAACTCGTTCTTAACATGGAATATGTGAGGTCGTGCCGAAGCCTCTTTTCCGTATCAAAATATTCTATAACACAATGTGTTAATTGCTTAACCTGAAATTTCCCTGAATTAGAGGGTGAAAACCTGATGGTCTTTTTTTGTTTCATCTGTTTAGGACTTGGATAAAGCTTTTAACAAGATTCGTCCCAAGAGAAACAATTCTAAAAGACCAGCAAATAGAGATGCCTGAAGCATCAATAGTTGTTGCAGCATCTGCAGCCATTGATGTCAATATAGTTTTCTCGTGCCAAAGGTTTTTCCTCAATCAACATGTACGTGTAAACTGTATATTTTTTTCTTATGAATAATTTCCTTCAGTTTTCTTCTGAATTGTCTATATTGTCACATCATTTGCTTGGAACCTCTCTTCCATCGTTTGTACAAAAAATCCGGAAAAGGAACGAGGACTTAATAATAGCATATGATACACTGTTTTCTTGGCTTATATTTCTACAAAAACGGATTTATAGCAAGTTAAAGAAGCTCTTGATTGTGATATCCTCCAGGCATGAAAAACTTTTGGTGAAATCGAGCCCTCAAAACCTTGTTTTCCACGACTTGGTACTGTTTTTTTGGTTTTTTTTAAATCATATAAAACCTTATTTTATGCTATATTATTGTGTAAAAGAAAGCACCCTGATCATCACAATTCATTGAACGCCTTCTGTTGGTACAACTTCAAAAGAAATTCGTGGGATCATTGCTGTAACCTCAAAATCCACCACTAGCCTCGCAAGATTGGCATGCTCCATCTGGCTGTTTCCAAGTCATCTTGAATCCACCTTGCCTGAACCAAGCCTTCAAATATAAAACGCCTTCTGTTGGTACAGCTCTTGTTTTCTTTCTAGAAAAAGATTCCAATCATAAATATTTATTATTTTCTTGTACCCTTCATTTTTTTCTTCAAATTTGAGTGCCAAATAAGGAGAAACGAGAGAGGATTTTATAAGGACAACTTTTCTCTCCCCCTTTTTTTATCTGTGCCAAGTATATAACCTTATCCTTGACCTGTTGCATTTCTAAGATCGACGCCACCGATTCCATGTAAACTCATCGAGTTGACAGTATAAGACTGGGCCTGAAGTCCTTTAAGAAGAAACTGTCAGTTCTGGATCCTTAAGTCTGGCCCATAAATAAACCAAGCGGTTGTGTCATGAAAAATATATATCGTGGAAGAGAAGTGCTTCGTCACTTAGATTCTATTTCACATTGTGTTTTAAAAATTATTTTGAAAAAAAACTGATTTTCTTAATATTTTTATATGCTGATGTCAGAAATAATTTTTAAAAAATAAAAATATATTATTTTAATATATTTTTTAATAAAAAATATTTTAAAAAATAATCATAATTATATTTCTAAAATCAGGTATAAAAAGGCTAAAATCCGTCGAGGACCCGACCTAGTAGACGGGAATCTGCCCATAAACTGGTAAAAATCATCTGGAGATCCAGCGGAAGGAGCTTGCCGATTCAAGCCCAGTATATTAAAGGGGTATTTGAGAATATGGTTGTTGTTATTTTTTAAAATATTTTTTATACTGAAATACATTAAAATAATATTTTTTTATTTTTTAAAAATTATTTTTAATATCATCACATCAAAATAATTTAAAAATACTAAAAAAATTTCATTTAAAATATAAAAAAAATAAAATTTAACAAAACACTAATATAACATTGTGCCAAACAGGCACAAAGAGATCAGTCAAATCCAGGTCCCAAGTCGAGGTACTGATATATCCCCCGCCTCGCAAATAAGCATTCACATACTGATATTTTAAGAGCTTATAATAAATCATCGATTTATATCACTTTCATCTTTGATTTCCAAGAATTTGTCTAAGAAGAGATCTTGCACATTTGATTCACAAAAGTTATTTGCAGAAACTATTAAAGATAAAACCTATTTTTTTCATTTTTTGTAGGGTATTTGTGACTATACATGTGATTTTTATTTATGAAAATATATTTTGTTATTTTTAATATAAAAATATTATAAAAATCGAAATATATGTAAAAAAATATTAAATTTAAAAAAAACTTGTTTAAAATACATTACCAAGCAGTACATAAAAGAGTGCATTGACAATTTGTTTTAAAAATATTTTTAAAATTTTTTATTTTTATTTTATACTTTAATTTTTTTATTTTTAAAAAAATAATATTTTAATACATTAATAAATGAAAAATAATTTAAAAAATAAAAAATACAACACTCCAAACAGTAACCAAGATGTCCCAGCCATGCCTTAATTGAAACCTGTCGTGTACTTAATGCATGGCCATTGAATTTTGGGCAAAAAAAATAAACATAATAGAGAGGTAGCTGACTTTGAGGGAGTGTTTTGGTCTAGTCAGAAATGGTACAGTATCTGGTTAGCAGACAATAATATTGTCATCTCACGCAAGTCACTGATGTGTGTTCCGTGCAAAGTGAATCATGTGTATATTACAGACAAGGCTGTTTATGTCCCAAGCTAGACACCCTGCGACCTGGAGCTGCTCAGTGGCCTTCCAAGTGCAATGTCAAGATTCTACAACTACACATGCAAATGGCTAATTGTTTTTTTTATAGCATTTTTGAGTGACTTCTGCAGGATTTCTTTCTTTTTTACGGTGATGTATTGCTGGAGTTTTTTTCCCTCGTGTTTATGACTAATCTATCATTTATTGTAAAGCATGACCGCGTCATCTTAGATTTTTGCAAGCCACGCACCCTGATAAAGTTCAGAAAACGTTATTGAGTCAATTAATGGCAATATATATATATATATATATATATATATATATATATTATCAGAAACTAAAACTAGCTCCTTAACTTGTTGCCACCCTTCTTCTTCCTCTTCTCCAAAGCTCATATAAGCAATTCATTACAGTTCATAGGGAGGATTGACGTCAAGCCATCAGCATTATATAGGGGAAATAGATCAGGGGTGGCACTGGTTCAACATAGACAGATCGCATATAAAGCCTTACCTAACCTAACCAGGCCTATACAAGTCAGCTATCTGTAAGCCTATAACATATCCACGTGACCTTGATAGGTAACCATGCATATGCACCTGACAATTTTCTGCCCGTGCATTTAGTCCAGCCACTTCGTTATTCATAAAGAGAAATTTTTCATTCATTTTGGCTTGAAAAGAAACAGTTACAGCTGCTTTTTTTTAAAAAAGTGTGCGAATTGGATAGCTAGATTCATCTTTCTTGTTATTCATCTACTAAAGTGACTGCGACTCATAAATCTCGTCCACATGGGCCATTGCTTCATAAAACTCGTGATATGACATGGCTGACAGATCATAGGTTGCTCTATTTTGACAAAGTAATAAAATCGGTGCTTCCATTTTGGCCTCGAAGTTCAGGCCAATTATGAAACTAGACACGAGGTGATTCTGCAGCGTCTTTGGTTTTCAATCAAAGGCGTTGTCTTTCGATCGACGAATCATTGAACGGATGGTGCTTTCAAAACGTTAATAGTCATGACTCCATCGGATTTATGAGATATCCTATATATCCTAGTTCAAATTGGTTGACGAGATTTTGCAGTATCCTGTCAAAAACGATAACATATTCATCATTTTGGAAGCATGCATGCCTTCCGAGATACTAGAAAATGTTTGAGAATCCGCAGTGTTGAAATGGGCAGTGCCTTTTGTTTCTTGCAAAGCCATTGCAGAAAATGCTCTAAATATATACAGAACATAGAACAATGAATGAATGGTGGCACATGGTTTGCATGCAGGACTTATTTGTTAATTCCTTACCAATAAAATTAAAGGCTCACAACATATCACGTATGGATTCCAGTATATGTGATTTTTAGTCCGCCGGCCAGGAACCGCCACCTTTACGGATATGTTGTGAGACTATAATTTTATTGGTAAGGTGCTCAAATTCTTTCCTGCATTTGTAGTATCTGCTTCATAATCACATCCCAGGTCTAAAGTTAAGGTCTGAGGGTTCTTAAGGATTATGCCATGTACATATGAAGAAAATTCCAAGAAGGCAACATATGCTGACCTTTTATTGAAAAAAATGAAGTGAAAAACGCGTTTTTGTCTCTAATGGAAAGATTATGAATGGATACAGACCCAATTCACGTGATCAAACCAATCTTACTATAGGAATCTACTGTAGAATCCGATGATAGATACAGAACCTGTTAAATCAAACAATCAAATACCTTGCTTTGTTTTACATAAAATTCCATGCTGACGTGAATGGAGTAAAGAGTAATTTGATTTATGATAAACACATCGGTAATTGATTTACCATGTAATGATAACATCGAAGCACGTAACAGTATCCAAGACTTGAATTTTGGAGGCACCTCGTTGTATGGATTTGGTAAAAGACGCATGCACAGGTAAAAACGGAAAGGTATCATTCTTCCGAAAGTTGTCTTGGGCAAGTTCTAATCGAGTCCAGATCAAGGACCTGCCAATGACTCCATTTGCAGTCTGTACACGTCAAGCCATGGACTCTTGTCCGACCTCACCCGGTGCAGTCCTATCAGGGGTTCAGGCGCCTAAACTGCTCAGAGAAAGAGTGGAAAAGATAAGGTGACTTTTAAGCAAATAAGATGAGTTAAGTATTCACTTACCGAGGTCGTACAACTATAACTGCAATTACGAGGAAAAAACTCACCTAAACTAGAAATGGTAAAGGTAAGATTTTTGACCATCGGGAAAACAGATCAAGGACAGGTACTCCAAGTTGATGCTCTGTAACGTAGTGGGGGGAATTGCTTTTTGACCAAGAAACCGATTCGCTCTCTATTGAGCACATCAACAAGATACGAGCAGCAGTGGAAAGCATGTAGGGGAATAGGATGTGATGTAACAACACAACACATACCCGCTTTTATTTCCTTCTATATTTTCAAATTCTTGACGAAGATGAAGATCCCAGTTCATGTATCTGATGCAAGAGGTTCAATTTATTGCACTCGGATCGAGTCCATAGTCTAATAAAATGCATGTATTTATCTGGATGAAATAATCGTGTAGATGACTTTTCTTATGAAAATGAGTATATTTCTCTCTCTCTAATATGATATTTTATTAGATTTCTTGTTTTCAATTCTAGAAGGGCTGGGTTTGGATGTATCCAGTTAAGGCTGGGGGGATTTTCAAATTAAAATTAAAAGTTGTTTTTTTATTAGCTCTGTTATCTTTCCAATACATTTTATTTTTTTAGCTTTATTTTTGTAATTACTTGTTATTTTTTTATTTAAGACCTGATTAAGTGGTTGTAGCTCATGTTCTAGAGGTAGACTGTTTTTTTTTATTATTATTAATATTATTAAATAATGAAACTGTAAAACCCCTTCTCTCTGCCTTTCCTGTACGTCAATATCAAAATTCACACCATAAAATTAAGTCCTTGGTTTCACGCAGTTCATAGTCTTTACCTTTCCCTGTCCCAGGAAATAGAAGTAAAATGGAGGATCAACTACAGTGATTGCGACGTGGAGGAAAATGGAGCATCTTTGTCAAAACTGGATAGATAAAATTGTGCCATGCCATTATATCATGGCGCCTGGTTTTCATTTCAATGCAAGAGGAGCAAAGACATTCAATCAGGGGTTTAATGCCTGTTGGGAAAACTAAAGATTGATAAAAGAGTTTTTTTAGACTGAAGAGAAGTGATTTTGATTTTTGAGTAGTATCTGAAATGGGATATACAGCATGCAGATTATATATACTCTCCAGAGATGGGATATCAGTATTCACTAAGATTTTTAATTTTTTGATTGGTGTTTTTTTTTTAATTCAAATGGAATGTCTAGGTTTCAGAGTATTTTGGCACGCTGTTTGGTGGTTATATATATATATATATATTAGTTTAAATTCAAAAATGAAATTATTTAGATTTGTATAATTTAATCTAAAAAATACACAATAAAATAATTTTTTTGAACAAAATTATGAACATGTATAATATTATGAGAATGTCATCATTAATTTCGTAAGGTCATTATATTCTTTGATTATTCTGAAATTTTAACATAATATATATAAAAATATCAAAAGACTCAATCGAAAATATACTATAATGGTGGGGTTTTTTTTAAGAAAAACTTATTTCATACTGGTCCTCAATCTTCGCAGCATTCCTCCATCCCTCCCTCTGTCTCTCACTCCCTAAACTGTAATTTTGTTCACAGTGCGGTCATGCATCCTGCTTGCATGTCATAAGGAGTGCTGAACCAACCCTCAAAAGCTCCAATATAAACCCCATTTGAATGATGTCAAGGTTGACAAAAGCAATTCCATGAGAATCTAGCTAGCTACCAGCCAAACTGCTCAACTAGGAGAGCAATTTCCATCTAGCAATTGATCTCAATTTATCTATCATGAGCTCTTGTCATATTTGCCACCTCTACCTGATGATTATGCTCATCATTACAGCTTGCAGTTTTGGAATAAAAACAGGTAGTGCTAAACTCCTCCTCCATCTCTCCGACTCTTCCATTCTCAGGCACTTATTTTATTTCTAACACACAGATACTGAACTCCTCCTCGGGCGTTTATTTTGTTTCCAACGCACATTCGTTGCAGGTGGTGGTTCGGATAAATTTTTGGAATCAAGTGATGGAAATAATAGCCGATCAACAACACTAGCCATCATAAGACAACAGTCATACTCAGGCCACAGAAAGCTTTTGGTACATGGTAAATTCCAGCCTCTTGACAACTCCCTGCATGTTCTATTGTATGTCCTGGCTAGACTTCAAGTTTCCCTGGTCTATACCTTTTCTTCTTCTTGTCTCAAATGGAACTTTTCTTGTTTGCAACTTTAATTTTTCAGCAATAGGTACTTGCACAAACAGAGATATAAGCATCTCACAAAGTAGAGATACTACTTCTGGGATCCCACAGTACATAGTGCAGATTGTCAACACTTGCGTTTTTGGTTGTGCTCCTTCAAATATTCATCTCCATTGTGCCTGGTTTGCCTCTGCAAGAATGGTTAACCCAAGAACCTTCAAAAGGCTCTCTTATGATGATTGCTTGGTAAATGGAGGGAAAGCTTTGAAGACTAGCCAGATTGTCAGATTCACGTATTCAAACTCCTTCATGTACACGCTCCAATTCAAGTCTGCCAAGTTCTGCTGACTTGTCTAAAAACAAGGTCTTGTCACAGAGAGATAAGAGAATGAATCGGACCATGTACAACTAAAGGTCTTATCTTAACCCAGCAAAAGAAAAACCCCAACACCCTGTCCCTGTTGTTTGAAAAAAACTATCATTCCCTGGCATCCATGAAAATGAAATATCAACAGTCTCAGCTTTGAGCTTTCTCATCACAGCCTAGAGCCTACAATGCATAGTAGATACTCAATCATAAGCTCCCCCCTTATGAAATTTTAAACCAGCCCTATGTTCCTTGAATTTTCACAGCCATTTTGTTTAGATATTTGAAGGTGAAAGTATTATTTTATGATGTTAATATTTCTAATTCTGAAACTGGAATTTTTCGAGTCTAAAAGCTAGTGATTCAAAAGCTGCTTGATGCACAGAAGAGTCTGAAAAAATTTGTGCGTTCTTGGCAGAAGCGCGTGCTCTCATTGCAGTCTCTCTTTTCCTTTGCTTTAATTAAACACCAACCTGTGAGGGTTTGAGAGAGAGAGAGAGAGAGAGTTGACAAAGGAGGTCGCATGGTCGCATCAAGGCTCATTGGTGGAAAAGAAAAATTGAAAAAAATAGAATAGCGCAGCAAGAAACCAAGGGAACCCTTATTGGGAAAGTCTCTGGTAACATTAACGTGGTAGTTAGGAGAACTGTGAGAAACAAATGGGGGTTTGAAATCAGCCTCTGTGGCATACAAATTGAAGCACAGTTGTTACAATCATACAGTTTAGTTAACAAATATTAAACAGGTAAAGAAATTCTTTTGGTTTTCTTACGTGGTAACCTGTGATTTCTATGTTAGCCCTGTAAATCTTGACATGGTGTTTGATAAGGAAACTGGAAAATGTTGATTTATGCTCCAATCTTTCTCGGCTAAATTAATCAACAGGGAAATGAGTATCAATTTACTGGCAAAATGAATATTAACACCCTAGACTTGATCAGACTGGTGTTTTCAAGAATATATTGCGAATATCCTAAAGTATGACAGCCATAAAATCCTCCTAACAAGGCTAATCAAATAGAATAAGAAAAACCTCAAGTAAAAAAAAGGAAAAAAATTCCTCATCTTCCTTTGGGATTTACTAGTTGTGAAAAAATTTCGCTAGAGTATGGCTCATCAGTTCCCTCGCGTTCTGTATCCTCAGTTCCAGCTCTCTCTCTATGATTTGCATCGGTTTCTTTTGCTGTGCTGTCCGCAGTCAATCCATCCCCTACACAATTGTCTTGCAATTGTAGAGAATATTCAAGATTCCACAGCACATCACCCATGGAAGGGCGATTATATCCATGATCAGCCAAACATTTTTCTGCTGTCTCAGCGAATTTGTTGTAGCACTCAGGATTTATGTCTCCCTTTATATGTGGATCAACAATATCCCAAAGGGTTCCTTTCTTTTGGCAATGTAGAGCCCAATCTGCTAGACAAACTTGCTCTTTAGGCAAGCTAGGGTTAAGGGCCGGCTTGGCGCATAATACTTCAAAGAGGACTACCCCGAAAGAGTAGACATCAGATTTTTCTGTCAATTGTTGCCGACGGAAGTACTCGGGATCCAAGTACCCAAAGCTACCCTTTACTACTGTACTGACATGTGTTTGGTTAAGGTTAGGTCCTGTTTTTGACAGGCCAAAATCGGAAACCTTTGCCACCCACGTCTCATCCAAGAGAACGTTTGTAGTCTTTACATCCCTGTGAATGATTGTGTACCTTGCACCAGTGTGGAGATAGTGAAGCCCTCTAGCAGCGCCAATACATATCTCCAATCTTTGCTTCCAGGACAAGGCTGGATTGTTTCCCTTGTAGAGATGCTCCCTTAGAGTACCATTTGCCATATAATCGTAAACTAGAACCATTTCCCCATCTTCTTCACAGAACCCGATTAAAGAGACTAAATGTTTGTGTCTCAGCATAGAAAGCATCTCAATTTCGGTCTGGAACTCGTTAACTCCTTGTTCTGAAGAAGGATTTGATCTTTTGATTGCAACTGTTATCCCTTGGTCAATAATGCCTTTGTAAACCTTCCCAAATCCTCCAACTCCTATGACTTGAGATTCATCGAAGTTCTTGGTAGCGTGTTTAATCTCTGGCAACGAAAAATGGCGACATAGGCCTTGTGCAAGAGTTGAAAGATGGCTACTGCAATTGCTTTTACCATATATTGTTGATCCGCTAGCCGATGTGTGGGATTGTCCGTAGAGTGGAAGCCAATTAGCACTACTTCCATACTGATTTCCACAATCACACCTCGTCTTCCTGTACACAAAAATTGAGATAAGGGCTAATACTGCTATTCCAGCACTCCCACCAAGAATGCCACCAATCACTGGGACAAAACCGGATCCTGATGGTGAAAAACCCTTCTTTGCTTCAGCCTGAAGCATCATCGATGATGGTACTGGATTCGGGCCAGCCAAATTTCCTCTAGAGTCATTAAGCTTAAAAATCTCCAATCCATTAAGAATTGCATCGTAGTATTCTGGCTTCATCGATACACTTGGATGCAATGCCACCCATAATTCTTCATCCCCACTCCGATCACCAACATAAACAGCATAATCCTTATAGATTGGCACTCCTTGAGATCCTGCCCAACCTATCACGTCAGCACCTTCTTGTGCTGTTTGGTTATTAAGATAGATATCAAATACTCTCTGGTTGACCTTTGTCTCCTGATACTCGCAGAAATGGAACCTAAGAACATATGTAAAATTCGCATCAGCCTGAAATATCCATGTTAGATTATAGTTCTGATTCACTTTCGAACCTGGCCCCATTGATCTTGCTGTACTATAAACATCTAAAGGCGCAATAGACTTTGGTAGATTATCAGTAGGGTATTGAATGCTAATGTTAGCTTGAGATGTGACGCCGCTGCCTGCACCAAATAAATATGGTGTATCGTCATACCATGTTCTTGTAAGGCCTGAGTCCTTCATTGCAGGAATGAAACCCCCGCCAATATTTAACCTCAACATTGTTTGCAAAGTCGAGCTACCAACATCAAGGGTTTGGTCGCTGAAACCAACCAATGCTGCAGGCTGGTAAATATCTGGCATTGGAATTACTTCAATGCCATTAACAAAAGCATATGCATTATTATAGTTTGAGGAGGGTGTGAAGGTAAGATTGAGAATGCCAGAATCAGCTGATATAAGAGAGAATTCCCTGACAATATAGGCTTGCGTGAGAGCCTGTGCCGTAATTGAGGCACTGAAATTTTTCAGGAGGGTGAAAGAATTTGCAGTAACAGAGAAGTGAGAAGTGGTAGGATCGAGAGAGCTATACGTAGATGGATAAAAATGGAGTCTGACCCAAAGGCGACCCTTTTTAGGAACAGAAAACTTATATGTAGATTCAGATGAAAATATCCGTGCAGTCATGTAAGGAATTGTGGACGGCAATGAAGAGTCTTGGTTTTGAGCTGTCGCAGCTATTGAACTACTTACAGAATTGATGTATTTTGCATCAGACTGCCAATTCCTGCCATCACTATCTGTGCCAGCACCAGAAGCACCACACGCGAGAACATAAGAATCTGATTCTAATTTAGAGTATCTGCTTGCAACAAGAATTGTGTTTAAGCTGGCATACAAGACAATCAGAGAAAACAAGATATGGCTATTGCATTTCATATCTAAGAACAAAATATACAAGAATAACAGAGGACATAGAAGCAGGGGAGCTAGTAAACTAGAGAAAATGTTTGCCTACAGTCAAGGATGAATGGGGATGTGAGAAAATCAGGGTCAAATAAAGATTAACACATTGATATAAACGCGTTATGTTTTGATTATGAGATCGAAATTCGAAGGTTCACCTGGAATGTACAGGGGAAGAAGCAGAGATAACATGGGGGGGGTTTTCCTACTCTCTCTGTTTTTATTCTTTTTTTTTCCCTTCAGAGAATGGACGTTATGATAGGAGTGGCAGTTAGAGACTAGTGGAGAAAGAGAAACTATAAATTGCCTTATTGCATTGATTTCCCTTAAAACATGGGCGTTTCTTTAGGATTATTTACTCTTTCTTCACTTTAAGACCTTGCACAGATGCCATTCTTTAGTTCTTTAATGGCACCTAATATTACGTCCCATCTTTTATTCAACGATGGAAATCTTTCTGAGATTGATTTTAGGATGAATTTTGTAAAACGATAACCTTAAAATTTGTGCACCGGTCGGAGTCTCAATTGTTGATATTTAGAGACTTGATTCTTCTGAATTACTCCATCAAAGGGATGGACATTAAAAGCTTTAACTACGACATGGATGGTAGATCTGTCTTTCCCACATCGCTACTGATGTCGCAACAGACCTTTTGACAACTAGATCACTTCTAAAAAATGTTCTGCCACTTGAAAACATTATAAACACAGAAAAAAAGAGGGTCAGCTTGATGGAAAGACCTTCTGTTTCATTTTCTTTCTCTGTTATTTTAACTGATGGGGGGGGGGGGGGGGGGTGAGTTCTATTGGAAACCCAAGGACCTGTTATCTATTTAATGAAGGATAGGGGGCTTAGAGCTGTTTGTTTTTGCGGTAAATACCATGTTTTATAATTTTTTTAATGCTTTATATTATTTTGATGTATTAATATTAAAATAAAAAAAATATTTTCATACAATTTCAAGCAAAGTAAAATTTTGGGGAAAAAAAATACTATCATACTCTCAAACATGAAAGAATTGCTGCAAAAGGAGAACTGGGCCAAGCTTATTTTGTGGTGTTAGCTTTGAGGCATCTCAACACGCTTAAACCCTAAACTCACGTGAATTGAAGATTAATTTAGACATTTCTAATTGTCAATTTAATGATTTCTTTTCTTATTTTACCTTTATTTAGGATGTTGTTGGTATCAGCCCATCAGGAATCTCTCTCTAGTTTACGCTCTAGCTGGAGGTACGTAAACGAAAAAAGTCAAGCACAAGGATCGTTTAGCAAACTTAAGTTTTTGAGTGCTGATGTCTACGAGGCGTGTTCTTGTAGTTCTCTTCGTGATGAGCTGTTCAAGCCTTTTTCCTCGTAAAATCACAAACCTCTTGTAGTTTCACTCTCTGACTGCTTGCAGCATGTTCAGTTTAAACTAACGTTCAAATTATCTGGGAATGGCTGCGTACACATGTAAGAGATGCTGCTGGCACTGCTGAACTTCGTAAAAAAAAATGTCGACGCTATATATAGATAGAGAGAGATGCTTGCAAGTGGAAGGTACGACTCCAAGACAGTTAAACAGTATACAAAGCAAATCCATATGGCTGTCCAGAAGTCCTTTATATCAAAACAGCTACTTCCTCACTTCGCTTTTGTTATATGGTTTTCTCAGATCAGCCTGTACTGTGCAATAATTATATTCAGTAAGAGGGAATCTGAATAAACCCTTGCAGCGTGTGTAACAGAGAGATTTTTTGCCCTGGTGTCCACTACCTCTTTATATAAGCAGTTCATTCACATTGGACACAACTGTCTGATTTCCTTCGCTGTAGCAGACCTCCCTTTGAGGGACTATGGAATGATTTGGGGAATTCAACTGGATACCTGAAACTAGTTGCAGTAAGTGTACAGCAAGTCCAATGATGACTGGTCTATATACTTCTGGGCCTATTGTGGATAATATATCTATCATATGGATTAGTAAACCAGCTGATTGTCGTATGGAGTTCTAGGTGATTAATAATGCGTAACCTCATCTGGTTAGCTTACCTTATGCTGGAGATTCAACTATATTTTCGATGAACACAATGTACTCAATGACAGAACCTCATCGATCTGGCGTGCCTTAATTTATGCAGGTGTTCCCTATGCATTTCCATCTATTTAATATCTTTCAAATATCATCATCGTAAACCATAAACACACTCTGATAACCCTCATGATTGAAGTTGGATGGCCGTTCCATGAGTGGTGATATTGGCCAAGGTGCCACAAGGGTATCGATTGCATTCGCTGCTGTGAAAGATAAGCCTCGCGTTCCGCACAAATCCACTTTGCTGTGCATTTCTCACAACCCTTCATAGTTTATTTTTCACCGTTTCCACTTCACACTCAATTATACAAGTAAAGTTTGTATTTCACCTTTATATGATATTGGTTTCTTTCAATTGGCTGGTGGCACAAATTCTTTCCCGGCCGGCTGAAGAGGAGGAAAAGGGAAGGGCTTTTCCAAACAACATTAGTTTTCAGTAATTTATTAACCTGGTTCTCTTGTCCTGTATAGTTTCTCAATTTTACTTGAACCTTTTCCTTTTCAGAGAATCCAAAGGATACGAAATTAATGTCTACTCTACCTCAATCATCACGTGCTTTAAAAGGTGGAATAGCTTGCAGCAGCTATGCACGCTGGTCCGTAAAATTTATTAGTTCTAGTTTCGCAGCCATTTTGTAAACTATTACGTTCGAATTTTGATTAATAAATTGCTTATATCTCAATAACTGTCGATCGTTGGAATAGTCACAGAATGGTCACGCTCGTGTGTAGGATTATCCAGGGCATCTCTTGGAAGCACTTGCAATAACCCTTGATTGGGGTGAAACTGTCAAAATTTATGATCCCGGCCTATAGGATCACTGAAGCTTCCTGGACTTCAAATTCACATTTCCAGTAAGCTGACAAGGTTATAAATGTGGTCTTGCAGCCTGTGGTGGTGGCTTTGCTATATTGTCTAGAGTAATTAAAGGTATAGACAATTCAACCCAGCCATGTTATATAAACCAGACTCGGTATATAACAATTGATGCCGCTCATATTCCTTCAGTCTTTTTTTTAAAAAAAGGGAATGTTTAGATACCTTACACAGTCACCAGGGCAACGTTGCCGTCCAGATAGTGTTGCTGATAAAATTTTAATTAATTGCATAGCCATTCTGACCATTTCGTAAAGCTGTCCTTTTGAATCCGAACAGTCGATGGTGCATCTTGACATTCCAGGGGCTAATAATTAATCCTGCGACATCGAGCCTTTCAACTTTGTAAAAGGATATCTTTTCCACTTGAAATGGTTACTCAAACCCGCTTCAGATTGACTTGTAGATATAAACAAGAAAACAAGACTTGGACTTTTGTGTGAGTCAATATTCAAATTTTAACAGTGATTCCTGCAACATTCCGAAGTCGACTGTGACAGATATTTCCACACATAAATCATAACTCGGACCAAATTTTAGATTCATGAACTCTGAATTATTACTCTCTTAACGTTTTGTTCGAGTCAAAATCCAACCTTGAACATCACAGCCTACTTACGCTTTTCTTTCCTTTGTTTTTTTTTTAGAATTTATCCATGCATGTTGGAACGAGTAAAGCCGCCTAAAACAATTAGTGCAGGATCCGATTCCGTGAGAGGAGAAAAAAAAACTATCTATCAACGGTACCCGTTCTTGGAAAAAAGAACAGAGAGAAAACTGCAGTTTATTTCTCGTCCAAGAACTTGATTTAAGAAAATAAAGTCATTCGCCTGTATGATACCAGTTAATTAATAGACTACATAATTATATATTTAAATTATTATTTAGTTGATACATGTGAACTCAAAAAAATAACGTTAAGAAAATATTTCATCTAAAAATTAAATCCAATATATAGTTTATCCCTCGAGTGAAAGCTAAAAAACCTTGTATTGTCTAAAATTATTTTATGTTTATTTTTTATTAAATAAAATAAGAACTTGTGATTATTTAATTAATAATTATCAAAATACTATGTTACAAAATCATCCATGTATTTATATTATTATGTATAAGAAAACAGAGCAATTTCTTAAAGGAAAATCTGGTGAAAATGAAGATTGATGCGGATGGTGAGGCTTGAAGCGGAGGCTTTGTTGCTTTCACCAAACTCTTCCGCTCTCGTAAAAGTACTTGTTTCACAGCCAGAGTTATTAGACTGCTGACTGAATTTTACAACATGAACTGGACATCATCAAATATTTTGCGCTGAATTTTGTCGTCTACTTTTACTTTCCCTGCAATCTCTCGGTCTCCTCGGCAGGCTTTGTACGCTACATAAACTATGAATGCTGTGCATGGGGCGCCGGGGACTACACAAGAAAGTCTAGGTCAATTTTGAGGGGTTGTCTTGTAAGATTTAAATATAAAACATGAAGTGGTGCGTCCATGAAAGGTTCTACGGAGTGGGTTTTGCGGTGCTGGTGCGGTCGCACAGCCACAACTTTTTTTATCGCGGTCAACTTTTCGCCATCACCCATTGAACAAAAAAATCCATGAAAACCTTAACATTGCCTTTGCATTCATTAATATAAATGCATGGAAAAGAGAGATTTCCAGTAAACTAAATTTATACAGATTAAAAATGAAATTCACGTGGCTAAATTAAAAGAATACTTGAGGGTTAAAACAAACAAGCGAGTAGAACAAAAAGGTATACCTAGTGCTTTAACGCTAAGGATGATTACGCTGTGTTTGTTTTTTATTTAAAAATATATTGAAATAATATTTTATTATTATTATTTAAAATATATTTTTAATAACAGTATATTAAAACAATTAAATTGTAGCATTTCTAAAATCTAGATAAACAAATGCGTAGATAAATAACTGTCTAACTTTATTACATCCGTCTAGTGCCACTCATTTATTTACTTTCAACATTTAATTATTTATTGTCGGCTCTACCACACTCATCCACGATAGACTTTTTGGCTAACTTTCAAAAATATTTATGATATTTTTTTTTTAAAATTAAATTTTTTAGTGTTTTAAAATATTTCATGTGTTGATGTCAAAAATAACTTTAAAAAAAATAAAAAATATATATTTTGATATATTTATGAAAAACAAAATATTTTTAAAATAATATCAACCACACTCATAAATATTAACGATATGCAGTCATGTAATATTTTAGAAGTGTTTTTGAAAAAAAAAAGAATAATTTTTAATCTAAATTATTTTTAAATCATTTTAATTTAATAATTAGTTACATCTAATGGTGAGATTATTGTCTTATATCAAATATTTAATCAGTGTCTAAAACATTTAAATCATAGCATACAAAAAAATATTAAAGAAAAGGCTGCATGTATGAGGGTGTTTGGGAGAGCTGTGAAAGTGTGTTTCGTGCCGAAATACATTAAAATAATGTTTTTTTATTTTTTAAAAATCATTTTTGATATCAGCACATTAAAATGATCTAAAAACACTAACCATATGTTTTTAAAATTCATAAAAAAAAAAAAAAATAGACCAAAAACACCCAAAAACACTTTTGGGTGGTTTCCCAAACACCCCCTATATAAGACACAGCTTTCCAGCCTTGGCGTAAAAAATACGATAACCAGACACTACAAGCAGCAGCGTTTGGCGAGGCACGGCACCTATAAAAAATGAAGCTAAACGGAGCCACGTGACTCCGAATCTCTATCTTTATGGGAATGAACATCGAGAGTGGGGGCCATTCATGAATTGGCATTAAACAGCATTAAAACGACAGGGCGGCTTCTAAAACCTTATTAAAGTGAAATCCAATAATTCGACACCGTTGAGTTGAAAATAGCGCAGGGGATTTATTTATTTATTTTAGATGGAGTTCGTTTTTAAAAAGTTATAAGAAAATCATAAATATTATGTTATTTATTAATTATATGGAATTTGATCGTCAGTTTTTTAATTGTTATAAATCTTGTTTTGATTTTGTCTTCTCAATTTTGCTCCTTAAAACTTGAATCAATTTGATTTTTAAACGTGCTCATGTCTTTATTTTTTTGTTATTATTTATTTTTCTCTTATGTTTTTTTTAATTGACCTTTTTTACTTATCAAATTTAATCCTTTTTTTCAATTCCTAGTTACTTTATTTAAAATAATTTATGAATATCTAGTTTTTCTCATTCTTTAATTTTATTTACTTGTTAGTTTTGGATCTTCTTTTGGTAAACTTAAATAATAATAAGTAGATAACTCATTTTCCAGGTTATATTTTTATGACATGAATAAAAATTAAAAAAATATATATAATATTATCAAATATAAAAAATATTTAAAAAAGTCAATAAATAGAGTTACACGCGTGTCTTGTTGTCTCTATTTCAGTCATGTACTTATACACGGGGATTATAAAACAAACTAAAATAGACTAGACTTTCACTATAGATTATAAGTGAAGACACTGTGGATTTAATAGTTAAGTTTTTTGGTTGGGTCGGTTCAGTCAGTCACCGGTTTATTGATTTTTTATATTTCTTTGCACAATAAAATAATCATTTTATCCTTGAAAAAAAAACAATTGTTATCGGGAAGGGTGCTATGGATATTTTATATTTTCAAAAATAATTAAATACTGATTTACCCCAAATAAGATAAAATTGAAGAGTTGATTGTAGGGATGTTCCGATAATTTATCCATTTTTTAAATTATTTTCCCTCGAATATTGTACACACGTGTGACGCATGTGGCCGATAGTGTTCGGTCTCCCGCCTGCTTAGGGTAGCACGTGCAACGTCATCGGTGGTGTAAGATATCCATATAATATCTCACCCAAATGCATCGTTGTGTACTTTTCCTCTTAGTATGACGCATAGAGGCCTACTGTAGTCGTATTCATGACAATGGTCGGTTGAACTTTGTTTGACTCTCTTCTCTCTCTTGCATGTTAAAGTGTAGGGGCAGCTCCCTATTTTTATGGTGTTTTCATTTTAGTCCTTTATCATTAAATTATTTTGCATGATCTTGATTTCTATTATGCAAGTTTTGACTTGTTTCAATAAGGCCCTTCAATTGAAATTATTTATATATTTATGTTTCGATTTGCTCATCATTCTTTTAATTTTTTGACTGGTTTTAAATCCCTCGATATATTCGATATATAACTTTTGATTTTTTCAATTTTACCATTCAATTAAAATTAATAATATATTTGGTTTTCATCTCAGTTCCTATATTTTTAATTTTTTAATTTTAATTAATTATTTTGTTCACATTTATAAAATAATCCTTATTTTTGTCAATGTTTATAAATGTGAGCTCTTAACTTTGATTTTTAATTCTGTATTATTTTCTTATTTATTGAGGCTATAATTTTTTTGAAAAAAATAGTTTTAAAATTTTAGTTTGCGTTTATGATCATTTGCAAATTATATTTCTGTTTTTTTTCTCTATATTCTTTCTTTTGGGTTTTTTTATTGGTTTTTTTATTTTATTTTAAAGTCAAATAATTTTTTTTAGCTTGTAATTGTTATTTTTATTTTATCATTTGTTTTATTTTTTTGCTTGTTGTTCTATTAAAGTTTTTAGGTTTTTTTTAACTTTTTATAAAAAAAAAATTATTTTCTCATTACTAATACAATAGTAGTGGTAGTAGAAGTAAATTTAGTTTTTTTTTGCTTATTTTTTTGTTAATATTTTTTATTTTTCTTCTCAGTATAATTTAATAATTTTAATTGTTTTGATAGTAATAGTAATAATAATTTTAGACATTATAACTTTGATGTTGCAATTATTATATCAAATTTTATATATATGAATATTATATTTTATTTATGAACCAATAAATCCTATTAATTTTTTTAATTACAACAATTATAAAAATTATTTATTTGATTTGCAATGTAATACAGGTAATTTTAGTAGTTTCAATCCAGAAAACAGCACTTATAAGCTACAACATTCCATTAAAAAGTTAAGTACCGTTGGAATTTAAAAAAAAATATTTTTGTTTTTTGCATTAAATTAATTTTTTAATATTTATAGATAATTTTTATATATTAATATCAAAAATATTTTTAATAAAAAAATATTATTTTAATTCATTTATGAATATTAAATATTTTTAAGATAACTTTAATAACACTCCTGATCAATCACTCAGAGAATTCACATGTTGGCTGATATCAAAAGCATGTTAGATATACAGTTGGATCATCACCAAAATACCAAAAAACTTGAAATTTTCTGGGAAGATGTGACCGTGTTGAGCTTGAATTGACATTGCATAATCAATCAACACCATGTGATTTATGTGGTATTTTAAAAAAAATGTTATTAAATATATTTTTTATTTTAACTTGTTAATATAAAAATACATATTATTCTAATATATTTTAAAATAAAAAGAAAGATAATTAATATATTATTTTAATATAGAAAATAAAAATATATATTATTTTAATATATTTTTAAATAAAAAGTATTTAAAAAATAATTAAATCAACTAAAAAACACAAGAAAGATACCCACAGGGATTCTTACCCTTTTCAGTTTTAGATGTGTTTTTTTAGCATAGGGAACAAAACGTGTCCAGAATATCTCGTTCGTGATAGAATATTGTACGGAAAGCAAGGTACGAGATAATTAAAACCAGTTATTTTCAACCGTACAGCAGTAATAGCTTTTAACTTTTCATGTGGTATAAGTATATAATTACTAATATAATAATTATTAAAAATTAAATATAGTTATTAATTTTTGTGTTTTTTAAAATAGTTGAGATATAAGCAAATTGACCCAAATTTTTATATTAATAAAAAAAATGTATTCTGCCTGTATATACATTAAAAATCAACGTAGAGAAAGTTATACCCCAGCAGTCCTGCATGTGTATGTAATTAGAGTGGGAACTACGTTAATTATGTTATGTGCCGTGTTGTGTGTTGTTAGATATTTATACACCTCGTGTCATGTGAAATTGCTCCATGAAGGACAGAGTTTGCATGCATATAATTCCAAGTAACGGTAATAATAATTATTTTTACACCGTGTGTAAACTATAAAATTAGTTGTTTGTGAGGTGTTGAATTGTTAACCCCCCCGATATTCTATTCCCTGCATGTTGAAACATCTTCTTCCCTTGGTTACTCTTTGTAGATACAAGTTAAACGAATAAAATATTAATTATAATAAATTTTTATAAGATAAATATATTTTTAATTCAAATTAGATTTAGAAGTTAAATCTCAATGCCTTGCATAGCAAAATATCATGCTAAATTTGAAAATTAAACTAGAGACTTGAGAGACCAAGTGCTAAAATAAATAAATAAAAATTGTCAATACACGAACAAGTATGCTACATGACGGTGATATGTGCGAAGATACAAAACTTTTAATTTTAGATTTTCTTGGTGTTGTTATGCTGGTCTCGGCAAGGTCTGCCTCGTGGTCCAATATACATCAACAAAGGAGGCGTGATGATACTTTGGTGGTTTGTCATTCTTTTATTTTTTCTAGGGTTGTTAATATCATTCTGTTCAGGTTAGAACATTCTGTGCTGTCAGAAAACCCGAGAAAAAACGGCATCGTTTTCATCTCGGTTTTAATTCTGGCCAAATTTTGCTCGAAATATCTCGATACCATTCCGAGTGTGCCGTTTCGGCATTAAAATCCTCTATATTTTGATTAACATGTGATTTTTTTCTCTAAATTTTATATTATGTTTGTTTTACTCTGTGTTTGTATTGTATAATTTAAAGTTAATTTATCTTGAATTTTAATTATAATTATTAAATTAATATTTTAATTTTTCACACACATACATACACGAACAATACAACCCCGAAACAGCACAACAAAATATTATAAAATCAAAATATTCTATACTAATAAAAAAATAAGAACAGGAATGACAACTTTAATTTTTCATATCTCTTCTCCCTCACTCTCAGTTTTTGAGCCAATATTTTCCACTATGGTCCAATAATTTATTTTTATCCAATATATCAAACACTGCCTTAACCTTTTTACTTTGGCCCATCGACCCCAATCCTAAAATACGCGAGGTCTGGGGAAGGTTAGCTGAACTAAAAATGAGATTCGTTTCAGAAATATAGATTCAAAAATCATTTTTAAAGAGTGATTTAGAATTCTGCCAGGAGAGCAGAATGATACAAAAGAGAACACATGAATATATTATTACAAGAAAAAGTATTGCTCAAAATAATGGAAGATAAATGGGGTGTTTGGTATAGCAGCTGAAACGTTGGTTGCTTGACATTTGAATTTCTAATTTATTTAAACTTATTTTTTATTATTTTCATGTACATACATTAAAAATAAATCATTTCAATGTAAAATATTTTAAAATATACTCTTTACTGGACTCTAAACAGGGTTTAAGCAGAGATTTTGAAAATTCACGACTACGTATATGGCCCAGCGCTTGATATGCACCTAATTTCATATTGACATGTTAACCACCAGATATTAATTTATCCACGAAACCACTTTAAAATCCTGACTTTTCCGCCGTTTCTCTATCGATAATCTCCGAGACATGTTTTTTTCCGGTGGCTAAAACTCATCTGCAACCACTCAAGTTTACATATCTGGACTCTGGTGAAGATAAAATCACCACTCTGAATTTAGTCAAGCTACCCCACCAGCTAGTCTGCTTTCAGTCACGAGCTCCTCTACCCAGCGTCCATCTGGGGAATACAAAGGATCTTGAACTACCTTCGATTGAAGTGGAAGGGTTGTTTTGGTCAAAATTAAATTAGCATTAAAATGAAAAGAGCCATGCACCATCTTTTTCAATTGATTCTAAATTACTATAAATATATTTTCTGC
Organism: Salix dunnii; assembly: GCA_015731905.1. Taxonomy (NCBI): domain Eukaryota; kingdom Viridiplantae; phylum Streptophyta; class Magnoliopsida; order Malpighiales; family Salicaceae; genus Salix; species Salix dunnii. The sequence goes on along the minus strand of CM027666.1, from coordinate 6,204,007 downwards.
GCTGATTGCGAGCCTTAACTTGTTAAGTGACAGGTCTCACGTAAACTATCCTTGATAATAATAATAATAATAATAAAAACAGTCCTCTAACTCATTTCCAGGGCTATTTATTTTCCTTCGCAATCAGGAATTACTAGAAAGAAAAGCATGTTCATCGTAACACTAGCTGTCAATTTCCCGTAACTATTGGTCCGTGACAATGAAATATGTGCATCTGATACTTTGTTTTTGCGTGAAAATATGTTTTTTTTTTAATATATTATTGTTTTGTAATATAAAAATCACAACACACTACACTTCGGTATTAGACACACAAGCTGATGACAAGCAATTTCCTCTTCAACAATTGATCTTCCTTTTGCGGGTGCCAGGACAGCAGTCGTTTTCCTTTCAAAGTTTTCTCAGTGAACATTTTACTCGAATTACATATCAAGTTTTTTTTCCTGATTTCAATACGTTCGTTGCAAATTAGATTGGTTGGTGTGTCCGGTTAGATGGACCCGGGTCAACCTACAAAATCAGAAAATAATTATTTGAGGTTTTAATATTTTACAAAAAAATTTATGAAATAACTTGGATTATAAACACACACACACACACAAGACATGAAATGGATTATAGTTACCCCATATCGAAAAATCAAGAAACATCACGTGTGAATCTAGGTTGTAAGAAAAAAAAATGAAGCGTAGTATACTTATTTTACATATACAAATTGAAAAACAACCCACCTGTACATGGGCTATATAAAATGATCACACATTGAAAAATAATAATTTATGCAAATATAGATTATAGAACAGAAATGTGAAATGTTGATATAATTTTCTCGTATTGAATAAATTCTCAAAGTTCCAGTAAAAAAGGCAATGGCTAGTAATGACACCATAATGACAATCTCACATAATTAATGCAGTTTATCTATTTTACGTCATGTTTGATATTATATTTCAAAATTATCTTTTATTTTAAATTAAAAAGATAATATTTTTAAATTATTTTTATGTAGTAATATCAGAATTTAAAAAATAAAAAAATTATTTTAATATATTTTTAAATATATTTTAAAAAAACAATTTCAACCCCAATTCCAATCAATCAATTACTTAATAAAAAAATGATGTGGAGATTGTACACGCAACTCCCAGTTGATTTTCACACACGCAAGGAACGAGGGAAATTAAAAAACCTTATAATGAAAAGCCCGTGGAGGATATAAAAAGAGATTAAAAAAATCCATGCTCCTCGAGCATTACCATCTGAACCAATTAACTGTTTTTGTTCAAATCAATGAGATTATACTACAAATTGCTTTTAAAAATAGATTTTCATTTGAAATTATATTAAAATAGCCTCTCTTTTTTCCAGTTTTCCTGACATAATCACATCAAAACCATGAAAAATAATTAAAAAATACCAATTTTAAATATCTCAAAGTGAAAATTATATAAAAATAGAAACCATGTCAAACCATAGACTCTCTCGAGTTACCCACGACACGAGTCCGTGCATGCTCAAGATATGGCGACTCCTGGCAGCCATTAATTGAATAGTGGAAAAAGACATTCAATTCTAAAAAAATAAAATAAAATTGCATTGACTTGACCAGGTATTCAAACTCGAGGGACTACACCGCATATAATTTTATTAAGAGAAAGTCCGAACCCATGCAAAATAACCCTACCCTCTTTTCAAGCCAAGCTACCTCATTTCATTTTGATAATTGAATCTACCTACCCAACTACCACCCTCAACCAAAGACCAACCTCTACCTCCCTTCTCTTTCTCTCTCAAAATTCAACAAAATTACAACCTTGCGTTCCACATAAATTAAGTCGCAAGTGGATGGTATGGTCTGTGAGCTAACTAAGCGTAGAACACCGCCACGTGACCCATCTTACCGTTTCCCCTCCACATCCCCTATATAATCGCTCCCTCGCTCCGTCTAAATCCCCTGTAATAATCCACTTCAGCAACATTTCTCTCTCACTCGCTTCCATTCGAGGCCAGAACATAAAAACAGAAACAAGCGTTGCGAAGTCCAATTCTGGTTAGTTAGATCCCACTTTTTAACTAGGAGTAAAGTCAAAACAAAATACTCCTAGTTTCCTTCTCAGATCCGTTTCTCCCTCCATTTCGATTCTCTTTCGTGTTTCTTCCTCTTGCCCGTTATATTATTTTTTTTCTTATTGAATTGCAACCGTTCCTCGTTGACATCGAAAATACGTTTTTATCCTTCGTCTTGTTTTCTTAGCTAAAACACCTGAAAGATGTATTTATTTATATAAATCCATGTCGTTTGGAAAACAAGAGATCCAAAAGTGTTGCTTGGCATCCGAAGAGATTTTGTAAACGACATTTCGATTTTAGAATTTTTCTCTCATTTGTTAAGGATCTGTTTGCTAGGCAGGTATGGTTTGGTGTTTGTTAGTTTTAAAGTTAGGTGCGATGGTGTTTGTCTGGTTACTTGGTTAACGTTAGATCTGCATCCGGTAAAACACGGATTTACCGTTTGTTCACATTTTTCTGCTGTAATCAATTACATTATTAAGCGTGCAATTAAAAACGTTGTGCGTCATTTTGTTATTATTGTTTTTATATACCGAGGGTTTTTTTTTTTTTGATGACAGACCAGATTGAGTTTTGTCCAACATGGCGACAGGACAACTCTTCTCTCGAACAACACAAGCTCTGTTTTACAATTATAAGCAGCTGCCTATTCAACGCATGCTTGATTTTGATTTTCTTTGCGGTATGTTATTTTTCTGGATTCGTTTTAATTGAGATAGGAAGAAATGCTATTGAATTGGATTATTGAGTTTGCTAGAACGCGGTGTTCAATAATTAATTTATTCGTTTCTGTGTTTACAGGGAGGGAATTACCGTCTGTAGCTGGAATCATTAACCCTGGTGCTGAGGGATTTCAGAAACTCTTTTTCGGTCAAGAGGAAATAGCAATCCCTGTGCATTCGACGTATGTGTTTTTTTTTGGTCTCTCCGTGTTTCGTTTCCTTTTACTTGTTTTGTTTCTGATTATACGAGTCATCAAATGAATTCTGTATCCGGCTATCGATCTTGCAAGGGTTCATTAGTTAGTTGCAAAAACAATTAATTTGGTTTGATTTGCTGAGGTTGAGTATTTTATAATACTAAATCACGATCTGTATCAAGATTACATTTAACCTTTATGATACCTCTGCCTTCTGGTTTGCTGGTTTGTTAGAACATCAACACCTTGATGACGAGGCTTAGGTCTGCTCAAATGTGTTTGGATTATGAGTTGTTGAGTGTGGATCGGATTCTGGTTTTGTTTCTATTTTTATGAGTCACTTTTTGATTCAAGTGTCGATTTTGAAATGGTTACTAGTTGCTGTTTGAAAAAAGTCCATTTAATTTGTTGTGATACTAGATCACGATAATTAATGAGATTACACTACTTAATTCGCACGACCTTTTTCTATTCTGTTATGCTGGTTCATTTGAATATCAAAATTGACCGCAACTTTAGAGGTTTCACAAAAAATTGATGTTATTAATTGTTGATTGTGGACCAGAGAGTGTTTACATTTAGATCATAGACAAATGTTGATGAATGCAAAAATCTAGCATTGATGTTGCAAGAGTCAAATTATTTTGGTTGACTGTCTTGCAAGCTGTATACTAAACAATTCAAAGTCAAATATGTATGGTTTCCATATGCTAACTATCTACTCAGTGATAAATATTTTGAACTTCACTAGTTGTTAGATCATTGAACATGTATCATTATGATTGGGTCGGGTGGCGGGTTAACCAGTTTGGAAGTGTAGTTGAGGGTTTTTTTGAAAGTATTTTTCTTTAAAAAATACATCAAAATGATGCTCTCTTTTTTTTATAAAAAAAATCATTTTTAACATCGGCATATGAAAATGATTTAAAACACTATTTTTTTAATTTAAAGTAAAAAATAAAAATAAAAAAATATTTTTTTTTTCAAAAACACTTTTGAAACGCAGTGCCAAACAAGGCCTAAATGTTATATTTTTCTGAGTTTTAGTTTCCCACTTTTGTTTGTCTTTCTTTGCAGTGTTGAGGCAGCCTGTGCTGCTCATCCAACCGCTGATGTGTTTATCAACTTCGCATCATTCAGAAGGTCTGTATTTTTTTGCTTGGTAGTATCAAAGATTGCATTTTTTGTTTGTATGTAACAATCCTCTGTCAACTTGTTTGCAGTGCGGCTGCTTCATCTATGGCTGCTCTGAAGCAGCCAACTATTCGAGTTGTGGCTATTATAGCTGAGGGTGTTCCTGAATCAGACACCAAACAATTGATTGCATATGCTCGGGCTAACAATAAGGCAAGGACAATGATGTGATGTTGTTTGAATTGCAATGAACCAAAAATTTTAATGGCACCGTATTTTTGGGCCTCTGAGCATTCATCACCCGGCTGGCCTAAGTTTATTATAATTTAGTGCTGCTGATGTTCCAGGTTGTAATTGGCCCAGCTACTGTTGGAGGCATTCAAGCTGGAGCATTCAAGATAGGTGATACTGCTGGAACAATTGATAACATAGTTGCTTGCAAGCTGTACCGGCCTGGATCTGTTGGATTTGTCTCCAAATCAGTATGCATTCATTCCATTGCTCCTCTCTCTTTTCTGACTTCTTTATCAATTAAGCCTGAGGTCTCATTTGGTCACTATACATGAATGGCATGAAATTTATCATGAACGAAAGAGCTGTAATACTAGAAATGAAAGGAATGGCATTCTAATTGGTTTGGCTAGACTTGCCAAGTGACGGTGTCCTGGCTTATTGCTCCCCTCTTACTTGAGAATAATGCATCTTTTCCAATGCAGGGTGGTATGTCTAATGAACTATACAATACCATTGCCCGTGTAACCGATGGAATTTATGAAGGTAATTACCCATGCTAACTACTTTGCTTGGGTTTGTTTTTATGGCTTCCCTTTTGCAGGCAGATTTTACTTGGAATTAAATGGCATTATTTTTGGAAATCTTTTAGGAATTGCAATTGGTGGAGATGTGTTCCCAGGCTCTACTCTTTCTGATCATGTCCTGAGATTTAACAACATTCCACAGGTATATTATTGTTCCCATGTATTTTATATTTAATCAAGAGCATTTGCTTTTTGTTTCTCTCTTGTTGACAAAGGTGGCAATACATCAAGTGCCAAACTTGCACACTTGCTCATTCATAATGTTAATGTCTGTAATTAGTACTGTTTAATGGTAGATTTGTAATCATGCTATTTTGCCCATGCAACTTTCTGCTGTGACCATTTACTGATTTTGGCAATCTACACTTTAAACTGCTGCTTATTTACATATTTGAGGCCTTTTCATGTATTTTTGTGCCTTCTCCAATATGATTTTCTGATCTTACGCAGGTTAAAATGATAGTTGTACTTGGGGAACTTGGTGGAAGAGACGAGTATTCTCTTGTTGAAGCCCTAAAACAGGGAAAGGTAAACAAACCAGTGGTTGCTTGGGTCAGTGGAACTTGCGCACGACTCTTTAAGTCAGAAGTGCAATTTGGTCATGCTGTAAGTGGTTGCCCAACTTCATCACCCTTAAATCACAGCTGTCATTGCAGTACACGAGGCATATTCTGAATCTCCCTTGTGACATTGTAAACCAGGGTGCTAAAAGTGGTGGTGAGATGGAGTCTGCTCAAGCAAAAAATCAAGCACTAAAAGATGCTGGAGCTGTTGTTCCCACGTCATATGAAGCTTTTGAGACTTCAATTAAGGAAACATTTGAGAAACTGGTTAGTCTATGGATGCTATAAACTTTTGTCCTTCAACTCTCTAAACTCGGAAAAATAAAAGAGAAACTTTCCAAACCAGAAAAGCGACACTCAAATTTCCCACAGGGGCTTGACCTGCTTTGAGAATGTTATATGGTCATTTTCTTTTAGGTTGAAGAGGGGAAAATATCATCTGTTAAGGAGTTTATGCCTCCACAAATCCCAGAAGATCTTAACATTGCAATCAAGAGCGGAAAAGTTCGGGCACCTACTCATATCATTTCTACCATCTCTGATGACAGAGGTACTCTTACCTATATGTCCCGAGTCATTGTTATGGTGTGAGTTGGCTTAAATGTCTAATAATGTACCTTGACCTAACTTTGCAGGTGAGGAACCATGCTATGCTGGCGTGCCAATGTCTTCCATTGTTGAACAGGGTTATGGTGTGGGTGATGTCATCTCTCTTTTATGGTTCAAGCGTAGCCTTCCACGTTACTGTACCCATTTTATTGAGGTATGTTTCTCATAATTAGTTGTATGACCCTTATTTACACTTTTAACTGGTTATGCTGAGCTTTAAATTCCATGTTGCACTTCTTGCCTCCTTTTCCTTTTGTTTTCATATAATTTGACATTCATTTAGAAACAAGTTTTGGTCCAGCTTCTTTTTAACTGATACATATGAACTCAATCAGATATGCATCATGTTGTGTGCTGACCATGGTCCCTGCGTCTCCGGTGCACACAATACAATAGTAACTGCTAGGGCAGGAAAGGACCTAGTTTCCAGCCTTGTCTCAGGTACACAATGGGCATGTGATGATTTATTTTAATTTCTTTGGTGAAGTTCTCTACACTCTAATTGAAGGTAAGAGTTCTTGAGAGAACTTTACCAGAAAGAATACTGAATTATGATCTTATGAGACAGGTTTGCTTACAATCGGTCCCCGATTTGGTGGTGCCATTGATGATGCTGCTCGGTACTTTAAGGATGCATATGACAGGGTAAGGTGTAATAAAAATTGCATGTACATTTGAAATTAGCCTCCCATATTTCTGATAGTTTTTGGAGACTTTGATTAATTTGTGTGCCATTTCTTGTCAGGGTCTAACACCTTATGAGTTCGTTGAAAGCATGAAAAAGAAGGGAATTCGTGTTCCTGGTATTGGGCACAGGTGAGTTTTCTAGAATTACACAGCTGAAATGCTTTCATTGGTTTCCACTACTAAAATGAATGATGGGAATTCGTATTTGTTTTATTTGGAAAAGGATCAAGAGAGGGGACAACAGAGATAAAAGAGTAGAGCTTCTACAGCAATTCGCTCACACACATTTCCCTTCTGTGAAGTATATGGAGTATGCTGTTCAGGTTGAAACTTACACCCTATCAAAGGCCAATAACTTGGTCCTTAACGTCGATGGCGCGATTGGGTCCCTTTTCTTGGATCTCCTTGCAGGCAGTGGAATGTTTACTAAACAAGAGATTGATGAGATTGTTGGGATTGGCTATTTGAATGGGCTCTTTGTGTTGGCTCGTTCTATTGGTTTGATTGGGTAAGTTGGATTCACCTTCAAAATTTGCTTATCACATCCTTTTGGACTTTCTTATGCTTCTCATTAGGTTACATCAAGCCCTTGATATTGACACAATGACAGCGAGATATTCCCGACATGATTAGCTCTTTCATTAATTCGCGTCTAAAAGCTGAACTCCTTGTAGTACCATCATAGAATTGGATGGTTGCATGGCTGCCCGATGGATATGACTCAATTGGTACAAAAGAGCGCAGAGTGTAATGTGTTTGGGGTGTAGTTATACTAGCAAATGCTTGGCTTATGTAAAATAGGGTTCATTGGTGGGTAAAAGGACCCTGTAAGGATGAGTGGCATGGACCACCATGTTGGAATGCAGATTTGCGTTACTGCATGCTACATAATGTTGCATCTGACCCTTCGAGTACTGTTGTTTCAGGCACACCTTTGACCAGAAGAGATTGAAACAGCCTCTATACCGTCACCCATGGGAGGATGTTCTCTACACCAAGTGAGAGAATTACAAGTAGCGGGTGCAGCTCTCACGTGCTTTACACAAGCCTTTTGTTTATCAAATTTCTCAAGTCTTTGCTGAAATGTCTGCTCAGTTGTTGTTAGATTAGTGTTGTGCCGCGGCAAGGTCAAGCGACCCATTGTGTCTGGAAGTTACATGCAGATGTTGCTATAAGATGTCAGTTTCAGATTTCAAGAAGGAATAACTAAGTTACAGGGATGTATGTGTAAAGAAACATTAACCATCGCCCTAATGTAAGAGAATTTGTCCATTGTTGTTATTCCTTTTGGATTTTTGGTCACATTCCCATTTTGTGGATGCTAATAAAGGAAATGAATTCAAGGGTTTTTATCATAGGTACGAGAGTTTTGCTATAATTATTTTTGTTTTCCAGATCATTAACGATATGAAAGATTGAATTATGACCACGAGAAACTCTCACGCATCAGTTAATGTTGGTCCACGCGAGCTCCGTCGGTGTAATAGTTCCTCATCTTTATTATGTTCAACAAAGGAGCTTAGCTATCTTACAAAGGAAGTAAATTTTTGTGTCAGCAGCCTCAAGATGCAGGAGTCAGTTCTGGCCTTCTAAATAAAAGCTTCCATCACCTTGGAAACGATGGGCGCGCTGTCCACGAATCAAAAGACAGTAATGGTTATGGAATGGTATTATAATATCTCTCACGTGAACAAGAATATGAAGTTGGCCATGCAGGGAATATACATCACACGGGGGCATTATACTTGGATGTCCCCTGCCCTAGCTCATAAATAAATAACTAAAGTATTGGTGTGGGAAACGTTGGGCCGCTCTCTTGCCTCGTTTTATAAGCGACTAGGTTTTTTCTCAAAATGTTTTGTTGTTTAAAAATATAAAAGAATAATATTTTTTTATATTTTAAAAATTGTTTTTGAGAAAAATAATATAAAAACATCAATTTGTTTAATTTAAAATAAAAAATAAAATATTTTTTTTATTTTTTATAAAATATTTTTAAAATATAATATTAAACACCCCACTTAATGCATACGTTGTCAGGATGGGAAAAAAAAGAATTATATATAGAAAACTAAAAACAAACAAAGAACGAAAGCAATAATCAAGTTAGGAAGATAACAGAATATAGAGGAGGAATAGTATGTTCTTTTTATTAAATCATCAAAAACTATCATTAACTAAAAAAAAAAATTAAATAACATGACCTTAAGATATCTAACTATTAGGTTAAATTCGCCAATTAGAAATATTTAACCTGAATAACCCAAATAAATTAAATAAAAACATCAAAATAAACTTAGTTGGGCCTAGCTAATAAAAAAATAACAAACTAAATTATCCTTCATCGTCTCTATCTATATATTTATATAACCTGCAATGAGAGTTTGATTTCTCCACTAACTTTTTCAAGGTCGGAGAAACTCGACTCTCTCAAGAACAATTCTGAATGACTCTAATAATATTTTTAAAGATATAAATCAATCTACTATAATGTATTTTTAGTGATCAATGTACAATATGAATCAGATTAGTCCGTTCAATAAACTTGAAACCATTGAACTTCACAATTCCAATAAAAACAACTTATTCATCTATGGAGCATCGATATTGTCTTTTATGCTGATATCAAGATAGAACAGATGAAGATTTCAGTAGAATCATCAGGGATGTGATTACATGATATCTTAAACAAATAATTTGAAATTAGACGGGGAGTTTTGCAAGCAACTAAACCATCAATGTTAAATATGAAACTAACACCAAAATCAAGTGGTTGATCAGTAAGATACTCATTTAAATTAATCCTATGTAGCATTTTGAATGACCCAGCACCATTTGCCTCTAATTTTTTTACTAGTTTTTGAAGGATACCGTCCTAATCTAATCTATATCATAATATAGTCTTTAATTTATTGTATTATCTCTGTAAATCAACCTGGAATCCGAGTCACTTTTTATCATCTCAGTTTATATATATATATAGTAATGTAATATGCACTGTGAATTGGGTGCCCCCCAAGATCTGGTCTTGGAATAAAATCCCCAAAACGAAACATTTCAAGACTTCATTTTGAGAAAAAAATGTGAAGCTTGCCGATCATGATCTCTCTTGGAGAATACCCCCAGATGTGCGGGCGTCGCAGCTGCACATAGGTGTCTTGATGAGTGCTTAAGATGCAAGGGGCAGTGAGATAATATTGTAAACTCGAGAATGAATCATGGAAGAATCGTTTATTGCGTAATTGCAGACACTACTTGCTTGGCATGTTTCGAGGATCGCGTCGAAGATCATGGACATGGTTTCGGGATCCCTGTCCTCTGTACCTGCGTGCTTGGGATGAAGAAACATGATCTGAAAGAAGATTTATTAACTAATCGTGTTTAAGGATGTGTTCTGTTCTCGCGTTTGATATATATTATTCTCTTTCGGTCTTAGCTTCTTGATGAGTGCTCTGTTAACTTTTTGTCTGACAGAAACTAGTCCCTGTCCCGAGGGATATGTCTCCTGAGATTTGGAACCTTCATTGCATTGATATACTAAATGTATCAAAGTTCGAGAACTTTTTCTTGATTTGAGTTAATTTCTTGATATATTAAATCATAATTTTAAAATTAGAAATGAGTTCATTGAGTTCTTAAGGTGCTTTCAATCATTTCATAGTAAAAAATAATTTTTTCAAATTAAATAAATATAACCCGATTTTCTGGGCATCTCATATGATCGAGAGGACATGATTGTAGGATTTGCATCCAACCTTTTTTTATACATTAAAAATTATTTAATTAATTATTATATATAATTTCATTATGCATCATGGTTTAAGTCTGCGATCATGCATATTATATTATACAAAATTAATATTTTTTTATTCATTACATGCAATGCCAAGTTTTTTTTTATGTTTTTAATATTCAATAAAAAACATTTATATCAAAGAGATATGAATAGGTTTTAATTTATAATAATAATAATTTAAAACAACTCGTTTAACGAAGCCTGTCATATTTATTTTTAACGGTGGTGGCAGGGCAAGGCAAGTAAATTTGTGAGCACAGTACATGCCTGCAACGAAAGCAGAAGAAATATCTTGGTGTCGCAGCTTCCTAAATCCCACACTTGTATTGTCCACCAATCAAGTGGTCCTCATTCGGCATCCTCTTCACTCTTCATGCCCACAATCAAAAAATTTCCACCACATTCTATAATACAAAAATACAACACAAGAATTCAACAGCAAAGGGAAAGGAAAAAAAACGCAATGAATCTTTTTACTTTTCCGGTAATCATGAGATCAGACACCGGGGATAAATTTCTGCTACTGTCCGGCCTTAAACAGGGTGTGTACAGTACTCCTACTTGATTTTCTATTTAAACATTTTCTTTGCCTCAAATCCACAGGATCAAACTCTCTTCTCCTGCCAATCCACACACGCAACAAGATCAAACAGACCAGACTATACCGACTTTCTTTGTTTTCATTTCCTTCCCATCTCTCTGTAACCCGACTAAGGATCTTAATAACCCATGTGAGGTTTTTCTTCCCCTCTTGTATCTGTTTTATTGTTGTTTATTACTGTTTTTACTCCTTTCCACCGCTAAACATACCAGGTTAAACCAAAAGCAAGGAAAAATAATTGAAAAAAAGTAATGGCATCACATTCACAAAGACAAAGTAACCAGCAGCAGCCCCAGAATCGAGCGGCGCAGTCTTCTGGTACTAGTAACATGAGGCAACACCATCACGCCACAGAATCAGTAAGCAAAGCAATTGCACAATACACTGTCGATGCACAACTCCATGCAGTTTTTGAACAGTCTGGTGGGTCTGGCAAGTCGTTTGATTATTCACAGTCAGTTAGAACTACTAATCAGTCAGTACCCGAGGAACAAATCACCGCTTATTTATCAAAAATCCAAAGGGGTGGTCATATCCAGCCATTTGGGTGCATGATTGCTGTAGATGAAGGGTCTTTTAGGGTCATTGCATATAGCGAAAATGCCAAAGAAATGCTTGGTTTAACTCCAAAATCAGTCCCTTCTTTAGAGAATCAGGAAATTCTCTCTGATGGGACTGATGTAAGGACTCTTTTTAGGCCGTCGAGCTCCGTTATGCTTGAAAAAGCATTTGGTGCCAGGGAAATAACTTTGTTGAATCCAATTTGGATTCATTCCAAGAATTCTGGGAAGCCTTTTTACGCAATTTTGCATAGGGTTGATGTTGGTATTGTTATTGATTTAGAGCCTGCTAGGACCGAAGACCCTGCTTTATCTATAGCAGGGGCTGTACAGTCTCAGAAATTAGCAGTTCGTTCGATTTCACAATTACAATCACTTCCCGGTGGGGATATTAAGTTATTGTGTGATACTGTAGTGGAGAGTGTCAGAGAGCTTACCGGGTATGACAGAGTTATGGTTTATAAGTTTCATGAAGATGAGCATGGTGAGGTTGTGGCTGAGAATAAAAGGGCTGATTTGGAACCTTATATTGGTTTGCATTATCCTTCTACGGATATACCCCAAGCTTCAAGGTTTTTGTTCAAGCAGAATAGGGTTCGGATGATTGTGGATTGCCATGCTACACCTGTCCGTGTTATCCAGGATGAGGCGCTTATGCAGCCTTTATGCCTGGTTGGTTCAACTCTTCGAGCTCCTCATGGTTGTCATGCTCAGTATATGGCGAATATGGGGTCAATTGCTTCAATGGCCATGGCTGTTATTATTAATGGAAATGATGAAGAAGCTATTGGTGGGAGGAATTCAACGAGGCTCTGGGGTTTGGTTGTTTGCCATCACACTTCTGCTCGGTGTATTCCATTTCCGCTTCGTTATGCATGTGAGTTTTTAATGCAGGCTTTTGGACTACAATTGAACATGGAATTGCAGTTAGCGTCACAGTTGTCAGAAAAACATGTCTTGAGGACTCAGACTCTTCTGTGTGATATGCTTCTCCGTGACTCTCCTACTGGCATTGTTACTCAAAGTCCAAGTATCATGGATCTTGTGAAGTGTGATGGGGCAGCTCTTTATTACCAAGGACAGTATTACCCTTTGGGCGTGACCCCAACTGAAGCCCAAATAAAAGATATTGTGGAGTGGTTGCTGGCCCTTCATGGAGACTCAACTGGTTTAAGCACAGACAGTTTGGCTGATGCTGGGTATCCTGGGGCAGCCTCGCTCGGAGATGCAGTTTGTGGAATGGCTGTTGCTTATATTACTAAGAGAGATTTTCTTTTCTGGTTTCGGTCTCACACTGCAAAGGAGATCAAATGGGGTGGTGCGAAGCATCACCCAGAGGACAAGGATGATGGACAGAGGATGCATCCGCGTTCTTCATTTAAGGCATTTTTGGAGGTGGTGAAGAGCCGGAGTTTACTGTGGGAGAATGCAGAAATGGATGCCATTCATTCTTTGCAGCTTATTTTGCGAGACTCATTTAGGGACGCTGAAGCAACCGATTCTAAGGCTGTTGTACATACCCAGCTCGAGGGTACAGAATTGCAAGGGATGGATGAGCTCAGTTCGGTTGCAAGAGAAATGGTGAGGCTAATAGAGACTGCAACTGCTCCGATATTTGCTGTAGATGTTGATGGCTGCATAAACGGTTGGAATGCGAAGGTAGCCGAGTTGACTGGGCTCTCAGTTGATAAAGCCATGGGGAAGTCTTTGGTTCACAATCTTGTTTATAAGGAATATGAAGGAACGGTTGACATGCTCCTTCATCGTGCTTTAAGAGGTACCTGCTTTATATCTCACATATCTAAGTTGTTTATCAAGTAAGATTGCCATCTTATGGCAATGAGTTTTTTTTTTCCTTCCTAAAGTTGCATTTGAGCATACAGCTTTGCCCCTTTAACAGAATAAATCTTGGAAAACATATAATGGGTTTTGCAAAAAACTGGAACTACAAAAGTTGATAAATGGAAATGTAAAGAAGGTCTAACTCAAATCCTGGAAATAATTCTATGCAATAAAAGGTTACATAAAAAAAACAGAAACTTTCATTTAACTAAGAATACAATTGTCTCACTCATTACATACAGTACATTGCAATAGTTTCATCTGCATGGGATACCTGATTAGTCTTCTGATCAATTGACTTGAATGAAGTAACGTGTATACTTGCTTCCTCTTGAATGCTCCCTGTTGACAAAGACAAAATGAAGTGCTGATTCAGCAAATGCTGCGGCAATGCACAATTTATTCAAAATTAGCAATAAATAAAAAGGAGATTAAGGGTTTTGGGCTTTTAAGTGGAATCAACTAGTTGGGAATTTGTGCACTGCAATGGAGAAGAATTTATTCTAGAGACATCATTCACTGGGATCTGAGGTGCTGCATCTATGGAAAAATAGTAGACATTCACAACTAAGAAGAGTCTAGGCTGAAGTATTTCTTATTGAACTTTCTTTGAAAGTGGATAACTGCAATCTTGTGTATCACTTGACCTTTGAGATTAGTTTGTTTTATATCTAGCAGCTTAGAAGCAAACCCCTAGCTTCCCTTTTATTGTAAGACTCTCAAGGACTGAGAGGCTGTTGATGATATAGCTCTGTGCTCATAAGATGCAGCCTTCATGTAAATCTCTAGGCCCCCAAATGTTGAGGTAGTTCCAAGGACCGAGTCTCCACAGCAATAAATAACTGTTGATCCATTCACTAATTTCCAGGGAACAAACTTGCACTCAAATCTCTCGTGCAAGAAAATAGTTGTTCACATGTGCTTACTCTAAACAGTTGGTGAAGAGTTCAGTTCCCTCTTCCAAGTACTCTGTAACTATTGTGTGGAGCCAAACAGAACATATTAAAAACGATATGTTTCAAGCATATGATGGGCCTCCATAAAAATATGTGTTTATTGCTTACATTACCTTTATCTATGCATTTTTCTAGGAATCAAAGAGAGTATAACCTAGAACATTGTATGTTATATATTACTACAATAACTCAGTTTTGATTCCAAAAAAGAAAAAAGAACATAAAAGAAAACGCCCATGCTATGGCTTGAAATAGAAATTTGATAGATGCTTCATCTTGCAGTGCTAAAATGGACAGTGTATATGATCATTCTAATCAGCACTTTAACATAACAGGAAGACAAGCTTTGAGGAACTGAAACACACAGAAACATAAAACATGACCACTTATTGTGGTTTGATATTCTATTTTTTTTATTTTTATAATCTATTGCTTCAATTATGTTTAACTGATGCAGGTGAAGAGGATAAAAACGTGGAGATAAAATTGAGGACCTTTGGCTCTGAACACCAAAACAAGGCCCTTTTTGTGGTGGTAAATGCTTGTTCTAGCAAGGATTACATGAATAACATAGTTGGAGTCTGCTTTGTTGGTCAGGATGTTACAGGTCAAAAGGTGGTAATGGACAAATACATCACTATACAAGGTGATTATAAGTCCATTGTACACAGCCCCAATCCTTTGATCCCTCCTATATTTGCTTCAGATGAAAACACATGTTGCTTGGAGTGGAACACTGCCATGGAAAAAATCACGGGGTGGACCCGGGGGGAAGTTATGGGGAAGATGTTGGTTGGGGAGGTCTTTGGCAGTTGCTGTCAGCTCAAGGGTCCAGATGCACTGACAAAATTCATGATTGCTCTGCACAATGCAATTGGAGGGCAAGATACAGACAAGTTACCACTTTCATTTTTTGACAGGAATGGAAAATATGTGCAAGCTCTCATGACAGCAAACAAGAGGGTAAATGTGGAGGGAGAGATTATTGGAGCCTTCTGCTTCCTGCAGATTGCAAGTAATGAGTTGCAGCAGGCTTTGAAGGTCCAGAGACAGCAGGAAAAGAAATGCTTTGAAAGGATGAAAGAGGTTGCTTACATCTGCCAGGAAATAAGGAATCCTTTAAGCGGTATACGCTTTACCAACTCGCTTTTGGAGAACACGGACTTGACTGAAGATCAAAAGCAGTTTCTTGAGACTAGTGCTGCTTGTGAAAAGCAGATTTTGAAGATCATACGAGATATTAATCTTGATAGCATCGAAAATGGGTTAGTTTTCCTCTTAACAAATTATCAAAACTTAATATTGATAGTCAGGCGATTATTTATGCTTTGGTACTATTTTTTGAGAAATGTATGTTAGTTGAGAAATACTACTTTAAAGCTATGGACATAATCATTTGGCACTATGTGAATATCTGTCTCATGCAGTTTCATTTCCTTGAGTTCATTTGGAGATTTTTTTTATGTCTCTTCTACATATTTCCTGATTATAAACCAACTAAGACTTTAAATTCTTGACTCAGATGTTACTATACTGATCTGCTTTTAGTAGTCAGATACTCTTGACTTTACCGCCGGCGGACGCTGAGGCGGTAAACAATTTGGGTTTCTTCTGTAATTTCATTTTAAGTCTTTTTTGTACCCATGTGATAGCTTTGCTTTTGACAACTTATATAAGGAACAAGATGTAGAGACACAAATCATAACATAAATTCATTACTCGCAAATGCTGAATTACATTCCGACCCATAACTTTTTATGATTGTGTGATTAGGTCCAAAAACAACCACAAAATAATACTCTCATTTTATAACCCTTTAGCTCTTGAAGTCTTGATATATCAACTTAATTTTACAACATAGATAAACCATGCATAACACTGCAACTCACTTTTTGATAGACCTTAGAGAAAAAATTAATCAATCTCTAAAGAAAATAGATATGTCCATTCAATATAACTATAAGAATTAGACCATCCAATTCAAATACCACGAATTAGAAAGTAAAAGGTGGAGAAAACTCAAGAAAGTAAAAAATCTTTTAATGGTTTCATTAGAGAGGGGATGACAAAAAATTGGATCCTCTTGCTATTGATAGTTGACCTATAGTAGAATGTAAATGAAAAGATTAAGTTACCAACAAAATTACAAGGAAAAACTCATATTATTAATTAAATAATTCAGATGGATCCATGTGATTATAGTTTCATATTTGAAAATGAATTTCTCAAGTAAGATGAAATCAGTCATGTATTTTACTGATCGATAAATAGGAAAATAGCATAGCAGACAAGGTAAGGTGTGCTGATATTATTTCAAGTAAATAACTTGACTCAATATTTTAAAGAACACTCTGTTACATACTGTTATGTTGTGAAAGAAGAGTGCAAATGTTAGAAAGATCATCAATATAAAGAAGCCAAGAATTTCATCAAATGATAGAAGAACTGGATGAAACTAAAACAATAATGAATTATTACTAGGATGAATAACACTGTTATGTAAAATTCATGAAAATTCAATTAGAGACAAAATATATTATCTTTGAAAACACAGAAGAATTGAATAGACTTGAGAAACAATTTCATTCTTTAATAATTAATCATATCATGTGAGTTTGATTTTTATTTTAAAAATTGGTTATTTTTGCTTATATTAATAAAATGAGAGAATTGAAGGACCATTATGTATTCTAGCATCAAATTCAAAGACTAAAATGAAATTATTAGAAAAGGACAAAAAATAACAATCTAACTGTTGCAATTCAGTGTGTTGTAAAAGTGTGGTATACACTGTGACACTGTATCATTGTCCTACATATGATTTTCTTTTAAAATATTTTTTGTTTATTTTATTCTATTTCTCATCTCAACATCTAGCAGACACCTAACGAGAGGGTATCTCTATTTGCTTTTGAATAAGTTTACTGGAGCTTGAGAAGGCTGAATTCTTACTCGGGAGTGTCATAAATGCTGTTGTTAGCCAAGCAATGCTGTTGCTGAGGGAAAGAAATCTACAATTGCTCCGTGATATTCCGGAAGAAATAAAAACGCTGGTGGTTTATGGTGATCAGGCAAGAATTCAACAAGTACTGGCTGATTTCTTGCTGAATATGGTACGTTATACTCCATCTTCAGCAGGTTGGGTAGAGATTCATGTTAGTCCAACACTGAAGCAAATCTCTGATGGACACACTCTCGTGCATATGGAGTTCAAGTAGGCTCTCCTCAACTCTTTTGTATTTTGTTGATAACAATATCTATATTGATGAAAGGAAAACCCAAAAAATTGATGATGACAGTTACCTTTATTCCCTTTTCCTTTGTTTTCTCTTAAACCCCTTTTTTTGTGGTACTCTAATAGCCCCAGTAATGTTATCCTGGAGTTTCATTATAAATGCCATCTCCTTATTCTATTATTTTCTTCTGTGAAACTGTGATGATTTCTACGATTTTTTCTTTAGTTGTTCAGTCTTTTTGTATCTTGTTTGTTATTCCCCACTCCTAATGACTGCTTACACATCGTAATCTGGTCTCCAGGATGTAAATCTTAACCAGAAGGTAGGTTTTAGTCAATCAACTGGTAAAAAATTCAATTATTAGATTTGATCTGCCATAAACCATGCTTCTCGCCATGAACAGAGCTATAGCTGTAGAATTTTGACATCTAAACTGGCTGCTTCCTCGAATTTGTAGAATAATGGTTGTGTGAACAAGGATGGTTGATGATACTGTAATAGAGAGCTATCTGTGCTAATTGTTGGTTGTCTAAATGATAATGTGGTTAATATGAAGTCCAATTTATGGTACTTCATTTTATGCTTCTTCTGTACTTCGTATCATATAGACCAAGAAAATATAGATGATAGTTGCTAATCACATTGTAATTTGCTCCCCCCCTCCTCTCCAATGCACTTTGGTACTAAATTAACTAATATTATATATATAATTTTTCTTGAAGGATTGTTTGCCCTGGTGAAGGTCTTCCTCCTGAGTTAGTTCAAGACATGTTCCATGGTAGTAGATGGGCTACTCAAGAGGGCCTGGGGCTCAGCATGTGCAGGAAGATTTTAAAGCTAATGAACGGTGAGGTCCAATATATTAGAGAGTCAGAAAGATGCTATTTCTTGGTTATCCTCGAAGTACCCATGCCTAATAGTGTGAGAGGTAAAACTGTAAAAAGTGCTGCAGACTAGGATGCTTGGCCTGTAACGTCTATTAAAGAGCTTTCTCAATTGCAAACTGATACTTGTTCTGCTGCGCCTGAGGGGTTGGTTCCAAAAATCCAGGTACATGGTGCATGAGCCAGTGCGGGCCACCTAATTTGGCAAATTTATCCTGCAAATAGAATTGTTCTGCTCTATCCATTGAGAATATGGTATATGCTTCTTTATCAGCACGAGTCCAGATCAACAACCTACACGTGAGGTAGCTTCTAAATTTCCAGCCTATTAATTTGAGGATATCACCAATGTAGATTGGCCAAGTTATAATGCTGAGGCTTGCTCATTGTTATAAATAAAGAAGCATCAAAAGGATGCCGTTAGACTGTAGCGGAGGCTTCCACGACAAGGGCCCTCCAAGTGTGGATACATTCGCCTGCTGCAAGTATATATATGCATTTACCATAGCTTCTGAAATCCCTATTTAACTATAACATGTTTGTCTTTACGAGGCTACTCCAGCTAGAGCTAGTTAAATAATTTATCATTTTCTCAAATTTTAATAAGGTCAAATGTCCTGCTCTAGCGTGTAGCTTCAGGATTTGTATGTATCTTTCCTGTTTCCCCTTGATTGAGGATTTGGGACTGCAGGCGTTTGCATCACTTGTTTTATAGCTTGGGTGATCTTTCATTGTACGGAACGGTTGCATGTATGCCCAAGAGTGTGCTCGGATGCGTGCTGCTCGTATGCTTTGCATGAAGGTTTGTGCATAAATTTCTTTGCAGATAACTAGCCTAAGTTTAGACACTTCATTATTTTGTTAGTGATACCATATCCATGGATGTGGTTACATTTAATAACTTTCTTTTTCCTGAATCAATCACCCAGTGATCCCATAGACGAAATCAAATTTTTGTCCCCTCTGCCTACATGGTCTTGGATACATTGAATTACAAGAGGTCAACTATTTAAGATGCATGTGCTTAATGAACCCATTCCAATCGCATGAGCGGAGACAAGGGAGTAACTTGTAGAGACATCTCAGAGCTAGTGGAATTTGTATTTCATGGCAAATCTCGTGACCCCAGACTTGGTCAGGACAGGTTTCTCAGTAGATAGCCCAGGTTATTTAGCTGAGTTAAACTCAATCAATCCGATACTTAATTGCCATTAAAATCCAATCAAATTTAACACTGAAAAACATACACACGAAGAGGAAAAAAATGATATGTAGATTGAATATTTAATCTTACAGGTTGACTGAATGACATAATAGTTTGAGCCCCGAACCTATTAGACCCGACCGTTTTGCCCAGGGTTAATTATCAGTATGAGATGTGAGTTTACATGAATCTGCATCTAGTTTCTTTTATTTTTGCCGTAGAAATAGTGTTTTACAAAATTTTGAAAAAAGATATTGCTTGGATTTTTACATGGAATGTAATGGAGATTGTTTTTCTATTTAAAAATATATTAAAATAATATTTTTTTTTATTTTTTACAAATTATTTTTTATATCAATACATCAAAATTATCTAAAAACATATAATAATAATAATTTTAAATAAAAAATCATATTTTTTTTTTCTTCAAAAACGTTTAAAAAACAGAGGGTTAAAACATCCCAAAAACACACGCAATGGGGGGAGAGACGAGGCATAGAAATAGGTCGCGGGCATGTATTAAAAGAGGGGAAACAATGTCAAGACTTAAAACAGAACCGTGCCCATGCTTCCCCGTTCAACCTGTTTGTAGAAGATAAAGACACCAATCATTTTTCTGCCTTCTTGGTAAATTCTTCTAGATATATAGAGAGAGAAGAAACATCTAGATTATAGATGGTTACGACAGGTTCAGCTTGGACGTCTTTCGTTTTCAAGGTTGACCTGCATGAATCACTCGCCTCTCTTCTTTATTTTTAACGCCTTTCATGGACTCCCAAACCGACCTTAATCTTGTGAACTTATTATTTTTGGGGAGGTACATTTACTCGTATTTTATATAATAATTTTTAATTTAAAAACCTCCTCAAAAAAATGTTAAAAATCGAGTTTGTCATCGCCCCTGGAGCATAATGTACCGTAAAAATAAAATAAAATAAAAAATATATGAGAAGAGGATTTAAAATTATATTTTTCTTAATCAACCGGCGGTGGTGTTAAATTATATTATGCTCCAAGAGCAACCTTGAGTGGCCGATTTAGGATAACCCCGCCTGAGAAAAAAATAGAGAGAGAGAGAGAGAGAGAGAGAGGGAGGGAGAGTCTGGTCTAAATTGAAGGAAAGGGACAACATGGGACGACTATAAAGTATAAACTGTGATTTAAGAGGTTAAACTCGCCACGAGTGTTGAAGGCTGAGAAAGAGGAGTGGAAATAAACTGTAATTTAATGGGAGGCAGGAAACACTAACCTTGCACGCCGTGCCGCGTATAGTAGACGCGCTATTACAGCGGGCAAGTAGGCAAAAATCTACCACTAGTATAGGGTATAAATATACACGCAGTCGAGTAGCAAGTGGAAGGGCAAAAGTGTCTTTGCATTTTATGGTAACAAGATAGCATGGTATAATAACTAACGTCTGGTCTAAATTGCTGGATTCAGACTACGGAAAGGGAGCACGAAGCCTAAGACCCGGAAAGGGACACCATGGGACGACTATAACCGACCCATCAACCATCAACCGCAACCTGTGGGGGGAGGAATGATTTATTTTCCCATCGGATATATTTTTTATTATCAAATTAAAAAAAAGGCTTACATATTATTTTATAATTGGATCTTGTCTATATCATTATAATTTTAGAATTATTTCTTTTCTTTTTATATTGTTAAATTAGAAACCAAATTTTAAAATCAAAATCCACGTGATTTTACATTTGCATTGATACCGAGTGAGTGAGTTGACCGAGTCATTATACAAACAGTTACCTGCTATAATTTGAGACTTGGAACCTCTCATGATATATAATTTTAATTATCATGATTATTTTCTTCAACCACCAGAGTTCAAATCCCAATTCAGGTAAAGTTTCTTCTGACTGGATTTTAATGATTTCATTGGAATGGTGAAAATAATTATTTTCTCAATAAAAAAACTAACTTGCAAGCAGAATAAATATTTCCGGTATTAGATTGAGAAAATAAATGAAGTAAAATATATTTAATCTGTTTTGATAGAGTGATGTTGAAATAATTGTTTATTTTAATTAAAAATATGCTAAAGTAATAAACACAGTAAAGAAAGTAAAAGGAGAGGAGGAATAATAATATGAAAAAACAAAAGTGAAAAAGAGGAAGTCTTGTGAGCTGAAAGTGATTTGAGAGAGAGAGAGAGAGAGAGAACAAATAAAAAACTCCAGAAACAAATTCTCGACCCCTCAAACCCTATTCGTCAAGAAATCCGGAACAAGCAAGACATAAAAAGAAAGAAAGATTTCAATGCATTGATTTATCAAGAAGCAAGGGAAATGGAAAGCAAGGCACCAGCAGAAGAGCTACTAAAAAAGATCGAAGAACTTGAAGCAGGACATCATCATCTTCAACAAGAAGTGTCAAAGCTCAAGCTCTCCTCTACCACTACCGATCCAAAACCAACCCAACAACGGTCCCATTCAACATCTCCTCGAAGGTCCGGTCCCAGGAGACGGGTAACAGGGTCAGGTTTTGAGGCTGCTTGGAAGAAGGGTTCTGCTTCACCTAGACATTCATCGCCTCTTCAGAGAGAAAGTAGAAGTTTCAATAGTAATAATGTTAGAGATGGAAACAGTAATGGTGGTAGAGAAATAGGAGATGGCAATAGTGGACCTACTGCTGTGAAGTTTACTGATAAACAGTGTTTGAATATATTGCAGTCTATGGGACAGTCTGTTCATATTTTTGACGTTTCAGGTCGCATTATTTACTGGTAAGTTTGTGTATGCGTGTCTTGTATTTTTATTTCACATCATTTGTCATTCGGGGGTGTTATTTGCGTGAATGGGGTATTTCTTTTGGTTTGAACTTTGAATGGGTAGTTGATTTATAATTAATGCTGTTCGAACTGTAGATATTTTGATGTTTGAATATGGAAATTGTGATTCTGATTTCTTAATTTTGTCCGTACTAAATGGTAATCCCTTTTAATTTGGAGCTGTATTGTAAATTTGTGCTTTTGAACAAGTTTTGCGCGGTTTCTCTCTCTGTTATTTTTTTCGTGAGAATTTGTTTGGAAGACAATGATTATGAGGTTTAGGTCTATTCTTATGATTGTGCAGGAACCGAACAGCGGAGAACCTTTATGGTTATTCAGCTGCAGAAGCTCTTGGTCAGGATGCTGTTGAGCTGCTAATTGATCCACGGGATTATGCAGTGGCGAATGGTATTATTCAACGGGTTAGTACGGGGGAGAAATGGGAAGGGAAGTTTCCAGTTAAGAACAAAATGACTGAGAGGTTTACAGCTGTTGCCACTAATACCCCATTATATGATGATGATGGCGCGTTGGTTGGGATTATTTGTGTATCAAGTGATTCACGGCCTTTCCAAGAAATGGAAGTTGCAGTGTTGGATTCAAGGAACTCAGAAACCGAATCAGGCCATAGAAGGCCCAAGAATACTGTCATGACCAAACTTGGTCTTGATTCTCAGCAGCCCTTGCAAGCAGCCGTTGCATCAAAAATTTCGAATTTGGTCAGTTCATAAGTTTATTTGCTCTTGTGTATTTAAATATTCACCGTGGTGTATCTTGATAGTTAGAATCACCAAAACAGGCATCCAAGGTGAGTAACAAAGTCAAATCCAAAATTCGGACGGGTGAGAACAACATGGATCGTGAAGGAGGGAGTGGGGATAGTCACTATTCTGACCACGGGTACTCAGATGCAACTCTATCTGACCATCGGGAGGATGCAAATTCTAGTGGAGCTAGCACACCAAGAGGAGATTTGCTTCCATCTCCTTTTGGTGTATTTTCTCATCTTGATGACAAGTCCCCTGTAAAACCATCCAGAGACTCCAGTGATGATGGTGAAGGAAAGCCCGCAATTCACAAGATCATTACCTCAAAGGCAGAAGCATGGATTGGTAAGAAAGGGTTGTCATGGCCCTGGAAAGGGAATGAAAAGGAAGGCTCAGAAGCAAGGACAACTCGTTTTGGGTGGCCTTGGTTGCAAAATGATCAGGAGAGTGAAACATCTCATCAGAGAAGTCCCTCTTCTGGTGCAAAATCTGAAAGTCAGGTCAGTGAAAGTATTCGGCCTGCCACAAATGAGGCCCCTGGTTCTTGGTCTTCAATTAATGTTAACAGCACAAGCAGTGCAAGTAGTTGTGGAAGTACCGGCAGTACTGTAAATAAGGTGGATATGGACACTGATTGCTTGGATTATGAAATAATGTGGGAAGACTTGAAAATTGGAGAGCAAATCGGGCAAGGTAATTGTCTTTAAATTCAAAAGCATGCTTCTAGAGCATTGACTCTAAAATGTCCGTAGCCAGAGCCACTAATCTGCATCTGATCTTTCCTGAACTTGAAATTTTTTGCTTCCTCGTTGAGTGTCTAGTGACAGAACAGTGATCTTCCATTATACTTCATTATCTTTAAGTCGGGACTGTTTGTTGACTACACTTCATTCTCATTTTCACCTTACCCTTTTTACTCTATATTCCTTCAGGTTCTTGTGGAACTGTATATCATGCCCTGTGGTTCGGATCAGTATGTTCTTTTGCTCTTATCCTTTTAACATCTTAATTCTCAATGATGCATAATCACAAAATGATTATGAATTCAGATTTTCAAGACAAGATTTAGTGCTGTCCCTGCTCTGTCCAAATCTAAGGCTTTCATCTCTGTTAATTATAGATAATTTGAACTGAAGCAAAATGAATCCAAAGTGACTCTCTGAAATCTGTAAGCATATATGTGTACGACATTGAAGTGCTACATAAATCTCGTAAATGTGATGTTCTGTGCAATTAGTGTATATGCAACTTTAATTTTTTTTTCTTACTAAAATAAGATGCTGCCTTCTGAGCTGGGATCCTTATGAAGCTTTAATTTTTTATTTTTTTTGCATTGAACGAAATGAGGTAAAGAATTAAAAAAAAATAAATTATGATGATTATATTTTGTCTTTGGTTGAGTTAGTATGCATTTTATTTCAGGATGTTGCTGTCAAGGTATTCTCCAAGCAAGAATATTCAGATGATATTATATTTGCATTTCGACAAGAGGTGGGGTTTCCAGTTACCTCAAGAAAATCTTAGCTACAGTTTCTTGCTTTCCTGTTAGCTTGAGAGAATCTTAGTTACAGTTTCTTGTCGTTTAAATGCATTTCTATTGGGATGATTTTAGTATTGTCAGGTCTCTTGCTACACATGCTCTGATTTATCTAATTCCCTTTCTTATCTGCTACTTACTGGTCCATATACATGTACATGCTTTGTATTATCTTGCAATCAATGTCATATTAAATTTTTAATGAAAGGTCATTTCTTTAGAATATCTCATTGTCTACAATGAATATCGATGCTTTTGTTGGTATAGACAAGCAATACCATTTAATTGAAGGCTTTTAAGTCAGTAAACATGTAAATTAAGATAGTAAGAATTGAAATGCTAGTGGAGTGGACTATATTGGCCCTAGTTGGAGATAGGCAAGCAACACTACATTTTCTCAAGTTGATGCTTAAATCTGTATTATGATTACTGGTATTGTCAAATTTTGAGTGAAAATAGTTTAACAATGCTGGATATTGCATGAAGAATTGAGTTGTTTTTGGGATTCATATTTGGAATATATCATTTCCTGCATTGTTATATAATGAAGGATCCCCCTTCCCTGTTACAATATAGCATTAATGGCACTATTCTTTTCATTCATGAAGGTATCTCTAATGAAGAGACTCCGGCATCCACATGTTTTGCTCTTCATGGGTGCTGTGACTTCACCTCAGCGCCTCTGCATTGTCACAGAGTTCCTCCCACGGTACTTCTGAAGTCCTTTTCAACAACCGTGAACAATGAACTGACATTTTTATTAATTTTTATATTGTGTACTGAGAAATGACTTTTTTTTGTAGGGTATCCTATGACTGAAATTAACCTGTAAAAACTTGAAGATTACATTTACTTTTCAGTAACTGCTCTATTTTTCTGTTAATGCAGTGGAAGTTTGTTTCGCTTACTGCAGAGGAACACAACCAAACTAGATTGGAGACGGCGTGTTCATATGGCATTGGATATAGTGAGTTTCAAATTTATTTACAGAAATATGCTCTATTTTCCTGGTAGGAAAATTACTGTTTGGTAAAGTGGTAAAACCCTTAGGCTCGAGGTAAAATTACTGTTAATTGTGTAACCACAATGGTTACAAGATCTACTTTATGTGAAAAATGTTGAAGAGTAATGATGTCTCTGAATTTTTTTCTTTATTGAAACCCATTTTGGTTGTGGTGATTTTGGTGTTTTCTTGTTGAGAATCTCTATGGTTTATGCATTTGTTGGGGTTTGTGAGGTGTTCTGATTGATATTTAGTAATAAAGAGCAACTCATCTTGAATCTTCTACAGGCTCGAGGAATGAACTATCTTCATCATTGCAACCCACCTATCATTCATCGTGATCTGAAGTCTTCAAATCTCCTAGTTGACAAGAACTGGACTGTAAAGGTCTGTCATCAATTAGGAGTGTTTACTTCTGCAATTGTTTGTTTGTCTATTTGACCTTTTTAGTTTGAGATATCTTGGGCATCTCTGTTTGCCCCCTTTGAGGTGTAAAGGTAACCAGATTATGTATAACCAGGTTGGAGATTTTGGTCTTTCACGTCTAAAGCATGAAACTTATGTGACAACGAAGACTGGGAAGGGAACGGTACTGCAACTTTTTGTTATTTTATCCCGCCAAACTAGTTCTGTAATTGTTATTCATTAGGTTGCCAAAAAAAAAAAAAATTAAGGTCTAATTCTCACTCTACTACCCTTATTTTGCTGTTGTAGCCTCAATGGATGGCACCTGAAGTTCTCCGCAATGAACCCTCTGATGAGAAGTATGCTCTACCCTTTGGGCTCGGAAAACATTAAACTTGTGAAGTTCTGATTGAAGTGTCTTCTGCCCAAAGCTTGAAAATGATTTCTTTCTTCTTCTTTTTTTTATTTGCTATCTGGGCTACTTTAGGTCTGATATTTACAGCTATGGAGTAATACTTTGGGAGCTTTCCACTGAGAAGATCCCTTGGGATAATCTCAACTCAATGCAGGTATAGTTTTCACTTGAAAATTCACAAGTATTAATCTTAGGAAATCAAAAAAGACCAAAACAGTTGCATTTGCAAATAGTATACAGTCTTTGATTGCTTAAGCAGCAGAACATATCGCTTGCAGCACCTGTAATGAAAGTACAGGGCAGAACTTTTACAATTTTGCAATTCTGCAAATAATAAATAAAGCTAACGTGGCACTGCGCATATGAACAATAGTTTGTTTAGTACACTTGCAGGTGATTGGAGCTGTAGGGTTTATGAACCAACGGCTAGAGATCCCAGAAGATGTGGATCCACAGTGGGCTTCTATAATTGAGAGTTGCTGGCACAGGTGCTTATTTTCTTCTGATTGATTCCAAAAGATGTGCTTCAAATGTTAAGCAATTCACGCTTGTTGAAAGTAATTCTCTGGTCGGTTAGGGTGCTTATTAGACTTACATTGCTTTAAAGTATTTGACATACGATTTTTGAAGACTTTCTGGTTATAAAATACTGAGGGTTCGATTTTTGATGCTAATTGATGAACCTTAATCCTTTTAAATTTCTGTTTCCATATTTTGTCTGATAATGTTATGCTATGTTTTTCCTGTATCATTATAAATATTTATTTTGTTTGTTTTTTATACAACACCATCATAAATGTAGTCACTCTTAAAATTTGAATTATTATCCCGGGTAGAGTGAAATGGAGGATTCATGTAACCAACACCATGCAGTTAAATGTTGGTATGAAATGGTCGTTAAAAAGAGATTCAGATCATTGGCATTGTTTGACTCTGGCAGGCTGTGAACATATTTCAATTATTGTTGGTAGGTATCTGAAGTTGATCTTGTGGATTTCATTTCAGTGGTGAATATATTAAAGAATAAATAGGTTTTCTTAAGTATTGATATAACGTACTGGAAAGTTAAATCATTTGCTTTTCTTGCACCCCTTTTACATTTCTCAATTATTTATATTCCCGCATTTTAAGAACTTTCTAGTGGCTGAATTCATATGTTTGTCAAAACCAGTGATCCAAGGTGTCGTCCAACGTTCCAGGAATTGCTGGAAAAGCTTAGAGATCTTCAAAGACAACATGCCATTCAAGTCCAGGCAGCCCGTTCTGCAACTGGAGATAGCACACAGAAGGAACTGTAGACCAGATTCATGTGTTTGTTGTCTCATTAGCATGGCCTCGGAGCAATGACCTTAATTTTCAAAAGGCTCGTGTCTACCCAAGTGCTGATAAAGAGAATGGTTGCTAGGGTAGCTCTCGGGTTGCCACTAAGGCCTTTTGGTATTGGCATGGAAAAGCTCTCACCAGATAAAAAAAGAAAAGGAAAAGAAAATGAAAGTCGTTGGCATCCATGTGAGCTGCCTAATCCTCTATGGTGATTGCTGAGGTGGTTTGGTTGGTTGTGGATTTTTTTTATTTACTAGCATCATTAAAATCTTTTGACATCGGTCAGTGGTGCTGTGTGATTGGATTCATGTAAACCCATTAGTGATTTCTATGTGGAGAGATGTTTAGGACCACTTGGAAAAGTTGTACAGAGCACAGTTTTCAATTGATCAAGTAGGAGAGTCAGATAGATAAATGTCTTTAGTCTGTTATTTTTTCTTGGTTGTTTAGAAGAAATGGATGCGTTGCTCTAATTGATGCGCTTCTATATCACCCACTCGGGGCAATTTTAAAAGTCGGCAAGAAGCACTCAGCTCGCATGAGTTAATCTAATGTTTCTTTTAATATATATTTTTTATATAAGATGATGTAATCTAAGTTAGCTTATAATCTTAACCCTTTGATGCTCTTCTGGTAGAGGTTTAGTTACATGGGATGGGAGAAGGTTCTTGCATCTCTTGGTTGACTTATCTTGGAGGGGAGATGAAAATTGATCGGCTATCTCTCTCCCTCGAGGAGCAAAATGAGCATTATCTAGTAGATATCTCAAAAACTCAGTTTAAGAAAGTAAGAAAAAAAGTATTCTATTTTTGTTTGTATTTTTTATTTAGAAATGTATTAAAATGATTTATTTTTTATTTTTAAAAATTATTTTTAACATCAATATATAAAAATGATATGAAAATATAAAATAAAAATTAGGTATTTTAAGAGCACTCAGTATATATTTATGCATTTTTAACACAATGCACCTTGCTGTATACCTCCTGGACTTGCTGTATATTTATTCTAGTTCATCATTGTGTGAAAGTGGACACTTTTTTTCAATCACTATTTAATTGTCTGTAATATATACAAATCACTCCATCATTCTTCTTCACGAATAATATTGGAGCTCTCAAAGGCAAACTGCAAACTGCAAAAATATAAAAATCTTGTAATTATAAAATTTATATTGTATCAAAACATTGTTTCTAAATGCTTAGTATAATCAAAAGACCACCTCATATGCTTGTGTGCCATGAAAAATGAATTATTACGCTTAAGTAATTTTAAGGTAATTTGAAACACCTTGAGCATCCCCTCTACTAATCAAACTTCTTTCATGTTTTTGCAAATGTCACCCTCTCCAAAGCACTAATTGCAAAACATTTGATGCCAGTGTATCAATCCCAGATTGCAGACTTCTCAACAATCAGCCAGATACACGATTTTGATGATTACTCGTCTAAAACAATCATGCAATGCAATACACGCATGGCTGCTATCCCCTATTCGTTTCCATGGAAAGAGACAGAAGCAAAAAAGGAGCAGAATTAAGCAATACCTTCATGGAAAAGATTCAAGCCTTTTAGAAGTAAGGCTTCAAAAGAACACATCTCTAGGTAAGTTAGACCCCAGGCCCTCCATTTCGAGCAGGGAGCATATCAGGCATCTCATGCCACGTTCTTGTTTTCAAATCATACGCCCCCCCACATGTCAGCATCTTTGAATTGCCTGCTCCAAGTCCACCAATAACATAAAACTCCCCGTCCATAAATACTCCGGAACACATTTTCCTAGCTTTATTCATGTTTGGAATGGCAGCCCACGTGCCAGTTTCTGAACTGTATAGCTCTGCCGAGTCCAAAACATTGCCACGTGGATCACAGCCACCAGCAAGTGTCTCAATTCCCCCAGACTGGCAGATCCAAACAAGAACTCGGGTGTGTTCATCTTCATGCCAGATGTCCATTTGTTTGTTAAAATGCTATATCTATAAATAACATGGGACATTATTTCCTTTCCAAAGACTGGAAGATCCGTACCAACAGCCAGTGATTCCTTGTCCGTCCACATGAAACATTCATTTGATGTCATTCTTGGCAAATTCAACGATGCGGGAGGTCGAGTTATATTCATATATGTAACAGGAAAATAAAACTGATGCCTGATGGGGAAGGACTGTTCGACTACGATTGGGCGGCAGATCAAATGATAATGAAAATAAACTTTCTATGAACACTTCATTGTTTAGATAATGCATGCAGAGAGAATGCCGATATGGAATACCAGTACTATTATTTATCTCTTCATTATCCATCACAAATATTGAGTGAAACACTACTTTGTTTTCGCACTTCTGCTGATGCTTCTCCTGCGTTTATATTTTATTTTATTTTATGCACACGACTCTTTCGATGGAATTTCATTTGCCATAATGGTGTTGTTTGATATATCAACCACAGTTTACTCTCCTGTTCAGTTCCATACAGAATGAATATATACAAGATGGGCATCTGTCAAAAAACTGTTGTGAAATTTATACCGAACCAGTTCTAGGCCTGGCTATGAAAAAACGTTTTGCTCTTATTCAGTTAACTCTAATTTCAATCAGAGTTTCCTAACCATACACTTCTGTTGTTTTCTTTGAGTTGCAGATAATATCGGTGTTAGCACATGGAAGAAATCTTACTTCGTGAGACAAAAGGCAACACCCCAAATGTTAGTCCACATGCTGCTTGGCAGAATAAAGAGAACACAATCATCACCACAATGGATGCACATAAGGATCCAACTCGTCAGAAAACACCTCCCAAGGTCTGTGCCATCCACGAAGCCCTCAACCTACACCTCATTCCAAACCTCTTCGCTGCCGCATCTGAGATCACTACACCAGCTGGTCGAGAAATTATGTTAGCTAGACCAAAACTTGCTGCAATCATTCCTGCTGTATGGAGTTTGAGGTCATATCTGTCATAGAGGTATTCTGCAACAATGTTGTCTATTGTCAGCTCTACCCCAAAACAATACCCATAACTGCGTGCCAGGATCCACCCTCTGTAATTTGTGATTCCATGACAGAATACATTTTGAGAATTTATCTTTGGTAAAGCTCAAGAAACATCCACTAGCACGATAAAGGCTTTGTATGAGCTAAGCAGATCCAGGCCCACGCATACACTATTTCACGACAAGAAGTCAAAAAACACAATAAATTCAGAAGAGGAATGTTGGGAAATGATTTTTGCGGGATATGGTGGATTACTGATCAC
Organism: Salix dunnii; assembly: GCA_015731905.1. Taxonomy (NCBI): domain Eukaryota; kingdom Viridiplantae; phylum Streptophyta; class Magnoliopsida; order Malpighiales; family Salicaceae; genus Salix; species Salix dunnii. The sequence goes on along the minus strand of CM027666.1, from coordinate 6,172,636 downwards.
AGAGAAACAAAAATAGAGGCACGCAGATAAAATATAGCTGGGCATTGCTTATAGGGATGCTAGATGCAGCTTTTGGAAAAGCATGCAAGCATGTTTACATGGGTCATCAATTCCGAACAGTTTATGCAGATGACAGAAATTCTCACTTTGGCATTCCAAAAGAACTCTCCATGTAGCTCTTTCTATAAAAAATTCTGAACCCCAACATTCTCAATGAATTTCTAGCGAAGAAGATGGCGGATAGCAGCAACTGCATCGCCTTTGAGCTCGCGTAAGGTTCTCTCTGCTACCTTCTTGTCCAACTGGCATCAACATCAAAGTAAAATGCTATAAGCCTCTGGCAGATGCAAATAGAAACTTGTTAATGCATGTGGAAAGATACTAGGAAAGTAACCTCTAATTCATTTGCAATAATGTCAACATCAGCTGCATTGATCTTCACAGCAGCCAATTCTTTCTCCCTGTAAAGCAGCACAGGTGTAATGTTTAGTTGATAAAGGGAAGATATGCAACAGGTATCAGCCAAACAAAAATCAAAATATACCAAAACATGAGGCATAAATTTCCATGAAAAAAGTCATGTCGCAGAGCCTTTTGGTTTGTGTACAGAATAGTGCATGATTAAAATTCAGATCAAGTCACGGAATTCTGTGATTCTACCTCGAGATCTGAAATACCAGCTCTGTTGAAGAAAAAAGATGCACATGTATGTAACTATGTATAAACGAAATTAATAAAAGAATAAATTTATTTTCATCAACAAATGTTATGAGTGAATATATATGTTCATCCCATACAAAAACTCAAAACACATAATTAGATACTAATCTGTTCAATGCAATACACAAACCAGTATGTAACAGGATCGTCTCCAGAGTCATCAAACTATGATGAACTCGTTTAAGTTTCACTCTTTTAAGATCACCCATCCTTTTCAAAAGCATTCAGAGCAAAAATGGAAAAAATCTTCTAAATTTTTTTAAGTACTGATATTAAATACCTAAGAGGTCTTCATCCCCTATCCGTTTGTATAGTTTAAACAACAAAGAAAGGCATCGATTTATCTCATTCACCAAAGTAAAATCAAACCAAGGTGCACATCATTAGAAACCCGACCCGGCTAAAATAATCCGTTTGTATTGTTCTGCAAAATTTAATAAATCATACCACATTTAGCATTACCTAGTAAAAGATATCCATTTTTCTAACTAACTCCAGAACATTGTGGTGTTTTGAAAAGTCAAATTAGGCGGTGGAATTCGAGCTTCATATCGTTGCCCTGTTCTTGATCAATAAAATAAATGATCCACGCACAAGCAAAATATTTTAATAATACCATTAATTAATTACATCTGTAAAAAAAATCTAGAAAAGATTGGTACCTCAATTTCATAGCGTTAGCATCAGCTTCTGCAGATGCGGAAATAGAAGCCATCGCTTCTTGAACACGATTAGAATCGAGTTGGCGATCTTCTACACGGTCGGTGAGTTTATCAAGTGCCTTGCTTTGTTGCTGTAAATCTTTCGAATCTACTACTTTGTCTATTCCTTCTCCATCTACACCTTCCATTCTCTCAATTTCAACTTCGTTTTGGATTTGCAGACTTCAAGATAACAATTTTGAAAGATTTTGCCCCCACCCCCCCGGGGTGTTTGTTTTTCTATTCTCGAAACGGTGTGAAAGGACTAAAGTGACCTTCATTCGACCCGACCCGGTAGATACGGTGGAATGGTCTGGTCCCCCGACCTTAGAGTTGCTAAGGGTCTTGGTTTTTTAATCAACAGCCAATGTTTGAGCTATATTTCATATCCTCCACTAAGATTTTCTGTTTGTTCGAGGAAAATTAAGACGTTGTTGTCCGATAACCTATGAAAAAAGACTGGTTTTTGGACTAAACTCAATTTTTCAGAACATCGTTGAGCATTTCATCACTATCACTGAATATACTTAGATATTTCAGTGTAGCTGAATCGACTCTTTTTTACGCCCTCCATTGTTGTTGTTTCGATGCACATATTAACGGGCGATTTGAAAGAAACAAAACTTGTTAACGACGGACAAGCTTTAAAAATAAAGAATCAAGATGAAAAACACGGGGAAACTAAGTAAATATTTAACGCAGATATCGCCATGGAAAGTTTCTGGAATTTGTGTGGATTTTATATTTTTACATTGATTTTCGGGTTATTCCATGCCGCAAACGGTGCGTTTCATAGGTGTTTTCTAGGCCCCGTTTGTTTCCCGAAAAGTGAATTCCGGGAAACCATTTTCCAAACTTTCCTATGTTTGTTTGTCTTCTGAAAAGTTGGTCAACGAAAAAGTGTTTTCGGAAAATTTGGGCGGAAAACACTTTCCGGAAGTTGTGAAAAATTTAGAAATGTCATTATTTGCTGATTATATCAAATTTGATCCTCAAACTTTTGATTGCTATATATAATTTGTTTTGAATATTTATTTTTCAATTCCATATCTTAAAATTTAATTTTTATATTAATTTTGTTTATTATTTTTATAATTTATATTTGATTTATTCTTATCATTTTTTATTGAAATTTTTTATCTATCAAATTTGGTCCTCATTTTTTTTATTGTTACTTATTTTATTTGAAATAATTTATGAAATGTTAATTATTATTATTTTAATTTATTCACCTTTTATTTTTTTAAAAAAATTTAGATTTGATCTCTATTATTTTGATTATTATTTATTTTATTTGAGATAATTTATGAAATTATATTTTTTTTCAATTTCATTCTCATTCAACTTTTTAATTTGTAAGATTTGTTCCTCATTATTTTAATAAACTTGAAAAAAAAATTAATTTATTAATAAATTATTTTTCAGATCATTTTCCATAACATAAACAAACACTGGAAAGTGTTTTCCACTTCATTTTCCATAACACTGCCAAACATCGGAATTCACTTTCCAGGAATTCATTTTCCCCGGAATTCACTTTCCAAAAAAAAAACACTTTCCAGCAAACAAACAGGGCCCTAATCTTTATTTTTTTTCCTAGGTAGTGGCTTTGAAGATCAGAATAATTACAAAGAACAGACAAGCCAGGCAAAGGTGAAAATCCGGGAGGAGGGTACACGTAGGGGAGGGGCTTAAGACCCAGCCCAGCTGTGTGCATACTGTCATTAAGATTGAAAATCTGTGGCAGAATTTTGGCCTCCGAAACGACCAAGAAATTGACGCTGCTATCTGAACATTTCAAGAAAAAAGTCATCTGTGCTCTGAACACTGAGAAGATTACTTACGTGCACATTTTTCTTCCTCTGGAAAAATATTTTTATTTTGTTTTATCTGTCTGCTATACATATACTACGTATTCTTATACTAGTTTTTCCTTCTTCTTCTTTTTTCTCTCTCTAGGAATTTCTATTCAAATCAAGTGAGCGGGGCCATGATTATCAACAAGAAGAAGCCAGAGATTGAAGAACAGCAAGTCTGGACATCGGAAAGGGAGGCATTGCCTAATTCATTTAAGTTTAGACCTAGAAGGCTTGAGTGGATAAGAAAAGCCTAGCAGGTTTCCCAGGACACTGATATCATATTATCTCTTAGAAATTGTTTTAAAACATGGTTAATTAATAATCAAATAAGTATATTAGCTCTCATGAAAAGGACAAATTATATAACCTTTAGCAACAGTATAATAATCAATTTATTTAAGATATTGTATTCGCTTACATGCATGTGTAGGCTGATTGTTTGCTATAGTAGTTTTTAACAATAAGTCTACAAATTAACCAAGTAAGAATACTGTTTTTTTTTGTTAATGCAAATCCATACAGGTCAGCTAAACATTATCTTTTGCAATTTTTCTAACAATATCTAAGTCAGATTCGCAAATTACTCATCGCCGAGATGAAGAAATAACAGGTACAGTGGCATCTGTATTCCTTGCCAACAGCCTAATTTTGCCAAACTGGGAGCCATTCCTTGCCGTCTATGAAATCAATGGACATGAAGGTTTGTGCTTCTTCCTCAGTAAGTTGTTTCGACCAAGGGGCACGGTTTTCAAAGTCGGCTCCTGGTCCGTGGCACTTGTATTCTGCTTGGAAAAGATTCCTGTTTTCATTTATGCGGAAGCATTAGTTAATTGGAAGATAGATTCCTGTTTTCTATCAAATAGAAGTTTGCGCAAGGAATAGTCTGCAAATGCAGAAAGCAAGAAAATGACATTGATCCTGGAATTTTAGCATGGACGCTTATTCACAAAGCAAACGGGAAATGTCTTACTCTGTATTTCCAACATAACTCCAACTAGTCCAGCCCTTGGGTGCAATGGTCTTAGAAAGATAGGATTTTGCAAAAACGACCCTGGAATAGGCACCTTTAGCTCTTCCTAAGTACACATTACCAATGCCATAGAACTTCCCCTTGATGAAAACAAACCCGCTGTCATCTTCTGCTTCCCTGTTATGAGCTGTAATGGACCCGAGAATATCCACCCTCATATCAGCAATCACGAACACTTCACAGCTCTGCAGGCCCGCGTTAGTTTGAAACAGCAAAATCATTATGTTTATAATTTTGATTAAAATAAATAAAATGAATTCTTCATCAATTAATTTCACTTACATGGAAAATGGACCTGCCACGGCCAAAGATGAAGTCAATTGAGCCCTGAATGTAGCAATTGTCATAGTAATGCCTCCCTTTGTAATCAAATAAAGTGTTATGGGTGCTGTAGAAGCCACAGTGGTAGAACGCAACCATGTCCGCACCAACAAATGCCGCCACAGACTGGTTTTGTGATGTAAAAGCCGTCCCAGTTGGTGCCTCATTCTGCATTAACAGTGATAAATCATTTGGGGGCTAATAAAAAATATTAAAGGAACGCAAAACGCAAATTCATTTAGATAGAACGAGTCACAATACTTGGCGTAAACACACACAAGGTAGAAAATAACGCATATTTTATCAATCTAAATTTTCTTTCTATGCATACATGAGCAGATATATACACACACACACAGACACATATTGAAATGTTTAGAGACCATCTACAGGTACTTTTAATACAAGACACAAAATTTAAAGGCCATGTACCTTGAAGCTAATACCAAAGGCAACGAAGTTGGGGGCCTCGACTGTGAATGTTGCAGATGCCTTATTGTTAGCAGAGCTTTGGGACCAGACAATGGCTGTCCTTCCTTTACCATTCCCTCTCATGAATATATACGGCTTATTCTTGGGAATGTGTATCTTTTCTCTGGCAGAAGATTTTTTTGTAATATCTTAAAGATCATCACCTTATACATGGCTGAATCCTTATATTAGAATTAACCAACAAAGTGGGGGATTAATTATTTACCTGTAAACTCCTTTCCTGAGATGAATGATAATCCATTGAGAATTGTTTTTAGGAACAGCATTTATGGCCTCTTGGACCGACGTAAAATCTCCATCGCCATTGATATCGACCTTGATTGTCCGATTGGTGCCAATTTTTTGTGTTAACAAAGGAGAGTCTATAACTGTTTGTGCAGACAGGCCATCAACATGGCCTGAAAAGGATAAAGCAACGACTAAAATGGTAGCAAAGGAAGCAATACGGGCTGCTTTCAGGGACATAGTAGGAGGCGAAGAACAAATAGCCATGATGTTTAAGGAAAGCATTCTTCCCAACAAGATTGTTTTCAATTCTAAGTTGCGGGCGATGAAAAAATATTTGAAAGTTCATAAAAAAACAGCAGGAAAGGAGATATTTATGGTGTTTTTTAAGAGGTGAATCTGTTTTACAATGTTAAAATGGGATGTTGCTAACATGCGTTAGCGCGGGAAACTTTGTTGGGAAACTATCTATAATTCTGGAAGGGCTCTAATTGAAGCTCATACTTCTGTGGCTCATATGCGATTTGTTCTGTACTGTTTTTCTCCCTTTTCTTTTATTTTTTTTGGTGACAGTATAATCGAGACCTTATTAATTATTTTAAACCGAAACATCAGCCGCATCGATGAATGCAGTTTTTTATGTTGTGCTTGTTCGGCTAAAATGGGAAGACAATGCGGTTGTCGGCTGCTATTTATAGGTGTTGTTAAAAAATCACTAGAGATCTCAAATACTGATATATTTATTTATTTATATTCAAAACTTAAGTTGGTTACCAGAATTATAATTTGAGTAAATTTTTTGTTTAATTACTAAATGGATAAAATATTGAGAGCCTAACGGGAAAGGTGACAGGATGGTAGTGCAAGACAATCTAAGTTGAGTTGAACTTATTGTGCCTTGCTTCCTTAAAGACCCATCCTTTAATCGATGTTGTGTCTTTTTCCTGATTTCCCTTCAATCTTCATTTATCTCTCTTCTAAATACTCAGTAATGTTTTACAAAATAAATGACAAAGAGGAAGAAGTTTGCAACTAAAAACACAGAGAAAACTACGAACATATTACTCTGCCAAATGCAGCCTTGATTATGAAAGCAATGCAAATAAAGTTAAAACTTGAAAGCCTAATAGCAATAGAATAACTTGAGAAAATTAGTAGTTAGAAACCAGGCATCATTTTTGAGCTAGGCACAGATTTGACAGTTTCAAATATGGTCCACCAAGCAGTCATTCCTGACAGAAGCATCATATGATGAAAGAGATCCTTAGCAGGTAGAAAGAGCAGTTGGCTGGTGCTTAGGTTGTGAAATATATTTTATATTATTTTAAATTAAGTGAAAGTTTTCTAGATTTAAAGTTTGCACAGCTACACCACTATCTTGTGCTTTTATCAAATAAGATGAAATTGTTGATTCAAATTGTAATGATTTGATCAACAAGACTGTGAAAAGTGTTAAAAAAACGATTTCATCTCGACCCAAAAACTCAAAGATAACAGAAAAGCTCAAGGTAACAGACCTTGCTAAATGTAACTGACCGAGTACGTTGTGTATCATGTGAATTATGACCGCATCGATTTTATGATTCCAAGCTCTCATCATGGCAAGGTTTGAAACTGGCCAGAAGATGATGTTGCCTATCATGTGACATTACTGGTTGCGTGACCTCATATCCTTCTATTTTCATCAGTCTTAAGAGAAAGTTCAGAGAAAGGAGATTATACCATCGACACACAACTATGGCCTGCAGTATAATTGACAGTCTCCTCTGATGTGTGATTCAGAATCAATGAAGCGGTCATTTCCTCTCTTATGCTCCAGAGGACTGTTGATGGGTTTTGTATCAGAAAGATGTGTTGTTGTAGGTGTGATACTGCATATGGCAACAGCCTCTTTTTTGCTCAGTATCTGCTCAGCAAAGGATCTTCCTGCTCTTTATATATTTGGAGATTCACTGGTTGATGCAGGAAACAACTTCTACATTAATACAGCAGCAAAAGCGAATTTTCCTAATGGGATTGATTTTGGGAATCCAATAGGAATTCCATCTGGGAGATTTACAAATGGTAGAATAGTAACTGATATCTTAGGCAAGTATTATTGCTGTTTCTTTCCACTAGTTATTAGCTATTCTTTCCCTTCATTTAATTTGTTTTGTTTCGGCAGGAGAAGAATTAGGGCTGACTAGTTTTACCCCTCCTTACTTGGCTCCGACAACCACTGGAGATGTGATTCTGAAGGGTGTCAATTATGCTTCTTCAGCATCAGGGATTTTGAATGATACTGAACGGTTCTTTGTAAGCTTTCTGTTCCCTTGAAAATAGGCTTCATCTTCAACGAAGTATGGTGGAAGTTGATCAAATTTTCGAAAGCTCTTCTGGGCTGTTTGAGAAAATCAATTTAGCAAAATCCATCAAAGAATCTCTCCAACGCATGTGATTAATGTTTTACAGTGACATAATAGCACCACACTATCTCATTGATAATAGGGTCATCAAATCCACATGGACAAACAAATCAGCAACTTTGTAAAGACTAGACAAGACATCATCTCAAGAATCGGCTCACAAGCAGCTAAAAAGCATTCGAAACAGGCTATCTTTTTTGTTTCAATCGGCTCAAATGACATCATATTTGGCCGATGGCAGAATTCATCATCTTGGAATACATTGCTTGACACTATAATCTCAAGATTCAGATCACAACTTGTTGTAAGATTTTCCCGTGCTCCCTTATTATGATTACCTTCATCTCAAGTTTTGCATATCTTTCTTAGAACACAGGATGTAAACTTTGGGTGCAGAGACTCTACAACCTGGATGCCAGAAAGTTTATAGTTACAAATTCTGCTTCTGTTGGATGCATCCCTTTCGTTAGAGATGTACATTCATCTGTAGATAGCTGTGTTGCTGTCATGAATCAGAAAGCACAGTCATTCAATAGCAGATTGAATAGCCTGCTAGCGGAACTCACCAAAAATCTCGAGGCATCAACTTTTATTTGTGCAAATGTTTATGCAATGCTAGATGATATTCTCAATAACTACATGACATCATATGGTATACCGAATGAGTGAATTCCCTTTGAGACATACATTTTACGTCGACGTCGGATGGTCTTAAATTTTCTGACAGACAGAACCTCTATTTTATTTTTTTACAGACTTTGAAGTTGCAGATGCGGCGTGCTGTCATATTGCTGGAGCTGGACTACATGGGGGTTTAATTCCATGCGGAGCTCTATCTCAAGTTTGTCCCGACAGATCCAAGTACGTGTTCTGGGATCCATTCCATCTAACCGAAACTTCTTACGAAATCATAGCGAAACAAATGATGGATGGTGACTTGAATTATATTTCACCTATGAACATTAGGCAGCTTCTGAAATACTGAACTGTTTACTGAAATTAGACGGATTTTGAGCTTCTGTGTTTATTTGTCTTCTATGATGCTGTAAAATGAACACGGTATGGTCTATTAATCAAACTATGAATTAGGAAAAAATCCCAGCAGCGCAGTCTTTCTTGTGTAACGTTACAGATACAGATATATGGGTCGGTGCTACTACAGCTAGTTAATTAGCTTCATGCTCATCGCTAGGTCAAGAATGTTTAGGTCATACCTCTTTTTTTATTTAAAGTTACTGCATACGTGCCACATGGACTTGCCGTCAGATTTCACTTATAAGTGCTTGTAAGTGTGCCGTGTTTATAGGTAATTGAAAATATCCGGTCATTGAGTGCGATGCTATATCCTTTTCTTCTCTATGCAACGAGTGGCGTGTGAAAGTGGTCGGAGAATTGTTGATGGCTTATCCCGCTTTCTTTTTTTACGGCTAGAAAATACATTATGGTAATTTATATTATAGGATGTTTTATTTTAATTCCTGGTTTTTTTAATTTTATTTTTTTATATTTTTTAATAAAAATTTTTATTGTTTTTAATTATATCTTTCAATTCAAATAGATCATATATATTGTTTTTTATTTTAATCTTTATTTTTTATTTATTTGTTTATGGTTCTTTTAATTTTTTTGATCTATAGATTTTAGTTTATTATAATTTTGTACTCTAAATAAAATTGGTTATATATGCTACTTTTCATTTTGGTTCTTATTCTTTTAATTTTTTTAAAAATCACACTGTAATTTTTTTGAAAAAAATCTCTTTATTTTTTCTGTCCTAAGATTTTGATTGGTTGCAGTTTTGTCCTTCACTTGAAATTAATTATATATTTAATTTTTTATTTTGACCCTTATTCTTTTAATTTTTTTATTTAATATTAATTCATTTGGTTTTTTTGTCTTTCTTGAACTTTTTTTATATATATATTTATGCATCTATGCTTGTAGTTTTTGTTTTTAATTTTTATCGTTTTATTTTTTGTTAAAGTTTTATTTTTATTTGATTAAGTATTGAAATTTTAATTTATGTAGGTATTCATTTTAAAATTAATATTTCTTTCTTGTTTCTTTTTCCCTTTTCTCTTTTTTTTGGTGTTTTTTTTTTTATTTGTTTTTTGGATCAGATGATTTTATGATTTCATTGTTTGCGCAATAATAATGATAATTTTAGTTAATGTTTTTTTTTTAGGGTAATTTAATAATTTTAATTGTTTGGAAAGTAACATTAATAATAATTTTAACTATTATAGTCATAATAATTATGATAAAGTGGTGATGGATTTTCAATGATGTTAATTATTTTTGTAGATAAAAAATAAACTGTTTATTTTCAGTATTTGGTTATTGTAGATGTTTTCACAACTTATATTTTGTTTGTTATATTTAATTTAAATTGAATTATAAAATAAATTAATCATACTATAATGAATTTGATAATTCAGGTATCTGAATATTCTTGTTTTTTTTTAATAATAATAATAATTTTATATTGGTGATTTTATTAAAACCTATTAAATATATAAATTTATATAAATTTAAATTCATATATTTTATAGAAAACTCGCACTTCACAAAAATTCTATACAAATTTATTATTTTCTTTAAATTTTTATAGTCCCGGCCATGATGGAGCTGGGTAGTGACACACACTACTCATCTCCTTGCTTCCTGTAATACCTACTTTCTCGAGAGGAGCAGGCAAAACAAAAATCTCTCTCTCGCACAACATGCCGATCTCCCCAGCTATGATCTCAACAGCACCTCAAACGAACGTCTTCGCTCAATTTGAGTTTGTAACTGACCCATCAGATCACTTTTACTTGAGCAGAAACACCAACAGTTACGGAGAATGCTTCACTAATGCCTCAAGCAGGGTTCACAAGAAGATCATGCAAGAATGGAAAATCCTTGAGAAACACCTTCATCATTCAATCTATGTTCGCGTATACGAGAATCGAATTGATCGCTTGAGAGCAGTGATCGTTGGCGCATCAGATACACAATACCACGATGGACTCTACTTCTTAATTTGACATTGCTTTCCCATCGCATTACCCGTTCAAAACTCCTTTAGCTTATTATAAATCATTTGGGTTACGTATTAACCCTAATTTATATAAAAACGGGAGGGTATGTTTAAGTTTATTAAACTGATGGCAAGGTGAAAAATGCGAGAGATGGAATCACAAGCAGTCTACAGTTCTTCAAGTTTTGATCTCGATACGAGCCATTGTTTTAAATGAGAATCCTTACTATAATGAACCGGGTACGAAGGAGGATATTTGGAAAGAAATCAAATGAATATAGTGAAAACACTTTTATTTATTGCGTCAGCCTCCAAAGAATTTTGAGGGTTTTGTTGCTAGTCATTTTAGAGAGAAGGCGAATGTTATATTATCAGTTTGCAATGCTTATATTAATTAATGGTCAAGTTAGTGTTGGGTATTGTAGGAATGATGGATCATGTTCAGTTTGCTCGAGTGTTCATGTGTCAACGAAATTTAAACGTTCAGTTCACAAGAATTGTATCAGGAACTGGCATCGAGTTTTGAGAGTGCTAGAGTTCTGTTAACGGATAAAATGGATGTACGTTAAGAGTGGGATTGCTAGAATGACCAGGGATTTTTCGGGGTAAAGAAGGGTAAGACTGTTGAAGTGGGGACTCAAACTTAATTATATGAATCCAAGTGGGATTGTCTAGCACTGGACTCCCGGCATTTTTTTGTTCTTGTTCCTCTTAGATAAAGGTAAATTTGAAGAGTCGGGAGTTGATTTATAAGCAGGTTTTTGAAATGTTTTTATGATGATGATCGAGAGATTCTTATCTATTACTTCTTCTAAAAATTAAGGATAATTTCTTGCCATCAGTTTATTTGTTGCTTGTTACATCAAGGATTAATTGGCGAAAAACTATGAAAACTAGTCTTATTTTTTTATCTGATTAAGGTTTTTCAATCTTTCTATTATTATAATGTCATCTTTACACAATTTGTAGACAGAAGTAAAAGCGGGGCTTGTAAAACTTCTTAGAAGGAAAGCGTGTATTAGTTTCTTACCAAACACCAGCTTAGCTAAATAAATCTCAGCTTAATTCACTGGTTTATATATATATATATATATATATATATATATATATATATAATGCAAGGGTATATAACCGGCACTACATGGCCCGCAAATTCAACTTTCCTTCTGATGATGTTCAAATCATTTAGAAATTCCAAATCACATCATGGACCCACTAATTCCTACCAATAAAACCTATTAGCAGTACTATTAGTTAAATCACAGCTACATACTTAGGACTCCCCAGATTCCAAATAATCAAGAACAAAAGCCTCTGTATTTCTCTATCAAAATGGCTCTCTCTTTACCCTTACCAGTCCCTCAGCAACAGCAAACCACCACCACCAACGGCGAGATCCAAGAAACCGACATTTTCCATCAATTCGACGTCGTTTCTGACTCTTCAGACCACCACTATCTCGACAGCAACGATAGCAGCAGGAGCAAAAAAACCAAAGACGGTGGAGGAGATTCTTTCAAAAATATCTCAAGTGGGGTCTGCAAGAAGATCATGCAAGAATGGAAAATCCTCGAAAAACACCTCCCTGATTCAATCTACGTTCGTGTGCACGAGAATCGTATCGATCTCTTAAGAGCAGTAATCATAGGAGTCGCAGGTACACCGTACCATGATGGACTTTATTTCTTTGACATTGCTTTCCCACCAGATTATCCGGCCCGCCCTCCCCTGGTTTATTACAGATCATTCGGGTTACGAATCAACCCGAATTTATACGCAAATGGGCGGGTTTGTTTGAGTTTGTTAAACACTTGGCCCGGTAGAAAAAGTGAGAAATGGGATTCCAGCGAATCCACAGTACTTCAAGTTCTGGTCTCCATACAAGCCCTTGTTTTGAATGAGAAACCATATTACAACGAACCGGGTAATGGTGTGCTACCGGGTCGTGCCATATGGGAGAAGAAATCAAATGCTTATAGTGAGAATGTTTTTTTCTTATCTTGCAAGACAATGTTGTTTTTATTACGCAGGCCACCAAAAAACTTTGAGGGTTTCGTTGCTGGCCATTTTAGAGAGAAGGCAAGTGCTATACTATCCGCTTGTAATGCTTATATTAATGGTCAAGCTAGAGTTGGGTATTATAGAAATGACGGGTCATGTTCAAGTGGCAGTTCATCTACTGTTGATGTCTCAGATAAATTTAAAGGGTTGATGGGTCAGCTATATCCAGAATTGCTTTTGGGTTTCATGAGAAATGGAGCGTCTTTGGGGGATTTCGGGGAGCAGTCGGCGATGCCGATCGAGATAAAAACGATGTCGTTAAAGGCGAAAACGGTGGTTCAAAGGAAGCAGAGTGGATTTGCAAGGACTGTGTTTGGGAAACTAAAGAGAGTTTTGGGGTTAAAGAAGAAGATCAAGAGTGGCAAAAGCGGGGTCAAAAAGAATGGTTTTTGATTGATTTATTGATTTTGGTTTATCAGTGTACTTTTAGAATCTTTCATGATGATGGTTACGACCATTCTAAGAGTACAGCTAGCTAGTATCAGATTTTGACTGCTATAATACTGTTATGACGATGAATGATTAGCAGCATAGTAGCAAATATATATATACACATAAAAAGATTAAAGCTTAAATCGGGTGTTGCGTAAGGGTATATTATCTGTCGTTGTTTTCTCCTTTTTCTTTCTGTCTGCCATGCTAAATTACTGGTTAATGCTATCATGGCAATGCTACAAATAAATACTAGCTAGTTATTGCTACATTGTGTTGAGATGGAAACTCTTAGGCAGATCCCTCTTGGGAACATCAAGGACGCATTGAAACCATACGATCAAGCGGAAAGGGTTTCGTCTCCCTTTAACTCATTGATAGGTCCATAAACCTACAGCTACCATGTTGAAGCTAGCTATGAAAATATTCGACCAGTTCCAGCAGGAGGAGCAAGAAAATCCTCGGCCGGCCTGTTTTCTTAAATATCTGTCCAATTTACTAGGCTTTTTTCTTTCTTAGAAGATAGAAACGATAAAAAAAGAGATACTTGAGATGGCAGGATGTAATCCGCACGTGAGGAAATTCTGGAATAAAAAACAAATACTAAATTAAGGATAGTGATCAAGGGACCAGTTCACTGTATTTTACAGTGTAGGGATTAATCAGTTAATATTAATAACTACGGGGGCCACGTTAATACTAACCCCATAAAGAAATGACTTGAGCCTTTTGAAGGTATCACGTGGGCCTAAAATCATGCCTATTTATTTTGAATTTGAAAGGGGAAAAGGGGTTATGCTGATTTCTTTCCTCCCGGCCCAAGATTTTAAGGTGGGCTAGCAATGGTCGCAGCTATTAAATTAGGCCCGTTTGGAGATAATGTTGCTGGGTTTCGTGGAGTTGTACAAATTTTGTGACCCAGATCTGCAGAGTTCAGGCGTTGAAATTCTGGTGATGGGTTTGGTGGAGTTGCAGAGATGGAAAGAAAATGACGCGGGGGATTGAGTTATGGTGATTTCTAGACTGTGTAGCAATTTTTATCGAGTAATGATTATCATGTTGCCTGATATTTCACTCGTAAATCTTAGCAAGAAAATTTCACTAGCATGGGTCGTCGGTAAATTTGTCTCCTTGCATATTCCCTTTTACTCGCGATTGCCTTGACAAATATTGAAGATGCCCTCTTTTTCTGTGGCTTTTAATACCAGCAATTTGGACTTTTAATCATTTTGCATTCAGTGTGGAGAAAAGCTTCAAAATTGAAGATGTACTGGTGCGTGCTGATTTGGCGAATGAGTTCTGCAGTCGTTTTATCTGGGTATTTGATTATTTATTTTAATGACATGGTGTTTGGGATGATTTGTATATATTTTAGTAGTAGTTTTACGAGTCCTGAAATCAATAATAATATAAGTTTTTGATAGCTTTGATAAGACTCGGATTAAGTTTTTGATAGCTTTGATATGACTTGGATTCATGATCGTTGGAGAGTAAATTCAATATATGACTGATTGAGCTAGCGATCATGTTTAATTTTTATTATTATTATTATGAAATGAATTTTTATCTAAAAATAATATAATTGGTAAAAAAAATTATTATTATTGTAGTAGATCATGTAGTGGTGAAAGATTTGTGATTTTAGGTTTTTTTTTATCATTTCACACCTAGTTTATTAATACAGTTTTTTTATAATACTTTTTTTAGTTTTTTCTCTATACTTTATTTGAAAAAAAAAATACTATTTTCTATTATCTTGACTTGGAGTATTTATCACTCTATACTAGGCCTATTTATATCATTCCTTTTATTCTTGCATTTATTCTCTTGTGATTTGATTTTTATTTTTATTTTTTTTCTTTACATTTTTTTTAAAAAAATATTATATAAAGAATGGGAAAATAATATTTAGATTTAGCAAATGCAAAATTGTCTCTTTCTTTTTTCTATTATGTAAAAAAAACATATTAATAACACCTACACATTATTTTTTTTGTGTTAGGAAAAAAAATCAAACTGCAGCTCGGACAGACACGTTGACTTTTTTTATTTATTTATGGACACAAATAATCTTTATTTAATTTAATTAAAGATTTGTTGATTTAAAATTAATTTTTGTATATAAAACTTACATGTTTATTTTTTTAAAAAAAAAAAATCGACCACGTTAACTTTGCAATGCCAAGGAGTCACCAAGATGGCTACTTTGTATGTTGCCATGAAATGTCACTAGATGCCTACTGGTAACTGATAATATTCTACTAAGCAAGTCCACACCATGCAGTATTCGTAAAAACCAAAACCATCCACGAACCACAAGCAGAGAGGATAGGATCCCTCGTGATATACAAAAAGCCTTGGCTCATGTTCGCTCTGCTTTTGAATCTGCAGCTTATTCTGCTACTCAAATTGCCACCAAATAGGCCCCACTCTCATGGGTGACCATCTCTCGCTGCTCTGAGTCCTGCCGGGGCCTAGCAACAGAGAGTTTGCTAGCTTCTGTACATGTTAGGACCGTCTTGAACGAGGGTAAAATTTGAACGTCAAACCTTCTCTTTAAAGGCATGAGTGTGGCCAAAGCGCCAGAACTCGGCTCATACGGGACATCAACATCGGAGGAGCATCACTTTGTAGACAATGTCCCCTCACGCTCCAAATGATGACAGCTGGAGAGGGAAAATCTGCCGCCAATTCCGTGCTAGGCCAACCCCTACAAGGAATTGAAAAGGGGAACACAAATTTGAATTGGGCCAATAAGGAATGGACTATTTGCCGGGTCAAGCTCTTGTCGGCGTGAATTGGAAACCAGACGTTGGTTTTTGACTGAACTTGAAACTACCTGAAGAGCAGAGGGTTGCTGACGCGATTAAGTTCAGCTGCCGAGCAAGTCCTGTTTGTTGTTTTAAATGTGAAGCAGGCCGCTGCCCACTTGGTTACGCGTCCCAATGTTCTCCTAAATTTATTTCACTGTGTTCCTACTGCGATTGTATCCCTGGATAAATTCTCAACTTCTAATACAAAGCGTTTTTTTTTTAAACAAGCTAGGAAAAGAAGCACTGAAGCAGTTCATGCTCGAGATTTCATAAAAATGGAAACTAGCTCGACGTGTACTGTAACATTCTTTAAATTCGAAGCACAGGAAACCACGCATTATATGTCTACAGTTCTGGGAAAACACGGATCACTCTCATTGTCACGTTGCCTTCCAGCATCTAGGCCCAGGTGTGTCAACATGACGAATAATATATAAAATAAAAAATATTATAGCGATGGAATTTGACAATCGGAGGTGTGGCTTTCAATTCTCTTCTGGCAACATGGTGGATGTCTCCATCTTCGAATGTGAACATAAAACTGTCAACTACCGAAATGTTTTGCGCATCGATAATATTTTCAACTGCCGGTAGAGGAGAGGGTGGAGACCTGTAATTATCGATTCATTCTTCATATTTATTTAATTGATCGCTATTACTCAGCAGCAGTTTCCGACAAAGATTTATTACATTTTCAAAGTTGCTTTAACCTCAAAAAAAAAAAACTTCTCCCTCAATCTAAGGTTAGAAAATCAATATTGCTGAACATGTTCCTGATTCTAGTAGAGAAATCGCTGGCTACAAAACTCATCTTGTTTGGGATTGGCAACGATTTCCCTGTTTGGTCGGAGCAGAGACAGAGGTTCGTGCGAGACTAAAATAATGCCCAATTCTCTTTGCCCGCCGTCTTTTCTTCACCAGTATATTCTATCTATCTCACACATATTTTGACATTTTTCATTCCACATTCAGGTATAAATGGATTAAATTAAAATTTAAAAAATAATCTCTAGCTCAAAATAATATCTTATACATACGCTTTTAAATGTCAGGGTCGTTGGATCCATTCCTGTATACTTGTAATTAACTTGGTAAATAAAATTGCTTTTAAGAATATTTTTTATTTAAAAATATATGTGAAATTGCATTTTTTACATCATATAAAATTAATCTAAAAACATACAAAAACAATTTTCACACATAAAAATAATCTGTTATATTATTTACATCAATGTATAAAAATAATCTAAAATATAAAAACAAACTAATTTAAAATATCATATTAATTGTTCTCAAAATTATAAAAACAAACGTTAAACTAAAACATTTTCAGCGAGGAAAAATGTTCCAAGACAAAGTGAAAATGAATACTTTTTTATAAGACTCGGACCCATCCGGAAGACTCTTTCTTTTTACATACATACAGACAAGAGACTGAAGACAACACCCAGCAAAACCCTCCCCTCCCCTCCCCGACAAAGGAATGACCTTTGATCTGTTCCTCCATAACCGAGCACATCGTTCCACTCTCACTATATCAAAAACCCACACTGCGAAACCCATACCTAAATCAATTTAGATCACTATATCAAAAACCCATACTGCTAAACACGAGCAAGATGAAGTGTGAGGTAAAAGAGGTTGATTTGGTTTAGGAATTAGTGTGATTGAGAGATGTGGGATGCTTCAGTCATTGATGAATCTGCTTTCGTTATGTTTTAAGCCATTTGGGCATGGTAGTAGCAGTACCAGTGATTCAAAGTTTGAGTCATTTGTTGGTGTTAGCAAAGAAAGGAAAGATGGGTTGCTCTCGTATAGAGATGTTGGAAGATATGGGTCTGGTGAATTTTCAATGGCTGCTGTTCAAGCTAATCAAGTAATTGAAGACCAAAGCCAGATTGAGTCTGGACCTTTTGGAACTTTTGTTGGTGTTTATGATGGTCATGGTGGGCCTGAAGCTGCACGTTTTGTCTGTGATCACTTGTTCAGGCACTTTCAAGGTCTGTTCTTTTCCATATTTTTGATCAAATATCTATAAAAGATTTTTCCTAATAAGAAAAAAAAAAGAACTTCCCGTGTTCTTTTTATGGTATTGAATTGGTCACGTTTTTTACTAGCCTTTGTGGGATTTTCAATCAATATGCGTTTTTGCTTTGGAGATTTTGAAAGGTTCTGGTAGTAATTTTCTTTCTTTGTTCTGTATTTTTTTTTTTTTTTTGTGTGTGGGAGTTTAGATGAGGAGAAGTTATTTTGTACAGTTGAATTGGATGATAGAAAGCTACTTGTTTTCAGAGTGTAAAACAGTGAAGAAAATTAATTGGGATTTGAAAGATGGGATTTTTCATGTGAATGTCAAGGATTGGGTGGTCAGTACTGATTGGTAAGTCCTGCTTTTAATTACTGAAAGCGATTCAGTCTTTTGGAGCTGTTCGCTCTTGTGATTGTGTCTGTCTTGTCAATTTCATGGATAACAATTAAGTGATATTCAATCGGATTTTGCTTTCTGTGTAAGCTTCTGATTGGCTTTTATGAGTTTGGAGTATTTTCTTACTTTAAATCGCAGTTTTATCTGTTTGGAACACGATGATTAAATGTAAGCTTAATGACTAGCGTTTGACAGCCAACTGCCTAGTTTTTGCTATCGATACTCTAAACTAATGCAATTTCCTGCTTCAAAAGTTGTCAGGCTCTTTAAGGCACTATTTGCAGCTTTTAGGAATTTAACATTTTGGCTTCTAAAAGCTAAATTCCTAATCTCTATTTTTAGATTAAAATCTAAGTTGGTGCTTATAGCTGGACAAATGGACTAGCTTTAGTTAGAAACTAGATTTTGCTTAAGGGTGATGGGGGCTTTGAATTCCAGTGAAGAAACAGGGTATATATCTTTTATTTATTTATTTTATCATTTTTGTTTGTCAAATATTTTGATTTTGTTTTTGCTTAATGTCATTTAATCCTAAAAAAGGATTGTGCCTTATGTTGGCATTCTTAGGCTTTGTGTTTCTGCAGCCATTTCAGCAGAGACACATGGTGTTGTGACAAGTGAGACCATCCAAAGAGCCTTCTGTGCAACAGAGGAAGGGTTTACCAATCTCGTATCAGAGTTATGGAGCACTCGTCCCGACATGGCAACAGTTGGGTCATGCTGTTTAGTTGGAGTGATATGTCAGCAGACCCTCTTTGTAGCAAACCTGGGAGATTCCCGTGTTGTACTGGGAAAGAAAGTTGGCAACACTGGAGGCATTGCAGCAATACAATTATCAACTGAACATAATGCAAACCTTGAGGTCATCAGGCATGAACTCAATAACTTACATCCAAATGATCCCCAGATTGTTGTTCTTAAGCATGGAGTTTGGAGAGTAAAGGGGATTATTCAGGTTCTTTCAAACCCCGATTTAACCTTCAGAATATTTCAGATTATAACACATCTTAGGTCGATCAGCTGTGTTCTTGTGCTCTTATGTACTCTCAGGGCGGCGATAAATTATGAAACTGCTTGTTGGGCTAGAATTTTTGTGGTTCCTGGGTTGAAAACTAAATACAAAATAAAATGGTTTATCATTTGGTATTCATAGTAGCTGTCCTGCGTCTTTCAGGAAGTCATCAACTTTGTTGTAGTTATTAATGCAAAACCAAATTTACCTGTTTCTATATAGTTATTTTAAAAAAATTTGTTTGAGTTATAGAATTGTGTTGAAGATCTACAAGTTGCAAGAACAATGAATTGGAAATGAGAAAGAACAACATATACGCCAATACCAAACCCTAGGAAGATTCACATGCTCTGACAACCTGGTCTTTTGCAGACATGACTTCAAATATAGTTGAGATGGTTTTATAGTCACTGGTCAGAGCAAGGATTCATGTATAGAGACAAATTAGTTGGTTGAAGATACTCTTTGTTGTTCTAGGTAACCTGAAATTTGTTTTTGCCCCATAGGTATTCCTTTTTGTGCTCAATGGATAAAAGGGACCACATATCGAGCTAGATGCTTGTTATTTATATTTTCTGATAAATTTAAGAAAATAGGCATGTTGATTATGAAAGGGAATTTGAACATCCTTTATTTAGCCTCTGCATGGATAAAGATTACTTTGAAGTCAAGTTTGTTATGGAAATCACTTGGATTACATCTTGTGCATCAGATTATCTTTATCTTGCTTCTCAATAGTCATGGCATGATCCTTCACAACTTCTAATTTCAAGTTATGAAAATCTATGGTTATATTTGATGCAGGTTTCTAGATCCATAGGAGATGCATATATGAAACATGCACGATTCAACAGGGAACCAATTAATTCAAAGTTCAGACTTCCTGAACCAATGGACATGCCAATCTTGAGTGCCAATCCAACGATCATTTCACATTCTCTCCATCCCAATGACTCGTTCCTTGTATTTGCATCTGATGGTCTTTGGGAACAATTGAGTAATGAAAAAGTAGTGGATATTGTCCACAATAATCCTCGTGCAGTAAGAGTTTGTCCTTATTTATTTGGTTGTCATACTTTCTACATTGAATTTACTTTCATGCCTTTGTGCTTCTATTAATTAGGAAACAAATGACCATAAAGTTTTGACTTTTTTCCCGGAACTCATATGCTGCCTGGTATTAGCTTATTACTAAAACTTGTTTACTTGGTCATTTCATAATAATAATAAAAAAAAAAAAAAAAAAAACTCTTGGAAGTGTTTGGAAGGCAAACAACCTATGTACTTTTCTCTAAGAAGTATTTAGTAAAAGCATAATCTCTTGGAAGAGTTTGAAATGCAATGGAAGCATTGCAGTGCATTTGATTTAGTAGACATGTTTGTCATAATCATCAATGAGTTTTTTAACATGATCTATTTGAGTTTTGACATATAAGAAAACTGCAAAGTATCATTGATGAGTTTCTACTTTGTATCTTATTTGGATTGTTCATCCATGAAATGTTTTCTCTAGTTCTTTGCATGGATTATGCATTGATATCCAAGGTGATCCATGGCCAGTTGCTGTATAATTAGGCATAGTGCAGCCTTGGAGTTAAATGTGTTTGATAAAGTCTGTGTTACCTTGTTGATCAATGTGCTGGGATGAGTGTCAAGGAACCATTCAATGAGATTAGATATTGGTGGTTTATATCATCATAGCATATTTGAAACTCACTGTTTAGATTGACTTCCTCTCCACTTTCATGAATTGTCTTGAATTGTTCGTGCATGTTTGGTGTTTTAGATGGCTATTATCCACAGCAAAAGTAGATTTTATGCCGATTCTACCTTACATAAGGCATGTGCATTGCTGGGATCTGGATGCGTGCGGGGATATGTAGATCATGCACTATGATAAAAAATTTATATACCCGTCTCACAACAGATGCTTTTTTCTATTGTTGCATTTCTAACCAACTTATGAACCCTGATGGTTACAGCTGCTGGGATGCTCCTTTCTTAGTAAAGTCAAATAATCTCACTGTTGAAGCTATTAGCCTCACTGCAACTATTCTTGCATTTAATTTATGCTCGTATATGTAGTTCTTGTTGTAAATTCAGATGTGTTTTGACTCGTGTTCACGGGCTTGTTTTAATGCAGGGAAGTGCCAAGAGGCTTGTCAAGGCTGCCTTACATGAAGCAGCTAGAAAAAGAGAAATGAGATATTCAGATCTACAGAAGATTGAAAAGAAGGTTCGACGACACTTTCATGACGATATAACTGTAATTGTTTTATTCTTAAACCATGATCTTATATCCAAAAGCGCTGTGCAAACACCGCCGGTTTCCATCCGAAGTGCTTTGGGGCGCTAATTAATCACCCGTTGGCATAATTCTGCTGCCTTATTATGGACTGCACGCAAAAGCATCCCTAGCGGATCAAGACACATATCAAGGCTACAGAGCTGCATTGACAAAGCGGTTGCGGTACCTGAACGGGAATTCCAAGATTTAATCAAGAGCATTAGAATTTGTAAAATGTTGTTTGTCAGGCAAATAAATAAATTGCTACCAAGTCCATGGATAACGCCCACCTCGACAAATGTTACCGCTCTAGAAAATATTGCACGAGCAATATCAAATTAGTGGGCTATTAAATAGATTAATATTTTTATTAATATTAGTTTATTGTTCAGAATCCCAACTTAACTCAAGATTACTTGTATTCCTGCAATATAAGGAATCTTGCTCATATCTTCAAAAGGAATAGCATATGCAAATGAAAGGAAGCATCATGAGAAGTTATCGTACTATATTAAAATCAAGGCCGAACGTAGTGCTGTCTTTGGAGGAGCGTCTATCTTTCATATCAAATCATGGTAAGTTTACATTATTTGTCTGTCGGACTGAATTTAGTGGGATATCTTATGGGCCACGACGCTGGTTCGATGTGTTTGCTTAAACTCTTTCCAAATCATGAGTTCATTTGGGGTCACAACAGCCCCCCTGGTCGCGTATCCATCTCCATTGTTTCAAGCCATTCACCCGCATTATGTCGATATTCAGGTCATCTGTATTCTAGTTTTTCCGAATTTACTGTTTGTGTAATTAGACCAATTTTGAATTTAGGAAATTGTTCAACCCCAAGCCTCGATGCATGGTGTTATAGGAAGAGGACTGAACAGCTAGAAAAACTAATAGGTGACTCGATCAGATAAGTTTAGGATTCAGGGGCATGTTTATCGTGGTTACTAATATAATAATTTTAAAAAATAATATATTAATTAATTTTAAAATCTTTAGCTAAAATTTACCCAAGCGCCCCAAATAACTACCTACGTTAATATATATATACATATCCTGGGGTCATAAAAACCTTCGAACGACATCTCAACTTGCCTTGGTCGCTCAATTTAAACAAACACGAGGGCTTGGGCTTGGGCTTGGGCTTGTTTATTTACCAAAATCAACCCCGGTTGAAATTCCATGGCAGTGTGAGTCCCTGACTGACACCTCCAGCGGGAACTCCCTTCTTCTCTACTTAAAAAGCATGTTTGGCTTAGCTTTTGCACCGCAGGTTTGCTGCGGTGCAAAAATTTTTTTTTTTTTTAAATAAAAATTAATTTTTTTTTGTGTGTTAGATTATTTTGATGTGCTGATGTCAAAAATAATTTTTAAAAAATAAAAAAACATCATTTTGATATATTTCGGCACGAAAAACTTTTTGAAAAGTTTTGAAAAGCAACCGCAACAGCAATCCCAAACACCCCCTTAATCCATGCATCCTCCCTTGATTCTTCTTTTTTAAATCGAACAGTTATCAAACATAACTTCATGGCTACGAAATCAATCTCAAGCTTTTTGTTATCGTCGTAATTCACACTGACTCTCCTTTTGTCTCACTCAGCACTCAGCACCACAACCCTTCCGTCGTGACCCCAGCCCCCTCACTGGCACCAAAGCGCTTTTCACGATGTCCGTGAAAGCGTCCGATCCGACGTCCTCCGCACGCTCCACTCTCGCGCCGTTGTATCACGATAGTATTTAATCATCAAACAGAGTGCAATTACAATCTAGACTCTCAATAATTCATTCGTGCTCGTTTTTGTTGAATTTCACGTCGTTTTGAATCATGTAGTATTGTTTGCAATTCCACTGGACCGCGTCTATTATTTTCAGCTGCCAAATAGCCCGCAATTCCAGTATTGCTGTGTGTCTCCTCGTTTAAGTTAAAAGAATTTAATATCTACAGCGCAATTCAAAAGTAAAAAGAGTCGAGAGGTTGTGGAATAAAGGTTGTAGTTTACTTGTTTCAGGGGGGGAAATTCGATAATCTGTTTTTAGGCAAGAGGCACTTTGATTGAGTTTGAGTTACTCTCTTATTATTAATTTCAGTTATCTTTTGCCCATAAAGTTTTCTGTACGTTTGAGGCATCCGGTAAAATTCCATTTACCAATATCAGGTAAAGCTCGACAACGTCTCTGGAGTTCGATACGGTAAATTACCTTTCCATGGTCGACAAAAACGAAGAGGAAAAATAAAAAAAAACGATTTAAAGATCAGATATAGCTTTCTAGGCAGCAATTATGCATCAATTAAAGCAGCTGATAAACAGCTTGCTCAGAGCCCAGTGCATAATCATCATCTCCGCATCAAACAAAGCATCACAAAAACCTAATCAGGTACAATTGACAAATCATGAAGTGATTAACAAAAACACCACACGAGAGGAATTCGTCAATGGAAAATCATCAATAATAACAATGGATTGACCAGGGGGGGCCTCAGCGATTATGCTTGTAGTTGTCATCCAATGAAAAAATCAGGTCTCAAAGATTTCATGCCATCATAGGATCCCCGAGTCATACACACGCTTATCCAAAACAAACAGTATTTCACAACTAGAAAGAATATAGATTTGGCAGGGTATAATTCACTGCGCCTGTGGAGCACAAAGGCGCAGAGACTCAATTTCTGCTCAAACTCTAAGCCTCTTGCAAACGAAAAAATATTTTCAAGAAACCGAAAACAATTGCTGTATTTTAGGTTTCTATCAAGAGGCATCGCATGATTAAACAAAAACTGAAAAACACACATAAAAAGATATGAAAGCAAGAAGGCAAGAAAAGGCACGGAGAGAGGCACAGCGATGTGTGCTATTCGTCGCATTATGATAAAACCCTAATTGACCTCTGCTTCGTTTGGTCACGGGATTATATAGTGGTAGCCTGCAAGAGCTGATAGGGTTTCCTTGCTCTGCCCAAAATATATAAAGTAGACTTGAGAGAGCCCAATGGTAAGTCATATCCATAACTCATTGTTAAGGCTTTGAATCCAAACCCAGCCCATGTCACCTTGAGGGATTTATTATTTTGTTTCCAATTTTTTAATAAAATAATCAATTAATTTTTTTTATTTAAAGTGCAACTTTGAAATATTAAATTTTATTTTTTAATTATTATTTTTATGAAGATTTAGCTATTTCTTTTCTAAGATGTCTGGCTTTTAATCAAACATTAAAAACCTACTGAAAGAAGAAAGATTAGAAATTAATTTCAAAAATAAATTATTTTTATAGATCACTGAGTAGTATTTAATAATTTAATCTCTTTTCCATCGACTTCTATCGGCATTGAAAATACAGGATTAAACATAGCTCATTCAAATTAAAACTAGTGCTAGCAGCCGCTTGGCTCGGGTTGCAAATGGATAGCTCTCTCGGCAATATAATTTTGGTTTTAGGTTTTCGTCGAGATAAATAGAAGCAGCTTGCAGGAAATAATCTTTTTGCAAAACCCAGCTTCTTGGTTAATCCAGGGAAAAAAAAAATACTCGTAATAGGGGAAAAAAAGTGGCACCGCAGGTTCATAGAAGCAGAGATGCACTCTGTCTCCATCTCCGTGAAGGTTTTCTAACTTCTCCACCCAGCTTCTCGCTTTATATTACAGATGATTAGTTGTTGTGTATTTTAATTAATTAATTAACAAATTTATTAGTTAAATTATCGTTGATAAAATATATTTTAAATGGGTTATTTGTTTTGTGCATTGAAATGATTGAATGTTGTTGTTGTTTAAAATATTTGCATAATTATTTAATTAATAAAGTGTCTATGTGTGAGACAGGGAGCAAGTGGCTCATATATTTTTTTATCGAAAATA
This sequence comes from Salix dunnii, assembly GCA_015731905.1. NCBI lineage: Eukaryota > Viridiplantae > Streptophyta > Magnoliopsida > Malpighiales > Salicaceae > Salix > Salix dunnii. The sequence goes on along the minus strand of CM027666.1, from coordinate 6,146,973 downwards.
ATCTAACTCAATTTTTTTATCAGTTTTATCTATGTATGGTTTTATATATTTTTTAGTTACATGATATTAAATCTCAAATATCATACATGAAATGCTATGAAAGTCATTTAAAAAAAATTAACATCAACTAAAAAAATATCAAATGATTAGTATTGTTGTTGCTGCATAAATAAATAAAAAAATACATCAAAGAAAAAAAATTATAGCAAAAGAGCAAGCAAAAAAATAAAATAAATGACAAGACAAAAATAGATATTGTTTGCCTTAAAAAAATCATTTGAAAAATATATAAAATTATAATTACTATTATTTCATAAATAATGAAAAAATTATATTACCTCGAAGAATAAAATAACTAAAAATTATAACAAAAGAGTAAGAAAAAAATTAAATAAATGACAAGACAAAAATAAATATTGTTAGCCTTAAAAAAATCATTTGAAAATATATAAAATTATTACTACTCTTATCTGCATAAATAATTAAAAAAAATTACCTTGGAGAATAAAAACAACTAAAAATTATAACAAAGGAGTGGGCAAAAAAATAAATTAAATGACAAAACAAAAATAAATATTATTAGCCTTAAAAAAATTTGACTTGAAGAAAAAAATTTAAAAACTAATTTTCAAGTGATCATCAGCATAAATTAAAATTTAAAGACCAAATAAAAAAACTAACAAAAGAGAAAATTAAAAAATTAAAAATTAAAACTAAGAGCATATAAATATGGACAAGAATAGAGATTAATGCATATATATTATATATAATAACAGAGGAATTAATTCAAATAAAATTGTGAAAAGTATAAGGAACAAAAAAAAATATATGTGATTGATTTCAATTGAAGTGTCAAATTGAAAAGAAAAAAGAAATTTCTATACCAAAAATATTAAGAGATTTAAAACCAAACCGAAAATTAAAAGAACAATGACCAAAATAAAAATATAATATATAATTAATTTCAATTGAATGTTAGAGTTGAAAATAATTCAAATTGCTATTCTGGAAATATTAAGGGATTTAATACAAAACCAAAAATTAAAAGAAAAATGACCGAAATACAAATAAAATATACAATCAATTTCCATTGGAAGACTAGATTGAAACCAACACAAACTTATATCATGAAAATCAGGGTTATACAAAACAGTCAAAAATTAAGGGACAAGAATGAAGCTACCATAAACATCGGGGACTGGAGTGTAAGCTGACCTTTGGGAGAGAGAAAATGATACAAAAAAATTCAATCGAACATCATCACCTCTCTACCCATCATGGGTAGCGGCACACCTTTTTGTCAGGTTGAGAACATGGCGACGTATCTTTTGAGATGCTGGATATATATTTTTCATCACCATTTGACGCCGCATGCTCCACTAATCGAGAGTGTGATATAGAAAAGCATTCATGTGTCCAAATGACAAGCCAACAATATCCGCATGAAAAAATAATTAAAAAAGAGCAAATTACCTAAACATCCTTGCAACAAAATATTTAATTTTATCTTTTATAAGAGCATATTTGTATTTATATATTTTAAAAAATTATGAGATGTCCGGAAAACCTTGGCGCGACAGTTTTTTTATTTTGTATTATAGGAGGGTAATGTAATTATTTAACTGCGCAAAAAATATAAAATATAAACAATGAAATAAATTGTTAAATATTTTATATTTAAATTGTTATAAAAAAGAATGAAATAAATGACATAGTAAATGGTATTATTATACAGTGCCTAACAAGTAAATGCAGCAACCGCTACGATGTGAGGGACTCAGGGAGAGGTACTGTCGGCGATAGAAAGGGGTCCATCGCAGGAATGTGAAAGGGTTGACTTTAATTATTAAAAGATAAATCAGATTAATTTAAAGTAGTATTTTTTTTGGATATTTTTAGCTAAAATAACATTTCTTTTTTGAATCAGGAAACCTATTCTGCAAAAATTTATTTTATATGTTTGAATGAACGAATAAAATATTAGTTGTTCAAGATTTTTATATGAGATGCATGACCTGACTTGAACTCGAATTTTACAATATAAATTTTAAGTTTTTTATCGTAATGTTATTTTTTTTAGGGACTGTAATAACACTAGAATTTCTAAATATATATATATATATATATATATATAGAGAGAGAGAGAGAGAGAGAGATAAACATGAGGCGACCTTGTTTTATTAAAAATAAAAAATTATATCTAGTGACTTAAATCTCATCTTGAATTTACTTCTGAGTTGCATTTTAAAATAATTGCATGCGCAATCCGATGCCTTGTCCTTTGTATGTTTGATGCGTGTGGAGGTCACCATCACCGCCATCGAGTTTCAAATTATATGGACTTGTCATACTTGAATCCATCCATTTCATGCGATCTGATGAACATTGAAAATATGGGCTAGTTTTTTAGAACAAAAAATAAGATAATAATATCTTAAAAATATCATTATAAAACATACATATAGACATACAAAAAAAAAACTATTTGATTGTATGATAAAAAAATTATATACTCACGAGTTTCAGCATCAATTCTATAATTAATATCTCTTTGAGATTGTAATGATCTTATACAAAACATAAAAAATATAATTTATTTTTTAATCAGTTCAATATTAAAAAAAGGTAAAATAAAAAATATAAATTAAACAAGTCAAATGATAAAAAATATATTTAATTAGTGAATAAACTCATTAAATTTATGAATTAAATAATCAAAGTTAGCACGTCAAAACTAGTCTATGGATTATACTAGGATTATAATTTGTATCTTGATTTTTTTAATGCATGATAATAAAAATAAAAATTGATTAAATCAAACAAAATCGAGCACTAAAATATTTTTTTTAAGATTGGGATAATCTTATAAAATATAAAATAAAACTAATTATAAATCAACATTGCATTTATCATATAAAAAATGAAATTCTTATTTTAAACACTCAAAATATCATAACAAGATCACGCGTTATAACCATTTAAATTCAAATAATATAACAAAATACAATGATTTATCATCACGCATTTTAATTGTTTTGCTGCACAACACAGCACGACACAATGAAGTGCAGGACAGCGTAAAACAATAACCGCAGTTGAGTCGACAACATTATAATCCTACCTATCCTCGGGGTTAAAATTGGTATTATGATTTTACGAGTTTAAATATTTTATTATTATTTTTATGTATGGTAAAAAGGCATTTAGAATTTACAATTATATTAAACCTTCATGGAGTACACCTCGTACACCTCTCGCAATCACAAGGTAAAGATAATATATATTTTTTAATAGAAATATTTAAGTTAAGATTGTATATATTTTAATTAATTTAAAGAATCTTGAAGTTAATGGCTATATATATATATATATCTTGTAATGATCATATTAATATTTATAGAGCTTGAATTTGAGATTATAAATAAAATTAATTTTTTAATTTTAAATTGAATTATATAATAGATTGTTAACAGTATTTCAATGAATCGTGTTAGCGTGCTCACGCATTATTGTATCGGACTGGCATCCATCCATTGAAGGCCGAAAACTCTGTTCGCTGGTGATAAAAGTGCTTGAATAATATGGTTCGGATTAAATGAAATAATAAATCTCAGAATAACAAGTCCACCACTTGCCTTTAAAAAATCTAAAAAAATACACACCACTCAATGACCCCTCACAGTCAACTACAAATCAAATAAAGAGTGATGGCTTGAACAGCAACATAAATAAAATAAAATAATCTGAAGTAAAGAAATAATAATATATATTTTAAATAATTTTAAAACACACACAAAAAACAAACAAGTCTCAAGTTTCAACAGGTGGAATACATAGTTCTTGACCAGGACAGAGCCAAAGTAACCTACCAGCCAAATAATAATACCAAACAACAAAATTAGCGACATCCAACTAACAAGCAGCCCGCATCAAAAAAGTGCTTACTCCCTTCCACAATAGACGACACACTGACAATGTCATTCATTACGTCACCACACACGTACCTCACAAATAAAGTTAGTCCACGTGTACAAAGTTTAGACTTCCAAGCTCTTGTCAATGAAGTCACATGCCCCGTAAATATTATTCGGGGTTCGGCGCACCAGCCTCTCCCTCTATATTATGGAACAAGCTTGGCAGATTCTCCTATTGTGAGGTCTGCCTTGGTGTCACCAACACTTCATAGAAAAAAGCCCAAGCCTCAGAAATGTGCCCATCTGGTACAAGTTTAGCTGCAGGGGCCAAACGGGGTGGTGCAAGATCAGGTTTTAGGCCGGCATTTGATGTTCTTGATGCAGACCATGATGGGAAGATAAGCCACGATGACCTTCGCATGTTTTATGCAGGGTTTTCAAGTCATGGAGCCGATGATGATTTTATAGATTCAATGATGTCTGTTGCAGATTTTAACAGAGATGGGTTTGTTGAGTATGGTGAATTTGAACGTGTCTTGGATGGTGTTGGTGAAAAGAAGAAATCTTCATCATCAACAAGGTCTAGTTCTGGGGTTATGGGAGATGTATTTAAGATCATGGATAAGGATGGCGATGGAAAATTGAGTGTCGATGATCTGAAGAGTTATATGAAATGGGCAGGGTTCGATGCTTCTGATGATGATATCAAAGCTATGATAGATTTGGCTTGTTATTCTGGTGGTGGTGATGAAGATGGCGTGACTTACGATGGTTTGCTTAAGATTTTGTCCCTTGATACTTCCTATGTTGCATAGTACTTTTTAACCTTTGATTTTCACCTGTCTTTTTGAAATAAGATGCTCATTAATTTTGAATACAACATGTTTATGTTCTACCAAATGAAATTGTTATCTGGAAAATTATGATTGTTTTGGTGGAATGTGATGCCAACCAGGATGCATTGCCAGCTTTGTTTGTGATGTTGATGTGTCATTTCAATGTCTTATTTTCTGTCTTGCGCTGTGTGCCAATTAAAAATTCATCTGATTTCTGTGGTGCCCGAATGTGCTGGACTTTTGCAGTGATGTATTCACGTTTAGCTTTCTCATCACCACGAAATATCTGTATTTTTTCTTTCAACACAGTGGCAACTTCAGAGATAAAACGTGGTTCAGCAGAAATCGTGCAACAGCCAAGCCGTTGATTGGGCAATAGGAAAACTACGGTGATAAAAAGCATCGAATAATAGATTTCTGCTGCTTGCCAGAGCATTGCTGAAATCTCATGTCACAGAACAAAATCTGAATTGTGAAAGACTCACCAAGTCAGATTTTTGTTGCCGCCTCAACCGACAATCTGTTTCCAATGATGGGTACAGAGAAGTGTATTGAACATTCAAGGACCGTTTCTTTGCTTTCCTTTTTCTTTTTTTGTTGGGGGGGGTTGTCAAGAAGCACGCCATACGAGGTCGAAAGGCCAATGAAACCCGTGCTCTATCGGCATCTCTTGTTTTTTCAGGAGGGTGTATAGATATTGATGTGAGTAACTTTTAAAATAATTTTTATTTAAAAATATATTAAAATAATTTTATTTATCATTTTATTTGGAAATTCAAACCATAGATAGCAGATATTAATCTGTATAATACAAGAGATGAGACATTCGAATCCATCAAAGGAATACAAGGCATTTGGCATCACATTCACGAGCATATCACAAGAGACGCGATCAATAACCACATCCTACTACTGCTCTGACAGCTAAAGTACCAAGCCAAGTTGCAACTCGTAGTGGCATGGTTAACTTCTGGCTCGCTGCTCTACCAATTCACTGTTAACCCAGAAGCTGGGATTATTTAGACCAAATCTATCTTCCCATTCTCTAAAGGCTTCTTTACGAACTTGTAACATACAAAGGTAAGTAAATCGCGCTCCATCTCTGTGATTTCCATGCTGCCACAGTATATAGATCTTATCAGTCAGCAAACAGAAAAATCATTTTCTTTCTTCTAAGAAATCAAATATAACCCAACCAATAAAGAAGGGTTGCCTTGTAAAGGCCAATAATTACTGCCATTAATTACCTGTACTCAGGCTCAAAGTCAAGGCCAGTAAGATATTGCTTGGCTTTGCAGATAACGAATGTGTCAAGTCGGGGCGCTGGCACTAAAGACGTACGAATTAGAACTATGAAAAACTCATTTTAGTTACAATCTACGTACGTGCACTCATGTACATCATAGTTTAAAAATGGACAAAACTAAGGAAAGATTAACTGGGACACTTCTTGAACCCGGCAACAGACACCCCTATCTGGAAGTTAGGATTGTCTTGACAGGAAAATCTACAAATTAGATGACTAAACAAAAATAAGAAGGAAAGGACAGGCTACACGGAGGCAAGGGAGGAAAATGATATAAGCACAAACCCAGTGATGTTGTTAATGAGAATATGATGCTACAAATACAGTGACAGCTTTGTTTTACAAACAATTAAAGGAGGTAATGAAATCCAAAGACCAGGAAACACGTTTAATTGACTAGCAGACAAGCAAGAAAAGCACTTCTAGAATAAGATAACACATGAAATCTTGGATAGAACAAGCTTAACGGGGAACATTACTTTTCCTCATTCCTAAGATCTTATGATGCATGCCTTTCAGTCACGGAGGCATACATTTGTGAGGACTATTCAGTGCTTCAGCAATTTCATGAAACAGAGACTCCAAGGTACATCCTACAATACTCCAAGCTACTAACAAGCTCATTTAACCATTGGGTACCCTATAAGTGGATAGCAGTTCTTGGGAATATTATAGTTCCTACAACATGCTTAACGAAAAGGAAAATCATTCAAATATTCCGTTTGCATATTCCAAACACAGCACACAACTTGAGCCTATTCGACACCGAGTCTATAAAAGCCAGCTCATGAATAACCCATTAAACATGCAAACTCACATCACAGGCTTTCAAACAAATAAAAAAAACTTCATTTGTTGATTCACTACGCCACTTCACATTGAGGACAAATACAGTAAGAAAGCAATTATTCAAAGTAAGGAAAGTAATTTGAGAAGAAAGCTTAATTATTGGCTAATAGATTGCTTTACATAAATAAAATTTTCAAGCAAATTTGACAGAACAGTCTCGTCAAGTTGACTTCCTAATTATCCGTGATGTTGTACCATATAATGTTAAACAGTGATAGCCTTATTTAGAACCAACTAACAGTGAAAAAGTAATCAGATCCAAAGACCAGAATGCAATTCAATAAGTAATCAGATCCAAAGACCAGAATGCAATTCAATATGCAGAAAAAATCGAAGGCACTGACAGAATAGACATGCGAATTAACAAGCAAACCATTACTTTCAGAATAAAATGAGAGCACAAAGCGTGGGCACAAAAGCTCAACGGGACACTATTTCTCAGCCCCGAGAATTTAGATGCCTTTCTTACCAGTATGGCATGTGATGCAAACATCATTCGCTGCTTAGGTGCACGATCACTTCGGGACTAGTGCATGCCAACCTAGGTTCGGTTTCACAAGCTTATTTCAGGCATTAGCTACTTTTGCATTCGCATTATCATTGCAAAGTAACATAAACTAATCGTGAGAGCAATAGTAGGATACATCCAACAATAAAAAGGTCTGCCACGCTTGAAATCCTTCTACCATCACTCAGATTGTGAAAAATACAGGAAAACAAGTTTTTTTTGGTAAGTAGATAAATATGCTCTTGACAAGAATATTGGGATATCTACAACATGCTTAATGGAAAATATAAACCATTCCTACATTCCATTTGCATATTCGAAAAAAACGAACAACTTGAGAATCTCAGATAATGATTTGAAAATTCCAACTCGAGAATCAAAACGTTACCATGCATAGCAACCTCACAAGCTTCCAAACAATTATAAAAATATCAGCATGTTATGGTCCAATATGCAATTGACTCACAACATGAGACTGAAGAATAAATAGCACTGGACCCACACATTCATTCATACATAGTAAATAGCAATAATGTTTAAACACTTCAAAAAAAGAGAGAAATAAAAGAGATTTAGAGAAGAACGAGTACCCATATCATCCTCTTCACTGGTTATAGATTGCTTTAATATGGACCGGTAATTATCAGGCAACTTCGCCAAAACAGTCTCATCAAGATGACTTCCCAAATCATCCGTGCACCTGTAATCACACAACAAACACCACAAATTAATAATCCCATTAACCCCAAACCACATATCTTTATCACAAACAAGACAATCAATTAAACCCTCCACCTTCTTGCAAACATTTGCTCCTGTTTAGAAAGCCGGTTTAGATACTCATCAGTTTTCAAAACGTAGAACAAGTACTTCTCAATCTGCATTCCAAACCCAACAAGCAAATCAAATTCAACATAACCTCCAAAAAACAACACTGCACAACAAGCACCAGAACTTACTACCTTCTGAAGACGAACCCGAAGATATGATCTCAGCAAAAATTGAGTCCTATCCAAGTCCATTTGGTAAAGCGACACAGTGAGTGGATCTATATTATTTGCTTCGAATATTTCCTCATTTTGTTCCTACAATCACACACAGTCCATTTTTGTTCCATTTAAAAAATTTATTAACCAAATCGCTATATAATCTTTATTTCCATTTGAATAATTCATGTAGCGAAATCTCAATAGAAACAAAACAACAACAATCCAATTTAAGCTTCTTATTTCCTAGCTTCGTAGAATCCGATTTACAATCAAGCTATATTAAAAAAAAAACGCAAATTAAATAATCATTCGAAAATCAACGCTAAAGCAAGCTTCTCTTGGAAGAATTACTAAATAAATGAATGAATGAATAGACAGCAAAAAACTATTCTCTACTTCGATTTTGATTTTTCTCAGGAAACAAACATGAAGTTTGGGTTTCCGATGCCAAAAAGAAATAATACCGCTAGTTCGATTTGCTCTTTGATTCTTTGAACTAAAGAAGATTCATATTGAAGAATCTCCGGGGCTGCCTTCTCGTTACGCCACGCTCTTTTCAAGAGCTCAACATCGGTCGTCGAAATCAACATCTCATAATCATCCATCACCCCCGCTGATTCCTCCGTAGCCATCTGATCTGAACTGAATCTCTTTGAAAATTTTATTACTTTCAAAATCTGTTATGGAGAGAGAAACAAAATGTTAATGGAGCATTCGCTTCGAGAGGGAAGATAAGAAGAGTAAAATTGGAAATGGCGCCAAAACGGATCTATTCGGTGTAGTAGAGGAGACACATCGCGAGTTTGTGCGTGAATCTAAAGCCATTGGATGATCATCAAGAGACGGTTGAGATGGCCTCAGATCCACGCACAAACCAGAGATAGGACTCCTCTTTAGTCTTTTCAGGAGAGAAGATGGGCTTGTTAAGGGGGCCTTTAGATAATAAAAAATTGTAGTGTGTTGATTTAAATGGGTTTTGTCTGTGCATCGGCTTTTTATAGAAGAGGAATGGGTTTGATGAGGGAGGGACGGAGGGACAATATTGCCCCTACATTTCCACTTGTCTCTTTGCGTGTATTGGGTTCCGTCTGTAAAACTTGGAACCCAGTCATGGAGATCCGCATATACTTGTCTTTGAAGTATTCTTTCAATTTGAAAGATCCATGGTCTAGAACTCGATTCTTAGGCTGGCCTAAAATTTTAATTTCCAGTTATAACTAAATTTTCTATTAATTAAAATCATTTATATATGTAATTTTAAAGATACATTTTATACAGCTACTTTATACGATTAGAATAATTTAATAGTTTTTTCCATGTTTTAAAAAAAATAGAAAATTAAAGGGAAAATAACGACACCCCTTAGCCATCAACACCGATCCTTTGAAATTATCTTTTTTTATAAATTAGGAGTTCTATCACAAGAGTTTTTAAGTTTATTGATAGATCTATTCGTAAAGAATTAGCATGGCTCTAAATAGAGTTTCCAAGGAGCATCTATAGTGTCTAAGGATTCGAAGATCCAAGATATATCTTGTAGATCTTAGATTCGAGAAAAAAATATATTTATTTTATAAATTTTTAAATAATTAAAATTTTATTAGTTTATTGGAGTCCATACAAAATAACTAAAATGAGATGGGCTTCTTGAATTAAAAAAAAAAAAAGGCTCTAATGAGTGCCGGATAAAGCCAAAATTTTGCTTAGATTTTCAACCTGGCTTCAGATATTACAACTTTTTTACATCGAAGTCTCTGGAATTTAGACATTTTAAACCTAGCATCTTAATTCCAATCTTCAATCTCAAATTATGTGACAAGCAAGAAGTAAGGGTGTGGGAGATTTGCACAGGACCAATCCCCGTATTGGATGCTTGTCGAATCTTAAAATGGATTCAGTCACGGTCGCCCCTTCTACTTGCAACTAGTTATTGCACTTGCCCTACTTGCTGCCCAGTTCTAATTAGGTTTTAGCGATACACCTGAAATTCTGCCCCTGTATTCTATCCCCACCCTATCCAACATGTTTTGCTCTGCTCAACTTGGGAGGATAAACCAGAATCATTTCCTTTTATTTCTTATTCTCACCCAACCTATTAATCTCAGTACCACCGGCTAAGCGAATGACGTCTATAATTAATCAACAGCAGCGAAGCTGGTTTGTCGTTGAGCAAGCAGCAGCTTGCTAGAAACAGCTGAGAGGACATATGAAATTGGAAAGGAAGGGACAGCGATCAATCAAACAATATATTAAGAGTTTGATTTGATATCTTCTCTCAACCAGCCACTTGACCTTGACACACTACGAGTCCAGCAAATGACAGCGTCACATACGCATCCAGAGCCCGGACGGTGCCGCCCGTGGCCTGTAAGAAACGGCAAGATCTATGTTCAAAGACTTTTTTCGTTTCATGCATCTTAAATCTCACGTCAAGTCCAGTTATTCCTCCAAGAATTGCAGCTTGTTCCAAAAGGGGCAGATATTCTGAATATAAACCACCCCGTATCGTATTGCACGACACCTGTTATGCAACCAAAATGAGTCATATTCGATTCTTGTAGCGTGTGTGAGTTGGGTTTATGCACCTCCATGGCCTAAGCACCGTTCAAGAAAGTAATGGAGAGTTGCGCAAGGATTCTTTGGAAATTTTGTAGCGGGAGAGCCCATGGGCCATGCCCCTAGGCCCCCAATTACAAACTGCTCATTCATATTCAAGTGAAAGGATTCACTCCCTTCCACCACGAAGGCCGAAAGGTGCCTCCTAAATAATTTGCTGCCAAATCGGTGTTTTCCGATAAGCTTGCACATCAAATGAGTTGAAGTTTATATTAATTTATTATTTTTTTATATGTTTTAAAGTAAAGTTATTAAATATAAATTGACTCAATAAAATGATTCAAAAAATTCAATACCCAAAAATAAAAGTTCAAGGTAGATTTCATAAATTGTGTCAGAATTGTCCAACCAATGGATTAGTGACCTAAAAGCTTGAACATAATCTAGCTAATGATAAATACTGTCAGCAAATTCTTCTTTTCTAGGTTCATCATCCTGTAATAGTTTCCTGGCTTACAGAAGATTCTTTCCATTCCTTAAGTGGAGAACCATTCTTTAACTGCTCGATCAAGTCTCCAAACAACTGTTTTCCTTTACAGTATTAGCTTTTCATAGTTGATATTGATTTGAAGTTCTTCCCAAAGATGATTCATTTGTTCTATCATATATTGATCACTGTCGGTTGACTTTCTGTTTCTTTTCTTTATATTAATCAATTAGGTTTGCGGATTCACACACATGTAGTGGACCCAATGAAGTGATTCGTGTCTAGTCGATACACCTCAAGTCCTGCTTCTCTGGTTTTTGTGCTACACGATCTTCTGGTATATGCATTTTGTTTTTGCTGCTGTTTCAACGGTAATATTTCTCACCAGCGGCTAACTTTGTAGTCTCATGGTGCTTCTCTTCTACAATAAAAAAGAATTCAATGAAAAATAGCCTTCACGACCCTTGTCTTCATGAAAATTATTCCAATATCGTCAACTCCACACCAGTACAAGCAAGTCAAAGTTACAGCACCGCTAACTACATATGGACGTAAAACATCTCGGGAAGACTTGATATTCCTTTAAATTAATGTCCTTTTCATACCTTTCAATTTTCTAATTTCCCATTAATTTGCTTGCTGCTGGCCACTTTGCAGATCAGATTACGTTTAGTCACAATTCCATACATGTCGTCTGAAACGGATTACATCAATATATACGTACTGATATTCCCTCATGGAAGAGCTAATGATCTCTTATAACTGATGGTACTCGTATATGTAAGCTGAGTAGAATTGCACCCTCCCAGTAGTGGACTTGTACAAGCTAGTCTGCTTGAAATCTAATTCAATATTAAGGCATAGTTTGTCCACTAACGACAGGAAACAAACATGGGACATGGTCATGCATTAATTTCTTACCTTTTTTTCTTCGTTAAGCGGTGATTATTAATTAATGTATTCTTTTACTCATCGCACTTTTCATATTAAAGATTCGCACTGTATGTTTTTCGAGCAACGTGAAGGTTACAGTTCCACTTCCACACCAAGCATATGCATATTTGATCGAGACTAAGGCAAGCTCTGGAGACTGTGGGGAGAAGAAAACTTGAGGGATAAGTGCATATTAATTATGCAGATTGAACGTAGTATTAAACAGGTATATAACTTCAGCCAGCAGCTATCGAGACTGATCGAGTTCTTTTCTAATTAACATTTGTATTCAAGTTTGGATGGACTCGTTGACTAGGAGTTTATCTTTGGTGCTTCCTTTCTTTAATTTAAACCCTAAACTATAGCATGAGAAACAAAACTTCTTACTATCATATCCAATTCTCAATGATATATATATATACACAAATGAAATTTTGTTGTAATTCTAGATGGAAAAGAAACTAAATATATCAATATTTCCAAATATATATGATAAATTCAGTAATTTATTTATAAGAGAAAGAATTATTTGTTTGAAATCATGATTGAAATTTACCAAAAATTTATGAAAATTAGAGATTCAGATTAAATGAAAAAAATTTAGAATGAAGACTTTTGTTTTTATTATTTTATTTATTTATTTATTTATTAAATGTTAAATAATTATTTTTAATTTAATTTTTTTCTAGTACATTAAACATTGTTTAATGATTTATTTAATTATTAGATTTATGTTAGTTAATTACTAATTTAGACTTAATTACTAATTCAGACTTATCAACTTACAACCTAAAAGAGATTCATTATGATATGTTATAATGAGAACAACCAAGTTATTATGAAGTTCATGTTTACTTGCTACAATTTAGTAATTTGCCAATATTGGAATATTTTATTTTGATATATTTTATTTTTTCATGTCAATTATTTCTTGATTCATAATATCAATTTTCTTATTTATTTAGATCACTAATAAATTATAATATTGTTTATTTTTTAATAAATTTTAATATAATATTATTTATTGGCCAAAATTATCAATATATAGTTAAAAAATACACTTCTAATTTTACAGTTCAATTTTATATTATATTTTTTTTATATCTTTTCCAAAAAGATTTTGACAACTTTATCACTTATAGTATAAATCCTTCACCATGTTCCATGTACATCATGGTTGTTAAAATCGCTAGTTGACTCGCAAAAACATATGATTTTACGATTTTACGAGTTAACTCATCAAACCTTGTCAACTCAAGTAGAAAAATCGATTTTGATCAAACTCGGTTAAAATCATATAAAATTATAAAATCAGACCGAATCAGTTCGATTTTATAATTCTACTATAATTCTATCACCGCTTTAAATTTTTCAATTTGTAGCTTGCCCCCCCCTCTCTCTCTATATATATAGATAGATAGATAGATAGATATATTATCTCTCTCTCTGCTTGAGCAAAAATAATGCTATAGACCTTTTCTTCTCATTTGTCTTCTCCCTGTCCCTTTTTGCTCATATATATCATGGAATTTTCTTAAAATTTATACTTAAATTTTTTATTTTTTTTAAATTAAATTTTTTTGATGTTTTTAAATCATTTTCATGTCCTGATGTCGAAATAATTTGTTGGAGTTGGAACTAATACTAGTAATACTGGTGTTAGTACCAGTATTAATACTGATAATCCTTTCAATAATAATGCATTTGATGAATGTATTATAAATAACAAGAAAAATGACGGTCATGAGACTGATTTTAATTTATATAGCATATCAGCAAAATATTTATTTTAAATTTGTTAGTTTTTATCTAATAAAATTCTATGGACATAATTATTTTGTAATGTATTTTTATGTTATTTTAAATTATATATGAACCTTAACTAATGAAGTTTTATGGTTATAATTATATTATATTATATTCAAAAATATTTTACCTATGATTTTACAATTTTTTTACCTAATTTTAACTGTGATTTTATAATTTTTATATGAAAAAATTTAAATACAATTTAACGATTTAATCTTGCAATTTGAGTTTTAAAAGCTCTTCCCCTGTAATATTAAAATTATAATTTTGACAACCATGATATATATCCGTGCATGGTTATACAGAGTCGAAAGTTCCCGTTGTTATGGGTGCTTTTGTGACATATATTTTTCTAATTTAAACTGATTTTCTGTTAAATGGTCCACAAATGTGTTATTAAGTGATCGTTGGTACTTTATTTTGTGACATTCTATATTAATTTAGCCAAGTCTAATATATTTACTTTGTATTTAAATCCCCGGCTTACTTCATTGCCTCGTTTACAGTTCTCCCCCTTCACTTAATTTGTTTTGTTTTTTGAAACACGGGCACCGATCTCCCTGCTAGTAGATTTGAACCCAACTGATCTTTAAGCTTCAACAGAAAGGTTCTCTCCCTCAAACACTACGTTCTCCAACTTTTAAGGTCAACGCCATCACTGATGAGACAGGCACCTGCTGATAGTTATATGCATGGTTAACAAACTGTATATGCAGCCCAACATCAAGCGGAGGGACTGGAGTCGAACGTTGAGGCGAATCTTCTCACAAAGGTAGAATATTTGAGGTCTCAATGTTGATGTTCGGTCAAAGGACTTTCTAGATGCTTTGATTAAGGTTGTTTTAGTTAGATGAATTCACACAAAGACTGGACGATTGATATTGTTTTTGATATCGGGAGATTCCCTGTGTCTATGATGTTCTTGTTTGGTTGGCGTATGATTTATGTTACCTTCTCGCAATGCATGCCCTCACAATTACGATATCAAAACAACGTTCTGTTCCTTAACAATTAGGGACTTGGTTTTGAAACATCATCTCAACCTGCATGACTATTGTTTAGTCAAGTTAATCATCTTCTTCCACTGATTCATTACATCGTTGGGAACTTCAAACTAATGCACAAGACAGCGAATTGAGTTCGTAGTTCTTCTGGGCCCCAATCCCTCACTCATGGGAGCGAACCCCGAGGCCAAGGTTGCTAAGGATCTCTACCTCTGCTATATATGCCCATGCAATTCAAAACGTCGGGAACTCAAAGATATGGAGAATACATCGTGAAATCTTGAAACATCATCATTTGACAAAATAGAATACCCAGACATGTCTTTCATCTCATCAAAGATACTTTGAAAAGGAAAAGCACCGCCGAAGATTATGGTTTTCTTGTGGCTGGTACTTCAGGGCAAAATTTTCATGAGGGAGTTTCTTGCATGTAGATATCAAATTGAATATGTTGAACAAGGGGTTTGAAAACTTTAAAATCATGAAACGATTAGGATTACAATGGTGCATGGCGAGCACCCAAGAAAAGTCTTGCTAGAATAGAGTGTAAAAAAGTTTCAGCGAGAGCGATTCTCATCTTGACCTGTGAAATTTTATGGGGAATTTAGTTTGGTAGAAACATACTGGTTTTTCATGATGAGATACCCGGTTACAGTCTAGTTATTTTAACTAGTTTTCATTATCTAGCTTTGTGGCTGAATATTATTGATGGTAAATTGTTCATTAATGAACTACTTTCTTGTTTCCTTTTTATTACATAAAAATCTTATTTCTTTGTTTTGCTATCACCTTAATGGTACTAGCTCTATTTAAAAAATATATCTCGTTTAGGACGTAGAAGGTAAGCTATACCGTATGGTTATCTACCATATAACTAAACCATAATTAACCTGGCGGTAATCAGTAGCTGGCTAGCCATGGCCTTTTTTATTTCCATTGAAGTAATAATATAGTTTGGCCTAAAAGCTAGACTTGCATCACACTGATCAATATCTTCACGTAGGAAACGATAACTATTTCACATGAAACAATACATGGCCACACAGTGCTGTTTTCGTGGCTAATAACATGTTTGTTTCCACATTATAAGGAAGTTAAGCCACACCATACTTGCATATATAAGTTCCAAGAGCTTAATTATCAAGGTGGTGGTCTAGTACCATTTATGTAATGGTGGTGTGTCTCAGTAGATGATCCACCTCCATAGCCACCCAAACTTTGATTTGTTTCATCATCATCATCATCATCATCAGAAGCGTCTTTGCCAGTTTTAGCTTCTGTGTTACTGTTTCCCTCGTTTGAAATAGGCGTCTTGGCATCATTTGCACCAGCGTTACCCTTCCGACCAAGAGATGGTGGTTCACTGAACAGATGACGGATGGCCACCCTAGGTTCCATGGTGGCTAGCACTTCTGCATCAGCTTGCAGAGATGTTAACATGAACAGGAAAGCAAGGAGAAGAGCTAGCAAGATCTTCATCATGATCAAATATTTGCCCGCAGTATCCTGTTAATTAAGAAGCAATAATTAATATGCTAAATCATTAGTTAAGATCCTTTCTTTCAAAAACAAACTACCTATAGAAAGCAAGATAAATATATATAAGGGAACTGAAGCTAGAAAGGATAGAAACTACACACATATAATTTGCTTTGTCTGAGCTAAGTGGAAACATGAGTCTAATTAGGGTTGCTATATGTAAGCATGTTTTTCACCACTGTTTAACGATTACAATTAGCTGTGAGAGCACTAAAAAAGCGAGAATGTAGTGGTTGTATCACAATGTCGTACCACCATTGGAAGAGGCGGTCGCCACCAAAGAAGTAATTATGAGCAAGACTGATAATTAAGGCATTTTCATTGTATACGTTCAAAGATTGTCATAATTAACATGGATTATATAAGCTGCCATTTTAGGTTCAATAGTGGCGATGATAAAATGCGAAATATTGCTAATAAAAATCTTCTTACTTATAATAATTGTTTAAATTTGCAATTTGGTTGACTATTTACGAGTGTTTTGTGGGTGGGTACAGTTAAGTTCAATAATTGTAACATTTCCCGGCTCAATCCTTTTGCACCAATGCATGGTAAAACACTATAACGCAGTCCTTTTTTTATACCGGAAGACCAAGAGCTCTTATTAATTTACATGCGGCTTATAAGGCATCATCATATCTGAGACATCAGTTGTGTCTGCGTCAAGTTAATCATAACCAGCTGGCTCGATACTTAGCTATAATTACTATATATATAGGGATTTAAGCCTGTATATAATAATAAGAAAAATATAAACACTAAGGATAAAGCTAATAATTTCAGCTTAATTAATATTGTATCAGTAATTGTTCAATGTGTGCAACGTCTCGTGCCTTCAAACCTGGGACTCGAGAGAATATCTTATTTCGTTGCTGATTTAACAACGAGTCAACAGCGGATTATGTTTAGCAACAAAAAATCCGTTCTCCACCGTCTTCTCTCCCTGTCCCTCCCTCTCCCGGAATTTTCCAGAACTTCATGTGATGCATTTTGATGCTAATTATGCCTGCTGTTATTAGGGTTTATGTCTTCTAAGTATAGAATGTGATTTTGCCATTATCTGAACCTGTAAATGCTGACAGTGTTTCTCATTGAAATACTCGTGGTGCCCCTAGCTGCTAACTTCCAGTCATATTCTAATCAGAATAACAATATATCTTGCACAATAAGTTGCCAACAACTCCCTTCATGATTTAAATCCCATCCTTGATGGTGCATCTTTTCATGCAAATGCAAAATCCGAACTGTTATGGCAACCTTTCCACAGAAAAAGAAAGCATGGTGACTGGATCTCTTGAACAGCTCCATGAAAGAATTGGTTTGGAGGTGGAAACATCCAAGAACTGTCCACAGACGATTTCTTCCGTAAACGCCATAATTGTTTCTTGGAAGGTGATTTATTTGTGCTTTTTATTGTATTGTGATTTATTTGTACGTGCAAGTTTAATTGTATTATAAATTTCATTTTTGTTTCACTTATTATTTCTGAGAAAGTTTTTTTAAATATTAATGCTATTTAAAAATATTCTGCTACTTTTAAAATATCCATAAATAATTAAAATATTGATAAAAAAAATATATAATGAAAAATGAAATTTTCGTGTAATTAAACGCTCAAAAACAAAATTTCACTTGCAGATAAATTAGTAATTACGAACTAGCATTGAATATTGTCCGTTGCAAATTCCGTTATTAATACTTTTTAACAAAGGATTTTAACTGAATCAGAAATGAATTGGATAATTGCTAATTGTCTCATTTTTTAGCAGTGTATGTTGATGCAATATTTTGACTGTGAATGTACTTGAACGGAATCGGGGGAGAAAAAAATACAGATAAGTTGCATTTTTTGGATACGTAAATTCTTGATTAAGTGTTAATGCATTACCATGAGGATGAACATGGAGTTCCAGTGTGTACTTTTTTTCTTTTTTTTATATAAAGATATTTGGCACCGTGTTTTAAAATTATTTTTAAAAAATATTATTTTTTATTTTAAATTATTTTTTTAAAATTATTTTCATGTATTTATATCAAAAAAAATTAAAAATTTTATTTTAATAAAATATTTTAAAAAATAACCACAGTTAAATAAAATGCAAATCCTTTAAAATGTAAGATATGAACAAAAACTCAAACCTCTTCTTACGTTGAGTATAGTTTGGGCCCTAGTATATTATTTAAGTCGAGACAAGGCCCGGCTCATCATCGAAAACTTTCAAATCACCTCCCCCAGAGTGCTTAGCTACATCCAATATCCATCCACCATCATGTTTATAGCCGTTACTAGCCCCCCACAACAGAAGCCGTCATCAACCAGAATTCACGCTGTTAAGCGCTCAATCAGTAACCTCCACCCTCTCTCGTCCTCCACTATATGAAGTAGGGTTGCAAATATATATATATATATATATATATATATATATATATATATAATAGCACTCGCCCTTCTCCATTTACTTTTCATATATTTGCAAAGGAAAGCGAGAAAGAAAATCAAAACTCAATAGCCCTCCCGCCAAAAACAAAACGCTCAAAATGAAAGCTTATCAAACACCATCAAAAAAAGAACACTACTCTCGAGCTTCTTCAGATCGCATATGCAAAGATCCTTTGTTGAAGAAGCCTCTAAAGGTTCTTCAATTAATTTAACTCCAAACCCTAGCTTCTCCCTCTGTATTTTCGATTTCAAAATTCAAATCTCTATTTGATATTCTCTCACCAGTCGTGTCACTTGTGTAGAATGCCAAGAAAAGCTTGAACGGTTCGCTCATCTCAGATACTCAAGGTGTTTCTCCGGAAATCAACAAGGAACCGAGTGGTTTGTCCCCGGTTTCAGAGATCTCTGATGCTGATCATTGTAGCCAAACAGAACCAGTAAATGTCTCCTCCTTCCATTCAAATCGTGTACTCGCTTTTTTTTATTCGTTATTTGAACTCTTCTTCTCTATATGTATGTGCTTTTACATAATTTTAGATTAAGTTTTGATTATTTAGGTTTCTGATTGATGCGTTTGATTTTGTTTCAATTTCGTGTGTTAATTTTTTTTTCTTTCGTGAATACGATCCTCGTCTCGGAAGGATTTTTATTTCCCCTAATTTCCGTGTTTTTTTTACTGTGTTTTTATTTTCCAATTATAGATGCGTGTCCATATAAATATTTTCCCATACCACTAGCGTGTTTCTTTTCTTTCTGTTGTTTGTCTGGCACCATTCTAATGGTGCATTTCATTTTGCTTCAGCTTTTTCCCTCGTGCATAATCGTAGTTATGGAGTAGTATTTTTCTAGTTTCCATTGATTTTCTTATGGATAATCCACATAAATGTCATTTAATATTTCATATTCAGTTTGATTTTTTAAAATTTCGGGTAAGAAAAAATGGCGGTTGTGAAGCGATTTACAAATCTTTTTACGATATTTTATGTGTTTGATAGATGTGATATTTAAGCACTTGTGCTTCTTTTTTTATCCACAATTAGCTATAATTATATATATATATATATATATATATATATTTCATGTTTGGTTTATTTGGATAAATTTGTTCCTTGGTTTCAGATCTCCATGTTAGCTTTAAATCCAATTGTTTCAGCTTCAACAGAAATACCCTCTCTTCTCCCAGATATCACCCCAAATCCAAACATCATCAGCACCATTGATGATTCGGGCAGTATTTCTACGGATAGTTACGGTCTTAACAAACAACGCAGCTCGAAGATCGGTCAAGTGGAGGGACTGGAGGCAGATATCGTGGTTAATCTTCTCAAACAAGCTCGAATTGAGGTTTCGAAAGCAGACGTTCAATCAAAGAAGCTTCTGGATGCATTGATGAAGGTTGTAATAGATGAATTTTACACTCTAACAGAAGAGAAAGACTTGACAAATTGTTTTGTTTCTATGAAAGGGCTTGTCTTATGTTTGTGTTTGTTGATCTGGAGCTTTGCGGTGTCAATGTTCCTCTTGTTTGATCTGAGATTGGGCAGCTCCGCTGGTGGACCACTGTCTACTGAGTGACTGTTTGGCATTGCTTTTGAATCGGTATTTTGTTGAAATTTAAAAGTTTTTTTTTTATTTTAAATAAATATATTTTGGTGTTTTTAGATAATTTTAATATGTTGATGTCAAAAATAATTTTTAAAAAATAAAAAAACATCATTTTAATACATTTCGGCACGAAAAGCACTTTGAAAAACAACAACAACAACACTCCCAAACATCTCCTAAACTATTTAGCGGAAAGGGTATGGATTGTTTGACAGGTTTAGTTTTGTTCATTTATGATATACCATTGAAATTCTTTGATTGACCTTATATAATTGTTTGACACAGAATAGAGGATCAATTTAATTGGAACTCGTGACTGTAGTGCTGTGCAATGCTCGTTTGCGCTGGATGGCAAATTGAGGCTTGTTATTGTCCCCTTCTCATCGTAAATGCTGTTGCCCAGGTAATGTAGCTGCTCTGGATGTTGTTTGACCCTCTTAAGGAAATATGAATTAGAGTTGCGAAGTGGTGATAAGAAACTTGATTGTTCTTTGCAATTATAAATTTCTCGTTGTTCTTTTTGGCTAATGACCGACCGTTACTTGAAAAGAATTGATGATAGTTTTTAAAGTCCTGAGTAACATCTATCGATTACCAACTTCTTGCAACTCTTTATTCTCTACTTAAAGAGACCCTGCGCACAGATTTTGCAAGAAATGCCTTTTCCTCTCTTAGCTTTCAAAGTTATTACCTGTTAATTTCTGAGCACCTCCCTAGAAATGAAATTAAAAATTCATTACACCCCTTCCTTGTAGATAGAGTGCTGGCACGCTCTCCTGTCGTGGTCTATCTCCACCACATCTATTCCTTAAAATGACAGGTGCGCCCGTGGATTTGTTCTTGTGATATAGGCGCTCTGGTCATCCGGTCCACATAAATAGTAAGCCGTTGCCGGTGTTATTTTGATTGGTTTGGGCCTTAGCTAATAATAGCCCGAAGCTCGGTGATGCTGAAAATCACGTCATTAGGTACTGCCCTCTTCCGTCCTCGTGCTAACATATCAATTTAGAAACACGATTCTAATGTGAGATTCATGTTTCCTCTTTGTCCCGGCTTGACATCCCGTCTCACCGCCCTGAGATTGATTGACAGCCACATGATTTTTCTTTCATCTAGTAATAATGCGAGGAAGCCCGGCCGAGCCAGTAGTTGGCGTGACTGATGTTGCTTAGCGTCGATGAATGATTCATTCCTAATGCCAGAGCATAAAACGCATTTCTTATGCTTAAACCACCCTAAAAAAATAATCACAATTAAATCCTATATTCAGTATACCGACTACCATGGAAGCATTTAAATGACTAAAAATCGTATGAGTAGCTAATATTTTGGACTACTCAGCGCAAGATTCTAGCAAATCCATGAGCATGTCCCATCATCCTGGAGAACAGTTTTCCAGCTAGACTGTTTGATCTACCAGCTGATTTTGTCGAGTGACACGCTTTTCTGTCTTTTCCACTTAGTCTATCCAACCAAGGGTTGATACAGATATTAGTCAGCGGTTGAAGGATTCAACTTTAATGGCCGGTAGGTTTCACTTGGTTGGAGGTTGCTACGATCTTAACATCGGCGATTGTCTATGAGAACACAAAACAAACAAAATTTAAGGTTATCGGCCATGCGGACAGTCCAAAGAATGATAGCAACCATTAGATGTGTCAGTAATCACTGTTAATACAGCTCTGATATACGGATGGTCTTCAGCCGCTCGTCAAGTCTTCTCATTGAAAGGGAATATTGAAGAAGTAAATTGGAGGGGCCTTCGAGAGTTCAAATAAGACAAAATAAGATAAATAACCATAACCAGTGAGTATTAGGGATGAACATTTTACGGGCAGGTTTGGTTTTTATTAGGGATGAACATTTTACGGGTAGGTTTGGTTTTTATTAATAAAAACAATCAAACTCTGAAAAAAAAATTGAGCCGGACTTGACTTATACTAATCAGTTTTAGTTCGGTTTATTTTTTTTATTAAAAAAACCAAAAAATACTTTTGTTTTTATAGATTTTTTTATTTTAACCAAGTTTTTTCTTCTCTTATTTAACTAAAATAAAAACAAATTAAAAAATTTGAACTAAACTAAAAAATAAATTAATTTAAAGCATATTCTTTTAATTTAAACCGCTGGTTCGGTTTCAGTTTACGCCTCTGTTTGGCTTAGCTTTTGCACCGCAGGTTTGCTGCGGTGCAAAATTTTTTTTTTTTTTTTAATAAAATTTAATTTTTTTTTTGTATGTTAGATTATTTTGATGTGCTGATGTCAAAAATAATTTTTAAAAAATAAAAAAACATTATTTTGATATATTTCGGCACGAAAAACTTTTTGAAAAGTTTTGAAAAGCAACCGCAACAGCAATCCCAAACACCCCGTACAAGTTTTTTAATACTGGTCTTATTCTATGGGGGGAAAAAGAAGAAAAGATATTATTTACAAAAATGAGAAGTAAACGCGCGCGCGCGCATGTGGATTAGTGAAATTTCGTTTTAAAATTACGACTGAACTTATTGTATGTATTTTTATATTTTTGTATCATGTTTTCATGGAATAATTAAAAAAACAATTAAAAAATTAGATTTAATTTTCTTTTCTAAAATTAGATTTTACATTATAGTCAAACAAACACTTCAAAAAAAGAAAAAACACACTCATAAATGACACTAACACTCTAGATTTTATTCCGGTTTGTCTATCTCAAAATTCACGATCGCTCTCTCTCGTCAACCCTAGAGATTTGAATCTTAAACTGATAATTGAATCCCACGCCCATCTCCCAAAGTTCTTGCTGAGCCCTCGAGGTCTTACCCCTCAACAAAAGGGTATTAAAGGATCTGGAGTCTATTGTGAGCTAACAAATGAGAGGAAAAGTGTAGATCTTGAGGGCCAAAAGGAAAGGCGACAGAGGAAGCAGTGGAGAGAGGGAGAGGAGAGTCAGCGAATGTTGAAGCGGAGATAAATTTTGCGAGAGAAAGATAGGGTGGCTGGTTTAGAAGAGGAGGAGAGAGAGCAGGAGATAAAAGAGGTCTCTCAGTGGCTCAGGGATTTGGTTGAAGATAAGCAGACCAATAAGGGATTATGAGGTTCATTCCGAGAGTAATTATTGTTTGGCACTTAGAAAAAATTTGAATATTTTTTTATTTTTAATTAAATATATTTTGTGTTTTAACATGTTAAAAATTGATTTTTAGAAATTAAAAAAAATATTATTTTAATATATTTTTAGTAAAACTTATTTTTAAAATCAACCAAACCATCTTCCACGATAAATCTTTGAAAAACTTTAAATATATTTTAATTTTTTATATTTAATTAAATATTTTTATATTTTATATGATTTAAAAAAAATAAAAAAATATTATTTTAATATATTTTTTAATAAAAATTTATTTCAAAACTAACATGAACACACTCTGAAGCAAGCAATTAATAAGAGTGCTTCAGATACTGTGTATTGGAAACCCTGACTTCCATTCCCGTGAGAACTCGATCATTGGCATGGTCGTGTCTTTCAGGCAGACAAAAACTTCAAGAGAACGAAGGTTGAGAAAGATACGAGAGGTTTTAACTCTTAAGGTTTCTTGGTTTTAAGAGCTTCACTTCTATCCCTCTATTTCAAGATTGTGAAGGTGGATTGCTTGATATGGGATGATGCTTGGGATTTGTTTCAGAAAAAAACAAACAAACAGGAGATCAAACTCTTGTGTTCATCCTGATATTCCTGAGCTTGCAAGATCAACTGTAGTCGGGAATGTGGTGGTTCGCCCCTTGCACTCGTCACTATAGATAGAACGAGTGATATGCACGCGCGATGCGCCGGGTTTTTTTTATTTATATAAAAAATTGATTGTTTTTATATATATTGTATTTGTTATTTTAATATTTAATTAGTAAAATTATAATTTAAAAAATCTGTATAATCAAAATGGAAAGTGATAATTTTGGAATTGCAGATAACGCAGGTAATTTTTTTTTATGAGTTGCATTTTTTCCTAAGTAATATTAGATTCGACACATTATAAATAAAAATATTGTAATTATTTTTTCAAGAAATAAAGTTAAATTTTTTTCGCCCTATAATTAGTTATTTTAATGTTTAATTATTGAAACTGCAATAGATCAAATATGTTCTAAATGAGTTTTTTGCATTGTATAATTAGTATGCTTGCCCGCGCATTGCGTTAGGGTTTTTTCTATGTAGAAAACTACTTGATTTTTAAAATGCTGTAATTAATTGTTTAAATATTTAATTGGTAACATTATAATAGATAAAATATGTAACATATAAATTTCCCTCCGCCTAAAATGAATAGTTTAATCGAAATGGGAAGTGGTTCATATATTTTTTAATTGTAGATGACCTAGGTAAATTTGGCAAAAAAAAAATTTTTGAGTTGCATTTCCCCCCTAGTAATATTAGATTTGACACATAAAAAATAAAAATACTGAATTTTTTTTCAGAAATAAACTTAATTTTTTTACGTGCTATAATGACTTATTTGTTGTCTAAAAGGAACAGGAATCGAAATGGGAAGTGACCTGTATATTTTTTAATTGTAGATAATCTAAGTAAATTTGTAAAAAAAAAATTAATTTAATTTTTTCCCCAGTAATATTAGATTAAAAATATTAAAAATGAAAATATTGTAAATTTGTTTTTAAGAAATAAACTTAAACAAAAGAGTATCAAATTTAAATTCAAAGGCAAATTATTTTTATAAAATCTATTAATTATATTATTATATTAAATGTATTTAAGAATGTTGATATTAATTTTTTTTAAGGAAAAAATCTTAGGCCATTTTCTCTCTCTCTCTTTATATATTTATAGGCGATAATATTCAATAAATGTTAAAACATATAATTAGTCTCACATATTTTATAGAGTAAATGAAATGAGAAGTGGTTCGTATATTTTTTAATTGTAGATAACCTAAGTAAATTTGTCATTTTTTCTATGTGTTATTTTTGTTCCTTAGTAATATCAGATATGACGCATTATAAATAAAAATATTGTAATTCATTTTTAAAAATAAACATAATTTTTTTGTGTGCAATAATTATTTTTTTATCGTCTAAAAAGAACAGTATAATCGAAACTGGAAGTGACTCGTATATTTTTTAATTGTAAATAACCCAGGTAAATTTGTCATATTTTTTTTATAAGTTGCCTTCCCCCCCCCCCCCAGAAATATTAGATCTGACACATTGTAAATAAAAATATTGTAATATGTTTTTAGGAAAAATAAAATTTGTGCTATAATGACTTATTTACAGTCTAAAAAGAACAGTGTAACCGAAACGGGAAGTGACTCACATATTTTTGAAATCTAGGTAAATGTGTTAAAAAAAAATTCAGTTGTATTTTTTGTCAGTAATATTAGATCTGAAATATTAAAAACCAAAATATTGTAATTTTTTTTAAGAAATAAATTCTAAAATAAGAGGAAAAAATTAAAATTCAAAGAGATATTTTTTTTATGTTATCCAATTTATTTATTATATTATTATATTAAATATATTTAAGAATACTGATATTAATTTTTTTTATTCAAAAAATCCTAGGTCATGTTTTCATCTCCCTATATATATTCCTAGAAGATAATATTCAATAAATATTAGAACAAAAATTGTGGTGCGCATAAATTAACCCGGACATCCTGGTCATGGAAAAAAAGGTGAAAAAAATATATAAGTAGAAAAAAAAGTGATAAAAAATATATCAATGGAAAAAAAAGAAGAAAAAAAAGGAAAGCAACTTTTCTATACATTAATTTTCCAAAATCAGGATTTTAGAAAAAAAAAAGAGGAAAACAACTGAAGTCAATTTTGGTGGCTGAGTGATTCGAACTCCTGCGCGCTGAATTTTCAGCGCACAGCGAACCACTTGGTTACAGCTACTGGTTTGTCATATCTATTCAACAAATATATAAAAAGAATTCCTTTATAAAAAAACAAACAAAACCGAGCTCATGTAGCCGCGAAGCAGTGGATCGAATATCAAGTACATAGGGTTTTGTTTGTGCGTGAGCAGTAATCTACAATACATGATCAATTTTGTTTTACCTCATTTGTAATGGGAAAATAAGAAAAAAAATTTAGAAAAAAAGGTAAGAAAAAAAATTAGAAAAAAAGTAATAAGAAAAAAAAAGCAAGAAACGAATAAAATAAAAAAAAAAGAAATATGTAACTCGGAAGTAAAAAAATAAAAAGCAAAAAAAACAAAAAAAGAATAGAAATAGAAATGAAAAATGTAACCGGCAGTAAAAAAAACACAAAAAAATATAACTCGGAAGTAAAAAATAAAAAAGAAAAAAATTTAAAAAAAGAAAAATATAACCCGAAAAAAAAATGGAAGTGAGAAAAAACAGAGAAAAAAAAGTGAAATCGGAAGTAAAAAATAAGAAGAAGAAAAAATAAAAATAAATAAATAAATAACCTGAAAAAAAAATGAAATCGAAAGAAAAAAATAAGAAAAAAAATCGGGAGTAAAATACTAAACAGAAAAAAAAAATAACCCAGAAAAAAAAATAACCCAGAAAAAAAACAAGAAGAAAAAAAAAATTGGAAAAAAAAATCAATAATCCGAAAAAAAAAAAAAGAACACCTACTCCCGCGGAGCAGGGAGTTAAATTGCCAGTGAACAGTGAATAAACAGTCATTCACCGATCTCCTTTAGCTATAAGGTAATATGGTTTGGATTATGCAAGTGAAGTGTTTTGTAACAAAAAAAAAAAAAAAAAGGTAAAAAATGGATGAAATACTAATTACCAGGTCATTTAATTTTTTTATGATAAAGTTATAATATTATAATTACAGGTGCTCAGCATGTTAGTTGTCAAATGGATAAGGATGAGAGTCATCTAATTAATTAGATATTTTTTAAACAAATATTGAGTATTAGTATTTGTAAAAGATTTAAGATTTTAAATATAATTTCTTAAAAAAAAATAAAAAAAAATCAAACCTTGTAAGATTTGTTTTTTGTTGCTGTAATTATCGCTAATTTTATTTTATGTTAACAATCCCGACGGTCATTACATCTTCAACGAAAGTGGTTTAAAGTTTAAACATACAAGAATGGGTTAGAAAGAATCTTAGACAAAGACACCTCATTTATAATCTGACAATTAATCAGATCATAAGTTAATTGGACAATTAGTCCTTTTCTTTGCAGTCTTTACGAGGAGACAGCAAAGCATCTAATTTGACAATTGGATCATAAGTTAGTTGGATGAGCTAGAAACTCAGTGGTTACAACTGTCACTTGATTTCGAGGGGTGAACTTTTTAGTTCATTTTCAATGGCGAGCGATCAGGCATCCTGTTGTTCCTGGATCCAGGAGAACAAGAAGAGGGCCACTTTTGAGGTGGAAGCGGTGATGATTTGGTGCAATCAATGAAATTTCTATTAGTTTATAGATGATAGTGAAGCTTCCTTTAGCTAGCTGTGCTTAAAGGCCGAAAAAACAAACAAAAAAACGGTGTAATCCACCTATACTGCTTAAAAAGTTCGTGGAATAGGAATAAATTGTTTTTTTTAGAGCAAATTGCACTTAAAGAAATGGTTTAAGTGTAATCGAAAAGAAAATTCAAGTTATTGGAGCGAGCCCTTGCGACAATGATCATCTGATGTGTCCCTTCTATCCTTCCATTGGCATCTCCTGCTGGTATCTTGTCCAATCATCGAGCAAGGGCATGATTCGGGGTCCTGTGAAAGTGGGTGCCATGGTTCTGGCCTCTCAGACTGTAGCGTTAAGCTATAGATGG
The DNA here is from genome assembly GCA_015731905.1 of Salix dunnii. Classification (NCBI taxonomy): domain Eukaryota; kingdom Viridiplantae; phylum Streptophyta; class Magnoliopsida; order Malpighiales; family Salicaceae; genus Salix; species Salix dunnii. The sequence continues at coordinate 6,118,432 of CM027666.1, read as the reverse complement.
TCCTGAGCTAGAACTTGGGAGTGTATATTTTTAAAAATCTCAATTAATTTTTCTTATCGCAGTGGGAAATCACTGACGGTGCTTATCAAGTTGCTTGACTCGGGCAGCTGAGAGCTAAACTCTCGCAAGAAAAAGGTAAATTTGGTCACCTAATCTCAGAATATAAGCAAATGACGTTGAAAACCTTTTTTTATTATCATCTCTGCTTTTGTTCCGTCCTTTCAGTAAATAGCTTCCAGTAAAACACATTATTATGTATCTATGCATGCGTGAAGGAGGAAAAAAAAGGCATGTTGGGTAATGTATATTGAAAATACATCAGAAATTTGCCCAGCAAAATGTCAACTGTGTCGAGCACGTTAGGGATCCAAAATTTACAGCACAGAGGTGAACTGTTCCTCTGTTAGCAAACCATCTGCATTTTTATGTGTTCGAAGCAGTGATCCTTCACCATCATAAAAACTACAGACAACTGCCATGGTATGGGTTCCCTCGATTTGGTGGATCAGTTTTTCACTGTACTTCACAGTCCATCCACAAGCAATAATTACCTCACTTTTGTGGTTCTGTTTAAATTGCTATATCCTTTTTGGTGCCTGATGTTTTATTGTGTCTCATACGAAGCAGGCAATCTATCTGGCACGCCATCATGCATAATTATAATTTAGATTTTCAAGAGCGTATTTTAAGGTTCTTGTTTCTCGCTGCATATGTGCTCGGGGGGGGCTGACAGACAGACACAGGGTACCATGGTTTTTGGTGAGGACGAGGATTAGTTTCATGATTAGCATTTTGGGATGAATTAAACAATCCATAATGATACAAGGATCCAGACATTATTTTGTTTTCTTCATGCTAAGCTCACCGTGGCAATTCTTGTTATTTTTGCTCTATACCAACCACCTTAATGGATGATAGATTATTTTAGAGGGTTTTTTTCTGAGAATTTTTGTTTTTATATTTCAAAAATACACTATGAAAAGCAATAGAGTATCAATCATAGTTTCAAACAGTTCTTAATTTACTGTGATCTGCTGGAGGGTGGTTTTCAGGAGGGGGTGGCTAATGACATGAAAGCAGATTGTTTGGCTTGACACGCGCGTATTATTTTCATCACTGATAGATAATGAGAGCTTGAGAAATCATCCAGTACTCTATTATTGCCGGGCAGCAACGCTGAAGCTCAAAATCACATGAAAGTCTGTCGAGCAGCACCGCAACTCCATGGACGAGCCTGTGCATAAAACCTTCAAAAAAAATGAAAGCAATCGCTATGCTCCTCAACAGAATCATCTATCATGATAAAATACACATGAGCCCATGATGGATCCCCTCCATTAAAAATCTGCTATCCAGAAAAAGCAGGGGGGGTGCTGGAAATGAGGAGCAGAAATGTCCCACAGAGGAACAGCCCTCATTGCACATGCATTTTATTCATTGTTTAGGGTTCCTTTTCTGGATCATCACCTCCATTAATCATTGCACAGAATGAAAACCAATGTTTTTATTTTTATTTTCACAAGGGACCCATTCTCTGGTCAAATTAGTGGAAGCCAACATGCTCCCATTCATTCATTGAAACATTATCAGCCCATGCTATTCTACTGCTGCTCCTCGGTTCTCCCAGTAACCAATATCTGGTTTGAAACTGTCAATTAGTCAACCTCATTCCTCCCTTCTATTCGCGGTGAATCGTATATATATTATTCTCACCCTACCATTTTTTGCCATAATTAATCTGACTTGCGAAGCTTTGATTATAGCTAGAATTATGTTGAATCTTAAAGCAATTTCTGGTTTGTACATTAAACGAAATATATGTCATCGTCTATATGTATAAAAAGTCTTGAGCATTCAAGAGTTTATAAGAAGTTGCCCTCCTGAAATTTACGTTGCAACGACCAAACAGGAAAAATAGAATAAGATGGGTACCTTTTTCTCTTGATTTTAGATAAAACACTAAACTTTGTCAGCACTCCATGTATTAGGGCACATCTATGAGTTGCAGTTGGTATGGCAAAAATCAAAAGAAGAAGAAAGCGAAGCCACGATTGGATATCTGATGTGGGTACCAATGTAGTTCGTTAAATATTGTACAGTTTGACAGCACAGGAAGGGCAGTTTCGTCATCCAGAACGAATGGAGGGCAGCAGCAGCGCCCTGGCACTCCTGTTTTTTGCTTCCCTGCTGCGACTTTGCCATGCGAAACAAACAGACAAGCTATACGACAGTGGCTCAGTGTCGTGCAGAGGCTGTAAGATTAGCTAGTTTCTGTTTCTCTTTAAATAAAAAATTATTTTGTTAGAAATAATTTAAAAAATAAAAAATAGTGTTTTAATATATTTTTAAATATAAAGTATTTATTAAAAAAACAGCCGATAAAGAGAGCGAAAGACAACTCCCCCGGACACGCAAAGCAGGGGTAATGGGCCAAAATTGTAAAATCCTTAGTCAGGCCGAAGAGATGGAAGGACCACCCCCATCAAACACAGGAGAGGGAAAGCCTAATTAATGAACGGGGTTTTTAACTTTAATGAGATGAACGCGTCCTGTGCTGTGCTGCCGTTTGATTTTTTATTCCTTTATAATCTTCTCCACTGCCGTTTCCTCTATTTCTCCCTGGATACCACCTCTCTCTCTCTCTCTCTCTCTAAAATTCTCCTCTCTCTTTTGTAAATTCTAGATCAATTCATCATTGATAGCTCCATCCTTGCTTTTGTTGAAACCTCGAGATCGATCGATCACTCTGTGCGTGGAAGGTAACAGTCGGTCTTATCCTTAATCTGTTAGTTCCATGATTCTTGCTTGCTTTCAATCTTGAATCCTATCCAACAATTACTGTTCTTAACAACTCGATATTATCTTAAGCACTCCATTATTAGCTAATTAATCCGCCGCTAATAAAATCTAATTGCCACCCCTTATTTTTCATGAATCTGATCCCAGAATTTCCCTTCTTTTCCACATGAATCTAAATCTTTTTGTCCTTTGAATCAGAAACCGAAAGGAGGGACGTGTTGACAGAAAAATTGAATTTTGATAAACTATTATCACAACCTAGACACAATACTGAAAAGACTTGTGGTGATGATGGAATCATCATCGACAACAGCATCGGTAGCAACAGTGAATACGAACGCCAACATCAGCACGGGTCGAGCAAGATGGAAAAAGAAGAAGAAATCTCTGTTGCAACAACACCAATCAAAACAGAACCAAAACTTGCAGAGCCACGCCAAATGGAAAACAGAAGCACAACAACAAATCTACTCATCCAAACTTATCCAAGCCTTAAGCCAAGTCAATCTCAACCCTTCATCCTCATCAGCTCCTCGTCAAGGTCGAGCCGTTAGAGAGGTTGCTGATCGAGCTTTAGCTTTTGCTGCTAAAGGTAAAACCAGATGGAGCCGGGCCATTCTGACCAACCGGATCAAACTCAAATTTCGGAAACAGCAACATAAGCGACAGAGACTTGCGTCCTCGTCTTCTTCAGGATCTACTGTTGTTACAACTGCGAGTAATAGCCGGTCGTCGAGGAAGCATAAAGTGAGTGTTTTTAGGCTGAAGGGCAAGGGTTTTCCGGCTGTTCAAAGAAAAGTTCGTGCTCTTGGCCGCTTAGTTCCCGGTTGCCGGAAACAGCCATTGCCTATTATTTTGGAAGAAGCTACAGATTATATTGCTGCTTTGGAGATGCAAGTCAAAGCCATGTCTGCTATAGCTGAGCTTCTTTCTCGCTCTACCTCCGGAGCCGGCTCTTCTTTGGAACCGATGAGCTCCTGAGAGGCTTGTAATAACAGATGTCGTGTTCTGTTTTTTTCCTATTTTTTTTTCTTTTAACCCCGTTAGATACTTTTGTCTTTCCCTTTTCTTTCCTTAAAAAAAAAAAAAAAAAAGTGTTCCTGTTTCTGTCTTGAATCATCAACAAGTGTTAATTGATTATAATAACTAGCCAGATTCGTCCTTAATAAGGCGTCACCTTCTTGTGTAAAGAAAGAGTTGGCAAATGGGATTCTATTTTCCTCTTCGGCATGGTAACTAATTGTGCCCAGCTTTTATGGTTTTTGGTGTGGGCATTTGAGGTGTAAAACCATGGAGTTTGATTTGTTAACTTGTTCGTTCATTTGATGTTCAGGACTAGGGCAATATAAAAAAAATAATTAAAAAACAGGGAGAAAAAAAGTCTTCCTCGAGGTCGATTTGATGCAGTGATAAACTCACAATAGTCATTGGGGTGACCGGGTAATTCAGAATAACATGAGCAGTCATGGCCCGATGGAGTCCATTGATGCGTCTTCCAAACCCACAGATTTTCCAACCAAACGGTGAAAAATCTGAAAGCATGTCTTTGTTTTCACCTGTGAAGAGCAAATCCCCAGGCCAAGATGGGTGTTGTCTGTGGCCTGCAACACATCTCAAGATTGCCTCGAGTGGCAATCTATGTTGCGTTAGGTCATCTATATTACTCCCATACATGATCTGATCTCAAAACGAAAAGGACACTCCAGTTGTTATTACTTGTATTATTGGAGGTTAATCTAATTTTCTTATTCTTTGCCCGACTTAAATTAAATCAAGTCTTATTAATAAAATGATCGTATAGTAAACCTAAAATACGAATTATTTAAAAAGCAAGATACCAAACACAGAAGAGCACGGGTGGAGAAGAACGAAGTGGGCTGCCACAGTAATTGAAGCATGATATATAAGATATGTTGGAATTCTAATTAATATCTTTAATTATTATTTTTCGGAGAAACAACTGCCATGTTTAAAGTTGGAGGTTAGCATGTTGACATCGGGACGACCTTGAGGGGGTATGGCTTAACTATCCAGGCTCTATGTTTATTTTTCAAATATCATTGGTTTGAGCATTATTTTAGTTAGAATTATTGGAAATTTTAACTAGTAATTAATTTTACGGTCCAAAAAATTAGTTGATATTAGATTGAACATCTATATTCTAGTTTTTGTTGTTGTTGAGATCGGACAAAAAATTGATTGTTGGGTGTTCATGTGATATTCGGTATTGTTTGTCTTGAATATTGAAGTTCACAGCCCTAAAATAAAATAGATGGATAAGGGCCAACGTGTTTCCCTTTTATTAGTATTTCAAGGGAACCGGCAGAAAAATCTCGCAGTGAATGCCCCTCCGGATAAAAGTACGAGACAAGGGGAGGGACGGGGGTCTTTCTCTCGGGAGGGTTAGTGATGAAGAGGCATGAGAGGGTGACACGTGCCCCCACTGTCTTCAAATGAAGGGAAACCGCCTTTCATTTTCTAAATGGCAGGCGCACGAATGCTTGTGTTTCATCACTATCAGGGGATAGGGTTTGGGATTTGAGGGGGTAGAGAATGAGAGCGCAGAGACTTCGATGATTGACAAAAATATTAAAAAGGGCCGCAAACATAGGACACCCTACCCTACATTGTTTTTGCTTGCATAAGTCTCAAAAAGGTTATGATATTTTCAGACCACATGCTTTGCATTCATTTTGCTCACTCTTACAAACAACCACAGTACATATGCGCCCATGTGCCTTATTTAATGAAATTTTGTGGGTATAATTAAGATTTTTTTAAGTATTTTTTATTTAAAAAATATATTAAAATATTTTTTTTAATATTTTTAATTTATTTTTAATATTAGCATATAAAAATAATTTTAAAATATTAATTTTTTAAATCAAAATTAAAAATTAAAAATATTTTTAAAATACAGTGATAAAAACCCTCTTTGAACCTCTCCCACGCCCTCATTCTTCTCTTCAGGATATCCAGAGTTTTCTTCTTGTTTTTTAATAAAAAATCCCTTTCTGTACCTTTTGAATTAACCACTGAAAAAGCCACCCAGTTTGACTGCACAGAACCCCGTCCCGTTTACCAGTTTTAATTTATGGGATACAAGAGGGGGTGTGCTTTTTACAGTCTCTTTTAAAAAAAAAAACAATTAAATTAAAACATTTTAATAATTAATTTACGGGAGGTTGAAGTCATGGGAAGAAAAAAAAACACAAAATAAAGATGGGCCGTCAGCACCCACCACTAGTTAATGGGGGTGACAAGTTGACTCGAGAGATTAAACATGCGTAATAGAACACGGGCATTCGAGTCCGCAACATCTCTTCAACAGCACATGCTACAATCATGATTTCCAAGCAGCGAAGAATGGTATTCCATTTCTTTCGTCGTCGCCGATTGTGCAGAAGGATTCTTCCGAGCTAACTTCCCGGAAAATCCCACTTTACGGGCCACCAGATTTCGTTGATGAATCCCACACATTTGATTGGTCAGATTATCTAAAAAACGATCTCGGGTGACAAGAACATTAACAGAACTCTAAAAGTTATGAACAAGCATATAAACATTGTTCATGCTTTTATATTTACTGTAACATTTTTTCCCACATTTTTTTAATGTCCAGCTTAGAGGGTGATTGATTCAAGTGTAATGTACAAGATTGAAAGGTGGCAGACGCACTTGAAATGGATGGTCGGTTTACTTTAGTGTTCTCGCAAAAAATCTAATCTAGCCCTTTAACTTTTTGAATTATACTCATTTCATTATTATTTATTTTTTTGCAATTTTATTTTAGTATTTTTTTATATATATATTTCTAGTTTGAGAGAGAATAGAGATAGAAATCTTAGATTACATATATGAGAGGGAAAGTCGATCATATTATTTATGACAATTCAAATTGTTGAAAAAGAGATGAGTTTAATGATGATGGTTTAAAGTCTCAATATTGCATTAAAGATATATTTGATTCCAAATTTTTAGATTGTTTTTTTTTGGTGTTAGGTCAATGATATTTTTCTAGATGTTGCCAGAGAGGTCATTCGGTATTTCAGGTTTGAAACGAAATTGAACTTGCAAGGTAAAAAACTTAGTAGCGTGATTGTCAATCCACTATCGTGCTGAGTTAGTAAACGACACATTCTTTTGATTATTTTAAATATTTCTCTCGTAAAAATTCTCAATCACTTTATTATCATGTGATTAAATAAAAAATAATTCTCTATACAAGAAATTCGTTGAATTTGATAGCATACATGACTTGCCATGTGAGTTTGGTTGCTTGATATGAGTTCACCTGTTAATTATTTTTTTTAATTGAGTTTTTTTTTATCAATTGCATCTTTTTATTATTGAGCTAATTAAATATTGGACTTACCAATTTGTTTTTTCAAGATTGTTCTTAAGAGCTTCACATATCAAACTTGGTTGACTACGTAAATCCAATATATTTTATATCCTCACGGTATCGTATAAAAACACCATCCAATATGCAACTTATTTTGAGTTCATAGTTAAATTCTACTTATTTTTTTCTAGAAAACATGCTAGCAATGCTCCCTTTATCAGACATAATTGATTACATGATCTATATTGCGAGATCAATTATCTTGATTTCTACTTATATTTTTATCTTTCAAGTATAGTCTTTAGCTAACGTCAACAAAAAAATATTTAAGTGTTAATTGTGTGGAAACTTTTTTAATTAAATATTTTTTTATTTAACTAAGTGTATGCACATACCTTTTGATTTGTGATTGAGAATGTTTTCATGAAAAAAAAAGCATTAGAAAATCTTGTATTTTTATATATTTTTTATTATTGAAAAATAAAATTATTTGACCCACGGGTGGGTTAAATAGGTAGCAAATAGTTATTGTTGAGTGCTGCAAACGGGAAGGTTTTGCACAATGATGATGTCAGTATAGCTGTAGTTAGAGGGCAAGTTTCATAATTGATTTGTGTTGTATAGTTTTCATCATTTTGAGTGCTTTCGAGAGAAACCCACTCTCATGATTTGAGAGCTGAACACTACTTGTTAATTAATCAATCAAAACATTCAAACAACAAACCTGGGGAAGATAAAAAGCCTCTGTCATCCATCAAACCCTACCTTGCTGGATTAAATATTAAATAAATTAATGCGCAAAAATCATTCAAACCAACCAAATCGCCATTAACATTATGGTGAGTCTGCATGTGGCACGCGGGGCGTGATTCTGTAACCTTCCCGGTTGAAGTTAAACCCAGATGAAGCTCACGAGAAATAATTTCTATTATGAATAACAGATGGTCAATTTGCAGAAACACGACACTTTTTAACACCTGTGAGTAAACCTTCCACCGCCCGAGAGGGTGTTCATTTCTATTATGAACAGATTTTCCGACCAGATTTTCTCAGGCAGCCCAGGTGAGAAACACAGATGCAGAGATTCCGAGATTAGGAGTCACATGATTTTCAAAACCATGTAAATTGCAAGAAATCCCTTGTCTTTTGATTTAATTGCCTCGCAATCCCCTGTCTTTTGAAAAAGGGCACGTATGCACCATGTGAACGAACACCGAGCAATGAAAAGGACATGGATTAAAAAATCGCACACTTCGCCTAAAGTTTTGTCAAAGCACGTGGAGGGGTCTGGCCTTGTCCATTGAACTCCAAGAAAACAAAAAGGTAAGGAGGTGGAAAAGCAAAAGTTGCAAAAGACGGCTTCGCCATATGGTCTCCACTATCCAGAGTTTGCTCACCATGTGGCTCGCTGTTCTTCTTTTATTTCCATGGCTAAAAACTGACTTCACAGCGTCATTAATTGATTATTGTGATTCCAGTTATCTAGATTGTTTTTTTTGTGATTATTTTTTTATTTTATTTTTCTAGTGATGGATTGATTAATAAATTAACCAAAACTATTCCTCTCTCTCTCTCTCTCAAAGTACTTTTAATTAAAACAATTTATTTTTTGTTATTTTTTCATTATTTAACATTAAATTTAATAAAAATAAAATTTAATAATTTATTTAGGTTTACATTCTATAGAGTTACTCTCGTCTCAAGATCTAGATCGGGGCTTCTGCAAGTTAACCGAAATGACTATGGTTTTTTTGCTCTTTTTTTTTTCTTATTGTTTATTTCAATTTCTTCCTTCAATGTAGAATTAATTGAAAATTAAGTTTCGTGATTTGTTTTAATTTGTTTTATATGAGGTTTTTCTAATATTATGACTCGAGTCATATATTTAGCGAGTTAACCCGAGTGACTTAAATATCTGTTGTCATTTTTTCAAATTTTATCATTCAACTATATTGATAAACAATTGAGTTTTATAATTTATTTTGACTTGCTTTCTATTAGGCTATCATAGTCTCACTACTCAAGTTTGTTGTTAGCCCAGGTTGATTTTTATTTTATTTTTTTATTGTAATTGATTTTTTTTTGTTGCAATTTTACCCTTAAATATTTTGTTGATTGAAAATTGGGGTTCAAAATATCTTGTATTTACTTTGTCTGATGTTATTATAATCTCATAACTTGGGTTATAAAATTTACATGTTAACTTAGGCTAACGTGAATTGTCCTAGTAAATTGTCATCTCAATATTTTGTTTTTTTTTTAAATTATCATCTTGATATTTTTAGTCAAACTATTTTTTTTGTTATCCAGTTCACATTTAAAATTTTTGAAGTAACATGGTCGCATGAAGTTTAATATATAATGCATGATTATTTGTTTAACTTATAAAAAAAATATAATCTGACTTGTAGTATATTACAGGCAAATAATTTAATCAATGCTACTTTATCTTCAAAATGTTTTACTTGTACTGAACTTTTAATGCAGGTATTTTTGTTTCCTCACATATCATTTTGGATTTAAATCATATGAAAAAAGAATTTTGTTTATTATTATACTAGTGTAAATGTGAATTATGTTTTTCAAGGTAATGAAATTCTAGCAACAATTTATTTTTTAAAATATTTTTATATAAATATATTAGAATTTTTTTTTAAAAAAAATAATACCAACACAATTTATAAAATATAATAATACCACGGTAGATGTTATTTTCCCATTCACATGTTGAAGATTCTGGTATATAAAAATAAAACAGAAAAATAAATTGAAAACAAATAACAAACTAATAACCAATGAAACAGAATATTAATAGTGCTAACAGTAGACACATCAAGGTTAAAAAAAAACCACAATTGAAAGAGAAATAAAACGCTCAAATATCCATCCATTGATTATTTAAAAAGAAAAAAAAAGGCAACGAATAAAACGCGGACGGGGAGTGACAGGCCAAGGGGAAATCTCATTGGTTCCGCTCCTCGTTTTCCCTAATAGTTTTATTGGATACCAAAATGTTGCGATGTGCAAGGAAAAGAGGCTAAACGCGACGGGACGGGACCTAACTAAGACGGGGACTATAAGGATTACTAATTAACAACTTCACATTAAGTGGGCTTTCTAACCTCTCAAGTCGCACGTAGGAAATGACCACATTTGTTTTAACCTTTGGACTTTGGAGTACAATAAACTTGAGGACAAATGATGTCCAGTAGGGTCTGTTTCCAGGTTCAATGCGCAATGCATGTACGTGTCCTGGCCATTAGGGCATGTCGTTTTCATTTAAAGATAAAGGGCCTTCATAGTGGAGAAGAAAAACAGAGAGACAGAAATAATTAATGAAATGCCAAGGCATGCTCGAATAATATACGAGGGCCAACAAATAATTGTTATATTCCATCGATCTAATTGGGGTTTTGACATGTCAATTCGATGGGCCAATATATTTAGAAAAAACATGTATCGAATATCACTGATAACTAGGTTAGGATTATCCTCTGTCGGCTTAGGAACCAAACCAGATGATGCTAGATACACTTCACATTCTTTTCAACCGGCGTGATTCAATGAACAATATGAAAATCAAAAAATATTTTTGTTTTTAAGGTGGGATATATAATTGTAGAAAAAAATGGCATAGCCAGTGCAGATTAATTAATATGTTAACATCGTCGAACCAATACCTATCGAAGCCTAAAATTATCCCCCCACCCAATAAGGCCTGGAATCTCTGCTTTGTACGATAATATTCAGAGTTTTGAGAATTACGTGCACTCTGTATCATCTGCTGCTTTATCACCTCGGTTAGGCAATGTTATTAATGTCGTTTTGTTTTGATGGAAATGGTGGAAATAATTTATATCAGGTAAAAAAAAATAAAAAATAATAATATTATTCTTGTTTTATTTTAAATACTGATCTATATTAAAAATATTGGTCAAATACAGGTTAAAACAACCCATAATCACTCTATGTGTGCCATTTCGGCCACATGGAGTGATGTGACATGTATATATATTATTTACGAGATGTATTGAAAATATAAAAATAAAAACAATAAAAAATTTAAAAAATTATTATAAAAAAATCAAATTATTATCAATTTTGATTTTATAAAAAATAAAATTATATTTTTTTTTGTTTTTTAAGTTTTTTCATATAATTAATTAATTAATTAATTACATATGAACAGTATAATCCCAAAATAGTACATTAAAACACTCCAAAACCAAAATATTTTTGTATTTATAAAAAAATAAAACGACAATTATTGATAATAATCCAAGAGCTCTCTCTCTCCGAGAAAGAGAATATTCCAAAGACCACGACAAAAATCTCTAAATTTAGTATATTTTCGTTTGAATCATTAGAGGTTTCTAACAAATGCTTATCCAGAACAGAAGGGGAAAAAATGCTTATCAAAAAATGAGGGCAATACTATTTAAGGTCATTTTTTGAGTTTTTTTTTTTTTAAATCCCAAGGGCATTTAAATGGCATGAAAACAATATTGAAGCATCGGGTAAAGTGTCCTTCCACATTCTCCAGAGCTTTTGAAAATACTTTTTTTTTAAAATTACTTTTTCTCAAACTATGTTTTTTTCAGGTGAAAATTGCATATCTTACGATTTTTAAAAAGGTTTTACCACAGACACCTGTCAGGGGGAGACTTAAAACTTTATTTGACACCGCTAACATATTTTTACACAAAATTAATTTATTTATTTTTATAATTAAAATATCCGAATTAATTTATATGTACTACAACTAATTTTCAAGTTCAATGAATATCCTTTAAATTTAATGAACATATAAAATATCACGAGAATAATATTTATCTCTAACAAAACTTGATTGGGGTGAGAGGAAGGGTTCTTGATTGCCCAGCATAGACCTTGCTGGCACTTGCTGTAGTAAATGATTATTGGGGGTGTTTGAGAGTGTGGTTGCTGTAGCTTTTCAAAGTGCTTTTCGTACTGAAATATATTAAAATGATATTTTTTATTTTTTTTAAATTATTTTTAAAATCAACACGTTAAAATAATCTAAAAACATCAAAATATATTCATTTAAAATAAAAAAAAAAGATTTTTTTTTTAATTTATATAAAACCGAGCAAAACAGGCTCTTGGAATGAAACAAACAATCAAGTAATCCCTAGCAGAAAGAAAATAGCCCGGCGTATTCAGAGATAGGTAGAGGGATCTGAGTAGTGGTGTACTATTATTGAGCTCCCTGTGATATAATTAATTGTCATCATGGAAAAATAGATGTTTAAATTCAGGTTTGGACTACATTTCTGTATAGCCTTTGATTAGGCTCAAATTTATAATCTTATAATCTTAATATTAATTAAAAATATATCAAAATAATATAAAAACATAAGAAAAAGTTTAATTTAAGCATGAAACTATTAAATTTATTACAGAAATATTTTATAACTACAGAAACAAACAGTTTTTAGAACAAGTGAAACCACGTTTCTCGGTTGCTTGTCTTTTGTTCTCTTCCACTATACTTGGAAGGATGTTCTGAAGAGAGGTTTATTCCAGTGCAAGATCCACCGAGACGTGTAGTGACACGTAAAGGCTGAAAATCTATTAAAGAATCTAGAGAGCTATCAAATGGTGGTAAAACTGGCTGATAAACCATGGCCCAGGATCTTCGTTTGGTGTGAAGGCCCCGATTCATCTATAGTGGAGCCCAATAAACTCATTCAGTCCATTGTGATCATTGTTTGATTGGCGTGCTTAGCCATGACCATGAAGAGTTCCTCAAGGCTGACTCCTTTTCATGCCAATACCATTGCATTTAGTTTGATGCGTTAAGGATAACACACACACACACACACACACACACACACACAATCTAAACACACACCATCTAAACCTTAAATTATTAGTTTGGTCTAGTAGCTTGTTTCATGCTGTATTTTAAAAATATTTTTATTTTTAAATTTAATTTTTTTATATATGTATATATATATTAACAGATATTTTAATATATTTTTAAATAAAAAATATTTTAAAAAATGAAATTAAAGACACTCGTACAAATCTTGAACCAACCTCAACAAAATAATTGAATCGACCATATTCCCTTTATGAGCATTATAGTGTTCGACGAAACGACACTGTTGCAGGCTCGGAGAAGCCCAGGATTACACAATATATTATAGAGTAAAAAAATGATCTATTTAATGACACCTGTAAACTTCATTTAATCTTCGGTATAATGGATATGATTTCGTTAGTTAAATTACCGCATTTCACCTCCAGACTATGATGAATGCAATGAAACAATTGTAAATAAAAACCCTATTACATATCTATGTGGAAACGAACACCATAGAACTCATTGACTTGAACATGCATGCGTGCATCTTAATTTATCACTCATATTATTGTTTTTTCAAATTATTTATTTAATTATTTGAAAATCATTTTAATATGCCGGTATATAAATAAATTTTAAAAAAATATTAAATATATTACCTTAGTATATTTTTAAACAAAAAAGATTAAAAAATAATGACGACATCATGGGCTCAAGAATACACCCACGTGATGTACGACATCAATTAGCGAATGATAGAGCCCGTTAGAATTATATTTCGCAATTGCTCAAATGAAGCCTTTTAATTTAAGTATTTCCATATTAACCCCTTAACATCAATTTAATTGTGATTGGAGTCTATTGATCCAACCTTTTATACCAATAGAAATAGAGATTTCTGACTCATTTCACCGTTTTTGACTGTATGGACTAAGGAGAAGAGATAGAATTGTATCTGAACCACCACCACACCAGTTTAATTGATCAAATATATAGACAAGGGTCTGTTTAAGAACATGTAAAAAGTGAAGGGACCCAATAGTGATAGGTAGCTACAGCTGGCTTAAAACGACATCATTCTATAGGTGTTGTAGAACCGAAAAAGCCCTCCATTCTCTATTTGTGTCTTCCTCGGTTTCTCGTTCCCAGATACAGTAGTTGTGGAGAAGAGAATGGCATCATCATCGTCATCAGCAGCAGCTGCTGCTTCAGCATCAGCTACAGAGAGAAGAGGAATACCAGGAGCTCAATTTGTAGAAGATGTCGAAACCTATCTTAATCAATCCGGTCTTGATGTCAACTCTGCCCTGTCTTTTCTGCAAGAAAGGTATTCTCTTTTACCAGTTTTTTCTTAACTCTAATTAATTTAAAATGTTCAATATTTCACATTTTTCGCGATTGATGCTGTGATTTGTATTTGTTTTGTAGATTACAGCAATATAAGTTGGTGGAGATGAAACTTCTTGCCCAACAAAGGGATCTTCAGGTACCTTTTGTATTCCTTGGTTTGAATCGAATAATAACTGTAGAAAACTAGAGTTTGATTAACATCGGAGTCGTGACTTACTGATCTCTGTACACCTTAGGGGCATTCATGTCGAGTGTTTTGACTCTTCAAATCTTAACACCATGGAAATTAGTAGAATTTGATTGTAACCGGGTAAAATGGGTCTTATATTACATGAATTCTTAATTGGTTGAATTGGTAGGAAAAAATGTTTTTAGCTTTCAAGTTCTCAAGAAGCCTTGCATGACAGGACTGGATTGCTGCATTATAGAATTTTAACTCACAAGGGCTATACCTTTTCTCTGTTTTGTATGATTTTGGATGGAGATAATTAACTCCAAAACTACGATCTCAGCGATAACATTTTTTATGAGGATTTGTGCATTCTCATTTTTGTAGCTATTGATTATCCAGCTGAATTTTGAATATCATAATCTTAAGCTATAAGCTATTCTAATATTCTTTTTATTCCTGCACCCTGTTTCTGGGATAAATATCCTTTACCACAAGCAGAATTTAACTTGGTTAATTTCAGTCAATGTGCTGAATCAGAGCTGAGTTTTCATGTGATTTCTCTATTTCTTTAGTTTGTAATAACTGGTGTAACATTTAGTAATTGCTTTGGTTGCCAGGCGAAGATCCCCGATATAGAGAAGTGCATAGATGTGGTTGCCACTTTACAGGCTAAGAAGGGTACTGGTGAGGTTTGTTTTCTGTGCTGGTCATTTTATAGTATGTTTCATAGCTTGCTTTTGGAAATTGTTCTTACCCAAGCTAAGTTTGAATGTGGGTTTAGCAGACTTCATGAATAACACTGTTCTTATTTTGATGGATTTCCTTCTAGATCTTGCACATTATTTTACAGGGTAGTTGCAAAATCGATAGTGTATGGGTGAATATGCATGTGAAGAATACTGTCATGCTCTTGGCGCAGCACAAATCTCATAGTAAACAGAAATGCAGTTTGTGTTTTATGGAGAATCCAAGCAAATCCCTACCCCACCTTCCTGATGAATTAATAACTGTTATAGTTTTAAATAAAGTTTATCACAAGAGGTTGAAGTGTGCCATTTACTAGTTACCATTGCAAGCTGAAAATAACTGTGAAACATGACCGTCATAAGTAGGAGAAATCAGATGTGATTTATGCCTTTGGACTAGTTGCTATTCACTAAAAACACCCATGTTCATCTCAGTTCTTGTTATTTGATAAATGATGGCATTTTGGATCTCTTAAACGTCTTGAGTTCCCCATGCCCATCTTTAATTGATGAAAATGGATAACGCCAACTATCATGTAACTCCTCTGCTGAAGGGCACAGCTCTACTTTGGGGGAAGCATGCTGGGGTCTGGCTATCATTGGCCTCAACAAAGCAAGCTTCATGATTGTTCTATTAAAGGCTTCCTCTTTTCTGACATTATCTCTTACATCACCATAGTTTTTTTATCGAGTTTGTTAAGATTCAACTCTAGAGCCCTTGTCAAACCATTCTACCCTTAGCTTCCTTAGTGTCGGCCCAGGGATTTTTACAATCATTATAGTCATATCAAATCTTTCCTCATTCCATCAGCCTGGCTAATTATGCATTATCTTCCAGCTCATGTCCTCACGAAGTTCAAACCAAGATTGTAAAAATCCCTGGGCCAGGACCAAGGCAGTAGATTTAAAAAATGTTTGATTTGTTTATTAGATGCTGCACTGTAAGTGTATGTTGGCTGGTGATTAATCTAAAATGGTCTTATGCTGGTTGAGTTGCATGATCATACTTGCAGAAGCAATTTTCACTAGTCAAGATGATCATGATAATTGATTCCAACATTCTTTTTCGCTTAGCATATCCAAACCAGAGTCGTTTTTTTAGACTACCTTGATGAATGCCATATATTCTCTTATGTTGCTATCTTCATTCCTCTGGATTAGATATGTGGCAACCTGGCTTTATGTACTCCAGAGTCCTAGCTCCATTGGTTGTCCATGGATGGTCTTCGCTAATTACATTCCCGTCTTTTAAGAGCCCATCACTAATGCGCTAGTGTTTGCTAATGACATTCCCTCTTCTTTTACGAACCCATCACTTGCGTGCTAATGTTTGGCTTGACTTAAAAAGGATTGAACTAGTGAGCTGCTATTTAGTATCTATCAATAGATTTGCGAAGAAGCACCTGCTATATTTTGATTGGCATTCTCCCACAATTCAGATAATAGTTGGTTAGCTACACGTCACCCAATGATGTAGAAATCACCTTGGAACTTTTGCTGGAGTGAGAAAGTTACTGTTGTTTCAAAAGGCAGAACTTTGGATGGTAATTCTATGACCTTACCTCAATTGCAGTGACAATATATATATATGCTATACATGAAAAAAGTGCTAACTTTATTAATTAGCACCTGGAAGATATGCCATCAATAGGACTTGAAATACTGTATTTTTAATATATTTCAATAGTATCATATCCTCTAACAGCTATTCCTAACTTGAATCTGTAATTAATTCTTAAATCTGAAATCTTTTTTGTTAACAGATTGAACTTAAAGCTAATGGTTTTAGGTTTCTATTCTCTTATAGAGTTTATGCTATTGGGGTTTTATTGGCTTTGTATTTTGGATGCAGCCTCTTATTGCTGATTTTGAAGTTTCCGAAGGCATGTATTCTCAGGCTCGCATTGAGGATGCTGAGTCAGTTTGTTTATGGCTAGGAGCAAATGTCATGTTGGAGTATTCATGTGAAGAGGTTTGCACTTGTTCTTTTAGATGCTTCACAAGTTTCTTCTTGTTTTTTTTTTCAAAATAAAATAAAATTCGTTACGATTGGATACAAATGTAAGATCCTTGAGAATTTTATGGTGTAGGCCACTGACCTTCTACAAAAGAATTTGGATAACGCTAAAGCTAGTCTAGAAGTTCTAGTTGCTGATCTGTTATTCTTAAGGGATCAAGTCACAATAACACAGGTATTGTTAATTTAAATATAGGCATCTTTATCTTTCTTCTTGGAGTGGCGATTATTGTGTGGAATTTAAACCAATATGTTGCATATGACACTCTTAGCATAACAAACCAGGCTAGTTGCACTATGAGTGCGCACCAATTTTGCACCTTTTCTCAATCGGGTGGACAAACTTTATTTATTTATTTCATTTGAGTACACTAACATATTCAAAATTTTCAATCAAGTGCCCCCCTCCACCTTTCATCGACTTTTCTGTATCATGATGATGTGTCATTTGTACTAAAATTGTTATTGGTACACCAAATTTCATTTTATATCAATTAAGTACCTGAGCTATGATCTTTCTCATTTTGATAGATCATTGTTTTTTTTAATTGATTCAATCGAGTGCTTTAACCATTTTTTTATTTCCTAATGTGGATTGTTTTTAGTGAAAACACTCTATAAAATAAGATTGTTTTTAAACAAACAAAAATATTTTAGATTAAGATAAATGATATACAAAAAATTAAAACAAATCCTTTTTATGAAATGATTTTTATTCTTTATGTAAACGGCTTGCCATTGATGAAATGAGTATGTTTTAAAATGATTTTGAGCAAGTTAAGCTGTGTTTAGCGAACAATGAGCAACTCATTTACAATGACAAAATGTGTAAAGTTGGTGTACTAATAGTGCAATTATTCCAAAGAAACAAATGTTAAGGCATTTGATTTCACATCATACCAAACTGCAAAAGGCTTTGGAAGCTTGTAAATTGTCAGCTGTTTTTGACCTTTTACTTCCATTTAACAGGTTACGATTGCCCGCGTGTATAATTGGGATGTTCACCAGAAGCGCAGAATGCGAGAAGCTGTTGTTGCTGAGAAAGACTCATGAAATAGGTGTTCCCCTGCAATTGAGCTTCAGAGGCAGCAATACAAGCTTGTCTTCTAGGGTGTATTGTCTTAATCTCTCATTTCTTAATATGGTGAAGGTATTGTCACTGCATACTTGGTGATGTTTTCTGCATATCTGCCCTTTTGTGTATCCTGGCTCACTGCAGCTCATGCAGAAGCTTGATATATTTTGTGGATCATTTTTTATCCATGATAGAATTTCCTAGCTTGAGCCGTAACATCTGTGTTAACTGAAAACCCTTTAGGATGATTGGCAGCTTACTGTTTTGTAAGCTTTTGCTTTTCAAAAAGATGTCCGGTTAAGTTCCAAATCTGTGTTAAATGAGTTAGATATCTGTATTAAAATTTGAATGTTTGACGCGTTGGCAAAAAGTTCGCGAGGCGAAGGTAAGGGAGTCTAGATCACTTGGTCTTAATGATGTCAGCATCTTACCTCAAAAGGGTTGTAGATCTGGATGTTTTCAATTGCACTGTTGAGTTTTTTAGTCCGAAATGACGATACTAACCTCTATATTTGATCAATTCGGAGGATTCTGCATTTTGAAGAAATCTCTGGTTTTCCTTGGAAGAATGGAAAATTGTTCAGCAGGCTGTAAATTACAGTTGTTTTAAATAATTACTAGGTTTCTGTTCTGTAAACTTCGGTCCACGCGGTTGGTGGGATCACACTTCTGTCCTTTTTGGACGTATTTGTTAATTTGCTTCACATGAAGTTGAATCTTGTAACGTTAGGTTGGCAGTTAGGCGGACTCGCTACTGATAACGGCTAACGCTTTCACATATGAACCTCAACTTGTCGGTGACTGAGAATCCAGTTCAGAGCAGTGTCACGGAGTCAAGCTTTTGTCTTGTTCCCAACACCATTCGGGTTTGGGGAGCGCAGCACAGATATTAAGTATGGCTGCAGGTATCTTTTATGAGTGGTCTTTTAGAAGTCGATTTCAAGCGTTGAAAGTAATCTGCGAAGTGCGAACAGCCCATCGAACAAGTTGGTGCTCGTATAGGTCTCTTTAGGCAGCTAGCTAGCTACTGCGAACAGCCCATCGAAAATTCCAATCCAGGAAACCATGAAAATTACGGGTGTGGGTCTTGCTGCCTCCAAATAATCTCTCTTTAAGTGGCGGTTAAATCCAGCATCATTTATATGTCGGCATATCCTTGTCCAAAATGTTCGGTCCAGTCTGCAAATTAATCGGCAGCAAATTTGCAGTTTGGATGCTCTAATATCACCTGATTTTCCCATCACAGACACAGGCATGTTCTTTCCACTGCTATCAAATCCAATGGATAAACAGTTTCTTGCATTTCACTTGCCGCCATTTAGGAGGTTGTTTGGGGAGTATGTATTGGAATATAGAGATCTCTGCACTTCACAAAAGCACCCTAAACTTATGAAGTACGCATGTTCTATAATCGTCTCTTGTCCTTTCAAAGAAACAAACAAAAAAAAGAAGTAGCACCGTTAAGATATAAAGATCGATCCCTTCAACAATGAAATAACAAAAAAGAAAGTATCCAACCTCTGTGTTCTATACATGCGTGCATGGAGTTTATCCATTCATTTACCTGATCCTTGGAGGCACATATAGTTTTCATCGTGGGTCAACAATAATTCAGAAGTTTCGAAGCTTTGCTAGCTCAATAAGACCACCAAATGGCAGTCAAGATGAAAATTTTAATGTAGATCCAACAAACGTCTATGCTCATACCCAGTTGACCTTGAAAATTATAAGGGGTCCCGTGGTTTAAAATTAAATGGAGTGAAAATCCAGTTGCATGTAGAAATGGTTTGACAATCTTCAAAAGTCAGCAAGAGGGCACATCTCCTTCTCTCTCTCTCTACTCACGCTAACATTCAGTTTTGTCGAGGTTTTTATATATACAAGACTGATGCAAATCTAATTTTTTTTGTATGAAATTCAGAATCGATCGAGCTAGATGATGCTGCCGCCACTTCTGTCCAATCTAATATTCATATTTCAACGCCAGAAAATCTGTATGAGAGTCGGGGGCCAGATCTAAAACAAAGCAAACTATCTTTAATTAGTCAAAATTTATTCAAATCATACTAATCAATGCAACTTTTTAGCACTAATATATGATTCTTGCAAAAGATGGGGACACCATTTGGTGTCTATAGAACATCAAGGTTAATAATGGGATTCACTTTCCAGCTAACAATCAAGGCAGCAAAACTAATCTCAACTCTGCAGCATAAATTGTTAAAACACTTTTGTGAGATTACTTATGCCTGTTTCTGGTCATCACATATTTACACTGATTTTTTATATTCTAAATTCAGAAAGGTAAAAAAAACACGTCCACTTTTCACAACCTATTTACCTTCGAGATCACGGTGAGGAGAGCATACACGTTACTTCCATGGAATCATGGCCATAAAATGAACGCAAGGGAAAGGAGGAGTCGAATAAGTTTACTTATTTATGGAGTCGTGCACGCAAAAGGAGATTGATTTGTCTTTACTGCCTTGTAATTAAAGCCGTTTTGTCATCAAGTGTTTCTCTACGCGCTTAGTGGTTGCCCATATAATATACCACTTGATTATCACTATTATTATAATAACGAAAATGTTGACTTTGACTTATCATCATGTGAAGCATCAGGAATAGCTTAATGAGTTATATTCAGCCTCTTGGTCTAAAGAGAATGGAAAAGCTAATTTTGGGTCTCAAAAATATATTTATCTTTAGATTAGAGTAACTTGCAATCACCGCAATCACCGCTAGGTATTTTTTATCAAACTTTTTTCTAGAATAAAATGACTGGGTCAACTGGTCGAGTTTGATTCTTATTTGTTTGGATTATTATATTTGCCGAGTTATTCTATTCTATTCTTTTTTGTGCGTGTTTTGCCTAATTTATCTAGTTGGCCGTTCTTGAATCAAGTGTTTCTTTGAGATGCCCTTATTGTTTAAGGTTATGGGTGAACGCTTTCAAGGTGACAATATACATGTTTGGTATCAGGAAAAACACAGCTGAAAAGAAGAAAAATCATAGTCAGGAATGATGTACTTCAAGAAGGGAAGGGAAGGGAATATTATTGCAGAGGACTCATTTGTTATGCTATTAATTTATAAGTCATTGAAAATGTCAAAGAAAAACAAAAGATACAAGGAGTCACCGAGTTGGGAAGTAAAAGCTAATTTGGACTAATTTTATAGTGGAAAGAAAACTGGGTGTTCAGGCAAACATGCACGTCATGTCAGCATCAAACTTTGGATAGATTACATTAATTGCGAGCACAAGTAATTGACCAGGTCTAAAGCTTGAGGATAACCATCAACTTATTAGTGTAATTGCATTGGTTTGACTGTCAAGACCGCAGTCAATCTAGAGGGGTGGGGCCGGGCGACTAAGTAGACATTAACCTTGTGACTACGTACAATATTAGGTCAACTCTAAACAATTTGATATTTAATTTCCATAAGCAAAGAGAAATCTTCCAGGATCTTGCTTCGGCAATAAAAATACCGAGGAAAGGCCGGGTAAGTGGTTGCTCTCTAGAATCTTACTGTAATATATATTCAGAATAAGGTATTAGAAGCTCATCAAAGTTTAGCTTACAGCTGCCGTTAATCGATTGTGTAAACATTAATCTAAACACAGGATCATGAAATAGTATCTGGGAAGAAAACAAACTATACAATTATCTAAGAGGCTTGGGGTGAATAATCAAAACTATGAGTCTTCAACTTAATCATATTATAAACCACCGAGAAATAAAATTTATGTCAGCATAACTAAGCTGGTCTGAAATTACGACTGAGTGGTGCTTCACACCATTACTTTTCGCTTGAATTAATAGTGGTTTTGGATCGGGAATTTGTAAAATTCAGAACCCTAGACCAGATGACGAGGTAAAGCTTAAAAATATAAACAGTCCCTTTGCATCGTCTAAGAAAATGGCCAGTTGGCCTTTTAATATGTTAGCAAGGAAAGGAAGTGAAATTGAATCAACGTTACTCATGATAGCAAGGGAAAAAAAGGCACCTGTATGTACCCACCAGCTCAAAAATTCTACTGTACCAGTTGCCTTTTTTTCATATTACTTTTAGTTGAAAGAACAATTATTTAAACGTCGGGCCTTTTGAGCTGGGTGCGTGTTTGGTAAAGCAAGATTGTATACTATATTTTTTAAAATAGTTTTTAATTGAAAATATATCAAAATAACTTTTCTATTACCATTTTCAACATCAAAAAATAGAAAACAATTAAAGAATTTGATGGTTATTTAGATGAAAAACGCTTAAAAAAGCCAGGTTGAATCATTCATACATTCCCCGGCGCTCTTGACCGGTGTGTTAGATTCCTGAACAAAGACATATCTTCCTTACGTGAATGGCACCGTTAGACTTTAGAAAACATAAGAGACCGGTGTAGTCAAATATTAACATGACTCGGTGCTCGATTGTCAGGGAGCTGTGTGGTTTTGTTGCGGCTTGAGGTGTAAACGAAGATCTCGGATCAATAGCGTGTGAAAGGAATAAGAAGTAATCTTTGTCGAAGTAAGCTTCGTCGAATTACTCTGTAGTTCTGTCTATTTTATGGAGATCCCATGCTTAACCTCGAAGCAACATTGACTCAACTTGGCGTATAAAATTGTTATTTATACATGAGCTTGCAATATTCTAGGTGTACATTTACCGATCCCATTAATGAAACACGAATATTCTAGGTGTACAGACTTAACCTTCTTGATTATGTTATTACGAGGTAATAAAATAAGATTTTTATTGTGATGTGGTATTAGATTTTTCATAATGAAAAGGTCAAGCATTTAATTTTTATCATCGCCATTCTTTCTAATTAAATTTATAAAAATAAACAAGTTAATAGTGAGAGCAAGCAAATAATGAAATGTGGCCTTGAAATTTTCAGATAAGATTCCTAGAAATAGTCTTATAGTATTGTCTGTTCGCCGGGGTGATATCTTAACGTCGATGAAGTAAATTAGAGTAATTAGACAGGAAAAGGTGTCGTATTTAAATATGAAAATGGTTCACCAGCCCTGAAACATTTGATTGCAGGAGAAGATATAAAGCGGCGATGCTCCGGAGGGCGTGTGGTGGGAGCAAAACTCAACTAAAACGCGTAAGTGGCATGTGCTTCGACAGAAAACCTGGTTAAGAAAAGCTGGCCCTGAGATACTTAGATCTCTGACATCATGAATTTTTCTGCATCAACAAGAAGGGGATTGAACGTAGGAGTGGCTTGCATGTCACCCATCGAGCTCTGGAAGACGGGGACCAAGAGACCAAGGGCCGCGTATCG
This sequence comes from Salix dunnii, assembly GCA_015731905.1. NCBI lineage: Eukaryota > Viridiplantae > Streptophyta > Magnoliopsida > Malpighiales > Salicaceae > Salix > Salix dunnii. Next base: position 6,094,808 of record CM027666.1, on the reverse strand, counting down.
TGGCAAACTTGATATCGCCAAAAGGATACAGCAATTTATTTTCCTTTTTATCTTGAATCGACTGTATCCCAGATAACAAAATGTCCTATTTTTGGATTTTTCTTTGATGGAATTGACAGATTGAAGTTGCTGGGAAACTTATCCTGATATTCCAGGTTGTACCTTGAAATGATTCTTAGCCTTTTTACTGGCAAATCACACGTCAAGAAGATTTATGATTCATGCTTAACCAGGTAATCTGGTGAGCGTATTCATTTGTATGTTTGATAAGATAGTTTGAAGTGATTTTAAAAATTATTTTTTATTATATAATTGTTTTTAATATTGATATATCAAAACTTTAATATCCAATAATGTAAATTTATATTTATTTTTTCAAATATTTTTATATTTCAATATATATATGAACAGAAACAGATAGAAAAAATATTTTAGATATGGAATATATAAAATTACTTGAAGAAGTAGTCGTAAGAATATAAAATGTGTGTAATTATGAATTTAAAGTGATAATCAATTTAACATTAAACATTAATTATGATTGCAAATAATTTAATATTCACATAATTTGTATCCTGTTAGCACGGGACCACTTTCTAATTATTATTTATAATCAAACAAGTTTAAATACACACCGATCATGCCATTTATAGAAGTATTAAATGAATGACCATTCATGATTAGTGAATTAATAATTTAAATTAAAATAGTATAGTTAATTTACAGCTATTTAGTACTTAATTAAATTAATGTGCATATAATCTCTTAAGAATTTTACGTTTAGGTGAAGTATATCAGCATCTATATATACCCCATCTAAAATCTAAATTTGGGTCTAAAATATTCCCTTGCTATTTGCAACTTTTATTTCTACCATGAATTTAACAATAACTTTGTCATTCATATATATATATATATATATATATATATATATATATGAAAGTGTTTTATTCCGAGAGATGAATTACAATTTAATTTTCTCCTTTTATATGAATTGGAAATATACTATCAAGTAAACAATCTCTAAAATCATGATTCAAGAATAAATTAAAACGATAGCAAGAGAGAAAATATTTGAATTGAAAAATTATTACATGAATTTGATTCATGAAACCAAATTAACAACATTGTTTTTTTCCTATTAACTTGAGTGTTCACGTCAACTTGCTCACATTGACTAATCACACGGATCCTAAAATTAACGACCGTGCAAGTCTCTAGTGACTATCATATTAGTAACCAACTATAAAGAAACAAAACTTAGTCATTCACACACACACACGAAAGTGTTTTATTCCGAGAGGTGAATCATAATTTAATTTTCTCCTTTTATATGAATTGAAAATATACTATTCAGTAAACAATCTCTAAAATCATGATGCAAGAATAAATTAAAAGTTTTTTTTATTAATGACGTGGATGTTCAGGTCAATTTATCCGCATTGACTCATCACACGAGTCCTAAAATTAATGACCGTAAAATTTTTCAGTAACTATCCTATTAATAACCAACCAAGACCCCGTTTGGGACAGCGGTCAAAAGCGCTTTTGGCTGTTTTTGGTCTTTTTTTTTTTAATTTTAAAAACCGGCGGTTAGTGTTTTTAGATCATTTTGATGTGCTGATATTAAAAATAATTTTTAAAAAATAAAAAATATCATTTAAATACATTTCAACACAAAAAGCACTTTAAAAAATTACCACAACCGCCCTCCCAAACAGGCCCTAAAAAGGAACAAAACTCTCAGTATAAAATTTGTATCACTGAGCTATTTAATAAATGATTAATTAATGCATTGTGTTTTACTGCTGTTGATGCATCGATATTATGGTACATGCAACAGAATTCATGCATGTACATCCTCGTATACCTGGAGACCATTAGTACACGTAACATGAAAGGGGCTTCCAAGAAGAAAATATTAATTAGTTAGATGATTTTGACCCGACAAGAGGTGGATTTTCATTTACTAACTATTCTCGCAGGGAAGCAATCTAACTCCATTGATTAAACGGTTCGGATTGCTGGTCCATTAATTCACGGTGGTAGCTGGTCGGAGAAGAGAGATGTGGGGACGAGTTTGGTGACGTGGGAATTGTGTCATCATCGCGCACTTCGTGTCGGGCCAAACGTGTCAAGAACCTTCCCCGGCACGCTCACGACGCGGTAATTTTGCTTCTTTTAACGAAGCTCTTTTCGATGTATGGAATATGGATTTTTTTTTTCTTTTCTTCTTCCCTCTCCCTGGAGCTAGCAGCCCATTATTACCTAGGTACCCTTCCTTGAATTTTCTTTAATTTTCGCTTGCAGTAATTCTCCTTTTTGTAAGGGCGTGGCTAGAAATCTAAAATAAGAATTTAAAATATGTTTCTAAAATAAGAATTTAATTCCATTAAAATATTAAATGAGTGGTTAAAATATATTTTTTTATATTCTAGAACACAAATAGAAAAAAAGAAAAAACTTAGTCACGCAACTTAAAATATAGAGGGTGCTTAGGACTGGGGTATCAATTGTTTTTTGAATTAATTTTTGCTTGAAAATATATTAAGATAATATATTTTTATTTAAAAAAAACTATTTTTAACATCAACATATCAAAATAATTTTAAAATAAAAAATAAAAAAAATGTCTTTAAAATATAAAAACAAACATCTGATAACATTAGAAATACCCCAGCAGTGGCAAGAAATTTTTCTAAGAAGATGGGATATTAAAGTAACTTCAGAAGTAATTAGATGTCATTTTCATAGAATAACAGCAAAAGTGAAATTGTCATCTCGAAGTTATAAAAGGAGAAAGGAAGGCGCCCGCGAGAGAAACTAAGAAAGCAGGTAGAGATCACATGCACACGGGCTATCTAAAACTTTTGCCCCAAATCAATTTCAAAATCTACGTGTACCTATAAAGTGTCAGTCTACCCTCAACCGGTGAGACCAGTCAAATTATCCGCGTATGAAAACGGGGACCCCAATCGGGTCCAGCGGCAATTAATGCCAAACACCGTCCCTAGACCACAACTTTCGTACACAGGCTAACCGGTAGATGCCGGTCACCTCAACAATGCACGCTGGTAGAGAGAAGAAGAGGATGAAAGTCCATTCACACTTTCAAGTGGTTTCACACTCTCAAAATCTTTTTTCTTTTTTCTTTATTTCTGGGAAGGAATGAAATGAGGCAGAATCATAATATTTAGTATGATGCGCATAACTTCTGTGGAGAAGAGAGAAGAGAAGGAAGAGCTGGCAAGAATAACATTAAAGACAGAAAATTTCGTCATGGCAAATTCTACTTTCATTACACCACCACCAACAACACCACCAAGTGATTTTGTTCACATGCCTAATGTATTTTCTTTATCAACACCACCACCGCCCCCAACAAGTAGCATCTTTGACATGATGCCATGTGATATTGGTATTGGTGGCGATCAAAAGGCGGGGTCTTTAGGATTCATGGACTTGCTTGATATCAACCAAGATTTTGGCGCTTCTGCTTCTTTATTTGACTGGTTTAATCAGAATCCGATTGTGGTGTCTCCGCAGCAGCAACAGTCTTTTGTCCCTTCACCGGCATCACCTGTATTGGAAACATCGGAGGTGTTGAATAACCCAGCAACTCCGAATTCATCAGCTTCTATCTCTTCCTCTTCGAATGAAGTAGGAGAGGATGCTTTCCAACAAGTTAAAGCTGAAGATCAAGAAGAAGAGCAGGATCAGGATAAGAACAAGAAACGGTATTTCTTTTCCATTTGCACTATAATATACTTGTTTTTGCCTCCTTTTGTCTTGTTTGTTGCCGTGAGTTTCTGGTTTTAGATTGGAACATGAAAGTAAAGAGTGATCAACTGAAATGAAAATGAATAAAAAAGACGAGTTTTTCCTTAATTATGTTTACTTTTTTGTGCAATCTGATGTGGGGTTTTGTAGCTTGTTGTGATTCATTTCTTTTTTTCGTTTTCTTTGGCTCTTTTACCCTCTGAAAGCACTGAGAGTGTAATAATGTGTTGTGGGTTTAGGTTGAAACCAAAAAAGAAGAGCCAAAAAAGGCTAAGAGAGCCGAGATTTGCTTTCATGACAAAGAGTGAAGTTGATCACCTTGATGACGGGTACAGATGGAGGAAGTACGGCCAGAAAGCTGTGAAAAACAGTCCCTATCCAAGGTATACGATTAAAATCCCATCCTGCTCTTCTTCACACACCGATCTCTTCTTATATGACGATACAAAAAATCTTGTAACTTGGTAGCAGGAAGTAATAGATATGCATCTCCTTTTGCTGGGTGGTGATGATGATATTGCTTTTCTTGCAGGAGTTATTATCGTTGCACTAGTGCGGGCTGTGGTGTGAAGAAGAGAGTGGAGAGATCATCTGATGATCCATCTATTGTTGTTACAACATATGAAGGACAACACATACACCCAAGCCCAATAACTCCCAGAGGAAGTATTGGAATTTTGGCTGATTCTAGCGGTTTTGGTGCTGCAACATCTTCCTTTGTTATTCCGCAACCTCATGAGTACCAACAACAACATGCTTACATGTATAGCTCATCACCTTCTTTAAGCTTTACTTCTCGTTTTAGCCCCTCCTTTCCTCTTCAAGAGAGAAGGTTGGAGAGCCCACCTTCTTTGCTTAGAGACCATGGCCTTCTTCAGGATATTGTGCCCTCTCAGATGATCAGAAAGGAGGCTGAAGCGGAGTAGAAGGGTTTTGTGTTAGATATCGGTATGTAATTGAATTCTAACTTACTTATGGAGTTCTGTATTCATGATATAGAAACTTATTGATATTGGAAAATGATTAGCCTTGTAGCTTAATTATATATATGGACGGGACTTGTTGATCATAACATTACGGAGAAGTTGGGTTTTGTATCATGTTTGTTCGCTTTAGATATTCAGTTTCTTTATATTCTTCCAGCACTTACTAATTCTTCTTCTTCTCTTCTTTGGCCTGGTGGTTGGTGCATATGCATTGATCATATTAGCAAAAAAGGCTATATAGAAAATATAGCCAGCAAATTTAGGGTTAGGGTTTTTCACATTTAACAAATCAAGTTGGATTGAGCTCTTTTTCACCTAATTAATTTGTATATAAATTCCTAGACCTTTCCCCGGAATTAGAAGGGGACTTGATACATGCATGTATGCGGCGGGCTCAATAAGGCCAGTTAAAGATGCACGATTTGTGAAAATTATGTACAAGTATTTTATCGCATTATCTTGTAATATGCATGGGGTGCAAAAGCGTAGCGATGAATTATGGCCAGTTCTTCCTCTCTTAGTTATCTATATATGCAGATGGAAACTTGAAGCGTCGAATGACGACGTGCACATATATTGGCAAGGGGATGGACTGTGTGGTTCTTGATCATTGAAGAACGGTGAAAGATTTTGGATGGGATATATATACGTACAGGTTGCTTTAAACATTGCTGATCAAGATATCCTGGCTTTAATTTCATACTAAAATTGCTTTTGGAGCTGTGAGGGCTTGTGCAAAATGCACTGTCTTATCTGGGACGGTGGAGTTCATTTTACATGCCAAACTACAATCACTACTTACAGCTATACATGAATAGTAGCCGCCATCTCAGATTCATAGCCAATCTATGGGCGTAAGGAGAAACAGTACTGTATGAAAGGCCAGCTTCCACCTTTACACTATTTCTTAGCTTTATTTAACATCCTATGCTTTCAGAAATCACATAGGAAACACGCTTAGCATATGTAATTATAATTAACTCGCACGTACGTACCCGCCACCATACGCTCCTAATTTATCTGTACAGATATGAACTTGAATTATCAAACATGCGAGTAAGCACAAGAAAATCGTGAAAATAAATTCAGGCACACAGCTAAAAGTAGATGTATACATCCCTTGTTATATAATATGTTGTCGAGAAACAAGAATTTGCTTATATATTAAGCATGGTTTCAGTTGCTTATACATGTAGTGGAGAGAAGATTCAAATCTCGTGCTTTAGAATATGGCATTATTTCTTGAAATTAAGTAGCTGGGCGTATATTGTTGACAACTTGTAAAGTAAGGATAAGGTGACGTGGAAATAATTGTAATTTGTCTAAAATGTCTAATCTTCTATCCTTTCCTATCTAAGCCCTTGCTTAGTCTGATGAAGTTTTTCTTAAGCAACACCTTCAATTTCTTTCACACATCTCTTAATCTACTTTTTCTCAGCAAATGAATTCTTAATCTTTTTAATACCATGATGCACAATAGCTGGACATGCTGTATCCATTCACATTATACCTACATATCTCCATGACCACGGAGGTTGCGGGTTCCATCGTGTGTGTGCGATTTGTGAGGCGGTAGGATATAGCATAGGCCATGATGGAATGCTGGGAGGAACTGGGTGTGACGTAGAAAATTCTGTAGAGCCCTTGCTATCAATTTTCAGGAAAACTTTTGGAAGCACGATACGGTATGAGTATAGGAAGGTCGCAAATAAATAAATTACGATGGAACAGTGAACATGATAAAGATTCTCATCTCTTTTTTTCCCACCATGATTTAGCAGTGAATATTCCTTAAATGACAGGATGAAGTGTGTTTGGCTTTAAGCATCTTTAGAAAGTGGAAGAAAGGGAAAATCGCACCCCTACTGATTGTTCTAAAAAAAGAGAAGTGGAAAGTGAGAACTGTCCCAAGTGATTAAAGCCCTAAACTTTCTGGGCAGCCATTAATTATAAACTTTTCATTTCAAGTTCGAAGATCAGTGTGTATACAATCAATAACCACAAAAACTTTCTATCCTGAACAGTTCAAGTGAATGATCACCTAAAAAATCAACTGCACAACACACATGTGCATATATGGTGGTTATAAGGGTGTTTATGGGTCAAACCTATACGCATCCATTCACACAAACATGCCTTGCTTGTTCTTTTGACAAGCAGAACATGCGCGCGCGTTTCTTTGAGAGGGAGGGTAGGGTTCAATCTCTCCGGTGGAACATCAACTGTAAATCTTATGTGAAAATCTGAAAGGAATGGGATAGAGAAATAATTAAAAGAGTGCTATAATCGTCTGGTTCTCGCTTTTGTAAGAAAAAACAAAAAATAATGTTGCCAAAGGCTATGATGAAAAGGAAAAACAAAAAGAAAATGTCTGTAGAGGGATCATGTCCATGAGCATAAATATATTTTTGTACCTCTCATTCTTAGCAAGTGACCATACTATATATCCATCCATGACTAAGCAAGTAAACAATTATGGCTGCGTCGGCATGGCCGGCCAAGGGCTTGCGAGTGTAGAGATATAGGAGTTGGAGCTTGGGATGAACTAGCCTTTTCCTTGCAGCTCGTTTTGAATTCACATGAGAGAAATTGGAGGTTCCTTTCTCCATTGAATTTCTAACCCAGAACAATGGTTAGTTTTCTTCTCCGAGAGAACTCTCTCTTTTTCGTATATATAATTCATTAATAGAAAAATTAGATTTGCACTCTATTTATCATGATAAAACAATAAATATTTTGTGTGTGCAATATGTTAATATTGATATGTGTGTGTATTATATTGGATTAGGATTGAGTTTTGAATCAGGTTGACAATATTTATACATATTAAATAAAATAATTATCCATAAAAAAATAATCTATTCAGATTTAGATCGCATGATAAAGCACAAATAGAGGGGATCGGAATTACGGCAAATGAGCCTTTATTTTTTAGTCCTCGCTGGTGTGATCCCGTTAGAAGTATTTCTTACTACGTTTTAAAAATTGAAAACATATAATTTTTTTACTATTATTTTAAATTAATTTTTTTATATTTTTAAATTATTTTAATATGCTATATAAAAAATAATTTTTAAAAAATAAAAAATATTAATTTAATATATTTTTCTGAATTAAAAATATTTTTAAAACAACCAAAATTATACGTACAAACAATCATTTAAGAAATGGATTGTTTCGAGAGGCCCGAATCCTAAACCCCAGTTCATAAGAGAAGTGCCGATCTTGGGAATTCCTCTCCGACGGAAAGCATGGGCTTCTTGAGTGTCCAGTCCACAGACCTTCTGTATGTGGCCAGGGCCCTGATGATCTATGTTCTGCAAGGGCGTCGCCTTGGCGTACAGGCCTATGCAACAATAAAAAAAGAAAGGAAATCATGAAAGGAAATGTCAAGCAATTACGAGAGAAGTGGAATTAAAATTTAGTAATTGAGAAAAAAAGCCTCCACTGTATTTGTTTGACTGATCAATACACTCTTTAGTTTTGAGCAGGTATATTACTGAAAACTCCTTTAAAATCTTAATTAAAAAAATATAGATTGTAGCTTTTATAAAAATAAAAAGAAAAAGAAAAATCAAACCGTAATCGCAAAAGCACTTGTAATGTTAAACACATAGCGAAAGTGGTTTCTCCAAGGTGGTTCATATTGCCTTTTTGCTTGGGATGGTGGTTCTATAGATGATTTTTTTTCTTGGTTACCATAAAGAAGATAAAGCCTATTCTTGCTGCTACTGTTTTTATAGTTGTCTGTTTCTTTCTATTTTTATCAAAACAGTCTAAATGTATTATATCAGTAAAAAAACAAAACAAAATTATATTATTTCCAGTCAATTCTAAAAATTTCAGTTAAATACCGATAAAAAAATATCAAAATTATACCGGCTGTTCCATTTCGGTCAAATAAAAATTCATTCCCGCACTTGGATTTTTAGACAAATTGGGGGTCATCCTAGACCATCATATCAAATTTTAATTTTCAAAAGCATTGCTTTTGCTTTTGCTTTTATATATATATATATATATATATATATATATAAACATTTCAAAATTAAAATATCATATACCAATAAAAAAAACAAAACAAGAAATGAAACTAACACCGATGATTGTATCCGCACCTCCCAGGTAAACAACACAAATCATGGCAATTCCCTTAACAATACAGGCGCTCTGTTTTTTTGGGTATTCGCTGCACAGATTAGACAGGATCATTTGCCCGAATTCACAGTTCTTGTTTTGTTTTTTAGTTTTGATGCCAAAAATTAAAAAAAGATGCTCGGGCTTTCAGACAATAAGACAGAGATTCAAACAAACATCTGCGTATGATGAGTTCATGAACGGAACAATTCAGTCCCTCGACAGAATAAAAACCCACAACTCAAGCTTCAGTGGATTCTAAAATACTATCGGGCCCTTTTTCTCAACATGCTAAGGAAATTTTCAACTCTGATAGAAGCATTCGGTAGAAAAAAATGAAGCACATGGGATTAGGTTAGTTCATGCTCACCAAGTCCTGCGCGCTTGACCGCTTCCAAGTCCTGACAATTTCGTCTAGTAACCACTAACCACCCAAAAAATGAAACTGCTCCATCTCTCCTTTTTCACCGCAGCAACTTCTATATAAGTGATGCTATTAACCCCAACACCGCTCACTTCACTTACATCCATACATACTAGTGCAGCATGGCCATGGGCTTAGTTATTTGTTTCATGATGCTTATTATGCTTGTAACTGCGTTGGCAGAGACACCAACCACCTTGAACAAAACATGTGTGGGTGATATTAGTGTCTTATTGCAATTTGATGTTTACCAAGAATCCTGCCCAGAGGCAGAACCTATTATACTATCTTGGGTTCAAAGTGCAATCTCCGAGGAACCAAGAATGGCAGCTTCCCTGCTTCGTCTTCACTTCCATGATTGCTTTGTTAATGCAAGTCAAGTTTAATTTCAGAATTACACTTATTGCTTCTCTTTATCACAGCTTCTATTGTAACTGCAATGATCATGATGCACATTATGTGTTTTGCAGGGATGTGATGCTTCAGTGCTGCTAGATGATGCTGACAACTTTGTGGGTGAAAAAACTGCACCACCTAACTTGAATTCACTTAGAGGGTTTGAAGTGATTGATGCCATCAAATCTGATCTGGAATTTGTTTGTCCTCAAACAGTTTCTTGTGCTGATATTCTCGCAATCGCTGCCAGAGATTCTGTTCTTCTAGTATCTTTCCACTCTTCATGCTATAAGAAAATCTTGCTACTATCTTTAAATGCTTTGAGCTGATCCCACTTCTACTTAATTTGCAGTCTGGTGGACCAGGCTGGGAAGTCCAGACGGGTAGGAGGGACAGTTTGACTGCTAGCAAGGCAGCAGCGACTAACAACATCCCTGCTCCAAATTCTAGTGTAGCAACTCTAGTGGCTAATTTTCAGAATGTCGGACTCTCAACAAATGATATGGTCGCCCTCTCAGGTAATATGTTTCTATCCCAATTCATGAAGGGACACTTCTGCCTAGTGCAGGAAAATCACTGTCTGATTGTTATTTTCCAGGTGCGCACACAATAGGAAAAGCGAGGTGCTCAACTTTTAGCTCTCGATTCATGAACCCTAGTAACTCCGGTGGCCCTGATGTTAATATGGACTTCGTTCAGTCTCTGCAACAACTATGCTCCGAAACTTCTGACAGCACCACGACAGTAGCACATCTTGACCTGGTGACCCCAGCTACATTTGACAATCAATACTACATTAATCTTATTTCAGGCGAGGGATTGCTTCCATCAGACCAGGTTCTTGTGGTTCAAGATGATCGCACACGTGAGATTGTAGAATCTTATGCTGAGGACCCATTACTGTTCTTTGAGGACTTCAAGAATTCCATGATCAAAATGGGAGCCTTGGGGCCTCTAACTGGTGACAGTGGCGAAATACGTATGAATTGTAGGGCTGTCAATTAATCTTTAGCTTCTTGAATTGAGGATCATATGTAAGCACGATGACAAACTGCATGCAAATAATGTTGCTCAGATTAGAAGCTTTATCCATGAACTATAAATATAAATATAACATGTATCAATTTGTCAAAAACATGTTATTCAACCACAATATATCAAAATCAAAGTATTATTAGCACTATAAACGGTGATTTGATCTGTTTCTTCTTCTTCTTGCATTAGCTTGTTCACTTCACCAGTCAGTTTTTTTCCCTCATATTTTTCTTTTTGACAATTTGGTCCTTGCACTTAATGTTTTTTTTTAATTACATCCTTACAAATAATATTTCCATAGTTTTATATCTTAATATATATTTCCTATCCAGTGTGTCGTAGAATATTTTAAAGTGAAACTAAAGGTCTATTTTACAAGTACAATTTAAATTTGTTGTGAAACAAAAATTAATCAAAATTTACTCCGATAAAAAGACATGGAAAAAAATTCAATCTAGGTTATGAAGTTTTAAATTATACAAGTTTTATTATTTTAAACCTTTTATATTTTAGTTTAAAACAATTTCTTGTCATGTAATGATGAAAAATGAGAGAGAAATTTGTATTAAAATATAAGAGAAGAAATGGTCGGTCAATTATATTTTGGTCAACAAAATGATTGAAATTAGTGTTAATGAATTTTTTTTTGACAAATAGATTCAATGGATTGGTTTCCTTAGAAAAAAATTAAGATCAAAACTCGTCAATTTGCTTCTTTTTTTTCATATTAATTATGGACTTTTAAATTTATTTGAAAGTGTCTCTAGCCCTTTTCTCTTCTTCTTAAAAAGATATTTTTTTTAATTAATATCTTTATTCTTTTTTAAAAAATTTAGTTCAACATATTTTTTAAATATAATGATTGATATTTCATATTATTTTTAATAATTTCATGATACTTCAAAAATACTATTTTAACTTATCTTAAATGTTTTTCATCTTTAATTTTAAATATACAAGTTGCGCTTATAATTTATTTCTAAAAACAAAAATCATAGTTTAAATGTATTGACATCAAAATTTAAATCTAGTTTTTAAATGCATTCAAAATTAGATTTTTTATGGTTAAAATATAATCAATTTATTTTTATTTTTATTTTTCTCTTTATTTTTCAATTTTCTTCTCCTATCCAACACTCGAGGAATGAAACCTAATAAAATTTAATTTAGAGTTAAAATATAAAATTATAGAATATCAAGTACTAGAAATACAAAAATCAAGGGATAAAGGTGAAGCCATATCTTTTAAATAGTGCAACTATAGAAGGCTTTGTTTTGTTCGTGTTAATTTTGGTACTTGTTATTTTAGTTTTTTCAAACAATAAACTAAAATAATTTCTTCTAAAATTGATTTTTTTGTTGATGCTAATTGCCGTACCAGCTGTTTTTATTTTTTTCGAACATTTTCCTTGAAAACCAATTATTGCCTGTTTGATAGTATGGCTGTGACTGTTTTTGAAAGTGCTTTTCATTTAAAAATATATTAAAATGATATTTTTTTAAAAAAGTTATTTTTAATATTAACACATTAAAATGATTTAAAAATACAGAAAATTCATTTAAAATAAAAAAAATATTTTTTTTATTTTTTTTATAAACGCTTCCGATAAGCACTCGTAAACACCCACTTAAAAACACGTGAATCGAAAGGATCAAATAGAAAAGAAGATAAGGTACGGGAGGAAATAAAAATAGCTAAGAATTCGAGGTACCAAGAAAGCAAAGCGTGTGGATAAAGCGAAACGAGTGAGGGTCATAATTGGGCTTACGCGTTTGAGGCCGTAAAAGAAAAGCCCAATATGCAGATTGATGCTAGGAAGTAAATAAAGAAAGGAAGCCCACCACACAGCACAAATCCCCCACCACACAGCACAAATCCCGAGTGCTCTAGCAAAGCTAACATCAAGAAGATGCTCTACACGGTCATCACATCTTGTTTTTAAAAATATTTTTTATTTAAAATATTAAAATATTTTTTTTCAAAATATTATATATATATATATATATAATATTTTGATTTTTTTTAATATTTTTAAATAAAAAATATTTATATATATTAAAATGATTTAAAAATTCAAAAATTATTTAATTTAAAATTTAATAAATTTTTTTATTGTTTTTCAAAATATTTTAGAGTTTTGTTTTATTTATTTATTCTTAATATTAATATATCAAAACAATAATAAAAACATACAAAAAAAATTAATTTAATTATTTTTTAAAAAACCAATACCAAACAAATACTTAATATTTTAATATTACATGTCGTTAAAGGTTGATGTGACACTCGTTTTTCCGCAGATTTTTTAATTGTTTTCTAAATCATTTTGATATAATACAAAATTATTAATATCAATATTATTATATATTTTTAAAAATAACCACATCATCATCCCAACAAAATGGCGGCGCCTCTCGTAGTTGCGTTTATTCTGTCCCTCCCTTCTCTCTCAAGTCTCAAAACCCCTAGCTCCCTCGTATTAACAGAAAAATCAAAACCCACTTCACTCGATTTGATCACTCTAATCCAGGTATACTTGTTTTTCACACTTTATTCATAACCCATCTGTTTTTTTTTTTTTTTTTTAACGGAGAATATGTAGTTAGAGTTTAGTTCAGCTCAATTTGTATCGGCTTTTATTTATTATACCTTCTTTTCTTGGCCTGCTGATATTAGGGTTTCTACTTTCTAGGATACTCTGAGTTTTTGGGGCTTATGGGCTGTCCTGTATAGCACTAATAAGTTTATTTTTTATTTTTAAATAGTGAGAATGGATATTGATTCTAAACTCAACAAATTGGATATCAAGTCTGGGGATGAAGCCTCATCATCAACGCAAGCGCAAGTGGATTCCAAGGTATATTATGTTATATTATGTTGGCTTCTAAAACATCTCCTCTTCCTTTCCTTTTTTTTCATGTCTCCTTTTGTATTTCCATGTAGATATTTAAGGCTAGATAGTCATTTTTCGTTGTTTTTACGATGCTGCCGTGCAGTGAAAATCTGCCAGCAGAACCTGGATTTTATTTTTCCCATTTCCCCAGCTGATGACTTGAATTGAAACTCTGTTATTGTTTCTGGAATTTTTCCTGGATTTTTTCGGAAGTGCCGAGAAAAGATAAAAACAACGTTAGTATTTTGTTTCTTGAAGAATTGCTTGTGATATTGGTTTCTCATTGCCTGATTTTGATGTGAAGGGAACTGCTGAAGACAAGGATGAACTAGCTGACTCAATGAATAATTTGAATGCGGAAGCATCCTCATCTGGGCAGGTGGGACCTTCATTCAGAAGAAAACCGGTTATCATCATTGTTGTTGGAATGGCAGGTAACTCAGCAAGTGGTTTTTCGAACAGGTGTTACCATTTGCTATTTCATTTTGACAGTCCTTGCTGCCTGCTCTTTTTTCAACTCTTCTGCAAATGGGAGTATATTCATAAAATGGTCTTGAAGATTGAAAGCAGTTACTGTATGTGTACAGGTAGTGGGAAAACAACTTTTCTTCATAGGTTGGTTTGCCACACACAAGCTTCAAGGATTCGTGGTTATGTGCTCAACCTTGACCCTGCTGTGATGACTCTCCCCTATGGTGCAAATATTGATATAAGGGACACTGTTAAGTACAAGGAAGTGATGAGGCAGTTTAATCTTGGACCTAACGGTGGAATCCTGACTTCTCTTAATTTGTTTGCAACAAAGTTTGATGAGGTAAAATCTACCTGCAGCTTTTTTTCTTTGGACGGACTCATTCTCCTCCATTGCATAGTGTCTGCGATTTGTTTTTACTATTTTCACTAAACCATGTAACCATTGACATCAATTGAAGTTCGGTTGAATATTGAGTAGTCAGGTGCATCATTTTCATCCTGATAGACAGCCATCTATATGTTAGCTAGAGGATAGCATTTTGGGCAGGGATATTGGACGGTGGCGCAACCTGTCTTGCAATGTTTTTTTTCCCTGCATGTGGATTTTTTTCACGAGTTTCATACTGTTCTCTTAATTCCAATATATCCTCACCTTTGTATTTCACATTTTCAGGTCATCCAAGCCATTGAGAAGCGAGCAGATCAGCTTGATTATGTTCTTGTGGATACACCTGGTCAAATTGAGATTTTCACTTGGTCTGCTTCGGGAGCTATCATTACCGAAGCTTTTGCTTCAACCTTTCCAACTGTGGTTGCTTATGTAGTTGACACACCTCGTTCCTCAAGCCCAGTAACTTTCATGAGCAATATGCTTTATGCTTGCAGCATACTCTATAAGACGCGGTTGCCCCTTGTGTTGGCCTTCAACAAAATTGACGTGGCTCAACATCAATTTGCTTTAGAGGTATAACCTTTTCTTCTTATTTTGATGCATCATTACTGATGCTATTCTTATTTGGAAAAGAAGTACTTAAAAACTACTGGAGAGAGTAGGAGGCCTAGCCAGGCTGCAGCAGTGCTCCAATGATTTTGGGATTAAGGCTGTGGGATCCATAACATGTTCATAAATATATCAATCAAGTAGCTGAAATAATACTTGCAGGAAAGATTTTATCGCACCAAACTCTTCTATATTTTCAAGTTATGATTGAAGCTCAGTATCTGTAGAACCAATATCAGAATTAAGGATTGGTGGAGACAGTTTCTTCCAAGGGATCTGAAACATGACCAAACAAGAAGCTTGCTGAAAATTTCAAGGCTTTCAATCTAAACCCAAGCTTTTAAGGGACTGTTGTTTGAAAATAGAATGCTGCACATGCAATTTTCCATACCATTGCTTTCCTATGTCATTATCATGATTTTTTTAGCCGTGTTCTCTATATATGAGTACCACTATTGATTTTTCTTACATAATGTTAGGTTATGATCTTTGCTTTTTATTTTTAATTTATCCTTTTCTGAGAGCTGTAACTTGCCCAGTGGATGGAAGATTTTGAAGCCTTTCAAGGAGCAATGAGGTCAGATGATTCATACATGTCAACTTTTTCACAAAGCCTCTCCCTTGCGCTAGATGAATTCTATAAAAATTTGAGATCAGTCGGGGTCTCTGCTGTTTCTGGAGCTGGAATGGATGCCTTCTTCAAGGCTATCGAAGCCAGTGCTGAGGAGTATATGGAAACTTACAAGTATTTCCTTTAGCCATGGACTCCATAAGCATAGCTGTTATGATAAATTCCATTCTGTCAACTACCAATATGCTGCTATCGCTTTTCATTGTCTAACCAATGGATCTTGATGATCTCAGGGCTGATCTTGATAAGAGACGGGTAGAGAAGCAGCGTTTGGAGGAAGAGCAGCAAAAACAGAACATGGAAAAGCTGAGGAAGGACATGGAAAATTCAGGGGGACAATCTGTTGTTTTGAGCACTGGTTTAAAGGATAAAGCCCATCATAATAACATGGTCATTGAGGAAGACGAGGAGGACATTGAGGATGAGGAAGACGAGGTGTTTACTGATGAAGATGAAGAGGTGGGCAGGTTCTCTGTCTAGTCTATGGTTTTGATACGGCAATGGTAAGACTTTGTAAAGGACTTCAAGGTTTCATGTTCTCCACGGGTATTCTCCCCAAAAATTGACTTCCCATATGTGAATGTGTTTTGAATTAGGCATTTGCGCCATTGACCGTGAACTTGTTTATAACAGGTTTAAGATATGGCGATCAGTTTTGTCCACACCACCCTTGTTTTTCTGCCTGTCCTTCTGTTCTCATTAATCTTCACTGGCAGGAGATAGGCTTTTGCCATACAGGAGTTAGTAATTCTGTAACATTTCAACTTGTTACGCGTTTCATGTAACGTCAAGTGCTTGAATACATTGCTTGTGCAGATGTCTTTGATTCATAGGAACGTACACGGACTGCCACCAAGATACTTGTTTGCGCTATTGTTGCCAAATGATACGAGCCTTTATGAACGAAATGGATGTGGAATACATTAGATTTTGCTCTATAGCAAATTGGTGTAAGCCTTTGTAATCTGATTGCAAAAGAATCTTATGAATTCCTCTTTCCTTGTCTAATGGGGTTCACGTGAAGAATTTGAACTAGATTTGTAGTTTATAATAGGCGATCAACTACAACACAGTTCCATTGAATCTATGAAGACTAGTTTTTGTCTGTGGCCATCTCGTGTTTTTCAAAAAAAAAAAAAAAATGTTACAAATTAATTTTTGTTTAGGTGTTGTGGATTGTTCTGACAAATTGATGTTATAAATGTATATTAAAAATAAAATAAAAACTATTTTAATGTATTTAAAAAAAAAAATTTTGAAAAGCAAATTTAAAAATTATTTCCCCTGCAAAGGTTTGTTTTGATCTTGATCACTAAAATTCCTTTGTGCAAGCAAGCAAATTTGTGCTCATGAGATCCAAATTTCACCACTTAGCTCATTGTGTGGAAATTTAATGAGATGTTTATACATACATACATACGCGTTTGGAAAATCATTTAGAGTAGTTGATCGTTTAGTCAATTAGTTTTAATCCGTCTTGTTAATTACAATAAATCACAAGAATAATACCCTTAAACTTTACAAGTCCATCGGAGCAACTACAGATTCTCCCTGAGACAATCTTTCTTTCCGAGGCGCCCTTTTTTATATATTCTGGACCAGGCAAAACAGTAGAAGACTCGAATCAAATCATGCAATAGAGCATTGCAGAGTTCCTAGTCCTAAACGTCTAAAGTATTTTGGATTAACACAAAATATCTATTAATCCAAAGAAACTCGGTCAACCATCAAGGCACCATACATTGTAGCCCTAGAGGTTGTAAAAATGAACTCGCAGAACCGGATGTAGCAATTGCTACACCTCATCCTACCTGCCATGTTTGGAAATTTTAATTTTTTCTGGAAGGCAATGTGAGGGGGAAAATAGAGCCTGATGGTTATTGGTTGTTAGATTTGCTACGAGTTACATAACTTTCGTTTGCAGGGGTTACACATGGGCTACAGACTCGAGGCCTACAATCGTTGCAGGAAGCATTATCGATGAAAACAATCCCAGAGCACAAATAATAAGAACACGAAAAAACTCTTCAACCGTTGATGTCAATGTCTTGCAATTAAAAACGCGCAAAGGTAATGATGATTAAAATAAATACACAGTTGCCAATATCCACTAATGGAGGAGATAATGTAAGGGATATGATTCATAAGGAATCTTCAAAACTCTTATTACCATGACAATGTGAGAGAGAATGAAGCATCCTCCTCATTTTGGTGGTGGGAAGAAAATTTCCTCATTCATTCTCTTGGAGCGGAAAAGCTGCTCAACATCAGGAGATACTTTAAAAGATGCCTCTAGCACTTGAGGAGATAGAGCCTTCCACACAGAAGTCCTTCCAGCCAAATGAGTGAATATAGGACTGCAATTCACATGGAAACACAATTACGTTATTTTTTGATCAATTATGTCAAGTGTTATAATACAGCAGTCATCTATCAGTAGGCAAACATGCAGTTAGCTCTAGGTGATAGTGCATAGAATTGAGTAAAACTTACTTGGGAGTGGTGATGATGGAGAACCAAGACATCCCATCTGGATCACAAATCTTTGAAACAACAAAAAACCTGGGAACAATGAACAAATGACCAGCCTTGACAGTTGTTTCCAGGACCCTGCGGCCATCAACCCCGACAACTTGAACGCGGCCACTACCACTGACAATATATGTCACTTGTAAAGCAGAGTCGCAAGAAAAACCAGGAGAACACATGGCTTTTCCATCCAGTCTAACAAGATCAGCACCAAGCCCAACCTCAGCAACCAAAGGAAGGTTCTTGGTATTCAAAACAACCACCTTTCCACCATCCTTAATATCAACATCTAGTGGAGCTTCCTCACAGTTGTATACAAAGCCCTCACGGTGTTCCTTTTTGGGTTCAGGCATGTTAAAGGATCCATCAAGCTTGACAATGCCTTTGGCTGACTGGTTTCCAACTAGGGTTTTCACAGTCTTATCATCCACATTCCATGCTCGGCTCACGAACTCAGAAGAGAAGCCAGTGAAAATGCCATTGGAGCCAGTCAAAAAGAAATCAGTGAATTCACCAGTTTTGTGGGCTGTAGAGGTGTCACCCATGAAGAGAACTACAAGTTCAGTGTCCTCTTTGTTATACCACCATGTAACGACACCAAAAGGAAGGGCAATAGCATCACCCTTCTTAAGGGCAACAACCTTCTCTTCTTTCTCAGGAAGAACAATACCAGCCACCCCATTTCCTATACAATGTAAAATCAAAACATGGTCAAACCAACAACAAAATGGAAAGGAATAAAGAAACAAACACAACAAAATAAAAAAACTACACCCTTGCTAAGTTTTTTTATTTTGTTATCTGAACAATATTTCTCAGTTAGAAACTAGGTTTTGAAAAAAAAAACCATTCCTCTATGTGCTTAAAATATTAAATATTATAATAGCGAGATTATTATATTATCTTGCTTAAGATATTATTGTGAGTCATGCCTGGAAGTAAAACTCTTCTTTTTTATTCTTTTTCTTTTGCTTAAGATATTATTGTGAGTTATTGAATCCATGCCCCAATATCATTTAATCAGGAAAAAGTTTTTTTCTTCCAGCGTTTATAAAAATCAATAGATCTTCCAAAACCTTGCACATATCTTGCACCAAAACCAGTAATAAAATAAACCATATCACGGCAATTTTCTTTGATTGAAGATCCTCATCCATTATATGCTAAATCTTGGACCAAAAACAGTACTAATATAAACCATATATCCATTATATGCTATGCACAAATGTATTGATTTGTGGATTAAATAGACATCATATCAGACAAAAACCCAAAACCAATTTCAATCAATCTTAAAAAAATACGAAGAGGGTAATTAACTAATACCTTGAAGAACATACGCAACCTTGGCAGAATCAGAGTAACGAGGAAGAGCAAAACCATTCTTTTCAAGGGCCAGCTTGGCTGCACCTATGTTCCCTTCTTTTAGCATGGCAAGCTCAGCTGGGCTCCACGCATAATAAGAGCCTCCATCTCCTCCATACACCTTCTTGCACAATTTTGGTGACAGATCAACCTCCATCTTTTCTAAGCAAGATCGAAACTTTCTCCCTTAAAGTAATTGATATATTGTTGGATAAGAAGTTTAAAAGACTGAGCGAAGCCTATGATATTTATAGAGAAGATGTATTAAACAGATAAGTACAATCCTAGCGTGATAATAATGGATAGAATCACGCATAGTAGATTGCTTTAGGTGTTGAGAGATCCTGGATGTCAAAATATCCGGTATACCATCTTAAATTTCGCACATAAATCCTATCATTTTATTCTTCAAATACTCAGTCTTCTTGTAAAATATTTAATTTTCGCGTTATAATTCAAAACCCATTATTTTTTAACAAACTTTTATTTATTTTTTTGCCTACTATTAGTAAGATGCATTTTTTGGGTCTTTCGATGAACTGCACTTCAGAAGAAAAACCAGTTATTAGTAATGATGTGAATTGTGATTACATGAATGATCCATACATGCTGTGTCTCGATATCTCTGTGGTCCATGTTATTATTATTTAATTTCAATAATCCCTGCTAGATTCGGGTTTATGATTGAGTTTATCAAGTTGCTTATAAATTTATCCACTAAATCGAAGTGTATATTTTCAGTATGGGCCGTTCTGAGCAATGCTGTATATAATCTACGAATACTTACAGGGGGAACATAAAAAAGAGAGGAAGACAGCGTGGTGGAGGATCGAAGGGCTGGTTTTGTGGATCGATTATAGAATGCAGATGGTTCCAGTTCATCTGTTGTTGATGCTACAACTAGTTCTCAAGAAACTTTAAAAATCACCGGTGTCGAAGAAACTAGCAGCACAAATGATTCCGGTGCTCATGCATAAGTAGAATGTATATGTTTCTGTCTTGCCGTGGAAAATGTCGCCGTCAACTTTGTTTCAGATTCACTATTTTTTCAAATTTGATTTTTGATATCAATTTTTTATTTGGTATACTCTACTGCTATTCATTTTTACAATTAGTATATAAAATAAAATAAAATAAAAGTTGACATTAGACTTATGTGAATACCGTTTTGGTTGGTATTTTGTTTTTTCAATTAAAATATAATATTTAAGTTTTGAATTTTTTTGGTGCATCGTTTCGAGGTTGTATTGTATTTGTGTATATATATATATAATTAAATATATTAATTCAAATCTAAAAATAAAATTATTTAGAGTTGTGCAATTTAATATAAAAAAACACGATAAAATAATTTTTCAGAAAAAAATTATGAACATGTATAATATTATGAGAATATTATCATCAATCTTACAAGGTTATTATATTCCCTAATTGCTTTTAATATAATATATATAAATATATCAAAAGATTCTTTATAAAATTTTATCCTAATCTAATAGTCGGATTAAGAATTATGATTGATATTATAAAATTATTTATTATTTTTAAAAAAAAATATTACTTGGCTAAAATAGAATGAACAGAACGAAACCATAATATTTTGCCAATAACTCTGAAATGAAAAAATTAAAAAAAATAAAAACAATATTATTTTATCTCTTTTTTAATTAATAAAAAATAATTTAACTATTTAGCTAAAATATAACAAAACAAATAACCATTATTAGACCGGGACGCAAGACAACATATTAGAATAATAATGGTTGCTTTCCTACACATCATGTTGTGCTGGCAGCATAGAAATGATGGTCATAAGACCTGGTGACTAAAATTGTTTTTGAAAATATAATAATATATATTATGTTTATTTATGAGTGTGATTGAAATAATCTTTAAAAGTATTATTCATTATAAAATATATCAAAATATTTTTTTATTTATTAAAAATTAACACATGAAAATATCTAAAATCGCAAAAAATAATAATTTAATAATTTTATTTTAAAAAAATATTTTTTAAATGCATTGATAAACAGTGACGTGTGGACATTTGAAAATACATTTTGATTATTTTCATTCCACGTGGTGACGGGGAGAATCTGATGAAAAGCCACGAACTAGAAGATAGATGTGCACCTGCACGTTATCCTTGTACTGATCAAATTCTATTATTCCCCTGTGAAGAGAAATTGACAAGCGAATCATATAGTCATGTCGGCTTGTATCTCGTGATATCTGTCACATTCTCCTTGCTTTAATTTTTTATTTTCTTTGTATAATTTAATAGGCAAATATTAAAAATAAGAATAAAATTATTATAATTATAATATATCTCTAAATAAAAATCATTAAGCACTCCTTTAATCTTTATCCAGTAGCAGTCATGTTTATTTAATTTTTATAAAAAACAATATGCTAGTAATAAAATCAACAGCACAATGAAGCATACTTCTTTATTATTATTATTATTATTATTATTATTATTTTAAAGTAAATATTTAATAAGTATTAAATTGAATTAACACACGAGCATAGATCTTAGAGATGCAGAGTCCATGAGATAAAATGCGATCCAGCTAAAGAAGGTATGTTTTAATGATAATGTCGATCTCAATTTGGTAAAAGATTTGGTGATAAATAGTCAAAGATAAAGCTATCCATAAGGAAGGCGATGATGATAAGGGTGATTTTGTTGAACTGGCAGTTGTGGATAAGAAGAAGCTAAGCGATTAGAAAAGGAGGAATCATCTTCCCTTTCTATTTTGATTGTTGTTGTTGTTATCATCTCCTTTATAATTACATTCAGTTCCCTTTTTTTTAGATTGGAATAAACACCATCACTGCTATATTGAAAAGCAACAGTTGTACAGTCAAGTCAAATTATCACTGAAATGGAGAGGCACGAGGAGACGCCGATCCCATGTTTCTCATCTTTAGAGGCTGTTTACGGAGACGAATCCCAGCTTCAAGAAGCCAAAATCCGTTTTGATCACTTGAAATCCAAGTTTCTTCAAATTTTTGGTCACCCTCCTGATGTCTTTGCTCGTTCTCCAGGTTAAGACAACAACTCCCTCCCTCCCTCAACCTTCTGTTTGGTTCCCAGGAAAATGAAAGAAAAATCAAACTTTGATGAAAACAAATAAAGAGTTGGTGTTACTAGTACTCCATAAGATCATGTTGATGATACAATATATACACGTGTCTCATTAAATTGAACCGGTTTCTTCTGCTCAAAAAATCACACGCTTCCACTCGATGCATTTTTTTTCCTGTTTGGTTCCCTAGAAAACGAATGGACAAGAAAGGAAGTTAAATCTCTAAAATTTATTCCAGTCAGGTTTATTTGATCAATTTATGAAGATTTGTTGGTTCTGTTAGAAATAATATGATTATTATATTTATTTATTCATTTATTTTAATTTCGTGTTTTCGCAGGGAGAGTGAATTTGATTGGAGAGCATATTGATTATGAAGGCTATTCGGTGTTGCCAATGGCAATAAGGCAAGATACTATTGTAGCGATCCGTAAAAATCATGCAGAAAAAGTTCTTCGAATTGCAAACGTTAATGACAAATATACCGATTGTACTTATCCTATTGACCCTAACCAGGTCTGAACCCACCCGCAACTTCTTCAATAGTAATGTCTTCATTGTTTTCCCGTTGGATTGATTGTTATATTCTGTAATAATTTGCAGGAAATTGACTTGAAGAATCATAAATGGGGTCATTATTTCATTTGCGGGTAAGAAATAGAACAACTATTTTAATTGATCAGCTTTAAATCTTCTTCTTCTTCTTTTTTATTTTTTCTTTGTGGATTCCCAGGTATAAGGGTTTTTATGAATTTGCAAAATCAAAAGGAGTGGATATGGGTGAAGCGGTTGGACTTGATGTTATTGTTGATGGAACTGTTCCAACAGGTGAATGAATTAGAATTTGATTTTAGTTAGCTGTTGCTAATGATGTGACATTGCCTGCTCATTATAAGAAAATACTAAGTTGGAGTTTTTTATTACAGGTTCTGGTTTGTCCAGCTCTGCTGCGTTTGTTTGCTCTGCTACCATTGCTATTATGGCTGCTTTTGATGTGAACTTTCCAAAGGTAAAACAGTTGTTTCACCAAAATTATGATGAATATAATACCTCAACCATCTCTAAGTTGTTTTAAGGTTCTGGTTTAATCTTACAGCTAGAACTAGAAAGCACTTCTTCAGTATTAGGCATTCAGAACGCCTTGCTATACTGTCAAAATTTTGTATCTGTTACTTTTTAGATTTCTCTGGTATCATCTACACTTTTTCTTGGAAGAGATTTATACGTTGCTATCCTACTACACCAGTAACCTAATATTATTGAGAGAAAATAACATGCTTGTATTTTTTATCTGTACATTAGAACATAGACTGGTTGCTATTTGCCAACATGCTCATAGCCCTCTGGTTACAATGTGCTTCTTTTCATTCATTCACTGTTTATATATTTCCTTGAACTTTTTTCTAGGATGGGATATCAATATTTTTTTTCAGCTGTGCATGCATGTCTATTATAAATTTCCATGTATTATTTTTTTCTAGCCAACCAATTTATGCCTGGTAAATCAAATTAGACCAACAATTCTAGCCTTAATGTGCATATGGACTATATATTTTATTGTAGGCCTTTGGTTCATGAGAACACAAATTGCTCTCATTCACTATACAAGTTTTGTCAGAAATCTCCTTGTTATTTTTCTTGTGAACCTGTTCGTACCAGGTAAAATCAACTTATTTTAACAATTATGGCCTTAATGTGCGTATGGATTGCAAATGCTGCTTTATCTTGAGGATTGGTGTGCCTTTGGTTCACGAGAGCACTCGTTACTATATCTTCTTGTTAACCATATGATCTACTTGATGGAAAACTAACAAAATAGATTTGTCCATGTTGATATATTTTTTTATCTTATTTCTTTGTTTTATTCTATCTGAATTCTAACGATGTTACCCTCTTTAACAGAAAGAAATTGCCCAACTAACATGTGAGTGTGAAAGGCACATTGGAACACAATCTGGTGGAATGGACCAGGTTATACTTCATACTCATGAGATTGTTTAAATTGTTGAAAAAATGCACTTGAAAGAATGTTTGAAATGCATCCTCTCGAGTCTGAGACAACTGTTGCTTTTACTCATGGACAAATCCATTGTACAAGGTCCTCCAATGTTTTGTTTGCTACTCTACTTCACTGTTTAGATCATAAAACATTATGATGGCAGAAAATTGAACCTGTTATTGCTTTAGAACAGAACATGAAAATCAATTGAGATTGAGGAGGATCCAAACAAAGCTGGGAAACTGACTTTAACGGACACTGAGCATAATAAATCATGCTTTACTTGGCAGGCAATCTCTGTCATGGCCAAAACAGGATTTGCTGAGCTTATTGATTTCAACCCCATTCGGGCAACTGATGTAAAACTTCCTGCTGGTGGAACTTTTGTGATTGCACATTCTTTGGCTGAATCTCAGAAAGCAGTCACTGCTGCTACAAATTACAACAACAGAGTAGTTGAATGTCGACTTGCTTCTGTAAGCGCTATTTTCAGATTGGTTCTGCTTTCATATTCCTAAATATGTTCCAACTCTTTTATTCCTGTACTACAGTTTGAGTTTTGCACATTGTCGTAGGAAATCATTTAAATTGCAGTTAAGTGTTCTACAGTGACAAATGGCCCCTAACTTTAATAGATGCACACTCTTTGATGCATTGTAATATTTGACATGTTAAGGGATACGATGTACCTTTAAGATGCAATTGTTCATTGACATTTTGGTATGGACTAACTTTTTGGGACAAGAAAAACTAAAAAATTGGACAATTTTTTCAGTCTAGTGGGAGTGTCCATTTTGAATTGTGCCGTTCATTTGTATTTGCTTCTGATTTGTAACAATCACCTTCAAGCTAACTTGGAAGTGTGAACTTGCAGTTTGAGTATCATAATCTATGTTGAAGTGTCATTACTGTTTTAGAAAATGAATAGAGTAGTGGAGAGGGGAAACAATCTTCTACTCTCCACCTGCTGCTTGGTGCCTTAACCAAAAAAAAAAAAGGGACTGGATTACAAGTTTCAAATATATATCTTCTCAATCTCTCTTCTTTTGGAGGCATTGTCATGCTCATTTTTCTGATTCTAGAATATCTTTTCAGATCGTACTTGGTATAAAGTTGGGAATGAAACAACAAGATGCAATATCAAACGTCAAAACTCTTTCTGATGTTGAGGGATTGTGTGTATCATTTGCTAATAGTCGTGGCTCTACTGATCCTGTTGTTGCTATTAAGGTATCTATTGCTAATTAATCTACTGTCACTGCACCAATTTATTTTACTTAATGAATTACGTGATTTGTTATAACCATGATTCTGTTTTGGCGCGCATATATATTAGCTTTACATTGTGGGTTCCTTGTAATTGTTTTGCCATAAGTATACTAATTATCAATTATTTTTGCTACAGGAACTTTTGAAAGATAAACCATACACAACAGAAGAAATTAAGGAAATTACCGGGGAAAGTCTTCAATCAATCTTCAAAAACTCACCATCTTCTTTGGATGTTCTAAAAGCAGCCAAGCACTTCAAGTTACATCATGTACTATTCTCTACTCACCGCCAGGGTTTCTGCACTCATTTATTGCTCACAATCCGTAGGAGTATCTGAGTTTATGATGCAAGATTAATAGATATCTCTTACCCATGTCTTATAATGTTGAAATTTAGAATTTTTGTATAGAAAATAGGCTATAATTATCTGCATGGCGTCTTGATGTATAGTTCCATGCTGAAGTGTATTATCATTATATCATTTTTTGATAGCTAATATTTAGACTTCATCCTTTGAGTCTGATAATGTTCGAACAATTAGTTTTTTGTACCCTTCATTGCAACTGCTCAATGTCATTTTTTATTCCAATTGTTTATTAAGTCATAATTTGCTTTGTTTTTTTTCCAGAGGGCTGCTCATGTTTATTCTGAAGCCAAGCGAGTCCATGCTTTCAGGGATGCTGTGTCATCAAATTTAAGGTGCTCAGTGAGTTTATTGCATATGCTTAGAAGAGAATGCTTATGTATTCCTCAAGAGATTTTATGTGAAATCACATCTGATGTTTTATTAAATGAACTTAGGTTCCCGCATGATTGATCAAGCATGTTGTTTTTTGAATATGTGAAGAAAAATAAATTTTGTACTTTTTCAGACAATAATGTAATTTTTCTGGGATTTTTTATTACTCTTAAATATCCTGAGATTTTTTAGGGCCAATCAGTCAAGTTAAACATTAAGAGTGAATATATTGAACTTGCCTTTATTTGTTTATTTTCTCTCTCACTGTCTATTTGAAAGATTTTTGACAACACATCTCTTGATCACCCGGTGGGTCTGTCCACTACAACCTTATGTGTTTTACTCTCTGCATTCACGTGCTCAGATCATCTTCATTTTCATTAAACAAGCTTTTGAACCTTTCCTGCATTGGGGTTTGGGAAAAGCAGTTTAGCAATTGTAGTATAGTCTCTTCCACAAAAAAAATACAGGCAGAGAAGTTGTTTGGAAGTAACTACATCTAACCTTCAAAATATTAATTCCCAATGTCTTGTTATGCAGTGACGAGGACAAGCTAAAGAAGCTCGGCGAGCTTATGAACGAGAGTCACTACAGCTGCAGCGTTCTATATGAATGCAGGTACAAATGCTTGGAGTATATTTTCATGAACCTGTTTGTACGATGACACTGAGGGATGAGCTATCATAAACCTCTCATGGCACATTGCCTTGTTTGTTATGCTTACTGTACTTGCTGCTTTTGTTTCATGTTTCTAGCTGCCCAGAGTTGGAAGAACTTGTAGAAACTTGTCGGGATAATGATGCTTTGGGGGCTAGACTTACAGGAGCTGGATGGGGTGGGTGTGCGGTGGCTTTGGTGAAAGAGGCTATCGTCCCTCAGTTCATCCTCAATTTGAAGGTATTTTGTCATTCTTTTTAGCGGAAAATTCCATTTCATTAATTGTAGAACTACAACAAGTTCCCTGTATTTTCAACAGGAAAAGTTTTACCAATCAAGAATTGACAAGGGAATAATCAGCAAGAATGATCTTGGCCTCTATGTTTTTGCTTCAAAGCCTTCAAGTGGTGCGGCTATTTTCAAGTTCTGATAGACTTTCTCCTCATCGAAAGATAGATCTTCCAAAACCGGTCATATGCCTGTCCCCTAGTTCTCTTTTTGGAAATAAACGTGAAGAATCCATTTTTTCTAGCTTTATTTATATCAAGACAAATGAATTATCTAAGGATCGAACAAAAATTGATCCTTTCTCATGATAATCATGTCCCCAATAGGTACTACTGATTGCACACATAAAACCTTCATGTATATAGAATGTCAATAAGCTTCTAAGTTTTATGTCAATAAACTTCTGAATTGGTAAAACGAAGCAGCATCCTTGCGGTCCGTACCATTTGTAATCTTATTTGACATGCACCATTATTTGCGTTCCAATGGTTAAAGGAAGAACTGTCTTTCACTTCATTTTAAGAGTGGTTTAGAGATGATTCAAATTTACTAATTATAAATTTTATTAAATCTCCTTACTTATTTTTCTAAATTCATTCTATTGATTTATTTAATTATCTCCAATAATGCTGTTTTTAAGTGACTGTTATTATTTGTAAAGTATTCTAGCAATATATATATATATATATATTTACATCATCATCGTCACATTTAACATATATATATATATTAAAGGAAGTATATTAATATTTCTATGTGACAAACACTGGTTTTGTTGTGTGTGTACACGCGCGCGCGTGGTTTGAGACCATGGATTGCAAATGGCTTTATGGAATGGAATGGAATGCACAAAAAGTTAAAAATCATGAGCAAGGAGTGATGCCAATACTTTTAATCATATAAAGCTGACTAACAGTTGCGAGAAAGTAAAATTGAATTCATGGATCATGCATGCTCCAAAATTTAGCTCGGGAATTTATCTGTTTGTTTCACGTGATTTTGGGGGAGGAGCTGGTGGGTTGGGAGCGGGAGATTCTCGTGATCTATGTGGTAGCCGCTGATTGGATGGGTAAAAAAATCAAAGTACATTGTGCTGTGCCCTAAGGGGCTGTAGGGCCAGTAGAATTGGTCCACCTGACATATCCTATCTTGTAATGGGCGAAGGAGGATTCGGAAAATCCAGGTGCGCGAGTTCATGCTTCGCACCTAATTAAGAAGCTGTTTTATATTGTTTTTTTTTAAAATTTTTTTTGAAAAAATTTAAAAAATTTTATTTTTATTTTTATTTATTTTTATGTTTTTACATATTTTTATGTGCTAATTTTAAAAATAATTTTCAATAAATAAATAAAAATATTATTTTAATATATTTTTAAACAAAAAATATTTTTAAAAACAATTACAATTTATTTTCAAACAAGTAATAATTATTCGATATTTTCAGGAGTGAACCTCCATTGATATGAACATTCATAAAGGCAACAACTATTTAATCCACTGCTTTACATGCCTATTAGATATCTTAGTTATAGTTAGTTTTGAAAGTTTTTTTTTTTATATAAATTCATCAAAATAATATTTTTATTTTTTAAATTATTTTTAATATATAATCTAAAAATATTAAAAAAAAAAAGAAAAAAAATCATTTCCTTAAAAAACGCTTCTTAAAAGCAGAGCTAAACAGGCTCTACGTGGCAGTGTATTTGAAATGGTTCAATTACACAGATGCAACGTGGGTTTTCTGTCCGAATTATTTTTAGGGTTTGAATAAAAACAAGTTTTTCGTTTTGTTTTTCGTTGGCTGAATATCTCAGCTTGGATGAGAGTGACTTTCAAGATTTAATGTACCTCTAAGATGTGAATGAGTCAAGGAGATGTATTTGACGTGAGCGATGAAATTCGAGGATTAAATCTGAAACTGCGCGATACAGTGTTAATTATCAGCTACAGCATCATCATCGCAACCTCTAGCCCTGGCAAGCATCCTGGGCGTCCCTCCTGGCACTTTCATAAGCCAATATATATATATATTTCTAGAACAATATGGAAGTGATAAGTGGTTTGTGGTGGTCTCACACATTTCAATTGATTGCTTGATTATATATCTAATAATTCCCAATAATAAGCTTGGCATACCAATCTAATAAGTACTAGCAATGTAGTTATTTTTATAGTGTTTTTTAATTTCAAAAAATATTAAAATATTTTTTATTTTTAAAATTTAAAATTTTATTTTTTGATAATAAGATATTAAAACGCTACGAAAATACTAAAATATTCACTTTAAAACAACAACAATAATTAATTAATAAATATTTTTTTAAAAACGCAATTTCAAGTGAAATTCTTTCATGGTCTGTTTGTAAGTAATATATATATATACTGATACACACACACACACACTGATATATATATATATATATATATATATATATATATATATATATATATATATATATATATATATATATATATATATATATATATCAGTATAAGATGGAATATTTTTTCTGAAATAAAAAGGAAAGGAAGAAAATGAAAACGAAACTGGTGCCAGGTGTCGGTGAAGTTTCAGGACAATCACATCACCTGGTTTTCATAAGAAACAAGGAAAGTATTAAGTGTTTTTCTTTCTTAATTAATATTTAGGATTCAACAATTGAAGTTTGAGGAACTACCAGAATCCTTTTTTTCTTTTTTCTCGCAGAAAACCCTCGTGTCCTTCCCTCATATCTCGCTGCTTTCGCATTCTTTCTGTCTGTTTTCTTTATATTTAGTATATTGCTATCTGTTGCTTTATATATATTTTTCTTACATTGATAGATAGATAGAGAGAGAGAGAGAGAGAGAGAGAGAGCCCATTTTGACTGTCGTTGTCTGCTTCGGATCTGGGGTTTTCTCCCTTTCTCTTTAAGGTACTTATCCACTCCTCTTTCTTCTTTTTTTCATTTTTCTTCCCCTGTTGTTTTTAGGGTTGAATTATAAAAATTAACGGGGTGCTTTGGATTTGTCTATTTGATCCTGTAATCTGCAATGTATTGTCTTGTGGTTTTGCTTTGGGGGTATGATCAGTGCCTTCCTTGCTTTATTTTCAAGGCTTAAGGGGTTCTTTGTTTTATCATCAAGTTTTGAGCTTTTCTTATGGGTGTTTTTGTATTTGCCTGTTTTGTAAAGGAATGTTAGAGTCATTTTATTTGTTTTGCCTTTTGTTTTTCCAATCATGTACACTTTGCAGATTGAAGCACGACTCCAATTTTGGGTCTATTACTGCATTTGGAGTGTGGCTAACTTTTTATTCCATTATTCAAACGCAGGGTTTTGTTGGTTTTTGTAATTAATTTTGAGATTGACTGCCTGTGTTTCTGAAGGAATCGAGGATCGAGGCTTCATTAGTGAAAAAGGCAAGTTAATTTGCTATTACTGTGGGCTCTGTATGTCTTAATTTGCAAGTTACAACTAGAACGTGTTGATTACTTGAGGACGTTGGATATCTATATCGTCAATGCTCGCAGTGCTTTGTACTTAATCATGTAAAAAAAGGTTAATTTCGTATGAAGGGCTGACTTTGAGGTTTAATTTCTTTTAGTGGTCTTGTTCTTGTGAATCTATTTGTTTAGAGTGAGAAACTGAAGATATCAGACTGGCTTTGTTTGCTGGAAAAAGATCAAATGGCTCCAAGTGATAGAGATCTTGAGGTTGATCTTGAAAGTGGGGTGAAAAATAGCGTTGAAGATTCATGTAAAGATGCAGGTTCAGGAGTAAAAACACAAGCCAAGGTTAGTGGGGCATTCGCTGATGGGACAACTGATGATGAAGAGAGGGTAAATTTGTGTGGCTATGTGTCAGACTCTGGTGGTGGTTCTGTAGACCATGCGAATTTGGAGGATGAAATATTTGTTGATCAAGCAGAGAAGAAAATGGTAAAGGAGAAGCATAAAAAGAGCAGCAATAAAAAGCCTCCTAGGCCTCCACGAGGTCCATCATTGGATGCTGCAGACCAGAAGCTGATCAAGGAGATTTCTGAACTAGCCATGTTGAAGCGTGCAAGGATTGAGCGGATGAAGGCCTTGAAGAAATTGAAAGCGACGACAAAGCCATCATCCAATAGCAATCTATTTGCCATGGTGTTCACCGTTCTGTTTTGCCTTGTGATTCTCTTTCAAGGTAATGCTTGTGCAAGATTTGCTCACATTATTACTGCTTTAGTCTTTAACCCATACTTTGTTCAAGCCAATGGTTAGGATACAAATGTTTTGTGGGCTAACTTATGCTTTAATGCTTGCCTTTGATTTGGACTGTAGAGTTTTTAATTTTTGTCTGAATTTCCCAATCATTCGTGGGTGGGCTTCTGAATCTTAATTCTGATACACTATCTTATGCTGAAATGGTTTTCTGAACATTGCCCAGTATGTATAATGTCGGCTACATGTAACAGGGTTCTAGTTTTCAAAACAACTTTGAATCATGTTCTAGTGTTGTCCATCTATTTTCTTTTTCCTGATTCCTCTAATTTTTCAGACATCCGTAATTTTTTTAAATTTTTTATCTATTTATTATAAGCATTTTCTTTCTTTTTACTAACTTATGATCGTAGTGTCATGCATATCATTTTGCAGGAATGTCATCCAGAGCTACTTCTGCAAGCTCAATGGGATCTCCTGTTTCATCAGTGACAGCGGAAGATGGTTTAATTTCAGTTCAATACTTTAGGAATCCATCTGCAAGCGAATCTAATGGACCTGGGTCTGGATATCCAAAGTATGTCGTGGATCATATTTCTCCTGTTATATCTTTCACTTTAAGTATTTGTACTTTCTGCTTTGGTCATATTGGGTGTTGATATTAATGTTATGATCAATTACCAAACTGTTTCTTTGTCGATACATTGCAGCTTCATAGAAACAATTGCTGGCTCAGATCCTCCCACAAAAACAAGAAGAACTGTGAGATGAGCAGGGAAAACAAGTCAGCTACTGTAATGAAGCCTGTATTGTTGAAAGAAATTTACCTGTTTTCTCGCCTTCTAATGCAGGCCATATACTTGCACTTTTTTGTACCAATATCCCTCCAAAATCAAAGTTTGTGGGGTAATTTATCCCCTAAATGTATAGTGACTGGAATGAGTTGAATTACTGAAAAAGTTTATTGGTTTTGGGGGGCGGGGAGGGGGAACAGTTTTAGTGCTGCGGGCTTTTAGGTTGAGCCAATGATGATAGGTTGCCTCTTCACAGCTGACGTACTGTATAATTCTCCATAATGAAACAAATGCTGCTTTGTTTGTGAATTGATTTGCTAGATTTAAATGAATTTTGTATCTTGTTATACATACCATTTTTTTTATTGGATGAGCAAAATGGGATGGAATCGGTAGGATGGCGTAAATATGAAGCTGTACTATATATGGATCCCAATGTTTTAAAATATCAGGGAACCGAAATGACCGTGGTGATGTTAGCCTGTTGTCTGTAAAATATAACATGGAACATGTTTGTGTTTAAATTAAATTGCAATGGAAAGACCTGGGATTGTCCGTCAGATTTGTTGTTGTCAATACGGTATTTTTCTTCTTCATGGATTGGTGCTCGAAATCAAGGGTTTCTTTTTTTTTCTTCAAGATCTTAGCCTTATTAGTTTATTTTTGTTTGTTGTTATTTTTCTGTCGGTTTAGTCGGTATCTCCTGACACCAGCTACTGTTTGAAGATTTCATTTTAGGAATTTATTTACGCTACATACCTGGTTCATGCAAAAGACAACAAGGATATGATATTGTATGATTAATGGAAGAAGAAATTTGGTTAATTAAAAGCAGCAGAGCAGAAGCAGCAGCTCAAAGGGATATAGGAGATTTTAGATAAAATATTCATTTCTTCAGCAATATGTTGATGATGGCCACGGTTACACCACAAAGGTCTAGCATGAGTTGTTTACTGTCAGCAAGTGGTGATTTCTTCGACACTTTGCATGAATCAACCTCATCGACAGCATACGATATCCCGTACTTAGCAAATCCATAGCCACCCTTATTAAAGGCACTGATAGCTTGGGGAAGAATGTACTGCACAACTGGTATGTACACTTCAGCACAGTAAGCTAGGGATTGTTCTAGCATGGGATCTTTGGTTTGTTTGACTAGTATTTGAATGTAACTTAGCGTATCAGCTGCATTTGACAAAGTGATGTTTGCCATTATGTCGGCTAGACCTTGAACATCTGCATCCAAACTCTTAGGATTTGATTGTAGAGATGAGAGACAGAGATTGTAATCAGGTGTCTTCTTGCAAGTTTTGTTTATCAAATCATCACATTGGATTTGTGGTGCAAGAAACAAAAGGAGGAGGCAACGGAGAAGTAAGACGGACGATGAAGAGATAGGATGTTCCATCTCTGCTGGGAATGCAAAAAACTAGACTTGGTGCTGTTGTGTGGTTATTAGGTGGTTTTTAATAGGGAGTTAGGCTTCTCTTTCTGTTACGAAATCAAATTTCATGACATATGTTTGTTACTGTGAATATATTTGCACAGGTGTTTCTCAATGAAGCAAGGGCAGAAAATGTCTCGACAGTTCAGGATGTGGTTGAGTATACTCTTCCTATACTTAGCGAAGGGAGAAATGGTGGCATCACATGCCCCAGCTTAATTTTATTATTGTTATTAAATTGTGGCTATAGCTAGCTTGTTTGTAAGGTATTCCATCATGAATGATGTTTGCCATTAGAGTCTGAGAAGTAACGTACTGAGAAAAGAAACAGAGTAAAACACTAATACAAAGGAAGCCAAATTTGCGAAACCACAGTTGTTTTCTAATTGCTGTCTCCTCCTTTCAAAATCATTTTGGAGATGTGAACCGATGCTTAAAATTTCCAAGGTTTTAGGCCTGCTCTTCAATTAAAAAAAAAAAGATTTTTTTAGCTGGTCTTGTATAAGCAGACTCGGGTGCTAGCACACGCTTGCTATCGATCTGCAGTCAGTATCTGCAAAACGTAAGGATTTAACACGACCACCAACACGTTTTGTCTTAACTTGTGGATGGCTGCAAATTACACCATACATCTTCAGTGATTCCTTTTGAGTTCTTTTTATTATAATTGTGAGGTTATGCGCTCGCGCTCGTAAAAAGAACACATCCTACATGATAGTGTTGGATTTGTCCTTGTATTCTGTATTTTTTAGATTAGTTTATGAATAAATTGAAAGATTAAACCTTGCTTGCAATCTCTCATATTAACCATGCGGGTAGAAGTTGTTGGCTCCTCAATTTTATCTAGCTGGGCACATATACGCTCCTTCTGAGATAGGGTCCTCATCAGCCCGCCACCGAGGCGAGAACATATACCCTCACTATTTAGCGTTTACTTTTGGACAAAATTCTGCGTGGTCCCACAAACCTCAACTTTTATGCAAACGGATCCTTCTAATTTTATTCCTGTGGAACTACTCTGTCCAGTCCATTTATTAGATAGCCGTCAGTTAAGAGGACAGTGGTACTTGTCTTCTGTAAATTGAAAACAGAGGATTTAATTTGATAAAAATAATAAATTATATGGGTTGAATTGATTGGATTTGAGAGACTATGAATGAGTTTTTCCATTTATTATCCCACCAGTGAGTTGGCAGGAAACTTCAATCGCAAACTGCTGTAGTTTTTTCAGTTGGAAAGCAAGTTCAACTGTCAAGTTGACTGTGGCTTTATTTAACAGAAATTTAGGCTTATGTTATGCCTCCACAGACAAATAAAACGATGACTTGAACTTGGTCCATCAGAACCATAATGAGCTCCCCTACAACTCGATGCAGCACTTGGAGATCCTATAACATCACTAGAAAATATCAGCGAACTGGTAATCTCTAAATCTATCTTATGAGCTAACTTCGGTGGCTAACTACTTGAAAGTTCAAATATTTGTGACCTTTCCAGATTCTTTGGTCAATTGGGGTTGGGTTTATTTCCTGGGGCGGTGAAAAAAACCACCGCAAGTTAACTTGGCCGAACGCCTCTTAACATTAGGCATCCAAGTCCAAAACAAAACAGATGGGAAAAAAAGAGCTTATTCGGCAGAAGACAATAATAAAGATTAAAGATGCCAATAATTCACTGGTTCGAACTGAACTGCTGCCTCGAGTACAAAAACTTAGATACAGACCTGACAGACTCTTAGCAATTTGTCCAGCATTGAAGTGAATTACTACATAACAAAATAGACGCTAACTAGTAACCAAAATAAGAAGACAGAGAACATAATCAGAAACCCTTCTGCAATATTTTGATAATGGCAACTGCCACATCACTAAGATTGCTTATAAGGTTATTCCTGTCGGTTAATGGTGATTTATCCTCACCTGAGAAATTTTTTTCGCAAGCATCAGCTTGTTTGGAAGCATCAGAAAAAACATAATTGGCAAAACCATACCTTCCTCTAATCAAAGCATCAATGGCTTGAGGAAGATTGTACTTGACAACTGGTATGTACAACTCTGCACAATCAGCCAACGGCCTCTCTAACGATGTCCCAGATGCCTGTTTAACTAAACCTTGGATGAAAATCAGGGTGTCGGTCGCATTGGACAAAACAAGATTAGCCATTTTAGAGGCCAGAGTCTTAACGTCAGTACCTGAGTTTGGCTGTAAAGACAAGACACAGAGGTCGTAAAAGGGTGTCTTCTTGCATATCTGGTCTATTAGATCACCGCATTGAATTAATGGTAAAGGAGCCGAGAGAAGGAGGATGTGAAGAAGAAGAATGGACAGTGAAGAGACTGATGCTCTCATTTTTTTTGCAGAGCTGAAAAGGAAGATGGGCAGAGCAAGGTAGGAAGGGAATTAGATTGGTTCGCTGATGCTGCTATGAGAGATTTTGTTTGCTTGCTTAATGTGTTCTGAAATCAACTCAAATGTGGGTCTCCTTAATTCTGAACCACTGCCCACCTTATATATAATAATGTCTCCATTTGTGGATTGTCTCTGCCGTCACCCTTTACCAGTTTCAAATGGAGTTCCTTTCACATTATACTCTGATGTTTGTTAACTGAACTCGTGATCTCATTAATCATTGTATATTTAATTCGGATCCTCAGCTCACAGATTATTAATTATGTTTAAAATCTTCTTGTGAGATATAAAACCTGGCCATGTTTTGAAGGACACGTGGAGTGCAATTCGTGGTCTCCAATGCTTTTATCGGACATCAATTGTCTCTTTTGTTGCTAGGAAAAGCATCTCACAGGCTGGCTCGTGAACTTCTGGAATGATCCAAAGCCTGGCGATGATAGCACTGGTTTGAAATGATGTTCTTCAGATGTTTATTAAAAACGGCGAACCCTTTCACAGTGCTAACAAGTTTGGAACAGTGCGTGACAAAAGTGAAGACTACTGTTTTGGCTTGATCTCAAGCTCCAACGTTCGATCAGACAAATGGACAAAATCACTTCGACTCGTGAATTTCTCTCCATGGATCTCTTTACTGTGGGTCAAGCCCATTTTATTAGCTCTCCGCTTTTCTTTTTATCTCTTTCACGAGCGGTGTTGCTGTCGTTCGAGGTCTATCGTCTCCATTTTACATCTATATCCACATAAAAAAAAAAGGTGAACAGTGATCCCTCAGTTCTAATTATATGATAACAATATGGACTGGTAAGATGGGTTCACTATTAAATTATAATGTTAACTTCTTTATTATCAAACCCCAGCTCTTTTAAAGGGACCCACCCAATCGTTCTTAGCAAATCTTTTTAAGAAGATATGAGAATGCAAGACTCTTTTTTCTGGGGATCAAATTAAAATTTTGACAAGCAAGAAGCTCACAGCCCCGCAGCAGACCATGTTGTTTAGGTTTGCTTTCAGGTTCAAGCTTTTAAGCGTAACTTGATTTTCTAATCTCATGGGGTATTTTTTTAAGCTTAAATTTACTTCAATGGAGGATTTGAATATGTGGTCTGTTGTTCCCATTAGACTGGAACCATCTCAGCAACACGCTGTGAATACAGACAGCTATACAAGCCATCATATTAAAAGAAATATTTTGTTTTGGATTACACCAACATTATTTATCAATCAGTCAAGCGCCTCTGCTTCTTGGATGGTTTGATTTGAATTGTTTGATTATTTGGGAAATACCTTATATTAAAATTATTTATAGTTTCCATCAGTTTCTTATTCAACCAAGTTCATTTTATATTGTATGCATCTAAATCAAACGTATTAAATCCAGTTCTAAATTTAGGGAGAGAAGGCGAGTTCATAAACATCTCAAGCTTCATGCCTATAAATTTAAAAAGAATTTTTCCCCGTTAATCATTGTGCCTGTAATACAAGAAAATATCTTGTTAATTAGAAATTTCATCATTTCAAGAATTTTCAACAATCTTACCGCATCACAATGTCATTATCTTTTAAATTTAAAAAAAAATTACGATAAATGAACTTGTTTTTGTTCTCAATGAATCGAAGACGGCCTTTTAACACCCTTTCAACCACTATCTTACCGGAAAAAGTGGTGGCAGGCATGGTGTTCTCTTCGATCATGCCAGGGATAAAAACGGAAGGCAAACGAATTTAAGAGACAAAAATGAAAACATCACCAGTTTAAAAAATGCAAATGTCCCTCGAAGTCATGCAAATCACAAACATACAGCCTATGAACAATGAGGATTTTCTCATGCTTATGAACAATAGTCAGCACCTCACTATGTTATAGTTTAATAATAACCGTTAATAAATAAATATTACAGTTTTTTAAAATTTGTGATCTAAAAGCACAAAAATATGCTTCCGAGTTATAGAAAGCAACAAAGTGGGGCAAAGCATTGGCCAGACCCCTCGTACCTGTGATTTGTGGGTTCTCGCTTCGAATGCATATTTTTGTGAACGAGAAGCTGATCGTTTTCGTTAAATAGCTTCCTCTTGTGTGTTGGGAAAAGTGATTCGAAATGCCAAAAAGATTCAACTTCCCATGGCCTTGATCATGGAGATTCTGCTCGCATCAGTCAACGCCTGCCTCGCGATAATCGATCATGAAAACCACCTGACACGAACTGGGCTCTTTCTCGGCATTGTGGCAGATTTGCAGCCTCTCTTATCCAGTGCTCAAGGAGCGACTGTTTTAAAGTTGTTGCACAGGATTTAACCAAAACAAAATTTGTGGCACATGAACTTACAGTAGCTTTACACCAAAACTTCAAAGGAGAGCGACTGCTTTAGTTCGAAACTTCAGAGCTGGTCAGTCAGGTTCGTGTTGATTGCATTCTAACATGCCCAACTTCGTTCCCTAACGGGTTCAACTGTCAACTCAAGAAATGTAAAAGAAAAAAAAAAATAGAATGAAAGCATTGATCCACATAATTTACACAAGTCCCGTCTATTACAAACTCCCTTTCTTTTTTATATCTTTAGAATTCAGCCTATTTATGTTGTTTTAAAGCTAATATGC
The DNA here is from genome assembly GCA_015731905.1 of Salix dunnii. NCBI lineage: Eukaryota > Viridiplantae > Streptophyta > Magnoliopsida > Malpighiales > Salicaceae > Salix > Salix dunnii. The sequence goes on along the minus strand of CM027666.1, from coordinate 6,055,683 downwards.
TATCGCCAACTAAGTTTTTCAGTCCATGAGCCCTTAACCTAAACTCTAATCCCACCTGAATTTCTCTCAAGTAGGACGCAAAACAAGATCAATACCAGAACAGAACTGAGAGTCAGGGAGCATACAGTAAACTTTTAAACCCCGGCACTTGGGTACACGGTATCTCCATTGCTTTCCACAGACCCAACAAAGTAGCTTGGCAAATTTAGCGAATATGCTGGGGTCCTCCTTTGATTGTAGTCAAGCATCTTCCAGCATGCTTTCAATTTCTTGCCATTCCCACTGAAAAACCGAGCATTCTTTGGTAGTTCAGATGCTTGCACGATAGATAATTCCATCTTTCCACCAATGCCATAATAGCCACAGTATACACTCCTCGAGAAATCCTCCCCAAAAGGTTCTATACACACGAAATTGCTTCTACTGCGATTTAGGCCCCAGTAGAAAACAACATTTGGTTCAGATACATCCATATCAACATATTCCATGGGGTTGGGGTCACTAAAGCCCTGCACGGCTTCCAGCTGAAGCAAGTAAAACCTCAGAAAATGTAGCAAGGAAGGAGAGACCAAATCACAAGATTAAATAAAAACAATAAATTAAAAATAAATTCGTGTTTACTATTAGATCATTTACTTCGAGAGTGCCCACAAAATCAACACACTGGAGTTTAAATCTATCTGATTAGGGTCGGTGTACCTTGCATTGTATGACCCCAGAAAACAAGATTCTTCAAGTCTATAAGGCAATGGTTTGCTTGCTTGTCCAGGCGGTTGTACCGCCGTTTGGCTAAAATTTGATTTTTTTTTTAATTTTAAATGAATTTTTTTAGTATTTTTAGATTATTTTGATTTGCTGAGATCAAAAATGATTTTTAAAAAATAAAAAAAAAATATTATTTTGATATATTTCTAAACAAAAAACACTTTTAAAAACAACTAAAACTACACTCCCAAACATCCCCACAAAGATATACATACGAACTAGCATTGCTAATTCTTGTTTTCATCTTTGTTTACTGATTCATGCAACATCTTTGCACAACTAGTTCTTATGTGAATACCAAAATGAAGGAGCGCACATGAGCCAGTTACCTTAGTGGAAGTGTGAGTACTTGACCCAGCCCACCCAGTCTCCTAGCTCATCTCGATCAAGAGCTGAAAGGTAGATTTTGACAAATCGTGTATAGTTCGTTGAGAATGGAAAAGGCTCAAAAATTCTCCCCACGTCAAAGTCCAGCTTTGACTTTAGAAGATCCTGTATTGTAAGAACAGTTCGGCAGTCGTTTTTATAAAATACTCTTTGGTTAAGATCTCTATAGCTAACTAGAACAGAATCAATATATAAAACAGCGTCCCCATCTGGTTAAGGAGCTAGCTCCGAAACAGGCCCTCCCTCCAAAGAAAAAATTGCTAAGGAAACCACAAGCAAATCGCACTGTAGGTAAATAGTCAAGACAGGTATTACAGTCTCAATTAAATAACAGACATACCCTAGTCATAGCATGCCCTCTGAGAAACTCTGCTCTGATCTTGTTGAATGTGCTTTTAGTGACATTTGAATTGCAATGCTCGTATGGACTACATGGCAAACGAATAGGCATGTATAATCAAGTCTCAATCACATCTTCAACATTCGATGGCATTCCATCTTGCAGAATTACAGGTGTGGGCCAGGGCCACATCGCATATGTACTAAAGAAGTTTGAAATTAAAGCAATTACACTGGCGTTTGGCTGATTTTGGCAAACAAAGGCTGCTAGAACTGCTAAATGCACTCCTCCCAGAAACCCATTAGATGCAAACAAAGCATATTTAATAGGATCCATATTTTTTGGGGGAAAAGTTATTCTGACAAAGCTCATCCCAGATAGAAGCAAAGCACGAAACTGATATAACTAGCATGATGTAGCTCTTACTCTGCCATACACTCCTCGCTGTTTTGCCAACAGTTTAAGACATCACAGCATGGATTGGAAATTCTGAAACATCATTGCATAATAGGTAAGAAATGAAGAATCCGATACTCGTCAAAAAAACTGCTATCGCGAATCACTGCAATCTGAAAAATCTCCAAATCTATTGCAAGCAAATCACCTATGCACATAATTATAGTGGCAATAGCATGTGTTGCACAAGTAGAAAATTATAGTCCAAAAGAGCTCCATGTATTGGCCTATTTTGTTCCCAAGGGAAGCACCTAGGACCAATGCATTGGTGCAAGAAATTGTCATTACTTGAAGAAGAAAAATTGCAAGAAACTCGAATTTCATAAACCATGGATAGATCATGGCATAACCTCCTGTGAATAGTGATGCGGAGGCTGTAACAATATTGAGGTGTGCACATGCATCTTGTGAATAAATATGGGACTTTGTCCAAAAAGACAAGTACCAGCTACAGCGGGAAACTGATGTGTTAAAGTTGATACATGAACTAGAGTCATGCTGAATAAATCAATAGTTGAAGTCCTTGTGTGAATATCTACCTTCAGGTTTGGAACAAGCAGCAGTATCCGTTGATTAGCACATGTACTCCAGACAAACTCTTCCAACTGGTCTCATCAATATTCGTCAAAAGGGATAGGTTGTGTATGTCCATATTCTGCAGTTCAGCAAGTCAAGATGTCAAATATCTTCGTTATTAACAGCGGAGAAGAACCACGATCAATAAAACTTGAGCAGCACACAAAGCATCTATTAACCACATTACTATATACAATGAAAGCAATTTGTAAGAACGGAAAAAAAAAAATCAGAGTAAAAAAGCACTTCCATCATCTACTCAATCCTGATACGGAAAGAACACTGCAAGCATCATGTTTAGAAGAATGTTTCATCCACCATAAAATCTGTTCAAATCCAAGGTATGCATGCTTACTTTAGGAACATTTAAGACTTTAGGTTGAGCATATGGAATATCAACTGAAATCCCATCAAATTTAAGCTGCATCAAAGGAAGCTTTGAATCCTTCACGCAATGAATATCTGGTATTTCAGGCCTGCTCTCAAGTATGTTGCGCAAAACAATAAAAAAGTCCTCCTGCACGAGTAATGAATAATGGAAAAATCAAGAGAATACTTATTCCAGTCCACATAGTTAAACTAGATGAGCACAAACAGAGAAAACTTACAGCTATGGTGGCAAAGAAAGGACCAACACATAAGGCATCAATATCAGACTTTGGATCATGAACCTGAACGAGCCAAACAGGAAACAAAATTCACAAACACGTTTCACAGAGACAAGGTATGTGATCAAAATTAGCGAAGACACATTAATAGGAATGGTACATTCAAACCAAATTCACATGCCTAAGATCTATAGCGGAATGCTATGCTTGATTAAAAAACAAGAAAAGAAATTGAAAATTGGCACAAACATGAGGTAGTGAATTGGCGCATTGCATGCAAATTTAGGCAGATACGATCAGAGAGCCCTTAATTCAGAAAAACTAAGATCATTTATAGCACTCAACCACAGTGATGAAATTTGAAAATGTACTATCAGTAATCGGCATTTCAATCGGCAACAAAGACCTACTCCAAGTCCATAGGATCCATTAGTCAAATACAGTAGCGGATGTAGCTGCGATTTGTTGTTTGGTAAACAACGCTGCCACGCCACCTTCTTAGCCCACGCTACCGCAATCTGCAACAGCCATAGGGCACATTCATCAGAATTTTTCTAAAAGAATACATTGATTATTTTGCCAAAGTGAATAATTAGCACCGTTTTGAGCTTCTCAACAATAATCTTCCTCTTCTCTTCTTCTTCTGGAGATGGAAATAGTCCTTCATTAACTATTAACTACGGGGATTTTTAAAAGAAATTAAATAATATATAGATATAAAAACCCAAATCTGAAAGTTTATGAAAATTAAACAAAATAGCAGCAAATTGACTAATATACTGTTGAAAATACAGTATATAAACCGAACTTTGAGAAGCAAGAGAGAATTTTCGTCCCATTTGGCATTCTCATTGTGTTTCAAAACTGTTTGCAGGTGCAGCTGCTACTGCTTCTTGACGCTGAAGTTGCAGGAGAAGATGGGATGATGCAATTGCTGCCAATGAAAAAGAGAGGTTGCCAGTTTCGAAAGAGCAGCTGGTGGTGCTCGCTGATGATTGTTGAAAAGAGAGAACTGCATCCATGGCTGTTTTTAAGAAAGAAAGCTTCAACTAAGAGAGAAAGTAAGTTGTCGGAGGTCCTGTCGGCGTCAAGAATGGCTGTTGGTCGACGGTTATGCTACAAGTTTTTATCGTTGTGTCATCGTTTTCTTCCTCTCTGTTATGTTAAATTTGTTTTTGCAAAATTAGTCTTTGCCACAGAACACGATCATCGTGTTTGTCTGCGTTCGAGCGAAAAACATCAGAAATATACTTTTTAAAAACTACAGATCAACCATAGTTTTCGGTGTGACTCACAGTACAAAACTGTATTCCAAAAAAAATTAGACATATACTTTAGCTCTGCAGTGAGCTTTGTACGTAGAAGCTACCGCAAAACCAAATATATATAAACAGACCTCGACAAGCAAGAGAGAATTTTCGTCTTGTTTGATATTGTGATTTAAAAAAAAAAATGGTCTTTTATTTTTATTTTTATTTTTTATTTTAAATTAAAAAAATTAATATTTTTATATTATTTTCATGTGTTGATATAAAAAAAATTAAAATTAAAATAAAATCATTTCAATGCATTTTGAATTGAAAAAGAAGAAGAAAAGAAACAATATTAACAAAAACAAAACGAATTATACTATTGTTTAGCCTTGCGCTGCAAATAGATGAGAAAAAATATTATAAATATAAAAAAGAATATATAGGTATTCATACTGTATTTTTCAAATACAAAGAAAACCATGAAGTAAAACATGATGTATATTGAATTTTTTTTAAGATAGGCATTGAAATGACACTAAATATTATTTAAAAACAAATATAAAAATAAAAAAATATTAAATTAACATGAGCCAGTACAAATCAACTAACAGAACTTGAGTAGATTGAGTAAGATTATACTAAATATACATAAAAAAACTAAAAAGCTCAATTCTTAATTATTTTAATATTAAAAGATAAAAATATAAAAATATCAATGAAAAAAATGAGTGAAATTGTCATGCATTTGATTGAGTTTGATTTTTTTTTTATCTCTAAAATCACATTTTATTTATTATACAACAAGCACGCGTGGCTTTTATTCACAAATTTTTTATTTTTAATTTAAATAAAAAAACATATAATTGAACAAAAATTTTTTTTTTTCTTAAAAAGGGAAGTAAAAATACATTAAAAAAAGAAAGGTTAAAGTATAAAATGACGGGTAAAGGGTGAAACAGTAGGCAAGGCGCGTGCATGGCCTGCATGTCCAGCGTACCAAAAATAAAATATGATAAGTCTTTTTTTATTTCATAAGGAAAAAACATTTTATTTCATAATATAAAATAACACCCCAGTAAAAATTAAACTTATGAATGCAAAAATAGATAATTTTAGTAGTTAAAATCAAAGTTAATAAAAACAAATTTCTTGACCATTAAAATATAGTATCCCTCTTTCCTTTTAAATTAGAAATAAAAAAATAAAAACAATAAAGTTTTATATCGAAAGTAAACTCTAGAAAATTACTTGAACAAAAACTGATTATGTATTAAATAAAAGGAATAGAGCAAACTTTTCACTTAAATCAATAAATTTTTTTTCTTTCAATTTTATTATTATTTAACAAATCAACAGCAGAAGGCCTTCAACTTTACAATATAAAAATCCAATCAAGAAGGAAAAAAAATAATTAAAATAAAAAAAATATTCACCGCTTGAATTCACAATAACTTGTAACAGAGTGCGATTATAAATCGACGTGGAGATATCTTTGCGACGCCCATTTAATGATCTGGGAAAGAAGCCTGAAACTCATAAAAAAGAAAAAGAAAAGGGAAGCTTGGAACGTCATTGGCCACTGTAAAGAGTAAAGACACTTTCTGGAAAAGACAGCATCCAACTTGTACCCCCCCCTTTCAAGGCTTTCGAGCAACGGCAGCCATTCGATGAAATCAAGGACACCAATCTGTTCTTTACCTTTCCAATGTTGAGATTAATCATGGCTCTAATAGCAGGACAAACACAGGGACAGCAGACGTGATATGATGAATGAAAGTTTGAATTGATCTCGAGTACTTGAATTTTGAACTAGTTCAATGCTCAATTTCAATCCCAGCACGAATAAATGTTTCATTCTTTTTAGCCTCCACGAAAAATAAACCTACGCTCCACAGTGGTAAATACTTGCTCATTGACTCATTGAATATGAGTTGTCGGCAATTGTCTACCCTGCTACGCTGCTAGCTGCTTGTTACAAAACCGTAACAAAGACTGTTCTAAGTTCTAACTACAGGAAGTATACTTATAGGCACTAGAACCTATTTTTGCAGCCATTACAGCAATACTGATTACTGAAATTTATCGCAGCAACTGATCAAATAAGTTTAGCCCACATGAACTGGTGTGGACAGTAATTTTCCCTCGTCCCAGCAACCAAAATTCACCTAATTTTGAGACATCGTGCCAAGAACAAGATGAGACCAGACTTCGTCCTCTCGCATGGAGCACAAAGATTGTCGTCGTTTTTATATATGAACAAGGCGAGGCAAGATTTTATACTCGTGCCTAAACTCGAACACATCAGGAGTTACCAGTTACCATCAATCCCAGGCACCATTATAGATCCAAGAAAAAAAGTTAGCAGTAGTCAACTTTAACATATGGCGATCAGTTGATGGGCAGAAAGATAATCAAATTGCATCAACACACCACGCCATGTGACCATCAGACCAAAAAAGAATACACAAAAAAGAGCTAATTGTAGCCCAGTGTAACAAATTAACTAGGAACTATGTGAAGATAAGGGTATGAAAAATGGGTGCATCTCTATAATTAAACGATACAAATTTTCAAAGTCCCTCGCTAACTTACCAGTCATGTATATGTACAAGAAAATAATTCAGAAATATCGATCAGGCTGATCAGCCGATCTTCATCAAAGAGTACAGCCACAGAATACAAAGAAGTAGCACAGCATAGCAGCTAAAGCCACGGACTCCAGCACCGTAACAAAGGTCCACAGCACATCATCAATGAAAAAATCCAACCACCTGAAGCTCTCTGGACTCAACCTTGCTGTGAAATAGGAGAAATCAAATTCCGGCAACCGAAAAATTGACGATGATGGCATAGAGAATCCGAATTCCGGCCACCTGAAAACTGATGCGTACCACACGGGACGCATATCTCAGTAACAGGAATTTCCTTTTAATGCAAGAGGGTGCTGGAATTTTCCTACAAGTAGTGCCGAATCGAAGGTCGGATATTTATGAATTATTGGTGGGCTATTTATTCTGGTATGTTAAAAGAGGTTCCTTTGACGTGGTATGCCATAAATGTTGAAAGATCACGTGCTGCGTCCGTGCTGACTCAAAGCCAACGACTTTACTGTGAGATGGTAATCTGCTCTTGATAAACAGATGAGACCAGGAAAAATGAAGAGTTACCATTCCCTGGTCCTTGTTTCATTAATAGTATCAAAGAGCAGGACGGCAGCAGCACACGTGTTCAATGTGGATTTAAACATTTACTTTATTCCCTTCTCCTTTTCCTTTTTCCGGCTTGAACCGGTGGGCTTTCTCTGCGAGGGGAGGAGAAGATAATATTCGATCACAGCCATAAATATACCCTGAGCAAATTCAAGAAACCACCAATTTAAGATTCTCGGTGCTCCGGAAACGATGGTGAAAGTAGAACAGCACTAGAAGACATCGCCAAATTAAGAGGTCCTGCAGGCACGAGTCCATATCGACATTAATATCCATGCAAACTCTAATCTGCTGAGTCTATTCTTAGAGATTTCTCTATGTTCTCACCTCTTTGTTACAATTTTTCGGGTGGGTTTTGACGAGAAACCAACGTGAGAAGGATAACAAAGAACAATAACGTAGATTATTATTTTTCCCGAGATCACATATAACCTCTGATTTTTAATTTTATTTTCAAGTATTTTGTTTTTTCAAAGAAAATATAAAAAGTAATAAAAGTCTCAAACAAAATAAGAAAGATAAAACTATTATATATATATAAATAGAAAAATATATAAATAATTGAGAAAATATATTTTATCTTAAAACTTTAACTCATCAGGTTTCAAATTCCACCGAGCGAAATTGATTGTATAGCTTAACTTAATAATTTTATTTTTAAAAGAAATATTATTTTAAATTTATTTATTTAATCTCTTACACTCATAATTCAAACTTTAAATTGAATCATGGATGAAACCAAATTTTATATATTTGAAAAGATAAATTTCTTATATTAAAAATAACATATATCAATTCTTCATCGTCACTGAACAAGTTTTTTAAACGTGCAAGTAATTGCTGGTGCGTTTTCGTGTAGTCTTATCCCATTGTTTAATCTTATGGCTTTAATTGTCTTGGATTTCTAGAATCCAATTCTATTATTTTAAATTTATTTGAGAAATGTATTATAATAATAATTTTTTTTATTTTTTAAAAATTATTTTTAATATTAACACATGAAAATAATTTAAAAATATTATTTTTTTAAATTTAAAATAAAAAAAAAATCAATTTTTTCAAAAATATTTTTAAAAATACAATTTCAAACTAACATGACTTTAATTTGCCAAACTACCCAGCAACAGCTCTAGTCGATGGCTTGTACACCGCCAACAAAATACCATCATGTGCCTTCGGACCAACGTCATTAATCTTTCCAATTTCAAGTTTAAGGAACATTTTCTTGCCTTTTACGCTAACTTGACCATCAAAATAAACACCATAGCTTGTTGTAACTAGACAATAGATTAAAATCACCTTACCTTTGCATGAATCTGGTGCAAGGGATAACGACTTGATTTTTTACAAGCTAATCAAAATTAAATTATTATTTTTCTACAATTAATTCAAATCCTCACTTGTTTTTATTTGCTTATCTATTTGAATTATTTTACAAGCCAATAAAAATTAAATTATTTTTAGAACGACTTGATCACGTATTTTTATATTGTTACTGGACAGAAATTATTAAAATTCTACTGATGTCGACTGCGGAGTTTAAATACAGAGAACCAAGAAATTAAAGGACGCTTCTTTGAACAGCAATCCAATAACTTGTCTCAAAGAGCTGACTGCATATCGGGAAGCAAAGGGAGGAAGAGCCTAAACTTGAAAGGCTGAGCTGAATCCTGCCACGGGCCCACGATCATAGCTATGAGATTTGATCTGGGCTGGGCGGGCTTAAAACCTAGGCTGTGCGTTGTGAAATAAACTCAAGTCCACCCAGCTCTTCATTATTATGTTTTTAAGAAAACCTCGTTGTCATGGGATTAGATCGGCTTTTGTAACCAGGCTAACCGTTGCTGTTGTGGTTGGTTGGATATCAGGTTTCGTGATTATAGTTGAATTTATTTTTAAAAAAATAAAATTTAAAAAAGCTTATGATGATACATTTTATTTTTTAAAAGTTATTTTTAATATTATTATAAAATAATTTAAAATCACTCAAAAAAATAAATTTAAATAAAAAAATCTTCCATTTTTTTAAAAATACTTTTTAAAAAAAAACAATCATTCCGATGTCATTGACATGTACACGCTTTGGAAATCTGTGGACAGCATTCACTGCTGTCATTGACCGATCCGATCAGCTACGTATTCAAAGGGTCACAGGTCAGTGACTCTAGTCCATGCCGAAATAAAATTCAGCGACGCGAATCCACCAGAAGGTCCAGAACAAATATTTCTGAAAAACTTGAACCCACCGTTTGAAACTCACCGGTATGATTTAACGCGTGAGATTATATTTTTCAGAAGAAATAACTAAAATTGGCACCACCCCTTTTAGTGGGCAAAAAATATTAATTAAAGATAATTTCATGATAAACGACGGCACTTAGGGCAGTATCCAACAAAGGGAAGTGACAGTACACGGTTTGCTGGAGTCATATTAGATATCCCAGCAAAGAAGAAGAGTTTGAATTTGCATACCAGTCCATTTTTTGCCATCCAATGCCAGCATATTCTTTTACTTAGTCAATATTTGGGCTGTTAAATATATTCTTATCGTCTAAAATATTCAAGAGCATAATCGTGTCCACAGACCATTCTTTCAAAGTTTGGTTGGTATTATTTTAAATAATTTTCTTTATTTTTTATAAAAATATTTTTAAAATAATAATAAAATATTTAAATTCTTTTAAAATTAGTTTTAAAATACATTACCAAACAGAATCCTTATATGGTAAAATCGACAAGCAACCCATCATAAAGACATGCTAACTACATGAGATGTAAGGTTTTGATATAAAAAAATAAAATAGATAATATTTTTGAATTGATTTCAAAAAATATTTTAAAAAATATAAATAATGTTAAATGAGAAGGAATTGATGGACGAGAAGATCATTACTAGGTTGACGCGTCAATATCAGTAAGCCTGCAACTCTAATCAAGAGGCTAATATTATTCCTACAGATCCAAACCCTTGAATCAGGATCAGACGACTATGAAAGACCAAAAGGTGTTCAAAAATAAAAAAAATAAAAAGAAGAGAGAGAGTATAGTAGCCTACATGGCACTCATAAAAAAACATCTCTGTCCCAACTAACCGCTACTGCTCCGTTTCTTCACAGACACACCCTCTACCTCCTCTGCCATTTTCACACCAATAATAAAATTAAAAACATCCACAGCAAATCACAGATAACAACGCAGGGAGAGACAGAGCTAGATTTTGGAGCAAATTTAGTGTTCCGTTTGATACGTAAACTACCAGATCTGGCATCGCATTAACATGTATGCCCTTCATTTTGCTAATCTCAGCCGTGCTTGAATCGAACTTACTCAACCCAGAGTCCAAAAAATGCAGATCTTATCTCCTGTTACTCCCGGCCAGGTGCGGGGTTCTCCGATCTCATTTTGCTTTGGATCTTCATTGTTAATCTTCATTGTATAATTATTAGGAACGATGTTTGTTAAATTTCGATGCAGTTTTCTTTTTTGCTTGGAATCGTACCTGTATTTGCAGCTTGGATCTACGCCGAGTATTTAGAGTACAAAAAAAGGAACACCTTAGCCAAAGCGTAAGTTAACGGTCGCTGCCGCGAAAGTTTTGATTCAAGTTAAGTTAATTTTTTCTTAATTTGCGATGTTGGTTTGCTAGTAGGCATTCTGATGTTGGATTGGTTGAATTGGGGAACGAAGCGGTTAAAGAAGATGATAGAGCTGTTTTACTAGAGGGAGGAGGAGGGCTTCAATCTCCCTCTCCCAAAGCTAGGAGCTCAACTTCCACATTTCCTATTTTCAGGTACTACCTTTTTGAAATCCTCAATGGTTGTTAATTTTTTTTTCTTTTTTCATGCTTAAATTGAACTGCTGCACGTGTTAGTTATATTGCATTACTGTATTTTTTTTACTGTATTTAGGTTTTTTATAATGGAAGAGCAGTTCTTGATTGATAATCGCTTGACGCTTAGAGCCATGTAAGTAATTTGTTTGTTTGAATTAGATTAAGGAAAAACATTTAGTTTCTTGTTTCTTAGTAAATTTAAATGCAAGTTCTTTCTACTTTGCAGATCGGAATTTGGTTTCTTTATGGTCTATTTTTACATATGCGACCGCACTGATATTCTTGGCTCATCTAAGAAGGTGCCACTTCTTTGTGTCATGCAATCTTTATTTCTGGGTCTGTAAGTTTTCAGCAAAGCATGTGGTCAACAATAGCAACACTATGCTTTCTCTTAAAAACAATTGCAGCTGTAACATAAAAACATCAAACAGCTGACTCAGCGTGCTGATGGTTTATGTGCTTATCAGGATTAAAATCAGTAAAAGTTTGTTATTTTTATTTTAATGTTAGTGATTATGTTTTAACTTCTCTATTATCTGCCTCTGCAGAGTTACAATCGAGATCTTTTCTTGTTTCTCTACTTCCTCCTCATCATAGTTTCAGCAGTAACTTCTTTCAAGATACATCATGACAAGTCACCATTCTCTGGGAAACCTATACTGTATTTGAATAGGCATCAAACTGAGGAGTGGAAAGGCTGGATGCAGGTTTGTCATTCTTTCAGACAGCATGAGTATATGTTTTCAAACTTTTCTCTGAGTTTTCTTAATGTGTACAAGATTTGGCAACCAATACTCTGTAAATATCCGTGGTTATTTGGCTTTGACATCCTATACCTGACTTAAAATGTTGAACAGTATTGGCAAAGTCATCTTTTGAAGCATGCTTCAACAATTTACAGTTCATCTTTCCTTCATTTACATGTGTGTTTTTTTAACACCAATGCATGTTGAAGTTCTGAGATGTTTCTTTTATATGTTGGCTGGGTTTATTCATATGTGCTCTTTCTGTGCATGCCATGATGTATGGTCTTACCCATTTTTCTGGTGCCTTACAGGTACTATTTTTAATGTATCATTACTTTGCTGCGGTCGAATATTACAATGCAATCCGTGTTTTTATTGCTTCATATGTGTGGATGACTGGATTTGGCAACTTCTCATATTATTATGTTCGCAAAGATTTCAGCCTTGCTAGGTTTGCACAGGTATCTTTTCACCCTAAACATAGTTCCCCCTAGTTCTCTGCATGTTAAGGCTCTTCCAGTTCCAAGTTTCATCCATTTTCTTCTTTTTTTTTCTTGAGCAGATGATGTGGCGGCTTAATTTCCTGGTGCTATTCTGCTGTGTTGTCCTGAACAATAGTTACATGCTATACTATATCTGCCCAATGCACACTCTTTTCACTCTTATGGTTTATGGGGCACTTGGTATTTTCAGCAAGTACAATGAGATTGGATCAGTCATGGCTGCAAAAATTATTGCCTGCTTCTTTGTAGTTATTCTGATGTGGGAAATTCCTGGAGTATTTGAAGTGGTTTGGAGCCCATTAACTTTCATTTTTGGTCGGTATCTTGCTAAATGTTCATTTCTCTTGTTAAAGCATAGGGCTGCAGGTGGGGATCCTAATGCCTCAATGTACTGCAGGTTACACTGATCCTGCAAAACCAGATTTGCCCCTCTTGCACGAGTGGCATTTTCGTTCTGGCCTTGATCGTTATATCTGGATAGTTGGAATGATATATGCCTACTATCATCCAATGGTAAGTTCGGAAGATGCCACGTCATTCATGGAAGTTTTGTATGTGCTTGTGGTTCTTTAATGATGAGGTGGAAATGGAATTTGGAGTACTTTGAGTTTGTTGCCAGATAATTAGTGATTGTTATTTTAGGTGGAAGGATGGATGGAGAAACTAGAGGAGACAGAAGCGAAGCACAGAATATCAATTAAAACAGTTGTTGCAACAATATCTCTAGCGGTATTATAGCCCTGTGGACTGTTGTTGCTGTTGGTTATGATGACTGGTGATGATGTCACTAACAGATTTTGTGAATTTCCTAGGTGGGATATATGTGGTACGAGTACATATACAAGCTGGACAAGGTTACTTACAACAAATACCATCCTTATACCTCGTGGATTCCCATAACGTATGCATTGATCCCTTAAATGTGCTTGTAATAACTTTTCAGATTTTTGCTTATTGCTGTTGTTGTTTTCTGGTTGATCAGTGTGTACATTTGTTTGAGAAATGTCACCCAGCACTTCCGCTGCTATAGCTTGACCCTTTTCGCGTAAGTGGCTTATTAGTTCATTCATGTATTTGCTGATTTTCTCCTCCTAAAATTGAAGTTAAATTATTTGCTGGAGGCACTGATAGGAGGAAACCTTAGGGAATTCATTTTTCTGTGAGTCTGGATCTATTGTTGTAGAGCTTTTAGTGATTTTATTACTCTTTTTACTAGATGGCTGGGGAAAATCACACTGGAGACCTACATTTCTCAGATCCATATCTGGTTAAGGTATGATATTGTTATGCTGGTGATTTTGTGCATGCTCACACTGGTTTCCTAATATTGTTTTGTATAAACTTGCAGATCAGGAATTCCTGATGGCCAACCAAAATTGTTACTTTCTCTAATTCCAGACTACCCGATGTTGAACTTTATGCTTACCACCTCCATATATGTCGCTGTAAGCATCAATCTTTTTATTTTTAAATCTCAAAAGTCAACTAGTATAAATCAATCATTCACGAATCAGCATATCCTTTTTTGTATTTAGGTTTCTTACAGACTCTTTGATCTGACAAATACATTGAAAATGGCATTTGTGCCCAGTAAAGACCAGAAGCGCCTGACAAACAACATAATCACAGCAGTTGCAGTTTCGATTGCTCTATATTCACTGTCATTTGTATTCTTAAAAGTCCCTCAGATGCTGGTAAGTGTTGCATGTATAAATTCTTAATGAGTCTCAAGTTGCTTTGACACCAAGTAAATATGATTTTGTGCTTTCCAGCACTGAAGAACACTACCAGCAAAAGATAATGAAAGTTTCTGATTTCCATTTGCTGGTAAAATGGTGGAAATACACATCCATTCGCTGCTGCTTGCATGCCTCCCGTGGAATACTAGAATATAACTGCAGCTATAGAACCATTATAATTTATTGTGTGGTTTGTCATCCGGATGTACAGCTGGCTGATACTCATTGAATTTTGCAGGTTTGAGAGGAAACTGCAAGATTGCTATCTGTTACAGGAAGAACATATCCACAGCTAGATTTTGCCCTTGAAAGAAAATGAACATTGAGATGGATTCATTTCAATTTGTCACAGGGGAGATACGATGGAAGGATCAGTACCGGTGGTCTTAGGTCACTCGTTACTTATTGTATAGGAAGGTCGTGAAAGACATGACCTTCAACAGAGGTGTTATTTTTGTCATGTTTTCATCAATTGTTTTACAGCAATAGTAAAGTAATTACAGCAGCAATGTAAAATCCACCGATTAAAGCAATTCCAACGCTTCCGTGGGTTTGACTTTGTATCTAAAGCATATTGCACTAAACTTCTATTGGCTTAACGCTTGCCAATTTAGCTGGATGAAGGACATCTCACTACATCAGCATGTGGGATTATGATATTTGAGCTAGATATCAGCAAGACACTAGGGTTTAATGGATCTTGATGCTCATTTTAAGGTTGCTTGAAACAATAGGAGTCGTTTTACTAGCTAAGCTCTAGTGTTTGGTTATTGTCTCGTTATAAAAGGAGGAAGTATGTTTCTTTTAAACTTGTCCCGCTAGCACTTGCTTTTGTCTTCACTAAACTTGTTTTTGCTTTAGTACTTCTCCCTTCTGTTCTGGTGAATTAAACGCATTCTAAATATTCTCCTCAGTTTTGCCACTTATAATTCCGTAGGCTTTATTCAGCTCTACGAAGAATGGAGTACTAGCGTGAAAAAACCGTCTATCTTATGTCTAGGACCCCAGTTGGCTCAACACGAATTGTTTTATTTTAATGTACACCTACTCTCGAGATCTATTATTACGGCTTTTAAGAATTAAGACAAAATGCAATTTATTTGTTTTTGAAAAGGACGAAAATGCAATTGTTTTTCAGGACCACAAAATTACCAATAGCGCATATTTACCTTCATATTTATTGCGATATCATACCATTCTTTCACATTCTCAATAATGCATCCACAAATATAAATACCATAATAATCGTCCAAAGTAACTTTTATTAATTTTCAATCAATTAGCCCAAAGCCCCTGATAATGCTTATGTTGAGGAAAATCATATAATCCTTGATAAGATGACTTACACAACTCGAGTATATTAGCTGAAAGATGTCTTAATTAATGCAAAGGATATGTCCAGAACAGCGCGAAGGACTGCATACAGCATAAAAAACACACTTATCTCATATATGAATGAGGTTAAGCAAAGAGAAGCAGGAAATTTACTTGCTAGTTGCAAGCGAGAGAAAAGGAATGCTATGAAAGAGTAGAATCTTGGGTAAAGTGCAGTCAGAAATGATAGGATAGAAAAATGTATTGATAAATACCAGAGAAACATACCTAAGCCCACCCAAAAAGCCATCAAAAACAACTCGGCTCCAGGAGTCAAAAAATGATAGACAAAAATGTTCGGCTGTACAGGAAAAAGATCAGGCCAGATGCTGTCATGAACACACAACAGACTCCAAACTCCAGTTGATATCTAGCAACAAATTGCATGCTGCTCTGTGATTTTCCCATGAAGATTTCAACTTTCAGCTATTTCTCAATCTCTAAATCTCACAAGGCCCCCAAATAACTGTTTAAACCTAGCTCAAATTGATTCTGAAACACACCTTCCTCATTCTTTCTCATTTAATATTGTTACGCCATCATGTTCCTTGATGAATTTATTACGATTAAGCATTTTTCTTTAGGAAATCAACTCAACTTTCTGCTTGGTTCTTTGAACCAGAATAAACTGGTTTCCCTGTAATTCACACCTAATACATCAACCGCAAATCATACAGAATTCTTCAAAATAACCATAAACCTTATTTCTAACTGAGTTTCAAGTTTCAACCTTTTGGGGCACTGATATTCGCATGCTCACATGCTTAAACACTCCCTCCATTACACGTTATATACCAAACGCATTAAATAGCGCATCCTCTGTCAAATGGGGATATGGGTGTTCACCTAATGTCAAAACATATAATGAAATGTTGGATGGTCTTTTCAATGCAAACAGAATACAAGAAGCTCCTCGGGTAGTTGAAGAGATACAAGAAATGGAGATCAAGTTGAATTTTAGTAACTTATAATACCATTTTGTCATGCTGGAATGCTAAAAGATGCTTTGCAGCTTGTTGGGAAAATGCTGGTTGGGGTACCAAGCAAGGCGAGGTAAGACAGGCCTCCAGCTTGTAGATAGGTTTAAATAACAGAGGGGAGGGGTATCCAGACATATTTACATGCGCTGGTATTTTGGGAGATGAAGCCATTGTCATCTTGATAAGATGTTAAACGGAGGCATATGCCCCTATCATGCCACGTGGAATGCATTAATCAGTGGATAAGCTCCTTGAGTTTGAATGTTCCTGGAAAGTTCAAAAAGACAGATAAAAAAGCTATCCAGCAATCGATGAAATGCAATGGGTGCTTGCGTTTACTGAATATGTATGGGGTCTCCTTGTTGGGCTCCCTTGCACTCATGAAAGATTCTGTATTACTTGTTTGGCAATATAATCACTATTAAACCGATGCTTGTTGCTATAGATTACAACACTAATGGACATTTATGCCAATGCAGGTGCTGAACTTAGTCCATACCTCAGGTACAGTTGAAGCATCAGGGTCAATAACCAAGGGCTTCTTCATATATTAGAAATTGAGATCGCATGGAATCTGGTTAATAAGTTGGATTTTCAAATTGATTGAAACTCGATCAATACGGTGCCATATCTATGGATTGATATCCTTTGCTTCATGTAACTTTGCATAGTTCTCTGTATTTTGTTACCTTCACGGTCTATTCACTAGATGGTATTTGCAAGTGTAGAGAAAACCGCGCTTATAGTGACAACAATATCACATCTACTTGTATGTTTATTATGGTCCTGAAGAGACCGTGATGCTATTTTATTTTTTTGTCACAAAAAATTCTTCTCTTCTTAAACATTATCAAAGATGTTAATACGAAGGCACATGCGCGCGCACTGAAAGGAAAGCAGAAAACCAAATATGTGCAAATGTTAATTTTATTGCAAGATCATGATGTCCAAACATTGAAAACACTAAACCACTCACTATTATTTCAGTAACTAGTTATCTTCAAATATCTCATTGCAGATCCTCACTTTGAGAAACCACCAGAACAGTTTTTCGTTGCCACTGCTATACAAGTCTGTATTGTAAGGCCTCTATCTTTCATGCATCCAGCCTCCCCCCACTAGAGTTCTTGTCGTGGTTTGGAGCCCATTCAGTTCTTCTTGGTTTGCATTTTGTGAAGGGTTCATTTTTCAAGTCCCCCCCCCCCCCCCCGGCGAGAATGAGTGACATTTTCAGTCCGGCATTGGTTATTATATTTGGGATCTTGGAATTGTGCATGCTGTTATCATCCAATAACTTTGATTAAGTGATAGTATTCACGAAATCTTAATGTAAGCTTTTTTGATGAATCGTGAGAAGGAAATAGGGTACGCTTCTTTGAGTCAGCAAGCCAAAACTGGTTTTGCTATTGCAGGTGGAAGGATGGCTGGACGAACTTTAAGAGACGAGCAAACGCTGTATATCAATCAAGACGGCTGTGGCATTGTTATCTCTGGCGGAACGAGCAACTTTTGGCAATTTTTTGTTGCTGTTGATGATGATAAGTTCTGTGAAATCCTAGGTAGCATATATGTGCCAAGAGAACATGGATGTTGGGCTCACAGCCGCACACCCATGGCCATGTCAGGGCATCTGATGGCGTGAGTGCTTAGCCTTAACCTTATGGTTGAAGTAACATAACTGGGATACTCTGGAACTAACAATAAAGATGGCATTCCCATGATGGCTGGGCTGGGTTTGTCTGCTGCGTTGTATGAACTGTTGAACAACCTTTTGCACTTGCACTCTCGGAGTAGGCAAAGAAGATAACTGCTTGCATTTTTCATTCAGCAGGTGCTGTCAAATAAATCAAGAACTTTTTAGTACTTGTTCTGCTATAGCTTTGTTACATATCTAATGCTTGCTGCAATCATTCATACCGAAGGATATAAAACTTTAGTCCACACCACTCTGTGGACATAGTGGCGGCATCAAGGGCAATAAAACGAGAAACTGCAATCAATATCGTTGACATCATCATCACAACTGTTTTTTATACATCTTTTTGTTATTTGTGAGGTCTTAATGTTGTTTGCTTTTGCATAAAACGAGAAACGTGTTCATTTTTATCTCCACACCCTTTTTTTTTGTTGTTGTGGTATTGCAAAGCCACGCGCAGAAAGCAAAAAAGAATATCCACATATTTTCAACGAGAGCTAACTTTATTGCGGTGATAGCAAGAACTGGGGTCCGGGCATTGACTGAAATACAGCTGAAATTACAAAACCGCTCGCTTTTATGCCAACTAGTAAGCTTTAGGAATGTTGCAGATAGGCTTTAGCAATTCGACCATCAGCCCCGTTTGGGTAGAAACCTCCAGGGGTACTTTCATTACCGCTACTGTACACAATTCTTAGTATTTCCTCCGGAGTCCTTGCATATCCAACTGAGTACTCATCTCCAGCAAGGACATTGCCTCTAACTTGCCCCTCAGCACCCAACTTTTCGGGAACGACAAGGCCTTCATCTTTTATACCTTCTTGTCCCAGCTTGTTCCTCAGATCTGAAATGCGATTTGTGAATTCTGCCACAGTTATCCCATATGGGTGCAACCTGATCAAGGCATGCTCATATAACAATCCTCGGATGACTGCATCTTGGCCAGACTCCACGGCCAAAAGGCCTGCAACAAGCTGAACATACACAAACAAAAACATGTAAACTTTAACAATTATGAACCTAAAAACATTACGGTGGAGTGTTTGAGAGAGTGAATCTGTTGAGTCATGGACTCAGAGAAGTATCATCACCCTCTTGGAAGCAGCGGCCTGGAGTTTTGGGTTTGCCCCAACATATCCAGTCAGTCCAACATAAGGGATGACATAGGATGCGATAAGATAGTGAAGTGAAGAGGCATAAGGATCAAAAGGTGGAGACAATCTTTTCCCAAATGCAGCATCCATGGTTTTTGCAAATGATTTTGTACTCAAATCCAGCAACGGCCTTGGAAATCCCTGCACAGTATTCTTGATTGCTCTGCATCATGAGAATGCAGTCACATTAGACGTCTGAAATAAAAGATACCCGACTGATTGGTGGATCAATTACCAAGCCAAAGATGTGAAAAGATATCAAACCTCAAGTGTCCCACTTCTTGCCATGCAAACTGCTTGATGATATCTCTAGTGTAAGGATCAAGATTTGCCTTCTTGGCACCCAAGGGTCTCGGCCCTCCCATGGTTAAATTTGGAGCAAAAGAATCGAGTCCTTGACCCATCGATCCATATAAAAAGAACTCAGCCTCAAGGTACTCTAAATTTAAAGGAAATTCAAGAAGATCAATATCTGATTGTGGAATTGGAGAGTCTCTCGATCCATAAGTAATGAATGGAGATGAATAAGAAGTTGGAACTAGGAGGAGGATTAGAGACGCAATAATAGTGGCCATGGTGGTAGACGCAAATAGTTCAGCCATTTCTTTTTTGAGATGGATTTTCTTTGCTAGTGATACAAGTCACGGTCTTATATACGTACATATATAGGCTTAGACTTTGTACAAGTGTAATGCTAGATGGCAAGTTGATCTACAGAGTCAAAGAAATTGCATGACACGTGGGATCTGTTGGCAACTGAAAGAGGAAGATCAGGAGAGGGATGGCGTTTTTGGAGCAAAGCTTAGTGTTGACTTTGCTTGGTGAGATGTCTACTGGAAAGATCATCCCGGTTGGAATTTAACAAGAGATTGCGGTAAAGATTATACAATAACCACGAAGATATCGAGATGCAAGATGAGGTTAAGACTGTCTAGTGCCAAACCACCTTGTACAATTAGATTGTCAGAGAAAATATAAATTATTTTTATTAAAACTTATCCAATCATTTAAGTTTTATAATATAATATTAGAATTTTATTACCCAATAATCATGAGCTCAAATCTCACTATTTTTATTTATTTGATAAAATTAAACACAAGATAATATAGACTTATTTGCAATTTACTTAAAAAGATTAAAAATATATATTAAAAAAAATATTAATTATATTTTAGATTTAATCATCTAACAACTTAAATTTTTAAATAAAATAATTACATAACTTTCAATCATATACATGAAAAAGAAATTCCCAAAGGGAATGCAAAATTCAGTACATGAATAGAAATTCATAAAGGGAAGCACCCGTACGTTTCTCTTTCTAACCATACCTTTAGCTCAGGGTCTCGCTCGAAGTGTATGCTGTGGCATGCTTTTGTGCGGATTGTTTAGAACCAAAGGCAAGGTAGCTGCGGTATTTTTAGCCCAGCAAACTTGAAAAATGTTGGGGGCTGGGGGCAAATTAAAACATTCTGCATTCCAGATTTCGTATTACTCAAAACTTATGATTGCAATCGAAATATAACCTAACTTGATTTGCAAGACTAAATGCGTGGCGATGTCATTGATATCGAGAGCAACTTCCGAGAAGATTGCATAAAAAAGAATAAACACGAGTCAGAGTGGCTCCATCATAGATCATCATGATTTGATTATACAAGACAATGAAGAGGGATCCATACATTCATTAAGAAATTGATAGATTACGCTTAACTGGCTCACAAAAATCACAGAATAAAACAACGTTAAACTGTTCTAACTGATTCACAACCTGAAAATCATAGGTAACATAAACTAGCTGCCACCTTTCCCAGGTATCCGTTTTTCACTTGCACTAGCGAAGCTACTATGTCTAACCTCATTATTGCCATCATCATCTTTTTTGTACCCGAGCAAAGAAATAACACCACCTTCAGTTTTATCAACATAGACCACCTCAGCCTCAGCCTCCCAATCCTCATCAGATGCTTCACCATCATCATAATCTATCCCACCCTCTTCATCGTAGTTATCCATTCCTCCTTGCAATTTGTGGAACTCAGGTGGCGGTGGGCAATCCTCTGTGATTGCTTCATCCATCTTTATCACGAGGTGCCGGATGACTCTTTCATCTTTGTCTAACATGTTCTTAAAGTCATTGATCCATCTGGCTTCCAACTCAAAGTTCATCAAGATGTAGTGAGCATTTTTGGCTTTCTGTATCTTGTATGCTAACCTTCGCATGCCCCAGTCATTGAATCTCCAAATCCTGCCTTTCTTCTCCCTCACAAAGTCTGCAACAAGCGGTTACTGGTATGAGAATCAGCAGACCACTTTTATGGGAAACCTCAATAAAAAATTGCCAATTAAATTCACTGCAGAAGATGAGCAGATTTAGCAATTCAAGCAATATGCATGTGAATGTGTGTTCCATTAAGAAGAAGCGCTTCGCATGCAAATACCAGAATATTGGAAATAAAGAACGAAATTCATTCAAGATGGCAACAGATGCAGCACTGGATCCTTCAAATATGAAATGCATAACAAACTACATGAAAGAAATAAAAGTAATCGTACCTCACATAACTTTTAGTAAAGGTTTAACTATGCATGCTGTATGCCTGTATCAGGTCATATCTTGTTCATGATGAAAGGAGATAACGGATGAGAACCATAAGGCATGACAGATTAACAGCAACCTATACAAGCTTACGGAAAATCTGTATCGGCATGTTTGGAACCAATTTCACAACAGATTGAGTTTCAATTATAAGAGCAAAATTGAATTCAATTGGAAAATTAGTTCAATTCACCTATTTGGAATACCCAACCCTTTGTAATTGAATTCAAAACCATCATTAAAATATTCAATTGGTAAGTTTCCTTTACTTCCCTCACCTCCATCATCTTCCTTTTGTTTGAGATGAGATTGAATGGACAGTTTGGGTAATATATATTTTAAACAGTAATTATCAATATTACTGTAGTAAATCGCAGCTCTTAAGAATTGAGATGCAATTTGTAACAGCGAACTATTTAACAAACTGAATTCCAATTCCTCGCTTCACTATTAATTCCAAGATTGGTAACTGAATTCGATTTTAAGTTTTTTAAGAATTGAATTCAATTCTTAGTATTCCAAACGAGCTAGACTATAAAGTCACTCTTCTTGATTTTTCTTAACATATTTCTATGAATTTCCTAGCTAGTAGCAGCATCAACTAGTACTTCACCCACTCAGAGATGGCACAAAAATAAAGAAAGAAAGAAAAGAAAAGAATCAACTACCTCGGAAATTGATTTGAGTCATGCTTTTCAAGCATCAAGAACTAGTGCCAGGTTATATTCTGCATGACAGAGAAAGCGCTATTTGAGGGATCTATTAACTGGATTGCAGGTGAGATGAGAAGGATAACAACTAACAAGTGGACCGCCTAAGTGAGAGAAATCAAAGAACAGGTCAAAGAAAAGTCAGGAAAACACGAGAGCTAAAATGAGTGGACGGCAGTGATTCAAGAATCAATGGTTGCTTGAATGGATGGGCAAAATACAAGTGATAATGGAAAATCCATAGGGAGGTTCCTCTTGCGTCTACTTCAGTGAAGTCCAAAGAACCCTGAACCAATTACAGGCTACATGATTGATCAATGAGCACTTAGCCTTTGTCACAAGTGTCTTGGCATATAGTGTGGAAACAAGGTGTCTAGAAAAGGTTTCCTTGAATTTACAATATTTGCAGTCCTACCATGGCTCACAAAAACAGAATGGTCTCTTGCTAAGTCAGCACACTGGATAATGGCTGTAGTCTTGGTGCGTGTGACATGTTCAAGTACAAATCAATCAGTATTCTTTGGAGTTCAGGAATCCAGGTGGTCAGAGGACCCATGAACCGCAAACTCTATCCTCCAACATGCTTCTTTTGAAAGTTCAGAGAATTTGAGCATGCCACAGGCAAGAGGGCAGGTCACTGAGACCTTGTATAGCATCAAGTTGCAATACTATGCCTTAGTTTTTTGTGAATTGTTGCCATAGGAATCAAAAGTGACAATTTCTTGTTCTCTCATGCGAGAAGGTCCAAGAAAAGATTCCATTATCAGCAAAAGCAAAGTGAAACATAAACAATAACAAAGTGAAACTAAGATGTACGCAAAATGGAATTCAATATGTATGGTTCAATACAGCAAATAAAAAATTATATTAAAACGGTTCACCAAAGCAACAGGGCGTTGAGAAAGACAGAGGGTGACCTTGAACTTTCTCATTAACGCTGCCAACCTCTTCATCGTGCTTCTCATGGATTAGATAAACCACTTCATAATGGCGCACTGCATAGACAATTAAATCTAAATATTAGCTTACATGGCCAACTCAACAACAAAGGTGAATTACAACTAATTAACCCAAAGAAGTGCAAAAACTATAAGGTAGCGTGAAAGTTAAACAAGGGAATTGAAAATCACTGCAGCCAGAAATCATTTCCTTCTCTTTTGTTCCCTCGAACAAAGAACAAAGAACAATAAGAAAAGCAATCCGAACGCAGTAACTTACCTCGCTCCACATTCAATTCACTCTGCAGCGCAAGGTTCAAAACGTCAAACAGCTTCTCTGCAAATTAACAAACAACCATTTCACTTCAATCTACACACATCAAACTCTCTCTCTCTCTCTCTTTCTCTCTCTAAACAAAGAGGTAAGAAAACAATCAGGCAAAATACATTATATGAAATTTAGAGTTTCATTCAGTAACCTTCTTCAGCATCAGCAAACTCAGGTAGAACTCTACCATCCTCCTGCGCTTTCTTCTGCAATTCAAAAATAAATACCCACATCTCAAAACCAAAGCCAAAAATCTATCAAAAACTAACAGCTTATGCAAAAAAAAAAAAAAAATCAAAACATCAAACAAACTAGACACAAAAACAGCAAAACCCCACAAAAAACAATCATGACTTTACAAAAAAGAAGCAACAAATTAAAGAGAAAAAAAAGCAAATAAAGAAACCGGAAGTATAAATATGACCTCTTTAAGCAAAATTGCTTCAGGGTAAGGCCCGGTGGTTTCATCTGGTTTAGCTACAAAGCTATGAGAGTCTTGTTTATTCTTCTTGTTATTATTGTTTTTGTTGCTCTTTTTGGCTTCAACTATCACCGATTTTCTCAGTCCCAGTGAAGTAAACAATGGCCTTGCAGAGAAAGAGTGACTGCCACTTGCAATGAACAAGCTTTTATTTTGGTTACTGTGGGTAAACACTCTCTGTATTGAAGTTGGGAAAGTTGCCGTTCTGTATAAGAGTGTCTCCATGGCTAGAGGCGAAGAAGAAAGGGAAGCAATCCTTTCAAGGAAAATATTACATGTACCTAGTAAGGCGTTTCGGTGATTTTCGAGGATTTCGAAGGTTATACTTGTAATTTGAAAGATAATAAACAAAATCCAGGCCCAAGAACTTGAGAGATCACAGATAAATAAATTGCATGTAGAGGTCTTTGGTCCTCTAAATATGTACTGCAATTGATGTATCATATGGATTTTCATTTTTATGATCGCAAATAATTCAATGCATTAACATATGGAAAAGAAAAAAAATCATGGCAAAGATAGTTAGCGTCGCTTAACACAAAAGAATCAAATATAATTTCAGCACATTCAAAGAATTTCCCTTTCTTTTTTCTCCTTTTGAGGTCAACAATTTCGATAATTAATCATATGGTAATTAACATGTTTTCTCGAGTCAGATCCTAGAACTTTTCACAATTGCAGAAGGTTCTGAAGCAAGCGTATCGAGCCTTTAAACATCCGTAAGATAAGCAGCCAACTGCACTGTGATCTGAAAGAGGCTACACAGAGGCGTTGGTGTCACTGCCAGTCTGCCGTTCTTGCTGGCAATCTATTTGTTTGATGTGGATTCCCCGAATCTGATTTCTAGTTACCAAAACATCACAGCAATATACGAATTGCGGTGCAGGCTCAAAACCAGTTTTACCCATGCCAGCATGCAACTCAATGAACTTCAACCCTTTTTCCTCAGGCCTTCGTTCAAATTAGCAAAGATCACAACCTCTCTTCACAAGTTGAAGCGTACAAGCCCTATAGGATTACACAAAGCTTACAAGACTTGAGGGGGATCGAGGATGTAAGAATATTTAACTTTCACCATTGCTTCTTCCCGTTTAACTTCCTTTTGTTGCCATTGCTACTACCACCTCGGCCACTCTTTGGACCATTTCCGGCATTGGCTGATGGGCTCTCGTTAGAGGTGCCAGCACTGTAGTTGTCAAACTCGCCTGTTTGCACTGCCTTCTGTAACCATTCGAATAATTCTTCTTCTGTCATGGTTTCCTCCATTTTTGGCGGCAGCATCCAACCGCTTCTTTGTCCTGAACTGGATCCCTTGCTGGTATTGTGTTTGGAGGTTACACTGGTGTTTACATGAAAACTTGGTTTGTGGCTGTTGGCTGGACATCTCATTCCCTGCACCAAATTCAACATTATACACGTTCAATCCCGGTCCTTTTGTGTGAAGACATACAATACTGGTAAGCATTTTGGGTTAAAAGTAAAATCGCTTGACTGCCAAATGGAAAACTACCCAACCTAAATTATATTTCCCCAAACCTTCTCCAATATTGCATTTTTTCCAATTGCATATCTTGCCATACAGAACACAGATATGGGGCCTGGCAAGCCTTACTTTTAGTGGAATTCAATGATCTCATGGGGGGAAAAGCATTTGAAGAAACAATATCAAACAGTTCAACACACGCACAGCACTGCAAGTTGATAGTACAACTCAGCCACAACACCAAGAGATTAGTGAATGAGGGCAGGAAGATGTAAATGCCTGCTAAATCATGCACTCTGTTTCTACCACGCCACCCCACTTAAGTTGGAATGAAAACACCCCACTCCACTTATGTTGAAGTCAATCCATTGGATTTATTGAATGGCAACCTCACCTAAAACACTTGAGTAATCTCCCAAATCACTATATTTTCCCAAACTATTCACTTGTCTGTTGGGGCTATTACACTTTTATTGAACCATTGTTTTATATTTCCTTGTCATATAACCTCAAATATACAATATAACCTCAATGTGAGAATGTTCAATACATTGGGAAAACAGTAACAGATACCAAAACGAAATTTATTTTACCTGACAAATATACCAGTCAGTGGCATCATATATCTTGCTATCTGCGCACACATATGCAGTGGGAGCATCAACCTGCAGAATATAATGTTATGTGAGAAAGCCAGATCATTTCTATATTTATCACAGTGAATTTTCTATAGTGTTTGTTCACAAACAACATTCTGACTATTGCACATACCTTCTGCAATGATCCAAAAAAGATGGGTTGTGAAGATTGCTCAACCCATCCATCTCCATCTTTTGCTTGATGAATATATTTGCAGTCCTTCAAGCAAGATACCCAAATTTTAAAATAAGCATCGCCTTCCCATTTGGAAGGTCCAAGTCTGGAACTATAGTAATCAGCTGAATACTAACTTTGGTAAGCAAATGATGATTGATAAAGGAAATGCTGGGAGGAATTATAAAAGCCTGGCATCATCTTGCTCGGGATTTTGTTTTCTTGGTATGTACCCAGAGATGAAAGTTGCCACACCTTTTGAATGCTATTCGCCTTGATTCTCCTAAAGGATCATCACCTTCAACCTCTGAATGTGCAAATCCAGAGGCAAAGAAACCGTGCTCCCCATTCTGGTCAATCAATCACATTAAAAGCCTGGATAATTTGAAATGATTGGCATAATTCAGAGGACATTATTGCCCAAGACCAAGTGATGGAGCAAGTAGAGAATATCTAGACATTTCTTCCTTATATAGGACCAAGCGAAGGGCATGATGATCTAAAACATTTCAGAAAGTTCATCGTGCTTATGTGGGCGAATGGAGGACAGGTGCCAAATGAATGACAGTTCATATGTCGATCTTTTCAACATAGGTATCACAATCAATACGAACTCCAATACTATCTACTGAATGTACTCTATACCAATCACATTAAAGAAATGACCAGATAATTAAGTGGGATACTGGAAACCATAAATTTCTGTACATAAACTTTATCAAACACAGACAGACCATTTTTTAATTACATGAGAAGATTGCAGTCTGGAAGGCATGCACTGAGAACCACAATGGCAGTGGAGGGCTATTCTTCACGGAACACATCTCTTTCCACACTCTACTCTTCCGCTGATACACCAAAACAGACCACTTTTTAAGTACATGAGAAGATTGAGGTCCGGAAGGCATGCGCTGAGAACCACAATGGCAATGGAGGGCTATTCTTCACGGAATACATCTCCTTCCACACTCTACTCTTCCGCTGATACACCAAAACCTGCTTATATGTTGCCAGGAAAACACATTCACTCGTCTGACTTATTGGAAAAATACCAGGCACCATTCCCCTAACACATCTCAAGCTCACCCCATCCACCAGATGCCACTGTTCATTCTCATAGTCCTTCATCACCCAAATTTTCATCCATGCTTCTGATATCTGAATCACAGACAAGGACCCGTCCAACTCCAACAAATGAGCTCTACACCCCGCCCCATAAATCACTTCATCCGGTAATGAAATCTTCCTCCAAACATTACAATTCAAATCAAGTGATAGTATATATGAACAACCACTAGTTAACCAATGAAGTGAACCATGCACAAAAACCACCCGGTTCCTATTCATGAGTGCAATACGATCGTCTTGAAAAGATACAAACTTTCTCCATTTATTTGTATCTGAATCAAATACCATGCATATAAATGTCCCATCTGGCCTACGACCGAAAGTACGATGATAACCAGCCAGCACAACATTAAACTTCTGCACTGATAAATTACAACCTAAACCAACAAGAGTGGCCTCGCCATCGGGATAAAACCTGGTCACAGGCCTCTCCCTGCTCTTAGGGAGCAACCTGAACTCTCTGGTCATCGGATTACAGACATAATAAACACCCTTGTCAGGAATACTAGAGCAGCACAACAGGCCATTACATGACGCTCTAACTTTCACTCTATCTTTCAAGAAATCCAGGGTCAATTCTGATACACCCCATAAATTATCAACACAAATTAAGCAGCATTTCAACTCGGATGAGCCTGAAACCTCCACCAAGACCATTGAGTTCTTAGCGGATACTTCATTATACAATTGAAAAAAATACTTATCTGATGATAATTTGTACCAAAGTTTGCACACAGTTTTGGCTCTAAACAAGGATTTAACAGGCAATCTAGCAAGAACTTGAATAATCACTTCATCAGGTAAAAACCCAACTCCTGAATTCATAATTTAATTCCAAAGAAATTTCAACACCCCCGTTGAAATTAATAGCTAAAAGGGTGTCGGAGATTTGCTTACCAGATTGAAAAGAAACAAATTTTCACTCGGAGATGCATTTGATTGATAAAGAAATGGACTTTAAAGTTTCAAATAGCCCTTTTTGCTTATATAAACGAGAAAATGAATGGTGAGGGTGGCTATTTTAGAATGAGTAGAGACTTCTAAGATCAGATAAAAGAGGAGCAGGAAAGGGCGAGAATTGATCAAAGGAGAGAGAAAATCGAGGAGATCAGCCAACAGAATATGCATAGCTTGCCTTTTGTTTTTTGACGCTTATAGTTTAGTTCTTCGTGGATCCTTCATCACTACTGTAATAATGAGCCAAATGGACATAACAACTGATAATGGACAGGCTTCATGCAAAACCGAGTGGGCTTCGACTAGAAGAGGTTTTAGTTTTTTTTAAGGAATAATTTGTTAACTGATCCCTCCCTGACAGGTTACGCTAAGGACAAAACTGGAAAGTTATTTCTATATTCCTAGGTTGTGATAATATCCCTATTAGATATTTTTAATTATTTTTCTAGACGATTGTATTTTTTAAGGGGGTGTTTGGGAAGCCACCCAAAAACGTTTTTGGATGTTTTTGGTCCATTTTTTTTTTTTAATTATTTTTCTTGACGATTGTATTTTTTAAGTAACATGGGAAGAGGGTTTAACCTCTGCTTTTTGGAACATGGATATTAGACCCGGGAAGATGATTGATATTAAATTTGAGTCTATTTTCTTCATCATGCTCCAAATTAGGCATGTGGATAGTTACGCATTCTCGGTAAATCTCTTGGGTTATTTGATCTGGTACAAATTCTCTCGCGATGGTAAAAAAAATATTTCAAAATAAAACCACAAATAATCAAAATTTATTTTTATATCCAGGAAACAGAAAAAATAATTAAAAAATATATATATATTATTATTTCAAATAATATAGTAATAAGTTGATACCTTTGTCCGTAAGTACAATTTATTGTACAGTATAAAAGACAAGTAAGAGGGTGCTGCCTTAGAATATCATTAACTTACCAATATAATTCCATGAAATCAATTTTTGTTTTTGTTTTTTATAAAAATATATTTTCCAAAGCATAATTTATTTATTTTTAAAAAGTAATGTATAAAAATATTAAGAGAACCAGAGAATATGGAGATACTTTAGTTTTCAATCAGAAAAGGGGACTGAATTTTTCTTATCACCCCACGCATAAATTTTATAGCACTAAAAATTTCCATGGATATCCAGGCATTGAGTATGAATATAATCCTCACATGCATTGTTTACTAGTACAATATATTACAATAAAGCAAATTAAATAAAACATTAGAAAGGGATAAAAATGATCTTTGCATGTCAAAAAAAAAAAAAAAATAGTGATGCATGTGATGTAAACAATACTAGTTGAAGGGGGTGTTTGGGAGTGTGATTATGGTTGCGGTTACTTTTTAAAATGTTTTTCGTTTAGAAATACATTAAAATGATATTTTTTTTATTTTTAAAAAATTATTTTTGACATTAGCACTTCAAAATAATATAAAATTATAAAAAAAATTTCATTTAAAATACAAAAAAAAAATAAATTTTGGCTAAATAGCATTTCCACTGCTTAGCCAAACAGGCACGGAGTAATGATCCTCGTACAGCTTAAATAAAATTTTATCTGGCTTAAAGTCTAATTATATTTTAAAAAGTTTAAATATTATTTATCAAATAATATTAATAGTTTTGAAACAACAATTATTACAAGATCAAGTCGAAATACTGGTAATTGTTTTAATATTTAAAATCAATGACACGATACTAGAGAATGCATCTTATTTGAGAGCCAGCACTACAGTTTTCACAATTCTTAACTTCTAAATGGAAATTTGAAAGATTTTTTTTATTGGTGATTTGTATGAATTATTATTAAAAACCAATGAAAATCAATTTTTTAGATAATAAACCTCTTAACAACTCTTTACATGGCTGATAGATCCTAAGAACTTGCTAATAATTTAGTTTTATTGTTTTCACCGAGTGTATAATATCCAAACCAACAATAACTATGATTATCATCAACATGTTGCTAAGGAAATGGATACTTGATTTAAAATCTCCTTTTGTATCTATATTCCTCAGGGCAGCTTCTCCTTCTCCTGATCAATCAAATTTCTTCTTCCATTAACGTCTTATCCTCGTTGTCTTTTGCACGACCAGGTATGGAACATAAGAAAAATTCCTAAATGAAAATTTAGAACAGTAGATGGTGACCGTTTAAAATCATGTTTAAGATTGTTTTTTTTAATATTTTTTTAATAAATATATTAAAATGATATTTTTTTTTAAAAAAAAATATTTTTGATCAGCATGTAAAAATAATATAAAAATATAAAAAAAATATTTAAAAAAAAAAAGTAAACGCAGCCAAACACTCAGATACCCACAACTCCAGCAGAAAAATAAAAACAATATAAACTAAGGCGGCCAAGTTCTAGAAAAAAGAAGAAGAAATCCATTGATCTCGGACACCAATTCAGAAAGTAGAAGAAAGATATCGTCGTGACGACAACAACAGAGGAACTTGATAAATATAAGCCACGTGACATGATTAATGAAGTTATTACAAGCTTCTAATAACAGAGGAACTTAGCAATTATATTTATTAACAATTGAATGAAACAGACAATTAATATCTGTTTTGCTTAAATCACTAAAAGAAACTCTCCTTTATCACAACAAAATCACGTACTTAATCACAACAAAATCATGAATGTGTATACATATTAGCTTCTGATGTTACTTGTAAACAGTAAAACCGATATTTAGCCAGGAATTAGAAATATTGGGAGAACTGTGAAGATATTTAGCGAAACTGGTCGTTTTGATTGGAAGACTTGAGAATCTCATCTGAATCGTCGATAGGTGACTTGAACCGCTCGATATTCTTTTTTCCGTTCAATCGGAGTTGGGAGCGACGGTCGACTTTTGCACCGGAAATTATCATTTTCAAAAAATAAGTGACAGAGAGCGAGAAGAGATTTTGATGGTAAGCTGTACGGTAATCCGCCAGTAGAGGTCACGAGAGACGTACACGTGTGGATCATTACGGAGCAGAAAAGGGGTCACGTGCCGGACCCATGTGGTGCGTCATTTTAAAAACCAAACCAAGTGTCTGCTGTCATTAAACTGCATGGTCCAGCCCGAGGTATTGGAAAATGGGGGCCTGTTATGGCCTCGTACTTTCGGTCTGTCTAGCCGATCCGACTGTTTTCGTGTACTGGAATTTATTTTTTGAGAAATCATTTTCTAAATTTTCATGTATTTATTTATCTTCTAGAAAATTGGTCAATGAAAAACACTTTTCAGTCAAAGAAAAATTTAGCTTGGTTTTCAGGAAAGTATTTTCCTTTAAATTTGGGCAGAAAACACTTTCCGGAAGTTGTGAAAAATTTAGAAATATCATTATTTGTTGATTATATCAGATTTGATCCTCAAACTTTTGATTTCTATATATAATTTGTTTTGAATATTTATTTTTCAATTTCATCTCTTAAAATTTAATTTTTATATTAATTTTGGTCCTTATTTTTATAATTACTATTTTCTTTTTTCTTATCATTTTTTTATTGAAATTTTTTATCTATCAAATTTGGTCCTCATTTTTTTTATTATTACTTATTTTATTTGAAATAATTTATGAAATGTTAATTACTATTATTTTAATTTATTCACCTTTCATTTTTTTAAAAATTTTTAGATTTGATCTCTATTATTTTGATTATTATTTATTTCATTTGAGATAATTTATGAAATTATATTTTTTTTCAATTTCATTCTCATTCAACTTTTTAATTTGTAAGATTTGTTCCTTATTATTTTAATAAACTTGAAAAAAAATAATTTATTAATAAATTATTTTCCAGTTCATTTTCCATAACACAAACAAACACTTGAAAGTGTTTTCCAGTTCATTTTTCATAACACTGTCAAACATCGAAATTCACTTTTCAGGAATTCACTTTCACCGGAATTCACTTTCCAAAAGAAAACCATTTTCCAGCAAACAAACGGGGCCTACATGATTTCTAGTTTTCTACTCCCAGTGTACTTATCGTGACTGTTTATCATTTTGGTCATCGTTGTATTTAAAAATATTTTTTAATTAGAAATATATTAAAATAATATATATTTTTTATTTTTTATATTAACACATAAAATAATTTAAAAACAATAATTTTTTTAATTTAAAACAAAGAATATAAATAAAAAATATATTTTTTTTAAATTATTTCTGAACCGAATGCTAAAATAGTAGTTCTGCTCTGCTCTTTCTTTGACAAATGCCGGTAAATATCGAAGAACTGCGTGATAGTAAGTGGCTGCAACTCCCAAACTACAAAATCAAATTGGAATTTCTGTTGTGTTATGGATGAAAAACACTCTGATCAGACATGGG
Source organism: Salix dunnii (assembly GCA_015731905.1). Lineage (NCBI taxonomy): Eukaryota > Viridiplantae > Streptophyta > Magnoliopsida > Malpighiales > Salicaceae > Salix > Salix dunnii. Next base: position 6,022,272 of record CM027666.1, on the reverse strand, counting down.
GCCTCTAGCAACTTACACATGGCAAGTCTCCAGCTGTGAATTCTGAAAACTTTTGTCGCCATAGCACGGTGGGGTTTCATTTCACCCGGAAATTAATTAATAGTTTGGATAAAAGAAAAGGGGTGTCGCCATTATAGCAGGAAAATGCGGGTAGACCACCAAACGAATATCCGAGCTATTCGCCACTCATTTTCTCTGCAAGAATCTTTTCAGGGTTCGTTCACTTCCTCCTCCTCCTCTTCTCCTAAACGGGTCTTCTCTCCAGAACACCTCAATATCCGATGCCCATGCAAAGTTAATTAATGGGACGTGTACGGATGGCAATTCATCACCCCTTCACTATCATCATTGTTGATTTCCTGATTTAGGTGTGCAATTCTATCGCCATCAAAACCACCAGACACGAGCATGAGTGTATGCCAAAGGAAGCTATTTCGGGCTTTGCACATCTGCTAAATTATACAACTTTGCTGCGAAGGATTTATTCAACCAGCGCTGATTCCTTAATTAAAGTGAAATTACTATTTTTACTTTGACTGAAAAAATAGAAGTTTTGAGGGTAGGGTCACGTGTCTTGCAGGCTTCTTTTTAATTGAGGTTTTTTCAAAATATGTTTTTTTTTGTAATTTTAAGTTTGAAGATATTATTTAATTCATCTATATTTTCTTTGTTTTATACAATACAATTTAATTTTCAAAAACAAAAATATTCATTTTTAAACAATGTTTTTAATATGTCTGGCCTTGTGTGATTTTTTTACGGTGCAGGTTTCACATAAATAATTATTCATTTATTTAATTAATTAGAGGTTTGCGTAGACTTTTTGATCTATACTTTATTTTTTATATAAAAAAAACACATCAAAATAGTCTATATATCTAGTATTTCTTAAAACAAAATAATAATATTCAGATAAACACGGGTTAAACAACCTAGAATTAACAAAGTCACGTATTACAACCTGCGATGCTCACTTTACAGTGCAGAGGAAATTTATTTGCAGGCGACTTTGCACCCTGGTAAAGAGATAACTCTGGTTACCCTCCTGCAATAAATTCTAATGTTTTTGAAGGGCTACTTTTTCATTTTCTATCCTTTCAATTGATCAGCATTAATAATTAAATCATAATAATGCAGAAATTAATTAATGCTATCCTGAACCTGTTTGTGAAGCTTAGAATATTCAAGTGTGGCATGCTCATGCCTTGGTACCAGGAAACAGCAGCAAACTCGCAGTTATGTAATTAAACCCTCTTAAATTATACTATCTGCCATGCATGCCGTCTTGTGTTCCTGGGAAGATTGTTCCTTCAACTTTATTTCGACATCCCAGCAGAAGGGTCAGAGCGAAAACACAGTGTGTATTTCTCTTTCAATTAAAGTCAAAATGAAAAATTAATAGCATGAGGGCACAAAATACACAATAAGGAAATCAAGAGACACTAAACAGTTGAGTATAGAAGGCACGTAGCATGGGCACAGAGTGGGAATGTCTGGACTAGCTGGCCGGTTCCAGACCCTTTTTTATGCGAATAATATTCTAAATATTTTTTTTTTAAGGCAAGTAAACATATTTAAAAAAATATATTTTGGGGGTGTTTGGGAAGCCATCCAAAAGCGCTTTTTGGTGCTTTTGGTCTTTTTTTTTTAATTTTAAAAACAAATGGTTAGTGTTTTTAGATTATTTTGATGTGCTGATATCAAAAATGATTTTTAAAAAATAAAAAAATATCATTTTAATGTATTTCAGCATGAACACACTTTGAAAAGCTACAGCAACAGCTCTCCCAAATATCTTCTTTATAAATCTAAATTAGTAAGTAAAGCTCTGCTAAGTTATCTCACACTCTTATAAAAAATACAAAACTTAATCACAATCAGAACTTGCTATGCAATGTGTAAAAAAGTGTCTGGAAACAGCTGCGCTGCCGGTCCCTCTTGGGCCAGGGTGAACCGATGGTGGTGCCAATAATTAGTTGCTACTGTAGTTAGGCAGATCATATACAGGGGTTCACTGCTGTATTTTAAAAATATTTTATTTTTTTTAAATTAATTTTTTTTATGAATTTTTAGATATTTTTATTTCAAAAATGATCTATAAAAAAATAAAATAAAAAATTATTTTAATATATCTTTTAAAAAAAACTTTTTAAAATCAACTAAAAACATAATACCAAAAACGCATATATAATGCATTCATCGATCCTAAATGGCGGAAGAGGACAATCGGCCTGCCAGTGCATTTGGCCGGCCGCCGTATGGAACAATGCTCATAATTATTTTCACGTGGCATGAGCCCACCAATGCATTATAAAATACGTTTTGTTAGCTAGCCGATCCAGATACATTTTTATATTTAGGTCTCCCCGTCACATGTTGAAGGTTTTCCAATAAATGTTTTGGCAGATTGGATTCTGCGAAGCGCAAGGAGAACATAGATATGTATTCACTTGTCGATATACAGTCACTAGATTTAGCTGCACAATCTGCCCCTGCACGTGTCTTGGGAGCTATCTGGTAAGAAAGATGAAATGGGCTGGAAGTGATTAGGTTGAAGACAACACATTGGCTTTGGCAACAATAATCAACATATAAACCACCTATGTGAGAGAGAAAAAACAATTTTAATATTTCTGACTCCTGTTTAATATTTAAAGTTTATTTTATAAATAGAAAGAATTTTATTTTTTCCTTGGGATAAAATAAAACAACTTACGAAGCCAGAGCATGGAATGGAACTCTTATAACATTAAACATTAAAAATGGACTGGAACGCTGCTGATAATATCTTAATTATAATCATTTTTTGTTTCGTTAGTCTTAGGATGTGATTTTGTGTAGTGTAAGAAATTCAAAGGGATTCTTCTGTGGGGATGCAATAAAAGGAAGTGTCGAGTTGGATATCATTACGTACGGTGAGCAGAGCCTTTAATTTGATTAATCCGACCCAGCAAGGCAGGTTTGGATTCTGGAATGCAATAAACCCATTCCTATTAAAATTGAATTTTAAAAAGACAATTTCTCTCCCTTTATAAATTCTTTACTCCTCTCCCTGAAAGTTTGACATTTATTTTTGAAGTTAAGTATCTTCTCTTTGAAAATTTCTCTCCACCTACTCCTTCAGATCGCGCCGGGCACAAACAAAGGAGATGAAAGTTGTTCTTTTATATATATTTTCCCTTTACCGCATCCAAAGCACATTCATAGGAAACATGGTACGAAAATTAACCTAAAATAAAATAAATGATTGTATTAATAAAATTCAAACGTGATAAAGAGATGCTTAAAAGTGTGGTTGGGGATGTCTTTTAAAATATTTTTTATTTAAAAATATATTAAAATAATATATTTTTTATTATTTAAAAATTAATTTTGATATCAACATATCAAAATATATAAAAAAATTAATTTAAAATAAAAAAAAAATAAAAAACCCCAAACTGCCACAAAACCATAAAGAAACGCAGGGCAATAAATGGGAGAAGGTGAGAAGCCTCTGTATTTCTTTGACCGTGTCTTGGGAGACCGTGAGGAGTTAAACCTGCCTTTGCCCGCACGCCCTGGAGATTTCTGTTCCCCACAAACACCCACCAAATTGTTCAAGGTTTGCTACTTCACTGTTTTTTATAACTCATATGTACTTTAATTTAAGGTTTTTAAACCGAATTACAAGTACCTAGATTCTCATTGCCCGATTCTTTGTCCAAACTCCAACTAAATTAAATATTTAATTCCTCCATTGCAGTATAGTATAGGTTGGCAGGCCCTCCATGGTAAGGATTCAGCTTCAATTTGGATGATGAGATCAAGAGAGCTCGTGATGGAAGCTCATGGATTTGTCTTTCTCAGGCTGATCCTGTCATGTCGGGGTAGCAAGCAAAAATAATTTATTGGGATAAAAATTCGAATATCATGTCCATACTTTTCAATTACTTAATAACTCTCTCTCTCTCACACACACACACACAAATGCACATATTGGTATTTTGAATCTATATATTATACACCAAACAAGACGGACGGCTGGGCTGCTAGGTCAGTCCCGGCGGGCAGCTTTTCCAAAAGCTGACGTAACCTGGAGTCTTTTTATTCTTTCTGGGCTCTGGACCTGTCACTGTCAGGTCCAACAGGCAGCCCAACTGGCCTAATCCCCTTCACATATACCTATTGCCACTCCTCACTTTTCGTTATAATATTGCTGCTGCTCTTGCACTCTCCTTTGCTCTTCCCCCGCTCGCTCTCTCCCTCTCTAAACACGGGGGAAAGAGAAAAGGGGCTTTCGAAGGTGAAAGTAAGGCATGATTTTCTGCAAGGTATGGAAACCTTTATTCAGTAGTAAGAAATATGTATGGAATGTCAAAAGCTCATGGTTTTTGGTGTTATTCGAAGTCAACACTGTCTATATAGTATTTGTATAAAATCTTGTCCTGTTCAACTTGTCTAGTATTCCTCATAATTGATGGATAGATGAGATACTTTATGCTGTTAAGTCTGCAATTTTATGTATGTAGTCAGAGGAGGAGCATGTGATCTGATCATTAGTTTACTGCCTTGATTTTATGTGCAAAAACTGATAAATTCTTCAAGTTTCTTATATTTGATATGATTCTCATACAGGAAACCTGTTTAAGAGAATGAACAAATCTACCGTGTGCTACGCTACAAGCCAGGAAGAGAACTTTGCAGATGGATTCTTTCCTGGCTTTCAAGCGGGAGCTGGAAGTTCATTTGAAGAGATGAACTTTTCATGCTAACTGGGTGCTATCCTACCTGAGCTTTTTCTTTGCTATTTCTTCTTCATTTGTTTTTTCTTTTTTTTTCTTGACCTTGTAAGACCATTTCTTGACCTTGTAAGACCTTTTCTTGACCTTGTAAGACCCCGTTGTTTGTTCTTCATTTTTGTTTTTAAAACTGTCACGGACTCTGTGTCAAAACGTTTTGATATGGATTTCTGATAAATTCTTTTCCCGTTTCCCTTCAACTCATCTTCTTCTATCTTATCTATCCCTCCTGAGCTATTTGAATTAGACCACGTAACATTTTCCTTCAGAATCACCCAAGACAAATCAACAACCTCTGAAAGTTCATGCAAGCGATCGAAGGAGCCTTACCTACCATGCGGGGTTCACATTTTCTTACATGTGAACTGTTGGAGGAAGAATCATGTTTGAGCTAAGACTAAGATATCTTTGAGGAGGTAATAGCTGTAAAGAGTACTTGAATCGCTTGTAAAAAATGTCTTGTCTTTGCTTCTCGGTAAAAATAAAAATACCCTGTCTTCTTATACTCTGTACGTTAAGGCCATCAATTTTTATTGTTGTTAGCGTATGTGTGTGCAGAAACATGCTGTTGCAGACATCAGTTTTATTTGTTTTTGTCTCATAAGTAAGCAGATATTCTCTCAGATCTAAGCGTGGGAGAGTTCTCCTCGTGACTGCTCTTATGTACAATACAAAATATTAATGTATCCACTGCATACTGAACGTGTCTCTTTCCGAGCCCTTAAGTCTTTGTCCACCACGAAAATTAGTCTATGAAAAAGCTGGCCATCTTCGTATGTGGTTGATATTATAGTTGACTATATTTTTAAATTATTATTTTTTTTATACTTTTTTTGACTATCAATATAATATGTAAATTAAAAAAATAAAAACAAAAAACCCAATCAAATTTGGTTGACAGGGGATATCAAAAACTCTATCCCTGTTTCTAGAAATCTTTAAACGGTCAAAATTCTCAAATGAGGTCAGATTTGGATGATCCCTCCGGTTAAGATGTAGACGCGCAACATGCCCGAATCTCGACCTGAACCACCAGTGGACGGTGATGATATTGTTGTCGGAGCACCACCCCTTCTTATCTTCTCTCTCTAAAAGTGAACAAAAGAGGGTCCTTTCCTAAGCTATAGACTCTAAGCTCAAATCCCTTATCTCTAAACTCTCAATCGTCAACACTCAAACCTGAATCCTAAAGCTGAAACCGTAAACTCTTATCTTGAGTTGTTAAGGTTATTGTTGTTGGATTGGAAATAGGTTGGCTACAATTTTGCATGAAAAAAATACTTGGCTCCCGGGAGGATGGTGGAAAAAGCTACATGGTTCTCCTCCCTGTAAATTGTCTGGTCAAAGTTGGAAGGGTGGTTATGGTGGAAACAATGACTAGGTATGGGGTAGGTTGGTGATAGGTAGAAGGCTGCAATAATCCAGAATTTTTATCTCTCTCTAATCACCTGCAGTTTTTTTTCCTTCCCTGTTTTTTCTAAACTCCAAATCTAAAACCTTGAACCTTAAATTATAAACTTTTAAAACCTTAACCCTAAATCTTAAACTCTACAAACTCTAGAACCAAAATTGAAACTCGACTTTAAACCCTAATCTCCAAAATCAAAGTATTTTATTGAAACTATTTAATTTTAAACCTTTTTTTATTATATAATAAAACTCCAAGTGCATTCGATAGTGCTAGAAGTCGAAAGATACTTTAAATAAAATGAATTGATAGATTAAATTAAATTCTTATGAATCAAAAAGACTATCGAATCCCAAATTTACTGATTACAAAATCTCATTGCTTCTATGAGATCTTCATTTTTAAATTTAATGACAAACATTCTCTATATAACCTGTACAAGCTTTTAAATACGAGTTGGGATTGCCCTGAGTTGGCGCTTGTGTTGCACTGATATTATTTTAATAATATTTAATTATTTAAAATTACCAAACAGCCCCTAACTAAATAAGAAAAAGACGGAAACATCCATGGTCTTTTATTTCATTCTAAGGGTGATTATATAATTTAATTGTCCAAGAGAAACTGAAAAGACAGAGACTTCCACACGGATGTTTCTTCTTCTTCTTCTTCTTCTAATGACACAATCCTGACTTTGTTCAAGGTAGAAGTATCGTTTCATTGTATGCTTTCAGTTGTTTTTTCAGGAAAAAAAATGTATTTTTGTATTTAATTTGATTTTTCCGTGATAGACATCACCACCACGTGGCCCACTTTTTTCGAGCTTCTTACCATCTCTGGGTAACACGCTAGCATGACCCACTTAAGAGTTCTTGTAACTTTTGCTCCAATCATTACTTTTATGTCAGGATAAAAAAGCATCGAAAAGGACGGGGACACGACGTCTGTCAATTACCTCTCAATCAATAATGCTCTGATGCAAATTTTACACCCTGATTTTGACCAAAAAAAAAAAAAAAACAAAGGGGAGAAAGTGCCTCGAAATACATTAGCAAATTGTCTATGGTTTTCGAAAAAGCATTGAATACCTTGTGTCTTGATTCTCATAAGAAACAGATGTTTGATTTGAGAGATAGCATGCACCAGGAGATGCTGGTCCAACCCAGATGGGACTGGATCATGTGCAGTCCTGATTGACATTAATATTATTGTTAATATTTTTTTTTTTTTTTTGTAAATAAGTGTTATTATTTTATTTTCTTGCAAGCTCCTATCAAGAAGGAAGAAATCTGGAAGCAAATCAGATGCATAAATATCCGATACCTAAAACTATAGAAAGTAGAAACCGAGAGGATGACTGAAGAGCCGAAAGCTAAAACTAAAAGGACTATTCTAGAGTAGAAAGCGACCTGGAAAGAGAAAGGAACGACACAGATGGGCTGAAGTTAACACGCCTAGTTTTCCGATCAAGCCCAACAAGGCCCAAGGGCCGTTCTTCACAGCCTAAGAGTTTCGTGAGTCTTAGCACCTCCTTTTATAAAGAAGCCCATTCCAAGCTATCCACAAAATCAATCTCCCGTGTACCAAATCACCGTCGCCAAACAACAATTTAATATCGTTACTAATATTACGATCAAAAAATCTCTGCTAACATTACTACATTACTATTTTAACGTTCAGTACATCCATCCTAGAGGTAGTTCATGCATCGTGGTCAAGCCTTTTTTTAGCTCTAGGCGAGCTGACAAAAAATAAATTACTGTATTTACCAAAGGATCTTATTTCAGGATTCGAATTCAAGATCATAACGTGCGAGCACCAGGCCCAGTACCTCTAGGCCCACCACTACAGCACAGGTCACAAACTGAGAATCCGGGGGTCCAAGCCCAATTCAATGCCCGCAAAAACCTCCAGTCTCGGAATCCAGAGGCCCCAAATCCATGACGATATTCAGAGCTGATGGTGGGATATGGACCCTGATTTACGAGATCTGATGTGAAAACCCGCCCAGGTATTGGGCCAGGTGAATGTGGAAAGGGATTTGACACTGCCTGGAAGAGTAAAATTTATCCGGGCCAGATAAACTCTGAAATTATTCAGTTTATACTTGAGCCCAGCCCCCGCACGCTGTACTGCATCCTATCTTTATGGACACGTGTTGTTCCTATGGGCACCGCTGAGATCTCGAATTATCCCATCATAGGCATTTGACTAGGATCTAGTATCGAAGCACTCCAAGCATTATCCAGTGGTTCTAATCTAAGATTCCAATTACTCTTGATCATTGTTGACTTCTCACTTTAAATCAAAGATATCTCGTGGAAATTCAAGATTCTAATTACTAGGATGTCTTTTCAGAAAACATGGAATTACCAACACGATCAACCTTTTAAATCATCTTTAACTAAAATAAATGAAATAGATTTGTCTTTTAATTGTGGCCGTAGAACATAATCCACAAGGACAGGTGACACCAGCTCCATTGCATCGGTAGATGTAGCCATGGCTGCCCGAGGTTTTTTTATGTTAATTCAAACATTTCAACTAGCTGTCACTGTGCCGACAGTAGCCACCTCGATCACTTGAAACATGCCACGAAATATCTTGCCACTGGACGATGTCGAAGACGATTTGTGCACAAGATTCCTTGATTGGCTGGCCCGTTAATTTACTTGTTGATTAACAGCACCGGCATATGATAGAAATTTGGAAATCATTCTCGACATCAACTCCCTTAAGATCGTGACATCAATCGAGACATGTATATATTCCGTCCATTTATATCAACTGGTAAAAGGCTCGGATTGCTAACATCCACTTATATATTATAGTTTAGGTAACTGAGATTTCACACAAGATTCTCCCTTTCCATTCAAGGATATTTACAATATTACATGTTTCTATAATTTAAATTAGCATTTGATGTTTTTTAGAGTATTTCACAAGTAAGCTGAATCTAGAGATTTCTTGAGACAGTGAAAGTAGATTGACTGTGCATGTTGATAATTTGTTAACTTGATATGCTTAGGCTACATTTTTTTTCAGTTGCCTTTGATTTTTTATCCCTCCTCCCGTTTTTATTTCAATCTTCTTCAATTTCTATGCAAATCTTATCTCTATCTTTTTTAACCATTAATCAGATTGATTTAAAATGGACTAGATCATATTAGTACAACTTATCATTTTAATTTTAAATCTAGGTTGAAAGGATTTCATGTGAAGATGTTTTCAGTCTATTGTTTTTTATTAAATAAGTTAACTTTATATCAGCTAATTTGATTGGATCTCATGATTTAATTTTAAATTTGAGCCAGTTAAGATATCAAGTTAAATTATCTCTATCAGTAAGAAAAATGCTTTCAGACAAATCAATTTTAATGAGTATCATCAAGAAAATTTTCGATCAGTTTAATTTTAAACTTGAGTTACGTATAATTGAATAATAATAATAAAAAAAATTGACTCATTACGATAAATTTAATAAATATACAAAGTAATTCGCTATGAAATTTAATATTTTTAATTTTTTAAAAAATAATTTTAAACTTTAGTACATAAAAATATCTAAAAATAAAGCATGATTAAAATTCTTTTTTTTTTTTTTTGCAAAATACAAAAATAAACAGATATTTAAACTGCCGACGGGAGACTGCGTGAACATAGATGACCTTGGTGGCTATATCCAGATCATCACCACGCCCCCAGGTGGCCAAAGATTACAGGTTGCTTTTCTTATGTCCAAATAAACACACTGGTTTGCGACAACAATACTGCCTGATAAAAGCCACTTCAGTTACCGCTTTCGTATGATAGAAGGGGGTCTCGATCTAGAATGTTCTAACTAATGAACACCCACACCCACACGGATCATAGATTGAAATAGCTCAGCCACGCGTGGTTGAATACTTGTCCTAAAAACATTGCAACTGCCATCCGAAAACGACGTCGATTATAGCGAGTACCGGCGATGCTTGATCAAGTTTTATTCTCTGGCCCAGTGGCAGTTACTATGGTTAATGCGTGCCGTTGCAAAAACTAACATTTGCACACTGCCCTCGGCACATGATCTCGTGTCTTGAAGAGAACAAGCTCCGATTTGTTAATTTGTTTGCCAGTACAGAATGGTAGATTCGGAAACCACTATGTGTGAATTTTATGTTTGATGGTACCGAGAAATTATAAAATTATATATCATTGATTTATTCAAAAGCATATGAACTCTTTTATTTTATTTTTATTCAAAGAAATATTCTCTTTCAAAAAATATATTTTAGAGATCAAATAAGCGATTAAAACCCTAGTCATCTTAAATTTTTATAATAAAATACATGTTCTAACTTAAATTTTAGATCTATTGTGTAGATTTCAAATCCACGTTTAATTTAGAACATATCTAATAAAGCTATTTAATATAAACAAATGTAAACAAATCATTATTTCCATGCATTTAGAGAAATTATTTTTAATTTATAAATACAATCAATAACATTAATATTATGTTTCCTCAAACCACTAAATGCTTTGTTTTTTAGAACATGTGTGAGTTTTATGTTTGATGGTACAGAGAAATGATCCAATTATATATCATTTATTTATTAAAAAGCATGAAAAATGAAATAAATCTATCATAGAAATAAGCTAAGCGAATGAACTCCTTTTTTTTTTATTCAATAAAATATTATCTTTTAAAAAATATATTTTGTAGATGTGAGTAAACGATTAAAACCTTAATTATCTTAAGTTCTTATAACAAATATATACCCTAACTTAAACTTAAGACATGCTGTGTAAATTTTAAATTTTATATCATCATGTCATATATCATAAAAATATAAATGACCTCATTCAACTATTGGTGTATTTTAAAAAATAAAAATAATCTGAACGCTAGGCACAAGGCGAGCATGTGATTTAAGTGCATATTTGAGAGCTTGTTTTAGAAATATTTTTATTTTGTTTTAAATTATTTCTAGATAATTTTAATATGCTAAAATAAATTTTTTTTAATAAAAATAATATAATTTTTTTATATTTATAAATAAAAAAAACTTAAAAAAAGCAATCATTGTTCCACTTTAAATTGATCTAAATAATTAAAAACTATAAGATCAACCTAATTCATACGAGTCAAACCACTAACCTAATAAAGGTCTAAAATATGTAGTGTTGATATTGAATCTGATCCATGTGAATCAAATCAGGTAATAAAGTTTCTAAAAAAACTTAAAATAATCGGATTTGTTAAAGAATATAACCAGTCCGGAGACCGGATTCAGATCACGAGACTTACTTCTTTTTCCAAAGCTAGTATTTTTAGTAGGTTAGGGACTTCCATTCAAACAAGGTATCGACGCTGCATTTTTCTTTTAATGGTGGGTAGTTAGATATCGTGTCAGTATGAATTATTTGACTTCCTGCGATTACTTTTCAATTCTTAGTGTTCCCCACGAGGAAAATGAAATCTGGTTCTGGACATGTTTCTTTGATGTGAACTGGCTTACCGAAAATTTATGTCTTTGTTTATTATAAAAAATGTTGATTAACGAGGAAATAATAATTTTACAGTGAGAAAAAAATAGTTTGATAACTTATGTATGCATGTTGCAATGTAACTCGAGAGATGTTTTGCACGTGAAGACACCTTCAAATTTAAATAATAACAACCCATGTATATTTTTTTTGGATGCTATGGATCTTTATTTTTGAAAAATATATTTTATAAATTTAGATGAATAAGTAAAATCCTGGTTGTTTAAGATCCTTACAGGAAACATATGTTCTAATTCAACTTGAAATTTATTGTGTAGATCACAAGTTTTCTACTATTATGTTATGCTCTTTAAAATCAACCCGAATATCCTAATGTACGAGGATCGTTTGTATGGATTAGCCCTCAAAATCCATACTCTCATATCAAATGAAACGTGTTTAATAGTTTAAAATAACTGCTTACAAGGAAATAAGTGGGAGAATATTAGAAATTACCATTATACCTTTCCATGACACACTTATGTTTTTCTTTATTCAAACCCATGATTATAAAGATAGATCATCGGGTTTAATAATGGGGATTGATTGTTTTATCACGGGGATTAATTACCTACTTTTCTCCTTGTCGAGAGGAAAAAATTAGCTAATTAATTAATGAGAAGGGTCCCTAATTTACTTATAAATAATAGATTGTGTACTCTATCTACGGCTAATAGTAGATACAAATTTGAAGGTCTCTCTCGAAAATTTTTATTATTGTTTTGAAGTTGTGTTGTCGTTATTGCTGTTGATCATTAGAAATTTATTTAAAGCTCGAGCAAAACTAAATATAAATATTTATAATATAAATTTTTATTGTCATGTATATTTAAAATTTGATTATATAAAATGCGTATAACATGTATTTGATAACACAATGTCTGATTTTTTGAAAAGTTTATTTTAATTATTAAAACAATATATTTATTTTATTTTTGATATTAATATATGAAATTTATAATAAAAAAATACACAAATCTCTTTAGCCATCACGTCAAGATATTAATAATTCATTGATTGAAAATAAATAAATAATATTTTATCAACACTCGGTTAATAGAGTTTTCATCGGTGATGCATGTTGCATAATCAATCTATAAATACAGCTCCCGTCGTCCAACGATTGCCTCAGCCACGTTAAATCTGTCCGAGTCTTTGTCTAACCTAGCTACGTGTCTATAGGTCGACTTTTGATTCTGGGATCGGTGAAAAATGTAGATTCAGCTAAAAATGATGAATTTTTTGAAATTTGAAAAGAAAAAATCATAAGCAGTTTTCTAACTTGTTCATGAACCCTAATTTTTCATCCCTAAAAACGTCCACGAAAAGGGGATGTGGATGTATTGCTTCTTTTTTTGAGAATGGAAGGGGACAGATTGTTGTGATTTCTCGGGAAAGGAGTGAATTGGTGGACTAACAATATGTTTGGATCCTATCTATGCTCGACATTTTTGTGAGTTCTACGCGAGCTTCATTGGAACATGATGCCAGAATCATTTTATATAAAAGTCTATAACTTTTATATAAAAAAATAAAAAAATTATTTTAATATAGTTTAAACGAAAATATTTTAAGAAGAACGCTACATCACAATAACATATATATAGTTGAGGAAGTTTATGAAAGATTATTGGCGAACTCTTATAAAATTATAAAGCTTAGTGATTACTAATGCAATAGAGCTTGTATATGACGGGGGAATTACTGAAATAAACGTACATATACGAGTGTTTTTATTTTTATTTTTTTGTAAATATTTCGCTGTGGTTAAGAAAAGGAGGGGAGAATAGCTTATATACAAGGATCGATATATATATATAGTTTTTTTTTTAATCGGTGGTGTGATATTCATTTATACATGTAAAATTTTGCGTTAGCATTCCTTTCCTAAAGCCTACAAACTCTTTGGATGCAGATAACACTTGATGGCTTGATCAAATATTAATGGACCAATCGATAAATGGTTTTTTACAATATTTCCATGTATAATAGAATTGCTGGAGAAGTAGTTCTGGAATTTGAACCTTGCCAACGAAAGGGACTGCGTTAGCTTGATCTGGGAAGAAATGAAGAAACTACTCCTCTCACTTGAATTAAGTGTGAGAGACGAGCTCGAATTTGCAGAGCCTATTTCTTCGAAGGGGTCAGAAAGCATATCTATTTCTAGAAAGAGACTGGCGCCGCTACTAATCACTCTTTAATTCAATAACTTCCACATTTAGGGAGTGTTTTTCTGCACTTACTTAAAGCTTTTTTTTATTTCGAGAAACCCCGTCTCTTTTAAATATTTTTTATAAAGTTAAGGTTAAATAAATAAAATTCTAATTATCTTACATTTTTATAAAGTAAATATGTACTAGTTCAAACCTAAATACATACTTGTTCAAACCTAAAAGTTAATAATCAATAATCATGTGATATGTTTTCCCGCCATCACATTGTAGTTGCATAATTAATCAGCCAGGGTTAAGTAATTAGTTAGTCCCAAGGTATATGGCGCGGTGGTAAAGGGTTTGAGATCTACATAGGAAGTCTCGAGTTCGAGTCAACGCATGCATTTTTTGTAAGAGTCCGAGACAACCAGGATTTTATTCACTCACTTAGACCCACAAAGTATATTTTTTAAGAGGTGTGGTTTTTTCGAATTCAAAAAAATTAAGTAATTAGTTAACTGTAAATTCAAGATTTGTCCCTTAACACAGCAAGATTGACAATGATGATGCTTGGCAGACCTTGTGTGGACAAATATTCATTGCCGTGTTTAGCATGGCGGTTCTTCATTTAATTTCCGAGTGTTTTTGTTTCTGGAAGCTGGAGAAAAATAAAGGAGCAGCGAAGAGTGATGTTCCATGTCAGGAAAGGAATGCTGACGCATAATTTTACATAATATATAATTGATTTGATATTCGTAATATTTTCTCAAAAGGTGTTGCTCGGATAAATAAGAAACAAGTTTTAGTTCGTAATATATTCTTGGCCCCGATTGTGAAATAAAGTTGACGATTAAACGATTTTTTTTTTTTTTTTTTTAAGATCACCAATAAAATCAACTCGAATTAATTAATATATTTTTTTATATATAAGAAAAATAAGAGGTTTCAAATGTACCTACCATTTTACTGTTAGAGAATAATATAAATCATATTATAGAGTCTCACTTATAAACTCAAGCTTTTAGGTGAATTGGTTCTTTAATATGGTATCAGAGCCTTGTTGACTCAGCAGTCACGAGTTCAAATCTCACCACCTATATTCTATTTGATAAAAATCAAGCACAAGGTAATGTGAGTCTGTGCACGTTTCAAGCCCAAAGAGCTTTCACTTGAAGGGGTGTGTTAGAAAATAATATAAATCATATTCTGGGATCTCACTTACAAGCTTAAGCTTTTAGGTGAGTTGGTTTTTTAACATGGTATCAGAGCTTTGTTGACCCAGCGGTCACAAGTTCAAATCTCACCACTCCCATTCTATTTGATAAAAATCAAGCACAAGTTAATGTGAGCCTGTACAAGTTTCAAGCCCAAGAAACTTTCACTTGAGAGGATATGTTAAAAAATAATATAAATCATATTCTAAGATCTCACTTATAAACTTAAATTTTTAAATAAATTCATTCTTTAACATTTACCATCTATATTACAAGTTACGTGCCATCAAGAACTGTTCTTCAAAAGTTTCAACTGGTAGGATAGATATCGAGAAATTCGTTGTATTTAATGGGGAAATTTAGATGCCAGCTGGATAGGTCGAGAAAGTTAAGGCATCGTGTTGAAATGGGAATTTTCCTTCTTTAATCTGACGGGTTGCTAGAGAGCCAACCGTGATGCCTAAACAAAATTCATTCACAGTTAATTAGCTAAAATGTCACCTGGGATTTTAATATTGTGATGTTTTTTTATTGAAAATAGTATTAAATTAATTATTTTTTTAAGGTTTTAATATATCAATATAAAAAATAAAGTAAAAAATGTTTTTAAAAATCACATCCATTAACATCAAGAAACAAAGATACCGTGATACCGTAATCGGGCTTCGCCCGAGGCAAAGTCAAAGAAACAGAAGAAGCAAGCACACGTGGAGTATAATTGTAGCCTAGAATCTTGAGTGGTACCCAGCCTGCAGAAATGTCAACACTGTTGTAACGTGAGCAAGCTTGAATTAGTGCTTTTGCTTGTGAAAGAAACATGGAATGACACATGAAGGAGAAGGAGGTGGCCGGGTGTGATTAGAAGAGGTCCTTAAGTCAAAACAGGTTGGTAATAAATAGAAAATGATTAAGGAGAAAGGATGTTAAAAAAGGAAACCCATGAAAACATTAAAAAATAAATTCAAGCAATGAAACAAGTCAACTTTTCTTATATTAAACAAGATTTTGGTAGTTGTACGTCAACCACCCAAAAACGTATTAGATTATTGACTCCCCAAGAGATATAAAAAGCAAATTAATATTTGAAAAAGAAAATGATTTTATCAATAATCTCCATCGATCCTCTTTCAACGAGACCAGCCCACTCTCCTATATATCTATAGCAAGCAAGGGCAGTACTCTTCACCCCTCTCAAACATTCCCACCTTCTTCTCCCCAAGTATTCCTTCATCACTTCTTAGCTTCTATACCTTCCAAGTGCTGTGCCCCTCCTCTTGATTTCCTTTTATCTCGAAAGATATGGTAGTGGCATCTCCAACTCAAATTCACAGTGAAAAACTCCTGGCCATTGAGCTTCCTACAATAGACCTCTCAGGTGATAGATCAGTGGTTTCCAGTCTCATTGTCAAAGCCTGTGATGAATATGGTTTCTTCAAGGTGAAAAACCATGGTGTTCCTCATGACATCATCGCCAAAATGGAGAAAGAAGGTTTCAACTTCTTTGCCAAACCATTCGAAGAAAAGCAAAAGGCTGAGATGGCCAAACCCTTTGGTTATGGCTGCAAAAATATTGGCTTCAGAGGTGATACAGGAGAGGTGGAATATCTACTTCTAAGTACCAACCCTCTCTCC
The DNA here is from genome assembly GCA_015731905.1 of Salix dunnii. Classification (NCBI taxonomy): domain Eukaryota; kingdom Viridiplantae; phylum Streptophyta; class Magnoliopsida; order Malpighiales; family Salicaceae; genus Salix; species Salix dunnii. The sequence continues at coordinate 6,005,555 of CM027666.1, read as the reverse complement.
ATAGCTGAAAGATCCGAAACCATCTCCAATGACCCTGCAAATTTCAGGCAAGTGCTAATTACACCCTTTATATTGCTCTGAAATTTTCATTATTATATGGAAATTTGACACTATCTCATTTAGTTATCCAGAATTGATTTTCAAATGTTTTTTAAAGAAGAAGTTATTTGGCAGTGTTAATTACTCTTATATATATATATATATATATATAAATATATATATATATTTTCGCGAGTCACCGGCTTCTTGAAAGTGCAAGAGCTATGCGTTCTGAGATAAAAACAATTGTTTATCACAGCTACTTGTAAGAGAAACTGGTGAACAAAGTTAACGAGCACAAAATGTTGCAGGATTTCTAAACCGGGAAGACTAAAACTACTTTTAGTTTTTTAAAACAAAATTAGGGTGTTTCCGAAATTTGAAAACGAGGCCACCATGCAAGCTGCTACTTCACTCTCCCAAGTGTGTCGAGCGCGCGCGCGTCTATGTGAACACAGTGCTGGCGGGGAAGTATCTTGAAACTGAGCAGTGTTTTTCTAAACCCGAGTTTTCAAGTGCCCCTGTCCTTTCCAAAAAAAGAAAAAAAAACCTAGTTTGCTGTGGGTATCTTTCTTAATGAATTTCAGCGTGAAACAAGCTGCCTTTTTTAATATTTTATGGGACCAGAAGAGTCGGTGCATGTTTTAATAGGAATTTCATTTACTATCGTCGTTATATTTGGTATGAAAGGAACATATATGAAAAATAAAGAACAGGGATTCCATATAGAGAACACTAGGTATGGAATATGTGTTATCCAAGCATGATTATTTATAAAAACACTGGATTGAAGTAATTGATATTATGAAATTAAATAGACTATCCCAAAATTTAACGATCTTGTCTCGTTTGCCTTGAAAAAATAAAATAATATAATATAAAATAAAATAATACCCTCAGTGCCAGAAACTCTGCAATATTTTCTTAAATGAAAAGAAAAGCTACGTCAAGTGAATATAGTTTCACAATATCTGAAGAACTAATATATCATTAAAAAAACAACGGGGTCGTAGCAAGAGATGTTAATTACAGTTTCGGTTTGCTTTCTTTTAAGATTAGATCCATTTTAAATCACCAAATCACGAGGGAATATATATGTCCTCCTGGATGGTTGGACCACTTCTTTCCTTTGAAAGCTGGAGCATATATAGCTTCCTTTGTCTCTGTCAGTATTCCCCATTATTGCTTGAAAGACTATTTTTCAGACAAGAGAAGTTTCATGAGTCGAAACGTTTTGGTTGATTTAATGGTTAATGTATTCTTAAAGTTGCACGGTCGGTAATCTCAGAAGAAGAGGAGAGAGAATAGTGTCGGCTGGTTTATTTTTTTTTTACAGCGCATACACACACAGTGTCAGATTTGTCCTTTCAAATAAAGAAATTGTCACGAAAACTTGGATCGTGTGGTTTGTAATGTACGGATCCATCCAATCGCATTGCAATCTTCGTGATACGATTATTTCTCATGAAGATTATTTTATGAGCCTTACTTGATATACGAATGTCGTCCAATGATTTATGATGGAGTTAGTGGATCCAAATGATGCTCAGGAGTTTATGAATCAAATGAAAAAGGAAAATAAACTTTATTTCGACAAAGTTGTCCAATCTCAATCCTCAAAATAATACTCATCAGTCTAATCTTAAACGCCAGCATTGTCTGCACCGATGTAAATCTTTACTCGGTGGCATCAAACATGAACCATTTTTTTCTCGACGACAATCACTATTAATCCAGAAATTCCGAAAAGAAACGAAGATAAGGTTCTTTAAGGATGAAAAGATTGGAGAATCAAATGGACAAGTCAGAAAGCTACATCAAAGATGGTCTTATCAAATCAAAAGAAATTACAAAGATAATAATAAAGAAGGAAGCTTTTTTGCCAAATAATGCCACAGAAATTAAAGGAACCGAAACTGGAAAAGGCAAAGGAGACGCAGTAGCAGGTCCTGTGTACTTGTCTTGTGAGCGGTTAATGTAATGGTTTTTTATTTTTTTCAAGTGCTGTTAAACTGTTATATTTTGATCTGACGATAAAGGGTTGTTTTTTCTCTCGTGTTTCTGGAACACAGCTCTGCTTTGAGTGCTTACATAGAAGCAGTCAGGGAGCTGGCATGCGAGTTATTAGATCTGTTGGCAGAGGGATTGTGGGTCCCCGATAGATCAGTGTTTAGCAGGCTAATCAGAGATGTTGACAGTGACTCAATCATCCGGTTAAACCACTACCCACCCATGCCTATGCTCTGCAAGGATAAGGAGCTCTGCGAGGATAAGGACTCGTCACCTTGTAACCAGAACAAGGTAGGGTTTGGAGAACATTCTGACCCTCAGATCTTGACCATCTTAAGATCCAACGATGTGGGTGGCCTTCAGATTTCCTTAAATGATGGTGCGTGGGTCCCAGTAACACCAGATCCCGCTACCTTCTGTATTAATGTGGGTGACTTGTTACAGGTTGGTCCACTATTTTTCTCTTATCTTGTTATCATCAAGTGTGAAAAAAGTTGAATGGGATTTGATGGGGGTTACTGTTCTTCTAGCTAAGCTACCTAGCTGTAGCTAGGCAGGCTTTGGATTGGGTTCTTGACCCAAAACGACAACATCCAGTGAACATTATGTGAATGAGTAATTGAATGACCACCGAGATTCAGAACAATGGGAGCTGAAAAGCACCTGACCACTGGTTGGTCGTTGATGGTGTGCTTCGAAGCTGACTTTAATTTATCGAGGAAATATCTCAGCACTCTGACTGAACCATTTCCAAGATATTTTTGTGGAATATCGGTCTACTTGGTTCTCTTTCTTGGTGAAAATGAAATTGATTTTTTTTTTTATCGGATGATGTGACAAAGATATGTTCCGAAAGTAAGGTCCTTACAACACCAAGTTTTTTTCCCGAAAGTTCTGTTTCTGAAATTTATATTTTCTAGAACTAAATGATTGTTATCGTCAAAATAAAGCTTGAAAACAACGTTGTACCTATTGGATCTTACACTTGGTCACGTTGATGCAAATTACGCTTGCTGGTTTTCATTTACCTTTACATGACCCACTGCTCAGTTCAATGTGCCGTTTTGTTCAAGCATGGAAATCTAATTCTATTACCTTGTTAAATTTTGCAGGCAATGACAAATGGTAGATTTGTAAGTGTGAGGCACAAAGCCCTAACCAACTCTCACAAGTCTAGAATGTCAATGGCCTATTTTGCTGCACCCCCGCCTAATGCGAGGATCACTGTTCCACCTGAAATGATAAGCCCCACCAAGCCGGCATTATACAAGCCTTTTACCTGGGCTGAATTCAAGAAAACTGCCTTTGCTCTGCGACTTGGAGATAGCCGCCTTGGTCTATTCAGGATGGAATGCGATGAGCAAGTTGCTTGATGAGTTATTTCTTTGATAGTCGAGTATTATGGAGTAAATATGCCACTTTAGTGTCTCTCTGTACGCCTGCCCTAAAAAGAATTCTGCTGTTGGATATCCAGAGACGGTTTCTTGGTATGAGGGATGGGTAAATGGTGCATCGTATCACCTTAGTCTAGTCATCAGTGTAAGACTTTCTTCTGAATCCTGTTTAGTATCCAATAGGTGGTGGTTAGCTCTATCATGGATTCTTTCCACAAGACGAGCAAAACGATGGAGAAAGCCCTACCAGGATAATATGTTCAATGAAAGATGAAATAAATTTGAACATGGAAAATCAATCTTTTGCGGGGCACAAGCTAGAATAAAGGAGGAAGTGGAAATGCTAGCTCTTTTACTCAATCTGGAAATGCGATTGCAATGAAAAACATTAAAATTTACATCTTGGAGATATTAAGTTATTAGAAAATATCTAAAAAGAATAAATTCAATGACTTTTCAATTGAAAAACATTTTAAAGCATATTGAAAAACACACTGTATTATATTTGTCTACCAAACAGGAACTGATGATTTGTGCACTACAAGTAAAGATTGATCATCATATCTATGGATGAGAAGTTTATACATGTAATGTCAGAATTGAAAGGAAATTCAAGCACAAAACTATACATTATTTCAAGTAGCTTAGAGGCTCTCAAAAAACAGAGCCATCTAATTCAAATGAATCATGTACTTCATTAAGAGTTGCAGCAAGCAGCACTTCAGAGTAATTTGTCATCACATCACTTTGAAGTAACCCTTTAAAATATTGAGTTAGGGCTGCAAATGATCTTTTTTGGTATCGTTTTTAACACGCTATATAGCTATTGGGTTGGAAAACACCTAATCAGGCATGAATTTGAGATCATGCAGCAGAGCGTGAACACTTCTTCCGCCCAGTTTTGCTCAATGCGCAAACACATGTCTCCAGGAGCTCATAATCCTCTTCCAAGAACAACAAGGATGCTTTATCTGGATTCTCTAAAAGCATCTTTGATGTTAGGAAACCAGAGATTGTCCATGTCTGAAAAAGCCTGGACTGTTTGCCTACAAACCTTCCACTGCGAGTGTCATAGTATTCAGGCCATTGATCCATTGATAATCTCCTCTCTGCCAAAGCAACTGCCTTTTGAGCTAATTCTGGTTTCCCCATCTTGATACAAGCTAATGTGAACTGGAATAACAAGCAACATTGAATTATGGAACACATTTTCATGACCTGACATCAGCAATGTAAGCCAGCAACCAAAAATAACATTCAAGTATTCGCAATTTTGAGTCTTTGACAAATGTTACCTGCCACAGCAGTGTTGGCCAAGATCCACCATTGTGATATGACCATGGGCTGCAACCAATTAGAGAGACTTAGTGGCTAAATAATTACATTAACCAGAACTCCTATGCAACCAAGCCAATCTACATAAAGCACACAGAAAATAACAGGAGTCTCACGTGTTCTTTGGATCACTGCCAGTAATTACACGCCATTCTTCATATTCCAAAGCAGGGTAACAAATCTTAACAGGCATATGGCCCATGAGATCATCCCACTTGGCCTCGATCAAATTTAGGATACCCTCGTTTTGTTTTGTGGTTCCCAGAGAAGAGATGATGGCCCAAAGGTTCCCAAGACTAAAAAACCTAAAATCCATGTGAGCTGGCTGTAGATTGCCAATGAGGTAGCCACCTTCCTCAGGAATCCAATCCACTAGCCACGAAGGAATTTGATCCGGGTAAATGTTGAACTTGTTTACTGCATCTGTAGAGTATTCTTCAGTGTTGTAACGGTAGATCTCATTGATCTTCTTCATATCTACCCAATAATACTCTCTGATATGGAATGACAGTGCACTGAGTCGATTATTTATTGTAGCCACTAGATTCTTGGTTCCGTCGTTGACTATGAGCATCTCACGAGCACATCGTAAAGCAGAATAGAACAAGGCCTGGAAAGTTATACAAGTTAAGCAAATGGCAAACCAATGACAGACATAAGCCTGCTAGTGAAAAGTCTAAAGGCACAATGACAGCAAAACACAGGATGAATAAGCAGAAGCTTCAGAATCTTGAACATTCCTATTTTCCAGAAACTTAAATGCTCGAGAGAATTTTTTCAAAAGTATAATGACAAAACTGCAAGAAAAAACTCACTGCTGGAACAAACATCAGCTCCAACTAATGTACTTAAGCAGCTTAAGCACATCAAATGACTGGTATATATTTTCTAAATTTATAATAATTGCATGCTTTCTAGCATATCAGGTCCTTGGTCAGTGTGGTCAGGTATCAACCTTACACAATATCAGAACATCTCCATAATCAACACAAATAATTTTCTGCATGCAACATAAGCAAAACAAAATTGAAGGCCACGATGAAAATATTAAAATTACTTGGATTTCAAGCGGGTGTCCATGGATACCCATCCGTCTATCAATCATGCAGGAACCATCAGTGACTAACAGCGTAGGAAACATATCAAACCCATCTGATAAGCACAAATTTAGTCCGAGTCTGATTCCTGTCTGGACATCAACCCTATCTTGCAATGCATGGTCGCCTGTTATCTTCCCATAAGCTCTCAACAAAATTATCCACCACAGCCCTGTGAGTGTCATGAAAATATAGGTACACAAATATAATTGTACAAAGGAAATAAATGGATCAAAGACAAGACATGAAGAAACTGAGTACTAAGGATAGGATTTTGGACCAATACTCAATTCAATGAATATAGAAAGACTTATTATTATTTACAGCACAGAGAACAAAACTAAGAATTATCTTACCAGAATCAACAGGCGCAACACGCCCAATGGCTGATTCGCCAAAATCAGGATCCAAAACCTCCTCGAAACCTCCATCGCTACCATCAAGAGGCACTGTTTTAACTTTGAAACTTGCTGGCATTAATCCTTGCCCAGGACTGTAGCAGTCCACTGTTTTCTCCCAGCTCTGACATACATGAGAGAAAAATTTAGGTGTAAATTGATTTTGAAGAATTGCTATTTGTCATTTTCTCCCCCATAAAAAGCAATATCTGTTTTTTGTTTGGATAAGCATCAAAGAGTAATATGTTATGGACTAATTTTGGTGAAAGATACAATTATGGATGCATCATTTCAATAGTTCAACTTCCCCAAGTTAAAGCTCTGAGCTATTATCACTTTTTTTTTTTTTTTGTGGAGATGGAATGTATCCATGGAGTTGTCAATATTATCATCACAGCCTGTTGTCCATAATTTTGGTTTCTGCAAAAGGCGGCTATTCTTTAAGGCAGTAGTCACAAACATGGAAAGCACCATGAAAGGTGAGTATCAATGTGTAGGCAACATGAAAAGTGAGTATCAATGCAACCACCACAAAAAAGTGTTAAGCTGTGAAAGAACATCAAATGTATGCTAAAGCAACAGAACTTTGTTTCAAATGTAAACACATTGCCACTTTATTAAGCAGCAGAACATCAGAAAGTAACTCAGATGTGAGCACAATCGAAGATACACACTACACGTGCAAAAAAATAAGTAATGGAATGTTTGGCTTAATATACCTGCAACTGCAAAGTGTGAAGAAGAAAATTCTTCACAATCTCCTTTTCTCCATTAAGCAAAAATGCAAGTGCGGATGGAACAAAATCACGAATGAAGACTTGGTCATAATTCAACGGTTGCCTGTCAGAAGGATCATTAGCCGCAACAGTCCCCACTGGATTTCCACAGTAATTCACAATGGTGCCTCGAAGCAACTGCCATGCTTCCTTCTCGATCTCAGACACCTCTCTCTTGACAATCTTAGGAGTTGTACTCTCCTTGAAGAAGTTTGTATTTACAGTGGATCCATTAACCTCTGCCCTATTATAAGATGTTTCCTCTTTTCCTTCTTTAGCTACATTACTTTCTGTTTCAATCTTTTCTATCACTAAAGGGCTCACGTTCAACCCTCCTTGAATGTAAATACTCTCGAATCCTTTCTCATTAACATGGCCCTCTACCGAAGTCGAGCGATTCCTAATGTCCGACGCTACTTTGGGGATTACTAAAACACCCCTTAAATTACTACCCTTATCAACATGAAAATTTGAACTAAAACCTCTAGATTGACCCCAATTCCAATCGCAGATATTAAAACCTCTGCGATCCAGATTAACTATACATGTACGACCCATGTCTTGTGACCTTCTACGGTTATTGCAGCAGTGGAATTCATGATTATATACGGATTTCGGGTGTGATTTCGACAAATGGGTATGAATGATTGAATTATTATTAGATCTTGGGAGAGAGAACCCAGAATGCGAAAGACTTCTGTAACTATTTATGATTCTACAACAGGGTTTAGTTGTTGAGATACTTATACAGCTACTAGTGCTCATCTTTCCTTTTTCTCTTTTTTTATTTGAATATATATAGATTTAGAGTGTAATTAAACTTCTGTTTAGCATAAAAAATGAAAAACAGAGTATTTATTGTATATAAATGATGGCTCTGAAAAAACACTGAAAATTAAGATATTATTAAGAGAAAAAAACTGAAATTTGAAAAGTTCGAAACTTACAGTTAGAAGAGACGTTGAAGACAGGTTGAGGGGTTGGGGAGAGAGAGAGAGAGAGAGAGAGAGACCGTGTCAAGATTGATAGGTTTGGTAGGAGGAACCCGAGCTGGGTTTATATAGAGGAGTTGGAGGAAATTCCCACTTCATGCAGACAGAGACTGCGGGGCCTACATGGTTTGCTATTACAATAGTATCCCTGCACGTGCTTCTGAGTTGTTAAGGGTTTTACACGAATAGCCTTCTGATTTTTTTTTCTTGAATAAATATTTATCTAAACATTATTTAAAAAAAAAATACATAAAAATAAATGTTTTATAAATACTAGCTGCGGGTCACATTAGTTTACCAAATACCAATCATCAGCCACTAATCATCGTATTTAAATATAAATTTTATTATATTGCTAAAATAAATAAAAAATAAACCATCTATTCAAGACATGAGCTTGACGTTCATGCTTAGCTTAATCTTTCCTTCATCACTCGTGCTCCAATACATCTCTAACAACACGTAAGAATTTAGATGAGATAAAAACTTAAGGTCGTGCATGAGAAAATCAGGGGAGGGGAGGGGAGGGACGATGAAATGACTGGAAAATCATATTATTGTCATTATAATTTTATAAAAACTAAAAAAATATATTATTTTGATGTATTTTTAAATAATGAATAATATAAAAAGTAATTGCAAATATACTCTCAAACACCATTTGACAATTCCTTATTATAAAGATACTTTTATTACCTTAAAGTTAATTTTTCTTCTTCCCTGCGTGAAGAGTGATAAAACAAATTCTTTTGTATTTTTTTTTATTTGAGAAAACACCATCTCCTAATAAATACACTTCACGGCTCTAAATAAATGAGTAAAACCTCGACTATCCTAAATTTTTATAAGATATTCACACCTTAACTTGAACTTAAGACCTCCTATACAAATCTCAAGTCCTTTGTCATCACGTTCTGCTCCTTGATGACATTTTGCATTTTATTTTCATCTCCTCTTCCTATTATATCACAAGAGAAAAACAACTTCTTACCTCCACCAGTTTTCCTGTTACAGGTAAAATAAGTTGAGTTTCTTTTGAATTTTTTTTTAAATCATTATTGTTATCACATGTTATTTAAAAAATATACTATTTAAATATATTTTAAATATAAAAACACCTTCATTTTAGTTTCAAGTGTATCAACCTCCTTGTCAAATGAGAACAAGTACTTTCTCTAGGCATAGAGTGAGTATAGTATATTTATAGTCAAAATGTAATTATCTCTGTGCAAGATGATCTAGAAGCTGTTTGGCGCGGTGTTTCACCTGTCGTGCCGCAGCTTTTGATTATTATTATTTTTTTTGCATTTTAAATAAAAAATTTAGTGTTTTCAGATCATTTTGATGTGCTGATGTCAAAAATAATTTTTTTAAAAAATAAAAAAAATATTATTTTGATATATTTCGATACGAAAAGCACTTTCAAAAGTTACCGTAACTGCTCTCCCAAACACCCTTCTAATAATTCAAAGTCCAGGGATCACTTTAACAACTATCCGGGGTTCCTTTTCAAAATGTTGACATATTTTAAATAACAATTTTTGACATAATATCAAGTGGTTCTAAAACTATAAAATAGAGGTGCAACTTAATAATTGTATATATTTTTTAAAAAATATTTTTTATTAATTTTAATTTGATTTTCTATGCTTTTAAATTATTTTAATATAATGATGTTAAAAATAATTTATAAAAAATATATTTTAATATATCTCTAAATATAAAAATATTTTAAAAAACAATGTAAAAGTATACTATTCAAATATTTGGTTTTGGACGAAGGGTAAAATGGTCTTACAGGTAACGTGTTTTGCTTTTGACAAGGAACCGCAAATGTCGGTTCCGGACGCAATAAAGATAACGTGCAGAAATCAAGAAACGTCAGGCCTGCCTTTCATAATATATATATCTGTGTGTGTGAAAGTAATGCAAAAGGAAAAAGAAAAGAAACAAAAAAAGATATATCCACGCGTCTTAGAGCAAAATATGGTGCATCAATAATTTTTAATTTAAAACAGTGCTCTACACTGTTTCTTTCCAGTGGGATCCGACCTAGCTAAAAAAAGAGGGCTTTCTTGGTGAAATGGTCTGGGCCTGTAAACTTGAAGCATCCAAACATCTGTGATCTAGACTTGCTATTAATATCCGATTAAATTTAGACGATGTCTGGTACAACGTTAAAAAAAACGAGAGAATTATTATAAAAAATGACTTTTGAGAATATAAAAGTTTGATTTTTAAATCTCTTAATTGTTTTTCTTGTTATTTGACACGTGGGCAGCTTCTGTTATCAAACATAACACCGTCTGGTGCAGATTCCTAGGGACGTTGCTCTTCTTTGTAGGGTCTCGTTATTTCAGGGGAAGGACTGTCGCGGGACGAGGTCTTTTACAGTTGACCTGAAGGTCGAGCTTGGATTAGACCCAGGGGTCAGCTGTGGATTCAATTGCCCTTGTGGCAGTTGGGGTCGCGAATAATCGATGTACCTCAGGGCCGGGGCAGGGTTTGCTTTTCTGCTTTTTTTTTATATATAAAAAATAACTTTTTCTTAATAAAATCTATATCCCCGTATTTAGTCAAGCCAGGAACAAATTGGGTCAATTTCTTTTCTAAAACAAGGGGTTTTTCTGTCAGCAATTTCTCTGTATCCAAAGGTAATTAATCTGATTTTCTTAAAAAGAAAAACAAAATAGTCATTTTATTTTCCAGTATTAGCTCATGTTCATCTTTGCTGGGAGTGTGGCTCAATTCTCTGACAATTTTTTTATTCTCCAGCTGTCTTCTCCGGATTTGTGAAATGCCCTGAGCCCAGTCCAGGTAAAAACGAATGGAGAAATTCGGCCCTGGAAGTGAAGTAAGCCTGCGAACACTACCATATAGAAGGAAGATTTGGCCCTTGGAAATTATACGTAGAGAAATACGGGCTCGTGAAATAGGAGTTATTAAGCCCATATATACAGGCAGAGAAAATTACAGGCCCATCTACGTCAATCTAAAATCAGCACTGATAAAAAAAATAAAGTAATCATCGGGTTAAATTTTTTTCATGTCGAGTTCAACGCTTTCGACGGCGCCATCCGTGATCAATTTCATCCCTGAATTCACGATGCCAATAATTATATTAATAGAAAAAGAAACGGAAAGAAAAGTGGGGTTACATAACTCAGGAAAAAAAATTGAGAATAAAATCAAGAAAAAAATGATAATAACAGGAAAATACTCTTTCAAAATGATTTCTTACACAACTCATGTTTAAAATTAAAAATATGGGAATTATTCTAATATGATGGGTTTGAATATTTAAAACAGACTAAATAATTATATACATAGAAAAGGAAACGGAAAGAAAAGTGGGGTTTTGAGTTTTATTAGGTAATTAGTATGTGTGATAATATCTTAAATTGAAAAGGTTTATCAAAACACAACACCATCCCCATCGATCGACCCATAAAAACTTTCATTGAAATTAAAATTTATGAATGAATTTGTTTCGTGCAGAATTTCCATGTAAGCTTAGCTTCGACAATGATAGATACCAACAGCCGGTAAGTGATGATTTTTCTTCTGGCATCTTGTTTCTCAGACCAAACCCTTTCGGCGCCAAACCATGAAGTATATATAGACCATATTAGAAAGGGAGTTATAACAGCAGCACACTCACTTTCAAACATTGCTGAATATATAGGTATACTTAAAACCTAACGAAGGAGCTACCATTATCAATATCCCCAAACCCTTCTCCTCTACCATGCTCATAATTAAACATTAGGAACCAAGAACATCAGCACACGCGTCACCGAGTACAGAGAGACGAGGGAAGGATGGTGCAAGTTTCAGATTGTGGCTGGCATATCGCAGCAGCAATTACAATTACCGTGTGTGTGTACACGAAGAATTTCTTCATTGAGACTCATTTTATGGATTTATATGAATATAACTAGAAAAGGGCTAGTGTTATTAAAATCCTTTAAGATTTTTAATGGATTTAATAAATGATTGATTAATGTTTTTTTTTTAAATAATATTTTTTATTTTTTAAAATTAACTGTTTTGATATTTTGATATTATTTTAATTTGTTAATGTTAAAAATATTTTTTAAAAATAATAAAATAAAAATATTATTTTTATATATTTTTAAATAAAAAACAACATCAACTATATTTCTAAACATTCTTGGATGGCTGAAATTATTTTGCCAATGAAGAATAATTCCAAGACTTTGCAGCATCCTTCCATAACTATGACAAAATAATAAATTAGTTTTTACTATGTATGGAACGTAAAGGTCCATACATAACAAGGTCCACGATTCAAAAACACACGCAAATTGGTCGATGTAAGAACCTGTTTCCTAGCATAAAAAACAAAAGGAAGAACACCAGAATCACGCATGAAAAGACTTTTTTTGGATTTAATCTAAACTAACCCCACCTAAGATCGATGTGTACAAATCCAAGCTGTTATCTATATAGAAAAAGTTTCTCATCAAACTGGCCACCGATGGATAGCCATAGCCATGATTAATCACAGCACACGTTCCTACTTGTAGTGGAAGGCCAGCAGGGGTCGTGTACTCAATTTGTTACGGGTTGGAAAGCTCTTCTGTTCATTTCTGTTCCTGATCTTGAATTTGAAAGAGATTACCAATAACTTTTGTTAGCCACCTGAGAACTCGTGGTTGTGCAGCCAAGTTCTTGGAACCCTTAAATAAGCTGCATAGCGACTTAGCTTTCACACAGAAGCCTTCACGGAAGTGCTAAAGGAGAATGAAAAGGGATTGATTTGTACATGGGATTCGATCGTGAGAGATCGAGCATGCGGGCTCATCTCTTACATTTGCTATTAGAAGAGAAGAAGGAATTAAGCGCCCATCTAAACGATACCGTTCTAATTATAGATTTTCACGAGCTGGCCAGTTGTTATTACGATCCACAGGCCTTGTTTGCAATGTAATGTATATCCAGAACATTACTACTTTTTTTTTTCCAAGGTCACGGAGATTTTTTTTTACAACAAAAGTAATTATATATATATATATACCTTGGAAAAAAAAAAGTAGTAATGTTCTCTGGATATACATTACATTGCAAACAAGGCCGGTGGATATATATATATATATATTAAAAAATATATTTTAAAAATATATTTTTTATTGAAAACGTTTTTTTCGTTCATGTTTATTTTTGTTTTACTACGACACATATTTCTCATTAGTAGAATGTTTTTTTAATTAAAAAAGTAAAAGGTAATGAAATCCAAATATTATTAAAAAATCAATTTTAAGAAGAAAAATGTATCTCTTAATAATAATAAAAAAAGATTCACAGATTTTTCGCTTTTGTTTCAATAGAAAATACTTTTTTTCATGAGTTTTGTGTTTTGAACAGAAACTTATCAAAAAGTAATTGTCAATTAAAAACATAAAAAAATCATGTCTCTTGCACGTGAAAGATGGTTAATCTAAAAAAAATATGCCAAGAAATTATAATAAAATACTTTATTTTTATTTAATATTTATGAGCATTTTTTTTAATACTTTGTGTTAAGTTAATATATAATAATCAACAAAGCAGATACTAATACTCCCGTAAAACTATAACAATATTTCAAAACTATGAAATTTTTAGGTTATTTTAAATATCATTTTATTACTTTAATTTTATTTAAAATAAAAGAACAATTTAAAAAAAAATGAAAGGTAATAATAATAATAAAAAAATATTGGCGCTTATGCTAGATAGAAGCGCTAGGTGTACCTAGGCTTCTGTTTTAAAAACAAATGAACATGAAACATGTTACCAATCCTATTACAGTATTTTATTATGATTATTAAATATATAATATTTAAATAATATACACATACACACATGTGTGTGCTATTTGAAAAAAATTTAAAAGTTAATAACAATATAAAAATCTTAGTAACTAAATATATAAAATTATTTTTCATCAAATTTTAAATTTAACTATAATTTTAACCAAACATTTCAATTTCAGTTATGATTTGCAGTTTAAAATACTTTTCATAAAATTATTTTTTAAAATTTTAATCACAATAGTAATTGCAATATCAAACACATCTTTAACACAAAAACTCTATAATTAATCCAAAAACCTAAAATTAAATTAAATAAAAACGTATTTTTGATTTTTAATATACTTTTTCCAGTAAGATAAAAATTCTAAATCTTCTCCGTGACACTCCATTTTGCAGGACAAATCAATTGTGACTTGAATTGACTTGTTTCATGCTTGAAACATAGACACCCATCCCTTTCTCTTTTTTCTTCTCTAATGACTTTGCCTCGCATCTTTCAACTCAAAAAATAAAAATGCCACGAAAATAAAAATTATATTTTTTTATTAAAAATATATTAAAATAATAATTTTTATTTTATTTTAAAAAAATCACAGGATTTTAAATTATAAAAAGCAATTTAAAAAAAATCAAAGAATTTTCTGAACGCCAGAACGAACGCGCCAGAAACCTCTAGTTCAGATGCCCACGTGGGATAACTCAAGGCCCCACATCTTGACTGAGAAGTCTTTGTATCATACTTTGAACTTTTGAAGGGAAAATCAACGAGGGGGGAAGGATAAGTCTTTCGTATCGCTAGTGGTGGAGTCCAGCTGCACAATTTTCTCGTCTCTCTTGATCTTGCCACCGCCGTGTACTCGTCAATCAACACACAGCCTATGATCGTATATCATACATGTAGATATACGGTGGAGAATTATGTTTTATGGTATTTATCTATTTATTATTACTATAAGCCTCATATTATACCTCCAATTTGAAATAAATTAATTCATCCATATTTATCAGGAAATATCCAGATTAGTTAAACGCCAAATTGCTTACGATAGAATAATAAAAAAATGCCATTCAACTATGACAAAAGTACTTGGAAGCTAACCCGGTTCATATGTATTTATTCAATCTCCAATCTTGCTAAATAAAAAAAAAAAATCATATTAGATTTTAATCCGGTGATGTATTTGTAGATAATAATATTAATAATAATAATAATAATAATAATAAGTTGATTTAAAAACCAGGACGCGGGGAAAAAATTCACTGGCCCTTAAAATCAACATACATGCTTCTGGGCAAATTCAAAACCATTAAAATTTAGAAAGCACAGATTCGTCATGCATGGAATACTCTTCAAGAAAGAGAATTCAATGGTTGCGGCCCTCAGTGCTTTAGTCCAGGAAGCTTAGCCTTAGGCCCAGCCACCTTCGTGACACCTCAGTCTCCCGGGACCATTTCGATGGCTTCTCTTTAGGCATGCGCCTATAAAGATTCCCGCCGCCTTACATCTCTCTCTACCCTATTTTAAAGAGCCACGTGGAGAGGATCACTTTTTAACCCCCCCTGCACGTGCCACCTATCCTTTTTACTCATAACAAGTTTGAATTGTCGTTCCTCGAAACAAGGGTGAATTCGTCATGTCAGCGAATGAACAACTTTGCAAATTTGCATTTTCCAATTAAAAAGAAATTAGACTTTTAGCTCGATATACATTGAAGAATCCATGCCATCGTCGGATCGGTGTGATGGGTCTTTCCCGAACTCCATAATTGAATGGTTGATAATATTTTTATAAATTAATCTTAATGGTTGTATTAAATTGCTCAATATATTCTCACCACGTAGATCTAAAAGTACAGTCTACAAAAAAAAAAAAAAAAGCTTCCTCATTGTCTGTAAGGTTCAAAACTCGAACCGGGTCGCGGCAGGTTTGTTTTTAAATTTCGTGGTATAAATAGCTTATTCTTATCGGATAAAAAGTTTCACCGTACTGTACGTAAAAGCAAGTGAAAACAACAGAAAAGAAGACGGGAAATTTGAGGATATCTCGAGCCCTAACTTCTGACCCTGCTTTCTCTACCTTTTAAAAGAAATACCAGGAAGAGAAGAGGATGGAGGAATCATGTTTTGCTGAGGGGATTCTAAGCAAATATTTATACAAATTACATGGAATTAAATCTCCACAAGATCATGTCCGGTTAGATGGGATCCAAGCATTTGTCCGTACGATGATAAACAAACTAGAAACGGGGGGTTTGGCTCTGTAGTATTACCTACAAGCTAGGGTGTCGGCTCTGATCATTAAAATGACAAGGTCTTTTTTTTTTTTTTTTAAATAATTAATGTGAAACTACTTCCTTATGGCCAACTTATTTATTTTAACCCACAAGAAAGTGAACCCAACAACGCCACGTCTCCAAGGATTATTGTAACTTCACCTTTTGTAATCTGGAGACTAGGGAATTTAATCTTGATTCAGGCCCCATGGCCAAGGCTTCGAAAGTATAATATCAATGATAACTGATAAAATAAGGACATCTAAAAGTAAAGACGGTGGAACCAATTGCGCACCTCTTAATGCTGTAAAATTGTCTAAGATCATGCTTCTACAATGCAATCAATGAAAATGAATATATAAATAAATAAATTTATATTCTATAGTTGTTTAGAATATCTCAATTCTGAACTCTTTTTTCTTACCGCGCTTTTAAAAACCAAAAAAATTAGAAAGAAAAAAGAGAGAGTTAAAAGTTAATATTAAAGAATGAGATTAAGAAAACCTCAAATTACAAATTTCCCACCAAAAAAAGAGAAATACAAAGCAAATAATCCACAATTAGACTCTCTCTTTCTATCACAAATTCTACAAGTATCATTAATTATTCTATAGATGATTTTTTTCTCTCTCTAGCTAGCTATACTAGCCCCCATGATCTCGTATTTCTCTGCGTTTTAACCTTCGCCCTCGCCGACGTTATTTTACCTTTTCACAGGCTGTTTAGCTGCTGCTGTATGAACCAAATATCCTCAAGATTCCACATATTGTCCGATGTGTCCCCACTGTCCGTTAGCCATTGATTGTTGCTGTGCTCCATAGCCTGGAAATCTAACCCGTGGTTGAAAAAACCAGGTGGACTAATCATGGAGTCTGAGTAGCTAGCTTGGCCAGGATGGATATAATCCGGATTGGTGTTGCGATTAACTGGGATATTGTTATAATCAGCAGTCAAGTCCGAAACAGGCGAAACTTGAGCAGCAAACGAGTCCGATGAGGCAGCAGTGCTAGAATTCTCCGGGGTGTAACTTTGTGTAACATGTGAGACACCGAAGTCATTGCCATTGACCCCATGTGGTGCCATGACCAGGTTCCCGGTGCCCACGTTACTATTGCTGACTGAGTGGTGGTCGGTGGCAGGAGCGGAGACAGTGGCAGCTGGGGAAGCCGACGTGGCAGAAGCCGCAGCTTGAATTCTTTCAATTAACCTAGGCATCCATAGGTATCTCATGGTGTCCTTGAATTGCTTGCTATTTACGTCACATTTAAGCTGCTTTGCGTGCTTTTGTACCCGAGTTCTCCAGTAGTTCTTGATTTCATTGTCGGTTCTCCCTGGCAAGTGTTGTGCAATTTTAGACCACCTGCAAATTGTTGAAAATTAAATAGCCATGTTATTATTACCTGTTACGGCTAAAATCAAAAGTGATTAATACAAACAAAAACATTTTTGTAATCAAATGACATCTGCTAGTTAGTATCAGTAGAGCATGCGAGGTTAGTATCGCATACCGATTGCCCCATCGAGAATGGAGTTCAAGGATCATAAGCTGTTCTTCAAGAGTGATGTTTCCACGTCGAACATCAGGCCTTAGATAGTTGAGCCATCTTAATCTGCAACTCTTTCCAGTTCGTTTGAGACCTGTTTCATCGAGTTGGGTTTTGGTAAAGTTATTAAGAGAACAGACAATTGCAAGGGAAAAGGGAGCATTTTCGCTCTATACTAGCACTGCTTTTTTATATATAGCTGGTGTGCTTTTTCACAAACTTTTCGATTGAGTTGTCTTCGTATGAAGCTGTACGGCTATAAAGAAAAATCGTCTATCCCAATATTATCTCATTCTGGTAAGAATATTAATTCACACCATCAAATTCCCACATACGAGCCTAGCTACGAAGCTCTCATCAACAAGAAATCTATATATTGAAAGGAAAGCTCAAGACTTGATTTGGCACTTTTATTTAAAGTATACAAGGAAGACCCATTGAAGATTATGAAGATAGAAACATGACAAAAACAAATTGAGACATGTTGGTCAAGTTGTTCTTTGGCTCTTTGCCATCGGGTTATAGATATTGATTGGAAAGGGGTGTTGGAGAGAGAGACGGAGAGAAGCCTGTAGTTTACCTGCACAACGAGCCAGAGAATTCCAGCGTCCCTCGCCATGAGTAGCAATGTAATTGATGAGCTTGAAGTCTTCTTCAACGGTCCATGGACCTCTTCGTAAGTCACCCATCATCTCCTCATCACTTTGCGTGGTGGAGGAGCTGTTGCTGCTGCCTTTAACATCCATCATCAATCAGTATTTCCCTTAATTGGAGAAACTAGTCTGATTGAAAGGAAAAAAATAGTTTACTTTGGAGAGGATTTTTAGAGAGAAAGAGAGCGATAGATTAATCAGGAAGATAGAGAAGGTGGGGTTTTTATAGATGTATAGATGGGTTTGAAATGAAAGAAAAAGTTAGCAATTGAGAGAGAGAGAGAGAGGGAGAGAGGCAGCCGCAATTGGAACTCATGGGGTGTTTTAATTAACTAATGCTGTATTTAATTACCACTTAAGCTTGCTAGTTTAATTATGGCAGTGAGTAAGTGCCCACGAGGCTTTGAAGTTTGACCCTCTGACTTTGCTGCCCTCTTTCTTTTTTTATGCCTTTTTTTTTTAATTCTTCTCCCCAAAAAAATTAAGATGTAAAATATAAATTATATCAGTTTGATATCATAGCAAAATTAGCACATGTGATGTATATCAATTTAAAAAAAAAAAACGCACCTTTTTTTGGCTACAAATTCCATATTTTAGTACCTTCATATAAACAAAAAATGCTATCAGGATTCAGTGAAAGGTATCAAAACTGCCTTGTTCATCTCGTTCACAGGGTTGACTATTTTTACTTTCACAGCAAACAACAGGGTTGGTGCTCTCTTACCGTTGAACTCACACTCGCTGTTCACAGTAAATATATATATATTGACTATTTGGACTTTTTAGAATGAATTTCAGACCATATATTAGAGAGAGAAAAACATTTACAAGCCCACTTCTAAAAATTAAATTATCAACACATTTTATAACAACATCTTAAAACCGTTAAGCTTTTTTATAGTTTCTCTTCCAAAGAAATTCGTATTTGATTGTGCTTCTTGTATCAGCCTCTTTGTATACTTTTTTAAAAGACAATAACAATTAATTGATTTATTTTTGTTTTGTCACGTTAACCTCTTTGTATATTTAAAATATTAAAAATAAATTCTATAAAAACATAAAATCTGTTCAGAAGAAAAAAAATTCAAAAACGAACTTATTGGTCTAATAAAAAAAATACGACTTATTAATTAATTAATCATAGATTTATTATCATTTATCTTTAAATAGTAAACCTAACCATACTTTTCTTTAAATATGACTCTTAATTTACGCATGGAGTAGCGTAAGAGTATCCACATATACATATACATATACATATACATATAATTTAGTGGTGTTTGAGAAGTATTTTTTTTTAAATGAAAGCTTTTTAATCTTTGTAGATCATTTTGATATGTGAAAAATAATTTTTTAAAAATACAAAATATATTATTTTAATTAAGTGGCTCTCTATTATAAAGTACGAAAAAAAGAAGAAAAGAATTAGGACTCTGTAGTTCAATGTCTGCGGTGCCTTCAAATTGTCTTTATTACAGCTACTCGCAGTGTTTCTAAGCTTGTGGTTTAAACAGAATTTACGGGGCTGGAGTAACCAGGGCTCTAGATTTGAGATTGTTTCAATCCTCAATTAAAATTGCACTTGTGACTTTAAATGTTTAATGTAGAAGTGCTAAATTTTTATAAGCAAGAACAAGTGCCTATTTTTTTTATTTCTTTTTAATTAATAACATATTTTTAAAATATTATGAATTCATGGTTGTTTTGCAATTTTTGTTCGTAACGAATTTATAATTTTAAAAGCTTCTGTTTTTTTTTCTTTCAAATCCCACATATCAATTCATTAAATATACTTGAAATTACTGCAAATATAGTGATTTTAAAAGGGTGTTTGAGAGTTCGTTTGAAAAACAATTTTAAAAAAATTAAAAAAATATATTTTTATTTTTAATTAAAAAATTTAGTGTTTTCATATTATTTTTATATATTGATATCAAAAATAATTTTTAAAAAGACAATTAAGTCAAGTAGCAAGCACCACCGTGATAGAGATGATAAAATATGCTACAAGGAACAATAGGAACGAGGATCCCAATCCCCTTCATTGACACCAACAAGGAAGATATTTTTTTTTCCTGTTAAAATTCATGGTGGCTATCAATACAGCTGATCAAACCATATATTTTTTTATGCCATCCAAATGTATCTGCACAGTAGGAGGTTCCTATGATTGAACGCTAAAAGTTGTGGAAAAGCAGTGACATTTGAAAAGAAAGATGAGGACAGTGAGATCTGCAAATTTATAACTGTAGATCTACATGTTCCTGTAGGAATTAACCAGCAAAGCCAGAGGGTGATGAAAATGGAGACACCCTTCTCGTTTTCTCACATAGCAATTGATCCTTACGAGACTAGACACTAAAAATAGACATCAAAGTTAGAATTCGACAACAAGCCCTCTGAGAACTTACCACCATTGTTCTAGGCAATCTTTAGCAAGGTTTAAATACGTGTGTGTATTATGCCGTGGATGACTTCTTTAAGTTTGGATTAAAGAAACTCTTTCTATATATTGATGAAAATATCTTTGATTAATCGTTCATTAGAAGTTGCGTCTGCTCCACAAAGGTTTTCGAGAGGTTCTCTGCGGAGGCAGTATAGACTATATAGACTACTTGGTGTCATTTTAATTAGCCGATTTCATTTAATGTTTCGATTCCCCCGAGGTAGGGGGAGGCTTTAATAAATTGCTGCCTTAATTAAATCCCCACAAAAATTAAATCCACCAGACTGATAGGCGGACCAAGCACAAGTAATAGGATATGTAGATGCTAGACATTTTTTTTTTTTCAGTTTTAGCACACTCTCTAGCTTGTTAATTCATTACAATATAGTTAAAGTCTTACGAGCTGACTCGAGGTTGGAACTCGTAAGCTTAAAACGTGCCGGGATCATTCATAATTTAAAAAGGTCTTTCAGAGCTGGGAAAGCCATAGATCATATGGAGCCCCGCCCCGTAAGAAGATCCTGCAGAGATATAAATATATACCATTCAATTTCAATTAAATACATAAGCAGGGCTGCCAGCAAGCGACTCCCTGGTACACCATGCTTTCATATTTGTAGCGGTGAGAACTAGATGCAGTGTATGAAACTCTTAAGAACACGAGAAATTAAAATCAGTTAGTATTTGTGAAAGTAACTTAGTTAAGAGTTTCACTGAGATTATGTTCGATTCACTTTTACATTTTGAAAATTAATTGTTAAGACATTAGTTATTAAAAAGTAAAATCTTGATGATGTGAAAAATGGTTAAACAATGATGTGTTTTTTTAATAGAGAGTAAGTGATATCTTATCGTAGATTTATATGATTGTTTAATTTTAAAATTTATGAGATTAATTGAAATGTGTGTAAGTTAATTTGAATATCAATATTAATAAAAAAAATAAAATAAAGGAAAAGTGAAGCTCTTATTTTGATGCTCAGTCCATAAACACGGTAAAACCACTCATGTAACACAATCTATTAAAAAGACGTTAAAATCATGTATTTATAATAAGGATCTATGATGAATATATTACATAAAGTAGCCACTGATTCATTATCAACCTCAATTAATATCCACCACTTATTTTTTTTAATAACACACATACTTATCTCTTAATTAAAATTTTCTGCTTTATAATAATAGATAGAGTCGTTCATTTATTTAGCAATAATTTAACCACTATAGTCCTAATTTTTAACCAATTTCTCGTGATAAATATATATATATATCTTTCACAAAATGATTCATACTCGGTATGCATCTAAAAAAATGCATTTAACGTTGCAATTTATATTAAGTTATTAGGAACCATCTGACTTAAAAGGTTAAGCTTTTAAGTGAGGTTTTAAAATATGATTTATACTATTCTCTAACACACTCCTTCAAGTGAAAATTTTTTGGGCTTGAAACTTGCACAGGGCCACATAATTTTGTACTTGATTTTTATCAAATAGAATGGGGGTGGTGAGATTCGAATTCGTGACCACTGGGTCAACAAGGTTCTGATATCATGTTATGAAACCAAATTATCTAAAAGCTTAATCTTTTAAGTAAGGTTCCAAAATATGATTTATATTATTTTTTAATAGTTATAACTTGGATACAATAGGTGAAATAAATTTATTTCAAGTTTCTATATTTAAAAATAGATAGAAAATAACAAAAAAAGAAGAAGGCATCGTTTTAGCGGTTAATTAAGCCTCCACCAGATCACTGTAAAACGCATATCTTAGGAAGGGACAGCCATAAACCCCGAGAGGATTAGTCCCACAATCCAATTAGTGTGGAGATGCCGGGTATAGATTAATAAAAAATAGATAAAATCTGTTTTTTTTTTTTTTTAATTTATCAATTTTGAATTATGTCGGTAGCACTGTCGTGGCCATGAACAAATTTGCAACACGACATCGCTGTACCATAAAACCATCATATATACAAAGACGAGAAACATAGAAGTAAGTTCTCCGTGTAACTCTTAGCACCGACGTAGCTTGTTTAATAAAATGAATGTAAATCGCAAGAAGATGATTTAATTATAGTTTTTCTAGCCTTAATCGTTGCATGTTTATTCGTGAGAAAAAAAATCAGTTTTTTTTTCTTATCTATAGAACTTGAAAAATTACTCGTCCTCTCAAAATTACTCGTTTTTACTTCATTTTTGTGTTACACTATAGTTTCATATTAACATGACTAAAACCCTCGGAAAAAAATATTATTGCATAGATTTCAGGATATTTTTCACTGTAATAATGGTTTTCCTTTTGTAAAAAAAAAATATTGAATTAGTTATTGGGAACAGTGATGGTTTTCTATTTCAAAATATACATTGGTAAAAAATAAAGTGATTAGGAATAATTTGATCTTTTTATATTTTTAAAGCACAATAGAATAATCAAATTATCCTTCAGAGCAAAAAAAATTAAAACCAACATTTATGGTATTTTTTTTTGTATTTGTACACTATTTTTGCTATTATTATTGTTATTATTATTATTATTATTATCAAGTTCGCTTATATGAGTATCACTGTCTCAGTATTTGAATAAATATAAAATATAGCTAAAAAAACAAAAGAACAACACTAGCATGCAATGTAAATGCTAGTGTGTAGTTGCTTCCTGTATCTTTTGAGTGACGCTTCTCAAAAATCAAAACCTTCCTTCCACAATGCTATTGAAAGTTTCTAGTCATTCTCTTTCTTCAATATTTGATTGATTCAATTTCACCTTTTAGTATTTTTTTTCTTTTACATGTCATCTAATTTGTTTTTTTATGTCAATGTTGATTCTTATTCTGTTACTTGATTTTTATTTTAGTCTTTTTTATATATATATTTTTTTAAAATTACATCCTTCAATATTTAATTATTTGAGGATTGAGTTTGATGATTTTTTTTCAAGTGGAGTGCTTTCAGTCTAATGATCCATGTTGGGGTTTTGAAAAGTTAAGGTGACTTATCTTTGTTGATTTTATTCACTTTTTTTTTATTATTAATTTCATCATTTAACATTGATATTTTTAAATAAATGGGCCAACTCTAATGATCCATGTTAAGGAACCATCTCACCTAAAAGCTTAAGTTTGTAAGTGAGGCCCCAGAATATGATTTATATTATTCTCTAACACACCCCTTCAGGTGAAAGCCCTTTGGGCTTGAAACTTGCACAGGCCCACATTACCTTGTGCTTGATTTTTATCAAATAGAATGGGGGTGGTAAGATTCGAACCCGTGACCACTGGGTCAACAAGGCTCTGATACCATGTTAAGAAACCATCTCACCTAAAAGCTTAAGTTTTTAGGTGAAATGGTTCTTTAACAATCCATGTTGGGGTTTTGAAAAGTTAAGGTGAGTTATCTTTGTTGATTTTATTCACTTTTTTTTTTATTATTAATTTCATCATTTAACATTGATATTTTTAAATAAATGGGCCAACTTCATGGGAGTTTTTATAGAGTTATGTTAATTTCATAGCCAAATCTTGAGTTTGATAAATTTATTTGATTTTTTTACAAGGTTAATTTTGAAAAAAAAGTTGAATTTTACTTTAATACCATTTTGTACATAAAATAATAATAACAATTCAATTCCATGGCGCGGGTTGAAGTCTAAGCCCATGACATAGACCAACAAAATTAAAAGTTTTTTTAAAAAGAATTTTTATGTTTTGTTTGGTGGGGGCACCGAATGATTATTTATTAAGTTTAATTGAAATGTGTTTTGTACACTTTATATCTCCAATTAAACCACTAATCGTGGGAAGTTTCGATCTACCAAAAAAAAAAAAAAGGTTAAAAAACGAAAGCAACATATTAACCAAAAGAAATGAATGAATGGCTTATTTAATTATCCTGGGGCCTGGTTGGATTATTATTAAAAAAAAAAAAACAATTAATATATTCTGTTGAAGATATGATGATTAGATAAACCAAAAACGAGGAAATGTTTTCACAGCCTGACATGATGATCACGTGTAATTATGGGCTAAAAGAAAATAGTACTTTTGCTAGCTCGTGCCATGCATATATGTCATTCGCTACTTTTTAAAGTTATTGCTCCGCAATCCAATATACTTTTTCTGTCTCTTATAGCAGGTGAGATTTTGTGTTCTGCAATTTGTTTCTGGTTGGTCGGAGAGTTTTATCGATGCTGTCTTTGTTTTCTTTGGTTTTATTAACTAAGATGGCATTTGATGTTGCAGTCCAATGAGATCTCTAGAATATATATATATATATATAGCAGCGCACCCTATAAAGCAAAGCAAAGCAAAGAGAGACATACAATATTTTAACAAGGAGATATAAAGGAAACGAACCGCGCACAAAACATGCCAACCTTCAATCCATCTGTGGACAGTAATAGTGGCACTAATCAGCAAGGATATGTGAAAACTACTACACGACACTTGTAGAAATATATTAACAGGTTATAATTAAAAAAAAGTTCGGAGAGGCCTATAGAATGTACGTACATGTGAATGATGCCTCATCATGATCAAGCATGCTAATCGATTGTCTAGTGAAAAGAAGTAATGAATGTTCGTGTTTCACTTTAATTTATGTGAGCATGTTATTCAAGTGGTTTTCGAGGATACACGGGCATCCCTCACTCATTATTAAAACCAGAAAAAAGAAGAAGAGGGGAAGCGGATCTCATTGGAATCCTTACTAATTATTCGGTTCTCATGTAGTTTTTCTTAACACCAATACATTGTCTTATTTGCAGTAAGCTAAATGTCTGTAAGAAAAGTTATAAACTCGTTACTGACGGGGGCCACACCCCCTGCTAAAATCAAATCGTTCCTTGAATTTTTTTGCATATTAAAAAAACGTAACATATTCTACCTAGTCGTTCCTTAAACCTACAAAATGTCACGCTTTAGTAACAAGGACATCCAATTTTTGAATCACCTTTTGTATACACACGCAGGAATATTTATATCTCTGTATATTTATTGTCAATTACATGGTGTTTTTGGCTCCACAACTAGCTAGTTTGGTGTCAGGGAAGGGACATAATCATGCTTAGCTAGGACCAAGATTCCTTTCCCATTGCCTTTGCACAACCACTCTGTCATCCTCTGTTAGTACATTAATTAAGTGGCTAAATGGTCGATAAAAAGACTGGCATGTTCGAGTGTGACCAACCTGAGTAATGGTGGATCAGTTGCGGGCTTGTGACATCCTAAAATGAAGTGCGAAAATCCCGTACTGCTTGTAAATATATATAAGAAATATCCCATCCCAAAGGAGCAGCGTAGTTAGCAGAAGGAGGTAATTGTTTTCAACGATGTCTATTTTCCGTGGCGTCTAACACCATTCATTTTTTTCAAAGACGAAATCACTATAAATATTGGCCACTTCTTGCGGAAAGAAAAATCACCAATCAAGAATTAAATAAAAATATATATGACCTTGATTTGCTGCATTGATCGCATCTTGTTGGGAATTACACGCTAAAGGGGATTGTAATTAAAAGCACCGGTGAAGAGTGAAAGAAGCCTGAAAAGGTGAAGGTTTTAGCAGATTCTTGGTAGAGGACATTTTCCATGCTCGCCAAAATGGGGGGCTGAGGCAGAAAAAGCAAAAACAAAAACACATAAGAAGAAAACTCTGATTTTCTTACGTGTCCCACCACCCAAATTTCTTTTCGTTGATTTTTGAATTGGCCACCGAGAAACCAAAACACTTAAGAGTTAGATCTAACTGGGTGCTATAGGCGAATGGACTTCATTATCATGGTTTGTTTTGCATACACTTGAAAAATATTTAAAATCATGTATTTTTCTTCTATCCCGTACATATAATAAAAATGCGCTTTCATTAAAATTCAACATGGTCATTATTATTTTTTATAAATTCAATTATTTAATAGCTTAAGCTGTACAAATGCTGAAATATAACACCATAGTTGGATATGCAAGTGTAGACTTTTACCCAAAATTCAGACATAGAGGGTTAGTTTCTCGACAGATTAAAAACAGTAGACTTAACAAGCTGAGAAAAATAGACTCCAGGATATCATCACCTCCTTGTGAACTGAAAAAACAAATATTAATCGAACAGTCTCGTGTTTCTGGTATGTAACTCAATTTCAACGACTGGATGAGCTTCATTTAGCTTTATATATCTTACTATATTATGATGCGAGAGCTTAATTGGCCCTCACTTTAATGATTTTTTACGTATATTGTTGACATTGTACAGAAAAACAAGAAGCTATTTGTGGAAATCAACTACAGTGCTTGTGTTTTAGGGTTAAACTGTACAAGGAGTTGTGAGGCAAGTAAAAGGTCTTTCTTCAATAATATATAGAAGCAGCAGTGGTTACTCAATTGCCATAATCTATGGCAACAAATAAAAGCTCAAAAACCTTAAACAATTTCTGTTTCGAGATAAAGTCAGCTGTTTTATGGAAATCCAGTAGCCCAAGGAAGAGTTACAAGAGCATTAAGATATGGAATATATTAATTTCATGAGAGCGACACCATCCATTGTTTCCTGGTCTTTAGTCAAAAGCTAAGCGGGTTTTAGGGATTGATGGGGTTGGCATTTCCACTGGACGGTGTTCATATCTATCCGTCTTGTATATAGAAAATCAAATAGCAGCTAGCCTTCTCTTTTGTTTTCAATTGTTGTGATATTTTTAGGTTAGTTTTTATTGATTAAAGCTGAATTCTTCACAGAACCATTCATATATAAAGTAAAACTTTTTTTCTCGCAAACTTTCTTGAGATTCAAAATTTTAGATAATAACAAGAAGGATCGAATCCACCAATCCCCTCCAGCCAATTGCTCTAGCTAGTGCTCCTCTCTCTGTTGCTATCATTACAGTTATATTATACTACAATTAATGAACTTCTTTTCTTCTTGCGAAGCTGAAGCGTCTTTGACCCAAATATATGCTGCCACACACCTTTTTCTAGCCTCGCCATTTTTTTGACCTATTTGAGGAAGCATGCGTATAATTTTCTCGTCCAAGACGTATTTGTTAGGTATAAAACTTTTACCAAAGTTTGACAAGCGTATGTCTTGTTAGAAAAACATTGCGTACACTTCTATTTCAGGATGAAAAGCCGTCATGAGAATCATACAATTCATTGTACTTGAAAAATATCTTGTTAATCAAACAAATTAAGCTTAAACAAAGTTTTCAAACTCTAAACGTTAATTAAACAATTTCTATTAAAAGTTAAGGAGACATTCTTAATTAGACATACCAGATTATGTCAGTAATGTTAAATTAATAGCCGCTTTCCGCGTTCTCATATATACATAGTCAAGCCTTGTCATCTATCCTAGGTTACAAAACGGTGCATGCTTATAAGGTGGTCTAGACTAAACTAATATAAATGCACTGAAATCAATTTGGTTAATGCTGGAAGAAATTGTGCATACAAGGATCATGTTCACATCTACTAATCCTCAAGGAATTGGATTTAATCATACTTAGAAATATTAACCATGTTTTATTGTCAATGCTCCATTCTTGTGGATGGTTTGTCCATGGATACTCGCAGTTTTGGATAATACTACGACCATAATCTCATCCAAAAAAAGCGTAACCTATCTATTATCTATCACATAAGGATTGCGAATAACTATATTCATAGGATTATGCGTTTAGATAATCATTTGAATGATCGCAACCCATCCACTTTCTTTGCAAGAAAAATAATATTAGCATATAGTTTTAAATAGATGTTCACTATATATAAATAAAAAAATAATATGAAGATAAAATTATATCATTACAAACAATTAAATAAGTTAAGAACAAGAAGTACAAAGATAGAGTTTGTTTTAGATTTACAGTGTGAGAATATTTATATGTAAAGGTGAAATTGTAATTATATAATTACAAATTAATACTTAACACACACACACACACACACACACACAATCACAAATATTTTTGTTTTAGATTTTATCCAATTCAAACAAAAAAATCTATCCATTTGACATATACCTGTTAAATTCAGATATTATTATCATCCTTATAATGATATACTGGTTTATAACCACTATTTTATATCCGATTAACTATTTAATTTAATGCCTTAACTACGATTAGGTAGATTCTAAACTAAAAATATTTGTTGGCTTCTCTGTCCCTTGTCCAGAGTAGGTCTAATCAAGTAATCTGATTCATGTGAACAGCATCTCTTCTTTGCAAGAAACATGCTTTCTTCATGGCGAACTAGGTTTAATAAACTTATAACAGGATCCAACATAGTGATTAAATTAATTCATCCTCGGATTTTATGTTCATGCATCTTTAGCGAAGTATAAGATCAAGATGCCGCCAGAGAAGTAAGCAAAGGACGACCCAAGTCGTCTCAACTCCCAGGCGCATGCCTTAATTCATTAAAGATAAAGTTTCTAAGGCTAAAGCATGTGCATTTGTTCCCTTAGCCTTTGTCATTTCTATTTAGAATACGTGACTATGTTGGTTTCTAACTCTACACGCTTGACAAATTTATATTTATCTAATTCTAGGGGCTGTTATTTGATTGATTAACAACATTTTCTTTTGGCCGAGTGTGTTCTTCCACTACTAGGGTTTAAGATAAATTTATAAGCTTGCTTAGTTTATTCATTTTGGATTTCATTGTTCAACGTCGTTCTTGGTCGAGTTCATACCAGCTTAGTAGGAGAGAGGAGGAGATCTGATCATGCCAATGGATGACTTGGAAAAAACATGTGTTCGAGGGCTTGCTTATCGACACATGTTAAATGGTCATCATAGGGGGGACCAAAAGAAATTTCTTTTTGTGGGTCATTTTAATAAAACATCACTTTGCGTTGGTGACCTTCAAAGGGTTTGATGAGTCTTATTTCTTTGTCTTCAGCACGCAAACGACTATAGGTGATCAGATTTACATAATTATTATCGGTACTTATTGATTAAGTTTACTCACAAGTTGGTGTCAATTTGTCATTGGTTCACGTCTGCGTTTTGCATATGGTAGGGATTATCCTTGTGTTTGCCAAAAGTACGTTGACATCGAAGTAATTAGAATTTAGTCCGTGTCTTGTTACAGCACATGTTTTTTTTTTTTGGTTAAATGCTCAAGTTTAGATTAAGAGGAGAATCACAACATGCAAGGTCATCTTCGAAGATGAGAAGCGGGATTACAATGTATAATTGTAATCCATTCTTTACTGTTTATCGCCTTGGTTAAGAGCTCGAAACAATATCTTTATATAGAAAAAAATGATTTAATCAGAGGTTCTAGAAGCATTTTATCTGGAGTTTTTACTTATAAAAGCCTGTTCATAGTCTTCTTTCTTGTTTATCGATCCATCACTGTTGTTGAATTCTAGTTTACTCAATGTTTTAATGGTAAACTGGTTCCATTAATTATAAATATCTTGATTATCATACAAACAATTACAACGCGACTGTTAGATACGAGGATACATTAGTTAACCGCTCATAGTTACGTTTTCGCTTAGCAAATTGACCAACAGTGATGATCAGTACTGTCAAATCACAACAGCCATATCCTTCACCAGAGCAAATGCTATGCAGCTAAATAAGACATTTATACATTATGGTGTGGGGCCTGGAACCAATAATCCTGTACTGATCTCTGCTCCAGATATTTGATCATCGACTTGTATTTGTCCAAGAAATAGTTCATTGACACATCATACCGTTGGTGATCAATGTACAGGTTAAAGGATCATCTGATAGCAATGATGACAGTGACGATGGCTGATGAAAATAGCAACGAAAGTGACGAAGTCGTCATCGATGTTAATGGGTTTGCAACTACAGTTACAGCTTTAAAAGCAGCAATAAATAAATATTCAATATGGCCTAAGATGTTGATATGACATACCGAGCATGAATTTATATATGGTGACAAGTCTGACAAAGAAACCATATAGATACTCTAGTCCAGATTCAATGGCACCTCTCATATCCTGTCCATGATGTAAAAGGACTCGTATCTTTTGGATTTTTTTATTTATTTCTACTCTTGTTTTTGTTAAATATAACTTAATTACGTCCTAATTATGCAAGTCAATCAAATCAGTCGAGTATTAAGACATGATTAAGCAACTTTTAAATTCCCCTCTTCTAGATACGTATACATATGCCATATTTTTTTAGAAAAATAAATGTTTTATATTAATTATAACTTGGTCTATTTATACTGATTATTTAAATTCCTCTCTTTTAAATTAATTTATGACTAAATATTTTATGAAGAGTGATATTTTTTATTGATTAAAAGAAATGACTAATTTATTATCTTTCTTATGTAATAAGTTATAGTTAACTCCAATATTATTAGTCAATTGTTGTAAAAATTGTTTTTTAAAATATTCATTACTCGAAAATACATTAAAATAGTTAATTTTTTAAAATTTATTTTTGATATTAGTGTGTTAAAAAAAAATTATATATATATATATATATATATATATTATCAAATACTCTCTGGGGCTTATTCCCAAACATTAATGGAAATCCCATCTTAGCTAGCAGTTCATAATAATCCGAGCTTTTACAATGAAATCGTATATATGCTTACATTCTAAGAATGATGGAATACATGAGAATTTAGATATAATTAAGCAACCCTCATTTTGTAATCCAGAATCTACCTCCAGTTTGACCCCCCCCAGGAAGAAGAAGAACAAGAAGAACGACGTATCACATGATGTGTGTATCCTGTAACACCAACCGATTTGTTTTGGTAATGCTTGGATTACTAACAAAACCCACCAAGTGCTTTTGAAGAAAGATTAGAATTTTAGCATGGTCAAGCAAGTGAAAGTCCATAATATTTTGATTATGTAGACTAAAATACTGGTCCCAGTCTGAATGTTTAAGTTATAATCATACTGGTTGGACAACATCGGCAGCCATGGATGGCTACAAAAAGTCTGCAGAAGAAACAAAATGTAGCAGCAGTGATCAGTCGTTTCATGGTCTGAAAAGGATTGGTTTTTTCCCTGATTGTTGAAACTATGTGTGTGTGTATAAATATATAAAATAGTTTAAATTCAGGCTGTAGAATTTCAGTTTGTATCGAGTTGGTGGAGTAACACTTCCCTGAAATTGCAATATCGTGCATTGTTTTAAGTCTTCATTTGGAGGAATTTTAAGTTTAACGAAATCAAATCACCCTACATATATCAGTATTAAATACGCTATTCTTGAGTTCATGGTACATTTTTTATAATTAATTGAATGGGTTTTCTTTTGCTTTGCTTTATTTATTATTATTTTTTTGAGGGGGGGGTTCCTTAACCGATCAACGTATTTAAATTAACTTAATTAGGGTTCCAAACGCTGTTCTCCACAAGGGCCGGGTACGATATATTTCTGTTTGATTGTTATCTTTTCTTCCTTTTTTCTTGGATCGATTAATCTGTTTGCTGGCTGTTGCCATTCACAGTAAAAAATGACGATCATTTTCACTTTAATTATACTTTCCACGGATGAGGACACAAATCTGTGATTTAATGCAAGCAAAAGCTTGTATGCATGCATCATAGATCATGCGGCATAATTATATGTAGAGGAAAGTAACAAAAGCTCAAAACAGAATGAAGTGTTTGAACTCAGCAATGCTCCCAAAAGTGGAAAGCAAAGTAGCTGAACCATCCCTTTTCCTTTTATATATACCCCAAGTTTGGAGACATGAGGTTGGTTAAAGCACAGCAAAAATAATGGATTACGTTGAAACAAGCTCACATAGAACCATAATTTATTACATGCACACACAGCATAGATCGAAACCTAGTAAATAACAAAACGTGGAATTGTTTAACCTAATAATAGATCAACATGTGAAGGTTACAGGTAATTGTGCAAGATGCCATTAGATAACATTTTAAATTATTTAGACCACAACATTTTTATCTTATCTAACTAGCAAACTAAAAATGTATTTTAGAAACATAATTTCATAAACATTTTGGCCTGAAATTTCAACCCCTACGGCAGTCTATGAAGCCATCGTCAACACATGCACCATTCGTGTGGTTGAGTAGTTGCTTGTCAACAAAGGATGCATGCCCATCAGATTAAAACATCCTTAACAAATATCTAGAATAGTTTAACTTGAAGTCTGTCGTATAATTAATGTCTTGTGGAGGGGTGCAGGTTTGCGAGATTAACCAGCAAAGGCTCCTACTTTCTAGTCAACAAATAGAGGTGGTGGAGCACGAAAAAAATTCTTTCAGAAAATCACTTCATTTCAAATCCATGTGCCGTAGAATCGACTGCTGGTCTAGTTTACCCCCAAAAAATTAGCCTGTAATGCTCTGTTTTTTCAAGAGGCATCCAGAATTGCCATGGATCTACCACTTATGCACATCAACTTTGCCAAAGATTTCCATCAACAGAGAGAGAGAAAAGCTACACTTGCGGTCAAAACCAGAGCTTCACCCTGTCTAAAATGGGTTGAAGGCAAAGTCAAAGCTATGAAAAAGGGTCAACTAGCATTTGGATCACAAAACTGAACCAACCCCAAGTGGGTAAGGCATGAGTCAGCTCAACGAGGATTTTCACAGTTGAATAACATCTTCTAACTATATGGTAGAATGAAGCACTCTAGATTATAAAATTGACATCTGTTAATTTGCAGTAACACCTAATTTGCTTTGACATTAGTTGAATGGTTGGACTTGTATCCGCTTGATGGTAGAACTTTCCAAATGACTAAGAGATGGGTAAATGCATGTCTTTTTCTTCTTTTTTTGTTTTAAAATTCATATATTCTAGTATCGGATTTCTTATGGTCGAAAAGTCTTGAACAATCTTTCCGAATTCAAATTCAAACATTCATAATAAATTTCATCTCCCATTTCTTCCCTTGGATTAAAACCAAAGGAAAACAATCTGTCGTCGGTGCAAAACAGGGACGGTTATTACTAGGAGTTCCCCATTGTAGCGGCCTCTACGACGGCTAGTCCCGAAGTATCCATAGTTATAAGGCCCGACTTCTTGGTGGCCGCTCATGGACCCCTTCTCTTTTAAGAGTCCAGTAGCTCCTATATCTCTCACAAAGCCCGTTCCTCTCAGGAAAGCCCACAATAACCTGGAGAACCCTCCTGGAGCGAGAGAAAAAAAGATTTGGTAGCTGAATGGGCTTAACCTTGCAGTCATGCGTGTGAAATTAAACGCCCAAAATCACAAGCAAATTTTTGTGAGCTAAGTAATAAATGTTAGCTGAGACCAACATCATTGTGGTTGAATGATGCCGGGAAAAGAAAATGGCATAGAGTGAGGCTGGAATAGTTTTTAAAAATATTTTTTATTTATAAATATATTAAAATGATATTTTTTTATTTTTTAAAAATTATTTTTCACATCAACACATAAAAATAATCAATTTTTTTAATTTAAAATAAAAAATATTTTTTTTCTTCAAAAAAACGATAATATATTCGTGTGTGAATGTTCAAGGCTTGCGACACGGAAGGTGATATGAAATGATGATGTATACCGATGAAGTAAAGAGAGAGAAGAAGTCAATGTCCTCCTGCCGTGATACTTTGAAAATGGGCCAACCGCACGAGATATGGTAAAATACGGGCCTTCCATGTTTTTTCATGATCTATCTTGTCAGGCCCATGCTAGTAGTGTCTAAAACCTTAACAATTGGCGGGGCCTCGCATGGGAACCCGCTGGAGGCACGAGAATGGAGTCTATGAAGAGACTTACCCGGTAATTTTTTACCTCGGAAAGGGTAAATCCATGCACTTTCAGTATCGGATTTGATATCATCTCGGGTGTCAGGAGCTGGTGGTGGAGACCAACTCACAGTCCTGTTGTTGACCGTGCAAGATGATTCATATGGACCTCGACACTGCTTATCAATCTGTATTTTGGATAAAAAGCAGGTTGCGAAAAATATAAAATATGTTCTTGTTTAACTGCTTTCTTTTCCAAAAAGCAGGTTTACAAGCAATATTGAACATAGCCAAAAAAACGACATATTTACGCAAACAAACTAGAAATATTAGGTTTCTCTTTGCCAAGCAGTATTGTCACAAATTAAAAGTTAAAACCCTTTATCATTGCTCACCGGGGCTTCGGTCGCCGGCTCCCCTGTCACAGGTCACCAACTTCCTTGAACTTCCTGCTCGGGGCAGGCGTCCATGGTCTTACGAATTTGCGGAGACCTGTGTTTTTGGTAAACATTGACCCGGGCCTGGTCCCTGCAAGGCTGCAACCCACTATCCTAATGAAAGGCCAAGCCGGCGATTGAGTGAGGGTCCTCGTGTTCGGGAACCTCTGTACAATACACAGAGTTCTCCAGCTGTCAAAGCAGAATCGAAACCAATGGAAATTTATTGCTTTTTACCCCCCTACGAAATCTGTTTTCACAAAATCGTTTTAGTTTTTGTTTTATTGGATTAAAAAAGTAATTAAATAGCTAGATTATATCCTGCCTTGTTTTGATGCATATTTTAAATTTACTTCTACTTAGTTTTCATTGGACATGTATCACCAGGTGAGATGTAACCTGCTAATCTAAAGATAATATAAGCTTTCGCATAAAAATAAACAAAAATGACTTTGCAAAGAAAGGATTTTTATTCGTATAAATAAATGCAAGCCATTACAAAATCAAAACTACAAAAGACAGAATTAATTCTTTTTTACGTGAACAAGCTACAAAACTCGGGTTTTTCTATACGGTTTTCATTAACAAATACACTAAAACAAAACGAAAAACATTGTTCAAACACCATGCACACACACTCAAAATCACTGTGGACACGAACTTTGTCCTCCGTGCGTCGCGCGCGCACGTCCACCCTATTTTTTTGTCTTTTCTTGATGTGAACAGTGTAATGACGCTCGGACCCCGTATAATAAGACAAAAACACGGTTTCGGCTGAGGGGCACGGGTGTAATTGACCACGTACGGACCGGTCCGGTTCGGTCTGGACCGCCGCAAGTTTTATTTTTTTTGATATTTTTTAAAATGGCTAAATACGGTTTTAGCCCCTAATAAGACAAAAACGCTAGCTGGATGACAGGGACGTAACGGTAATTGACCCTCTTTTTAAATTTTTAATTCCATCACTGTCAGGACGTGCGTAACACGCGCCAGTCGGTTTTCCGCCTCCCGCCCTGTTTAGGTGGCGCGTGAAGCCTCATACGGTGCCCGGAAATTTGCTACCGGAGTAGCTCTCGATGCGCCTCATCGTGGTCTTCCTCCCGCGGTGGTGTGTGTAACCTGAAAAGGCCTGTGAACGCGATGGTGGCCGGTTAAAGGCGCTGCCAGCGTTCTCTCTCTCTCTCCTGCACGTAAAAGTGCAGGAGAGTCCCCCAATGTTCTTTAATTTTCACTTAGGTCCTTCGACTTTTAATTTTGATTTTGGTTCTTATTTCTATTATATAAGTTCTGATTTAGTTCGATTGGGTCCTCCGATTTGAATTGATTGAATGTGAGAGTTTCACTTCGGTCCTCCTACTTTTAATTTCCGGATTTAATGGAAATAGCTAAATAAATTCGGTACAGAAGTTTCGACTTTTTCAATTTTGTCCTTTAATTTAAATTGATAATAAATGTGATTTCCATTTCAGCCCTTAGGCTTTTAATTTTTGAATTTAATCCCTTTATATTTAATTTTCATTTGAGCCCTTATACTTTTATTTTTTTTATTTCTAGAATAATCTTTATTTTTGTCCATGTATATATAAGTGTAATTAACACAATAATAATAATAATAATTATAATAATAATAATAATAATAATAATAATAATAATAATAATAATAATAATATTATTATTATTATTATTATTATTATTATTTGTTTTTCTTGCTTACTTTTATATTAATTTTTTTTTCTCCGGATAATTTAATATTTTTTATTGTTTTGACAATTATAGCAATGATATTTGTTTTTTTTTCTTTTTGAAAAGTTTCTTGAATATTTTTTCTCTTTCATTAATTATATATTCTAATATTTATTGAATATTATCACATGCGAATATATATAGCGAGAACAAAACATGACCTGGGATTTTTTGAATAAAAAAATTAATATCAGTATTTTTAAATACATTTTATATAGTAATATAATGAATAAATCGGATAACATAAAAAAAAAATTTCTTCCAATTTTAATTTTGTGCTTAAAACAATAATAACAACAACAACAACAACAACAACAATAATAATTTAATTGTTTTTCTTACTTACTCTTCTGTTAATTTTTTTTTCCTCCAGATAATTTAATAATTTTTATTGTTTTGACAATAATAAAATTGTTAAAGTTTCTGTAATATTTTTAATCTTTAATTAAGTATATGTTCTTATATTTATTGAATATTATCGTCTATGCATATATATAGGGAGAAGAAAACATGACCTAAGATTTTTTAAATAAAAAAAATTAATATCAATATTCTTAAATACATTTTATATGGTAATATAATGAATAAATCGGATAACATAAAAAAAAAACTGTCTTCAAATTTTAATTTTGTACTTAACACAATGATAATGATAATAATAATAATAATAATAATAATAATAATAATAATAATAATAATAATAATAATTTAATTATTTTTCTTACTTACTTTTCTGTTAATATTTTTTTTCCTCTGGATAATTTGATAATTTTTATTGTTTTAACAGTGATAGGAATGATAATATTTTTTTCTTTTGTTAAAGTTTCTTGAATATTTTTAATCTTTCATGAATTATATGTTCTAATATTTGTTGGATATTATCACTTAGGGATATATATAAGGAGAAGAAAACATGACCTAGGATTTTTTGAATTAAAAAAATTAATATTAGTATTCTAAAATACATTTTATATAATAATATAATAAATAAATTGGATAACATAAAAAAAAAACTATCTTCGAATTTTAATTTTGTACTTAACACAATAATAATACCAATACTAATAATACTAATAATAATAATAATAATAATAATAATAATAATTTAATTGTTTTTCTTGCTTACTCTTCTGTTGATTTTTTTTTCTCCGGATAATTTAATAATTTTTATTGTTTTGACAGTAATGGCAATATTAAGTTTTTATTTTATTTTATTTTTTTGTTTTATCTTTTGTTAAAGTTTCTGAGATATTTTTACTCTTTCATTAATTATATGTTCTAATATTTATTGAATATTATCGCCTAGGAATATATATAGGGAGAAGAAAACATGACCTAGGATTGTTTCAATAAAAAAAATTAATATCAGTATTCTTAAATACATTTTATATAATAATATAATTGATAAATCGGATAACATAAAAAAATTATCTTTGAATTTTAATTTTTTCCTCTTTTTAAAAAATTTATTTCTTAAAAAAATACAATATTTTGGTTTTTAATATTTTAGATCTAATATTACTGGGCAAAAAATACAACTAAAAAAAACAATTGACACATTTACCTAGATTTCAAAAATATGCGACTCACTTCCCGTTTCAATTACACTGTTATTTTTAGACGACAAATAAGTCATAATAACACAAAAAAAATTTTGTTTCCTAAAAACACATCACAATATTTTTATCTACAATGTGTCAGATCTAATATTACTAGGGAAAAAAGACAAATCATCAAACAAATATGAAGAATTTACCTAGGTTATTTACAATTAAAAAATATGTGAGTCACTTCCCGTTTCGATTATACTGTTCTTTTTAGATGAAAAAAAATAATTATTACACGCAAAAAAATTATGTTCATTTTTAAAAATAAATTACAATATTTTTTTTAATAATGCGTCAGATCTACTATTGCTGAGTACTTAACACAATAATAATAATAATAATAATTATTATTATTATTATTATTATTATTATTATTTGTTTTTCTTGCTTACTCTTATGTTAATTTTTTTTTCTCCGGATAATTTAATATTTTTTATTGTTTTGACAATTATAGCAATGATATTTGTTTTTTTTTTCATTTTGAGAAGTTTCTTGAATATTTTTTCTCTCTCATTAATTATATGTTCTAATATTTATTGAATATTATCACATACGAATATATATAGGGGGAACAAAACATGACCTAGGATTTTTTGAATAAAAAAATTAATATCAGTATTTTTAAATACATTTTATATAGTAATATAATGAATAAATCGGATAACATAAAAAAAAATTTCTTCGAATTTTAATTTTGTACTTAACACAAGAACAACAACAACAACAACAATAATTTAATTGTTTTTCTTACTTACTCTTCTGTTAATTTTTTTTCCCTCCAGATAATTTAATAATTTTTATTGTTTTGACAATAATAAAATTGTTAAAGTTTCTGTAATATTTTTAATCTTTAATTAAGTATATGTCCTAATATTTATTGAATATTATCGTCTATGCATATATATAGGGAGAAGAAAACATGACCTAAGATTTTTTAAATACAAAAAATTAATATCAATATTCTTAAATACATTTTATATGGTAATATCATGAATAAATCGGATAACATAAAAAAAAATTGTCTTCAAATTTTAATTTTGTACTTAACACAATAATAATAATAATAATAATAATAATAATAATTTAATTTTTTTTCTTACTTACTCTTCTGTTAACATTTTTTTTCCTCCGGATAATTTAATAATTTTTATTATTTTAACAGTGATAGGAATGATAATATTTTTTTTCTTTTTTGAAAGTTTCTTGAATATTTTTAATCTTTCATGAATTATATCTTCTAATATTTATTGAATATTATCACTTAGGAATATATATACGAAGAAGAACACATGACCTAGGATTTTTTGAATTAAAAAAATTAATATTAGTATTCTGAAATACATTTTATATAATAATATAATAAATAAATCAAATAACATAAAAAAAATTATCTTCGAATTTTAATTTTGTGCTTAACACAACAACAACAACAACAACAACAACAACAACAACAATAATAATTTAATTGTTTTTCTTGCTTATTCTTCAATTAATATTTTTTTTCTCCGGGTAATTTAATAATTTTTATTGTTTTGACAGTAATAGCAATAATAAGTTTTTTTTTGTTTTATTTTTTTGTTTTATATTTTATTAAAGTTTCTGAGATATTTTTACTCTTTCATTAATTATATGTTCTAATATTTATTGAATATTATCGCCTAGAAATATATATAGGAAGAAGAAAACATGACCTAGGATTGTTTCAATAAAAAAAATTAATATCAGTATTCTTAAATACATTTTATATAATAATATAATTGATAAATCGGATAACATACAAAAAAATATCTTTGAATTTTAATTTTTTCCTCTTTTTAAAAAATTTATTTCTTA
Source organism: Salix dunnii (assembly GCA_015731905.1). Classification (NCBI taxonomy): domain Eukaryota; kingdom Viridiplantae; phylum Streptophyta; class Magnoliopsida; order Malpighiales; family Salicaceae; genus Salix; species Salix dunnii. The sequence continues at coordinate 5,965,454 of CM027666.1, read as the reverse complement.
AAAAAAATATAATATTTTGGTTTTTAATATTTCAGATCTAATATTACTGGACAAAAAATACAACTAAAAAAAACAATTGACACATTTACCTAGATTTCAAAAATATGCGACTCACTTCCCGTTTCAATTACACTGTTCTTTTTAGACGATAAATAAATCATAATAACACAAAAAATTTTGTTTTTCCTAAAAACACATTACAATATTTTTATTTACAATGTGTCAGATCTAATATTACTAGGGAAAAAAGACAAATCATAAAACAAATATGAAGAATTTACCTAGGTTATTTACAATTAAAAAATATACGAGTCACTTCCCGTTTCGATTATACTGTTCTTTTTAGATGAAAAAAAATAATCATTACACGCAAAAAAAATTATGTTCATTTTTAAAAACAAGTTACAATATTTTTTTAATAATGCGTCAGATCTACTATTACCGAGGAACAAAAGCAACTCATAAAAAAAATGACAAATTTACCAAATTTGTTGTTCTGGCCCTTATTGCAATTATATAAGTTTTTATTTGTTTCAATTGCGACCTTCAATTCAAAATCAGTATAATATATACTTTCAGTTCGGTCCTCCTACTTTTAATTTCTGAATTGGTAGTAAATAGCTCAATAAATTCGGTACACAAGTTTCAATTTTTTCAACTTTGTCCTTTGATTTAAATTGATAATAAATGTGGTTTCCATTTCAGCCCTTGGACTTTTAATTGTTCAATTTAATCCCTTTATATTTGATTTTCATTCAAGCCTTTATACTTTTATTTTTTTATATTATAAAAATAAATATTATCGCCTAAAAATATATTGAAAGAGAGGAAAAATGACCTAAGATTTTTTTAAAAACAGAAATTTATATCATGTTTTCTCAAATATATTTAATATAATAATATAATTAATAAATCTTATATAAAAAAAATACTGGCTTCAAAATTTAATTTTGTGCTCTTTTATTTAAGTTTATTTCTTTATAAGAATTTCCAATATTTTCATTTTTAATATTTTTGATCTAATATTACTGGAAAAAAAAAACATCTCAATTTTTTTTTTTTTATAAATTTACCTGAATTATCTACATGTCAAATTAAAAAATATACAAGTCACTTCCCGTTTCCATTAGACTGTTCTTTTTAGACATCAAATAAATAATTATAGCAAAAAAAAAATTAAGTTTATGTTTTAAAAGCAAATTACAATATTTTTATTTCTAATATATCTTATATTTATTGAATATTATCGCCTAAAAATATATTGAAAGGGAGAAAAAATGACTTTAGATTTTTTAAAGGACAAAAATTCATATCAATATTCTTAAATATAATTATATTAACTAAATATTAAAATCATAAAATACAATACATATAAAAATAATCAATTTTCTACATAAATAAAAAAAACCTGCTGCATCGCGCGGGTATACCGCTCGTTTTGGGCTAATCTTGCTACGGCAACACAGGAAAAAAAATATCATTCCGGGATTTTTTTTTTCTTTTTATAATCGAATGGCATGAAAAAAAACATAATAACAATTGGTTTGTGGAACCCACTTGTCCAGAGGTCGTGTTTTCATGAAGGGAGAGGGGGGAAGAATTTTTTAGCATTTAATAGCGAGAAATTCTGTTAAATTATGAAGGTAGAAAGCAGAAGCATAACATCGATGAATTCACAGCGGTGAAGAAAACAAATTCGAACGAGAGTGCAAATTACCCCACAGGTCGGCCGGCCCCTTAGAAAGTGACATTGTTTTGTTTGTTTTATCGAGGATCTTTATAAATTTTGTTTTTGACAGGGAGGACCTTTTTAAACCCTCTTATTTAAGTGAAGTTTCCGACATAGCTGCTTCCAGTTTTTAGTTCGCAAGCAGAGAAAATTCCGTGAACCCCTTTTCTTCTTCAACTTTCTGTGAAATTGATCACGAACTTCTGCAGCATCTATAATAAACTTGGATTGATTCTCTTAAACCCGGTGACACAATTGCTTGAGTGGCGAGGCCGGGTTTGGGTTCAGGGGAGAAGCGATGTTTTTCAACGGCGATTCATCCACAAGGAAGCGAGTCGATTTAGGAGGCCGGAGTTCGAAGGAGAGAGATAGGAAGAAGCTTCTTGAACAAACTAGATTGGAACGTGATCGTCGGTTGTGGGTGAAGCAACAGTATGCCGCCGCTGTCAAAATTCAAGTTAGGTTTTCCTGCAATCTTTCTCTTGATCAATTGATTATAATTTACGCATATTAACTTGTATTCATATTCATTTTGAAATTAAATTCCTTTTTTCTTGTTCACATGAATGCCATGTTCTACAAGTAATGGTGCTGTTTTAGGCATGGTTTTTTGTGGATTTAATAATCAGGGTTGAAAGGATCGCGATAATTTGGGTTTATGTGGTTTTTTCTTGGGAGCATTGAAGCTGTTGTTAGAACTTAGAACTTGTAATGCATTTGTTGCAAAGTGCTGACTAATTTGTAACCACAGAAATGGTTCAGAGGGAGAAAGGCAGTGGAGGCTGAACATTCTACGGTGCGAGTGAAGTTCCATGGAACCTATGGCAAGTGTTGCCAAAATGTAGACAGGTAGACATGCGATGTCTTTGCCCTAATGCTATTATTAGAAATCATGACTAATCATTGTGAAAACCTGCTTCATACCCTCTTGATTGAGTTTCTAAATGTTTGTTCCTCCTTCAAATTGTCTCATGCATCCAGGCATTGTTTTGGTCCAGATTCAGATTTCTTCCGGCAGCTATTATTTTTCTTCAATGCAAAAAATAGTGATGATTTCACAATCCTCGTGGAGGCTTGCCGATTGCTTCTGCAAAATGTTCAAGATAGCGGTATTTCCATAATAATAAAACTTTTCCAATGGACATTTTCTTACAAACTAGTTTAAGCAGTACGAGTAAGATATCCCTGTGTAGAAATTCAAGCTTGTTTGAGTTGTAATATCTGTGTTGTAATGTCTCTAGATTTGGCATTCACTGTATTTCGAGTCTTGATGCGCCATTTGTATTTTGCTATTTTATTTGTTCCCTTAACAGTTTTCATACTTTTGAATTTGAATTTTAAATGACAGTGTAAAACGAGCATGCTGTAAAACTTATTAATTCCATATCAAATGGTATTCCTGTTTAGCAAATGCTGGTCATTAGCCATAGGATTCTTGTTTGAGTCTGGTGCGAAGACTTCAAATTGATGATGCTCTATGGCGGGTCTAGTTAATTAATCTTCAAAATGTTTTGTGGTGGTCCTGTAACAAATTATGTGCTGCTGTGGTAATAGTTAAGAAGCATGAACAATGGGCTATCAGCTATGGTTCCGAAAGGTGCCTCTTCTGTCTATAGTGATGACATTAGGGATGAGTAAAAACCACAAAATGCAGTATTGCAAATTGCAGGGTTCTTTTAGTTATTCCAAAATTCAGATGTGCCTTCATTTCATTTTACCAGTTTCACATGTGCAGGTAGCGTGTATTTGAAATTCCTCTGCATTCCCTAGTGTCCCTCTCAATATACTCCATTTGCATCACAGCATTTTATTGGTCTGTATTAACATCCTGTTATTATTCAATAGGGGATATCGTGAGCCTATTCGCTGGTGGTGATTATTCAACCAAGCATGCTTTGGTGGAGTATAGGGTCAAAAAACTTGCATTTACCTGTATTTGGGCTATCTATCAAAATAGGTTGGCTCTGTTAATCCTGTTTGAATATATTTCAAATCTGCTGAACATTCAACTTTACTGAATTCGGGTGCTAGTCAAATGTAAATATTTTACCTATGGTGTTTGTGCTAAACTCTTGGGACATGAGAGGTATCATCGCTCGATTCTATTTCCATGTGAAGTCATATCCTGGTGTCATGAATTTGACAATTATATCTCTAGGCACTCTATCATGCTGATCATGATAGCAGTTATTTCCTGCCTTAAACTTTTGTTGACTAGAGATTGAATAATGTAAGATGTAGCGGCACTGTTCAAGTTTTCTTTTATTAAGAAGCAAACAAAGCTATCCTCTTTTGTTGTTCCCCAAATTTAAGGATGATGATTGGATCGCTCATTGTGCTGTGGAGTGAAGACAAATGCTAACTCTATCTACATGGATTGGGGAAAGAAGAGCATTTTTTCCTTGCTGTACTGATGTTTGTCTACTGGTTTTTAACTTGACATTGTCTGAATTCTGAACATCACTACTAAATCTCCTTAACCTGGGTATAAAACTTTTGACGTGGTTTGATCTATAATGGCAGAAGGCGTGTCAGGTTTTGATGGTTACATATTTGAATTGTAATTGGCACAAGCATTAGCTTAACACATTGGAATTTGGTCTCTCGTGTTGCATTGCTTATTTGCTCCGCAGACCTTGCACATCTAGTTTACTATTGATATATTTTTTTTTTTTGCTGTTTTTGGGATTTATCTATATTTTGCTTATCTTTAGTGGTTTTGATGAACTTTTGTTTATGGTATTTGATAGAGGAACACATGAACGCATTCTCTTAATAGTTATTTTATGATACTATTTTCAACACTATCATTCTTTTTAACATTAAAATTTTACTACCCTGATACATCTCCCTATTTGGCATTTGATTGTCGAGCAGAAAACAATTGAAGGATCAATTGGTGATTATGCCCAAGGATTCGAGCATCACAGCAACTCTCTTGCTGGAAGCTGTAGTTTTGCTGATCGATCCCAAACTTCCATGGGCTTGTAAGGTTGTTGGTTATCTCTTGCAAAGGAACGTGTTCACTCTATTTAGAGAGATTGTTCTAACAGGAAAGGTACACATCTAATTATTAGACTTGTTTTATGTTCTTGTTCTAGAAAGTATATTTGGCATAATGTGCCTTTTTCCAAGTATCTTCCTTTCTAAACTCCCATATCTGCTCTCTTATTCAAAACCATCAAATTGCAAACATGCTCAATCAAAATCCATACTTGAAACTTTGAAACCTCGAATTATAGTGTTGTAACTAATCAACATGATTTGAATAGCATGAATAAAGAATACATATCTTTCAAAAGCACACCACAATGAGGCAAAAGAAATAAGACCATCAGTTTCTTAAGGTAAAATGAATATCTGTATACCCTGAATAAACTCAGCAAGAGCAATAAACCACACATTGTACATCACTGTAAACAATAAATAAAAGGTAAGAGATCATATACTTTCGATGCACCGATGCTCGCCATCTCTGGATTTCACGCAAAAGACTCATCTCCAAGTTCAAAACATGATATGTCTCCAGATACAAGTCAGCCCAAGTTTTCCATATTAACAAAGAATCACCAACATTTTTGGTTATGTCATTGGCTCATCACTTCAAGCATTACATAATCTCACTTAAACCCTTAATGTTTGTCTTGTGTCTTAGTAGTAGTGGCAATGTACCTCTTCCAGCAATCTATTGCTTAAGAAATCTAGCAATCTTCCTCTTCTTTGCTACAATTATAGTTTATCTTCCTGCCCCTCCCTCTCTCTTGGATGCTGGCCCATGATCTCATCCTGTATTGGTAATATGGCTTTTAGTTGCACTCTAATAGTACTTTATATTCTACTGTATTTTTTCTGAGGACTCGCGGATAATAGCACCAAAAAAATTCAGATGTTACCTTCTTTTTTTTTTAATATTACCGACACAGGAATGAAAAAAAAGGTTTCAGGAATATGACTCCACTCTCATAGCTCGAGAGGGTCTGAATCTCTGAGATAAATCATCTGAAAAATGTGAATAGAGAATGCTGTGAAGTTTCCAACTTTTTTAATCCATTCCTTTTGAATGTGTGATTCCACCTGTGTTTTTGGGCCTTCTCTCTACCTTTACATAAGACTTTATCTTTTGTGATAAAAACAATGCAATAATAAAAAAGAGTTCATTATAGTTCAGGTTGCTAGTAGTTTGGCTGGAGTTAAAAACTGCTGAGCCTGGATTGGAGTTATTGATTGACAGACTATCAACATGTTAGTTGTGGTTGTTCTTGCTCAAAATCTGTTGTATAATCACGCTTGCTCTATTCTGAAGCAGTTACAGACTTCTGAATTTGGTCTTCCTTAATAATGTGCAGGAGAATATGAGGAGTGACAGTTCCATCAGAAATGCATCTCCATTGGAGCGTATTCTTGCCCTTGTGATATCTCATGTTGGTCAGAAGCCATGTATTTGCCCCAACATTGATCTGCAATGGAGTTTCTCATCTCAGATGCTGACAATTCCTTTACTATGGCAACTTTTTCCTAGTTTAAAAGAGGTATTGTGCTTGATTTTTTTTTCTGGTGAAATTAATTGCCTTTACTTTCTGTAAAATTTCTATGCAATATACACAACTTTGGCATGCTACTTCAAGAAAAAAGAGTGGACTGTTTCTTCTGATTTTATTGATCTCATTGAACAGAATATGTAATTTTCTCGATACGTGTATTCTTTATGAGCTGAACATGTAATTTTTGTTTGGAATGCTTATTTTTTCTTAGGATTGTTGCATAAGTGACATTTTTGTTCCAGGTTTTTGCAACTCAGGGGCTGAGTCAACATCACATTAATCAGATGGCACAGTGCATGCGGAATAATACTTATGTACTGCCCAAAGATCTTTCTGTGGAATATCCCAGCTATGCTTGTCTTCTAGGAAACATGTTAGAAACCACAGGAGCTGCTTTGTCTCGTGCTGACTGTTCTTTTGAGATGGTGAGGAATTCATGAAAATCATAATAGATAGTTCTGCTATTATATAAACACGCACAAATGTGCACACACTTGCGTGTGCGCACACACAAAACATTCATAATAAATCCGTTTGAATGTAAATTGTTGATAAATAATTGCTTTCCCTCTTCTTCACAAGAAGCAAAACTATTTGATGGCCTACAAAAAAAACAATAGTTTGTACGTTTTCGGATTGGGATAGTTACGTAGGCAAATGATTTTGATACAAAAAAAACAAGAAGCAAAACTACTTGATGGCCTACAAAAAAACAACAGTTTGTACGTTTTCGGATTGTGATAGTTACGTAGGCAAATGATTTTGATACGTTTTGGGAAAAGATGTAGGCTTTTTCCCTACCAAGAATTAAACGAATCCAATACTCCTAAAGAATGATGGATCACTATTGTAAGGAGTCTTTCATACTTGATCCTGAGAGCCTATGGCTTATTATTTAACATCACTGATATGACTGTAAATACAGAACAAGACCATATTGATGCATCGTTAGGATTTTGTGCTTAAAAGCTTGGTTTTATCAAAGTGGATAACCACACTGCCCAAGACTTCCCTCTTTGTGGATTTGATCCAGCTCTTATGCAATCCATAAATTTTCTTTGAAATCTCGCCTGAACCCCCCCCCCCCCCCCCTTTTTTTATTGAAACTTGTGAGCGGTGAACTTTTCCCTTTTGCTCCTTTTACAAGCCATGGAAATGATCAGCAATGATGACCACATTGACTCAGTTTAGTTTCACACTTCTGGGAGTTAAAGATTTGCCAATCCTGAAAATCTGTAACCTCCTTTTAGATCTTTCTCATCATTTTCCTTTTATAGGATTAAAAGAGAATGATTGTTGTTATCTTTCTTATCTAACTTTTTTAATGTGTTGCATCATTTTAATTTAGCTTTTTTAGATTCTGAAAACTTTTTTTTTTCTTATGTATTTCAATCAGGCTATAGATATTGCTGCTGTGACAACGTTCTTGTTGGAGGCACTTCCTCCTATAAAATCATCAAGTCCAGAAATTAGACAAAGTATGCACTTCCATATAATATCAATTTATTTCTTTCCTTGATATGCTCCCTGTTGCGGGTTTTCTCTAGCTCAGAAACTTCTTACATAGATCATAACCTTATATTCATTCATTGACCTTGTGGAAGCTGAATTAATGCCTTTCAAGCTGCTTGATGTGAGTGTATATATGTAATTGTTAAACTTCAGGCTCCACTCTGGATGAGGATGATATGGCTTTGCCTGATGAAATGGAAATAGTTTTAAACAAGGATCTGGAACATGAGATCGTCCATGCTATGCACTCACACTTTCTCTTGCAATTGGTATGTCACCTGCACTGTTTGTTGGGTTTGCGTTAAATTGAGTTATCTATAAACGTTAAAGCAATCTTAACCTTTTAGAATTAAAGGAGCTAAGCAACAACTGACTTTGTCTTCAAGCAGACGAGTGTTTTATTTGGAGAGATTTCAATGGCCAGTGGTTCAAACCATGGAATGGATGATAAAGAGGTTGCAGCTATTGGCGCTGCTTGTGCCTTTTTGCATGTTGCTTTCAACACTTTGCCAGTTGAGCGAATGATGATTGTACTAGCTTTTAGAACTGAACTTGTTCAAGTGCTTTGGAGTTTTATGAAGCAGTGTCATGAGAACAAAAAGTGGCCATCCTTGCCTGATCAGCTATCATATCTACCAGGAGATGCACCTGGCTGGCTGTTACCTCTGGCTGTTTTTTGTCCTGTATACAAGTCAGCTTCTCTCCCTTTGGTGGTTTCATTTCCTTCTTGTATTGACATCTAATGTTCTTCTCTCTGTTTTTTATCCGTAATTGGTTTTAAGCATCCCCTTTTGATGTTAGATTAACTTGTGGCTGCATCTCATGATGTTAGTTGTTTGCTGTCCTTCCTCTTGCTTCTTGAAGGTGCAAATATTTCAATTCTAATTATTTCATGGTTTACCAGGTACATGCTTATGTTAGTTGACAATGAAGAGTTCTATGAACAGGAGAAACCACTATCATTGAAGGATGTCGGGTGCCTAATTGTTATTTTGAAACAGGTAGCTTATTATTGATGAATTTTAGTTAAAAAAGCTGTAAAATAAAGACTTGAACTTTGGGCCCCTCCATGCGTGGCTACCTTGTTCTTGTGCGTGTTGCTGCTTTCTAATGTTAAATGTGTTATACCTTCAACCTCTGTTTTTGCATTTTCTTTTCTGTGCAGGCCCTGTGGCAGCTCCTCTGGGTGAATCCTAAAGCGCACAGTAACTCAGTTAAACCCATTAAGAACACCTCTGCTTATAGTGGGAATCCTACTGAATCTATTAAAAAGAGAGTTAGTCTTGTAGCCTCTGAGCTCCTTTCTCAGGTAATTCTTAATTTGTTGAATTTGTTATCCTAATTACACATGTCTTACTTGTAGGTCATTCTATTGCATTCAATTGTCTTTATACACTTATCCAGTTATTGTAGATTCTGTAAGTTTTTTTTGGCATGGTCAGATGGAATATCCACTTATATTTTGCTTAGACTGCTCTAGCAAAACGTAGGAGATTTTGTTCATTTTATTTTTTGTTTGTTAGTTTGTTTGTTTTAACAAAATATTATTTTAGTTGCAAGATTGGAACAACAGACGACAATTTGCACCGTCCAGTGATTTCCATGCTGATGTTGTTGACGACTCATTTATTTCTCAGGTATTATTTAATCTCAAATGTAATCTCCAGGTCCCTGGAACCTAACTATTGCAATGCTGTTTTTGCTCATTATCTCCTTTTCAGGCTGTAATAGATGGAACGAAAGCAAATGACATTATGAAACAGGCTCCTTTCTTGGTACCTTTTACAAGCAGAGTTAAAATATTCAATGTAAGTCTTTAACAAAACAGCGCTTGAATTTAGATGATATGTGAAGTTCTGAGGAAAAAAACGTCTATGTAGATATTTATATAAATCTGTCCTCCAGTCACAATTATTGGCAGTTAGGCAAAGACAAGGGCACCATGGTGTTTTTACAAGAAACAGATACAGAATACGGCGAGATCATATTTTGGAAGATGCTTATAATCAGATGAGTGCATTGTCTGAGGAGGATCTTCGAGGATCGGTAATGTATTTTTTTTTTTGCATATTTAAATTTTTATTTTCAGTCAGAAAATGACATGCTAAAGTAATCATGTTTGGATGCTCACCTACAGATTCGTGTATCATTTATCAATGAGTTTGGAGTTGAGGAAGCTGGCATTGATGGTGGTGGCATTTTTAAAGATTTCATGGAAAACATTACTCAAGCTGCCTTCAATGTCCAATATGGGTTGTTTAAGGTCATAAATTTATGTTTTGTGACATTCATGCATTCTTATACTTTGAGTGGAATGCAAAACTAGTCCATGTGGGCTTGGTTGAGTTGAATCAAATCATAACCGAATAGACTAAGAGATTCGCCAGTGTAAAAATCTGTGTTATGACTTGAAACATATATAAATTTTATATCAGGTGTCTTGCATTATATTGGGATGTATTGCAACATTTTGAATCTTTTGATGGCTGGTGTTTTTATACATGCATTGTATTACGTATCAGCAGTAGAACTTTTTTTCCCTCTTCCGCTTATCACTTTGATTTATGCTTTTTTACCTTCTGCCTTCTGTTTTATGACTTTCTGCTTGGCATTGCTCATGCAGGAAACATCTGATCACCTACTCTACCCCAATCCTGGATCAGGAATGCTACATGAACAACATCTTCAATTTTTTCATTTTCTTGGAACTCTTCTTGCAAAGGTTTGATTTGCTCTCTTGTCTAGCCCCTTCATCAGATAATGTTAAGTGGTGTTGGTTGTGTGATTGGTTAGAGCTTCAATGTTAACTGCATTGTCTTCTAATGCATATGAAAATCCTTTTGAGCAGTAATGTAAGTTTTTTTACTAGCAACTGAAGGTTTGCATGTTGTAGCAACATGAACCTGCACCTGTTCATGACCAATCTTTGATTGCCCATTTTAACAGCCCTTTGAGTTACTTCTGGGACCTTTGTAGTCTTACATGTTGTGGGGAAAAAATGAAATATTTTTCTGTTATTAATTAATTATACTTGTATTTCTTTGTTTGCTAGTTTATGTGGAATAGACACATTTTGAATTTTAAGTTGGAGTTATTGTTTTAATTTTTTTTTTGGAATTATCATGCACAGGCATTGCACTTTTACTGCATACAGCTTTTGAATCCTCTCATTTTGGTAGAGGGGAGCAAAGACTTTCCTCCTATTATATGTGTTGATCATGCTTTAAGGCCTGCAGCCACTTATTTGGATATGCTGCCGATAGCAAAAAGCACTGTTCTTGTCTTAGTTTTATTTTCTGTTTGGTCTTTCCATTGCACACAATGAGCCTTTCTGTTTAATACTGAAATTCTGATCAGTGTCTTTTGTCTCCTCTATATGAAGAAGCTGATTACGGATCTTATCTGATTGATTACCTTCAGATGACAGCAGTTTAATTAAATATTGATTGTTTAATTGGCATGCATGCTATCTAATTCTTAGTTATACTGGTACCTGGTTAATCTTCTCTGTGCAGGCTATGTTTGAAGGTATTCTTGTTGATATACCTTTTGCCACATTCTTCCTAAGCAAACTAAAGAAGAAGTAAGAATTCCAAGGCTTTACCCCATTCTAGTTATTTTTTTCACTTTCTTATACTTCATGGCTTCCATCTCAGAATTCTCTGCTATGTATACATGTATTTTTCTCAAAGTAGATACCTTAGTAATAGTTAATTGTGAACTATCTGCAAGTTCATGTTATTTTTAGTTTTGGAAATAGAAATTAGTTTTAACAATTTCATCTATTTAGTGTTTTACAATGTACTATCTCAGGCTTAATTGTAGTATTTATGTATGATTTTTTTTATTGGCCAGGTACAACTATTTGAATGACTTGCCTTCATTGGATTCAGAATTATATCGCCACCTTATTTTCCTAAAGGTACTGTGATTTTGTCTTCCCACTAACCAGAAAAATGCAGTAACTGCTATGTCTTCTCAGCCAAACAATAAATTTTGATTTGCATTGATTCTTTAGCAAGCAGGAAATTGCAACTTCATTTATAATTCTGTTTTAGGTACTGGGAAAATGGAGCCATTGAGTCAACTAAAGCAAAAGGATAGAATTGATTCTAGTTTAGGGGAATCCATAATAATAGTCTTCTAGATGCCTATGGGATACATTTTAAGGGATTGAAGCAGTGTTTTATTCATATGAATTTGCTTGACAAAATACACAGGAGTAGTTTCATTTAGTTGAGCTGGACAAGTCTTTATGCAATTGGTTTTTGCTATTGATAAGCCTTTATAGCTTGAATTCCTGTCTGTCCCAAAAAGAGTAATTGCTGCCATTAGTTGACCGCCTGACTTTCATGCTTTTGGTGTCAGAAATGGGACCATTAAGGATAATGGTCTTTGGGAAAGAAAAAGCTTTTGCTTTGTTGCAGAAGGCCATTTGCAAGCAGGATTGTCCATCCTGAGGGTTTAAGATTCTCAGACATTCAAGTATATTCTTTGCTTAACCTTTTCAGAAGCAGGCAGGCATGTCCATGTAGAGGGTTTAAGATTATGTGCTGCTAGTTCCTCTTTCTGTAGGTGCTAAAGTATTTTGATTGTCCTTTAGGTGGTAGAATGGACCTTTCTATTGACATGGAAAATAAAAATGACAGATCCCCATCGGTTTAGCATCCTTTCATGTTCTCATGTGTTCTTTTGATTTTAAAGTTCTCCCCTTTTCCTTTACTTGCATTTCTCTTAAATGCAGCGTTATCAAGGTGATATTTCTGACTTGGAGCTCTACTTTGTCATCGTAAATAATGAATATGGCGAGCTAACAGAAGAGGAGCTGCTTCCTGAAGGAAGAAACCAGCGTGTTACTAATGACAATGTCATTCCTTTTACCCATCTTGTATCCAATTATCGTCTAAATTATCAGGTATTCCAGCATTTCATTCTTAGTTCATGAAGTTTACACTATGCTGCCATCTGATCTTCTTCGCAATATCACTTCTAGATACGTCTACAAAGTTCTCATTTCATGAGGGGCTTTCAGCAGCTTATAAAGAAAGAATGGATTGATATGTTTAATGAGCATGAACTTCAGGTATTCTCATTCAAAGTTTTATGAACAAATCATGCTAGCTTTGCATGAGATGGTGCCATGTATTGCTAAACTCATATCCGACATCAATGGGAAACCTTATACACTAAAGAATCATTGGCTTTGTGCAAACTTAAAAATGGTGAATTAGCTAACAGTCACTGCCCCACCTCGATTCTTGTTTAATGTAGCTGCTATTTGTTTGAAGCTTCTGATATCAGGTTCGCTTGATGGCTTGGATATTGATGACTTGCGCATTCATAGCAATTATGGTGGTGGTTATCATAGTGTAAGTTAATGTTGTCTGTCTTAATTGTAAGGTTTGGTTGGGAAAATATGACCATCCATAATTTTCATTTGCAGATTCATATTTGTAGCGATTACCGGTAATTTGACTTCATTGCATTTATTTTGTATATGTATGGACAGAGAATCAGCATACTAAAGTATGCAAGAGGAGAGACAAAAGGAGAAAACCTTAGACATCACAGCACTGTCTTAAAAATAATGAGAAAAATTCAATCAAATGACTTAATTCGAAGAACCTCAATTAAGCTCACAATCTCTCCCTTACAACAAAGACCACAATAGACAAGCTGGAACTTATCCTACCCAGTGCAATTCATTCCCTACTCACCTGCCAACACACCATCTTCTCCCCATCCCCAATCATCTCCTTATGCTAGACTTTAATCTAGAGCTCAACCTTCCTGCTTCCTTATCCCTAGACCCTCACCCCTAGCCCCTAGGGCTTCAGCATATAACTGTTAGAGTTAATTATGTTTATTGAGAATCAGTTTTGGTTAAATTCAGTTCTTGTGATTATATTTTGCCTTCATGTCCAGTTTACATGTGAAGGAGATATGATTTCTTTGCTGTTTTTCTAGAAAACTAGTTTGGAGCTTGTTTGCATTGATTAAGATTCTGAATTGTTGTTGTGGCCCTATGTAAGCTGGTACCCTGGATATTTAGAATTAATGACCATTTGACATGGATATATTTGTGTTCTAATGATTTCATGGCTACTGAGGCACTTAAACTATACCTAACTGGATAATTAAGCCATCCTTTGTCTTTTTCTTGCAATTAAAAGCTACTTAATACATCTTCATCTTTTTTTCACAGGAACATTATGTTATTGAGATGTTCTGGGAAGTTCTGAAAGGTTTTTCCTTGGAAAATCAAAAGAAAATTTTGAAGTGAGCTATTTTTTTTCCCATTAAGTTCTTTTTTCCTTTTTTTGTGCTACCTTATTTCTTAGCATTCAGTCAGCGTGAGAACATACCCCCAAGATGATAATTACCTGAATTTGTTTTTTCTAGGTTTGTGACTGGTTGTTCACGAGGACCTTTGCTTGGTTTTAAACATCTTGAGCCCTTATTTTGTATACAAAGGTAAGAGCACTACTTAACGTAATTAGGAATAGCAGATTTTAAAGTTTACATGAGCCATTTAAAATAACTTGATTTGTACGGTTGTTTAACTTTTTCTTCAGGGCTGGGGGCACTGCCTCAGAGGAAGCTCTTGATAGGCTGCCAACATCAGCTACTTGCATGAATCTTCTAAAGCTTCCACCTTATAGAAGGTTTGTTCCAGATTCCTAGCATTATTGTGTTTGGTCTGTCGAATCTTTCCTGAGAGTCTCACTCTCACAAACTCCCTCGTGTTCCCTTCTTAAGCGATCTCACTTTCCTAATTGCTTCAAAAGTAAAATTTAATATCACTGCCAGTATATTCTCTTGTTTAAAATACATGTCAAAAATACCCTAAATTAATTTACATGCTAGTTCTTAAACATTCATTCCTTTAACAAACACCACTACTGCCAGGAACTAAATTTTAAAAGAAAATAAACAAAATTCTACTAGTTTTTGATTAATTATTTTACAAGGATCAAATTAATTTATGGCATTTAATTTTTAAATTTTATTATTATTCGAATAGAAATCCTTTTTATTAGCTAGTGCATGTTTTTTTTGTTATTAGTACAATAAATTAAATATTAATAATTACTAAAATGACTGTATTAAAGGATAAGACAGTAGTTTACTTCAGAATCTTGTATTGTTAAGCAAATACAAAAATTCATATATTCTGGGAGCCATTTGCCCGAGAATCTTTCCTGGAGGGTGATTCTGGAAGGAAAAGTGATATTTCGTGAACCAAAAGGCACAGGGTGGATGTGGGCTCTATGAGATTGGATAACATCGCAGGGGATTTTATGCATGCATGGCTTTTGTTTGTTTGGCCCTGCAGTCTGTAGGATATGTATACCAGGACATAATTTGGCAGTGCACTCGAAGACTGTCCCTCTTGAATTGAGATTTCATCTGTGTCTGAATCATTCTGTTCATTTTTACTGCCTTGGACGGTTTTTCAGGTATACAGCTCTCTGTTTGCCGACTTAAATAACCTTCTCATGTTTGTGACACAGCAAAGAGCAGCTATCAACGAAACTGCTATATGCAATAAATGCTGATGCTGGTTTTGATTTGAGCTGATGGATTGTGTTCTTATAAAACGGAGGGAGAAAACTCAGCTCGTGAACTTGTTATGTCGTCATAATTCATATGATGTTGCTTCTGGAAACATGTGAATGGAGAAGCCTTTAGATTGCTTCCATGAAAGATCTGCCATTTGGATTCACGTGTACATATGTGGATACATCTGCAGTATATATTGAGTTTGGTGAAGTTTATACAAGCTGGGCCTTCCACTGGTGCTCTGTCAAGGAATACAATTTTTAGACTGGAAGTTGAAAGAATTACAACTCATGATGTAAATGAGACGGGCTGTTCTTTTACTCATTTCTTGACCAGGTCCCAGCAAAATCTCTTGTGTCTAGGCGGATTTCTAATGCTCTGTCACCTATTTCTACCCATTGCACTTGTGTAAATTATATGTAGATAACGACATAAGGTGAATGACCAGGGGCGAAGTGGTTGTGTCTGGGCATCTTTAGATAATGACATAATTCAGAGAGAAGCTCTCAAAGAAGGAAGTCCGATTTAAATAAAATAGCTCTTTATATATGATGATTTCCTGATTCTTTGTAAAAATCAATCTGCGATTGCATAACAGGAAAATAATTATAAACAAGCATTGATTTTTTCATAAACTATATGGTATTTTGATAATAACTAATGGTATACTATTAATTACTCTTAAACTCTTTAAAACAAAATTAGATATAATTACAATAAAAAATTATATTTTTATCGCTTTCGATAAATATCACATTTTATTCATTCCTGATCTTTTCTCGTGCTCCTCTCTCTCTCTGTGTACAGGGAAAAAAAACAAAGAACCTCCATGTATTTCATTTTATGAAACTCACTGTAAATTACAAAAAGCTCGAAATTTCCTGATAGAGAAAATTGCAATCTAATAAAAAAAAAATAGTTTTCTAGAAAATTAATGCATTATTTTGTGTCGAAACAACCTCGTATATTTTTATATAAGTTGTCTCGTCTAGTGCTGATTAATAAGTCTCAAAACCAACCATTGTGATAATTAACAGGGATTTTCTGTTGATCGAAACTCTTAAGTGTTTTGGAGAACAAAGAGATACCAGTTGCAGCTGCTTGTGCGTTTTTAAGAAAACTAATTTAACTAATGAATTATATTTAAGGATTGCCATGAGGGAGGAGACCGTGGGCCTCCAATGTTTTCCTACAAAACTAATCTTGACCTTATTTTTTAATAACTATATCAATTAGGCCCTTCTAAAAGTTTACTTATGACCTCATTTATTTTAGTTACAATGATAAACACGTAATAATTAAAAAGGTCTATAGTACAAATAAATCCTTAACTAGCTATATGGTCAACTATTAAGGCTATAATATAGTGATAGATCATACTTTTGTATCAGTAAAATACCTCTAACTTTAATTATAACAAACCAGGTGTTTTTTAATACATGAAAGCTGGTGCTGGGGATATCACAGTACCCGCAACCAAACGGGACCCAAAGAAAGGCCCTAGCTAGTAGCTAGCCTGCGAGACGAGCACGGCACGCGCGACTTGCTTTCTTTTCTCCATCCAAATTCCAAATCCTCCTCCCTCCCCGTTAGTGGCAGCAGAGTCCTCTAAAGCACGCACACGCACACGCACACACACACTCTTCCTCATCGTCTCTGAGAAAAAGAAGGCGATTGTTGAGAGGTATAAGAAGAAGAAGAAGAAGATATTATGGTGAAGGTACGGATGAACACGGCCGATGTGGCCGCTGAAGTGAAATGTCTGCGTCGTTTAATCGGCATGCGTTGCTCCAATGTCTACGATCTCTCCCCCAAGGTCCTCTCCTTTTCCTTCCTTCTCAATCAAATTGTCAATTTGGTTTTAATTAATGAATTTGAATTTTTTTTATTGATTAATTAATGGGAAAATGAACAGACGTATGTGTTCAAGCTAATGAATAGCAGTGGAGTTACAGAATCAGGAGAAAGCGAGAAAGTTTTGTTATTAATGGAAAGCGGTGTTCGCTTGCATACCACTGCATATGTCAGGTATTTATTTAATTCTAATTTTACTGTTATGATTCTAATTTTGCCTTTCATTGTTAATAATCTTAAATTTTGTGTATCTTGTTTTTTAATGGTTTACGTATTGTAGAGATAAAAGTAATACTCCTTCCGGTTTTACTCTAAAATTGCGAAAGCATATTCGTGCTAGAAGACTCGAAGATGTGCGGCAGCTCGGATATGACAGGGTATGGAATTTGTTTATTTATTTTGTGATTGATTAAGTGGTTTATTTATTGATCAGGTGTTATTTGATTTATAGATCATTATGTTTCAATTCGGACTTGGAGCTAATGCACATTATGTTATCTTGGAGTTGTATGCGCAAGGCAATATTCTACTTGCTGATTCTGAGTTTATGGTTTTGACTCTTCTTCGGTCACACAGGTTAGCAAGATTCTTGTTTAGTCGTTTCTTATGCTTTTGCTTGTGTGGTTTTAGTTACTTGATTGTTTACTCGATGGGATGTGTTTAATTAATGGTAGGGATGATGATAAAGGGGTTGCGATTATGTCGAGACATCGATATCCTACTGAAATTTGCCGAATTTTTGAGCGAACAACAGCTGAGAAGTTGCAGGAGGCTCTGACATCTTTTAAGGAACTGGAAAATAGTAACCCTGTGAAAGATGATGCTGATGGTGGTGACAGTAATGTGTCTGATAAACCTATGAAAGAAAAACAGGGGAAAAATAAGGGTGGGAAATCTTCAGTGCCTAGTAAAAATACCAATGAAGGGAATCGTGTCAAACAAGCTACGTTGAAGACTGTTCTTGGGGAGGTGTTGGGCTATGGTCCTGCACTTTCGGAGCACATTATATTGGATGCTGGTTTGGTACCAAATACAAAGTTTTCTAAAGATAACAAATTAGATGAAGAGACTATTCAGGTTTTGGTAAAAGCTGTTGCAAAGTTTGAAAACTGGCTCCAGGACATAATTTCAGGAGATGAAGTTCCTGAAGGCTACATTTTGATGCAGAACAAAAATTTAGGCAAAGATCACCCTCCATCAGACTCCGGGAGTTCTGTCCAGGTTATTCTCTTACTTGTCTAACTTCTCTTTCCTTGCATTTATCTAGAGAATGCTTGTCTCGTCTTTTGTTTTGACATTCATATAATTTCTGAATAGTATATAGTCGAGAGTTTGTTTCTTCTTTCTCTCTCTCTGAATTTCTTACTAGGAAGAGTTGGATGTAGGACCTAACTAAATCTCATAAAACCCCTGCCATCATAACCCAAGGTGCATGGTAAAGATTTAGGTTCCATGATACTATTTTTTAGCATGTTGTGGTTTTTCTCCGCAGATCTACGATGAGTTCTGTCCTTTGTTGCTGAACCAGTTCAAAACGAGGGAACATGTAAAGTTTGATGCATTTGATGCTGCTTTGGATGAGTTTTACAGCAAGATTGAAAGTCAAAAGTCAGAGCTGCAACAGAAGACAAAGGAGGGCTCTGCCATTCAGAAACTAAATAAAATACGCTTGGACCAGGTCTGTGTTTATTATCCAGTATGCATTACAAAACAGAAGGATGGTTTACTGCACTTATTTATGGATGCAAGCTATGGATTTAGTTGATTAGTTGAGTTGGCTTTCTATTATTTCTGGATGTGCATACTGAACAAAAACTTGGACAATCATTGTTGTCTCATTGACTTTATGTTATTTCTATTAATTTTCATGGATTATCTGTATTGAGTTTAATTTTATCTATGTGTTGTAATTATCATATCCTGATTCGTTGGATTCCAATTCTGTGTAGGAAAATCGTGTGGAAATGCTGAGAAAAGAAGTTGACCGCTGTGTCAAAATGGCAGAATTAATAGAATACAACTTAGAAGATGTGAATTCTGCTATTTTAGCTGTTCGTGTAGCTCTTGCAAAGGGAATGGGTTGGGAGGATCTTGCTCGGATGGTGAAGGATGAGAAGAAGGCAGGAAACCCTGTCGCTGGCTTAATTGACAAGCTCCATTTTGAAAAGAACTGCATGACATTGCTATTAAGCAATAATCTTGATGAAATGGATGATGATGAAAAGACACTTCCAGTGGATAAGGTGTTAACTTAAGTCCAAAATATGACTAGTGGAATTTAAACGTGCCTTGTAAAAGTGAATCGACTGTCTTTTACATTGTCAAATTTCTATTGCTAATATCAATTCATGTACATGATTATCTAATTTAGGCATTATTGGTTTTGATCTATGTCTTTTGATTTAAGTCTGTGCATGTAATACATAGCATAAGATATAAGCATTTTCACTCATGCTGTTGCTTTATCTTTTTATGTGATATTGCCATATTTCAACTTTCAGGTAGAAGTCGATTTAGCACTTTCTGCACATGCCAATGCACGGAGGTGGTACGAACTGAAGAAAAAGCAGGAGAGCAAGCAAGAAAAAACTGTTACTGCACATGAAAAAGCTTTTAAAGCTGCTGAGAAAAAAACCCGTCTCCAGCTTTCCCAGGTATCTTTAAATTGTTAATACAGAAATACTGGATTGTGGCATACTATGCATATTATTTTGTTAACTATTAAATAATACAGGTCTTGTGCTTTATAAGAAGCATCTGCATTTTTTGTATTTAAAAACTTTAGAATTCATTAGTATTAGCCCAAAGTGTGATGTATTGACTAGGCCGGGCAGCTTAAATGTCTTTTGATGGATATCATGTCACGGGGTAAAAGTTGATAGCCATATATTATTTAATACAAGTATTAGTAGGATGCATTGATGGCCTAGTGTACACGAGACTGTTATTTCTGAATGGTGTGTGCACGCGCTTGTGTCCATGTCATAATTTAAATAAGGTTTGTGCATTTATCATTGATTGTATAAGAATCTGCTACATGTAATTTAATTGTTATCATAAACTGTGACGTTCTTTCTTCTGAGCTTTATCGTTTACATGGTATGCTGCTGGTGAATGCAGGAAAAAGCTGTTGCCACTATATCACACATGCGTAAAGTTCACTGGTTTGAGAAATTTAATTGGTTCATCAGCAGTGAGAACTATTTGGTTATCAGTGGACGCGACGCTCAGCAAAATGAGATGATAGTGAAGCGTTATGTGTCAAAAGGAGATCTGTGAGTCATTTACTGTAATCTTCAGACTGTTAGAATGAAATATTTCTAGTGCTTTTCTTGTACTTTGAGTAAACAGTAACATTCAGATAGTAAAATGTCTTTTTGATATGAAATCTGCAAGTAAATGTTGTAATGACATTCAATGAAACTATGGAACAGGTATGTCCATGCTGATCTGCATGGAGCTTCCAGTACTGTGATTAAAAATCACAGGCCTGAACAACCTGTACCTCCTCTCACTTTAAATCAAGCTGGATGTTTTACAGTAAGCCAAACCTCCACTATCCTGTTCATATCTATTTTATTTGATTGCATATTACTGAGGTGGACTGAAGTATATGTTTCTCCATGAGTCAACTCCACAATTTATGTTGTGATGTAGGTTTGCCACAGTCAGGCATGGGATTCGAAGATTGTCACTAGTGCTTGGTGGGTGTATCCTCACCAGGTCAGTAAAACTGCTCCCACTGGAGAATACCTTACTGTTGGGAGTTTCATGATCCGTGGGAAAAAGAATTTTCTCCCACCGCATCCTCTTATAATGGGCTTTGGGTTGTTGTTTCGCTTAGACGAGAGCTCTTTGGGCTCCCATTTAAATGAAAGGAGGGTTAGAGGTGAGGACGATGGGGTGAATGATGTAGAAGAAAGTCAGCCTCTCAAAGAAATTTCTGAATCTGAGTCAGAGTCAGAGGAGGAAGTTGCTGGAAAGAAACTTGTTTTGGAATCAGAAAGCCATTCTAATGACTTGACTCTTTCCAATACCATTTTACATGAATCTTCTGTCCAAGAGACGTCCCTTAATGATGTCAACATTGCAAATTTATCTAATGCCACCGATGTTGCTCCAGTTACCCCACAACTCGAGGACCTCATTGACAGAGCTCTTGGGCTTGGACTTACTGCTGTGTCCAGTAAAAATTATGGATTTGAACCATTACAAGTTGACATGACAGAAGAACACCATGAAGAAGCAAGAGATAAACCTTATATTTCAAAATCTGAAAGAAAGAAGCTCAAGAAAGGTCAGAGAAGTAGTGCTACAGATGCAGAAGTTGAGCAGCAAAAGGAAGAATCGAAAGACAATGTTGTTTCTGTTAACCAGCCTGAAAAGCATACTCAAAATAATAAGCAAGGCAGTGGGAAAATCAGTCGTGGTCAGAGGAGTAAGCTTAAGAAGATGAAGGAGAAGTATGCCAATCAGGATGAGGAAGAGAGGAGCATTCGGATGGCTTTACTGGCTGTGAGCATAATAACTATAACTATTCTACTTTATTATTTAGCACCCAATTTAAATAATCTTCAGCCATGGCATGCACAACTCTGTGTATGTTCAAACAATTTTTTCTGTTATAAACTTTTTACTGCATCTTTGAAAAGATCCAGAAATTATATAAGAGTTGAGCCTTTCTGGGGTTGAAGCATGGCTTATTTAGTAGCTGTCTTTCTCCTGCAAAGAGAAGACTATACGTTTAGAACCCACCTCTCCATACCATTGAATTGTCAAAGAGACTGAAATACAACATAATAAACTTTCTGCAAATCCACTATGTTATTTAGACATGCCGTCTTTACTAAATTAGGGGAGTTGTTTCAAATGTATTAGGATGTAATTGTGATTTATTTATAGAATTGCATTTCTCTAAAATCTTAATGAGAAGATCATATCTAACAAGAACCTCCTGCTTTCGGAGATATCATATTGTATAGTGCGATTATTTTCTTCTCAGGAATGGAAATTTTTCATCCAGCCAAGATGTCATTTTGTTCATTAACAAATACTTTGAAACTGTCAACATATATGATTTTGCAGTCTGCTGGGAATGCACGCAAGAATGATGTAGAGATTCAAAATGGAAATGAAGCTACTGACAAAGGGAAGATATCTGTTACTGGTATGTTTTCTAAGCTTCCAATGATTGTCAAACAATTCCAGATTATTTGATGTTTATTTATCTGTTTAATGCTAGATTAAATCATCCAAGTGCTTCCACAAAATCTCTCTTGATCATGGTTATTGAGAATCCTGTCATGGGGAGAACATATTAATTTTTTATTTTTTGTGCTGATTCATTCTGCCAGGTCCTGAAGATGCTCTGAAAGTATGTTATAAATGTAAAAAGGCGGGTCACCTATCCCGGGATTGCCCAGAACATCCTGATGACAGTTTGAATAGTCGTGCAGATGGTGCTGTAGATAAATCTCATGTGAGTTTGGCTGATTCCACCTCTGAGATGGACAGGGTGGCCATGGAGGAGGAAGATATTCATGAGATAGGCGAAGAAGAGAGAGAGAGGTTGAATGACTTGGATTACTTGACTGGGAACCCACTGCCTAACGATATTCTCTCATATGCAGTGCCTGTCTGTGGTCCATACAATGCAGTGCAGTCATACAAGTACCGTGTGAAGGTTATTCCTGGCACTGTAAAGAAAGGAAAAGGTATTTTTCTCTTTCTTCTCGTATTTATTTCTCTCTTCATTGGGGAGCTATTGTAGTTGATATGTTTGCCCTCTTTTGGGGGGGTACAGGGTGAACTTTGCTCGTACATTCCCTTCTTCCTGCGCAATTTGGATTGTGTGTGGGTTTTGCATTTTATTTGTATAAATTTTGACTAATTCATGGATTTGGTAACATTCTAGCTGCAAAAACTGCCATGAACTTATTTAGCCACATGCCAGAAGCAACTAGTAGAGAGAAAGAATTGATGAAAGCATGTACAGATCCTGAGCTAGTAGCTGCGATTGTTGGAAATGTGAAGATCACTGCAGCAGGACTTACACAACTGAAGCAGAAGCAAAAGAAAGTCAAGAAAAACAACAAAGTTTAAAGTTAGCAAGCTAACCCCAGGTTGGGAGCTTGTAAAATCCAAAGTCTGGGGAAAAACTTTCATGCCTTGTAGCATAGCCATTACAGCGCCGGGATTGTACAAAAAGAGATATATTAGATTATGTAAGTGAGAGGACTTCATGATCGTGGTAGAAGTTTAACAGGGAAGATTTTCCATTTGGAACAGTGGTTTTTTTTTTTGTTCACGTGGCGTACGAGCACTGAGTTTTACCCGGGAATGTTTTTAATCTAAATGCTCCCTCTTCTTTTTCCTGTCAAGATAAATACAGACTTTTTAAGTTTTAATATCTTTGAAGTTCGAATGCGTCCAGGAAAGCGAGAGGCAGATACCAGTAAAGCTTTTGGATCAAGTGTAAACTATTTGAAGATGGTGTTTTTTCGGAATCAGCCTAACTGTGCTTTATTAAACTGACGACCCTTTGCTACCCGTGTTGACAATAATATATAAAAACCTAACCTGTTTTTTATTTTTTTTTAAATATTTTATTTATTACTTCAACTTATTATTCATATTTTTAATATTCTCGTATAAAGATGATTTTTTAAAAATAAAAATATATAGTAATTTAATATACTTTTAAATAAAAAAAAATACATTCTAAAAACAATAATTACCATGCTATAATAATCGCACACAAACATTGAAAAGAAGGATAACCGCTAATTCCTTTGGAGGAGGAGTGCCATTTGGACAACGATTTTAATTTAACACGCGCAAAATAAAAAATTGAAAAGCAGAAAGCACAAGTCTCAGTCAGATTCTTTCTCTGAAATGCCATCAGATTCGTCAGCCGGGGGGGCATCACTCAAGTCTAAACCTTCTGCAGGCAGGTCTGAATTAAGCGGACCCAATATCCCATCAGAGCTGAGAGTTAGCCCACTCTGTTGAAATCGATACAAAAAGGTTAATCCAGATATACGTCTAGAAACCCAGATGCTAGAAATTAAAAACACATTTCAGGTCACTTCACTTCAGATGCCAATGAAGAAAAAGAAACTGATAAATCAGGATCTCTTTTTCAGGCATCGAAGGTCCTTCAATAAAGTTCCATCAAGCACCAGCAGACCAGGTATGTGAAAGAAGATACAAGTCTTGCCTAGTTCATATCAACACGGCTAAATGACCTTATTCTATAATTGAAAATGAAATCTATTCTATAAGTCCTTTTAGTTTCAATGAATTTTCATCCAAAACAAATGCCAATGCACATTAATATTTTCTGGTTTGCTCGTCTTCTTTTAGAAGACAGGGAGAATAGAAAACAATGCTCTACTTGCCTTCACGCTAGCATTCAGTTTCAGAATTTGGACTAAATTCAAATGTTATTCGAGAAAATGACTGAAGAAGTACCTCAGGCTGGAATCTTAGCATGTCAGCACGAGCCATAGCCTCTGCCTGGGCAATTCTCTGCCTGAATGTCTGGGCCATCTCCTCAGCCTATTATTACAGTACAAAGATATGATTACAGCATGTCTCAGAGAAAGGATGAACAGATTTTTAGCATCTTCTATACCTCTCCACTTAAAGGACAATAAGGTAATCATACGACAATATAAAACATCTAGCTCTATATTATGTATCCAAAACATTTGATGATAAAGAAAGGTGCGTGGGAATACCCAACAATTACCTTTTCAAAGACAAGCTTTGGATTGCGAATCATATCACCAGGAGTGGGTTCCAATTTTTTGGTAGAAAGACTTACTCGGCCTCTCTCACGGTCATGGCTTAGAATCATGACCTGCGTAACATATTATGGTTTAGATATATAGAAAAGGACAGAGAATGCCTTCTTTGTATTATGGCACTGAGTAACCAACCTTGAGAGTATCACCAGGTTGAAGAACTGTTGCAATATCAGAAACACGATCATGACTAATCTGACTCACGTGAAGAAGGCCATTTATTCCGCCAATATCAATGAAGGCACCATATGGTTTGAGGCTCTGAACAGTTCCAGTGACCACTGATCCAATACCTAGCTGTGCTTGACTGTCAGCCATGGCCTTGCGGTTACTGAGGATTAGTCTAGACTGCTCCTCATCAACATCAACAAATTTCAGTGGAAGCTCTTTATCAAGAAGTTCTTCTGCAGTTGATTTCTGATACAAAAACAGGGAAAGATGAGAATTTGGAAATGACTGCAAGAACAGTCAGACAATATGGCAAGAGCAGTTGAAGAACTAACTGATGATATCTGTGAGAAAGGGACAAATCCTCTGAGGCCTTCAACAACTGCAACCAATCCTCCTTTGTTTCCGCCAACAACCTATATACATATTCCAATATTCGAAGTTTTGGAAATAGAAGAATTTAGCTGTGATTTAAACACCACATGCTATTAAGAAAGGCTTAAAATCAGGCAATGGAAAACATAGTTTCATAACAAAGGATTCAACAGTTACCAATGCAATGACACTGCAAATGAGTTACAAAAAAATTGAGTAACCAGCAAGTACTAAATGATAACTCAGTTTTTTGCTCCTCGCCGCTACCCAATTGAAAGTTCTGGACCAGACACATAATAATAATAACATTCCTTATGAAAATGGGGGGAGTGCAGTATTTGTGTGAGTGTAGATATAACTAATATCAAGAGAGTAAATACCCACCTTACCTTTCACAGTGACATCCTCAGCTTGAAGCTGCCTACACCTTTCCCAGACAAGTTCATACTGGATTGATCTTAAACTCAAGATTAAGCTATCATCAGCTTCATTTTCACCAATGATTACAAACTCTTCTCTCATCCCAGGAAATATACCAGCTTCTTCCGGGCGTTTTATTCTGTGAATGCTTGCCTCTTGCACCGGTAAATATGCCGAAGATTTTGCAGTGATGTCAACCAATGCCCCATTATTGTCAGTCATAAAAATTGTCCCCTTAACCTGATTATAAAAACACATACAGAATGACAATCAAATACTATCCGTCATGCACCCGACAACTGCCTAATTTTCACTTCATATTTCTTTTGGAAGTTCTCATATAATTATGTTTACTTCCGTAGAATATTCGAATAGACACAGTGTATTTCACATCCTATTAAGAAGAAAAGGCACACGCTTGTAGAAATTAGCAAAGACCTTTTCATCAACAAAACCATTCACTCAATTGCAACAAGAAATCAAATAATTAACAGCTAGCTTGTAACTAATTTCACTTCATTTGAAAGAAGAAAGCTTTTCTTGCAGCCCACAATTCCATATCCCGCATAACTCACATAACTTCCCTTATTGAAAAATAATGCCACCAAAAAAACACATCCCATTTTCAATTATCCATATTACCCACAGAAGATTCAATTTGTATAAAAGCAAAATTCCCAAGAAGAAGAAGAAGGATGCAAGGCTATGCTACTAACTCTGGTGCCAATCTCAGAATTGAAATCGTAAGCATCAAGGGAAGAATGAAAATCTTCAAGAGTAAAAGAAACTCCTTCCATAGGAGCAGTACGACACCGTTCATAAGCTTCTTCAAAGAGTTGTTTTAGTTTTTCCCTCTCTTTGGTCTGTGCATTTGATATTGCCACTGCTTTTGCTGTTACAACAAAGTTCGCAGCCCTTTTGGGCTTTGAGAATGTCGCGGCTCTTTCTGTCAGTCTTGAAATTGATATCGGGGGGCATCTCAGGCCTGCGAATTGCTGAGCCAATGATGCCATCTCTCTCCTTGTTTTTTATGTTTTTTTTGAATGTTGGTCTCTTCTTTTTCTCAAGTTTCTAAGCTATAAAGATAAGGCGCAGGATGATGAGAGAGACCTGAGGCTTACGAGAGACAGCAAGTGTATTTTTTAGAGTTAGAAGGTGGGGCCTAGTGTTTAAAAGCCAGTATATGATGAGCACTTTTGATCAGTGAAAATGGAGGGTCCCGAATGAAGGAGGTGTACGGGACGTGGTGGTATTGCGGCACGTCTAGTTTATTTTGGGCTTCCCGGGTCTTCAAGCCTGCTTTGGATTAGAGTTCGAACTTTCAACTTTCTTCTCGAAACCAAAGTAGAGATGGCCATCTTGCTCAGGACGGTGGATTGGATACCTGCTCTGACCGTCTGAAAAAAAAACACTTGATATTTATTATGTTTTATTCCATAAAATACAATTAACACTTGATATTTATTATGTTTTATTCCATAAAATACAATTATTTTCCTATAAGATGGTTATATTTTTTTAAGAAAAATACTAGGAAAAATAAAAATCCGACTGGTATTTTCAATGGAATATACCCTGAGACAAGCACTTCTCACAAGTTCATATAGGGTGTGTTTGGTATTACTTTTGCTTTTATGATTGAGGTTGAAAAAAAACAGTTTAAAAAAAAATACTTTTACTATGGTTCAAAATAAGCAGTGAAGTATTTGGTTAAAACTGTGGTTGAGTTGGAGGTTGAAAAAAAAACAGTTTTGGGTGTTTGGTTACCAAGTTTTTCATATTGCTTTTAACTTGTGAAATTACTTTAAAGTGTATATATATATATATATATATATATATATATATATATATATTTTAAATATTGTAAATTTAATAATTATAATAATATAATGTAATTAATAATTCATGAAAAAATAAATTTTATTTTTTATTCTCCCATCAATCAAAAAATAACAGGGTCGTGGAATGCAACGAAGTCACGCGTCATTTTTTTTAATCAGAAAAATACATTTTTTTTTGTTATTTTAAAAAAAAAATTTAATTCAGACTGGGCCTCACCCCAGCTAAATGGGCCGACCCAGCTTAGTTGGACTTGGGCTGGGCCGAGAGCAGCCAAGCCCATCCCAGCCCCAGCTAACACACACACAGAAGAAGAGAAGTGAAACGGTGTGCTGCACTGTGCACGTCTTCTTCGCGTGACAGTGCAGCGCACCTGTGCACGTGAAATATTTCACGTGTACAGTAGCTTCCGACCGACCACTAAGATAGCTTCAACGGACGATATCGACGGGTAGAGGAGGACGAGGTGGTTCTTCCTGTGGTGGTGACGTCTGTAATGGTGGCCGGAGGCAGCGTTGGAAGGTGGCGATACTGTTCACCGACCACGACGAGAGCTTCAACGGACGATATCGATGGGTAGAGGAGGCCGATGTGATTCTTTCTGTGGTGGTTTCATCGTAAATGGTGGCCTGTGGTAGCCGGAGTCAATGATGAAAGCTCTCAGCTTCCATGGCTGTTCTGTTTTGGGTAGAGAGAGAGAGAGAGAGAGAGAGAGAGAGAGAGCCATGCACAGATCGATTAACATGCAAAATACCAGTTTTTTTTAATTATCGAACATAATGGATTTGTAAAAGGGCAGCTGCACATTCTCACAGTTTTGTTCTATATATGTATCGGCGTTTAAAAAATATAAATCGCAGATACAAAAGCATCAAATTTATGCTTTTCTTGCACTGGTGTTTGCAAGCAAAATTTATGTGGAGCCCATACCACAAACCTGCTTTTGTTACAAAACCAAACACTAGATTATCAACGCCGTTTGGCAATTATGAATCACACCATAATGCCAAACAGCCACCTAATTTACAAAAAGCCTCGTGGTACGGAGGAGATGATGCGCTCAGCTTAGGTACACCTAGACAAAGCCCAAGTGTGTCGGGCTCGGCTCCAAGCCTCCCTGTTATTTTAAAAGAAAAGAAACGTTTCTATCTCTATGTATATTATGCATGCATTAACACATAGCAAAAGAGATTTTAATATTATTTTGAGTTTTTTTTATGTTAATTTATTCATATGCTACCACGTTATAAATCCATTTTGAAGAAAATTAATTGATAAAAAACAAATTATATATTTTTTTCATAATTAAATTAAAACAAAAAAAGCTGGACAGGTAAAAACAAATCTACAAAGCAGGAGAGCTTAAAAAAAGAGTCTCCAGGCCCATATCTTACGTATGCACAAAAATACATACAAGGATAAACTGGATATTATAAGTATCTTGTTCTGTTCTATTTTCATAATTAACAGGGGATGAAGACAAGAAAAATGAAATCATGTCCATCAAATCAAGCATAAATCAAATTCATTATCGGCATCTCATCTCATTTCATATATTCTTTATTATATTATCCTTATTATTAGTTTGAACCACTTCCTTGGGTTCAACTGAAAGTCTCGGTGCGGTAAACTACAGAACCCACTTCATTCGACATGGACATGCAGTAACCAAGCACATATCTCCACGTGTAAAGATAAAGAGTAATTCATCCTTTTCCAATTTTTAAGACCGATACTCCAACATTACATGGCTAGATTACAAAATATTTGTGATAAGATGCCCACTCGACACAAGTAGCATACCCGTGTCCAATTATCATTGGCATCATCTCAGGCATAAAAATGGAAGTGACCATATTCCAATTCTCTTCCATGTACCAGTACTTTTGGACAGCCTCGAGGAATCTACTGCCCAGCGTTTAATTATTTAAAAAAAAATATAAAATTATATTTGATGGTGATGTAAAAAAATAAAATGATTTTTTTTTTGTTATTTTGTTTGATTATGGCGAGGATATATATATAATTAGATATTTTTCATTATTGTTTTCTATTTAAGTGTTAAAATTATTAATATTATTGTAACTCTAATTATTACCAAAACAAGCCTAATGGGATGGCATGGAACCTGAACTTATTCAAGTTAAAAGAAGAAGAAAAAGAAGAAGAAGAAATGATTAATCTAATCTAACTTGAAAAAAAGTTTGGTTCGACTACAAGGATTACACACATGTTAAACCCATTGACTTTTTTAGAAAAAATAAAACCAAAACAAGATTTTATATATATATATATATATATATATAAAATGATCAAATGAATGGACCTTCTTGACCTATGATCCCAACCTTATTTCATATCAACACCTTAGTTGAGTTTCAAATGTATGATAACAAATATTTTTATCAATGAATTAACTCAGATCAATCCATGTTAACCCTCGCGACCTGTGATTTAAATCTTGTCCTAATCAACCTCCTTAGTCAAATTTCAAGACTATGATAATAACAATTTATATCCTTGCATTGAATTAGATGAACTCAACTTGACCTCGTGATCCATGTTCCAAATCTTACCTAGGGTTAAGACCTGAAAATTTTAAAGTTCTAATAATAATTATCTTTATTTTAATATTGAGCTTCCTAGCACGTGATCTTGCTCTTGTCCTGGCTGATTATTGAGTGAGATTTTAAAACCATGATAATAATCAATTTTATTTTTAATATTTTTTCATCTCTATATTTTTTGTCCTTTTTGTTTTAAAATAGTAAACAAACACTTACCTTATACATCATTGTAATGCATGGATTCTGTTGAAATAATTAAGAGCAAAAACAATAAAAGGAGACTACAATTATGAGTGTTTAGTCTTGATCTAATTACAAATAGATTACATATAGGTTAAATATAAAGTATTATTCTATCTTTAAAAAATAATACTAAATATGAGTACAGAAATATTATTTAACAGATAGATATATTCAGTATATGAAATGCAAAATGACAATGACCTTTTTATATCGTTACTTGGTATACAAATGGCCTGTTTTATCTTGTGCGCTAAAAAAACACTCGAGGCAGGGGAAAACATGCTTAAACACGACATAATCTTAATGATTCAAGCATTATAATGCACAATAAATAGCTCCTAACTCTCTTTCACGTGGTGTGTCGTTGCACGATGCATTCGGAACTACATAATGAATGCCAGAATTCTCTCATTCCCCGAATTAATTTCCACTAAGTATCTGAGATCTCAAGACAGAAAAAAAAAAATCAATTTTCCAAGGTTCAAGCTAGCCAGGATAATTGGGGTCGCGTCTCGGTCATCATGATCCAAAAAAATTAACGCCGGGATTGATTTCCAACTTTAAGTTATCATGGAAATGTTTTTTTTTAAATGTATATCATGTCTCGATAAAAATGCTGAAATTTATTTTGAATAAATAGATTGTAGATGGATTAGGAACTAGGGTTGGTGTGAAAAGTCTCAGTGCATGCATGCCACTGGAGAATCTTGAAAGTGTAAGCAATAATTGTCGAGCTTGGCCGTGTACGGTGGTTGAACCGTATGGAACTAGTAATGTTAAGCTCTGCATCCTTTACACTTGCGGTGTTTGAATCGTATGGAACAGTTTTTCAAAGATACGTTGATTTCTCCTCTTCAGCTGCCATATGGAAGGGAGAAAAAAGAAAAGGAAAACACAGAGCATTTCTGCAACATACCTATTATTAATATTCCAAATAACACGAGCAATAGGAATACAAAGATGCTCAGAGATATCATATTCCAGCCACCGCCACAACTTTTATAAAACCACCCCAAATTTCAGGCTAGAGAGAGAGCTCACACCTTTTCAAAAATTGTCCACGATGGAGCCAGAAAGATTCCGAGTGAAGAATTCTTATGGGACGTTAAATTCATTCAGAACCCACCTGTAACTCTCCTATTAGTTGCGTTATTGGATGACCCTTTATTTTTATTTTTGAAATAATATTATTCTCTGACTTATACGTCGGTTAAACAAGAATCTCTCCTCTATAATTTTAGATTGAATCTCTCGTAAAATTGCATCATCAATGTTAAAGTTCGTAGATTTGAGGGTGATGTTTTAGGTAACACTCGATAGAATATCATGGAAACATGATTAGGGAAGAGACTGGAAATAAATTGAAAGTGGCTACGGAATATTAACCGTCAGATTCACAACAATCAACGGTGCAAAAAATACGTAAAACGAATTTCTTACGTGGATCCCCGCCACACACACACACATATATTATTGAAAAAAAAACGTGATTTTTCTTGTAAACACAAATAGAAATGGAAACAAGATTTTCCTCATATATACGGCGTGCTTTTCTTTTAAAGGTGGTATTCTTGGAGCTCTGACAATTTGAAAATAGAAGATGAAGAGACAGAGAAGACTAAGTTGTTATTACTCTGGAAAAAAATCCCATCTATATCTATGAGAAAATAAAATGGAGTTGACGTGTTTTTATTAGGTCGCTCGATTCAATATTTTAAATGGTTGAAATTAATTAGGGCAGACAGTGTCAAAAACCACGTTTTCCAACTATTTCTTTTTGTCATCACAAGTTCAATAAAAGTTAGTTAAAATATAAAATATGAACAAGTTTTCTAGTTTGTAAGTGAAAATGAAAATAAAAATAAAAATAGAAATGTGTAATTAGAAAATAGAAAAACATTCCGTGAATATATGGAGATTTGAGTTGAGGGAGAAAGAGATTCCTGATGATGATTGACAGCGAGTAAGTGGGGAAACATAATTAAAGGAAACAAACTATGAATATAGGAAACATGTTTTTTTTTTTTTTTTACTATGAGATGTGATGAATACTATTAAGAGAATTGTGGCAAGGAGGTTAAACCAAAAAAAAAAAAAAAAGACAAGGTAATTGAAACCTAGTAAAAAACCCTCCCTGTCTACTTATACACTCACGTTAAAAGCTAATGTGGAAAATTAATATGTTATATTATATTCACAATTACAATTACATTAAAAATAATGATAATAAAAAAATGACAACAATTTTATTTAGGTTTTCTTTGTTGTTTATCTTGCATAAAAAAAATCAAATCAAGCTCCAAGATTATTTGTTTCTATATTAGAATGATTTTATGGTACACCTTCCAAAAAAAGAAGACTGAATCCCTCGATATGTATGTATCTCTGAGGAATTAACCATCATATATTAATGTTGGCTTTACCTTCTTACTTTTTTATTTTAGCAAAATTATAATATTTTATTGAGTTCAATTATAGAAAAAGTTAGCTATTTTTAATTAGGGATTACCATGCCTCTCACAAAATTATTTGCGATTATATATCAAATATTTAATTTTTTTTCCAACCAATAATATCTGTATATGTGTGCTAGAACTTTCCGCTGGTGTCTTGTAATATCTGTAATTGGACACCGTTCCATAGATTAAACATTACTTGATTTTCATAGAAAGGAAGGGATATACTTACATTGCATGCATGAAGCTAAAAGTTTCAAAAAATGATAGAAATTCACTCAAAAACCCTGTTTGTTTTATGAAAAATTGTTTCTTGTAAAGTACTTTTTAATCTTTAATATATTTTTTATCATTATAAAAATTGATCAATGAAAAAAACTTTCTAGTTTATTTTTTTGGATGAAAAATATATTTTCAGAAGCTGCATTTTTTTTTATAAAAAAAACCTTGTTATTTGTTGATTATATCAAATTTGATCTTCAATCTATTAATTTCTATATATAGTTTTTGAAATAAAAAAAAATAATCAATTTCATCCATTAGAATTTGATTCAATTTGATTTATATATCAACTGTAATTTTTTTTTTATTGTTGTCTGTTTTTTCTTATACTTTTTTAATTAAAATTTTCATTTATTAGATTTGATCCTTATTTTTTCAATTACTATTATTTTATTTGAAATAATTTATGAAATTCATTTTCTTTTCAATTTCATCATCTGTCAACTTTTTTATCTTTTAAATCTAGTCTATATTCTTTTAATTTTTATTTGTTTTATTTGATATAATCTATAAAATAATTTATTTTTCAGGAATTTACTTTCCATGGAACAACATTAAAAAAAGTACTTCCTAACATAAAAGGGTTCAAATTTATTTTAAAGATAAATTTATTTTATATTTTTATCTCTATATTTCTAACCAAACATGGTTCTATCTTTTCTACATTTGCAATTACTTCTGGGACATTATCTAAACACAGCCTAAAAAATATATATGTTAGTTATTGCATAGTAAAGGGGTGTTTGACATTGCGATTTTAAAGTGTTTATTAAAAAAAATTATTTTTTTTATTTGAAATTAATTTTTTAAATATTTTTAGATTATTTTATTGTATTGATGTCAAAAATAATTTTTAAAAAATAAAAACAATATTATTTTAATATATTTTTAAATAGTTTCTGATTTTTCCTCAACCTATGTATAATTACATTATCATTTTTATTCATGATTATCATTCTAATAATCATTTCCTGTTAATACACACACACGTGTATATATATAACCTATCCGTCATTCAATGAGTTTAGCATCGGTATTGAGTAGGTAGTAAAACATAGAAATCGCATTGAAAATCAAATTGGCCATCACTGTAAAGCTGACAATATACTATGCAATAAAGCATTCAACCTTGGCAAGACATATCTGTTCTCGCAAAATCTTATGTATGAAATTAAAAAAAAAACTTAAAAAGTTTGTATAGGGGTTAAGAAGAATTAAAATCATGTTTCTATATATTTAGAATTTAATAATTAATTATACCTAAAAGCTCAAGTAAATGAGAGGAGAATTTGTATACTGATATATTTAAGTGTGGGTGTCATTAAGTGTTACAATCATCTTCAAGAAGTTGAGACTTTCCTGAATATATATTTTGCTCACCTCTTGAAACTTTCAAATCGATCTATAAAGAAACAAAAAAGGAAAAACGTCGCCTTCCGTTTTAAGGTGTCAGATGCTAAAAATTGAACAGCATATACCTTTACTTGCCCCGTCTTGGAATCTGAATGAACATTTATGAAAATAGATACACAAAATATCATCTTACCCTAAATTAGCTCCTTGCCATGTTCACCACACGACCATTCGATCGATGCTTATATATATACAGGCACACTTCATGCTCCGAAACTCATTCCAAACTTCCACTAGTCTTTCTTTGCTTTCTTTGTTACTGGTCATATTTCTTGATCAACTTATTTAAAAAAATGTCTCCCAGTGCCATAATAGAGCCCATCACGACGGACTTGCAGAAGAGAGCTTATGTTACGTTCTTGGCCGGAAACGGGGATTATGTGAAAGGTGTGGTGGGTTTAGCCAAGGGTTTAAGAAAAGTGAAGTCTGCATACCCTCTTGTGGTGGCTATTTTGCCAGATGTGCCCGAGGAGCACCGCGAGATTCTAGAATCTCAGGGTTGCATCGTCCGTGAGATTGAGCCCGTGTATCCACCAGAGAACCAGACTCAGTTTGCCATGGCTTATTATGTGATTAACTACTCAAAACTTCGTATTTGGGAGGTAATTAGTTAATCAAAACTAATCTTTAATTATTATTTGTTTGAAACTTTACTAGTATTGTTGGCCATCAGGCATTAGCCATGCAGATGTCTAAACGTGGGCTATTATATCAAGTCTCTCAACTTGTGTTCTAGAGAAGCACGCATGGCATGTCCCTAATAAAAATTAAAGATTTTGTTTTTGCGTGATGGATTTATATGTTGATGTGATGGCCTCTAATTCATTATCTAACTTGGTTCCCTTGTGGTTTGTAGTTTGTGGACTATGGGAAGATGATATACTTGGATGGTGATATTCAAGTCTTTGACAATATTGATCATCTTTTTGAGAAGCCATCTGGATATTTTTATGCTGTGATGGACTGTTTTTGTGAGAAGACATGGAGTAGCAGTCCTCAGTATCAGATTAAATATTGTCAACAATGTCCTGAAAAAGTTCAGTGGCCTTTGGAGATGGGCTCACCCCCTCCTCTATACTTTAATGCTGGCATGTTTCTCTTTGAACCTAAGCTTGTGACTTACTTTGATCTCTTGGAGACCCTCAAAGTCACCCCTCCTACTTCATTTGCCGAGCAGGTAATTAATCCGGACTGTTCAGGATATTTATTACTAATAAGTGGAAGGATTTCTTACACACACACACTCCCTTATTTTTCGGATATTAAAAAAAAGAACTGGTAGATTTCTCATTTTTAATTAATTTATCACCAGTACCCTTATTTTTTTACTTGTGATTTACAGGATTTCCTGAACATGTTCTTCAGGGATGTATACCAGCCTATCCCTCCTGTCTACAACCTGGTTTCGGCTATGCTGTGGCGCCATCCTGAAAACTTCGACATTGACGAAGTGAAGGTTGTCCACTACTGTGCCGCGGTAAGAGAATTCACTGTTACAAGTACAGTTCTTTCAGCATGTTGATCTGTACAAATATTTTAATTGATTTTCATTTCTGTTCAAATTGTAAGGGTGCAAAGCCATGGAGGTTTACTGGAAAAGAAGAAAACATGGATAGAGAGGACATCAAGGTCTTGGTGAAAAAATGGTGGGAAATATATGAGGATGAGTCCCTGGATTACAAGAATGCCACTGCGCCTGGTGGTCAAGAAATACTTGGACCCCTGATAGCGGCGTTGACAGAGGATGGAGCAGTCAACCACATGAATCTACCATCTGCAGCTTAGTCTTAATTCCTAGCTAGTGTGTTTTGGGCATTTATTTTTACCCAATATATAAATACTATAAATAATAAAGTACAAGTATTAGGGCATATATTTACAGGCCCTGTATGCTTTTTAAGCTTTGATTGTGATCGCTGATGAAAGTGGAATATGTATATGAAAGCATATCAGCATGTCGTGAGGTCTGTTGTTAATGTATTATGGAAATAGAAGCCTTTGACATCTATAATGTTGGAAAACTAAGAATAAAGAGAATATTATAATAAATTATCTTTGTCCTTCCCCTTAATTCTAGCTTTCATAACATTTTGCTCTTTTGTTCGTAGATCCTTCTACATTCTCTTTGTTTCTTATCTATCTATCTATCTATCTATCTATCTATATATATATATATATATATATATGCCAGAAAAATTCATTAAAATTCCCGAGTAAAAAGGCCAGATTCTACTCAATTCGTTTTTGCTGAAGACACACCCGTGTCTCTCTTCCTAGAGTCGTAAAGAATAAAAAACAAAGCTATCAGAAAACAAAAATATATATATGTTAGGCCTAGTAAATGAATAATATTAAAACATGGGCCAATGATCCAGGTTTGTGACCCAGGTGGTGAGTTTCCATGTATGGAAGCCCAAGCTCTAGGACAGGCGATGAAATCTTCTTCTTCTTCTTCTTCTTTTTTTTTTAAAAAGAAACAATTACATGGATGAAGAGATTTATAGGTTCCATAAACAAATTCTAACGTTAACGTATCTCACATTATAACCACATAAACGAGTTACAAGAGTTCATCCCCCGAGTCTCTAAACGAGTTTTGCAATTCTTTAATACTAATTTAATGTTGTTGCTTTATTCAAAGGAAAATACGATAATCATTTAAGCTTGCGATCATGAATTATCCAAATCCTCAAGGAACATGAATTCAGAACCGTATATTGAAAGTTATTTAAAAAAAAAACAAGAATAAAAGGAGAGGAGAGGACCAGAATACTGAAAGTGAAATTAGGCTAGTTTAGTATTTAACCCAATCGTGTGTCTGAGCTCATGTCTTAGGGGGGTTCCTCTGCCATTTGTGGAAGAGAGGCCGGGCTTCGTCTAGTCTAGCAGTCGAATATATATGCATGTTTATGGCTGATATTGTTTTGAATATATTTTTTATTCAAAAATTAAAATATTTGTTTTAAATTATTTTGAATATTAACACATGAAAATAATATGACAAAACATCATGTAAATTAGTAGTTAAGCACCGAGCGAGAAAGAGAGAGAGAGAGCTCCAGAGAGAGAGAGAGAGAATCTGGCATGGCAACCAAAACTCCGAAGCTTGTGAAACACATATTATTGACTCGGTTCAGGGACGAGACCACACGCGAACAAATCGACAAATATATAAATGGCTATACCAACTGGACGATCGTATTCCAGCCATGAAGAGCTTCAGCTGGTAATAAAAATAAAACTATCTTCTACGTTCTCTCTTATTTTCATCAATATCGTTCCAACATTATAAAACCATAACTCAAGTTCTCCGGTGCGAGATATTATGGGGTTTCGAAAGAGATCCTAGTTCGTTTCTATCTCTATTGTTCCGAGTACAATTAATATTCGAATGATGTTGTTTTTCCAGTTCCTGCTGTGAGTATTTTCTGTTTTTCATTTCATGTCCTGATCATATAACATACCTTATATATATAATTACAATAAAAAAGAAAAACAATAGTGACCGACACGTTATCCTGATCTTACAGCATATCTTAACAAGGACAACTAACGAAACTGATAACCGTGACTAACTAGGAAGAAATAATTACATAAATTCGTATATCACGTCATTTATAAACTACTCCAATAAATATAAAACATACAGATGAAATGCAGTAGCTTCTCTTTAATTATACATGTATTTCACGTAATTTTATAAATATATATTAGATTTTAAAATTAATCTATAAATAATACAATACAGTGTTTTTTTCTCGTCTCTGAAACACCAGTAGTTTTGACTTTCGGCAAGGGAATCCTCCATTCGAAAAAGAAAAAAACATTCCTGACATGATCCAAATAAAAAACCCATGTTCATATATCTCTCTCGATCGCGTCAACAACGCTATCGTTTACAAATACCCAACAACAAAAAGTATAAGAATTGTTCCCGAATCCTAGCAACTCATCATTTACACACATGGCATGAATTCTCAAGAGAGAAGAAATTACGTGGTTTTTTCCAGAAAGAATACTGGTTTTCCTGAGCAAGAGAGCCTGTATGAGAGAGAGAATCGGAGAAGAAAATAAGAGAAAGAGAAGCGGGCAAATTCAAGAAATTTGGAACAGAATAAAAAGGAGGCTGAAATTTGGGAAAACAGAAGATGCAAGATAGAGCGAATTCATTCCAACGGGAGAGTGGAAGTGGGGCTGCGGCGATTATACGGGAAGAGGCGGAAGCGCCTGCAATTTGATCTAGGATTTTGAATTCTATTTCATAACTAATTGCTACTTTTTTTTAAAAAAAAAAAAAATTCATTCAGTTTACTTATGTTTGATTTTACAATTTCTCTAATCCAGAAAATAGACAAAACTTTAGTTAGAGGCTGACTTGGCAGGTGGCCCATGACTGCATCCAATGAGAGTTCAATATCTCCTTGTGATTCAGTCTTTTAGTTATCTTCTGAGCATCAGGTATGCCGATTTAGAAGAAATGGCTGATTCGTAACTTTTCGAAAGGTGATTGATGGCCCGCACCTGTGCTCGGCTGAAGATGAGCATGGAGCATTTCACAGCTCACTTGTGACAGAAACTTAAAATAACAATAAAACCAACGGCTCCACGACTAACAAAGATAGGCTGGGAATTGAATTACATCGGGTGGGATCACAATATACCAACAGCTGCAGTGCCAATTTTTCGAACAGAAAAAAAAAAGTGCAATGACAATTCATGGGAACAAATGGTCTCGTTAAAATGCATGCACTCATCTCATCACGAATGCTGAACGTTTTTAGTTATTATCGTGTAGATGCAAGGAAATGAACAGTAAATTTGTATTCAAACCTGATCCAATAAAGGATGAGCAATGCAGAGGGAAGTTTTACTAAGCCATTAGCAAGGTCTTTCAGCAAAAATGAAAAAAGAAGGTAATAATCAATCCTTTTAGATGTGAATGGGCTTGTCATGAGTGGCCATGGCAGCTTCCTTCAATGCCTCACTCATTGTTGGATGTGCATGGCATACACGAGCTATGTCCTCACTAGCAGCACCATAAGCAAGAGCCAGCGCAGCCTCATGAATGAGCTCTCCAGCATTGGGTGCCATGATATGGACTCCCAATATTTTGTCTGTCTCTTTCTCAGCAATTACCTTGACTAGTCCTTCAGCATCATCAATGGCCTTGGCACGACTGTTTGCCAAAAGAGGGAACTTCCCAACACGGTACTCAACACCAAGTGCCTTGACCTGCTCTTCAGTCTTACCAACAGATGCAACTTCAGGATGTGTATATACAACTCCAGGAACCTTATCATAGTCAACATGGCCGTGTTTGCCTGCTATGAATTCCACACAAGCAACTCCATCCTCTTCTGCCTTGTGGGCTAACATTGGGCCAGGAATCACATCCCCAATAGCATAGACACCAGAAACATTTGTTGCGAACCTTTCATTGACAAGAATCCGTCCAACCTTGTCAGTTTCCACACCAATCTTGTCCAGCCCAAGTCCAGCGGTGAATGGATTCCTACCAGCAGAGACAAGAACCACATCGGCTTCAAGAGTTGTCTGGTCACCACCAGATGCTGGTTCAAGTGTCAACTTCACACCATCTCCAGAAGTATCAACTCCTACAACCTTAGTTTTGAGCATGAATTTCATCTTCTGCTTCTCAAGCATGCGTTGAAATTGCTTGCGAACTTCCCCATCCATGCTAGGGACAATATCCGGAGCAAACTCAACGACAGTAACCTCTGAACCAAGTCGGCGCCACACTGAGCCCATCTCAAGTCCAATATAACCTGCCCCAATGACCACAAGTTTCTTTGGAATCTTCTTCAAAGCCAAAGCACCAGTAGAAGATACAATTTTCTCTTCGTCAATGGTAATCCCAGGCAGAGACTTCACATCAGAACCTGTGGCAATTATGATATTCTTGCCTTTCACAACAGTGGTCCCACCATCAATAGTGTCCACTGACACCTCAGATGGGGAGACGAGCTTGCCATATCCTTTGACATAGCTGACTTTGTTCTTCTTAAATAAACCTTCAATACCTCGAGTAAGGGTAGACACAGCTTTGTCTTTTTGGGCCATCATGGCAGGCAAATCAACCTCAACAGAAGAGAACTTCACTCCATGACTAGCAAATGAATGTTGGGCTTCATGGAACATGTGTGACGAGTGAAGAAGTGCCTGAAAATAAGAAGGGTTAGATAAATTCCATCCAAATGTAAAATATGTTAAGCATGCAAACATTTTTTCCCAAAGCTTGTCAAAGAGTTTGGATATAAGGACCAATAAAG
Source organism: Salix dunnii (assembly GCA_015731905.1). Lineage (NCBI taxonomy): Eukaryota > Viridiplantae > Streptophyta > Magnoliopsida > Malpighiales > Salicaceae > Salix > Salix dunnii. The sequence continues at coordinate 5,924,394 of CM027666.1, read as the reverse complement.
CCACAAAGGTTAAATAGCTAAATATGAATAAATAACTGAGTTGACAATCCAGGAGTAATACTTCTGGTTGTTAGCTTCGAAGGCACAAATACACAATTCATGATATGTATAAGACAATTTAGACGAACTAATATAAAACAAGCTGGTTACAATACAAATCACCGTGTCAACCACAGAAGTTAAGCATACAATCAGTAGAGCTAATCAGATAGCTTAAAAGTGCTGTTTGGATAGTCTAAATCCATTGCCTAACAGGGATTAACTGCTGGATACTTTGGTCCTTCTATCCTTATATACACTGCAAAATGAACTTTCACAGATGGAGATCAAAATGTTGAATCCGATAACAAACAAAATCTTCAACTGTTTTTATTCCTTCCATTAAAAAGCCAAAATCCACTCCGGTGGCCATAGCATAATTTGTTCGAATACTCGATAAACAGTAAAATTCACAACAAGAAATCTCTATCAAAAAAGCAATCAGAAAGATTCCCATTTCCGACGGAAAATCCATCAATCAAATTCAGGTAATAAACAATACCAACAGATCTGAAAGCAATCAAAACATAAAACCTCACAGGAACAAACACCCGGATAGAAAGATTCAAGAACTTTAACACAAAAATAGATCAAAAGGAGAAATCAAAACAAAAAGGAATTACCTTTGAAGGGATACAGCCGACATTAAGACAAGTGCCACCGAGAGTACCGCGTTTTTCAATACAAGTAGTTTTGAGACCCAGCTGGGCAGCTTTAATAGCAGCCACATAGCCACCTGGTCCACCACCGATGATAACTACATCGTTCTCTTCAGATCCCGAGGTAGCAAACCCACGAGAGAATTTAGTGAGGGAATAAGAAAACTTGAAAGCATCAGCACTTGAAGAGTTTGACAAGTTTCTTGTTAAAAAGCATGCCTTTCTCCTTGCAATACTTGCCATCGACATTTCTGATTGTCTGGTAGAATCGATGACGCTCTTCGTCTATGTTAATCAAACAACAAACTTTCTTTTTAGCGTTTATTTTATTTTTGGTCTCCTTTTAGGACTGCGGCTTTTGACAACTCAAAGGAGGCTGGGATTTTTCGAGAAATTTCACATTGGTCCTCAAACCATAACTAGATTATCAATGGTATCCTCAAAGATTATTTTTTTCTCGGTTAAGCTTCAAAGGTTTTATAATTCAATTAATTTTTTTTATAAACTCTTCACGGGAAAAAAAATCAAAATAAAATATAAAATGAAATTATTCATCTGGAATTTTATAAAAATCTTAAGACAAAATAGAAGTGGTTGAATTTATTTCCGGCTACAAAACAATATCAATACATACTCGAACTGCTATTTTAAATCACCAATGCTAAATTTTCTCCAGTCTCCTATCGAGTCTCACACAAACCATTATATATATATATATATTAGCAAGTTTTTAATGATCTGTGTATCTTATTTTATAGGTGGGTGAGCTGTTGTTTCCTTTACTGTTATGGTTTTGGCGGACGTTGGCATTTCTATTCCTTGTTTTAACATTGAACACGAATAGTTTATGAAAAGCAGAATAGTGGATCGTCGGCTAATATATAAAGTTTAGGTCCTATATTTCCTATTCATAAAAAATGGGAAGTCCGGTTTGATTTTGATGCCTTCCAAAATTTACAAATGCAGTCTTTTCTAGTGCTGTGATCTATTTATCATGATGAGTTTTTTCTTAGGTTTTAGGAAGATAGCAAATCATTTGTCTACGCCAAGCACAATTTATCATGCAGCTAGTTGTGTTCTTTTTTTTCCTTTTTTTTCTTTTTTTTTTTGGGGGGGGCGGGGGGGCGGGGGAGTATGGTAGCATGGCCTCCAGCAGCGCTATATCCTTGGGATTTTTCTGGATTTTGTTTATTGAAACTATAGAAAATGGTGGCCTTAGAAATCCTAGCATTACCCTTTTCTTATATGTCTGGTGGTGGTGGCCTGGTGGGTAGCGAGCTTAGACAACAATTCCTGCTAAGATGATGAGGCCTTTGTGTGCCACTACTATAGCCAACTCGAACGAAATTTGTCGTCAAACCATTTGATTTTTGTGAACGAGGTTCGGTTTCGGGATGCTGGAAACCTACAATGAGGTGAAAATGAAAAATATCTTTGGGGCTCTGGGACAAAGTTGGAGAGGCACATTCTCAGAAGGGGTTCCACGTCAATATCAAAGCCCTCCTGACGAGTGGGAAAAAAAATTAAAATCCATATGTAAATAAGGTACCTATAGTTATAACTTCTAAAACACTTTTTTATATATAAACTAATATCTATAAAATATCGCTCATATATAAACTAAAACACCTTTTTTATATATAAAATATCGCTCACATTCTCAAGAGCTGGACTTGTAACTAGGATTGCATTCAAGTGGCACATGACACCTAAGTTGAAGTTTCATGATCCCCATGGACAGGTAAACAGAGACGAGGAACGGGACCCAAAGAAACCAAAATTACCTGGCATTGTCAGTAAATCCAATACTGCACTTGCTTTCCGAATAGCCAAGGCATGCACCTGACCGTTCGGCTTTGGCAATGGATACAGGTCGGTGTATTAAGCCGGGGTTGCGAATGTGAGGACGTGGGCTCTTGTTTACGATATGGGCGATTCCCTCACAAGATGGACACATTGTGGGCCAATCTGGAGTCCAAAGAGAACTGGATTGAGCGAGGGAACGAGAATCCCTCAAAGAAAACAAACGCCACCTTTTTTTTTTTATTATTATTATTATAATAGAATATTAATTATCAGAAGACCTTCATAAATATTCGTGTTCTCGGATTCTGTTTGTAAGCCATAACTGAAATTCTTTTGATACAAAATAACTTGTTCTAATTCTCTATTTGCATGGTCATATTTAATAAGAAATTTTAATTACGTGGTAAGAAATGCTGGGGCAATATTCAGACAGACAAATGGCACACAATACCAAACAAAAAAAAGTTGTTCGCTATTTGAAAGTCTAATCCTTTTCTTTTCTCCCATGTCTTTGACAATTACCAATTTGTTTCCAGAAAATTCGTTACAAGCAGATCAAGGAGCAAATTGCATTACCTGGTTCATAATTTGGAGCATTGTGTAGTTTGGGGTAAAAGACCTTTATATTCTTATTTTGCACTCGAATAAAATACATCAAATGTATTCAATTTAACACGAATGCAACTAAACCAGTCCAAAATAAGAAGAAGAAAGCATCAGAGATGATAGCAGGTGTATCGCTTTCTATTTACCCAGAAACTTTGGGACTCCAAGTGAGACCAATTTTCCAGATGGCTGCTCCTTCTGCAAAATTTCTATGTACAAAGAACACAGAAGAAATGTATAGACGAAAAAACCTGTACATACTAGGCGCAACCACATTAAATTATGGAGGGTAATTCTGTACAGCTTCAATCACTAAACATGAGGATGTGCTCCCCATAGTGATTCCCCTAGTATCCCAGTAAAATTGCACTCCTGACATGCAACCCTGTTTCCAATAGTCTCTGCAGGTGCTTCTTTGAATGGCGGATACTAAAGCCTCCATTAAGACCATCTTCCCTAGTCCATACCTGTATATGCATCTAAGCACATGAGCAGCATTCACAATTGCAGAAACTCAGGTGTTAGCCTCCCAATAATAAGCATGAGCAATAAGTCAGGTCGTTTTTTTTCTTCTAGATCTATAAAATGCTTGAAAGCATCAGAAAGATAATGTAATTCCAACGTTATACCTTTTTGAACAGCACAGTCATGTGGCCTAAAATCTTTAACATTCAAAAGCATATAAGTTGTATGACCCGACTTCAGGAAATTTTTTTACCATATTCTCCATTGAGCAGTTTTCCGAAATCAATTGGAGCTGTTGCCAAATGTTGAAATCCGAGCAACTGACTCAGGCATCTGTTGGGGAGACCAGATACAATCCCCTTCCTTTGAAATCCCTTCGAGTCTGGAGTCATCTGCACTCGGTGCATATGGTTTTGTCACTTGATTTTTGAGCATTTCCTGAACAACAAAGGGAGGAGTCATTAAAAATAGAGAAAACCCCGCAACAGTTCAGCCAGAATGCCGATATCTCATGCTTAGAGATGTGTTATGCTGGGCTACAAGTTCGCTATAACTCGCAAGAGCTAGCCAGATATTAATCTCTACTTGTAAATCGGACTCATATTTTGGCTACCTTGAGCACACAAGAATGGAATAAGATGTAGGACTGGCACTAACATTTGATAGGTTGCGTCCGTAAGTGTTTACTGCTCTATCTATTGAAGAGTAGACCTTTAGAGCTTGATCCGTCTCAGGACTGCATTTTATCACACGAAATTGTTCTTTTGATTCTGTTGATCTAGTCCGTAAGTAAAGAGTGAGTTGTGAAGGTGGAGCTTTTGGCTGGTCCTTCTTCCCATGAGTCAATTCCATGGTCACCAAGTCAACCCATAGAACATCCCACGATACTGTGCATGGATCCCTTGCCGGGCTGAACTTCCTCTGAGCTAAAATGTTGGATGGTTGCTGAAAATAACATTATAAAGCTTCACACTCAAGGCAAGCCCATGGTGAATAATGGACAAGAAAGAAAGTGCAACGCTCATGTTCCTTGTCAAGGAAGCTTACTTGCAGCAACATGACTCTCCGATGTGTTACCACAATGATCTTTCCTTTAGGAAGCATAAAATGATCTTCATAAGCATCTGATAAGGCAAACTTCCCACGCACTTTAAATAGATCAACCTGGCCAAAAAATGAACCTGACTCTGCCAGCTGCAATATAACCTTCAGGAAGAAAAGATGTGCAAAGGGATTCAGAGTGGTGGTAATATTTACATGCCATGTAATAACAGTAAATGTGCAAAGGGATTCAGAGTATCACTAATATTTACATCACATAATAAAAGAAGTGATCGTTTTAAATTTCCCTGAACAATAACAGTTAGATAAGCAACCGATTGTTTTTTTAAAAGAGTAGTTGTGCGTTTTGGTAAGATAACAGTACAAGTGTCAAAATATATGGTCAAAATATTATGTCTGCCCAATTTTTGTATATCGAGCTGATGAGAACCTCTTTAAGATAGGAGTAGCACTTGTGGGAAGAGAGGGGCACATGAAGGAAACAATTACAAAATGCATAATTCTCCATGAAAGAATTTGTCAAATTCCTAGGGCATCAGAATCACGACAACCCATAAAAAGACCAGAAAAGTCAAACTATGATCTGTAAATTGCACAAGGCTACCTGCCCTTGGGATTTGTACTCGTTATAAGGTCGAAGCAAATTATCAGCACTAATAACCCGAGGCAACCTCTGGCGGAGCAGTTGTTCCTCTGAGGTTATAGCTGATGTTATCTTCATTCTCATAGCATTGGCGCCTTCTGTAGTTTTGGATAAAAGATCCAAAACCCCACTGACTGGCTGGGCAGCTGCACCTATTATTCCTTTTCCAACTCCCTGAACAAAACCCTCAACACCTGAAGTTTTTGCACCTTCAAGAGGCTTTGTTAGAATCCCAGTAACTCCTCTGAAGAAACCTTTTGCTAATGCTCCACCTCCCTCCCTAATGACATCACCAAAATCCTCTACACCTTTGTTCTCCTGGAAAACAAATGTAAATTTCAGAATTTAATTAAAAGAAAGTACATCAGGACAGAGCAAAAACATGCAGGCAGGAACAGTATCAGGTGGGTATGAGAAAACCTTCAATGTCAGCCAAATTTTGATACACTGACACCCACCCTGCCTCAAGGTTGAGGTGGCATAATTTTTTATTTTTTTAAATTCACCCATATGCTCCATCCACTCCACCCCTATGCTTTACTACACTCCATCTAACGAGAAAATAATAAATGACCAGTGATAAGAATCCAGAAGCTTCCTTTGCATGGAAAACATGCTTGAGCAGCCTAATTGCTTGATGTTTTGCTAAAAGCGATTGAAGGAATAAGAAGAATAACTCCATATACACCATGATTCACATGGCCTGTTTCTTCCATGTATATTGTACATTGCTAGGGATTCCCACACAAATTCGTATCAGATGGACCATTAACTGGATGCTTCATCCATGAAAAAACAACATGGATGGTGCCAATCATTCAGAATATGGTATTTACAATTCACCTTGTTATGTTCTTGATCTAGAGAAATGCCTATTTGCTCATACAGAACAATCAAGAGAAGTGAAATCAAAATTTTATAGCAGACCTGTCTCTGTCGACTTTGGATGAATTTTTTATCCATTGACAAGGCAGCTACACCTTTACTCATATGTCCAAGAGCACTGCTTGCATTGCCCAATATATCAACACCCGAGAGCAGTTGAAGAGGCTGGCGAAGAAGATCCTTTTTTATGTTTGAGACAGCAATACCTATCATAGTACTCTGTCTCATGCACATATTCTCATTAAATCTTTGATTTAATCTCACCTGATCAACTCAAAAAAAGTAATATTCAGCATTTCAATCATAATAATCTGCAAAAAGGCATGCAAACAGAATTAACTTTTCATGCTGAGAACAAAAAATTAACTTGAGTGAATAACAAAACAGAGTAGCAACGAGATGGATATTCCACACGCAAATTAATGCACAGGCTCAGTGTCATATATTAGAGGTGGCAGCACAACAATAATCCACCACAAAATAACAATGCCCAATTTAGTAACAACTAAGAGCAGTAAAGCACAAATGGATTGAACTATCAATAATTGTGCATTGAATTAAGAAACAAGATTCAGATCATTGAAACTAATTCTGCTCTGATCTTGGATCATTGAAACTAATTCAGCATTCTAATCTTGGATCAGTACTCTAGGTACCAGTCAGGGAATTTGACAGACAACATTTAAAGAAGATCTCAGAACTTGGAAATTGATGAACAGTTGAATCACTCACAAGCATATTTTCAGTGTTGCCCAAAGCAGTCATCAAGGATGACCAGAACCCGAGTACTCCTCTGGGCCTTTGACTAGGTGACATGGTCATTGAAACTTTAAATCTAACTTCTGAGATGTTGAGAACACTGTAATTGCAAGATTATTAGATAAAAACTAAGTTTGACCTGTGCAAAAAATAAGTTTCAAGATAGGTTTTCACATACCCAATATGAATAATTGGATCAACTGACACAGCAGTTGTATTTGTATCATATAACCTACTGAGGTTGACCTGCTGGATCATCTCATGAAGGCGCCAAATTATAGGTTCATGGATGTTGATTAAGAAGGCAGAATTTTCAGGTACCTGTTAAAAGCAGCGAGTGAATCATAATCTACATGTACAAAAAATAATGTGAAAGCTAGCACAATTAAAGTCGAGCAGACTCACCGTGAAACCAATATAGGGATAGAGACATAAATCTAAAGATCCATTTGATTGCTTTGCCATGGAAAACTTCAATACATAGTCTCTATCCTCCCCAACTTTCTGTGGTCTGAAGAGAACTGGCATTGGAGTTAATGGTAACTGGTTATCCACTTGTATTCCATGCACTCTTAGTTTCAACCTATAAGAGAAAACAATACAGCAGTTGGTATATTAATCATTACCCTTCGCGAGATGTAAACTCACAAACATACTTGAAGACACAGGAACCTGCATAATTAATTTGGCCGAGAAATATTTCTGAATGTTAAAAATTACAAGAAGAATAAAGTACACTTTCAGCTTTCCAATTCCAATTGTTAACAAATAAGTACACAATCTACAAACTCCTAATGCTAGTGACAAGAAACTATACAACGAACAAATTTCTCTGAAACTTTAATAATGCCAAAGCACAACTTTTCAATTCTGATTTTGAAAAATAAGTACATACTCTGCACAATCCTAATGCTAATGATAAAGAAAGTGCGCGGAAAAATTTCTCAGAAACTTCAATGATGTCATCAAAAATTCACTAAGCTAGGCATCCACCTGGAGCTTTTGGAAATTAATAGTAATACTCGTTCAAGTTTTATAATCTACACAATCCTAGAAGCAATAAAACCTGTAGTCAGGTTATGCAACAAAATTGCATAACAAGTACAAATGCACTCCAGGGCACTCGAAAGGAGTCATTTGGACATCCATGAACATCACAGAGGAGCTTCTAAAACCATTCCATATTCAACAATAGGAATCAGCAATTACATGACACCAGTACCTTAGGGGAGCACAACTAAAAGTTATTGATAACAACCAGACTAACAGTTTGGTCAATTTGATGTCTCGACCACTATTTCATAACTTTGCTACCAGGTAGGTATGCTAGTGAAAATTCCTTCGGCAATAAGTGTTACTAAACAACCAAACATGCACTCAAAATTTCTTGAAAACAAGAATATAAGCACTTGTTAATCCCTGATACTTTACTTTGTAAGACTGCATTGAAAATGGTAGCCTCGCCACAGAATGAAAAATCAATTCAAAGACTGTCTTACCTGCTAAACCCGGACTCCAAACCAGTAGAATATGCTAAAAGAAGATTCTGGACAGAAATATATAAAATCTCCTCTGGTGTGTGGTCAATGACAGATATTCCAAGCTCAGCAAGCTCAAGAACAACATGAAATTCACAACCTGTGGATGATGGCAACTGCTGTTGTAGAGAGTCATTTCCAGAAAGTTGTGATAATGGAGGTTGGACTCTTCTACCTATTATTGGAAGTTCATTTTCTGGCATCCAGTCACTGATCCTAACAATATTCATTTTGTCTTCTTTTAGAACAGTAACCCGTAATGCTCTAGCAGGCTGACCCTCTGCGTGATTGGGCTGGTGATCAAGAATCTCATCGATATTGTATTTCAATGATTTTGGTGAATCTGTTCCATCAACTAAAAGTTCCAATAATCTTGGTCTACCCAAGTCTTCCCATAAGAAAGAAGCAGCTGCATTTGGAAGAAGAAGCTTCCATGATTCACTGGTACCATCCACTTGCCGAAAGCGAATGGGTAAAAACAATGAACGATTTTCAATCCTGTTGAAAGAACTTGATTGTTAATATGCTTAGAAATCTTTATAACTTGACAAATTACATCTCTTACCAAACCATATTAAAAGAAAAAACACTTTTAATCTAACCAAAAACACTACATTTCCATATTTTCATATCAATAGGGAAAGAAGCTGTTCAGAAAGTTCTGCCAAAACAAACCAATCCAAGGATCCATATAATTATATTATCTAAGTAACTGCATGAACTCTGCAAGGCTATAGAACCTCAAAATAACAAGAACAGATAGGAAAAAATGGATAAGTGAAATATGTGAGTATATGTAATAACCTGTAAGGACTGGATAAAGAGTTTGGGCGGAAAATAACTTCATATTGTGACCTCTTTGTGCCACTTCTTACTTGTACCCTCAGCTGCATTTGATCATCTCCTGAATCTTTCTCCAAGGATATACGCATCATTCCTTCATTACAAATACTAAATGGAGTGCTCCATTTGCATCCATCCACTCGCAACTGAAATACAAAAATCCATGGAATTAATACTTTATTCATCTGCAGTAACAGTGGAGCAATATTTTATTTTGTACAAACCTTCAACAGCTCAACATCGGCAGAAGAGTGCCATCCAAAGGGTTTTGGAGCATCAGCAGGGTGAATCCATTCCACCAGCTGGGAACCGCATTGCTGCAGGCAGAGACTAAAACCCAGCCTATTGATAAACAAGGTGTGTGGCTGAATATGAAGAACCTGAATATCATCCCAATTACAAGCTGTTAACTAAAAATTGAATCATAGTTTCTGAAAACATTAACAATTTATCATAACTTCTTCCTCCTGCAGAAAATGCGATTTCACATTTTTTGCTGTCGTTACAGTTCTCAGGTTGTTGACCTTGAGGATGCAATCAGAACTTGCGTGAGTTATTTATTTATCATAAGCTTGAGGACACAAACCAAGTTGGAAGGTAATTTATCAAACCAAGCAGGACTAAATTGGAAGGTAATTTATCAAAACAAAGCAGGTACTCATATTTGGTCCCAGATTGCAAGTAAAAAATTGCTAATTAAAGCACAGGAAAAGACTGCTTCTAAAAGATAGTTGCTGTCACACATCTCCTCGGGCCATACCAACATATATATCCAGCACCGGATGTCATTGGCAACTATACTGGGTATAAGCAAAAGAATTCCATCTGGAAACAGCAACAAAAATGAAGAGGCCTGGCATGTTGGGGAAAAACAGCAGGTAGAACCTAGGTCCCCTCGATAATGTTGTATAAGTAAATTTTAGGCAGTTTCTATTATTGATTGCCTAGATGAGGGTATCATCAAAACCCATTGTTCAACTCATCAAAAGATTATGTCACCAATAAGTCCAGGATTAAATATGTTTCATGATCTAAATCTGAAATGCAATCTGGATGTACTATTACATGGCTATCTTGATAGAAATAAATGCTGGCATGGTTTTACTTAATACTAAACTATCAAGTAAAATACATTCCCAATTTATGGACTTGCTTTCAAAGAAGCCAACTAACACTGAAAAGCATGACATGTATCTTTAAGTGCTAAAAAAACAAATGCCATAATCTAGGACAACCTTTGTTCTGTCTGAGGTCTTCAGTAATGCTGAAAGCTTGTAGTAAGATCCATCTGAACCAAATGCCTTTATGCCAACCCTTTCCTGAAAGAGACTACATAGCATCATAAACAAAAAAAATTGGAGGCAGCAGAAAATAAATAGGAATCATTGATCATAAAGTTTATTTAACTGCCGGCCTAAATCACCTTCTTTTCCAGTTCGAGAAAAGAAATCCCAGGACTATAAATCTCAGAATGATGAATAGCTACTGCAAGGCCCACGCGTGGAGACAGATATGCATCTTTTTGAGATGGAAACAACATAATCCCACTTCGACCAGCAGTGTCTTGAGGAGAAAGCATGCTTGGTATCGGGCTGGTATCCTCAATCACTTCAAGTACTTGAACATTTCTCTTTGTGCCAAATATTCTCCTTTCCATGGAGTTTGTGGGATTTTTAAAGGAACCTTTCACAGGCTTAACTGTTTCTAATGGCTCAATCTCTACCACTTGATATGATAGTGGTAGAGATGAATCATTTATGATCCAATATGGTACAAATAACCTTATTGTTTTAGGAGCCGAAAAGGTTCCTCCCATGTCTAGTTCAATGCTCACACGCAGTCTCCTGCACCAGCAACAATTATAGAAAATGTGAAATATCAAAAAAGCCAAAAATATCATGATGATTGAACAGCTACTTTCTGTAAGCTATAGGACAAAATGCCAAAGCACAACATGGAAACACTGTAAGCCAGTCAAGGTTACCTGACAATTTGACTGAACATTGAAAGGGTACTTTTTTTCTACTAATTCATAGTAGTATTATTTTATGTGCACTTCTAAATAAAGAGAGAAAGGCAGGATAACAGGTTCTGATTGCACCAGAAGGATGTACCAATAATAAGTGTTAAAAGTACTGTTAAAGCATCAGAATGTAAGATATTCTCAAACCCATCAACAAATTGATCAGTTCAACCCTGCCTTGTTTCCAAACATGTCAAGTGGTTACATAAATAAGGCAAGATTCATGAACACTTGTTCAATTGCAGCTTTGAAATAATTTGTTATGTGGGCTTCATATCCAAGTAACTCACTGTTCAAATAGAATCCTATATTTTAAGAAATGAAACACATGTTGACCTTAAATAGTCAATCACTTAATCTAAAGAAATGTGCATGGAATCTTTTTCTTCCATTCTCCTTTTTGGATGGAACCTTGATTGAAAAAAAAGGTAACAAAACAACTTTACGAAATTACAGTCCAGTATACCATGCATTCTTTTCCCCCCAGAGAAAGCAAAATTTGTTAGTTGATAGGAACTTGACAATGTATGAATCAAGTGGTTATAAATAAAATCTAGCACAACATATCAACACTTTCAATCATGAATTCTTTTTCCCCACAGAGAAAAATTTGTTATATGATAGGAGCTTGAAAATGTATGGACCAAGTGGTTATAAATAAAATGCAGCACAACATTTCAACACTGTATCCACCCAATCTGCTTGACTATAAGCAAAAACGAAGTCAAATGCTAATACATCACCAACCTTTTACTTTTTTGGTGGACCATCCAGAATGATGATATTTGGCCACTGGAACCAAGATCCAGAATAAGGACAGGATCCTGCCAACGAGAATATAAACTGTAAACATCTAACATAACAAAATTTTTAATCTAAAGAATACAACATATTTTTTTAACTGGGTTGCAGATGCAAAGAGAGCGCTTATGTGGACAGATATATACCTTTTCAAGAACCCAACCACCCTGGAGAAGCAATGTAAGATGCACAGATTTACGGATATCAGCTGAATATACATGTATGCTCTGGCGTGAAGAAACTATACCATGTTGTCGCTCAATGCAACTCCCTTCCTTTTCCTTTTCCCAAACTGTGAATTCTGCTGCACAAGGAAGTTGGTTTTCCAGCTTCAATGGCGAGTTAATAGATATTCTCCAATCATAAACAGGAGAGTTTAATTCAGTGTGGAGGATTGAAGCATCAGCACCCACACTGAGCCAAAATTCTGTACTTCCACTATTTGGGCGACAATGGAAAAGAACATCCTTCTTCTCCAGCTGATTCAGCATGAAAGCATTTGGCATTTTACTTTCTTGCTTTAAAGTATTTTGTCTTGCAAGCAAGCCTTGATCAATGAAAGGTTGATCCTTCTCAAACATGTGGCCAGAAGTGATAGCAACTGCTTGGCCCCATACATATTCAGGCTGTGAATGATCAGCACAAGGACGTACTAGTAAACACAGATCAGAATTTTTGGACGTGCTCCTCCATGGTAAAACAGATGATGATCCAGGATTTATGGAAATAATATCAATGTTCACGCTATTTGATCCTTCCCCAATTAATTGTTGCCTCCTGCGAATCCAACGCCTTCGGCGCACAACATTATGAGCAGATTTATATGACTTAGAAGCTGGAGGCCACTTCAATGCATGGAAGTCAGGACCATATGTCCAACCATCATCATCAACAGGTACAGATTTATCAATAATCCATGTAGATGTCCAGTGCCATCCAGATGGAAGGTGTGGTTCAAAAAAATCCTTCAAAATAAAGAGTGAAAGATGAGCATGCATGCTGTACAGGCAAAATAAAATGGTTACTCAACAAACATACACACCTTTGATGAACATGAGAAGTCCCTGGTGCTCCATCGCCCCGGGCCAATACTTCGAAAACCAGGCAACTTGTTACCCCAACCAGAAATTGGGTGATAACGTTGATTCTCAAATATCTCTTCTATCACAATGTTTAATTTACTTGTTCCTAGAGATGGATCATGGCCATGAACCAAAGACATGTGGCATATAGAAATATCCAATTTAACATCAGAATCATTTACTACAATTGCAAGACCCCTAAAAATAACGTGTTTCTTGCCATTTTTCATGACAACCTCCATGGCAAGAAATTCATCATGTAGTAATTTGGGTACCACAGATAGTGGAAGTAGTGACCGAACACTCTCCCATGCACCTTCTGGGCTAAGCCTAATCCAAAAACCTACATCTCTATTACGAGATAGCTCGGTTTCTTTCTCTCTCTGAAAGTTTGCTGCCACATTCCTCTCAAAATACGTAGTAGAAACTAACAGATGGCCACTTTCAAGCATTTGTTCAACATCATCATGTGGAGCCTGAAAGAATGACAAAAAGAAAAGAAAATAACCACCAGCATAGAAGGTATACATGTAATTGTACCAAATACAAAATTATGAATAAGCATGACTCACCCTTCTTCTTAATGGACATGACATAACATTCTGAAAATCATGTGGTTGATGTAGCATTCTTGAAGAAGCCACCTTCTTCAACGTGGCTTCTCCTTGGCCAACAGGCAAGGAGAGGGCACCTACAACTTCACCTGCATCATAAATGTTCATAATCACTTCAGCTGACAAAAAACATTCATTTGAAAAAAGCATAAAACAAGATGGAAGGAAATGAAATCTTGACCGTTGTAGCTTAATGCACAAAGAATTCTAGAATAGAGATAATTCACTTGGTATGGCAACATCACAATTATTAAACATGTATAGAAATACAGGATTACAAAGAACAAATCTACAAAAGGCAAAGGCATATTAAAACACTGGACAATGAAAGAGTCTAAGGAGACAAATGTTTAGGGGGACAAATGAATTAGAGAAAACAACCACAGGATTGATCATCCAGGAACTGAAAGTTAAAATTTTCTAAGTGCCTTTTCCTTAATATTAAAATAAACAGAGCAATTGAACCAGTAGCACAAGCAATTAGCACAAAACAAGAATAAGATTCTTTCATTCATAATAACATGGGGAGAAAGCTCTACTTAAGAAGTTAATTTGCCATCAATACATACCCTTTCCAGCTTTTGCTGCAAGATTTGTCACCTCCACTTCTAACTTAGCCACTCCCTGCTACATCCACCAAAAACAATCCATAAAATAACTTCCATAGAAGTTCAAAACAGAAAGAATACAAAGAAAAAGGGAAACATTGATAATGTGCATGAATTGTAACAGAAAAGTAAGTTTGAGATGCAATGGAAATAAAGGGTGGACATTCATGATAGAAATAATGTTGGATAACTCTTCACAAAAATAAGAATGAAAGGAAGAAATAATATTAACAAGAAAAGAATAAATAAAGCTTGCTCCCTAGAAGATACGATCACAAGGGAATAGAAGGGTGGGTGTAGCTTGTAGAAATATGATTGTGCCTCAATAAGGATTGTTCAGTATATAAATGTTTATACACCTTCAGTATCAAACCAAAATGAGCTTTACAAATACAGATGCCTTGGACCCACATAGATATTTAAATTTTCAACAGGAATAGATAAAAGTAAAAGCTATTCATCACAGATTTATGTCTTTCACCAAGCCCAAATCTATGATGGGCCAAAACTGTGACATTGCCAAAAAAGGATAAAAGAAAAAAAGAAAGTTGATTCTATTCCAGGTAGCAACGATACATCATGAAGTGAGTATGGTTGACAAAATTCAACATCAGTACAAGTGCTCAAAAAAATAATCATAAATTTGCTAAACAAATTGCCACTGTGAAAAAAGCGATTCAAGGAAAATTCAATCATTTACAATTAGGAGTAAGAAAAGAACAACGGTTGTGTTTGCAATCCTTTTAAAAATGGGTGAATTATGAATTTGAGGAAAGAGAGAAATTGCAAGTTTAAAGAAAAATGATGAGGTAAATTTAAGGAAGAGAGAAAAGGCAAGACAAATCCCATCCCCCCACCAAACCAAAAAAGAACATTTTCACTCCTCCCTTATGAGGGATAAATTTACTCCACATTTTGCAACATCTAGGGGATAGTTTAACTCCTTAGAATTTCCCTTCTACAAATTTGGCACCAAACAAAATTAATAGTTGCCTTGTAATATTTAACCCTACGCATATACACCCTAAGCTGTGGTAGAACCCTTTATTGAATTTACCTATAAAGTGTCCCAAAGTAAAGGGTATAACTCAACTTTGAAACTACGTGCAGGGAAGGGGGGCAATTGCTTTACCACCAAACAAAAAAAGACTGAGGTATAGGGGCTCAAAATTCATTCCAAGATTGTCGCTAATTGTGGAATTAAGTAAATCGAAGAAACAATCCACAGATGCTCAAAATGTATAAATCTAAACCTTATAAAATGACTATTTTCTGCACCATTCCCAAATTGGTGGTTGTTAGTCATCTAAAATGACAGATCAATAGCAACATGTGGGTTTGAAAACTATGGAATGAACAAAACAAATCAAACCATAACATACCTTTCGAGGAATTTCAAATATGAAAAGTTCATTCCACTTTGCAGTAGCAATGTTGATTTCATGTTCTCTGGGAAGCAAAGGCTTCACACATTTTGTCCTCGCGCTCTGAGGAAAAAGCTTTTGTTGATCCGTTGCTTGACTATCAACAACAAGGCGCACAGCACAAAAAAACTTATGACTATTACCATCATCAATAAAGGGCAAACCCTGCAAGAAATAGGAAAACTCATCTTTACTTCCACAAAACAGTAACAAAAATATACAACCATAAAGTATAGGATGAACTAAAAAAATCTCAACAGTTGTAACCTTGGCTTCAAGTATTTTAATGACAACATAGCACCGCGCTTCCCTGGATCTATCCACAACCTTCAAATTGTCTGAGAATGTAGGAGGTGGGATCCAGACAAAAGTATTGTCATCATTGTGTAGTTGATCAACTGTATCTGTATTCTCCACAATTTGTTTCAGATACAGATCACACCCTAGTTTATTTTCGACTATTACTGTCTGAAAATCATCTTCATCCAAGGCAGAAAAAGTTGGGTCCTCTTCATGTTTATGATGGTTACCAGCTCCCTGAAAAAGCAAGTTCATACCATGTAGAAAGCATATGTTTGTGCATCAAAATATGATCAACTCGTGACACTACAAAAACATCAAAGAAGAAAACATTTGCACCTCATTTAGCTTCACTGCTTTCTGATCAAGTTCTAATTGTTTTCTCCAAGAGAGAATGGTCCCTATAAAAGTTTCAAGATTTGCTGCACTGACATTAATGTTCATGATACTGGTTGCAGCAACCCGTACTCTCTTTGCAAGTCTTGATGGTGAATTTACATTGTTATCATATGTTTCCAACCTTGAAAGTATAAATGGAAGAATATCAAAGGAAGGGCAGGATCAACTAAATACAGTGTAAATCAAAACTACATAATAATAATAGTGGTGGCGACGGCTATAAAAAGATTACTTGAAAATTCCATCAAATGGCTCCACCAATGGCTCCCATGCTTCTAATTGAGCATTGAAGGTCGAAGCAGCAATAGAGGAAATTAGCACAGCATTCATTGCCTCTAGACGACCATGTGTTGCAAGATTGATATTGGTTATGGTAACATCAAATAGAGGTGTCATCTGGAACTTCCAAACTTATCATAAGAATATACTAAAATGAAAAAAAGAAAACAAATTCTTTAGAGCAATGTCAAGCATAATTTATTTTGATGAAGTAATATACCATTCCACATGAGTTGTCTAAAGCAGTCATGGAGAAGCATCCTAGCTTGATATCAGCAGTTACATTTTCCAATGATTTTGGCTTAACAGAATCGGCAATTGTGAATGCCAACCGGCTAGATGGCTTTTTAAAATCCATACGGGCAAGAAAACTGCATGCCTACAGAAACACGATAGAGGATAAACATTATAATTTCCTTCATGCTAGAAAAGGTTTAGAAGAATCAAAACGATAAGTTGGAAAGACTAGAGATTCTGAGATTTTGAGCACAAAATTGACATAAAATTTGTTGAAAAACACCAAGATCTCCACATACCACACATGAAAGTGAGAGATTTAGACAAGAAGGTCATTTTTGCTTTCAACTTAACCTGATTCTTTATTTTCCAAATGCTCCAGCAATGAGATGCTTTTGTGCTCAGAGATCTTGAAACAGGCACCTCACTAATATTAGCTTGGTTCACAAGATCCAACCTCGGGCAACAAAATGAATCCAAGACGGGTGCTTCATCTGTTCTGGTGACAACACATCCTAATGAAGCATAACCAGGAGGAGCAATTGGATACCAAAAGAAGACTTCATCAACACCTTTCCCGACAATATTGGCCACTTTAGTGAATTGGACAGGCTTTGAGGAGATTTCAAGATCGCCAATCTTGAATACTATGCTCAGGGCTGGAGGTTCTAAGCTGGAAGAAAGAAAAGGTAGTTCCTCCATATCATCAGTGGAAACTCATGAAAAATGAGATCAACAAGGAAATTTGACAAAGGAAATTCATAAAAAAATGTCTGACCCTTCAGTTATGCAATCTCCTAGTATGGCATAACCTGGAAATGTAATAGGTCGCCATATTGAGATAGGTTGACGAATATCACTACCCTTGTCCCACCATATTCTCTCAAAGTTAGGAGTTGACATATAGAAGTTAGTTGCTTTTGAAATTGATCTAATTATGTCCCATCCAGATGAATTGGCACTATTGTTACTTGTTTGACTTCCATAGTCACGGTCATCAACCAAATCCGATACCGCATCTCTAGAAAACGATTGATTACGGATTGAGTTCCATCGAAGAAGATGATTCAGGTCACCTTCACAATCTCTAGGAGGGTATTCAGTTGAAGAATGGGCATAAAAAGATGCAATGACATTGTCCAGACGCCAAATGCTCAAACCAGATGCAGACTGGGGATTCGATGCAGAACTAAAAATGCATTCTGAATATGTTGAAGATGCTACAAGGTCAGTTCTTAGGCAATAAACAGAGTGTGTCGGTGGCGGTTCGCGTCCCACATGTGCTACACATCCCAATGCCGTGTAACCAGGAGGTGCAACAGGCATCCATAGAGAACAATCACAATCAAAACCAGAATGACTTCCACCTTCAAACCCTTGAATAGCAGATAATAAGGCAATGAAATTGAACCCAATAGGTTTTTGCACACGGCCATATGCATTACTCACAGCCATGACTACTTGAGAAGGAGGAATTGGCCTGATACATGAAAATAACCAAAATTAGAAAAACATAATATCTAACACATGATATATAAGAAAAGTGTTTATGTCCAAGAATCTATAAAAAGCATTACTTGAAGAAAATGAAGAAATTATGAAGCATCAGTGTTGCCATTTTATATTCTTTAGAGAGAGAAAATACTTATTGAAGACAAGTGAATGAAACGCTTGGCAAAACTAGAGGGATGGGCACAAGTACAAGTTCATATCAAGTCAAAGGTAAAATAGAAAATTTGCAATAGTCATCACAAATAGTAAAATTCTATAGCAAATCTTCATAAAGTCAAACATGTTGACAGTAAAATCAAGAGTATCAAAAGTAACTTAGTGAAATGGAGGGGAAAAGTGATTGAAATGAGATCATCACATAAATAGCCAACTTTTGTACAATTTAGAAAAATAATTATGAAAGTTGATGTGATCCCTAATATGCTTCAGGGTTTTCTAAACTGATGGGTTAATTTGTGTAATATTTTTACAGGTTTTGGACATACTATATAATATCTTTAACTTAGTAAGTTAAAGACATTTGAAAACATATGAACAAAATTCATATTTTTCTAGCAACAAAGTTTTAGGACAACAGGTTAAAGCTAAGAAATGTAATAGGAATATTCCCCATAACATAATATAGAACCCATGCTTGTCCTTGAAAGTCAGGAGTTATGACATGTTTGCTTTCGATCTCTTTCAACAGGAGGGGTTATATTCTTCCATTCAATCAATAGTACTTAGAATAGAAATACAAAAAACTATGATACATGTAAATAAGATGTACCCTGCCAAGAAAACCTTGACAATGATGGAGAAAATATAAGTCGCAAGTCTACTGGGTTTACATGTTTTTCTTAGTAGACAATCAATATAATGTAAAAAAAAAGGAATAAAACATTAAAAGCCACATAATGTTACCTTGATGTCACACAATCTCCCAGTATAACATAATTTGATGGAGGGTGAGGCCTCCAAAAGGTAAGGTGGTTAGAAGGGCCATTTTCTGTACAAATATACCCCAAATGTAGATAAGAGCATTGGAGAGTCAAAGTCTTGAATAAAAAGGAGCTATAATTCCATGGAAAAAGCTAAAATAGTGATATCAGAATATAAATAATCAAACTACTTCAATAGTTCAAGGACAACCTCTAGGGGAGACCCAAACTCGGTCAAAGTTGGTGCAAGGTGCCAGGGGAATTGCATTTCCAAATTGCAATGTTGTAGTAGCTTGATCCAGCAAGTTAAGTAGAAGAGAAATGGCATTCAATGAAAGATGCACACATATATCTGTTGATACCAAGGACATGTTTGTTTTCTCTTTGACAGAGGTATATCCTCCTGAAATATCCACTGGATCAAGAATCATGAGACCAGAACCAGCCTCAACAGTTAGATCCTTCACAAGGGCTCTAATCCAGGTATCATTTTCTTTGGATGCATACCTGTTAACAAAAATAGAGATTCAATACATAAAAAGTACAGCTCAATTGATAGTCATATTGCTTCACAATATGATTACCACTACAAGGCATAGTGGTGCGGGTGGGAATTTTTGGTATCATACTAAAATATATTTTTTAGTTGGAACTATGATCAGTAAGGATACTTCTATAAACAGTTATCTGAATATCAAGGTAATAGTTGTGAGATTTTAAATTTCAAATCGAAACTCAACCCACAATGCTTTAAAAAGACAGAAATTGAACAAAAAGGGACTAATTTCTTAGCTTACAAGTATGGAGAACAGTCCAACACTAAAGGATGGAGAATATAAAAAAAAAATCTTAAGGCATGGACATTGAACCACATACAAAAGAAGTGCATCAAAGAAAAAAGAAGCAAGGCTTTTTTGCAAACAGGTTTTATTAATTAGCTTCCAAACAAAATGAAATGTGCAACAAAAGCTTGCAAAGAAATAAACAGATCATTCTTACATGAAGCTCAAATCCATTTTTGCTCTTAGGAGCTTTTCGCCATATGAAGAATCAACCAGTGAAGATTTTGTACCATCATAAAAAGTGAACTCTGGAAAAACAATCTAAACATGAACACAAACATTGCAAATGAAATAGGTCAGATCACAATAGAAAGAATTGGATAACCACAAATAAGCACTATTGATTCATTATTATTAAGAAACATCATCAAAATTAATATATGCAGAAGACCCTACACTTATAATCATCCTATTACAACAAGAAACTACACTAAACAATTTGTTTTGCCCAAATTTCAGGAAGAAAATGTAACCACCCCTTAGATGTCCCATTTTTCTTTGAACTAATGAGAAACCCTCATTTGTCAATCAGAGGGTAATGGTGCAAAAGAATACATAAAAGAAGTAGTTGGCAGCATTCATAATATAAAATAACAAACCATATACCTCTTTTTCAATGCAAAACAGGGAATAACCATAAAAATAAGGGGACATGAAAAGGTTGAGGGAATTTAAAGCCTAAACAGCAAATTACTACAAGAACACAAGCTAATAAAACAGCATCAACAAAAAAATAAACCTACGTGGGATTCAAAAGTGAAACTCTGCGGCCTATTCGAATCATTTTCAGAATAGGAAGAGTTTAAGACATCTGATTGTTCGTTCATGTAATCCAAAATCTTCTTGTCATCATCAGATGAAGAATTGTCTAGCAATGAAATGTCAACACCATCTTCAATGGAGATCGAATAGCTGCTATCATTACTCAAGTATACATATTTCCTCAAAAGGGAGCCATTCTGATGGGGGAAAACAACATGTCAAATAAAAATGAAGGCAACATCTTGGTTAAATGCAACAAAGCAAAAAAGAAAGGAAAAAAAGATAACATGTTTTGCTTTAATAAATGGATTTAATTTCACAAGCTCAACACAAATGAGTATACGTAACATGTTCAAGCAGTAAAATGAGTGTCTCAAGCCTATTCTCAATTTTTGACTTTTAATTCTCTTCAAAATCACAAATGGACTTCTATTCAAGAGAAACTTAATTTCTGAGAACACTACATTATGCCTAAGCAAACAGAGAGAGCAAGCTTTACAATAAATAATTAGAGACACAAAACAGTCATAAAAGGCGTGATAGTTTTCAGAGCAGGTGGAAAGTGTAAGTTGTAAGTACCTCAATTTTAACATTGACAAACCGCAACCTCTTACCACGTCCAATAACTATAATTGGTCGAGATCTCCCTGAATGTAATTCCTTTGTATCTGTTTCTTCACTTAAACAGATAATCTTTCCACAGCCATCATATGTATATTCATCAACTAACTTGGCATCTGCTACTAGTTGTCTAGTTGGAGACAAGTGAACCACATCCTCACTCTGTTTGTAAATAGATTCCAAAAGCACTATGCAATTGCTTCTGCTAATGGGATCCTTCTTTGGATTAATTAATTCCTCCCTTCCAGTAATAGTTCCCAATGATGGCACAAAATACTCACCCACGGCTAGAAGGAAATCTGGTACAACAAGGACACGTGGTTGCTGAATGCGAACCACAAATGATTGGGAGGAAGGCCTCCATCTATAGTCCATAAGAAACATTGTTGAGTTTGGTGCATCAGCCTCAAGGTCATGTTCAGAGTTCATTCTCCTAAAGCTGCTTCTATTTAGAGAGTATGGGATGTTTCCACCAGAAACTTGTTTGGAAGCATCAGTTGATGATCCAAGCATCAGACGCATTTCAGGCTTTGTATTTGGTTGAATGTCCAAGATAGAAAATTTTGAAATAGTTACATAAAGATCCGTTTCAGCCAACGAAGTCATCCTGTATGATACCCAAAGACCTTCTAGCTGCAAATGCAAACAATCACATCAAGTACAAACCACACAATTGGAAAAAAGAACAATGAGTGAACACAAACATGTGAAGGGTTCAAATATATAAATCATTCCAACAAAAAAATATGAACTATGAAACACAACACATGCACCCAAATACAAAAATGCATATTTCAAGGTGTGTTAATCAACAAAGACAGTCACCTCAAGACGTGCTAAAGGTGACTCATGAACACCATTGCACAACTCCAACAGCGCATAGTTAACCTCAACTGCCACTATAGTGACAGTTTGTGAGAGGAGGGCTTGACTGTTTGTGTTGACCTTATCTACCAGCAACCGCATTGCATCTTTAGTATCAGATTTGCAGCCACGAAAACTTGGTGGAATCCTTGGCTCTTCAATTAAATTTGTGCACATACAATCGACAATTATGCTGTATTCTTTATCAGATATGACTCCACGAAGGAAATCCACCTGCTCAAAACAATGTCCACTCCACAAGAATTACCAAACAAGAGCAACTAAAATACTTCAACAAAAAAAAATTAAGAAAAAGAGTTATACTGGATGCAAAAAATCCAAAAACAATAGTTACCTTAACTTCAAGAGAGAATGTTGGGACTTTTCTAAAGACATCCCGCAAACTACGGTGCACATAAATATCCAGTCCTTGTCCTTCTTGTATCATAGGCTTACCTAAACAACCGTCAACTCCTACAGACATGTTGATTCCCTGAATCTGAAATTTTAAGACAGGTTACAACAATTCAAAAATGAAAATTCCAAAATAATGACAATAAAAATAAAGAAATCTACCTCAGCATGAAGAACATCCATGTGGACAGCTGAAGGATCTTTCTCTGCGGATCCATGCCAACTTAATTCATTAGTCACCTGTAACTGGCCTAGATCAAGTTGAATGAACCTGCAATTGTGGACAACATATTAGAAGGGTTATGATCATTCAACAATAGAAGAGCTGCAGAATATTGAAAGCAACAAACTTCTGGGAGAGAGAGAGAGAGAGGATGAAAAAACCTTGAATCAATGAGCCTGTTGTAATAAAAGATTTTGGGGTCTGTTTGGTCTGTTTGGGTGGGTGGGAGGGGATACCGTTAAACATTACCTTAAACCCTAGAAAAACAACTTTTCCAAGCTCCCATACACAAATTAGGACTGGGAATTCCATATAATTGATGACAAAGACACACCCTAAGCATAAACTGTAGTTGTATGGTAAGCAGTGTTTTTCTCACGTTAAATCTACTGACGTTAGCTACAAACAACTAAATCCAAGCATATGTATTATTCGGAACAGAAGCCTCGAGCAAACTGTGTCAACAAATTGAACTTTTCAATGACTATACTGTTGCTGAAGAAGTTTCACATGCAATATCTTGCAGCAATTAGAAGTTCTTTGCAATAAAATCTTTGTACATAATTTCCATTAACAAGAAATTTTCTAAATAGCTCGACTGAACTTCATATGTCATGAACAAAAAGTATACGTACTCTTTGCTCATGGAATTCCTAGGAACGATAATAATTGGAGTGTCAAGTGAGAGGTCCAACTTTAATGCGGTGGCTCCATCAATCTCATACTTCTGGATTAGCCACTCAAATCCCCCTACCTTATCGACAAGTTTTATTGCTTCTTCAGTGTTTGGGGTCGCAAGTTCCATAAAGTATGCAGTTATCTGCAGAAACATGTGATCCATACAACCAAAGCCATAAGGTAAGAACATCTAGTTTTTTCACGAACAAGATGAGGAAATAAAACAAGCAAATAAAACCTAGCTACAACACAAGACAGAACATGAGAGGCTCAATCACTACAAGCAATATAGCTTAAACATTAATGAAATGGGAAAGACATGTAAAGAAGATACCAGCACACATGCCCTAGACCAAAATAATTGCCGATTGTATTCCAACTCACCTCCTGGACAAACCTATAAAGGAAAATAATGCATGCAGCAGAAAGTCGGCCGCTCAACTTGTAATCATATCCTTCATAATCATCATCCTCGGCGCTGTAAGAGCTAAAATTGAACTAGAAAAGAAAAAACAATTTACCTATTTTTTCAAAGATACAAAAGATTCATAACTAAAGAAAAAAACATTTAAACCTCAAACTATTAGAAGCTATGATAATATCCAAGGTCTTATTGCAATTAAGGAAGTGAATACCTTGATAAGGGAATCAAGTCCTGGATTACGTAAATCACAAACCCAACTCCAACATTGATCAGTTTCTGGTGACATATCACAAAGCTTGAAATTTCCTAGCAAGCCTTCAATAGAAAGAGAACTAGGATGGACCTTGATAGCCAAACAAATGGTCAGAATCACAGCACAAGTGAGAGTAAGGATCTCAAAAGTAAATATAGAACAAATCTTGGAAAACACAATTTGTTAGTCTTTAGCATCTTCTAGTAGGTAATTAAGATACATGATGGCATTTTAAATCCTGTAGTGATATTGCAGTAAGAGTTAAGATAAGAAAGTTTATTAAGATCATAATCTCCTTACCCTAAGATCTAAAACGAAACTTTCTTGCACAAGCATGGCGAGTTGAGAATCATCTTCCTTGTTGAGAAACACAGTGACACTGTCAACATTCATATTTAAAAAGAAAACCACACGATTTTTACCATACCCCAATAGCCCTTTTATACGTCCTGTGACTTCGCTCATTTCTTTCAAGGAGGACTTAGCATCTGATATTTCAATCATGTTAGTACCACTTTCAAAAGAATCCATGTAGCTTAGATCAAAGCCAAAACCTATTAGAGCAACAAGAGTAGGTCTATTGCAGAAGAACTCTAGTTTGGACATGCGAATGCTCATCTGAAAATTTCAGAGATATATATCATTAAAGCAATTTCAAGCATTAATTAATTAACAAGCAAAAATAAAATTTGTGATATTCAAGTTTGATACCTGTGTATCTATACCATCATAATCAGGTGAAGAAGAACTTCGCATTGAGAAAGTAACAGATACAAAATCAGAACTATCACCGCCATGTGCCTCATAAAATATATCATCAGGAAAAAAAACTCCTTGTAACAAATCTTGCTCAAGAGTAAACGATTCAGGAGACTCAAATTTTGAAGAGTCATTGGCATCTCCCATAATTCCAGAATGAGTGACATCCATTTTTGGTGAATAAATGCCACCATCTGCTAGATACAAAAAATCTGGCAAGGCGTCCTTAAAAGTATCCTCCTCGTCATGATGTACAGTGGGCATCCCCATCCCTAGAGGGTCAACATTGTGAGAGGATACAAGAAACTTATCATTCTTCAACACCGAGCAGGCTAGATACCGTGGATTTGCAAATTGACGGCTCTTAAGTTCATCTTTAATTTTTAGGAAGTGCAGCTTCATCTTTACTGTAAGATCGCCCTCTGCATGAATCATGTGCACCTGCAAAACGATGCAATTTAAAAATGTAGTTCCAAGTACTATACAAGCATCTTATATCCAACATAAATGGTTGATGAGGAAGACATAAGTCTCACCAAAGAAGAAAGTAAATCAGAAAATTTGTCATTTTACTAAGCCAAAAACAATATCCTGTTCTAGCAGTGAGATGCTGACATTTTTGTACACCCTTCCAAATATGTTCTCACACACAACTTGCATGCTCTCATGCATAGTGAGTGCACATAAAGAACCTCACAACTAATCAAAAACCCAGTCAAATTATAAACAATATGAGGGAAAATGAGTTTTTCAAACTATTGAAGAAATATGCACATTAGTTATGCCAAATAAAAATAATAGGCAATCTTAATCACATTTCCAACAAGATATCATTATTGTGGAACACAAACAAGTTGCACCAACCTTTCCCCCACCAGCATGAACCTCGATGATAAGATTCTCTCCAAGTTCCCCATCAACTTCATCCCCAATCTACACGGTAATAGCATGTCGAAATATTAATAAATCTTGGATGCAACCAGAAATGGCAAGGAACTGCAATAATTACATTAAAAAACACATGGTATAAATTACATTTACTAAAAAATGATTCCCAAACCTTTCCATATATGAATAACTTTGCCTCCACCAGTGCTCCATTTATGACAAGGTCTACTGTTCTCAGAGTTGGTGTTTCAGGTTCTCCAAAGTTAGATGCAATGCCACTTGTTTCTCCAAGTACATCCATTGATGGAGGAGCCTACATAAAGAATGAGTATGAATTAGTGAATTCCTAATATTTAAACAAGCAAAATTTGTAATTCATCATAATATTATTTTCATACAGAAGCTAGGTAGGTAGCCTGTATAAGTCCTTTCAACCAACAGGTTTTCTCCTCATCATCTTGAAACTCTAAAATCCAAGTACTAGAAGACTCCAATGCCTGAAAAAATAAAGAATTAATTCTCATAAAAGATGAAAAACCACCATTTCAATGCAGGGAGCGGCAAACCAAATAGAACATAAGCATTAATCACGTCATTTATTATTCATTTTCATTAACTTTGCCTTCAAAGCAATGTAAATTGTCTCACGTAAAATGTATCATTTAAAGAACATATATATTCGTGTGAGAGAGAGAAATAAAGGGAATGACTTTGGCTTTAATGGGGATAGAGCAAAGACAGGGCTTGAGCCACTATCATAATCTTCAAATGCAAGTTGAAATTTAAGAGATTAGGTTTATTCATCTTCTATTGACCAGAATTCACATTTTTTTGTCAAGAAACTATCTCACTTCAAAACTTAAGTTGTTAGATGAAACCACAAGATATGATTTATCTTGTTATCAAACACATCCCTTCAAGTGAAAGCCTTTTGGGCTTAAAGCTTGCATGGGTTCACACTACCTTGTGATTAATTTTTTATCAAATAGAATAAGGATAATGAGATTCGAACTCGTGACCACTAGGTTAACAAAACTCTAATATCATGTTAACGAACCATCCAACCTAAAAGCTTAAATTGTTAGGTGAGCTCCTGGGATATGATTTATATTATTCTCTAACAATTTTCAATCAAATATGGTCTTAGAATGTGGGTGTCTACACATGCATGTCAGTGTTGGTGTGTTCATGGATAGAGAGATAGAAAATGCTTAGCTTTCTTGGGTTAGAATCAAGAGGGTGTTTGAGCCACTGTCGTAATATTGAGTGTGATAAAAAAAATTATCTGTTTGACCATGAACTTGCACCTTGTCTCATGCCACATGCAGCTATCAAATTATTTTGTTCTAATTTTTGTTTCAAAAAACCAATTGATACTAAAATCCATCTGCAACTATGGTTGTTGCAGAAAGAAATGAACACCTACCAAGACAACGATTGGGATGAAGCTATCTCAGAACACGACATTAATTTAGAAAAACATGACTTACTTGTTGAATGTCCATTCCCCTGAAACTCACAGCAACACAGAATTGGGAACCACCAACACTTAATGGAGGAACCTCATTAATCTGTCTTCCAGCCATGCTGCATAAATTGAATTTTTATACAAGTGAAAGAACTTTAAGCTCCATGAGCATGATATTTTAATAAAAGTACATAAATTAAGGAAGAGAACAATCACAAACCAAAAAGACATCACATGATGAAACAAAGAAATAATAACATATCGATGAAAACAATACTTCAGGAACACTACAAGTGCTAACAGTAGAAGATTACTAGTAAAGAAAAATTCAAAAAGCCATTTTCAATGGAAAAGAAATGATTGAAAAGGAAAACCTCATGTATCGTTGGTAGCTTTGGGACTTCTGAGATTCCATTACATAAAGATATAATCCAGATAACACAAGAAAACAGGGTTGCCAATGAGCCACAGAATTGCCAATCCCCTGCCAATATAAATGTTAAATAAATGATTAAAATGCTTGAGCCCTATGTCCATCCAAATGAACAACACAAGGACATACCCTCCAAACAAGGATTCTAGAATCAGTTGCAAGATCAGCAGAACTCCAAGGAGCAATCTGGGTTTGAAAATTATCGATGGTAGACTGGCCATAGTTGTCAACTGTATTGTACAGTATGTTCACCAATTCCAAAAGTCTAGAATATCTTGCTGGTGAAAAGTGAATGCCAAGATTTGGTACTTGAACAGAAATCCGCGTTGAAGGATAACTCGGGTGGTGTGCTTTGATCTTCAATAAATAGTTTGTAAACAAACAACAAGAGAAGAGCTTTTAAATTAAGGACAATTCACAACAAAATACAAAAAATAAAATGAACGCTTATGTATATTAAAACAGAAAACAGCAGTTTGACAATTTCATGAATCTGTAAGTAGACATAAACGCCAATATGTACTATGGTCAGCACCTATGACCATTAAAGATTAATCAAGTGCAACTCCCTTTACATTAAAGGTGATAAAAGATAATGACAAATGTAAATGTTATACCTGGTCAACAATTACAACCATTCCACACCTATCAATAAGAGAAAAGTAATTGTCAACTTTTTCTGGTATCTGGGATGTCAGCAACTGGCTATTATGATTTGGCACAACCACCGTGGAGTTGTAGCAGTGAGAGTCACAATCCATAAAGAAAGCAGCAATATCTCGGCCAGATATGTAGAAACGAGAATATATACTCTGCCTCTTTTCATCAGACTGTGTTTCCTGCAACATTAATATTTATGTCAAGCAAAGGCAAGGTTAAAACCAGTTGAAAAAGGTCATGAAAAGGAGCATACCATGGTGTGTAATGTGAAGTGGCCAAAATCCAAAAGAAAGTGCATATCACACTTAGAGGAACTGACTGTCCTCATAGGAACTGTAACTTTTGGAGCATCCAGATCAATGTCAAGGGCGAACCTGGAAAACCAAGAAGATAAATGAATCAACCACTTATCATTTGCTTCCCTCAGATTGAATTAAAGATAGGGTGGACAAAATGAAAAGCAACAACATAAAGCCCAAGCTTTTACTAACTCGTCAGAAGCAACTCCATTCCATAAGCTTACATGCATCAAGTAACATTCAAGCAAAAAGCAATTATTTTATGAAGGAAAATATTGTCAGGGTATTTCCATAATTGCTTGCATACTCTATGCAAGTATTCAAGTGTGGTGTGATCTAGTGAGTATGACACATAGCACTTCTCTCCCTTTCCTATTTCTTTCCTCTTTTCTTCTTTTTCTCTCTATTTTTTAGTTATTTCAATCTAAGAAAACCAATGGAAAAGGTTATTTTTTATATGTATTAAACTAACATTATAAGCAAAAGCTTTTTAGTTTCAACAAGTACAAGGAGTTTGTCTCCAAAAAATGCAAAACAAATTTACCAATAAAATAAGTTCAATTTTTTAGTTAAATCCAGACCCATGACGCCTTTTTCCCCATCAAAATACCTTAATATAGCTCAACTCATATCATGGAACAAAAAAATTGAAGTGACTTACTTTGTATATGAGAAAATTTTAGCAGCCCAACCTCTTAAAATTAATGGAGCCAACATATTGTCACCAATGTATATAAACTACCATATCCACATCCAGTGTAGATTGGTTTTACATGCATTTGTTGACTCTTCTACATTTTACATCATAATGACTGGTCTCAAAGTCATTGCCAACCTTCCAATTTATAGAAAGTATGCAAAAATATTCAATGCATGGGGATTGAAATCTCAAACAACATGTGCAAAAATAATAATCATACAAGCAGATTGAGCAACAAAAAATGAAAAACAAAATGAGTGCTAATTGACCTGCTTTGTTCCTCTAATACCATTTGAAATCGCTCTTGCGCTCTTCGAGTCACTTTCTCAATCTTCATCTGCATGTGGCATTGAACAAATAGAGGGTTAATTTACTAACCATGTGATTTTGTATTCAAGATACTGACATGGATACCTGGAAAGCATTTGCAGTTTCTAATGCAACAGTAGGGCTAACTGCATTACTTCTCCTCACAAACTCGAAAAAGCGATCAAAACTTTCCATTAAAACCTACAACCAAATAACAAATGAAGCTTTGTATGACATGGGCAGTGAATATTATAGGGGGGGAAACAGGAGAAAAATATGAGCAAATAAGCGAATAGTAAAATGTCACCACAAGCATATCATATCTCATGCCATACGACAGAGATGTCCAACTCAACCAAAAAGAAGAGTATCTATTACTTTCTTCAAAAATCAATTCAATCCGTTGTAAGCTTCTCTTTATAAGCACAGCTAGTGATACAAGTAACTACGACATGCAAATGTTGCAAGCAAAATTGACCCTCTGTTCATGGCAAATTACCGTAACATGGCAAGGTGAAATTGTGGCTGACAACCTCCAGTCAACATTCTCCCCCACTGGGGAATGTACAAAACTAGCAGATAATGCATTCACCTTCTGCTCACTAGAAACACTCTGTAAAAAAATGCAAAATGCAATAAGGGAGAGAGAAATCAGCCTTAAATGTAGCTATTTTAGTCACAGAAACAACCTTGCTCCAAATAAAATCAGAACAATAATCCATAAACACAAGTCAGACAACTAAAATGAGAAATTTCATTCAGAAAGATCTCAAAAACTAAAAACATTGATCAATATTTTAAATCATGAACTCAAAAATTCACCATATGCTATCTCAAATCTCGCACCATAGTGAACACACCTGTGCAAGTGACCCTTCTGGTGCAGATAAACCATATAATTTTAGGGACACATCACAGTGGGTAGAGCGTTTTTTGAATTTGGTCAAGACTTGAAGTTGCTCAAATCTACCACAAACAATCTCAGTCTGATTTACATCAATTATCCTAGCAGCAGCCTGCTTAACAAACACAGTCATTGAATACCGAATCATATTCTGCATGTCCTTTCCAAAACGCGGCATTAACTCTTCGTCTGACTGGTAACTAAGCAATTTATTAATTGCAAGCCATTCCTCTTGAGTCAACTTTTCTTCTCTTAGCTGGGATGCATCAGAAGCATCCCCATCAGAGGCATCTTCAGAATTCATACGCCTAAGACAAAGGATAAATCAAAATAATGGAAGACACAAAAACAAGTACCATAAGCAAATGTAAGTTTCGTTAATACAGGCGGTTGAACACAAAATAACAGTAGATAAAGAAAAAAACAAGCAAAAGCAATGTAATTTATTGCAAGGAACAGGATATGAAAATAGAGTAGCCACCAACCATCCAAATGAAAACCACCCTTTCTTTTTTAGCCTCCTCTGCTCAGCAGCCTCCTTTGTTTTCAATGATTCAGTCTTGGCATGTGCAAGTAACCTAAATAATGCACATAGATGGATACACAAACCATGTAAACCAAAAATATGAATTGCATTTTCAAATACTATCATCATTCAGCAAAAAGAGCCTCAAACCTAAAAAACTTTACATAAAATGCCCAATACTAAATATTTAAAGATTTAGCATTCAATTAAAAAAAAACAATAAACAAGTTTTGCATACCTCCACAAGAGAATAACTTTAGAATCAAGATATTTCTCCATTTCTCTAAGTTCTGAGGTGCTAACATTTGAAGATTGTTGCAGCAAAGCAACATACAATTGAACATAATGGCGACGAAGCTGACAAAGATGCTGAATGCGGTCCCATGAGAATCGATAGCTAAAGTATGGAAATCATGTGGTAAGTTTCAATTTCAGGAACAGAGCATGTCAACTAAAATAATAAATGAACAACTTTTATCTACATTTGATACGGCAAATAGAATAAGAATATCTAACAATTTAAACATATTTTCAATTCGATCCTCTTCTTAAAATACCAAATAAACAGAAAAGCCTGCGTTATAGCATGTCAGTACCACATTTTTCGCTGTTGCAGAACAGCTTGAGCAGCATATCGCCACCATAAGCAAGGATTGTCAGAAACAGGGATCTCAGGTCTTAAATGGGAAATTTCAACATATGTCTTGTATCTTGAAATAGCTTCCAAAAGTTTTATCCAATCATGATATTGCACCTGTGAGAAAAAACAAGTTGTACATGACTTGAGAACTCAAAGCCAAGAAAACAAAAGAGATAAGCTTGAGAAATTCACTAAACTGTTTTTTTTGTGGTAAGCAAAGTGAGAATCCTAGGGTATTGGGCTGGAATTGAGTAAATTAAAGAAAACCGCCTTTATCCCCCATGCCCTGCCTCCACCCACCCCAAAACTACTAAGGAAAAATGAAAGAGAATAGCAGTATCCTCTAGTTCTCAACAAAAAACACAGTAAAGGACGAGGATGAGATGAAGCAGAATAAAAGCAATAGGAAACAAAATTTGCAGTACCTCCGTAATTGTTAATGAGACATCACTTAAGACAAGAGAAGCCTTCTCAAATGGAATCTCTGGATCACTTCTTTCTTGTTTTCCAAGACGATGATATTTAAGGGCTCCATTGATTGGTGACACCAAGTAGTTACGATTCAAAGCCCATTTAGACACCATACCATGACTAGTAGATGGTTCATTTACTCCATCTTCAAATATCTTAGGGATCAGCCAAAATCATTAAAGAGAAGAACAAAATTTTGATAAGTAATTGCTTGATAATGAAAATTAACAATTCCATAAACAACTACCAACCTCAACCCATTCCTCGGGACTTAAGTCTTCCCATTTTTTGTCTATCTTCCAAGGGAGGTTATCAGAATCATGATACACAGCAAGCCTCTCAAGCTGTAATGACTGTTAAAGCAAACACGTGTTGGCTAAAATAATTTTATGGTCATGTAAATACCAGTTACAACATGAGATAAACTTGATATATAAAAGCAACGGAATTATTTTGATCACCGCCCAAAGAGATGCAAGCTTCATAAGATAAAAATAATAAATGATAAATTCTAGAGATGCAAAGAACAATGGAATAAACTCTAGATAGTGTAGATCAAGAAGCCTATTAAATCAACTTAAATAGTGATCATAATAGTCAAGTTATCCCATTATGTAGAATAAATCACCATCATTTTGAATGATAAATTATTTCCTATCACATCATCAAAAGATATCGTGTGACTAAATTCAAATGATAGTCCACATGATTTGAGAGGACGAAGCTGCATCATCCAGTCTTTCCTTGAATGATTCCTTTAAGGGAAGGATAGGATTAACATTTACCAGCACTTATGGGGCAAGGGAAAAAGGTTAAAGTACATCACTAAGAATTTTGTTATAATTTGTTTAATTCTTTATACTTTTTTTCGTCTAAAGGCACAACTTAAAATATACATTTTTACCTCTCCTCCTTACCAATAACATGGTCCACTTTTTTACATGTCTCAATAACATGCCATCACCATCTATCAATACAAGACCCACTTTTTTACACCCTTATTGGCTTAATTTCCATACTCACGGTTCTTGCTGAAATTACATTTTATTTGAACAAAACAAAAACTAAAAATCCATTATTTTTAATTGTTATGTTCATGTTTTTTTGAGCCGCAATGAGTAAGTATTTATTTGCATTAGAAATCTATGCTTATATTGATGGGGGGTTTTCTCCTTAATTAAAAGCCCAAAAATCAATGTCGGTTTCCTCTCAATTTTTTAACATAAAAACCGAACCAGACAAAACCAAAACCGGTCATTTTTTACCAAGTTCGGTTCAGTTAATTTTAAGAAAAAAATTTGATTTTGATTTGGTTGTTTTTTATAGATAAAAACCAAATTGAACCGAAAATGCTCACCCCTAATACACGTATGTTGTCATAGCATTCCAAAAGAGGTAATATAGTATCCAATTATTTTCACTGCATAAAAGGCATATCAGCAACAAAAGAGAGTGCAAACTTGGATTAGGCAAATTCTGTAAATACACAGATGTTTCATAGCATTCCAAAAGAAGTAATATTATATCCAATTATTTTCACTGCATAAAAGGTTCATTTGTTGTGCGCTGCTTTCAAACATCCATTTCGGCAAAAGTAAAAAGACATGCTAACCTTTTGTAGTCGATCCAAAGCACCACTAGCATCAAATGTCTCAATACCCTGCTCATCAGTTGTGACAGCTGCCAGCTTAGCTAGGGTAACCCCACAAGAAAAGGGATGCCCAGGATTACTGCAATATCATTAGTTAGTGGCTTAAATAAACAAAAGGCACCTATAATAGACAACAAAAAAGTAGAAAACATAAGCTTATTCATGGAATTGTAACATGAGAAACTAAATTAGTGTGTGGAATAGTATGTAAATATAGATAAAAGAAATCAATAATTAAAATTTTCAGCCAACCTGACTGGATCCTCGTATCTGATATGCACATTGCTAATTGAAATTTTAAGATTTCCAATAATAGTGGCAATCAGAGAGCCCATCCATGAATTTCCTGAAAGAGGCTGCAAAAGAATCAGGTAT
This sequence comes from Salix dunnii, assembly GCA_015731905.1. Lineage (NCBI taxonomy): Eukaryota > Viridiplantae > Streptophyta > Magnoliopsida > Malpighiales > Salicaceae > Salix > Salix dunnii. The sequence continues at coordinate 5,889,726 of CM027666.1, read as the reverse complement.
CAATCAAATTTCCTTACCATCACATTTTTTGATACTACAAAACATGCACATGCTTTATGTGTATCCATTTCAAATAAATATTAGAAAAAATAGGAATTTTTTTTTCGCTACTCTTCAAAGCCTAAAATGTTCAAACGACCAATCTAAAAATACTAGAAGGGGGTAAACTATCACCAAATATCAATAAAAATAAAGCTTTTCATGACCCATTAGCATATTATTTGAATAAGGATTGCTAAAGGCTTTAGCAAGCCTAATCCAGTATATAAAAAGGTTTATGGAGTAAGAAACTAAATCACAACGAAAACACAGAGCAAAAAGTTGCAGTCCATACACTTCCCAGCTTTGATCTAGTTGCTTCAAGAGTTGCAGATTCTACTTCCTGCATTGGGAGAGAAGAAAATTTTAATTAGCAAGTTTGTTAGAGCTAAGTTTTCTCCCTTTATGCGATGTATATCAAGTGCATATGAGCAAATACATTATAATAGAAACAGTTGACATTTTAAAGGCTATTTAGGCATCTCATGCTTAGAGATAAGCAAGAAAATCGGTTATTACTATGTGTCTAGAACACGTTTATAAGACATCATTAAAAAAAAAGCAGCACAGTAATTATCTAGTGGTATACTGGAAAGGTAGTGTCAAAAACTTTAGGGTAAAGTTATGGTGAATCATGGATTGAAAGCGACTGCCAGTCTGATGGATGCATCAATCTCGCATGAGAAAGCATGTTGTTGAGAGAGTAAAGTTCATTACAACCATATTGTCATTAAATGCTTAAATGCATCATGAAACAGAAAGTTGGACAAATGAAGAGGCACAATTAGTGCACAGGAAGACATATGTATGAATGCACATATATGAGCTTCCACCTCGATTTGTTGAAGTTTGGTTTCAAAAAGTTTTCTCCGACCCTCCTCCTACATGAATAGTCAAACAAGAAAAGATAAGAACCAAAGGGGAAAAAAGGTCATGGTCATATAATCCAATGAAAATAATCATTCATGTCGACAAAAGAGCATTCTACCTTGAGAGTACGGCTATCAGGAGCAGGATGAGCAAGAATGAAGACACGATCAACAAGAACCACCACGGGTTCTTTTCCTAAACTTTTCCAAGGAACCTACAAGTTAAGAACAAGAAAAGGGAGTAAATAATGAAAGCCAGAGAATTAGGCCGTATCATTTGGAAAGGAGAAGCTATAAGAAAAGTAAAAGCATAATCAAATCCAAATCGTGTTTCACTCATCATTAAATAAATAAGTTCTAGCACAAACAAGTTTGGCTCGGCTATAATGATCCTTTTGAGCCATTCTGCCTCAATCCCGAACTAATTCCCTTATCATTCTAGCATGCATGGAATTCCTACTTGGTTCCAAATATTAATTTCCTTTCCACAACTGTCGAGTTTAACCATCCAAAGCCATCAGCCAGCTTAGCAGGTCATGAAGCAAGTCACAATGACAACCAACTAGAAATCTTAAGGGCCATTTCTCACTTTACTCCTTTGCTCTAATTGGCAGGATTTGAACTTAGTTCTATGCAACCACCCTTTTAAGATGCAAACAAGCCAAGTGCCTTCGCATAAAGATATAGATCACAAATTTAATTTCTACACATTGATAGCTATGTCTAGACTGCTTTATGGCTACAGGTCCTCCCCAAAAAAAAGAGTAAAAAAATAGACGGCATTTGTCATGATAGAAAGAACTTAGAAAGCACTTTGATCTTGATTAAAAAAAAAAAAAACAAGTCTACCAGTGACTAAAAAAAAAGAGGATGATGAAGATTGTATTAACAGATAAGAAATGGAGTTTGTTGTTAAGCAATCCTAAACTATACAAACCATGAGCAAATGAAAATTCAAAACTCAGCCAGCCGGCAGTAGGTGACAACATTAGCTACCTTTAATGTAATGGTACCAACAAAACCAGCTTTGACAGTGACTGGAAGTTTTAGTGAATTTAGAGCATCAGCCTTCAAATTCAAATCTTTGAGGACAACATCACCTGCAAAAATTGGAGAGTATCTATTCAAAAAACAATAGCAAAAAGTAAATAAATGATAGGAAAAACGAAAACATAATTTCCAACAAGACAATTTTGCTTCCAGCTGGTCATTTCACTGGTTTATTAACTGGAAGAATTTGGAACGAGGTACCTAAGATCAGCAAGAACACAAATCACAGATATTTGAGGACAAACCTTTCCAGACACTTATTCTTAAAGCCTCCACTGACAGCCCGTGGACATATTCGCCGAGGTATCTTCGAAGCAAATGTAAAACCTGCAAACAAAAAAAACGTAGCCTGCTTGAACCATACTTGCAGATAAACAGCATAATTAAAGAGCATTTTCTCCTTCAAACACCAAAACGGTAATTTAAACTAGCCGCTGCCGTTACAGTATATCAAGTGATTATCTAACCGAGCATGTTACAAACGTGAAATGTTCATTCACGTGTTCAGGAAAATCACTAGCAATGCCCTAACAATGTTACAAAATGCTGAAATGTTAGTTAAATTCCTAGTCACTTGTAATGATCATAAAAATCAATTCCTATTTTTTTTCTCGAACGTGATTTAAACGTGTAAAACATCACACTAAAAGTATATTGATCATCCTCGCCAAATTTCAGTATACACATTAAACTTATTTATCTACTTCATGATTTTATAAAAATAAACGAAAGATGCGATTAAAAAGGAGCAAAACAGAGTGAGGAGAGAAGTAACATACGTGAGCTTCGAACATGTTGAGTGATCAGGTTTGAAACGAAATTTTTAACAGATAGGATACGATCGAGGTGAACTAATCGGCATTGTAAATGGAGGTAAGTTAAGAGTGTAGATTTCGATTATTTTTTTTAGGGTTCGAGAAACCCTTGTATTGATTTTGATCTCTACAGGGAGAGAAAACAGGGGAAACGGACGGTTGGAAGAAAGATGCATAAATGACAAAGGAGCAGGACACGGAAATAATTTATAGGTGTCTATTTCTCGGTTCATTGTGCAAATATTCGACGCGTAAAAGCAATAGCTGGGGGGGGGCGAAATTATTGAGTATTAAATCTAAAAGTATGGTTTTTCATTATATCTCAATGTTACTTTCCTTATCGATAGACTAGATAAAATATATTATTTTATAATGGTTTTATCTTAATTACAGATTAATTAATTTTGATATAGTGGCTTTTTTTACTGGCCATTATTCATCTTTTCATGCGTTAATATGATGGACTATGCAGAAAAAAATCTGGTTCTCAAAAAAAAAACTGATTAAAAATTAAATAATCTAATTTTTTTCAATAAAATAAACTTTATAAAAAAACATCAAACACTGATAATGATGGAATGTGAGTCATATAACTAGAATTCAAGTAAGTGTAACAACATTGTTGTTATAGATCACGATTTCCTCCAATTTGTTTTCTGATTAAGTTTTTTATATTAAAATTTCAGATGAGATTTCAGATGATGAACATCTTGAATCAATATTGTCGTCAAATTATTTTCTCCCGGCTTTCTGTAAATTCATATAAAAGATGGTAATTTAAATATAAAAACTCATTTTTCATCCTATCTAGAAGGGTGTTTAATACTTTTTAATTTTACTAGAGGAGGATAGTGGATGACATTTTTTTTAATCATATTTCATGGAGCATGTAAAAAAATTTACGGGCTTGTCATCTGTAAACATTAACAAGTAACAAGAACAAAGGGAGGATTTACTGTAGTACCTGATACTGTTTTATTCATCCCTGCAATATAATGATCATTTCGGTATTTCCATTAAAAAACATGTCTTTAAACAATGTGAGATTTATTGGTCATTGCTTTTTTATCTGGGGATATTCTTGTTTATTTGATATTTATGAATAATAAAATAGCCAAAATAGTATTGAAAGTTGAAAAAAGTTAGTAGAATCAGGTGGGAGTATTCAGATATTTTTGTTTTTTCATATATAGTTGAATTACAAATGTACCCTTCACAACACCCCTAATTGATAGCTGCTATAGATATTCGGGTATTTTAAAGTGCTGTAATAAAAAATTATCGTATGATTTTATTTTATTTTATTACCTTTGAGATTTGAGAATTATCTATGTGATATTTTTTAAAATTAGATGTTTCAAATTTAAAGACTCAAGTCACGAGTTTAAAATAATTAATATATTTCTTGAAAGTTTTTATAATTTCTTTTATTTTTAACCATATTATTTTAGTGACGTGATCTAAACTACGAGTTTGACAAAATATCATGTGTGTTTCCTAACTCTGATTAATGTTTTTACTTATTTGACTTAGGTAATTTCTTAACCATTTTTAGCTCGCGAACATTAATTTTATTTAAAAAATAGCCAAGCCCCGCAACAATTCACAAACATAAAAGCTAGTGCATCATTAATTATTAATTTGGGGGTTGTGTATATCAACCTAAGTTTAAAAGAGTAAAAAAAAAACATATCATTCTTGGACTGTATTTGTTTTTAAAAAATGAAATAGTATCATTTTTTCATGAAAAAAAAACAAGTTAAATAAAGTATACCTGAGTTCTGATTAAATTATAGATTTATCCATTAAATTATTAGAGTTTGATTATATCAAATTACACTCGATTTGGTATACCTGATAGATAAATCATTTAATTATTCATCTTTATTTTTTTATAATCAGTATATCCGAACCAGTTTACACGCACTATGATTAATCCCTAGATTCGCTGAACATCCTGCAAACCCAATAAACATGTAAGATACCGTAGAGGTGACATGCATACATGGTTGGGGCTTGAATCCTAATGTAAAGTAAAAAAAATAAATTCCTTCAACTACCAAGCCAATACCTCCACTTGCTAAATGATATGGTTTTTATTTTTATGTCAATGGGTTTTATAACATTGTTTTACATGTAATATTAAGCTCAAACACGAGAAGGTATTGTAAGAAACAAAATCAACCAACCTAGGATGGTATTTGTTTTTGATATTTGTTTATCAAAAACAAATATCTATAGCATTCAACCAAATCCCATGGTGTTACGATACTTGCACGTCGTTCTCCAGAAAAAAAAAAAAATCCAATTTTTTGGGTCAGAAAAACAAAACAATGTCAATGGTAGTCACCGTAACTGCATGGGTGTTATCAATACCCCTAGCAGGGGAATGGTGCTTCTAATGTTATTTTATTGTTTTCATTTTTTTATATAGGCAATGTTTGGCTGTGTTTATGAATTCAGGAGATAGAGATGATAAAGAAAAATAAAGTTGATTTTTATTTCCACTTATCCATCGCTTTCTTTCATTGTCCTGAGTTTATACTCAGCAGGATAGCAGCCTCGTCTTTTTATCACCTCCCTGACTTGTGACTTGGTGTTTGGTAGTGTTTTTGCAAAATATTTTTGAAAAATTTGTATTTTTTATTTTAAATTAAAAAAATAATATTTTTAGTTTGATATAATAATCTTAAAAATAATTTTTTTAAAATAAAATTATATTTTTTTGATACACTTTTAAATGAAAATCACTTTTAAAAACAACTTTAATTACATTCTCGGATGTTAAATGGTGTTACAAGGTAATTTGATTTATTTATATTATGGTGATAATTATGATTAAAAAAACAATCATATTTTTTTGCTGGGACCTGCAAGTATCAAAACCATACTGTAATTACAATTTTAACGGCATGCCATGCAAGGTGGACTTATATTATATTATACAAGCTACGCTAAATTTTCTCATTATCTGGATGATTAAATTTATGTGGGTGCATTTAGTGTTAACACATAGGAATAAGATTACAAGAGCCAAAGCAATGTGATGGCTTTGCCGGTAGCAAAATCTTTTGCAGGATAACTTTCTTGGTTCAAGTGTTGTGCATTTCTTTTTTTGTGAGAGAACAGTAATCAATTAAAATCAACATCAATTTATAAGTGGTAGGAAATTCGAACACTCTCTACTCTGTTATTTCTACTAACCTAAACTCCAGATCACATGGGAAAGGCATTGTAGCTATTCTCGTGAGACATCGTGTATTGTTACAGTATTTTCCTACTCACACACGAGTTAATTCTCACGTGCTTCGCCATAGTCATAATTAAATTTTAAAAATATAAAGAATGCAATTTCATTTCCATAATGCTCTAATATATGGGTAATTTTTTTGTCAGGCGCAAGTTTATAATAAAATATATAAATTTTAAATCGGCATCAATTAACTTGTCTAGTAGATTTAAATGAAAATAGATTTTTTTAAACAAAAATATAATGTTAAGCAATATAATTTTAAAAAATAAGATAAAAAAAATAAAAGATAACATTGAGCAGCAACTTTTTTTTCAAACCACTAATCCAGTATATTAGATCTGAAATATTATAAAGAGAAGTTATAAAACTCAATTATTAACAAATACAACATTAAATGATGAATTATTTCAATTATTATTGTTATTGTTATAATTATGATTGTTAAATTGTTACTATCATTGTAACTATCACTATTATCATTGCTATAAACAATTAATATTTTAATTATTTATTGACATTACTATCATCGTCACCATCATTATTGTTATCATCGTTGTTGTTGTTGTCACAATAATTATTATTGGTTAGATCGTTATTTTAGTTATTATCATCACAACTACGAATAATACTACAATTTTTTTTATTATTATTATTAGTGAAATTATTTAACTATTATTATTAACATCACCATATCATCACAATTATAACTCCTATTATAATTAATAACATCATCACCATCATCATCATCACCATCATCATCATTATTGTCATTATCACCAGAATTATTATTATAAAAATAATTTAATTTTTATATTTTTCATCCTATCTTTTCAACTAAACATATTTATTTCTTCACCTTCGTACTCATTTCTATTCAAGAATAGATACCACACACCGACTCGGAGTTGTTTTTATGGTGGGGCGGGGATTGAAATATATATGTTTGTAAAAGTTTTTGATTTTTTTTCCTGAAGGCATCGGAAAGCCATGTTTGTTTTTTTGTTTTTTTTTCAAAAACAAGTTTTCAGAAATTATTATATTCTGAACATCGAATGCTGGAATAAGAATGAATAAATGCCAAAGCAAACTATATCGTAGTAGTGCCAGTTTCGAATTTATGCTGTCCTTCGTAATCCTAGGTGGGCGGACATTTCTCCATATTTCTACGGCACCTAAAAGGAACATTTTTCCAGCTGGCCCTCTAACCAAACCCGTCATGGATACCTTTAAATTTTCTAAATGGAGGCCCATTTACCACATCAGGGTTATCATTCAATGCCCATCGTGAATCGGGTTGCCAAACAAGCCTAGTCATCGCACAGTACTTGGTTCGCTGAATGCAAATGCTCCTGTCATTGTAGCTAGTTAGTCTGGATCGCTGTAAGAGAATGACGGGTGGTTAGGAAGGACACATTTTGTTTTGCTTTTTTTTTTTTAATGTTTTACATTATTTTTATATGATGATGTAAAAAAGATTTTTTTAAAAAAAAATTATTAATTTAATATATTTTTAAATAAAAAATTATTTTGAAAAACAATGACAACCAGACTTTAAAATACTTTTATATTATATTTTAAAGTGTTTTTGTTTGAAAATATATATATATATATCGGTAAATCAAAACGATTTCAAAACATAAAAAAAAAAAATGCATTTTGAAATACACTCAAACATCCTGCGTGGTCAAGCATTACAAATCTGCAATTTAGCACCCGTGACTTTTTGGCGTGTGTGTGCACGGCTGGTGTTTCTACTTGTGTACGGTAGTGCAATCGTGGCCATGGAGCTTAAAATTTGTACTTCGTAGTAGAGTACCATAGGCCACAGGGTTAGATGACACCTCACATCGTGGGCCCAGCAGAATTGAAAAGCGAAACGGCTGACTCGTCGGCCGTGATTGTTATCGTTACTTGACGGGCACTAATTATAGTTATGATTATGATATTTTTAAACCTATAAAGTGGATAAATTTTACGGTTGTAGCAATTAAAAGATCATTCTTTCTTTTACAGACACTTTTCTTCTTTGAGGTGACAAGATATGTTTTTTTATTGAAATTATACTTAATTATCGGTAATCAGTGTAATTATAAATCAACTAATTGAATCATGAAAAGTTAAAATCATTTCTCGCCAGGCAATTAATGAATCTACTTCACGGTTTGTGGTTTCCTGTCCTTAAGAAATTTATATAATAATGTGTCTTGTAAGTCGTAGTTATGGTATAGTGTTGGTAATTAGCATAATTACGAAATAATTGATTTGGTTTATTGAGATAAATTACCATGATATAGTAAATAAAAACAATTAATAGCCCATAACTCGAAACACTCTAAATTATAATGCTTTATCTATAGAAATTGCTCTACTCTGGGTCACGTTGATGGAAGAAATAAGTTTATTATTGAATTTTAAAATGGATTTATTCTATGGACAACCACTTTCAGGGCTCTGTTTCTGAACCCAGGTGAGACAAAAATGAAAGTCATCATATAATTAATTAATAGGAGAGATATTATAAAGACACTTGAATTTACCTTGATTGAATAGTATGCAGGCTAGATTTATTCCTAACATAATTAACGACGTAGTTTAATTGATTCTTCCTTGCGGTGATCCATATTTTTGTTTAATATATTTATTTATGGTGCTTCGTCGAAAATAAGATATAGGCTACATAAAGATGAACAGTGGACATGGTCTTTTCCGTGACTTTTCATTGGAGAGTGCAGGAAAATCCGTGTGGTGTGGCTCACTGGTAAAGTTTTTGGTTTGTTATTCAGATATTACTAGTTTGGATTTTATATTAGTTAGATTTATTGCAGTTTTTAATTTTAGAATTTATAAAAATAATTAAAATACTTGTAAATTTATCTAGATAACAACATTCCAAAAAAATATAGGAAACAATTATATTGAAGTGTGCAGGAAATTGTTAAAATTATTTTTAGAAGTGTTTAAAATTATATATTTTATTTAAAAAATAATAATTTTGACATTAATATATTAAATGATATAGAAATATTAAAAATAATTAATTTAAAACAAAATTTTAATTTAATTTTTCAATGAAAACGCATCGTAGAAATGATGAGTTTTCTATGGTTTATCTGGATTTCCAAGATAACGGACGTGGATATAAAAAATTAAAGACCCTGGCGTACAGCCACGTAGAAAGATTTTATGATACAGCTGGCCTGTCCCCGTTGATTCCCTTCACCAGAGAGGATGGTCCTGTAACAAATGTCAATAGCACAACAAACCAGTAATGAAAAAATTCAAGGGCTAGTCAAACGGGATGCAGGCCTAAAAGAATGTCTCCCAGTCACTGCTTCTGCTGGTCATCACCTAAATCCTGTTTCATGCCCTGTCCTCGTCCAGAACTTGTTTTGTTTTCTTCTAATGCTGGATTTGGTAGTAAGAATCTAATTAGCGTCTACATTTTATTCCTTCGCCAACCACCCGTGACACGCATACTTAGTCAATGTCTGACACGTGTTCTTATACGATCTTTCTCGTCCCGATGTGTCACCGTGCATTTCAGCAAAATCATCAGATTGCCCAGCTGCATGTGATATTTTTTTTTTTTTAATATTGGAGCTTTGAGGAATGAAGACCGGAAGATGGGCAGGACCCGGGAATAAATAACCGATTAACACTTGTATAATTTTCAGTGCTCTGTTGCGGGTTAAGTTATTTTTTAAGAATATAAAATATATTAGATATTGTTGATATATTTTAGAGACAGAAAGGTTAATAGCATTAAGCTTTATCTGATATAATCTGATAGACTTTACCTAAAAATATTTAAATAAAAATTAAATTGGTTTAAATTAACTTAGATTAACTTGCTAAATGTGTTACTCGTGTCATGAGACTTTGATAACCATGTAAAAAAATTTAATTCTCAATCAATATAGTATTAAATGATAAAATTAAAATAAAATTCAACTAACAAGATAAACCAAGACAACTAGGGCTAACTTGCTAGATATAAATTATAAAACTGAGATAAATTTGTAGAAAATAAAATTAAAATAAATTATAAAACCCAATTCTCAGTCAAATCAATATTCAAGAATGAAAATAAAAAAAAAAACACAAAAAGCCACTCAAGTTTACTGATCAATCCCCTGAATCGAGTCATGAGATTATAATAACTTGATAGAATAAAAATCAAAATAAATTATTAAGTTTGATTCTCAATAAATCAAGTAACGAGCAATAAAGTTTTAAACAAGATAACTAGAAAAAGAAAAGAAAAATTAGAGTTGGCCAGTCTAACTTGCACCATGGGTCAAAAGACCTTAACAACGTCGTATGAAGCAAATTAAAAAGAAATACGAAGTCTGATTCATAATTGAATTGATATTGAAAGATTGAATTGAGAAAAAAATCAAATAAAAAGGGATAAAAAGATAACTTGGTTGACCTAATAAACTCAGATTAGGAGTTAGGGGTGACTACATGAAAAAATATATAAAGTTCAATTTATAATCAACAAAATATTGAAGAATAAAAGTGGAAAAAAATCAATTAGAAAAATGATAAAAAAAAATTTTAAATCAACTTGACTGACTTATAAATTTATCAAAAAATCATGAAACATGATACTCTTGTAGAAAACAAATTAAAATAATAATCATGGAGATTAACTTTCAATCAATCAAGCGTTGAAAGATTATATTGAAATTTTTTTAATTAAAAATATAAAAAATGACGTGTTGACATGTTTAACCCTTTGAGTTTTGAATAAATATATATAAAATAAACTAAACTAGATTATAAATTCCAATACTGAATGATCTAAAACTAGAGAATCAAATAAAATAAAAAGAAATCCTGGAAAATCTCGAGAACAAAAGTGAAAACGAACTTGGCTTTTCATTATCTATTGCCACCATGAAAACTGAAATTCTTTCGGTACATGTTAATGTTCATTATTATAATTAAAAGTGAAGCTCCTCTGGTGTATAATAATGTTAGCTGCCACGGTCACAAGCTACTCTTTCAATATATTTTACTAATCTTTCAGTATATGTTAATAATACTACCTGTCTACTTTTTACCGTGTTTTTTTGCTGGGCGAATTAGTTAGTTGAATATGTTATTACGAAGAAATTTAGCACCCTCTTCGATGTGCATGCACGTGCAGATAAAAAAAGTCTACGCACAAAAATTATTTTTTCACGAATCCTTCGGCAGCCATTCCACTCGAGCTAAACAACTAGATAGGTTACCACTCGGGTAAAAAAATATAATCAATACCAGGATAGTTTACAACAACCATGCTTAAAATTTTCAGGATAGCTGAGAATTTATTTCCTTTTTATATAAAACTTACAACTTAATAATTTAATGTCAAAAATAAAAACAAGAACAAAATTCAAGTCAATTCATATTAACTCGATAAACTCATCACTCGCGGTACAATTTCATGATAGAAAGATGAGAATTTCAAAAGAAAAACCTCATAAAAAAAATCAAAGTTTAATGAAAAATGATGTAAAAGAAAACTCTATTAATTTTACTAACCTGATTTTAAAATAACAATGTGTAAAAGAAAAGTGAAAAAATAATAAAGCTCAGAGGCAAGAAAAATAAAAATAAAACCAACTTAAGTTAACTGAATTTTACTGTCACCTGCAACATGAGATCGAGATAGAAAAAATATACTTCTAAAAAGAAGATGACAAATAAAGATTGAAAATAAATAAAAAAAATGCAAAGTAACTTGAGTTTTCTTGCCCAACCTACACTTAAAAAAGCCCAACAATAAGAAAAATATATAGAGAGAAAACATGTAACTTAAAGGGCAAGTAATTTAACACCAACATGTGAGATTGTAAAAAAAAAAAATCATAAACAATTGAGGGTCTTTTTGGTAAGTCACGGGTAACTAATTAGCATGTAACTTGGGATACAAAATCGTGATAACTGTAAAAATAGAATAAACAATAAAATCAATGGTTTGATAACTAGATATTAAATATAATATGTTGGATTTTTTTAAAAGAAAAAAATCAATACAACTGAGCTTGTACATAACACATACAAAATTGTATATTTCTTTTGTTTACAGGACCAATAAAGGATAAGAGTTTTCACGTATATGGTATGTGCTCTAGTCACGAGGTTGAAATTGCCTTGTTATACGACAACCATGGAAAAATAACAAAGTTAAAAATTCAATCATTAAACAATTTTAAACCCAACAAAACACGAATTATGTATGATATAAAAACAAAATAAAGAAAATAACTAGGAGTTGTTTTGGAAGACAAAATAAACCAATGAAAGGATTAAAAAAGATAAAAAAATAATTAGATATCAAGGGAGAAAATAAAATATAAAAGATAAATCAAGGAGATGACAAAAATATAGCAATAAAAAGAACAATGATTAAAATTGAATTAAAAAACAAGAAACACAATAAAATAGCAAGGGATGAAATGGAAAAAAATAATAAAAAATAGTATAAAAATATAAATAACAATAATTAAAAGTAGAATGACCAAATTAGATACAAAGATCAAACAAGATAACAAGTTCATTAATGAAATTGAAAAAAAATCTAGACTTCATAAAGCATTCATGATAAATTGTAATCAAAAGAAGAAAAAAATCAATATCGATAAAATTACAAACTAAAAGATACAATTGTTTTTTTTTTTGAATGAATGACATGGATTCCAAGTAATGAAAAAGAAAAACAAGTGAATAAAAAAATTTCATTGTAGCTCAGCCTAACCTTGTCCGTAAGTATGCATTGCACTCTCGAAAACAAGGATGGCCCACTACTCTAAAAACCACCAGGGATGAATGCTTGTGGTAATAGAATAACCTCGTCCTCACCACCCGAAGAGTTGAGGGTTGCACAATCCAATATTTTTGTTTAATAATATTAATCACTAAAAATTACTAGACAACCACTCATCAAATAAAAAAAAAACAAAACACCATTGAAACCAATTTTTTCTTCAAATTCCAAAGGTAAATCCTTGTTTTATTTGTTTTTTTTTTTTTTAAATAGCAAAGATGAAGAAACTATTATATACATGTTTATTTTTTTTTCTTTTAAAGGTATGCTTAACTTAACCCCTAAGAAGTGTGGCGTGATAATAAAAGGTTGAAGATCTGCACAGCAGATCTCGAATTCGAGTTAGGGCATGCACTGCTTGTAAGAACCTAAAACAACCAAAATTTTATTTAAAGTATGTTTTCCAAAAAATATAGTTTTATCGACTCCCTAAAAAAAAACATGCTTAACTTAACAACATATTTTTTTTAAAAAAAGAGACTAGAGTACCCCTCATTAAAAGCTCAATATATTTTGATAAAAAACGTATCCCAGTTAATTTATTCTTAATCAATTTTGCAATAATTAATATACCATATAAAAAGATAATTTTATCTCCAATGGCAAGATTGTCAATTTTTTCCTTCAATTTTTTTTAAAAAATCATTCAAGAGTGCCAATAAAAAATGACATGTGTCTATTGTCTTTCATTATTTTTGTTTGTAATTATATTCTTACCAAGACTGAACAACAAAAATCTTTTTTCTTTTTTAATAACTGCAACAACCATTTCCATATTTTGCCTTTTCATTGCATCTCTACAGCACGAGACATGTGCCAAAAACTTAACTAAACTCACCTTTGCTGTCGAAGGATGCATTACAAACTATACGAAACCAAGAATCTTATGATTTGATCAATCACTGTTGCTCTTTGAATATGAACCAAAAGCATCTCTCCAGTCCTCAATTCACATGGCGAGGTAATAAAGAATGGGATATCTTTACAGTGAATTTTAATTTAAAGTTAAAACATGTATATTTTATAAAAACACGAGATAACTGAACTTTTATCCTTAATCTTGACCCATAAAATATTTTTGTCAGAAAATAATTTTTTTTAGAATAAAAAAAACGAAATCATACCATCATCATGCAAGATCACAAAAGGCAGCATGGAGGTGAATCTTACTTTCATTGAGAGCAATCATTGTCTAAAGTTGAACAAAGAAAATCGCAATACAAAAATAAACTAGCAAGTGACAAGTAATCTCCAGTCAAAGAAATAAAACGTGTCTCTCTACTTTTGAATTTTTACATTAAAGGAGCGGTATTTTGTAAAATTATTTATATTTAATACCCTTTGCGATATATGATTCATTTCTTAGGTGGGTGTTTCGGACACACAGTGCAAAACTGCAAACAACACACATTCAAAGTGCATGTAAGATGACCACCGAGGAAATAAAAAACCGAGCCTTGAATCGCGATCCTAATTGAACCATGAATCGCACTGTTGCTTCATAAATAACCTTTCATCACAGAAAAAAGAGAAGCAGCACTGGGATTCTTTTTCGTAAACCCCCCCTCTCAAAAACCCATCACCGAAGGCTCTTGGTTCAAAGTGTCACGTGTCACACTGTTCTTTAAACATTGAAAGAATGCAATACTATTTTTTATTTGTCAACGTCCCATTAAATTTTTTTGAATATATTATATAAATATTTAAGTTAACACATGAAATTTTAAAATATAATTTATATTATTTTTTAAAATTTTTTTAAGTAAAATTTTTTAGATTTAAAATTTATATACAAACTCATATTAAAATGTCTTTAATTTTTATCAAATAAAATAATAAAAATAAGATTTAAACTCATAAATATTGAGTCATAAAACTCTAATAATATATTAAAAAAATATCCTATTTAAAAATTTAAACTATCAAAAAAATTTAAAATATAATTTATATTATTTTCAATAAAAAAATAATAATTTAAATCATCAATGAAAGGTTGCGAAACACAAATCGAACTGTGAAAGAATCATTTAACTTTTCCCCGCGAAAAAACAGAAGAGATGTAATGATGATTGCTGAAGAAAAGGCCGACATAAACGGGCTCCCTGCTTGAACCCACAAACCTAATAATTTTTAGCGAGTGTGGGGTGTGGCAGAGAGGAAGGACAGTTTTCTTTTTGTAATGAGAAAAAGAGAATGGACAAATCCTAGGTGTCATAGCTTAAAACCACAAACTCAAGCATCGATGCTTGAGGGACCATGTACAAAAAGTGCACCCAAATTCTAATCACAGAATCTCGACTTTTCAGCCTCTAATCTAATCCCGTGAGAGCACGCACGTGATGGATTAAGACAAACACAGAGGTTCTTGAATCCATAAATTCCCATTTTCACCAGTAAACATTAATACTAACCAATATAAAAGCCCTAAACGCATCTTCTAATTTACATTAATTAAGCACGTCATCAACTTGCTACTTGATTAACAATTAGAGGAGCTAGATTACTTGGAATCGCACACTTACCAGCTAGCAAACCTCTTTCGAGGTGACGTGCGCGATGAACATTAGCTGTGGTGAATCTGTAGTTACTCTATCATTACTTGCCACGCGCGTTTAAAAAAGGGTCACGCGAGTGTAAAACTCGATTTGTTCATGTTATTTTCTCAGCCAGTCGCGAGACGGCCACCATATATATTTTTTTTAGTTCTGAACCACATGTTTGGATTCACCCGTGAACGGGTTCAATTCACTTGTCGTGGACCTGCTGCATATTTCTTACTTCTACTGGCCACAAAGAGCTAGAAAACAATAAAGAGTCACGAGAGTCGGTACCGACTGGCTTCGCATCAAGCCACAACATTCATATTTTACCAGATTGCTGCTACAGTATATTTTGGTGTAATGAGATGTTTTTTTCCCCTGTTTCTATGACCTGGTGAAAGAGCAGTGATCGGGTGATCAGCAATAAATGGAATCACACGAAATCATGCATGTGTTCAATATATTTTCTTCATGATTTTGATATCTTTATTTGCCCTGATTTAAATGGAATTACTTCCGTGGGAGAATGGAAAAACCTAAAAAGTAGTTAGCCATAAACCAGAATAGAATAACGTTTATTATGTACAAGAAGGTTGGCTGTCCGTGTTCAAAATATGGCTAAAATATCTGTCACAATCATAAGGGTAACCGCTAAGTTCTCTTTCAGCAATAATGGTTCGGCAGGTGTAATTAACCTGTCACTTACAAAACACAATCAATCAAGATTCTGTTTTAAGTTTTGAAAATTGTTGCTCTCTCCTCAGGGTTTTGAATGCGCACAATAATACACAAGCTAGATCCATTCATGGGATGGTCAAAATCACCCTTTTGTTTGATGTAGAACCAATTTCTAGTTAACACTATGTATTAGGCTATGTTGCTTTTGCTAGTATTCCTTTCATACGCATCTCATGGATCTTATCTTCTGGCTTCAAACGTAGGCACAATGACTACCGTCTCAAAAGGCTGAGATGTAGGTAATTATTTGGAACAGTCTGCTTGATTATAGTCTTGTCATTACTTGGCCAAAGGTCAGCAATAGGTTAGAAATCGTAGTCCAAAATTAAGTTACTTTTTCATGCTTAACTACATCCTATAATGATGTTTAAATTACAGATGGAAGAACCGCTATTATTTAAGAAAACAGTTAAACAAGCACAGCTGAGCAGTAGTTTCTGAAAAACTTAAAAGTTCGCAAACACAATATATAATCAGACTTCAATTCTAACTCATTAACTGCAAATAGCTACGAGGAACTCTCCGAATTCAGTGATCATGGCAGCTAATCAACTTAAAGTCTGGATATATACTGATAGTATAAAACGTTTCCTATATGATCCATAGGTCATGCATGTATAAGATAGGGTATGCTTCCATAATTTGTTTATTTTTCCCAAAAGAAGAAAGGGATTTGTGTATGAATGCTTGTTTGTTGTTTTAGAAGCCCTGCACGCAACAGAAGCCTAACACACCTGTTTTTGGCACTTTGCTCTAGAAAATAAGGGCCTCAAAGAGTTCACAAGCTAGTTCTGTTGAAGATGCAAATGCTTCCTAGTCCTACCTTAACCTTATTAGGCAACTAAAAACAGCAAATGATTTCTACTGGAAAGGGGAAAGAACAGCAAAGGAAAACTGACCATGTATTGTATATCCATTGAAGGGGAAATAATACATGGCCACCATGAACCTAACTGGCTAGGTAATATAATCAAGACTAAAGAATTAATCTCTCGTTAAGTGCACTTGAAACTTATCGTATCGTTGAGAGCACGGTGAATTGTGTGTTAGCCAAGGGATCTAGTAGTATTTTACTCTCTGCACTCTAAGTTTAAACAGAGCTACACAACATGTGAGAAAACATGACATACAGAAATAAAAGGTTAGATGAACACATTGATTTCCACTTAACTTTCAAGCACGGTATGCAAAATTTGCCACACAAGGCCAATCCTCCAAATTTAATTCCCACCTGTTATTAAAGAGACAATAATATTTCAATCAACTGGAACATGACACGTGCCCACCATATACATCAGAACCTGTTTTTGGAGGTGCTTTTACAGGAGTATAAATTAATCCCCCTTGCCACTTGAGTCCCCTAGGCGATACCAGTTGTTAAAAATTCTCTCTCGTGCTGTGTCTCACTTGCTAACTTTAGAAGCTGTACTTGTTGTTTCACTTTGAAAAAACTCTTGATTTCTTTTTATTTTCCACAGAGCACACTGCCTATTCTACCATCCTTCGTTCCATTTTAATGGAGATCATTCGTGGTTTTTTTGCCATTTGCATTGGGGTGTCTCTGCTTTATAATTCAAGCAATGTAGAAGGAAGGAATCATTACCATAAGCCAAAGACCAAGAGCTCCAAAAATATAGGGTCCCCCGTTTCTCCACCCCCTGATGATGTCCCTGATCCTAAAAACCACATTGCCCCTTCATCCCCTTCTAATCCCCCTTCAATTCCTTCAGACCCTTATCCGAACGATCCTGGAAGTAACAGTTCAGACTGCATTTTCAATGTAATGGATTATGGGGCAATTGGTGATGGTTCCACTGACGACACCGATGCATTCAGGAAGGCTTGGAAAGAAGCTTGTGGAGTGGAATCTGGTGTTATTCTGGCTCCTTCAGGTTATTCTTTTACGATCACCTCGACTATTTTCACAGGTCCATGCAAGCCAGGACTTGTTTTTCAGGTAAAACATTTATATCCATGTTTTTGTTTGTTTTTGTATAACCTTGCCATGTTTAGTCTACGATGGCTTACAGAAAATTGTATTGTGAATAGGTGGATGGGTGCCTGATGCCACCGGATGGACCGGATTCCTGGCCAGAAAAAGATAGCACAAAGCAATGGCTTGTGTTTTATCGACTTGACGGTATGACTCTCACTGGAGAAGGAACCATTGAAGGAAATGGAGAGAAGTGGTGGGATCTACCCTGCAAACCTCACAGGGTAATATTTCTTGAATGAAGTCAGCATTTCATTAATTCTGTAATCGAACTAAACTAACATTTTCTGTCGCAATATGATATGATTTCAGGGCCCAAATGGGTCGACATCAAAAGGACCATGTGATAGCCCTGCTGTAAGTGAAAATTCTCTCCACGTAATTTAGATAAAAATCGAATCAATTACTCCATACTTTCGCCATACCTTAACCGCTGAAAAGTTGTTAATGGTTTCAGTTAATTCGCTTCTTCATGAGCTCCAATTTGGCAGTCAGTGGCTTAAGAATCCAGAACAGTCCTCAAATCCATATGAAATTTGATGGCTGTGAAGGAGTTTTGATAGAAAAACTGTCCATATCTTCTCCAAAACTTAGCCCAAATACTGACGGGATTCACATAGAGAACACCAAGACTGTTGGCATCTACGACTCTTCCATTAGCAACGGTACTACAAACTAAAAAAAAACAACGCTTTCTAATTTATAATCTCTTTTCAGATTATTTATCTGCTATGAAGCCGTTTCTAACAATGGATTCCATAACTTAAACAGGTGACGATTGCATATCGATCGGGACAGGATGCGCAAATGTTAATATAGATGGTCTCACCTGTGGTCCCAGTCACGGGATTAGGTACAGTCTTCTCTCTGTTTCAATTAAATAGGGATCATGGTTGTATTAACTACCAACCACCAGTTCACTGTGTGAAGCTACTTTTTGGTCTCTTTTCATCACAGTTGAGGCTATGTTTGGCCTTGCAACACGAAGGCCATATGACAGTTTTTCTGTGTTTGATAAATGCCATTTTGTCCACGCACAAAAGTAGTATTTATCAGTTATCACTGAAAAGTAATCCAAAAAGTTGAGTTAGAAAGGAAAAGGAAAGAAAGAAAAATAGCAAGAACTTGATTTCCGCCTTGATGTGATCATCACATCGCAAATTTTGCATTTTTGCTAAATTTTTATAGAGAAAACTATCTATTGAGGCATAGCCTATTGATTGAATGTTTTCTTCTTCTTATAGAAATAGAAGCATGAAGTTCCACATGATTTTCATGTTCTTGTTGAATCTACTAACTTGTATGGGATTGACACAAGATAACTCTGGTTCAAGGTTCTAAAACTCTGCATTTCCCCCCTGTTTTCTGCAGCATCGGAAGCCTGGGAGTACACAATTCCCAGGCATGTGTAAGGAACATAACCGTCCGAAATTCTGTAATAAGAGAATCAGACAATGGACTGAGGATTAAGACATGGCAAGGCGGCGCGGGTTGCGTATCCGACATCAACTTCGAAAACATCCAAATGGAGAATGTCAGGAACTGCATGATCATAGACCAATACTACTGCCTATCGAAGGCTTGTCTAAATGAGACCTCAGCTGTCTATGTCACAGGCGTTGCATACAGGAACATTAAGGGCACATATGATGTTAGAAACCCACCAATACACTTTGCTTGTAGTGACACAGTAGCCTGCACCGATATACTTCTATCAGAGGTTGAGCTTCTCCCTGAAGAAGGTGAATTGATGGATGATCCCTTTTGTTGGAATGCTTATGGAAGTCAAGAAACAGTGACTATTCCTCCTATAAATTGCTTAAGAGAAGGAAAGCCTGAGAGTCAAGGGGAGGTCTCCTCTGTTGGTTGTTGAGATATAACTGCAATCATACTAGTAGTTTTGGTTATTGCCAATACTATTGTACCATATTCGATGCTGTATACTGCAGAACTCAAGATCCGCTAGCATCTTGTTCCGGGTCTTGATTATCACGGAGTCTCCATCCCTATTAGGGTATTTCCCCCTCATTGTGCGATGATGTAGTAGAATACGGGCTTGTTTTTTCTTACCTTCGACTATGTAGTTGATTGTTTTTACCCCCTTTTAGTGGTGCAACAACAGATTAGAGTGGATTTTACCATCATCATTATTATTATAAAAGATTTGAGTTTTTTTTGACGGAAGATTTAGGTATTGACATAGCAAGAAGATACACCAGTCCCAAAAGAAATTTCATTATATATTTTTTTTTTTACTTTGAAATGAACTCAAAATATCTAATCGTAGCGTGTTCTCGAGTTTAACGGATTTATTTTTCCCGTTAAAAGAAAAGGGCTTGTGGACTTCTTAATTTTTATAGCTTTCCTTTACAATAAAACTATCATGTTTAAAGTTGAAACTATGTAACTTCCACCGGCAGGTTTATCTCCAATATCAAATCAAGGACAATAATCAAATTACTCATCGACGAAAAAAGAAAGAAGTGGCAAACATCATTTTAACCACGCCCTTGGCCCTGTTGCCCCATCACGGTTGGGTTGCCACTGGACGGGGTGAAAGGTACACCCACGCTTCTCTGTAAACAATCCAGCTAATAGTCTAAGCCCACCAAAAAATGGGCTACGTAGGCCTATATTTTCAAGTTTACACAACCCACATGCACGAAACGCTCCGACAAACAATTTCTCTTTTCTATCTGTTTTTTTTATTCACTTCGAATTAATATTGTTTTTTTAGATTATAAATATATTATTTGAAATAAACTATTACCACTGCCACGTTACCGCTCTTCATTTACAACGCTGCAACAGCAAATTGAAATATTCGCTCGTTCATTCGTCAGCCGTCTCTCTCTAGAAACGATGCCGTCATTGCAAACTGCGCTGCCTCCTGAACTAGCCAACAACGTAATTAGAGTTAAGTATCTTGTTATTTATGCTCGATTAAATTCACACTAGCAATAATTATTCAGATCCCTGATTTTCATGGGTTTAATTGCAGCTTTACCGTGAATGTCTTCGACGAGCTAAATATATTGGTCATCAAGTAAATCTTTTCTCTCCACTTATTTACGTTTTGATTAATTGAACTCATTAATTAGATTAGCAACAGTCAACATAGCTGCTAAGTAAGTCAGTCGGTGCCGGAGTAGCTCTTGCTAAGGTGCTAATTTTTGTGCGGCCTCAAGAGCTAACACTAAACATCTTCTAAGCTTGAGAGTACAGGTATTATCCATGCATGCAAGTCGGAGTAACTGTGAGGTGGAGACTAATTTTAATTTCCGAAATCATTGGCTGATTTGGAGCAGGTGGTGTTTCTGACGAGGCACGCAATGGAGTTGTCCACCGTGAATGGATGCTCTATTGTCTGGGTGTTTCTAGTTGTGGAGAATTCCTGAGAAAATGTTGTTCTATGTTACACTGTGGTCGATTTGGCTTGCTCAGATGAGTTAATTTTCTACAATGTGTTATGTGTCTGGATTAATTAAAATTAACCATGGATGGCTTTCCATATAGCTCTACTGACTTGGTTTGATATGCGGATGGTATTATTAGATAGAAAATTACGCGCGCAATTTTCCTGGATTGATGAAGTTGAATACAGGTGGCTTGTCGCTTGGCAAGCTTGGGCTTGCTGGTGTTGGTGGGGTTTTGAATATAGTTTCTCGTTTTCAGTATTTGCAGGTATTATAATTCTAATTTTGTTCCACTGCTAGCTGCTTTTAAGGCACCTTGATCTCAGTTAATAGGGATATGGTGATTGGTGACAGATTGGTGGTTGAAACAGATTCAGCATTGGTGGTTGAATAAAGCAAAGGATAAGCCTCGGAAATATCATGTCGGTTTTGTTAATTCAGTCTTTTAAACAGCCGTGTGATCAAGAGTTTTTTTTCTATACTTTTTTAGAAGGGAGTAGCATGGCTGAGTTGTTAGCATTTAGCAAAGCAAGGGGTTCAGAGACCATCTGGTTTTGTTTGTAGGCAACAATTTGTGGTTTGGATAACAGTTGGGATTGGAGCAGTTACTCCACTACAAGGTTTGTTGATGAAAGGTTAATCAAAAATTTGTTGCTTAGTCATCCAAGATGCCCTGAATGGTGGCACTCTGATGTGGAACTGGGGTGCTGATTTGGGAGTCAACTATTACTTTGGTATGCTGTATGGTTATGTTAGATGAGCTAAATTGGCGCTCATCAGCATCACCTAGAATGCTATTGGTGGTTGATTTGACACTCCATCCTCCTTCTTGGGTGACATGTGCAAGCTATAAGAGGTGGCATGTTAAGGCTTTAAGATCCAGTCCTTTTCTTCTTTGCTGGTAATCTGGCGTCTAGCCTCACCCGTGAGGGGTTTTGTAATTTCTGTCCTTGCAGTAACTTCTCTGCAATGGAATTTAAAGAATCTAGTCCTGACTTCTGAAAAGAAAGAAAAAAAGGGCAACATCAGTATTTATCTTGTTTCAGTTAGCCTCTATTACTATTTTTTAGTCCATGTGTGTTAATATTTGTAATTATTGTGGCAGCAACATAACACAGAGCTTCTTGTCAATATGGTAAGGCAGCAGTTTAAAAGAAACAAACATGAGACTGATCCAGAGAAAATTCAAAAGTTGAAGGATGAGTAAGCTGAAACTCGCTTTGTTTTCCACAATGTTGATTTTTAGCTTCTTCCTGTGTTTGTTTCATTTCATGTAATATGTCCATGTTTTAGCAACGGTTTCGCTCAATATGTATTTGAGTATTTAGAAGCAAATTACTTGATTAGGCAACCAAGATGAAAATTGCTTTGTTTTATATATAGAATGCAAAACAGCTCCTTGTTCAATTTGTTTGGTCGAATACCAAGCTGGATTGTAGGATACACATTGACTTGTAGTTTGTTGTTCTATATATATTTTTTTTATGGAAACGAGTTTGATGTCTTCTCCATGATTGCAGTGCAGCGAGGGGACTTATAAATCACATACTCTATGAAGCTGAGAGGCTGTCTGGTCGTAGAGCGAGCAATAATGTTTCTTCAGATTTTTAAGTGGGGGGAACGGGCCTGAGGATGAAGTCGGCTATATTTGATTTGTTTAGTAAAGCGTCTATTTCTGCGGAGCAAATGGACAGTCATCCCAAGCTAAGAATAGAAGGTAGATTCGTTGTTGTACCCAGAGAATACGATCCTGATGGATAATGCTCGTTGCTTCTGCACGATTGCATTTCAAATTGCTTGCAGACATCCTAATGGATATATGGACATCATGGTTGCCGAATAACACTTAATTTGAAAATAGCAATTTTCAGCTCCATCAATTGATTTCTTAATTGATGGGATTCTGATTCCCCCTAAAATTCATTAAGGTAATCCCCGCCTGTATATATATACATATATAATTTATTATTTTATTTTTGGTGTAAAAGGACAATAAATCGAAACCATTACTTGATATTGACACTAAAATTCTAACCATTTTTTCCTAAATTTGATAATCTTGATTCACCGGTTCTCGGACTAAATGGTCCTCTTCCAGCTCCACCTAATCGAGGACCAGGATCCCCTCGCACTTCACTAAGTCGAGGGCTATACACCTTATCAGAAAACCGTGGGCTCTGAATTCTGTTGAATTCCTTTGATGCTGTCGCATCTGAACTTGTTACTTTGGGGCTGGACATGCGTTTTATCTCCCCTCTGCTTCGAGTGATGATTCCATCTAAAATTTCTCCATCATCTGCAAATGAAGCTGCCCTGCTCATCTCTGCTTCCTGATATCAAACAACCAATCAAACATGCAAGAAACAGAAGTTGCCATCAGTGATTGATTGACCCCACGTTGTGCCTGTCGAAAATCATTTCAGTTACATTGAAAATACAACAGGACTGTTTAGTTGAATGCACAGGATCCACAAACGACACATATGCATGTAATAACACTACAATTGCTTTCTTCTTTTTGTCAAATATTAACGTGAATCAGATATGAAGGCGATAAAAGCTACTGACTTAAGCTTGCTTGTAAGGAGAGAGGATAAAAAGCTTACAGTTGCTAGATTGAATGATAAAGCTGGAATCTCTTCATATTCTGCTGCATCCAAATCCTGAAGGTGCACTGTTTTGAAAAACTTGGGCAAAATGTATTGTCTCACAGGAACCAAAAGCATGATCATTAAAGGGAAAAGAACTCCAGCAATTGGTATCCACGTAATGCTAAAACAGACAAGCAAATAAACTGCCTGAAAAATTGTGAATATCGCAATTGTCTTGAAAGGTACGCTTTCCACAAAACTGGTATGGTACTCCTCCAGCAATCTGAAAAGGTAGAAATACAAGGAGGCAAAATAATAAAGTTTAGTTATTTGCCAAGAAAATCAGAGAGATAGGTGAGATAAAAAGAAGGGAGAAGAAAGTGGTGTCAGTTGGCTACTTGTATCTCCGGCTTGGAGCAGTGAACAGCAATAAGATGCGCTCCCAGAACTGATTACCCGGTAAGCTCTCAATGGCCATAAATGCAAAATAACCCCATAGTACTGAGGTTGGGATCATCTTAATGAAAGGCATGGCTGCGACACATCCTCCTACCATTATAGCTTGAAGCAGGTTACTGAGCCGCTGTTCTTTCACCTCAACTGGTAATAAATCATCAATCTCCTTCTCAATGTCAAATACTGTCTCATCTACCGGGGCATCAATATTTCCCATTCTTGCTGCCATCTGAATTGTTGACTCTTTCAACTCCTTTAACCCCTGCCCATGCAACATGCCAACAAGTGCAGGCATTTCAATAGTGAGCCCAAACTCATCGATCATACTTCAGAGAAAAACATTTATGAACCACAATTATTTTGCTGCAAAAAGGTTATGCATAAATTATCTGAAAATCTTATTAGTATCTCAAGACTTTGTAAGCCTTTGGTTGCTGTTTGCCATCTTAAATTCCAAGGCTTCTGGATTCACAACTATGATACTACAATTGGAGACACAATTTGATCATCAACAGTAATCTTTTTATGTGCAGAGTATCTACAAAATAATAAACAAATGATAATACCTGAGCAGAAGGTTCTTGGTAAATTAACGGGGTCTGCATATGTTGATAAGCTTCTTGCATGCTGCCATACACTTGCCCTAGACTTGCATTCTTACCCATACATTTGCGTGCTGTTGCCACAAGTCGATTGCGAAGTATCTGCATATGAGATACAGGAGACTAATGTGAAAAAACAAAGCATTTGACTGTGGATTGGTGCGCATATGAATGTCCATGTGATCAAGTACTTTCAATTTTTTCATTATTTCTGCTTGGGGGTTTTAGGGATGCTTATGATGGTGGCAAAGATGAATTATCGGTCAGTCGGTCAGAGGCCGAGGAATGGAAAGCAGAATAATAAACAGTTAAATGCATTGTTGAGATGCGTACTTGGTGCTTCAGTGTAGCTAAACTCTTAGTGTGCATTGGAGATTGTGGAATGACACCATTTGATGGAGGAATTCCGATAAGACCACATAGTATGACCTGCCACAAATTTTTCAATATTTACTAATTCCGTACTTTTGTCATCTAGAAGCGAAGTAAATCAAAAGGGTTGGTGTGCAGGAGAGTAGAATTCTTAGGTACCATAAATCCCAAGAGAAGCAGATCATAGTGGAAAGAGGGTGGTTTTCTCAAATTAAATTCTCTCTGTTGAGCAAGCTGAGATGCTACACTGTGGTCGAAATAATACAGGACTGCAATCATTGTTGCTGGAATGAAAGCTCCAATTATATAAAGAACTGGCACGTTTAGCATATCCTGTTAAGTTGACAAATAGCATGTTAATACGATATTTGTGTCTAGAAGATGGGAAAACTGCAAATTCTATTGATTAGCCATGCCTTCATGACTGTCCAGTTCTCAAAGGCGCCTGGTGACCATGGATTGGGGCTAAAAAGACGCCTTGGGATTCCTTTTGGAATACTTTCTGATGGTATATAAGAAACAGCAGTCCAGACCAAAACCATCAAAGGCACACCATAATCTGCTATAAAGCCTCGAAGCCATCCTGTAAAAAGTAACGGTGATAATTTCAGTGACCTGGAGATTTTGATATTTTTGTGCTGGGTATACAGACATGAAATTGGGTGGCGTGAAGTTTCACTTGAGGATTCAATGTTTTTACCAGAACCATAGCGCCAAGACCTAGCTTTTCTGCTGCTTAATCCAGCTAGCAGAAGTCCAAATGATAGCACCAAAGCAAACATCCCATTCGCAAATCTCCATGAAGGTTGAAACTCAACTGACTCTGGATTCTCTCTTCTAGGTATACCAAACTCATTGACAAGTCCCTAACAAACCCACATATGAATCATGACTTCAGCAAAACTGGAAGGTAGGAGGCATTGTATGAACAACAGAAAATAACTAAATAAATCAACAATTGAGAAACTAAATCTTTTGCAAGGTATGTTGTTTTACTAAATCCTTAGTCACGTTAGAATTAAAGTAATTTTAGACAATTCTGTTGCTCAGCTAATACCATAGAAGGACAAAGAAAGAAAAAATATCGGTTTCCTTACTTTTATAGCTTCCTGCATGAAAAGCATGGCAATCAGAAGGCCAAACAATTCCCCCGCTAGACGAGTAAATCTATTAATAATCGAGCAAGCTCCTAAGATAGACAGCAGAAAGAGCAAGATAGCAGTCCATGCACACACCCTGCCCATCAGAGTAACCATTAAGTGCTAACACAAGGCGGGAACACTAAAAACTAACAACGGTCTCAAATGTCGATTCAGAAGTAAATGATGATTCAATCTGCAGCCAGGAGTGTAGACATTACCATCCACTCCATGCTAGGAAGAGCTTTGATCCCAGATCAGGTCTGTTTTTAGCAAAATTGAACATAAACGTATACATAATTACAGTTGGCTCTGCCACTCCAAGGATCAGCAAAGGCTGACCCCCAATAATGGAGTGAACAATTCCACATAATGCAGTTGAAGCCAGGGTCTGAACAGCTGTGAGAACCCCATCTGTCAATAAAAAGAAGTAAGAACATGATTAATGCGCTACCAGACAGATTCATGATGAGAGTTCGCTATAAAATTGGAGCATTATGGTTTACCTGTATCTCTATCCAACTGCTCTCCAAATGAAATGACTGGAATTGCTGATGCAAAGAATATATATGTGGTCGGAGCCAAAATCCTAAAACAAATCAAGTAAGAATACGAGCTAGCACCATTATTTTAAGAGGAAAAAAACTAGCGCTTGAAACAGACAGGAACTTTCACACTGGACCATGTTTAAAGCACAATCCTATAGTATGATTTGAATTTTGAAGTTGCTATTCCATGCCAATAGATACCTGAAACCCGCCTTGAAACCACCAATCCAGTCCTGCTTGTAACACATCAATCTCCCTTGAAGATCATTCTTGATTCCGCGAAATGGCACAAAGCTCTCTTCCATGCCTTCTTCTATGACCAAGGCAGTAAATCACCTCCTTTCGCTTTAACTATGTGCCCGAAACACGAAGCTTTCGACAAAGAAGTTTCCTTTACGGAAATAACGTTCGCTTAATTTGCAGGCCTATAGACAACCTGATAATTATTACCCATAAACAAAATAATAAGCGGAATCAACTTGAGCAATGCGAGGTTGTTCGATGAATGTAGTAGCTCATCTTAATTAAGCAAATCTATCACTACGACACAAGACAGTCAAATCTGTGCACTTGAAAGACTGCCAAGAATAAAAAAAACACAACAGCACCACATCAATGAATACTGAGTATAGATGTGTTACCCAAGCAGCCAAACAAGCCAAAGCTGAGTAAATCTAAAGATGAGCATTTAAGAAACTCGGGTAAAAACAAGACAACCATTTTATGAGGACTGAATATTTACCTTGAAACAATGTTGAGTCTTGGGCGCAGTGAAGGGCAGGAAGGAAAGCTCCAAATATAGAGACCTGAAAAGCGAACACTGTAGATTTGATGCTGATTGTAATGTGGGTCAAAAGGAAATGATAAAAGCATTGCTTTTCATTGCTACACAGCAAAAAATACAAACATAGAACTTGTATATAATATAATAAACAAGCCTAAGAAAAGTAAAGACTTTCTACAAGCAAATAAGTAGCTTCTGCAGCTGCGGCCAGAGGGCATTAGATAATATGAATTCCCATGCATAAATAAAACAGAAACTAATCGAAAACAAATAAAGGGAAAAAACCGAAGAACATCGAGGTACAAAGAATTCTCAGTTCCTTGGAGCTGTCAGTAAATTTGAAAACCAAATTAAGATGCAGAAGTACCCTCCAATAACATGGAGAACAAACTAGCAGGGAAACTAATGGGTAAGTGAAAACACCTTGGAGACAGTGGGGATCGAAAGAATCTCGGAGAAGGCAAAGAGAGAAGGATGAGAAGTGGCTTCCATAATAAGAGGCCAAATAGCAGAGGCTTTTAAAGTGGATGCTTGATTTACGAAGTGATTGATGAGGTTTGCTTGTTTTTGTTCGGTGTCCATTCTCTCTAAAAATCAAATGGATGACGACTAGCCTTCTTCACAAGCCCTAGCCAGGTGCATACGAGGAATTTGTGGTGGTGGATAGGATCACAACATTGAGAGGCTTGCAGAGTCTTCAGATTGGGACAGAGAGAGTTAGGGCTTGTGAGGAGGAATGGGATAAAAGAAGAGTTGAAATTTAGCAGTCCTGAATTATGATGTGTGAAGTGGAAAGAGACAGCACATGGTTTTTTGTTTATTTATTTGTTTTATGAAGGTGATTTTTGGAGAACGTGATGTAGTTATATAATTATTAATAATTTACAAATGTTTAATTTATTTCAATTATTTCAAATATTTTGTTATTATAATTATTAATAAATATACAAAATTATTCCAACAAAATAGTTTTTTTTATATATATATATATATATGTACGTATATATATATACAAACATAGAACTTGTATATAATATAATAAACAAGCCTAAGAAAAGTAAAGACTTTCTACAAGCAAATAAGTAGTACAATTAATGTAAACTAAAGGGATCCGAAGTAGATTCAGTGTAGAGTACTTACCAGCTCAAAATAAATGAAAATGCAAGGGGAAAAAAAGAAAAAAAGAAAGAAGAAGTGGCTGCTTTTAGCTTGGCTTTCAATGTGAGAGAGAACTAGTAAGGGGGTGCTTTTTCATGTGTCTGTATGCTTGAATTGTTATATGTCTGCTGCTTCTGTGACTGTGAAAGAGAGAGTGTGCCAGTCCATGACAAGCTGGCTACAAAGAAGCATCCAAGTAGCTTCACTGATCTCTACAGTATTGTCCTATTGCTATGCTTTGTGAGCTTCACCGGTAGTGTATTAGAATAATTTATCCTCGAATTAATAAACAAATATACCCCTGTGCAGATTCGTATCGCCATGCGAGCACAAATTGCGGTATGGTTTAATTATCTAGACAATTAAACTCACTGGTTTTTTCATTATTTGTTTATAGGATGTCTCGAATAAGACTATAAAATAATCTTTTATGAATTGTACTTTCGCTCTCTATGCATTCATGTCGGATACACACTAGCATCTGATAAGCGGTGTTAGTTCATAATTATAATACTTGAGTTTTGCTTCTTAAGTTGTCATCCTGGATTTATATATATATCAATGAGGTCTCCTTAAACACACCAATTTATTATATAATATTTTGATTAAAATATATAAAAGTTGACCCAAATACATGCTAAGCTTGAAAACAAAAACCAGAGCGAGTCAAGGTGGAAAAAAACTTGTTCACACGCCAAAGGATGTGAATGTAAATCTTTTAATATTATATTAATCAAGCTAAATCAAATAGAAGGTGGAAGATGCTACGCCTCACTTTTCACGAGTTAATCAGAATTTAATAACTGTAATTTATTAAAATAAATTATCTCTACTGTAAAAAAAACAATTAAATAATTTCTTGACCATTGTTGTTCGCGTGTAGTCTAGTCGTATTTTATTTCAAAAGAATAAAATCTCACCGGTCTTTTCATATTATCTACTTGTTTTTCTCCCATTTTTCATTTATTTAAACAAAAACAACTTAAAAAAATGAAAGTATAAAGTATAATTGTGTTTATAAATATGGATTGAATGTATAGTTTATGGACCATGAGGACTGGTTAATAAACCTTGATAAACTACCAAAACTAAGCTCTAATTACTCCAGTCCTGAGAGGGAAGAAATGTTGACCATCAAAAACATTTCGGTGCTTCTTCTAACCAAACTTGTTTCTTATTATACAGAAAAATAAATCTATTTTACTTGATGCGGAGAGGTTTAAAGAATAGTATCTGTACTGCCGTATGGCTGGCATTACACACGCGCAGACACACAGGAAATATAAAAGATAACATAATGCATATCCTTAGCAGGATCACGATGATGATGTGATTTGAAATTGGTCATGATATGATAAGAATTTGATGTGTTGGGTTCATTTCATCACTTTACACCAAATTCTTGGGGACCTGAATCTCGACAATCACTTTAAATTTGAGCCCTTAAGCCATAGCGATTCTATTATGGTAAAAACAATTAAGGTAAATAACTGCCAAAGAACAAGTTGGTAAAAGAAAGCAATTCCGTGTTAATATTCTTGCATCAGGTCATCCGAGGAGTCTTAATTGAGCATTGGTCCAAATCAAAAATCAATAGAAGTGAACATTTTGTCCCATCCTTCGGTTTTTTTGCCTCTCACAAAACTCGAACCGCACTCGAGACTCCAAAGGTTTTGAGTCCTGACAAAGTCTTTTTGGTGCCAAAAAAAAACTCGTATCACCCAAATAGTCTGCTTTTTCATTGATTAAAAATATGATTGAAGTTGTTTTTAAAATTTTTTTGATATTCATACATAAAAATAATTTAAAAACATAAAAAAATATAATTTAAAATAAAATATAAAAATATTTTTTTTAAAAATACAGTGTCAAAATATCATTTTGTCCGAATCCCCGAAGAGTAGGCCCTTCTTTTATGGGCAGGTGGCTGTGGCCCTTGCAGCCGAGTGGCTAAAACGCATACTCCTCCGCGGGCCTTGACGGGTGTAAAGTGTTTCTAGCTTCTCAACGTCACTTGTGAAGTTAATTACATCTCTTTCTCTCCCCGAGTTGCCGGCTTGTAGGGTTTTTCTTCTCCCAAGTTGGAATCTCAGAAGTTCAAATCGCCGCATGCTCCATACGAGTTAAGACTCCAGGTGCCCTTGGTCAGAAAGAACCAAAAGGTAAGAGAGACAATTGTTGCATATCCAGTCACTAAAAGCCAAAGCCTTCTACACGATAACACCTACAACTTCGCGGAGATAAATAACAGCTCTATCTATAAATAATTAGAGACGAGTAAGGCAGTGAGATGCATTGATCGTTACGGGTAAAAAAGTACATGAAGAGTTCCCAAGATATCTCGGGAGAAAAATCGACAAAAATAATTATTTTATTTTTCATGGGCGAAGACACGATGTTGGCGGTTCCATTCTGATGGTTTGATGCTGCCAGCAAGCACCACCTCGTTGTAAAAATGACAAATCACAGAAATACGTTTGCTCTTGGTGAGCAGACTAGCTTGGGAACAAACCATCAGCTATTCATGACCATTGTTGTTAAAGAGAATTAATACTGATCGGTGAAAAAAATGAAAAACGTCCCTCTGAAAAAACAACTCATCCAAAGAAGCGAGTAAATAATGAAACAAATAACACAAAACATCAGGGACGGACACCCCGATTTCAAAACCTTCTTCGTTCGGAGTACTTGATGATGATTGTTATCAACGTTTCCTGTTGTAAAAGATTAAGGCAAAGCAAATCGCAAAATCTCAATCTATTAGCATCCCTGTATCTGTCCATTCCATTATTGAACTCTAGGGCTTTGACTCTGCTAGTTTATAGATTGAACTCTAGGGCTTTGACTCT
The DNA here is from genome assembly GCA_015731905.1 of Salix dunnii. Classification (NCBI taxonomy): domain Eukaryota; kingdom Viridiplantae; phylum Streptophyta; class Magnoliopsida; order Malpighiales; family Salicaceae; genus Salix; species Salix dunnii. Next base: position 5,857,694 of record CM027666.1, on the reverse strand, counting down.
GCTAGTTTATAGACTTTTTATTCTCAAGCACAAATTTACAGAATCAGTTCCCGTTGACATCATAAAAGAGAGAACCTGCGGCATTTCCTCAAATTCAAAAGGTCTTATTTCAAGCAGAAGGAACAAACAAATTTCAAATTTTAATCAAACGTACATTGACAGAATTTTTTGTATCTTCAATGAAAGGAGCAAAGGTTGCACGGTAGTTTTCCTTTTAAAGCAGGCACCTCCCACCCCAAATTAATCCAAAACATATAATTAGTAGATTCAAACAAAAGCTTCAAGTAAAGTAAATCAAGGGGGGCAGGAAGCAGAAGTTGACCAAAGCAATTCAAATTTTCCATCTTCGGTAGCCAACATCCCTATAATTCCACTCTTGTTTACAGTGATCCGCTATGCCAAAAGTACTTCATAGAAAAAACTCAACAAGAAAACCCAGTCAATGGCAAACCTTCTCATGTCATTAGTACTGAGACCCCTGTTTACCAGAAGCACCACCTTTGTCCAGTTGTAGAGACCTAGGATCAAGTGGGATAGTACCCACTGTTAGAGAACCAGAAGATTCAGCAATTCTGTTAACTTTAACAGGCATTGATCCTACTGTGACAATATCAGCAGATTTTTTAGCAGCATTTGGTGAGAACTTAAATTCCACCTGTGTCGGGTTTATATCAAGTGAGCCGATCTTTAACACAGGTCCAGTATCATCATCTGCATCTGCTGTATCTTGCCCAGAATCTTTATCCCTGCTTGAAATGGTAACATTTGAATCTGAAGAAAGTTGCTTAGTGGCAGAGGTCCCAGTGTTCTTCGAGCTGTTAAATTCATTCTGATCCACAATCTTCTCCTCTTTGTTTGTCTCAGTTTTTTTCCAGCTGTTATGATCATTCAGATTCATAATCTTTTTATATTTGTTTGGCTCAGTTTTCTTCAAGCTGTTAAGATCAATCATACTCTCATCTTTTTCCAGTGACTTCTGCACAAGACCATTCAGCTCATGGGCAGGATTTAATGCTGGTCCAAACAATGGGGATTGGAAGCTTTTAAACATAAGCCTGGCCTTTTCTTCCTGCATAATTTTCTGACGATTCTCATAGTACACAAAATCATCAAGTATAGAAGTCTTCAGTGGGAGATTTTTGAACATCTTCAGCATCTCTAAACCTTGCTTATACATTATCTATGAGAAATAGAAATCCAATCAGAAGAAATACCCAGCAAAACACATGCCAGTAAACAAAACAAAAATCATTACCCGGAAGGAGAGAAAAATTAGATAACAGTCAGACTACAAAATACTAGATTCTGTTTCTTTTTTTGATGGCACGATAGTGAGTTCAAACTTTTAAAAAGTAAAAATACAGAGATTCTCGTATCATATATAATAGTAAACTCATGCTGGTTCCTGCAAAGCCTCTATAAAAAGAATTATAGAGGAATAAAAGTATCCTATAGCCAACTGTAGGAGCTTTCATATTAGTTTGGACAGGGACTAACATTTACTAAGTTGTGCAGACACACCAGCCACGGCAATATAGAAATCTACACATACCTCTTGAGTGTCCCTGCTATTAGTCACTGGCTTATTCTCATTATTCGCCAATATGATGTGCCTAAAGCTTGAGTTTGGTATATCTTTAATAATATGCCACTTAACAAGAAAACTCCCACTCCATTTATCTTGCTGCCAAAAGTCCATATCTCTATTGAAGTCTACAGGGCCAACCATCTCTGCAACACCACAGAATTGACCGCTGGCATTTACCTGTATGAAGAAAACATTGCATCAGTGAGGCACAGTGGGTGAGGAAGACATCACAAAATTAAGATAGGTTTCCTCCATTCTCCAGTTTGGAAAAGAGTGACAAATGTTAAAAAAACAAAGAGGTATCCATTAACAGAGAGCTCACAGAAAAAAACAGAAAAACAGGGCAGCCTCCAGGTCTTCCCAAATCTATTTTCCGTGCTTCTTCATATGCACTGTGCAGCTTTTTGTTTCCATGAGGTGTAGATGACCAAACATTATATTTGATGCTCTTGTGCACATCATCCTCACTATACGATTTTATTACAAAAAACTTTGCATCTGCATAATCAGTTGGGAAATCATCCTTGTTGTGCTGGCCAGCCTGTAAAATGATGTTGCCTAGCCCGTTATCATTTCTCACTTTGGTTGGGTGGGCTTTAACAGCCAGTTGGTTTTTTGTAATGTTGATCCTAGGTCCACGATTCTGCTCACCCAACAGCTCCACGTTTCCATTCAGATCACTGAGAGTTCTCCCAGCATGAAACTTATATCGAAGCTTATCCATGGAGGTTCGGCCATAAGCACTTGATCCAAAATTAGAAAAGTCATTGCTGGCAGGGAGAGTAACTTTTAATTGGTTCTGATGAGATCGGACTTTACTATTTGAAATGTTGTCAATAGGATGCATCGAGCCAGAAGCACTTCTACTCTGTAAAGTAGAAACATTTTGAAAGATTTTCAGCAAAATCCAAGTACAGTCAGTTGAAGACATAATTAATAACTGATGAAAGAGACCACCTAAATGCACCCATATTATAAACCAATCTAGCCTGTGCTGACATGAGATGTCCTAGCACAGCAAACTCGACACAACATGCAGCTTTCCAGCAGCTTACATTGGAATAAGGAACATCACAAGATATTATCTTAATTATGCAAGAACCCATACCTGAATGACATGTGATGAAGCTTCAGTAAGAATACTGCCAGAAGAAATACCTCCATGAGTTATCGATTGCTTAACAGGTCCAACATTAGCTTTTGGCCCTTCAGATATCCTGTTCAAAGAATTAGTATGGTTTGAAGAAGGTCTAGGGGGGTTCCTAGCAAAGGTTGCAGATGATGAAGAAATGCCATGCTTTAAACTTTTCCAATCAGGTCTACTATTGTGTCCCATGCTAGTATCTAACAAAGGATCTGCTGAACTAATTTGGAAGGCTTCTGGTTGAACAACAACAGGGATGTAACCAGATGAAGATACAGGGTCCTGATACGGGGGAACTGTGTAATATTGTTGCTCCCCTGCATACGGGCCATCAACTCCTATCATAGCACCGGGTATGTAGGGATTGTATGGGTTATATGGAGACTGTGCATATGCATAGCTAGGTGCGTAATATACATAAGGTAAATATTCATACTGTGTGCCCTGCAAAAGATAAAATGAACATTTTAAATGTCAGAACATAATTCAGAAGCATATGTGAACACAGAAGTAGAAGAGAGAGCTGGATAGATCCCACTCACCGCATACTGGAGTTCAGGACCATCTGCACCAAAAATATTTTGATGGTCCTCCCATTCAACGGGTGTTTCAAATCCTGACAGCATTCAATCAATACAAAGAACAAATAAGGCATCATATCATAAAGCATCACAATAAGATATTGAAACAGGACTGGTAAAAATTACCTGTACAGTAGTAACCATACTCAGTGGCAGCGGGATAAAACAAGCCCTGGCCCGGAACAAACTCAGTACTTCCTTCGTTGTACATGGTTTCAACTACCTCAACAAATGGACTTGTCAAGATAGGATTTATCTCAGAGCCTTGAATCTAAAATCCAAAAAAATGTCACCAAACGATCAGAAATAACAAAAAAAAAACGATTTTCATGGAGAGCTTTTTAAACTTAATTTGACTCTGTTTCTTTTAATTGGTAGAACAGCCATGATAAATACCAAATAAGTTTCTGCATTCTCATGTCCAGAAACATTATTCATATCCATTCCAAGACTGCCACTCCTGGAGAAATGGATACATAAATCTTAAGCATTGACCAGGTAGGTAGGAAACAATCCAAACGAAACTAAAATAGCATTTCTTGAACACAGAAATGATACTCTGAGATTATACCCTTCAATTTTTCAATTAGCACTTCCAGCAATAAAAGAAAGCGAAGCCCATTAATTTCGAAACAAAAAATAGTCAATTCAGAAGTTCAATGACAAAAAAAAAAAATCAGGATATCTAAACAAATAACAAAGAAGAGCCAAGCCTACACGCAGACTAAATTATTAAGTTCACCAAGAAAACCCACTCAAACTAATTTAAGAGAAAAGCCTAAACACGTGCACAGCAAGAAAATCCTAAAATCCACAGCTCCACCAAAAAAGGAATCTCAAGTTCTTACAAAAATCCCCCCCCCCCCCCAAAAAAAAAAAAAAAAAAAAAAACTACTCACGAATCGAATATACAATTCAATAAAAGCTATTTTTTTTTTTAAAAAAAAAAACAGCTTACTTGATAAATCCAAGCAAAAAATAATAGAATCTTGAAGGACACGGAGTGGGTAGAGAGAAATAACACGCAAAGTTATGCAAAAAGTGTGAAATGATTAATTAAATTTATTACCGGAGAAGATTGAGCAGTCGAATCTAGCCATACTTGATCTAGAAACTTGTTCAGGAGATAGGAAAAAATTGTAATTTTGAGAGTTAATTGAGGGGCTTTTGTAACTTTTCTTTTTTTAATAAGAAAATAAAAATCAAAGATAACGCGTCTAAGAAACCCTTACCCTGTAAATAGAAAAAAAGAGAAATTGAAAGGCCGGATTTTTGTGTGTATTTAAAGGAAGCCAGGGCTAGATAGTAGATAGTGATTCGCGTCCATAGAGAAACCTTTTTTTTTAATTTTTATTTGTTCATTGAATTGCCAAAATCGACCCGAGTTTTAATTAGAGAGGGGGGATCCTGTGGAAGGTTCGCGGGAAAGTGAAAAAGGGAACGAGGTAAAACGGTGTCGATTTTGATTCTCTGATTGACAGGAATTGATAAGAAGAGCTCACGGCAGTTAACATAAACGGTTGAATAATGTGCAGGGAATGTTTCCTCTTGACAACGACTTTGGCTATGATCACCGGCTATCGTACTAGAGACTGTGTTTCTCACAGCATAATATTCAGCCTCTTTTTCGTGACAAGTAATATTTTTGTCTCGGTTTTTCTACTCAATCTCTCGATGGAATTGATAGGTTTTTATCATCTATTATTACATATAATTATTCACCTCGTGGCTCAATGCAAAGAATCAGACTATATATTTTACAATAATATTGGGGTTTTTTAAATCCAGAAATTTGAACCCTTATTTTTAAATCTAGAATTGATGGAATTATATGTCATTAGAAAACACAAATGATTATAAAATCAAATATTAATCTAATATTAGCATGCTGAGAATAATAAAGAAATAAAAAACTTGTCATACCTTTAATATAAACTATTTTTTAAAATAAAACACGAGAAAAATATTATTATGATATATTTTCAATCTAAACCAAACACGCACCAAGCTATAAGCATTTATTTAAAAATATTCTTGCTTTGAAGAATTTTGCTAACAAATTTCTCATTAGATTTATTTGATGTGAAAAAAAAAAGTTCATTTTTTTTTTTACTATAAGGAGAGTGTATAAAGTATAAGATATAAAATTAGAGCTAAAATGGAGAGCACGACGGCACATGTAATCCATGCGGCAAATTCATCTTCATATGCAAACCTGTAGAAATTAACAATATCAGTGTGAAACTGTGAATGCATGTAATAACCACGAAAAAAAATAATGGATTATCCAAATATGTGCACGACCCTATCCTCAAGTAACAAGTGGACCAAAAGAATGGCCAGGAAGTTCAAGATATACATCTGGGCTGGGCCAGAAAATGGAGAGAGTCCCGTATCCAAACCATTATCAGTTCACACGGTCCAGTCGGTTGCCCCGAATTCACTGGAACCCTCCAAATTATTTTTCTATTAACACGCCCCGCCAACATTTCCCCACTCGAAGGGTGACCGACAGACAGGCAGGCACTTCTGGCCTCTTTAAACGTTCTCGGACATCATTGGCAAAGAGTGCGAAGATTCGAGGTTGATCAATGGTGGTCGAAACGGAAGTTGCGAGTGTTCCTAAATTGGCTCTCGCTGATACTGACATCAATTGGGCCAGGTCGGCGCACTTTTTTCACTCTTGATATTTACTGGGTTTGTATTAGAAATCTCGTTAGTTTTAAGTTTCATCCCGATCATCACTGGTTCTGGCTACGACGCATGCTTGCTTTTATTGCTCTGTGTTGTAATATTGAAATTACCACCGCGATCTTTCTCGAGGTGGCATGCAAATAATAATGTCGCCATGTAATAAATGGAGAGAAACTTAAAATCAATTTTAATTTCATATAATATTATTTGATTATCTTTTTTGTTTTATACTTCTCTTAAGCAATTACAGTGACCACGATGCTCTGTTAGTCTGTTATGTGAGAGGATTCCCTCCTATTGAGCAATTTCCTTTAATGGATCTTGACAATAGCATTCATTGGCAGGCACATTCACATGATCATTCCATCATAAATCTTTTTGGCATCCATAAATCGATCAGAGTGTGTTTTTGAGCCAGTAGTAGATTGTAATTGGGCTACCTGGTGCTTTCTACTGCCTTTATTCGAGTGATGCCCGAGTAGTGGCAGTGACTCCGTGTCCCATCTATCCTCGTTCCCTTTTGTAGTACATACAGAGAGCTTGCATTTAAATTCACCATCAATTGATTTCTTCAATTATGAGTCGTGAAGATGTTTGTTCCATCATCATTTTCATTTTGCAGATTTTCTATAGTCATGTGAAGCGTTGGTACTACTAGAGTTTTTGCAAATTCTAAACTAACGCTACCTGTAATTTACTGGCACTGATTCAGGTTGGACAAGACGAAGTTTCATATAATTGGTGCTGTCCTCTTTACTGTCCAGCAAGGCTTACTCCACCCAACAGCAGTTGTAAAGACTAGAATGCAAGTAGCAGATTCTGGGCTCTCTCACATGGGTGGAATATCTGTAGCTAAACACATATTGAGGAATGACGGTATTCCAGGCCTTTTTCGAGGTCTTGGCACCTCCGCTATTGGAGCATTACCTGGTAGAGTTCTTTCCTTGACAGCTCTTGAAGTGTCGAAAGATATGATGTTCAAATACACTGAAGGTCTGGGCATGCCTGAAGCAACACGCGTTGGTATTGCAAATGGAGTTGCAGGCATGATGTCAAATCTAGTTTCTTGTGTGTACTATGTGCCCTTGGAAGTGGTATGTAAATTTGTTTCCTCCTTTTATAGTTTTCCTTGGTTTTTTTGTCTTCAAGTACTGCCATTCAATTGGAAAGAAAAAGATTTGTTAAAACGTAACCTTGATCTTGGTCATTAGCCATACATTTTTGGATTAATTTGGTACATTGGGGGAATTATCCTGGGGATGATTTTGGGACTTATATTTTTTTGGTGGAGATTGTCTTAGTTCAGGTTAGGTTAAGAATATACACAAACATCCATCCTGTAGTTTGAGTTTCTGTCATAGAGAAAGCATAGATGTGAATCAAAATCATAGTTTGGCACTTGTTTTCCACTGCTACAAATCAATAATTGCCTAAAGCTTGATGCAAATATCTAGTTTGCAGTTTGTCTTGTATATTCTTTTATGCCAAAAATGACCTAATAAAACAATGTATCAGAATAGAACAATTTATAATCTGTTTGGTATTGTGGTTGCTGTTGTGGTTGAGGTTGAAAAAAAAACAGTTTTAAAAAAAGTGTTTTTACTGTGGTTCAAAATAAGCAGTGTATAAGTGGGGGGAAAATAGGGAAAACACACACACACACACACACACACACACACACACACACACATATATATATATATATATATATATATATTATTTTTTAAGTATTTAATAATTATAATAAAAAAATATAATTAATAATTCAAGTAAATTAAACATTTGTTTTATTCTTCTATCAAACTACTTGTAATTTCATCCAAACTAAATCCATACGTGAAGGTCTCTGTGATCCCGGAACAATTGTAAAATATCATTTAAAATAAAATTAGAATTGTGAGACAAAAATTATATTGTGATATTCTTTTAATATATTTATTTATTGTAATTAATTTTTAAATATTAAAAATATATATATATATATATATATATATATATATATATATATAATTTTTTAATATTAATACACACACACACACCTAGCCCTATATATATATATATTCCAGCCCACACCCCTATATACATATATATCCCAGCCCCGTGAGCTGCGCCCCACTTCTTTATTGAATTGTAACGCATGGAAAGCAGCAAATTGCTGCTTTCCGTAAAACGCCGGTTCAAAGGTAAAAGGTGGTGGGCCCCATAATTAAACCAACTTTTTTTTATATTTACCAAACACATATTGTTAAAAACGCAGTTTGCACCTCTTAGACAAACGGGCACTTAGTATATGTTTATATGTAGAATTATAGTTGTGGATGTTAGGGAATGTTGGTACACGGTGCGAGTTGTGCTGGCATGAAGTTTTTCAGACTATCTTTGACTTCCATTTTATTGCTTCTGTTTTAATATACAAGTCTTGCTGATAAAGTATTGTGCAGTTTTCCCTGATCCTGTACTGTAAAAAATAACATTTGGTGCTGCAGTTTGAGCAGCAAGAAGAAGATTGTACCATGAGAGAAGCAGAAGATTGACTCAAAAACAATCATTCGGTGCTGTCTCATGATGTCCTCAAAATCTTATGTCGTGTTTTCTCAGATATGCCAAAGACTAATGGTGCAAGGGCTTCCTTGGGCTGCATCATATAAGGGACCATTTGATGTCACGCAAAAAGTAATGAAGACTCAAGGGTTCCGTGGTTTATATAGGGGTTTTGGATTGACAGCTGTAACGCAGTCACCGGCATCTGCGCTTTGGTGGGGTACCTATGGTGCTGCCCAGCACATCATTTGGAGGTGCATCTAAACAATTACCGTTTTCTCTCATCACTATATTTCTAACCCATCAATTTGTGAATGAGTTGTTAAATGATTTCGATATATACACATCCATTTTTAGGAGCATGGGCTATAGGGATGACATGGACATGAAACCGTCACATTTGGAAATGGTGACAGTTCAGGCGATGGCAGGAACAGTTGCTGGTGCTTGTTCCTCAATTATCACTACTCCTGTGGATACCATAAAGACACGGCTGCAGGTATGTGGTGTATCACACTACCATTGCATTACTATGTCCATAGGAAGAAAAATTATCTGTTTTTTCTGAACATGATATGTTAATTGATATGTTATATTTGGAGTATCTCTGAACACAATAATTCTATATCTGGAAGGTTATGGATAATTACGGTTCTGGAAGACCTTCAGTACTCAAGACAACGAAGACTCTACTCAAGGAAGATGGATGGTGGGGCTTCTACAGAGGTTTTGGACCCCGTTTCTTAAATATGTCACTCTATGGAACTACAATGATTGTTACCTATGAACTAATAAGTAAGTCCATTTCCCAGGTTTTTCTTTTGATGATGGGCAGATTAGGGTGAATTATAGAACAATTCATGAGCCTTGTCATACTCGGGCAATTTCTTCCACCTGCTTTGATCTTAAAAACCAAAACCTACTGTTATGTGTCCTCTGGTTATATTCCTTGATTCATGCTTTTGAATTGTAGATTTCCTTTTCTATGACCTACAAAAATTACTTCTCTTGTTTTACGACAGGGAAGTGACTTCTCACTTAATTGTTGAATGGATGTCACCGGTCTTGATTTTGATATAATAGTTGCTTTCAACACATAGCAATTTATTATTTTCTCGAGAAGTATAGGCACTTCCTGTTGAGTCATCCTGTTGCAGATGCTGCTGTTTGTTTGATCAAATGATGTTTGTTCAGAAAAAAAAAAACTCACGTTGCATTAGTTTTGTTTAATGTTTGGGCTACTTCTGTTCTAAATCTTTCCTTCCAAAATTCTGCTCATTATTACATTCAAATGAAGACCAGCTTATTAATCGATTGCTGTTTCTACTGTACCTTTTTATTAGAGAGATTATCTATCAAGCAAGGATGAGGTGTTGCTCAAGGTGGACTAGTTATTGCATTTCCATGAGCCGAAAGTAAGTTGATTCAAAGTAGTCTCCGCTAACTCTCTCCATAAACCATTGCCTTCCAAGAGTTGCTCAAGGCATTTTTGACACGGTCAGGACCGGGTAACATTTCTCGGAGATTGGCCCTTCCCTCAAATTTCTGATGAGAAGGCGCGTCTCAGTTTACCCATTGACCTTTTCGTTCCAGAACTGGAAATATACGTTGCTTTGTTATTTATTTATTTACTTCGATTTATTTGTTCAATGTTTTGATGGATTTAATGTTAAAAAAAGTAAAATTAAACAAGGATCACTATTGGGCACACAGTCGTATACGGGTGAGGCAAGGGCGAAAGAGGGGATGAAAGAAACACAGATTCAAATTTGCAGCCCAGTAGCATATAAAACACGTAGTGGTGGTGCTCTGGACTTGCACATCCATAAATGTTAGTGGCACCGGAAAACAAGTTTGATTCTCCGCGTAGGATGGAGAATCAAGCACCTACATTTTTGCGTGGGAGTCCTTGGACTTGAAGTGATCTTCCGCACATGAATGACTTCTCACCTAACATGTGAAGAACTAGCGTCTCAATTGGCTATCTAAACATAGACGTGTTCAGCTTCTTGTTCTGTGTGGGTACAACAATGAGCAGTTTGTGGTCCATTTACTTTATATCGGAACCATTAGATTTTTCCAAACCTCTACAAATTAAGGTTCTTTTTTAATTTTGAGGTGTTAATGGAATTTTTTTAATATAGTCTGTGTGATTTTATCTTGAATTTATATTCAACATAACATCCCAACATTCAATTTTCAACTTAAAAAAGGTCATTTAAAATAACGTATTTTTAAAAACACGTCAATTTTTTTTTAATTAATGTCTAAACGAAAATTAAAATATCTATTATCATTTAATAAAATAATGCCAAGTATTATTTGAGCTCAGATCAAAAAAGTATTCCAAAGCTCGTGAGGAGAAGAAAATCAAAGAACCTTTGAAATATGCCTGTAAGATTTGTTGTAATAATAATATTTTTTCAAGTATTTTTTTGTTTATAAACAAATTAAAATAATATATTGTTTATTTTTTAAAACTAATTTTTTATATCAACACGTCAAAACAATTAAAAATATAAAAAAAATACCTTATCTTATTTTTTAAATCACAGCAACTCCACGTTGCAAAACTGTCTCTCAAACCTTGGAACCACAACAACAAGCCATAATTTATCCATCAAACCAAACGCATCCTTGTAAGCTAAGCTTTCGAGTTTAAGAACGGTAACCACTGGCCACGGTTGCGACCATTGACACTCTCCGCGCCAGAAATAATAATTAAAAAAAAAAATGAAATTGTAAAAATAAAACGTGCTTTGTTTTGTCTGCTATTTATAACCCCGATTTTGGCGCTACCCTTTATAAGCACACAGGCAAGAGAGAGAGAGGGAAGCAGAAACGATTTATCTTGTTAAAAAAATCAGATCTCAAACTTCTCTTCTCCTCCCCCAACACCGACACCGTGGTAAGCCTCTCGACCTCTCATTACATATTAGAAGAAAACACATGCATTCTGTGATTTGTTTCCTGCATGTTTAGATCTGGATCTCTCTCATAAATGAATTTTGTTTTGACTGTAGTTGTAATAAGGCAGGCAAGATGGGTCTCTCTTTCACGAAATTACTGGGCCGATTGTTCTCAAAGAAGGAAATGCGGATTCTGATGGTAGGTCTTGATGCTGCTGGTAAAACCACCATTCTTTACAAGCTCAAGTTGGGAGAAATCGTCACTACCATCCCTACCATCGGTAATTATTTACAGGCTAACCTGTCATTTCTTTTCTTTTGTATATTTTTAATTCGCTGTTCTTATGCTGCTAGGCTTTAATGTGGAAACTGTGGAATACAAGAATATTAGCTTCACTGTCTGGGATGTTGGTGGTCAAGATAAGGTAATTGATATGCCGTTGATTTATGTTTATCTGTTGTCTACGTTGTATTTTTAGCGACTGAATCTCGTTTTAGCCATTCTTGTTTCCTAATGGTCTCTTATGATGACTGTTTTGCGTTGACTGTGTTTATTGTTGCTTGAATAATCAATCATATGCTAGGCTTTTCCTAGTGAAATCGTGGTCCTTGTCCATGGATTTGCTTTCTATCTAATTTCCTGGATTTTATCAGAGGGAGAGGGAGACAATGTGTTGGGCTTGACTGAGAGATGTGAATTAGATTTGACATCTTGAATAGGATCTACTTTCTTTGTTTTATCAGTGGAGATGTGATCAATACCTGTCATCATCGTGTGTTTTCATCCAGGGGCCTGTTGATAAAAGCCTCGACTGTGAACACATGTTCTGTTTCCTCTTGGTTGGATTAGTGACTGTGCGCGCGATTTGCTTATAGAGCTCCTATTGGGCATCTAAGGGCTTGTCCATTGTTGAACTCAACTCCTTCTTATTCCTATAACTTGATTGAAAAAATAAAGTGGTTTTACTGCCCACAAATTGTAATTTCATTCATGGGTGATTTCAGATTCGCCCTTTGTGGAGACATTACTTCCAAAACACGCAAGGGCTTATCTTTGTGGTTGACAGTAATGACCGAGATCGAGTTGGCGAGGCTAGAGACGAGTTGCACAGGATGTTGAATGAGGTACTGAGAGTGTCAATCTTTGCTTATATATCAACATTTAAGATTTTGCTATGGCAGACATGTCTTTCATTTACACTACTGGAATAATAAGATGATAATTTTGCATGAACCGGTATGTAGTGATGTATTAGGATTGAGGAAATAATATTGTTTTATTTTTCTGGCTAGGATGAGCTGAGGGATGCTGTGCTCCTTGTGTTTGCAAATAAGCAAGATCTTCCAAATGCAATGAATGCTGCTGAAATCACTGATAAGCTTGGTCTTCATTCTCTAAGGCAACGCCACTGGTAAAGTTGATAGCTCTCTCTCTCTCTCTCTCCCCCACCCACCCCCACCCCACCCCACCCCACCCCACCCCTATCCCCATGCACACACCCTCAAAAGCCTACAAAGCATGAAAAGCACAAATTCATATCCTCAAGACTGGGAGCCAAGCACTGCCTACCACTCCCTCCACCTGCAAAATGCATTATTTTTTTAAGGAATACAAACTTGGAAGCAAACTTCTCTAGCTCATCATACCTTCTCTTTTCTTGTGAACTATCTCTTAATACATTGATTGCACTACACAAACATAAGCAAGCACATAACTTTTGTTGATGTTCTGCAGGTATATCCAGAGCACATGTGCCACTTCAGGAGAAGGGCTGTATGAAGGATTGGACTGGCTTTCAAACAACATTGCTAGCAAGGTATGCACAATAGTACCTGTATTCTTCATTGCTTCCACAGTTTCCAAAGGTTCACTTTCTGCTAACTGTGGTCTGTCAGTTATATTCTCTAATTCACCTTTTTTTTTTTTTTTTAAATTACAGGCTTAATGGTCTGGAGTTGAAATTTTCTCAACAATGTGCGCAAGCATTTGATGTTATGTTTTAGATGTCGCACCATTCTTTTTTCTCTCTTTTTTTTCTCTCACAAGATTTGTTTTATAATTTCATATTTCCTGTCAGCATTCTGTTTGTCTTTTTAATTAACATACATTATGCAGAATATTTGAATCAGAATATATTCTGAATATAAGCCATGTGTAGATTCATTTCCCTTTACCACGATACTCTAGAGAAGCACGGGATGTCTTAATTCTGTTTGAAAATTGCCATTTGAATTTTACTCCTGGCTAATCTAAGGAGGCCTCTGTTGTAATCAGTTGTCGGAGATAAAACCCGGCATGGGAATCACATTCAAACGAATCAGTTAATCCAGCTAGTTTAAATAGCCAGCTGCTCAGTTTCAATCCGATCATAGTTAAATCTGTTGCGTTCATGACATTCCCTTTATAATGAAATTCTATGTGCAAGTCCTAAAAATTGAAAGTAATTATTGTTCGCATATCATTTAGTAATTCTGAGATCATAAACTACTATTTCATTCAAAGTGATTATTGCTTGGTTTTGATGCTCCTAGTTATTTTTGTACCTGATGCTTCTTTTCTTTTCTACTGATTGTTTTTGTTTTTTCTTGAAGCGCGTAATTTGCTTGATGGGCACGTGAGAGAAAAAAACTATACGATAAGTTATGCATTGAGATCCGAGACAAAGATCCATGTTTTTTATGGTTAGATTTGACCACGAGAGTCCTCGAGCAGCTTACTAACCAAGACATCTTTCATACCCTCGTCATTGATGCAGCAAAACGTAAGATACCACACCTTGGTTCAATATTTTAACAGCATGATTAGAAATATGAAGAATCAGGTGGAAACTTTTTCAAGATACTTCTCGAGACAATTAAACACTATGACAGCTAAAATAATCATCTTATTTATAAATTGAAATTCTATGATATAATTTATATTATTTTTTAATATATATTTTCAAGTGAAAACTCTTTGAATTTAAATTTTTTATATAATTTTTTATTTAATTTTTATCAAATAAAATAAGGATGATGAGAGTTAAACTCATGATTGTTAGATTACAAGGTTCTAGTATTATTTTAAAGAATTATTTTTTAAAAAATTTAAATTTAAATTTTTAGATGAAATAATTAAAAAAAACAAAAAAGCATCTGAGAAAACTAGACAATTCCACGTCTAAGGATCCAAACTCGAGGTTTTCACGAGAGATGAGGTGGGAGTTTAGGTTTGGGAGCGTGTTGCCTCCGTCGACAGTCTTTAATATGACCTCATGACCCAGAACTCATTGAACCTCATATTGAAAAAAAAAGAAAAGAGTTATGCATTCCTTCATCACAGAAAAGATACTCGAATACTTCGCTCTTTCATCAAATCACATGATTACTTATGATGGATGTCATCGTTGATTGATTGGTTGTTTCATTTTATAATCACAATGTATTGATTTGATTTTTTCCAGACTCAATTATTACTTCAAGCACTCCAATTAATGGGATATTCAGTGTCAACTTGCCAAATTAAGTGCCCATTTGGTAACGTGATGCAAACTGTATTTCAAGGAAAATGCAGTTTGTACTTGTTTTGTAACCCACAATCACAGTTGATTTTGTCCAAAATCACGACCGAAACCAAGGTTCACAAGAAGCAAGTTTTTTATGTTTTTCCTGCGTTTCATGAAACGGGTATTAAACCACTATAGTGACTGATTCTCCTCAAAGACTTGTCATCAAGCAGACAACCCGAACCTCATCTCTACTTGCATCTTTTTGCAAAAACATTATACAGGAAAGCAAAACATAAAGAGGAAAGCAGACTTCCCCAAAAATGATCGAAGAATCTTAAGTAATCTTCTTCCCCAACCCCAACGTCTTCAACTCCCTTTCTCTCTCTTTCTCCCGTCGTCAGCTCCCCCCTCTCTCCTTAAAGACTTACTAGCAAGCCACCTAACTTCACCCTCATTATCATCGGCAGCCTCCCCTCCACGCCGTAGCCCAGCCACCTCCTCTAGCGAAGCAACAAGGGCAGCCCCAACAATAGCAAGCAAAACCCGTCACCTTTCGACATCTATTTCGGGCACCACAGGTCACCATTTAAGACGCTACCACCACAAGAAAAACCACTTCGGTCTCTTCTACCCATCGACATCGGCCGTTGAAGCTCTCGTCGTGATCGGTCGGGCTTGCAATGTTCACGTCTGAAGAAGACGTGAACATTGCAGCGCACCGTTTCACTTAGCTTTAATAGGCAACTTTAAAGCTGGACTTTGGGGGCGGGCCTGCTCTCGGCCCAGCCCAAGTTCAACAGATTTGGGCTTTGGCCTAATTTGGCTAAGGCATACCTTTAGTTGGGTCATACCCAATATGATTTTTTTTAAATATATATTTTAAAATAAAAAAAAAATATGTAGATAAAGATTTGTCCTGATGAAAAGGAAAAACATGTGACTTCATTGCATTTCATAACTCTGTTATTTTTCAATTGATTAGGAATTAGAAACTTGCAATTGGTTTTGGCATTGGAATTATATCCATACAACTGGATCACAGATGTTATTACTAATGATATTGTTACCATATGTTTTTCCTTGATCAAATATCAAGGGATCGCAGAGGCATTCACGTATTTATTTAGTTCGTGATGAAATTGCAAGTAGTTTGATGAGAGAATAAAAACAAATATTTATTTTTTTTCATGAATTATTAATTATGTTTAATTGTTATGATTATTAATCTACAAAATTTTAAAAATAGTTTTTACATGTGTGTGTCTTTTAAAGTAATTTCACAAGTTGACAGCAATAAAAAAAACATAATAATCAAACACACAAAATTATTTTTTTTCAAATCTCAAACTCAACTATAGTTTTAACCAAACACTTTACTGTTTATTTTGAACCGTAGTAAAAATATTTTTTATAAAACTATTTTTTTCAACCTCAACCACAACAATAACCATAATATCAAACACACCCTATGGCGATGGTCTTAGTTTTTGCATAAACTCAACACCCCATGCCCTAACCTTCTTCTTCATATAAGAGCTTAAGGACACCAATGTCCGTTTCTATATTCACGTGATAGCACTTCTGTGCTAGATGATTAGACCACTTGCTCGTTTGATTTGATATCAAATAATACGAGATCGAAGCTGAGGTTTTTTAGATTTTCAAAAGTTTTTTTAAAAAAATTAATATTTTTTAATGTTCTTATATTATTTTAATGTGATAATATAAAAATTTATTTTTATATCAATTTAAAAAGCGTTCACGTTCTTTTGACCTCCTTGCCCACATGCTCTTTCATCTCATATACCAATAGGACGACAAAACTAAACAGCATCGAAAGTGTTAGAAATTAGAGTAGGAAAGATATAAAAACAACTGCTTGCTTTTATAGCGTCGAAAAAATATCGTGAGAGAAATGGCAACAATTAGAAACAGTGGTGTTTTCACTTAGTTTCAAAAGTGTTTTTATATAAAAAAAAAAATTCAATAAAAATAAATATTAAAAACAACTTCAATTATACTCGCACACATAAATGCATCTCCATAAATAGAAAAGGTGCAATAGATCCTTTCCGTTTCTAGTTAATTATGGAAAAGGTGTTAATTTAGGAAGCAATAAATCAACAACGTCCAATCCAGTTAAATTATTGTAACTGTAATTTATTTAATGGATATGTTGCCACATAGGAAAATAGAGGAAGATGATCCCGTTTTACTCGTGCCCGTTGCAGAATTGCTCGTGTCAAGAGACAAACGACAGGTTACAGACATAGAGCAGGATTGGCAAATAAGCAAGACTAACCAGACGTGTGAAGCCTGCCCACGTGGATGTATGGCCCTTCCTCAATAGACCACGTTGCACGAAGCGAACCGCCCAAGCCATAGACACGATACATGCCACGTTCTCTCCATGCAACCACCCTCTCAACCCTTTTAAATCCCCATCTTCAAAATTCCTACCTCGCAGTCACTAAAAAACATAGAAAAAACAAACTATTTCTCAAACTTTGAAAATGCCAGGCCTTACTATTGGAGACAGTGTCCCAAACCTTGAAGTTGAGACCACTCATGGAGTTATCAAGCTTCATGAATACATAGATACCTGGACCATTCTCTTCTCGCACCCAGGTTTTGTCTCTATATATTTATATTTTGTGTTTGTGCAACTGTTTTTTATGTTTTTTACAAGTTAATTATGGGGTCTGAGTTGTAAGTGTTTTGCATGCAGGTGATTTCACGCCAGTTTGTACCACCGAACTTGGAAAGATGGCTGCTCATGCTCCAGAATTTGCTAAGAGAGGGGTCAAGCTTTTGGGATTGTCCTGTGATGATGTTTCGTCTCATGTCGAGTGGGTCAAGGACATTGAAGCCTGCACTGTAAGAATCTCTCTTTCTAAACGATCGTCGTTTAATTTGGGTTGTTGGAAAATATTCAGTAGAACATGTTAGGAATTTTCTAGGTTCATGGCTGTGCTGCAACTCTGTTCTAAATGTACATATATTTTTTATCAGTAGCGATCTTTTGTGATTCATGTACAATGGTTAATTACGTGCACAATTCGTTCATGCAGCCTGGATGCAAGGTTACGTATCCCATAATTGCAGATCCTAACAGGGAACTCATTAAAATACTCAATATGGTGGATCCAGACGAGAAAGACTCTTCAGGGCACAATGTTCCATCTCGAGCTCTGCATATTATTGGTGCCGACAAGAGGGTAAACTCAAAAACCATAACTATCATATCTTTTTTTTTTTATGAAAACGGTTCGACCAACGATAAATAAATTCCACTTCGCTTTCAAAATTTAGAATTAATATCTTTGGTAACTAAATAGAAATATCAATTACTGAAATTGATTTAAGCGACCATGTTTCGTAAATCAAATTTAATTAATTTTGATTTCATATCGTAGATCAAGTTGAGCCTTCTGTACCCAGCAAGCACTGGCCGCAACATGGATGAAGTAGTGAGGGTCTTAGATTCCCTGGAGAGGGCATCAAGGAACAAGATTGCGACTCCAGCAAATTGGAAGCCAGGTGAAGATGTCGTCATCTCCCCTAGTGTCTCTGATGAGGAAGCTAAAACGCTGTTCCCTCAAGGATTCAAGACTGTTGGCCTTCCATCCAATAAAGGATACCTCCGCTTCACCAATGTTGATCACTAGAATATGATCGGTGGACTTCCGTTTCACCGCGGAGATGAACAAGCTCGCTAACTTTATATATCACATGTTTTTTTGTGGACTGATTTCCGAATAAGTACCTTCTGTGTGCAAGTGGCTAGTTGTTTGTCAGGTGTATTTCTGTTGAAAGAAAACTCTTTTTACTACAGGGCCATTTCAAGTTTTCGACTCGTCATTTCTGTTTGTTTCCAACAATTTTTCATTTGTCTTTGAATTATTCGTATATGGAGCTGTTTATGGTTGAAGAACCCATAAAACGTTAACACTGCATGCGTTAGTGTGTTTGAGAGAGTAATCACAGGTATTTTTTTTTTTTATAAAAACAGTATTTTTTTATTTTAAAAAAAATACATTAAAATTATTTGAAAACTTAAAAAATGATTCTATACTGCAAAAACAAACAAACAACCTCGTAGACAGTTTCTATTTCGGTTTCTCGGGCTCTGTACGACGAGTGGTTTTAGGTGCTCAAGTTTTATAGTTTCTAGTCGTCTAGACGCCAACAAGCTGTTGACGTTTTCGCTTATGTGCTGGATTCGCTGACACTACGGTTTCTGGATCTGCCGTTTGGATGAGGATGTTTGCATATGCGGTACGCATCAACGTGACTGGTTGTGATTGAAAAAGTGCCGTTTAGGTTCTTAGTTAAGTTAATTTTGGACATCAGTAATTGATTAACGGCTTAACTTAAGCATTGAAGAGTGACTCCCCTTTTCTGCTATCTCCCTTCCAATACTATCCTGTTATCCCTGACTCCTAGCTGACCATACATTTCCTTTAGAATTAACTTCGAATTGCTCTTTCAGCTTAGTTTATCAATCATACCATTTACCATTTTTCAATCAATCAACCCTTGTGTTCAAGCATTACCATTTACCCCTTTCTCCCCTCTACACCTCCCGTGGGGCATTACTTGCTAAGAATTAGAGGGCATTATTCTGGGATTAAATTTGTAAGATGATAATATAAATTATATTCTGGAGACTTATTTAATAATTTAATTTTTCAGGTGAGATAGTTCTTTAACATGATATCAGTGTCTTGTTGACCCAACAATCACAAGTTTAAATCTCATCACCTCTATTCTATTTTATAAAAATCAAGCACAAGATAGTACGAGTCCGTACAAGTTTAAAACCTAAATAACTTTCATTTGAAAGTTTATGTTGGAGAATAATATAAATCATATTATAAAACTTTACCTAATAGTTTAAGTTTTTAAATAAAATGATTATGTCAAGAAATTATTTTATCTAAAAATTTAAGCTATTAAATAAAATATTAAAATATAATTTATATTATTTTCAAATAAAATTCATATTAATAGAGGAAAATCTCATCGTCGTGTAATTTTTAGGTATACACTATTATCGTTTCCAGTTACCTTTTCCTAGTTCCAACCTCTCCGAGAACGCTTCATTAACCAGTTTTTTTAGGAGGTAAAGTTGAAGTCCAGCAGAAACAAAGAATGGAGACGTTTTTTCTAAGGAGTCAATTTTGGTTTCGTTGCTCTTTGCACTCTTAAGCTCACTTTCAATCATGTCATCAGATAATACGAGTATTTATCTGATGAAATACAAGAATTCATATGATGAATCTTCAGTCTTCACTTGCTAAAATAACTCGACATCATGGAAAGCTTCACCTTGCACTCGACTTTATGCACATTTTTCAAGCCGAGTTCAATCTCTAGGGCAAGTTCAATGGTAATAGTTATTTTGGAGAGCCAAATCATAAAAATGGATCTTTGAATAGTGTACAAATGGTTTTTGAGGTGATATGCAGTCCAATGGTAAAGAGTTATTTTGGAGAGCCATTTTTTTTAATCTTATTTGAAATAAAATTAAAAGATTTTGTATATAGTTTAATTATACAATTAATTATACAATTAATAGGAATAAGTTATATAATTATATAAATATTTTTGAGAAACCCGCCAACAATAAAAATATTATATATATTTACATTTATATTTAAAAAATAAAAAAAAATGAATTTAATTATAATTAAAAGATCTGGAATATTTGAAATTTGAATTTTTGAGTGTTAGAAAAAGTTAAAAATAAATTTAATACATTAAAAAATAATCAATAAGTTCTTACATAATTGATTAACATAAATTCCATTACAGATAATTCAATCAAATTAATTACAAATTAGTACTCCTTTTTGCCATGATTTCCAGCTGCAGAAATTGGATCCATTGTTGAAGTATCCATCTTCATAATCTCCATCTCTTGTTTCTCTTGCTTTTGTTTAATCAATAAAGCTTGTTGCTCTAACATAATTTTTCTGTCGTGTTTTTTTTCTACCTCAATTTCATCAAAGTTATCCTTCAATTGTTGTAAGATAATTACTACACTTGTCTCCCCAACTTTCTCTTTTCCTTATCTGCGTTTAAATCGTTCCTTTGCAGCTTTCTGACCAATTGGTATACTTTGGTAAACAAATGTGTCACTGTCTTCTCCTAAACTAACAGAATCAGCTGTTAATGGAGTAGAAGAAGCTGGACTTGCATTTCCATGATTTTTTTGTTTCTTATTTGACTTCTGATAAAGACTTGCACGTTCAAATTGTCACTTGGGTTCTTTTTTTAAGATAACCCAACAATATTCCAGTTGAAATCGTTTGCCAACGAATGAAGCATACATTTGCCGAGCATCATTAATCTGGTAAATCAAATTCAATAAATAAAACTATGTTATATGATAAATATGTTAAACAAATAATTTAATATGAAAATGATTAAAAAAAACAGTACCCTTGATTCTTCAGTGGTTCCACTTTGTTGACGGTTTTCAATTTGGGTAACAAAACCAACAAATTTTCCAACTTCTCTATTTATTTCTTGCCATCTATTTGAGATGCTTATTTGAGAACGATTGTTTAAGTTTCCTCCATTCTCGACAAAGTACGCATGTACTCGAGCCCAAAATTGTCTTGTTTGTTGGTCAACTCCTGTGATTAGATCTTTGCTAGTATTTAATCATGCAGATACAAGTAAACAATCTTCCTCCGGTGAGAAGTTTTTACTTCTTTGAGCTTTTTTAGTTGTACGAACAATTAGATTGGAGTCTATGGAGTCATAAGAAAGTTGACCGAGATTATTTTGTTGCGAAACAAACTGTTCAGACTCATTTGTAAGAAAGTCAGTGAATGAGTCCGGCAAATTTGAGTCCGGCAAATTTGAGTCCATCTACATAAAAAATAAATTGTGTGATTGCCACATGCGACATTCTATCTTAACACATATTCTAATAAAATTACAATATTAATAAACTTATAAAAATATATATTTAATACAAGGAAAATAACATCATTATAACTGTAAATTTACACAGTTCTTAAATCTACCTGTAAATTTAAAACATGTAATTAATCTAATTGATGAAATAAATCGTAAATTTTCAATTTCACATAATTATTTTTTTACTAAATATTATTAAAACATTACGCATTTTTTCATAAATATATTATTAATTACCTCCACAACAGTTCTAAAAGCTATATTTACACAATTCTTAAATCTAACTGTAAATTTTAAACATGTAATTAATCTAATTGATGAAATAAATCATAAATTTTCAATTTCACATAATTATTTTTTTACTAAATATTATTAAAACATTATGTATTTTTTTGTAAATATATTATTAATTACCCTTTAATTTTTTTCCTAAATAATATTACCCCATGAAATAAATCGTAAATTTTCAATTTCACATAATTATTTTTTAACTAAATATTATTAAAACATTATGTATTTTTTCATAAATATATTATTAATTACCCTTTAATTTTTTTCCTAAATAATATCCCCCCCCCACACACACAAAAACCCGAAACCCCACACACACACAAAAAAAAAACCCATAGCCCTACTTCATATTTCATCTTTCAATTTACGCCGTCTACTCTCACTCTCAACTCATTTTCATTTTTCACGTAATGCACCTTTGCTCTAACTCTCACCCTCTGCTCTCCTCTCCTCTCACGCCGACGACCGACGACCTCGCTCCTCGCTCCTCTCACGCCGACGATCTCACTCTCCACTCACGGTGCAAAACCCCATCTAAAATCAGTGTACAAGCTCTCTCTCTCTCTCTCTCTCTCTCTCTCTCAGCTGCTCTCTCGCTCTCCCAAACCCAAGTCCTTCTTCACCCCAAACCACCCATCCCCAAGTTGAAGTGAATCAGTTCGACCCAAATCAACCCGAGGCACCTCTGGTACGTTGTTGATAATACTGTTGTTTGATGTATTTGGGTTCTATATATGAAAGCTTCTGCTTTTATTTTTTTTCTCAAATTTCTATTACATGGGTTCAATTGACAGTAAAAATTAGATTAAGTTTAGAAAACAAACCGAATTTGAAGTGGGCAGCAGGTTTGCACAGTTGACAGGAACGAAAATGCAGTGGGCTTGATGAATTTGATTCCCTTATTTGCTGTGTTGTTTGAGTTGTTATACGCTGTTGGCTGGAAAATATTGCTATTTGATGTATTTTTTTGAGCTGATTGAATTTGTCAGTGCTGTGTTGTGTTTTTTGGAGCTGATTCAATTTGTCAGTGCTGTGTTGTGTGTGATATGTTTTAAATGTTGAGAATAACGGTAATATTGCAACGGTAATATTTATTTTAGCTCTCGGCACAATTAATATAGGAATAGCTCCGGTAATATACAATAACTAAAATGGATCCTATTTTGGCTCTTCCATTGGAAACTAAAAAATAACACAAACCACCATTTATTTAAAAATATGATTTTAAATAAAGTAATGGATGTCCCCGTTGGACCTGCCCTTACACAGGGCCGCTATGTTTGAAAAAGACGAGCCATCTTTCCTCAAATTTCAAATGGTGGATCCCATCACCAGGCTGTCTAATTCTTAACGGTCAAAAAGCCCTCCATCCCACCCCATCTGGTAGAGAAAATTAAGGACATATTGCCAGTAACTGTGCCTTCCTTTCGCTAAAATCGATGTGGTACCAAAGTCATTGATCTTTCCGAGTTTCTATCACTAAAATTGCCCTTTCCCCTCTTAGCCTAGCAGACGAGCACTTCTAAATAAAAACCCTTTCTCCCTTTAATTTTTTTGGTTTGCAAAGAAAACCAAGTATGTATTTCACTCTGGCACCGCTCATCACTTTCAAGATGTCCCTGTTCATAATCCTAACACTTCAACCACTACCAACCCTTTCTCTATCTCCCTGCAGAACCTCCTGTGGTAGCATTGCCATAAACTATCCCTTCGGCATCGATGATGGGTGCGGCGCACCCCAGTTTCGGCACATGCTGAACTGCAGCACCGAATTGTTTTTCTTAACCCCTTCGGGTGGCTACAAGGTCCAACACATAGATTATGAGAAGAAAACGATGATTATATATGATCCTGCTATGTCAACATGCTCCATTCTACAACCCCACCATGATTTTGTTATGTCAGACATTCAATCTGTTACTATCCCACCAACGCCAGACACTG
Source organism: Salix dunnii (assembly GCA_015731905.1). Lineage (NCBI taxonomy): Eukaryota > Viridiplantae > Streptophyta > Magnoliopsida > Malpighiales > Salicaceae > Salix > Salix dunnii. The sequence goes on along the minus strand of CM027666.1, from coordinate 5,833,581 downwards.
TTTTTGCTCTTCTTAATTGCTCCATCGACTCTCCAGTACTTAACCATTACAAAAACCTTTGTTTCAACTTCTCTGGCCACTCTTGTGATGAATTATATGGCGCGTGCAATGCTTTTAGAGTTTTCCATTTGTTAACTAATAGTTCTCCACCCTGTTGTTTTACGGAATATGATACTGTGAAGTTTATGAGCATGAATATCTTGGACTGCTCGCATTATACCACTGTGATTAATACTGATAGCTTGATGGGTATTGCACCTTTGGACTGGGTTTATGGGATCAAACTTTCTTATAGTGTGCCTGAAACCGGTTGTGAAAGGTGCTCGCAATCTGGTGGGACTTGTGGGTATGATACTGAGACAGAAGGAATGACGTGTCTGTGCTCGAGCTTCACAAATTATACTAGAGAATGTGGTAAGAATTATTTAATATTTGCTTGTCAAGTACTGCTAGAGAGGTTAATTTGGGTTGAAGAAACTTATTTCATGTGTGGTTAGCACCGTAGTCTGCTGGCTAATTTTTCTGTTCTGTGTTCTGTTTCAGCTGGGGGCAGTCTTACAGCAGGTGATCACAGAAGCAGCCATTGTCCGTGGACATTCTTCAATGTTGCAATTTTACTTGTTTTGAGTTCGTTACTAGTGATTTAATGATCATGATTGTATTGTGAATCATTTCTATGTCTCACTATTTTCCCTCGTATTTATTTTCTCTGTTTTAGCTCAAGTTGTGGGACTTGGAAGCAGAAAAAACTTGTAATATGGCCAACAATCTGAGAAAATGTAGTGAATTTCTTTTAATAACGACAGATTCTTTTGATTTAGCAAAGAAAGCATAAGAAAGGGACTTTCAGAAAAAAAAATGCGTTCGCAGCCAATGGCCAGTGTAAACAACCCGACATTGATTAGCTATGATGATGTTCATAATATCTTGTTCAAATCCGATGTTCGTCTTCCCCTGAATTACCAGGCGTAGCTAAAAGCCCGAGTTTCAGAAAGACTCTGTCTTAGGCCTTTCGCATCGTGTTTTAATAATATTAAAAAAAAAAAAGATAAAAAAATAATTCTTATTTTTTTATTTAAATTTTTTAGTTTTTTTAAATTATTTTTATGTACTAATATCAAAAATAATTTTTAAATAATAAATTAATATTATTTTTTATATATTTTTAAACAAAAAAAATATTTTCAAAAATAACATCATTCACACTCTATACATCACTAAATTGCTGGACCAGAATTGAAGCTGGAAATTGTTATGGTTCGAGCTCTCATGAGGAATACATTGTGGATTTCTTGTAAGAATCACAATGGCTCTCTTTTCCACTTTTTTTTTATATAAGTTGGTGTAATAAAACAAAAATTATTTTGACCTGGCATTGGTAACGCGGTCCAAGTAATTTTGCAAGAATATTTTTTCAGTTAAAAAATATTTTTTTTATTTTGTATATTAATATATCAAAACTATTAAAAAAAATACTTATTGGCACATTAAATAAAATATATTTTAAAAACAGATTCAACTAAAAAATTGTCAATACACATTGAGGCTTTATTTTATGACAATGTTATGAAAACACTTATGAACATGGAACAAAAAATCTCAACTGCAAAGAGTTATTGTTTAGCTGATTATATTTGAAACTACTGGTGATAATACCGACCGAATTAAGGTTGCCTTTTCTTAACTTAAAATTTAAAACTGAAAACAAAAGGCAGATGATGTGGCAGGTATTTATGGGGGTCTCTAGCAGTAGTTTTACTATGTGTTTTTGGTTTAAAATAATATTTGTTTATTTTTATTTTTTAAATTAAATTTTTTATATTAATACTTTAAAAACGATCTAATATAAAGAAAATAGATTGAATACATGTTTAAGAATGTATTTAAGATTATTTTTAAGATTATTTTTTTAGAAAAATATCAAAATGATATTTTATTTATTTATTTAAAATTATTTTTGATACCAACATATTAAAATAATTTAAAAATATCAAAACAATAATTTAAAATAAAAAATATTTAAATATTTTGAAAATACAGTGATAAATAAATATTTAAACTAGATTTCAAACCCTCTTTAACCTTTACAAAATAAAATGGGTTTTTAATTTAATGAATTGAGCGACGGGTCATCTAAACCCTCTTTAAAACCTTAAAAGAATCATGAGCGTTCTCTCTCTCCGCGGGTGGTGTGGCGTGGACGCAATTAGGCAATGGCTTGTGAAGATGATAGTAATTTAGAAGCTCTGAAGACCGCCATGGAAAACCTCAATGCACAACAACCCTCATCGTCTAGCCGAAATGACACTGCTTCTGGTAACGGCGTGGAGGTCACTTGCTTCACGGAGGTCGTCGATGACGTAACCCTTCACCTCCAGATTATCCATCTTGGCAAACAGGTAATTAATTAAGTAGTTTATCGTTACTTAAATATTTTCTAGTTGACTAAACATTTCCCCTTTTGTTAATGAATTGATCGTAGATATATGCATGGATTGGTTGCAATTCTGGTAAATTAGGTCACTTGTATGCTGCTGCATCCACTCGCCCTGTAAGCAATTTTTTTTTAAAAAAAAAATCAATTTTAGTTAGGTTTTTGGTATTACTATTAGTTTTTGATTGATTATTTTGTTGCGTAGTTAATTTTGGTTTGGTGATGAGTTTGTAGAATAATACGGCAAGTGTGACTTGTGTACTCGGAGGAAATTCTGACAATACAGGAACTGGCATTGCTCGACGATTAGGTAGGCACTACTATGTTATAGAATCAAAGTTTGACGGTAATGGGATTGATCAGCTGAATTTTTTTTTTTGTTTGTAGTGTTGAAGACTGGATTAAATATAATGTTGGCTTCTAACATTCCTAAGAACAGTCCTTTGCTCGAGGTCTGATCCCTCTCCCTCTCCCTCTCCCTCTCTCTCTCTCTCTCTCTCGCGCGCGCGCAAGCACGCACACTAGCATGTGCTTATGCACTAGAATCCTGGTTGCATCTATCTAGTAGCAATGGCCATGTGCGATGCTCTTGAGAATAGCTGCAGATAAGTAGTTATGAAAATGATATACCATTGACATCTTGAAGAAAGTATTAGATAGGGGTGTCTGGTATCTGGTTAGTTTGATATAAAGCTGTACAAGACTAGAGTTCAATCGAGACTGTATCCAGTGAGGAGAGATTGATGGTTAAACATGAATGATATAGTATCTGAAAAGCAATTTTGATAGCTGACAAAGTCCAGGTGATGCTCTTTGTAAAATTCATGGAAATTTCTAGACGATTACTTCTGAAGCATTACTTTTACACAAGGAAGCAAAGGCTAAACTAATGCTGAACCAAAAAAGTTACTTGGCAATAAAGGGGCTAAAGTCTATGATTTCCAATTTTGGTAGCATGGGAACTGCATGTTATTGAAAATATTTTGGAGAAATTTAGGGAATTCTGATCTGGTATCATTAGAGAAATGATTATATATCATGTTTACCAGATGCTGGGTACTTCCAAAAAAAACTTAAACCAGTATTTTGAATGTTAAAGGAATCTCATGAGTTAATTCTTGGACTTCCATGTTTCCCTTATTATCTGTGTTGTCAAGTGATCGATATTTGTTGATCTTGACTAAAAATAGTGATCTTTGTGATTTGCGTACATTCATTAGTTGGCGCACCAAAAGTTGTCATTGTTTTTTCCTTTCCTTATTAAGTTTTTTGTTCTTCTGGGCTAGGCAAATGCTGAGAAAAAATTGGTGGAGAAGCTGATACATTTGGGGTATGCAATACCAAAATCCAAAGGAGCATCCTCATAGTACCATGCGATATTATCGCATAACGTGGCAATGTAGATCAGATTATACGTCAAGTTAGAGTCTTAACTCAATTTCACTTTTAAAGAATGTTAAAACTTTTATCTACCATGTATGGCAACTGAGATTGAATAGTCAAGAAGCGGGTTGAGAGAGTTCCAATTTCGTATAATTTCAGAAAGACAGAATATTAGCACAGTGAATCGGACTTGTATGGTTCGGTGCTGCAGTTTTTTTACCTATATTATGAGCTTTGGTGATACGACCTCTAGTTATTTTTCCACGGATTGAAATCCATATGCTATTGAATGGGAACTTTAAATTTTAACTTGCCAACCTTATTTAGATCTTGTGAATGTAGATTGAGCTCGTTGTTTTTCTTTTTTACAGTCATCGTGCCTGTATTTTTGGCTTGCTAAATATTGATATTGCGACAATTTTCAATCTGCGGTTTAATTTGTTTAACTGATACTGAATGCAATTTTTTCAATTTTACTATCCAGAATCCAGACTACTCTCGCAGTGTGAATAGAACGTTGTTTGCTCGGTGTTTGGCAATCAAAATGCAGTTCACATAAAATTTGTTTGTTTGTTTAAAATTAGTTTTTAATACATCACGCTAAAATTTTAAAAAATCTATTATTTTAATATATTCTCAAGAAAATGACTTTTAATCTATTGATATAAAAAAGTCAAATTTTGATTTTGTGAATAGAGTTTTTAGACATTGAATTTCAAAAATATTTTGAAGGTTATGAGTTTAGCCCATTGGCCTAAATAGAAAACCTGCCATTCCTTTTTGAAGGGCCATTAGTTTAGCCCATCGACATCAAATTTTGATCCTTGTGAATAAAGCTTATCTAGTATTAAAGTAGAAAATGGAAAATGGGAGGTAGACACCGGGGAACAGGAGATGCTGCTGTATTGAGTTAAGGTTCGTACTGCATACCATGTACTCGTCCAATTTTTCAACGTATATGTTTGACGCAAGTAAATATGTGCGTATCTCAAAGAAAAGAAAATTTTCACGGGCATAAAAAAGGCATATGCTAGACGAATGCCATGGATTTCCTTTTGAGGTTTTCCTGCTGCTAAAGATTCGATCATTTCCCCCGCGGATGTACGTGGTTGCACAAGCATATCGTTGTGTTCAAGCTTTGTAAGATTGCGGTTTGCAAGGAAATAGTGCATGCTGTATTCAATATCATTGTGCTAGGTGTTTTTGAATCTGCAAGCAGAGAATCGATTCCGCTTCCTGTCTCAAAATTAATCTTTGTTCTAGCAAAGATAATAATATCCTAAAACAACTTCTAAAAGTTTCGAATAACTACTTTCTCTTGATTTTCTTACAAATAGGGGAGCAAATGTTCTTTTTATTCCCCTCTATCCTGCACATCGTTTAGTGGATTTTGTTGCCAGGAAAGATATTGTCACCGCCATGACAGCAGCTGACAGCAAAATATACCCCCCTCCTGGTATCCCCCCCTATGCTTCCCTTATTCTCTCATCGACTAAACACCATTTTCTCTGACCTGACTTTTTATCTTCTGATAACTGCCGACAACATCGTCTGTGAGCTTGCTCGATCTTCCGTACCCTGCTCTCCTTCTAACACTCAGCCTGTTTGTCTAATGATCAAGTTTTCTCTAATAACCAAACCAAAGAACGATCAAACTTGTATGTGCTGATATCATTTCCTTTTTCAGGTGCTGTAGCATCCATATCAGATGCATCACCCATCCATTACATAGTTAAAATAAAGTTATTTTCGTTACTTGCTAAAACTGAGGTGGAGAAATATGAATCAGGGGTTTTTGAAGCTGGAGGCTATAAATGGTACATTTTTTGCTAGTAAATATGTATCTCTCATTGTCTTGCCATCCCCATCAGCTGTCAGCAGTACAGTTTTTATTTTTTATTACCTCCTATGTTTTTCATTGCAAGGAATTTGGTTATTTATCCAAGTGGAAACAAGAGCAAGAATGTAAGAGAACACATCTCTCTCTACTTAGCAATGGTTGACGCCAGTTCTCTTCCACTTGGTTGGGAGGTCCATGTGATTTTCCGGCTGTTTTTGCTTGACCAAATCAAGGACAGCTGCTTGGTAATTCAAGGCATGTTTTCTAGATCGTTACTTTGCACCAGCTCCTCAAGCTATTATCATTGATTGCAGGTTCTGTTTAAATGTTTATGGTATCAAAAAAGTTATGCGCTGTTATCCTTGTAAATTGGGTGACAAGCAAGATTTACATGCATTAGTTCTCTTCCATCACTTGAGTAATTTAGTTTAACTCGAGAGAAAGTGATGCCCCCCTCCTAATATTTACATGCAATAGATGCAGCAGGAAAGGAAAGACGCTTTCATGGATTAAAGCTTGAATGGGGTTTTGATGAATTCATTCATCTTTCAACATTTAATGATTCTCGTTACGGATTCCTCCTGGAAGACACTTGTGTGCTTGGAGCAGAAGTATTTGTCTGTAGAGAAAGAAGCAGAGGCAAAGGAGAGGTTTTATCAATGATGAAGCCACATCCTACTTTCAAGTACACTTGGAAGATCGAAAACTTTTTGAAGTTGGATGAAAAACGTCAAGAATCACAAATATTCAAATCCACAGATAAAATAAAATGGTATATTTATTTTATTATTTTATTATTTTAGCCTGTAACATGTTTTGGATATGCTCTAGGAGGCCAGTGTTTCTCTTACATTAACAATTCGTTAGTGGTCAGAACGAAATTTACCACTGCATAAGCTAACTTGTTGGCGATTCTTTTCGGGATGAAAATTTATTTACTCGTGTATAGAAAAGTTACCTTCTCATATATTCTTCTGTTCTATTAGTATTCAGTAGCACTTTTGATTTTCTTTCTTTTTTCTTCTACCTGTATTGGTTGTTTCAGGAAGATACTGCTCTATCCTAAGGGAAAAGATTCTAGAATGGGCACCCATCTTTCTCTGTACTTGGCTTTGGATTTGGAAACCCTCCCTGCTGGCTGCACACTATGTGTGGATTACACCTTGCGCATTGTGGATCAAGTAAAGGATAGGCAGCTAGACCTTCTTGGTAAAGGTAAGAACACAGAATGATCTTTTTGCTGGTTTAACACTACAACCCCACAAGTTTGCCTGGAAGGATTATGCATCAGAGGAGATTCTTGGATCCCCCCCCCCCCCCCCTTTCTGTCAATGAAAAAAAATGTTCAGATTGTTTCTTATTCTTGCAGCTAAACACTGGTTTGGTGCCTCAAGCTCAGAAAGTGGGTGGAAAAGATTTGTTTCCCTGGATTATATTTATCAGTCAAACCATGCCTATGTTATTCAGGACATTTGCATGATTGAAGCAGAGGTCATTGTACTTGGAATTGGTTCTGCATTTTAGTTATAATTTTATTTTTTATTTTCAATCAGAAATATAATGAAATATCATGTCAAGAATTTCATCGATTTTATTACTGGCAAGGGTGATTTTAAACACTTTTGCTGTTTTTTTTTTTTTTTTTTTTTTTAATAACCAAAAAGACCTTTCAAAATATTTTGTATTTATTAATTCCCAAAAAAAAATTCGTGCCTAAAAAAGCTCAAAATTTAACGCTCACTTACTCAAGACCAGCAACCCAATGTTCTAAGATGTTAGAGATGCAAAAGATATCATAGATTAATTAATTATTATTATTATTTAATTTGTAAACTTGTAAGATAAAATCTTCAATTCCAAAAATCCCATATGTGCTAAGATGAGTCAGATGACACTGTTTTGGTAACTGTCTTCTATGGTCACTGAAGTTTTAGGCCAACTTCAACTTCAAGAAATTAGGGTAATGAAAAGAGCGAGAGACTATTGATCCTTTTTTCCCAGTCCGTAATGAAAAGAGAGAGATAGGCAATGGAAAAAAAAGAAAAAACTTAAACTCGTTTATCGGATATTATAATTAGTCACACGCTATACCGAGATGAAGAGGACAAGATAGTGAATCATTTGACACGGTGATGAATCATATGATATGGTGAAAACCTGTTTTACACCACTAAATAGATGTGCATGTACCGCCCAAAAAGCGAGTGCACGTGGAACATTGCTGAAAGCGTCTATATGAAGTGTTTATAGTGTTCTAAAAAAAAAAAAATTAATTATTCATACATTTATGGACCTATTTATATTTATAAAAAAATCAGGGGGTGAAAAACATCAAATACCTGTGGTTCCAAGTATTAATTTTTGTTGTTTTCGAGAGCTATTTTTATAGTTTTACTGTGTATAAATTCAAAAATATCATTCATGTCCCATAGAAAATTCTAAACTACCCCGGTCCTATTAATCTTAGTTTGTCATTTTCAGAAGATATTTTTATAGTTTTACTGTGCAACAAATCTAGAAAGATCATTCATATTCCATTGAAAATTTAAAAATATTTCTGGTCCTGAGAGTTAAAAATTCATGTATTAAGGGATAAAATTATAATTTTACTGTTAGAATCCATAATAAATTGTGTTTAGATGAGCATTAAAAAATTCTACACTTAAAAGGGCAACGCAGTTTATATATATTTATAATAATAATTATAATAATATAATATATATTGTAATTATAGACCAAAAGAGGAGAAAACAAAGGGACAGAATGGGCGACACATGTGCAGTATGCGTGGAGCCATTCTAGCGGGTCGCCTTTGGAGCTTGCCGTCACCAAGAAGTTTGCTCCCCCTGCGTTGCTCGCCTCCGCTTTGTACGCAGTGATCACCGTTGCTTCACTTGCAAGATTTAGCCCTCTTGTCTTTGACCCTAGAGTAAGTGAGATTTTCTGCATGCGCAACTTCGATTTTAATTACTTTGATTAACTTTTTTTTTAGTTAATTTTAAGGGCTAATCTCTTGGATTTTTCCATGCTGTGGTTAGGGTATTTGACGAGAGCCATAAATGACTTCCTCCATATTTCCAGATCACCCTTCTGAGTGTCAGTTACTGGTTTCATAAGGGAAAGCAAGCTTATTTTGATGATTTCAACCAGTACAAGATGATGGAGGCAATGTGTGGACTTTCTTGTACAGCTTGTGAATTTTAGAATGAAGTAAAGACTGCCGAGAGGAGTTTGTAGTTATGTGTTGCAGATTTGACCAGCCATTTGTTTTCCCATAATAAATTATTCGTGTGTAAGCTATGCTTGGAAGGAATCAAGGAATGTTGAAGCGTAAGTTTCCCTCAAGCACCCCATCGTTAGCAAACATGGAAGGGATCCAAACGGCGAAAAAGCCTTCGGTGGAGCCTGCTCTAGAATTTGACGGAGACAGATACAATACTTTCATATGTATGTCTAGAGTATTCTGCCTGGGTCCATTTGGCAATTTGTTTTGTGTCATCTTTTCCTTGATCCTGCTAGACTCTGACCTGATTCAACAAAGCAGAAAGAAATTGCAAACTACAATGTCCGTTCACCGAGAAATTGTTCCGATGAGAAAAGGACGAAACAATTTTTCATGTTCCAAGAAGGGCAAGCAAGGAGAAATTTGCAGTGGATGCAGATCAGAAAAGCATCCATAGAAAGCAATACGGTTCGGCAGTGAAATTGCAGTTAAGCACCACTAGTCTAGTAAAGATTTTCATGCAGATTCAAAGACATTCCACTGGACTGTCAGAATGTAATCAATTGACATCAGTTCGGTGATGGTCTGGTAGCATGGTAGAGATGAAATTGTTGAATCATATTCAAAATTGTTCGGTCGAAATGAAGGGGTGGCATTGTCCCAGAGCCAAGGAAACGACGATGTTTGCAGCCAGCAGATGTTCCGTTTTCCAGAGTTTTAAACCCCGATTTCGTTACCAAAAGATATTTTTGATGTTGTAAATTGCTATCTCTAATGCGACACGCTTATTCTTGGTGATATCGGCGTGTGTTTGTTAGGAGCCTGATTATGAACTAGTTTAAGTGCTATAAATTGTGATAATTGTTTGTAATTGAATTGTTGATATCTGACAATTGAAGGAGCCAGTAACCTCCATAAAGATATTTGATCTTAGTTCAGAAAAATATATACTTCATTCATCCATGGCTGAGCCATAAATAGACATAAGGAAATAACTACCCACTCACTTAATTAACTCCCCACTCACGTAACCCTCCCATTACAGAATTAATTGATTATGAAATTAAATATGGAAACGTAAACCCCCCATTACAGACTTAAATGCATAATTAAAAGTACTGGTCCTTGTACTGAAATAAAGATAATTGCATCTGGCCCCCTACAACAATTAACAATTGTTTTCGGGGCCCCCTCTTTATAAGGAAAAATCCCTAATTGAGTTTTTTTATTTCTGGGCGTGTAACAGTGTTAACTGCAATTTTCTTGGTTACCAAACCGTGTTTGGATTTCCACTAGCGAAAGTTGTGGACATGATGATATTTACGTTAATGCAGTTTCCATACAAATCGTAAAGTAGAAGGTAACATTGGTCACAGGAATAGCCACAGCCCATCCGTTCGGCCATAGAAGTCTAAATGAAGGTTCAATAAACTATGCACTTTACTGTACGTCATATAATTTAGACAAGGAATCACATGAACACTTATTTACATGAGTCTGGCTTTGAGCCATACAGGCATGTCTACAGAGAATTATTTGATACTTGCAAAGAAAGAAATGAAGTATTCAGGAGAAAGGATGATACAAGCTTAGCCAAAGGTTTTTTCGCTGCTGTAGCACATGTAAAGAAATCCGTCATCTTCCTTGTAAGATTCATAGATAGAATCCATTTGACTTGCTGTAAATAAATAGCTCGAGTTAGCAAGTTCCTATGAGAAGGCTGTGTATAAGTTACAATGTCGAGATCAATCAAATGTTTTATTTTACCCGTTTGAGGCAATGTGTTCTTCACAAATATGAACAGAGCCTTCCCGGGAGTTAGCTCTAGCCTACTACTTAAAATGTGGATGAATTGCCCGATAGTCATGTCTCGGGGAACCAAGTATCTGCAAAAAAACAAGAAAAATAAAGATTGGAATCTTACATACAACAATATACTGGCTAAAAACTTGGTTACGGACTTAAGGAATCTGAGGCTCAAATAGTGTCACCCGGACTGGAAATCAGAACATGGGTATATGTAAGATTAACATGGCAGTGATAATTTTATCCCTTTCTTTTATTTATTTATTTTCAGTTTTAACAACTGGACTTTTTTTTATACTGCAAAGAGGAGAGATAGACATACTTTCTCTTTTCCATTTCTGGCATGTCCGTTCTTGAATATCTTTCAATAATCACCTAAAACTCAGAAAATACTGATGAGTTGCGATGGGTTTTTTAAAAAATAAAATAAATAAATAAGACTTCAAGATTGATGTTTCTATTTAAATTACACTGGTGAAGTGGAATTTTGCCTAGCTTGCCCAGCAATCATGCTTTGGCTTAGTTTGCAAGGTTAGGTAACTTGCATAGGGTACATCATTCTGGCCAGAATTTTAAAAATACTTCTTTTGCACTAGACATTTAAAACCAACAATTGATTCCCTTAAGACAGCAGCAAGCTTAGCTATGAAAAAATCATCATCAACTCTTGAAACAACAAATTACAATCAAGAAAACATATTTTTCCACAGGAAACATCAATATAAGCAGAAAAACTTGCACATCCAGATCAAAATGAGGAATTTCCGGCTATCTTGGAATTTTCAGGTTTCTTTTCAGATTCCAATTGCATGATCTTTTCTTTCTTTCGTGGGGTTAACTGTGATTCACCAGGACTAGACCCGCCCCTCCCAGATCAGGACTTGGGCTACACATTCAAATTGTCAAATAAGACAGGACCCCAGAAACTACTCGGATAAAAAAGAAGCAGATGTACCACTAAATTATCAATAATAAAATTGAACTGACAGCATGAAAACCAGAGAAACAATTACATAAACCAATCAAAATGACAGATCAAAATCAAAGGAATACAAACAACATGATAGAACGAGAGAGAAAACTTACAGGAACTCTATCTGGGTATTTGACAATGATATTCTTTGATTCTCCAAGTCTATCATCTATTTCACCACAAACAGACACAGGTCAAAATCACCCTGTACGAAACCAACAAAATATATATGAACTTTGACAAACAAAAAAAGGGGAAAAAAAACTGACCAAATGTGAATTCCTGCTTAAAAGACTTGACCTTTCCCATGGATTTCTTTTTCGAAAGACAAAGGAGGTGGAGTGTTGGTGGTGGAATTGTAATCAGAGTTCCAAGACAGCTAGAAATAGTTGTGGAAGTTAGTAGCTGTTATTTGTGAAAAAGACACGTAAGATGTCGTCGATTGACAAAGCGCACGGCAAGGCAACTACTTGTTATGACATTGTTTCTGGGACGGTGGCAATGGTCGGGCCTTCATAACTTGGGTCTACCTACGCTGAATCAAGCCCAGACTATTATGCTTGGATAGGCCAGGCTTGGGCCTTCTTCTTCTTGAAATTCCATGGTCCAGTGCACGTCCCACCTTCCTCTAGGGACTGGTTTACATCGTAAATTGTAAATGAATTCGATTTTTCATCTTGTTGATTTTGATTTAAGAGAAAATCATTATCTGGGATTCGATCTCTAGAGAAGATGGCGAGTTCAATTTTTTATATGTAAATACATTAGTTTGCTTGGATATAAATAAATTATTTAAAATATAAATTAATAAATAAAAAATAGTCTTAGAAATAGCTTCATAATGCTTTTATATAATTGATGATTCGAAAGTCGTATTTCACCTGGGGGAAAAAATCCGAATAGAAGGTAAATAAATGTGTGTTCGAAAATCATTTTTGCTTCTTGAAGATTGGATCTTCATTATCGAACTAAATTAAAATTAGTCTTTGTAATTTGCATAATAAGTTGATTATTGTCTCTAATTGTTTTTAAAAATAACAAATTATTCCTTGTACTTTAAAACTTATTCGGAACTTGTGTATTTTCGTTTTTTCATATTTTTTAATTTATTTTAAGAAGAATAAAAAAGGAGATAAATAAATAGCATGGAAAGATTGATAAGAGAAATAATATGTTATTTTTTTAAAAAAATAATAATAAATTAAACATTTCAACAGCAATAAAAATAAAAATAAAAATATATTTTTGAGAATTAAAATAATATCTAATATATATTGCAAAGCTAAAATTACCAATTACCAATTTACTCTTTACTATTTGTTAGCTCATCAATATCAAATTAAATACAGATAACTATATAAGGGTTTGTATGCAGTGAAGGTATGATTGATTTTTTTTAAAAAAATATTTTTAAATTTAAAAAATATCCATTTTTTTAAAAAAAAAAACATAATTAACTGCGAACACTAGTAAAAAGACACTGGCTATGCATGAAATTTTACGTGTTTGGTTATATTCCTTGAATTGGGTATCAATATCAAGGTTGTCGAATCTATTTTGATTGGTATTTTTTTTTTAATTTAAATGAAATGTTTTGGTTTAAAAGTATTTTGATATTTGTTTTGGGATTGTATTGTGAAATATATTGATTTAACAAAAAAAAATAGTTCAAATAAAAAATAAACAATATTTAGAATTGTGCAGTTTAATTTAAAAAACAAGTAAAAAAATAAGAGTTTAACTGATACAACTCGATCAACTTGATGAGTTTAAATATAACATGAAAAATTAATAAAAATATAGTTTAGTAAAAAAAATCAAGTTGACATCTTAAAAAAATATTGAAATGATGATATATTGGATCATTTTGGATGAACCTGAGTTAACATTTTAAATATGTGATATGCATTACACGACTATGATATTCTTAAATAAAGCAAATCAAGGAAAATTATAGAGTTTAATTTATAAAAAACTTGTTGTTGAATAATGAAACCGAGAAAAATTTAATCTAAAAAAATACAATAAAATAATTTTTCTTAACAAAATTATGAATCTGAATGACGTTATAAGAATGTTATAATCAATATAGTAATGTCATTATATTTTCTGATTGTTCTAAATTTTAATATAACATATATAAATATGTCAAGAGATTTCTTATAAAATTTTATTTTAATCTAACAATCAAATTAAGAGATATTAAGTGGAATTTGAATGAAATTTAATGGAGTAAAACAAGATTTTAAGTGAAATAAAATTTGTTTTATTTTTTATATTTTTTTAATTAAAATAAAATATACCAGTTATTTCGAATAAAAAAACAAAATTAACGAGCACAGCTGCACGTGGATTTTTTTTAATTGCTTTTCTGGGGTTGGCAGATTAGTAGGTGAGTGATTGGACGTGGCATCCAGACTTCGATTCAAGCTCACCAACCCCCCCCCCCCCCCCCACCAAGAAATTTCAGACAAATTCTTTCTCGATTAGATTTATATTGCATGTTTAACATCCGGACATTTGATTCTTATTCGCAGGTAGACTTGTCATGTAGATACAATTTTGAGCATTGCTTCTGATTAATATAAAGAATAATGATTAGATTTAATATAAAATCAGATGAAATCAAATGACGAAGAAAAGAATATATATAAAAAGGATAAAAAAAAACAACAAGGACCAAATTGCATACAAATAGCAGATAAATTGACACCCTTCTATTCATGCAAGGAGAAAAGAGAAAAGAAAGAAAGCAAGGAGAAAAGGTGTTTCGAAACTCAACAACCACACCACCATGTACACATGGCACATAAATAAAATCATGACACAAATACTTTTCAACGATATCATAGAAGACGGTGTTTAGAGAGAAGAAAATGTCTTGTGTTGTCCAGATGGTGCGGGTCAACCATTCTTTACTCTCAAATAATATTCATATTTATTAAAAAAATGAAAGCACCCCAAGTAATTGCTTAAAAAACAATTTGAAATATTTTGATAATGCATTTTTATACTATTCTTTTAAAATATAAAAGATCAAACTATACAAAATCAAATTTTAGTAAAATGACTTTTAAGTGTGATAAAATATTTACGTTGTGTGTGTATACATACATATTTAAAATAATAAACTCGTTCTCAACTAATTTTGTTACGACAAGTCAACGCAATTCATTATTTTTCTTGATAGAAAAATAAAATGATAATTATTGCGATGAATAGTAATATACATCAGTTGGTGCGCGGTAGATTCACCACGATTTCTTAGAAAACGAGGATATCTTCTAACTTCACAAACTCGCGAGAAACAGCAAAAATAGGGGAGAAATCGGGCTCAACGGTCAAAATAGAATAGCCCCGGAGTCACTTGTTTCAATGATAAAAAAAAGTCCAAGTGGTGGTCCACCCACCCTTACGACAGCCTGGGGTTGGTGTGGCACACGTGTAAACTCTTTTTTTTTTTGCCTTATTTAATATCGAAGACGTGTAACTTTTTGCAACAACTTCGACTCGTCCTATTTTTGTTTATTGACAGCCTACTACCAACAACGTGCGTGAAATTCAGATTTTGCCCTCTGACTGTAAAGATCTAGCTAAAAGGGTCCCTATTGTTTATATTCAATCAAATAATGTCTTTTACTCGTATTTCACCAGTAATTTTCACCATTGCATGGATAACAATGAGGTCTATAGATAGCTAGCAAGATTGGGATGGAGGGACTCGATCAATCCAAAAAGCGAGCAGAATCCATGGCTGTTCTTCCCAGATATTTTTATAAAATCTTAATGTCATTTCTAAGGTTTGTTTTATTTAAACCCTACAAAGAATCAACAAAAACGATGCTAGATTTCTTCATTTAATCAGCTAAAATGTTTAGGTAAGTCCAGCGGAGAGAGGTATCAGTGGAGCCAGATCTAAATTTTGAATTTTTTTGTTGTTTTTGTTATTTTTTCATCTCCAACGGGAAGAGCTAAATGAACAGTCAAAATGACTTCTCCATCTTGCAGAGTTATTCTTACAATTTTCACCTGCAGAGTCAAAACAAAATATGACCGTTGTAATTTTACAGTTGCATTATCCAAATTAAAACACACATCAATGCAGCAACACAACATCCAACAGTAACCAATCAACACAGCGTCAATAAATTGAACAATTTGAACAATTCAAAAAACACAGTAAAGAGCAATATTTTTTAGCCAATCAGAACAAGAAAAAACATAGCAAATACCTTCATCAAAATCCAAATGAGCAGACTGCATTTTCGATAATGGTGGTGGTGGTGGTGGAGAAAGAGGGGAGAGAAAGATGACACAACAGAGAGAGAGAGAGAGAGAGAGAGAGAGATGAAGGCAGCGAAAAAGAAGAAGAAGAAGAGGACGAGGAGATGAGGAGGAAAAGAATAGTGGCACAAGAGGGAGGTGGGCGAGCAGGCAAGCGACGACAAAAGCAAAGATATAAAGAGAGATGAGATTAGGGTAACAAAGGGTGGGGGGCTTGGCCTTTTATACTGGGGGGTTATAATAATAATAATAATAGAGTAGGGTTATATGGAGAGTTTATAATAATAATAATAATAATAATAATAATAATATAGTAAGTTTATACGGGGGGTTAATAATTATTATTATTTAGCTTAAAAATAGTTAGCATATAAAAATAATTTTAAAAAAATCTTATTAATTTAAGACAGTAAATAATATTAATTAACTTCAAATACAATAATAATAAAAAAAAACATACAATAAGTAGCTTATATTTCAAATCTCAAATATTGTGGGTCTTTTAATTATATATTTTTTTTAATTTAAATATAATTAAAAAAATAATTTCTTTGTTGGAAGGTTTTTCAAAAGAAATTATTTAATTATGTAACTTACACCTATTAATTATATAATTAATTACATAATTAAACTATATATAAAATAATTGAATTTTATTTAAAATAAAATAAAAAAATAGCTCTCTAAAATGACTTTTACCATTGAAGAACACATCAATAAAAAAGCTCTAAACACACTATTTAAGAAGCTATTTTTATGACTTGACTCTCTAAAATAGCTATTGCCATTGGACTTGCCCTTATAGCTGTGCATTGCAGAGAATAGGATATTATTAAATCAATGTTCAAACACGAGGGACCATAAGTGATTTATCTCTTTCCGCCGACGATGTCTGTCTATCAAAGATGGGCAAACGCGTGAACCGGGACTAACAAGGGCTGAGATCAAACACAGTATCTCCACCAATCAGCCATTGGATCCAGCAAACAGCGTGTCAATGACAATTAAATGAATGAATATAGTCCAAATGACGTTTTCGGGGCCCACGCTACACTTGCCTATAAATTAGCAACCCCGCCCCTGGTTGTGAACTCGCATAGCTAAGCTTGACAAGAAGAGGAAACCCCATATTCTCTCAAGCAGCATCGACAACTACTCTCTTTCTCCACATCTTTTCTCTCGAGGTTGGTAGCTTGTCTTTCTAGTCAATGGGCCTCTGGATTCTTTCATGTCTGTTCTTTGGTTATTGGATCTGAATATTTTCGTGGGTTTGATTCAATGCTATTATGGTTAGCTCTGGGGAATTTATAAGTTTTAGTTGCACTTGTCATGTTCACGCTTATTATTATTTCCAATTCTAGATCCGTTGTTGTTCTTGTGATCCTCTGTTGTTAATGGTGAATCTTTTTTAGATCTGATTAATTTCATGGGAGAATGCTTCTCTTAATGAACTTAGATCTAAGTAATTCATGTTATGTGGCGGGTGCTGGCTGGTTTAGCTTGTCGGGATCAATCCTGTATTCCGTGGAGTAGAGGGATTTTACGAGGGCTAGTTATGCTTGAGGACTAACGAGACTTCAAATTAATTGAAAATAAATTGATTTTTTTGTGTGTGTGGTGTGTTTTGGGGAATTTAATGATGAGATTTTTGTATGCTACGTGCAGCTTGGAAGAAATGGCAGAGACTTTCCTATTCACATCCGAATCAGTGAATGAGGGACACCCAGACAAGCTCTGTGACCAGATCTCTGATGCCGTACTCGATGCTTGCTTGGCGCAAGACCCTGACAGCAAGGTGGCATGCGAGACTTGCACTAAGACCAACATGGTCATGGTTTTTGGCGAGATCACCACCAAAGCTAATGTAGATTACGAGAAGATTGTGCGTGATACTTGCAGAAACATTGGATTCACATCTGATGATGTGGGTCTTGATGCCGACAAATGCAAGGTTCTAGTTAACATTGAGCAACAAAGTCCTGATATAGCCCAGGGTGTACATGGTCATTTCTCCAAGAGACCGGAAGAGATTGGTGCTGGTGATCAAGGCCATATGTTTGGCTATGCCACTGACGAGACCCCTGAATTGATGCCTTTGAGCCACGTTTTGGCTACCAAGCTCGGTGCTCGCCTCACTGAGGTTCGCAAAAATGGAACTTGCGCATGGCTGAGGCCAGATGGAAAAACCCAAGTTACTGTTGAGTACTACAAAGAAAATGGAGCCATGGTTCCTGTCCGCGTTCACACTGTTCTCATTTCTACTCAACATGACGAGACTGTGACAAACGATGAGATTGCGGCTGATCTCAAGGAGCATGTCATCAAGCCCGTGATCCCTGAAAAGTACTTGGATGAGAAGACTATCTTCCATCTTAACCCTTCTGGCCGTTTTGTCATTGGTGGCCCTCATGGTGATGCTGGTCTCACTGGGCGTAAGATCATTATAGACACTTACGGTGGATGGGGTGCTCATGGTGGTGGTGCCTTCTCTGGAAAGGACCCAACCAAGGTGGATAGGAGTGGAGCATACATCGTCAGGCAAGCCGCCAAGAGTATTGTTGCCAGTGGGCTTGCTAGGAGGTGCATTGTTCAGGTCTCCTATGCCATTGGTGTTCCTGAGCCCTTGTCAGTATTTGTAGACTCTTATGGTACTGGAAAGATTCCTGACAAGGAGATCCTTCAGATCGTGAAGGAGAGCTTTGATTTCAGACCTGGTATGATTTCCATCGACCTTGATCTCAAGAGAGGTGGCAATAACAGGTTCTTGAAGACTGCAGCATATGGACACTTTGGCAGAGATGACCCTGACTTCACATGGGAGGTGGTGAAGCCCCTCAAGTGGGACAATAAGGTCCAAGCTTAAGGTTTCTATACCAGTTTCGAATGCCTGAATATTTTGCCTATTAGCTACAACTCTCTATCATGGGAGTTTGCCTATTGCCTTTTAGCGTGTCTTCGTTTATGTGCTCTTTTGAAAATTGCTGTTAGACTGTTACCTGAAGAAAAAACAAGTTGAAAAAAGAGGTATTTCTCATATGTTTCTGTTACTGCTGCGTAGATAAGAGCTAATAATGATGTATGTAAGGAAGTGGGAACGGGAGCAGAGTTGCAATATATGATTTTTTTAGCCATTCAATACAATGTTTACTTGCTGCTTTTTTTGAATCTGGCTGGTGACAAGTCTTCTTGTCCAGTAATAATATGCCTGAATGCTAGTCTCATTGGAAACTGATATGCTGTGACTACTTGTATGGTGCGACCTTTCACCTGACAGCATCTGTGCACGAACATGTGTTGGTGATTGGTGAAAGAATGCCTCTCCGTTTTGTGGATGCTTAATTTGCTTTGATGAGTAGTTGTCCTTGTCGTTGACGAGGTTGTGGATGTGAGCATATTCGTAGCTTCAGTTTAGAACCAAGTGAAACAGTTCTGATTAGTTGTTTTGTTTGTTGGGTTTTCTTGGGACCAA
Source organism: Salix dunnii (assembly GCA_015731905.1). Classification (NCBI taxonomy): domain Eukaryota; kingdom Viridiplantae; phylum Streptophyta; class Magnoliopsida; order Malpighiales; family Salicaceae; genus Salix; species Salix dunnii. The sequence continues at coordinate 5,814,169 of CM027666.1, read as the reverse complement.
TGCTTATAGATGTTTGCAGTGCCACATTGTTGTTTGCCTCGATGACTGGTAGTTCTAGTACAGAGTGCAGCTTTAAATAGGGTCAACTAGACAATGTCTCCAAAGTCGTGTAGCATTTATAAGGGAGCAAATTGTATTGAGTTTTCCTAATGTTTCTGATGATTCTGTTGGTCCCTCTGGTTTTGCAAAACCATCAAGTGACTCGTGAGTTAGTCACTTGATTAATGCTCACTATTATTATTCTTTTAATTTCTAAATTGCCTTCTTTGAAAATTCATATTTAATAATCTATGGCAGGCGAGTGCAAATATTTGATTACAAATGACGAATATTATGGACAAAAACAAAAGTTTAATCGATAGAAAGATTCCAGTTATAACAAATATGAAAGCATCGAGACTCAACTTTGGTTTTTTTTAAATAAGTGATTACTAATTATTTCAGTCACAACATGGGGGTTGGTTAGTAATTTACTTTTTGAAAAATCAACCACACATGACTGTCATTGGCCTGGGCTGTCTCGGGCAAACTTACAGGCACAGGAGCTTGTTTCGTCCTGGACAGTCAAGTCTCCTTTCAGTAATTTAGGATTTTGCACAATTAAGAGTCACCTCTGGTTTCAAATTTTAATATTCGTAAAGGAAACTAGTGTTCATCCGTTGCCCTTGTCTACCGAGGAACATGGAATTTTTGAATCAAAACTCGAAAGCTTAAAGCACAAACAATTGCTGTTTGCATCTGTCTTTGCGTTATATAACTTGTCGCTTAATTTGAATACGACCAAGGTGGCTACTAATGAATGAAAACCAGTTGGATAGCAGAAGAATTTTCACCTCAATTGTTATCCGGAACTCAAACGTGATTACACTTGCTTAAAATTTACCAAAACTGCACATGTCCTCTAAACTCTAGTGGATGCTAAGCCACAGTGAGACAGATGCTAGCCAAACTCATCCTTTCAACAGCGGCACTTTTCTTGAGATGAGATGTCTCGCCGACCGGAAGTGTATAAGCCGAAAAGTACAGTCCGTCGCTCTCCGTTCTTCTGATTTCAGGTTGAAGGCCTTGTGAATTTCCACTTGTCAGAGGAAGAGTATTTTTGTTATGCTGCTACTCAACAACAACAATTGTCTCGGAAAATGGCGTCCACTGGTAGCAAGATTTATGAAAATGCCACACTCAATGTAGCAATGCAATGCACATGCTCCTCGTCTCATACAAAATAAACTCTTATACTATCATTAAACTTTTGAACAACTTGAGAAGCTTTTATGTGAGTTGATTTAGCATAAAAGACGGGTTTTTTTTCTTCACTTTTACTTGTGTTTCATTTATTTAGCAAATATCAAGTTTTATTTGTTATAACATAAATATATTAACATATCAACAATTCATGTATCCAATGACATCCATTATGTGAATTTAACAAGGGATAAAGTAAAAGCATAGAAAATCACACACTTGATATATTAAAAAAGCATGTTGTCTTTTAAAAAAAAATTGAAAATTTTTATTTTTTTTATATTAAATTATTTTTTTAATGTTTTAACATCATTTTCATCTCCTGATATCAAAAATAATTTTTTAAAAATAAAAAAAATATTATTTTGATGTATATCTGAAAAAAATACTTTAAAAAACAATTTTAACTATATTTTCAAATAGTCACAAAATATCCACTTTTGATGCATTAAAAGAAAATACAATATTTTTTGGACACTGAAAACTTTAAAGGGTGAGCTAGGGTAAAGTTTCAAATCTCACTGATTCTTTTTTTAAATCTCACTGCCTCCTTTTTAGATTTAGGTTTGAATATATTTTTTTAGGATCATATTTTTTAGTGCAAGAAATTAGTGATTTAAATTGTGTTTTGTGAGAAATTTTTGTGAAAATAGACACGGAAATAAAAAAAAATTGAGTGGAGGGAACAATCCATTCCAGTCACGACATTTGCTATGAGAGGAAACAGAGTGATAAGGAAACTAAAGATTCCTGGAGAAATAAGGCAGCATATCCTCACAATGTCAGCTACAATATTGCCTCTACTAATGGCGATATGTTAGGCGATAAAAGATATTTGTTAAAATAAAATAAAAGGTAGAGAACAATCCAAAACTGTACAAAAATGTCTCCAATACAAGGTAAGACAACGAACCAACAAAACACAATCCTGCGGACAACTAGACAAGGTTAACATGAGAGGACCTGTGAATGTACATGTTGAAATTAAGAGACCGTGGAGGTTTGTTTGGTGGTAAAGATCGAAGAGTGAACGCAGGGATGAACGACTGGTGTGTGTCCGAGGAGAAGGGAAGGGTGGCTGGAGTGGGTGTGGTGGTTCCCTGGCGGCTAGGAGAAGAAAGAAGAGGAAGAAGAAGGTCATTGAATTGGTCATATTAACTTTTATATCCTGCAGAGATGGTCAGAAGAAGTCATTGAAACAAATGAACTTGATGACATTAAGTTCTCCGTAGTAGGAACTCCATGTTGAAGTGGCCCTTCTACTGCACAGTGTAAAAGGTTAAGTATAGCAGTGGAGCTTGTTTCAAATCAATCAATAATATCTATTGATGCACAAACATCAGGTTTACATATACTAATTAAAGCAGCTGCAACTGTCATGCGTGCGAAGAAGAAAGTAGTTGCCACAGAAAGAACAGCCATTCATCAGCCGAGCATTGGTGTCTCTGCGGCTTTGATGAGGTAGTACGAGTAGTGCTGTTCTTACTGGTAGCTTTTGGATCCATGTCTATATATAGTTAATGCAACTAGAATTTAAGGAGGAGCTAGCCTGATTTACATGTCTTCACTGCTGCACTGGGTATTTCAAGTTCGCCAGAGGTCAAAGAAACTATAATCCTGCAAACATGGATGTTGGAGGTTACTTCTGCGTCAATGGAATCAAAACTTGGATTAGTTGAATGAATGCCTTCAAAGCTGCAGAAAATCAGGAGGGTTGCCGAGAAGAAGATTAGCTGGAGGATTTCTACTTGATGACCAAGTCTTTAGCAATGAATTCTGTTATTATTTTGTCTTGTTATTAATCAGTAGATTTGTTGTTTTTTTCTTGAATAAAAACTCTGTTTAAAAGAGTTATGCAATCAATAAAATAGTTTCTTCCACACAACTTGTCTTTCATTATGTTTTGTTCTGCACAATCTGTTACATGCTTTTTAACTCTGGTCCATGCAGATTGTTGTTCCTGATTTACCTGCAAATCCAGTGGTTGTTTTTAACTAAAGATTCATAAAGAAAAGAAGACAATGAAGTCCAAAACTCTTATATGTTGTTGTGTCATATACAATATTCACAAGATCATAAATTTGGAGTATGCATAAAAGGAATACTAGGGTAATGATAGAACTAAGAAAAAGATTGATGAGACACGAGGAATCTGTGCAGAGGGCTTTTCAAGCAAGGCCTCAACACAGGAGTAAGAAAACACAAAAGGCTCAAAATTGTATCTTCCACACAACTTGTCTTTCTTCAAGTTTTGTTCTGCACAATCTGTTACATGCTTTAACAGATTAGATTTCGCAGAACTTTACAAGGTGTATCCTCTGTACCTGTAAGTATATATTTCATTTCCATTTCCAGGAAAGCAAAACTTCATGGAAATCTTTGCTAGCAGATTTTGTTTCCCAGAATTTCTTACATGATATGCACCCATCATGCAGTTAGAGGATTATTAAAATAATCAGAACTTCAATTGTAGGCTCTGAATTAATCCTAAGCGTCATTTTATTCCCTGATTATAGGGAGACATCTGAGTTAGTCCAACAGTTGAGTAAACCTCCACCACGTTCAAGAGACCAGTAGTTTTCCACGGAGTAGATGGGAACAGTTTCCAGCATGCTTGTGAAAGCAACACTTGTCCTATTGGAGAAGTCCTGTGTGCAGCTTGGCATGATTCATTTTCATGATCGTTTCATCGCTGTTGTTTGGAATAGACTTTTGGCAGAAGGGAAGGAAATGTTAGGCCATCTTTCCATTCAACTTAAAACAGAAAAGCAGTATAAATTTAAGAGTTTGTGAATTCTCTTTCCTTTGTTCTTGTAACTCAGGTTCAACATCACTGCCATCAACTCGAAAGTGTTACTTACTTTTTATATTAAAAGGGACTTGATTTGCTGTCATAATGTTCCATATATATGATAATACAAGTAATCCTTCTGAATTCTGCAGGTTTTACTATTAAAATACTGTACGTACAATTTGGATACTGCTGTATTAAATTAGAAATTTGTAACTATACAATTTATGTGCAGAAAATTCGCAAGTGGTGGATTTGGTGGTATTACCTCTGCCACACATCATGATCCCTGAATGATTTTCTCACGTCACAATAAGGAGACATTTGCAAGGAAATCTTCATATTTGAGGAGTTCAAGAAAGTTCTTTTCTGCAAGATTAGTATGTCTTTCAACATGATCAATTGAGCACTGTGGCTGTTCTTGTCGTTTTCCCAGTTGCTTTCGCATTTTTAACCGCATATTGCATCAGGAAATTAACTTTTAAGAGGTAATGAAAGAAGATCCAACCAAATATGTTCGACTCTCGAAGATTTTCATGCATAAGAAAATTACTTTGACAAGGATCATATCCGGACGAAACATGACGTGTGTGTAAATTTAAATTTAAATAATAAATAAAAATAAAATTTTCTTATTCATTCAACAATGAAAGTATAATATAAATGTATTAAAGATAGCCAATATCCTTCCCTCATGACATGGTCATCTATCTACGTGATACGTGGACCTGCAATGGATTTTTCATCACCATCGTACGCTCCGCCTTCTCAGACAAATCAACATCACCTCCATCCACAGACTTCCACTCAAATTTCAGAATCAAATTAGCCACATAATACTCCAAATGAAGCATTGCTAATTGGTAACCTGGACAGATTCTCCTCCCTGCACCAAACGGCATCATTTTAATCTCTCTACTCCCTGTGATATCAAATTCCTGCCCAATTCCATTATCATGATTCAGAAACCTTTCCGGCTTGAATGCCAGTGGATCTTCCCACACCTTTGGATCCCACCCCATCTCAGCAACCAGGAAATTGATGGCCGCGTTCTCTGGAATCAAATATTCATTATTAAAAACAACATCTTCCCTCACAGCATGTGGAACCAACAGACGTGCAGGAGGATGCCGCCTAAGGCCTTCTAAAATCACTGCTTTCAAATATGGCATCCTTTTCAGATCAGATTCGCTGACCACCTCCTGGTCTCCGTTCCCGACAACCCCTTTAATCTCCATGAATAACTTGTCTTGAATCTTTGGGTATTTGACCAGATTTGCCATGATCCATTCCAAGGCAGTAGTAGTTGTATCAGTGCCCGCATGTAGAAACTCGCTGCATAAATTAGAAATTTCCACCTCATCAAGTTTTCTTTTTTCATCAGGAAACTCCAGACCTAATAATGAATCAACATAAGATACAGCATGACGATGCTTAGTTTCCATTATATTCCTCTCTTCCTCTTGCAAATTCTTTCTTGCTCTTATCAATGAAATTGATAAATCTTGTTGGCATTTACGAAGCTGATAGAATTCCTCCCAGCGCCTATGCATCACGATCTTGGTCATTCTTGGCCATAAATTGAGTATATTAAACTTCTTGAAACTCAAAAAGGCTCGTCGTTGAACTTCCTCGATTTGTTTAATCTGGGTCTCATCAACATTATCACCAAAACACATCACGACTAACAGACAAAACATGGCATATTGAAGGTGCTCCCTAATACGGACAGGCTGAGCAGACTTTTCTTCGGATTCCAGGCGATTCATAAGGATTTGTAGCACCCACCGGCGAGAATGAGAGAAAGATTTCGCGCGGGAAGGGTGGAGAAAATTCTCAGTAAGGTTTCGCCGCAGGAGACGCCAGGTCGGACCATAAGAAGCAAGACTAACATTTCGCTGATTGCTGCTGACAATTTTTTGAGTGGCAGAAGCTGGTGGGCGATTAGCAAACACTGCGCCATTTTGGATTAAAGCCTTGTGGGCTAGGAACCGGTCGGCTATAAAGATGACAGGGCGGGAACCTAAGTAGATAGTTATAATTGGGCCTAACTTGGCATGGAGTGTATTCAGGATGGGGTGGTGGTCGGAGGAAGATATGCGGCCGCGCCACAAGAGGTTGCTGATCACTGGAATGCATCGGGGGCTTGGAGGGAGTTTATAGTGGGCGGGCTTCGAGTTGATAAAGTATCGGTTGAAAATGAATTTGAGGATGCTGGAGATGGAGATAGAGATGAGGATAGAGAAGAGGATGAGGAGCCAGTGATTCATGTTGATTCCGGGTAATTTATTCTCAATAGCAGCTAGTAATTTCATGTTGGGTACTTATAGAGTTAGCAACTAGGGCGGTGGCCGGGTACTCGCAGAGTGACTAGCTAGGATGTATTCTAGAATGCTTTTGCAAGATCATGTGCCACCTGTCAATTTATATTTCAGAGTAAGAAAGACAGTTAGGTTAAAATTGTTGTCTGTTGGTTGCCAATTCCTAATTACGTGTGATCTTGTCCCTCCCTCTCTCCACCTTCCCCCCCCGAAACTCAAGAGTCAAGATAGCAAATTCATTAGTGATGTATTGGTTTAATTGCGGCGCCGAAGACCATTATTTTTTTTAATATACAAAAAATATCCAGGTCTAGAGTAGTTTTATTTTATTTATTTTTTATTCACTTCTTATCTTATTCAAGTTTAGAATTAAAGAGGTTTGTTTATTTGGTGATGACTAGTTTTTTTTTCTTAAGTAATTCTGAAAATTAAATAATTTTATAATGTTTTGTAGTGTTATAGAAAAAATAATTTCTAGTGTTAAAATAATCTATTCATATTTATTAAAAAAAGTTAACCATGTCTATCAAATAAAAAAATATTGAAGGTGGATGAAATTAAAAAAAAATCATATATTATTTAAAATAAAATTAAAACAGTAAAAAAAAATATAAAAAGAAATAAATTGAAAGATCATGAAATTAAAAGAACAACAATTTCATAAATTATTCTAAATAAAATAATATGATGTGGTCTTTATATTTTATAATGGGGTCTACTCACTTTAAATCATGTCTTCTATTGTTACAATTGGAATCTTTATCTCATGGTATTTCATCGCAAGAAAACTAAATAGAATTTAATTAAAAATAAATAAATAGAAGGGCTGATTTTAGTCGGAGTCAAAAACTTCAATTCTTACAATTGTTTACATTGCATAACAATACCGTATCGGAGACCTGGCAAACGATACAAGTTTCAATAACACAATAAAAATAAATTAGTTTAGACTACATTATTGACCAGCTAAACTAACTGTGTGTTTAATATTATTTTTGTTTTGTTGGTTGAGATTTAAAAAAAAATATTTTTATAAAAAAATACTTTTAGTTACTGTTCATAATAAATATTGAAGTATTTGGTTAAAACTGTGGTTGAGTTTGAGATTAATAAAAAACAGTTTATGTATTTGGTTACCATGTTTTTCATATTACTGTCAACTTGTGAATATTTTAAATGGAATATGTATATATCATTTTTTAAATATTATAGATTTAATAATCATAAATAACATAATAACATAATGTAATTAATAATTCAAGTAAATTGAATATTTTTTTTATTTTTATCAATTATTTAAGATTTCAATTATAATTTTATTTGTTTTCTACATGTGATTCAAGATTACATGTCATTTTCTTTCTTGTTTTTATCAATTATTCAAAATCCCACTTTTATTATTTGTTTTTATCAATTACTCACACACACATATATAAACTTATATACATACCCCCATCGCTCCCCATCACCCCTTTCGTCGCTTCCCTCTTCTCCTTGTCAACCCCCTCGCTTCCTTCGCTGCTTCTCTCTTCTTCCCATCACCCCCTTCGCTTCTCTCTTCTTCTAAAGTCACCCGCTTCACTTTCCTCTTAAGTTCAGTGGCCGTTTAACGAGCAACGACACACAAAGAAAGAGCAACTAAAGTAGAATTGTTAGATTTTTTTTTTGTAAATGAAGATCTTTGCTCAGTAGCTCTTAACGGTTTATTGCTATCTTTGTTGATCTTAAGGGTTGTAGTGTCATAAATATTTCAACAGCTAAAATTTAATTTGTGTTCTGTTTGTGGGATGTTGGTAGGGAAATGAAAAGAATGCAGAGCAGATAATTTATGTTTCTTCTAAACAGTGGTTTGGAAGGTTTTTTTGTGGGTCCCATATCACTTGAATTTGTGGTTAGAGAATAACCAAATGCCAATCAACTAGCTTTTTTTTAAACCGCATATTGAATAGCAATATCAAACGTCCTCTGAGTATTGAAATGAAAAAAAAGTAAAAAATATATTTAAACATGATCAATGTCTTTTTTAATAAAAAAAATAATATGAGATTGAGTTGATGTAAATTGATAGAGATTTATAAATCTTAAACCAATCTAATATAAAAATTTCAAAATAATATATTTTTCAAATAATAGAATGGCAGTGTTTATTAAATTGGTGACTCGGATAATGATTAAGACAATCATATATAAAATAAATCAAATCAAATTATTAATCTAATTTTTCAATCAATCAATTATTGAATTATATTACTAAAATAACAATTAAAAATCAAATAAAAAATAATTCGAGTCAACCCAGATTATCTAACAAAATTTGCAACTCAATGTCATTAGACGAGGGCATCCTTATAGAAAATAAATCAAAATATATTATAAAACTTAATTTTTAATTAATTTAATGTTGAAGTATAAAAATAAATAAAATAAAAAGGTTTAAAAAATGATCTTAATCAAACGAGTTAATCTATTAAATCTTTGATACAATCTAACAAAATCAAAATAAGTTATAAAATCTAATTTTAAATCAATAAATGAAACATGAGGTTAAATTTTTAAATTTATAATTCGATTCGGTGATATTGATAATATTCGATTAAAAAATACAACGACTGTGGACACTATTCCCCTCGTCGATTACCCTTTGACAACGTCAACTCGCGGACAAATTGACAGTTGTCTCCACTGGTCTGAAATTATGGAAAGCAGATTCGTTATCTAGAAGGGTGGCGCCACCACAGCACTTATCAAGAAGGCCAATCAATATGTCACAAACCTCCTCTTGGAGAAATGATTGTCTCTCCTTCATCTTCTAGAAACGACATTGACAATTGAAAAACATTCAGGACACCACCATACGTTTAGGCTGCACAGTGGAATAATCTAGGTATTTACTGGTTGTTTGAAGTATATTTAATGTTGTTTTTTAAAATATTTTTGTTTAAAAATATATTAAAATATTTTTTTTTATTTTTTTAAAAAATATTTTTAATATTAGTACATGAAAATGATATAAAAATATTATTTTTAAATTTAAATTAAAAATAAAAATAATATAAAAAATTCTTAATTTTTTTCAAAAATATTTTTAAAATACAATACCAAATTGTGTTATCGATTTCATTATATGTTATGTGATAGTTAATATTGTGGTTATATTGTTGATAGTTTTAAGAACTATAAAATTATTTGAGGTAAATAAAAGCTGACCTGGATATTCAGGTTAATTAAAAAAAATTATGCAAACATTCAAGACTCGGTTTCTTCAATTAAATTTTGAGTATAAATATTTTTTTTACCGGCTGTGCATGTAAGTATACACAATTTTTTTTTCTATGTAATTAAATCTTATCTGTAAAAAATATATTTTATAAGTTCAAATGAACGATTAAAATTTTTATTATTATATAATTTTACAAAAAAAATATATTCCGACTAAAATTCGATATTTATTACGTAGATAACAACCTTTTTGTCATCACCTAATATATATATATATATATATATATATATATATATATTGATAATTAAACAGAAAAAACAAATAATGTTTATTTTCAACGAAAAAAAAAAACCAAATAATGTTTATTTTCAACGAATATATATATATATATATATATATATATATATATATATATATATATATATATATATAAACAGAAAAACCAAATAATGTTTATTTTCAACGAAAAAAACTGATGCATCAATTAGCCATGGACATCTATCTCCATGATTTACGAATCCGAGCATGAAATATCGGGGACAGCCGCTTATCCCCTCCTTGGCAGAGGAGGTTAAACTATGCATTTTAAGGTCATGTTTGGCTTTATAGTTTGTGTTTTTTTAAATTTATTTGAATTTTAAATTTTATTTTTTTAAATGTATTTTCTTTTTTAAAAACAATCTTTATAAAACTGGATGTATTACATGCTATCCATCGTCATCAACTGTCTAACCACAAGCCATTCTCCTCCTCGCCATGAAAGTAAGCATGTTCACCTCGAGACATGCTTTTTAAAATTACAAATTGACTCATCAAATCATATGAATTTTTTAGTTAACTTATTAAATTTTATTAATTAGAATAAAAAATTGATTTGAATAAAATCCGATAAAAAACAAGTAAAATCATATAAAATTATAAAATCAGATCAAATCAGTTTGATTTTATAATCTTTTAATTTTATTCAAAATCATTTCTGCCTTAACTTACCCCTGTCCCATCCCCCCTCCCTTTCTCTCTCCCAGCTAGCCCCCAAGCGCCTCCCCCCCTTTTTTCTTAAATAAAAAAATCAAAATACTAATATGATTTTATGATTTTTCCACCTACACGATTTTAGTTGTGATTTTATGATTTTTGTACAATAAATTTGAAGTACGATTTTACGATTCTGATTTTACAATCCATATTCAGAAACAACTTTTTATTCATGTCAAAATCATGATTTTTACAACCAAGCCTGAAGGATACATTAAAGGACAAATATGAATACAAAATTTACCTTCTTTGGAAGTTCAATTTCCCAATAAAATAAGTGAAAAGAGAAGCAATGACAATGGGAATGATGATAAGTACAAGGCCAACAACACCCAGGAAGTTTTGACGATACCCAAAGTAATCCTCTATAAAAGCTGAAGCAGTTCTGGTTTCGCCAAATGCTGATATTTCCATGTCCAGATCTCCATATTGCGAGGTGAACATACCCTCTAGTGCCCAAGACGTGGGACAGATATAATACAACCAAATCCACCACATTGGAATACGCTGCATGAAGCAGAAAGCACCATAATCGAGTCAGTTTTATGTATTTCAACATCTGTAGGAAAAGATAATCGTAGATGACAACTGATGGGTAACTTCATACATGTTAGACTGGCTGTAGCGATCCTAGAGCCAGACATGCATGATCTGTTAAGATATGCATTTTGACTTTCTGATATATTGAAGGAAATTGAATTCATCTAGGAAAATCTTGGAGAAAACATGAATCTAGCTCAAGAGTCGATGCCTTGAAAGGTTACCTTTTTCGGTACAATGAATCCAGAGAAAAAGTTCATTGTTGCGTATGCGATTGAGCATAAAATGATAGCCACTTGAGCATTTGGTGTCACTGATATGAGCAGCATCCCCAGGTAGTTGAAGCAAAGCAATGTGCAGAACATCCCATAGAAAGACCAGAATATCTTATAGGCAGACAAGGAGTAACCGATCATAGGATATGTGATAATCACATAAATAACTGATAGAGAGAACGAGTAAGGAACCTCAATTAACAACTGCAAAATAATAAAACACAAGTTACCTAAAATACTGAAGAACCAGCAAATTTTCAACAAAAATGAAAAAACGCTTAAATCTGATCTTAAACTTGAATCCTCAAGCATCTTGAATAACCATCTTATGGAAAAGTAATATCCAAAACGTTTGAGCGTCAGGTGAAGGACATGGATGACTCTCTCTCTCTCTCTGATACCAAAGAACCTTCCAAATTTGTTCAGCAATCAAATGTAACAGTCAGGGACTTTGCCTCACTGGTAATGGAGTAACAGATGCGGCTCTTGTTCGTAAATTAAGACTTAAACCAGTATTTCTTGACAAAATTGACAAAAACATAAATTAAACGATTTTCATCAGATATCTGACCTGTGCTAATGAATAGGCCCATGCAGAGTAAGTTCCAGCAAATCTTTCCCTGTAAAGAACTGTCCGCTCTGCTGAAACATAAGGCAGAACTGTAGAACAGCTGTTTACTCCAAAGAATATTATGCCCATGTACATTGCACCAAGCATACTGAACAAGTCTTGTTGGTTGTTTCTACAAAATCAGAAAGAATCAAGACAACGTTTTTCAGTTTAAAAAACTCATCCAACTAAGTAACAGTACTGTGTATTGGCTCACATATTATTCCCTTGCTGCCAGAACAGTAAGCCAAACAAAAAAGCTCCAGAAGATATGAAAGAAATGCGCAACAGATTGTACGAAGGACTTCTCCAATAAGACAAGTTCTGTTTCCAGAGGCATGCTTTGATCTGTTCCCAACCACTCTGTGAAAACTGGGTAGGAAAATGCAAGTCCTTTGAACCAGGAGTTGGTGAACTCAATTGCTCAACCAGCTTCTTGTTCTCCCTGCAATCAGGAAAGGGAGTCCTATCACTCGCGAGTTATATTCAAGAACTTTCAAACATTTATACGCATATTTAACCAACGTTGAATCCGAAGAGATGAATCAAGCACAAACCGAGAAAACCTTCATTAATAACGAAGACCACCTCAGATTCATTGATGCAATATATACAGTCGAAGAGAGTGGTGAATATCCATCATTTTTCACAATATAGATATAGAGCATCCTAGCGTTGGTACTTACTCGTACAAGGTGGACCCTTCATATATTTGTCCAAAATCTACCCCAAGTCCAGCCTCTGCAGATTTAGAAGTAACCTCTAACATCCATGTTGCCGGATTATAGTTGTCCTTAATCTTAGGCACTCCTGGGATTTTCTGTTCAAGATATTCAGTTAAGTAGAACCGAGGTCAAAATAAATTTTGACAGGAACCAGAGGTATTACATATGGAAGACAGCTATACTAAAAGAAACATTCAAATAAAGACTTTTAGGATAGCAGACCTCAAAATACTCAATGAGTGCGCTTGACCGCTGACCCAACTGTCCAGAATAGATAAGGCGTCCTCCAGTTTTCATTAGAATCAACTGCAGTGAAAAAATGTCTTAAAAACTTTAATATGCTTTAACATCAGATCCATAGATTGTTTATTGAGAGAATTTGGTGGCATCATATTTTTTAATATTCAATATGCAAAGTGCCCATATTTTTTACCTCATCAAATGCCTCAAAGATATCAATACTTGGCTGGTGGATGGTGCAAACAATTGTTCTTCCCGTTTCAACTATGTTCTTCGCTGCTCTCATAACTATCGCAGCTGCTCTTGCGTCTAAGCCAGATGTGGGCTCATCCATAAATATTATGGATGGATTGGAAACTAGCTCCACAGCTATAGTCAATCGTTTACGCTGCTCAGTTGATAAACCACTAATCCCTGGAATGCCTACCAAAGAATCCTTAATCCCATCAAGCTCAATGGTTTCAAGGACTTCATTGACAAAATCCTGGAGAGGAAGTCACGAGTTCAGTGAAACTAAATCTTAAGGGGAAAGCTTAGGATCAAACTATTAGCTCTAATTGAAAATATAACATACAGATTTAGTTTTCGGATCAATAGCAGATGGGAGCCGCAACCAGGCAGAAAAAACCACAGATTCTTCTATAGTTATCTGAGGTGAATGTATGTCTGCTTGCTCACAATAACCGGATATTCTAGCAAATGTACCCTGAACCTTTGGGTACCCGCCAATCCTAATCTCTCCTTCAGTAGTGCCACCAGTTTTCCTTCCAGAAAGAACATCCATAAGAGTCGTTTTCCCAGCTCCACTAACCCCCATCAGTGCTGTAAGAATGCCGGGCCTGAATGCACCAGTAATGTTGGAAAGAAGCTGGAGCTTCTTCTGCAAAACACCTCGTTTTCTCATTTCCTAAAAAACAACGGCATTTGCAGACATAAGGTTCTCCCAGTATTTTATGACTATTCATAATTCAAATATCAATTAGGTTTATCATAATTACCAAGGGGGTGTCAACATAATACTGCACATCCTTAAATGTCATCACGCGGGGTTCAAAAGGTAAAACCATCCTTCCTGCAAAATTTATTGATGGCACCACATAAAAAGGTTGGGGAGATATGCATCTATGCCAGTACTGATCATGTAGACTATGAAGACAACCTACAATTAACGGAATAATGACAAAACAAACACCTTTTTTAAGGCCGGGGCTAGATTCAGTAGCGCTGTGGAGTTTTTTGTCTTTGTCAAAATGATCAACACCATCTTTTCTCCCTTGTAGCTGATAGTACTTTTCATAAGAAATGAAAGCTCTAGAGTTTCCCAGAGCTGAATCCATATTGATGTATTTGGTTAGCATGGAATACACATTGTATTTAGTGTGTGTGTGTGTGTATTGTGGTATTAGAAATTAGAAGATGAACTTACGTTTTAAGAATGTTAAAGCCAAGGTAAAACCAATGTTGAAAAGCAAAGCCAACCCCATCAAGGCACCAACCGATACCCAATAAAAATAACCATGAAAGTTTAACCCTCGGCTTTCTAGTGTTTGTTGCCCTATGGTGGTGTTACCGGATACAATCTGTGGATAAAATTGATAATAAATGACCTTTTTCTCTAAGTATGATTAGTTTCTCATTTTCACATGTGCAAAGTAATAGAAAACAGTCTTCACTCTTCAGCTATTATCACAAGTAACAAGTAATGGGAAAGCTGATGGGTTAAAATTGCCATAGAAATCGATCCCTTTGTTACTTACAATATTTTTTTCCTTTCCATTCTATTTTCAAGTTTCAGAATGAAATATTGAGATGATTTTTTTCAAGAAAAGTACAGCTCAACTTATAGTTTCACGAAAACTTTTCTCATGCTCTTCCTGATGGTACACGAGGAGCCCCCCCCCCACATCACTATATAAGCAACTCAATACAGAAGGCTTGGATCCAGTATGGGTGTTATATTACACACTTATGAAAAGTTTCCTTGTACCTTAGTTCTTAGTTCTAACCTTATTAAGAAATTACTGGAGGCCTAAGAGAATCTACATACTGAAAGGTAGAGAAGTTAAATACCTTTTCCCATCGAGGAGCAAGAAACTCATTTGTAGTCAAACCTATCTCACCATATGTCACTGGAGAAATCCAAAATCCCCATTGCAACCAAGCAGGCATAGAGGCTGCAATAGAATAAGTTGTTCAGAGCTGTCATCTGAAGATTCTCTTGACAAGATTATAGGAAATCTTACGTTTCGGGACTACAAAACCACCAAATAGTAAACAGCACAACATAGAGATACTTCCAGCTGTCGTTGAAGCAACCGCAGTTTGGAAGATCGAGGCAACAAAACGAAACATGGATAATGATGCTAAATGTAAAAGAAATAGTATAAGAAATTGCCGGAGGAACCTGAAAACACAACAACGTATCACAAGAAAGAAGAAATTTATGATATTATAAGTTCTGAAATAAAAGTAATCAAAGAAACTGAAATAAAAATTCAGTTGTTCTCAGCAAGTAGCAGGTTATCTATTCCTTGCATCCTTTGAAAAATATCTCATTCAAAAACGTCTTAGAAGTTTAACATAATTTCTATTCAAAGTTAAAAGTTTTGCATAGTATTTATTATTTTCATTTGTCTGAAATTATAATGATGATAATGTGCACAGCTGCAGAATCTGTGAGTTAGATTCTCATGTAATAACTACAATACTCTTTCTATTGCACCGTGATTAGCAGCCATGCTTCATTTAATCTGCTGAGAATCTTCACTCTGCATCTGATGCTCACCTTCCAAACTCAGGGCTGTAACCAATGACATAGTAAGTAAGGGCTGTCCAAACAAAAGCTTCCAATAAAGAAAGTGGAACTTTAAGAATAGCAGCTGGTATCGCATAAGCCCATGCAGGATAAAAGTATAACTCTCTCTGCTTATAAAAAACTGCAAGTCGGGAGGTAGTCATTTGTATCTCTGGAACTCCATCAACAACTAATATAACAAGGGCATAAAATAAAGCACCCATGTAATAATTTGCGTGGATCACATCATCACCCTTTCTTGTACGCAGCAAGACTGTCATACATATTGAAGCAACAATAACTAGCTGCAGAGAGAGAATCAAGAGATATTTTCAGATATAACAAGGCTGCATAAAAGTTCACTATACATGGAAAACTTAAAAGCAAATATGTAGGAAGATACCTGTATAGATTTTAACACGTATATAAAAGAATTCCTCTTCATCAGAAGAAATTCTCTCATACTGCAAGCTTTGAAGAGCTCCCACTTTGTTAACGAATATTTAGAAAAGGTTAAGGCATTCTTGTGGCTTTTAGACTTATCAAATGGCTTTGACAGCTCCTTGTCTAGCTTCTCACCAAACTGGCTTTCTTTGAATTTCTTCACAAACTGGTCAACTGGTATGTAACTGTAAAGTTGTTCAGCACGGTGCCAGTATTGCCCTTGATCTTTTCTTGAGATAACCTGCAGAAAAATAGCTAAGTAAGAGAACTCAGTTTTGGCAATGTGAAGATAAAACCTGAAGCTCAAAGACACCTCTTGGAGGAAGTCCGCAATGCCTTTTCTTTCAGGGCACCTGAATCCACAGACTTCAAAAAAATTGCAAATAGTAGAACGTGGCCCATGATAAACAATCTTCCCTTCAGCCATTAGAATGATATCATCAAATAGATCAAAGGTCTCTGGTGCTGGCTGAAGTAGGGAAATCAATACAGTTGCATCAGTGATGTGAGCCAAATGTTGCATACAAGACATAATCTGGAAGGTGGTTGAACTGTCTAAGCCATTTGATATCTCATCCATGAATAGTGCTTTCACGGGCCCCACAATCATCTCCCCTGTGCAGGAAAACCAAGAGAAAGTTAATGGATGCCAGTGTACTAGAATGAACGGTTGAACCCAGCACGTCAAGACTTCTCAATTTTGTTTCAAAAGTTCTCAAATGAACAGAGCTAAATTCTCTAAAATATCAATTCTTATCTCAAACATACCCTACCTGTAGTCAGCCTTTTCTTCTGACCACCCGAGATACCTCTTCTCATAGCATCCCCAACCATTATATCAGAACAAATATCAAGTCCTAGAATCTGAAAGAAAGAAAAATTTGTGTTGATGATAACATAGTAATAAGACCCTGTTTCAACAAGAAGTGAAGAAAACATAAATTCTTGAGCAGTTCAGCGCCATAGATTAAATCTAGTAAACCACCTTCAATATGTAGTCTGTCTGAAGTGTACTTTTCAGTCCCTCAACTGATATTGCCTGTGACAAAGCGAGAAATGTTATTGTTGTACCCATAAAACACTGACTATCGTACGCAGACATGATTAAAGGCAGACAAACCAAACTTGGGTAAAGTTTGATTAACTTTTTGAAAATGGCCATTCATGTTTAACTTCTCAAAAGTTTTGACTCTAGGCAGAGGGAAACCTATTTCTGCAACATTTAGCGGAACTTTGTAAATGTAGAAAGTAAAATTGCAGACATGCTTAAAGTTTCACATGCACCTTCATATAAGCATCAACATCAGGATCTGGCAGTAACCCCGCTTGCTTCTCTCTTCTACTGACCTCCAGCGTGATATCTACCAGGAAAAAATTATTCAGTTGCACTACGTTGAGAGATTGATTTGAGTATCAAAATTATCACTTTGTGTGTAAATAATTCTTACCAGCTCTGGTTCCTGTGCCCTGACAACGTGCAGAAAAATCAATTGTTTCCCTCGCCGTCATCTCTGGAATATGCAGATCGTGTTGGCTTATATACACTGAGGATTTCTGAGGAATAAACTCTTCCACGCTGTGACCATTGTAAGATATCTCTCCTGAAACCTGTTTAAGAACACATAGGTTAGTGAGAAACATAAAAGCTTTAGGCTGTCTGTTTGGTATCGTAGAAAATGAGACTCGAGACCAAATTTCAATTTTTTTTTGGGAAAGTTCTCTAAGAATTCTGTTCTTTTCTTCCGGTTCACTTTTTACTCATTTTTATAACTGACAAGAACTAAGAAACCTCGAGAGCATGGCTTAGTTTTCCAGACAGAGCCAACAGCAAAGTGGTTTTGCCACATCCTGGAGGGCCGAGCAATAAAGTCATTCTGCCACAAAGATAAGTTAAAGTGAGAAACTCAAGAATCTCTACAGCAAGAAAATGAAGCGTCTGGGAAAATATATTCCTGCAAAATCTAGAAAATACTATAGTGACTAATCTGTCTGGAAAAAAGTAAAATATACTGAATAGAGGTGATACCAATTGGAATTTGCAACATTTGAAATTCTATTTCAATGAAAATTTGATAGCAAAATCTTCTGTTGGTATATGCTGCTTAAGTAGGAAGTTGGTATATGCTGCTTAAGTAGGAAGTTGATATAGGAGTAATTCGATATTCTTTTCCCAAATTCATCTGTGGTCTGTTTTAATCTTGGAGAAATCTTCAAGTTTTTGGGCCATCTGTTATTTTTTTTTCACCGTTCCTTTTTCACCAACTGCAACGAAATAAATCTTGAACAGATACAGCAATTTCATCGCTTGCCAATTTTCTTATACTAGTTTAGCATTCAAGAGGATGAGGCTAACGGCTGAAGCGTGCCTGTTCAACCATTGATTGAACTTAATGAACACCAGCATCTTTGACAGTTACCTTCCTGGCTTCAGAATGCCACCGGCATCTTTAATGATGCCTACCTTGGTTCTCTGCTTTGAGCATGAGAGACTGGCAAACCCCTGCCACAAACATAAAGCTCAAAGGGAGTTAGCAATATACACATGGAAATAAACCACTTGATTGTATTTGCTTCGACTGGTATATAAATGACTAGATTTAAGCAGTAAAAATCCGCAACGTGAATAGTTTGAATTATGTACGTGCCCAACATTCATACACTTCCATCCCTTTCAACCGTCAGGTCAAAAAGACATCCCTTCCAAGTTAAAAAAAACTGTAATTTTAAGAGTTTAGAAGATCCAATGAGTAGTGATGAATGAAAAGACAATTAGAGGACATGTTCTTTTTATACGCAGATCATTACAGAGAGAAAGCTCTTAGCAGTGTTCCACAGAGTGGGTAGAGGCTTTCCGTGAACTAACTCGCATTCTGCTTCAACACAAAGATTTCTGTATCTCACTTCCACAGTGGGCAACTTCACACAAACTCTGGAAAACATAATTGAAGCTAAATCAATGAAACGATCCAACAGATATGCAATCAGACTAAATAAGCATTAAAGATAAGCCACGACATAAAGGCTAACACTCCAAGGAAACCCATCGATACATAGCGAAATTCTTTACCGAACGACAGCAGCATTTCCAAGTGTAGTTCAACATGTATGACGGTACTATCTGCTTATCTTTGAAGAGGGAAAGGTAAAGAGGAATGTTTACTTGTCAATTCTTTGCTTAAGTTTCTTCAGCAATCGGAGATTATCATTTTCAATATGCTTGATGAGCTTCTCGATGAACATATGCCGCTCTTGTGCTCCAAGTTTGGAAACATTGACAATTTTCTTCCCCTTAGCATCTCCATTCGCCGCAGTGCAATCTTGCTCCTCAAATAGAGCAGTAGTAATCCGTTCAAAGGTAGGTAATCTCTCAATAGCAGCCCACTGCAACATATCTTCATCATCTGCATCCCTAATGTGTTCAGAACTCCCATTTGAAACACTATGAAAACTCGGCACTTGACTCCTGAATGAGGTGCTTGTGTTTCTTCCAATCTCTGCTAACTCAATCCGAAATGATTCTATTTCATCAGGGCCGGGCAGCTGAGCCATTGTTAGACGAACAGAAAGACTTCAAGTTGTAGGCTGAGACGAAAAAAAGGAACAAAAAGAAAGACTCTACGAAAGAGAAATCTGCATGGATACAGATGACATTTACCTCAAAAGCTATGTTTATGTTTCAAGTTAGGAGGTGTTTATTTTTTACAGCGGCACCGTTTTTGTGGAAGAATTTGAAAATAAAAATTTAGATTATTTTGGTATATAAATTTAAATAAATAAATAAATATTATTTTATTATATATTCAAAATAAAAATACTTTAAAAAACATTCAGTTAATTTTTTTATGATGTTGAATATATAATTACCAATATTTATCAATAAAAAAACAGGAAGGAAATAATTAATTTTTTAAAATAAATGAGAATATTTTATAACGAGATTTGATTTGATTTTTTTAATAAGTCCTTTTCATTATTAAATAAATATTGATAATTACCCTATCAACTACTTTTCATATATTGATTTATATAACCACTCAACGAATAGTCCATATTGTATTAATTAATTAAGCTATGTGTTTGTTGGACAAACAGAGAACAGATACATTATTAAATCTCTTACATGGCATATTATATATTAAAAAAATAATTAAAATATCAAGAATACCCCATGAGTTGAAAAATCCAATTATTTTTGTAGGGTTGTTTAGATATTTTCCATTTTTTATACATAATATAGTTACACATTTACTATTGGATGCATAAATTTAATTCATTGGGTCAAAGTATTAGTCTTGTAGCCTCTCTTTTTTATTAATTATTGATTTGAATGAGAGTAATAATGTGATTTATTTTAAAATAATTTATTTTTTGTGTTAAAAAGATTGTTGGAGCGTGCGACCACTTCTAATATTTAATTTATTAAAAATTAAACTTTATGATTTTTCTAAATTAAATAATAACCCGAATTATAAATTTTTAAAAAATTACACGTGTAGATATTCTGATGGGCTTTTCTGAGATCCAACTTCTGACAAGTAATATACGGTCATGAAACCTCCAAGAGAATAATTAATATTTTTCAAGAGGTTTTTACAAGGCAGGAGAATTTTTTTTCAAGTCCTTGTCAATAATACAGCTATTGCCCCCATCAATGTAGTCCAATAATACACGCACACACATCACACTGCATAAAAATCCAGTCAAAGGTAATAGAATAAATTTATCCGGCAAGACTTTTCCAAACTGATTTAATATTTTTTTTTAATTTTTGATTTCAGATAAAAAAATCTATAGCGAAATTGAATTAAATTTTTTAACCTTTAATTTTTCAACTCTAACTTATATTAAAATATCATTTGTTGAAATTTACTTTTATTCAAATTATTTTATTTTACCAGGAGTCAGTTATGAAAAATAAAAAAAAATCATATGTGTGCGTGTAGAAACCAATCCCAAAGATCCGGGACTTTCAATAACAAGCCAGCTAGCAAAGTATAATATTCAATAGAGTTAAAGAGGATCCGAGCAGTGATACATGCGAGATGCGAAGATCAAGTGCTTCTGTGACCTCCATATGTGTAATTTGTACACGTGTGTATTATTGGCTTGAAAGGCGGGTCAATGGATGCTACCCACCATACCATATTGGATTATAAATTTATCCGAGAAACAACTCAGCAAGAAAATGCACATGTTTTTTAGGTCGGGAAGATCAGATCGGATCAGTCTGCCGTCCGGAGAACAGTGTGGCGAAACCTAGGAGATCATGACAGGCAGAGACACGGATACTGCCACGTGAA
This sequence comes from Salix dunnii, assembly GCA_015731905.1. Classification (NCBI taxonomy): domain Eukaryota; kingdom Viridiplantae; phylum Streptophyta; class Magnoliopsida; order Malpighiales; family Salicaceae; genus Salix; species Salix dunnii. The sequence goes on along the minus strand of CM027666.1, from coordinate 5,792,632 downwards.
AACTGCAGACCATATCTCAAACTGATTACGTTGAAGCGGGACCCGTCATGATTGAGTTTGGTGTAATTAGATAAATAATTGGATATGCCTGAATTACGTCAACATCTTTAATGGCGGAGGCCGTCGTCCGCAGGGATCAAGCATTTATTTATTTTTTTTTAAAATATTAAAATAATAATAAAGATTTAAAATACTTTAAAAACACAAATTATATTCTAGACCAGACATTTAGATAGACTGACCAAATCAAAGCTCTAGATGCCTGGACTCATGGAGTTTTTTTTTTTTTTTTTCCAAAATTGAAAACAGAGCATCTACATCCCAGGTAGCAGGTAATTCACAACAGGTTTTTATTAACCATCTTAATAACATGTTGGATCCTAGATATTCCTAAGAGCATATATTAAACCTTAAATAACATAAAATAAATCTCTAAATTATTAATAACCTATATAGTTTATACCATCAAAGTTACCCATGCCATTGTAGAAGCTATTCTGAATTTTCTATTTATACAAAAAGTGTCAACACCGGCTCATTTTAGCATTCCGTTCTAGAGTTAGTTTTATAATATATATATAAAAAAATATAAAAAAATGGCCATGTTGATGTTACGGAGTGGAGGGGGGGAAACAGGAGAGGATACACGCCACTGATAAAATACATGCTGTATATATACAGAAGTACAGTGAAATGGAGGCAACAGAGATGCATCGATACGCAGAGAGATACATACATCATAATTCACCTTTTCTGGAAGTTCAGCCTTCCAATGAAATAAGCAAAAAGAGAAGCGAAGATGACGGGAAAGATTATAAGGACGACGGCAACAACACTCAGGAAGTTTTGGTGAAAACCGAAGTAATCTTCTAAAAATGCAGCGACACTTTTAGTCTGGCCGAATACTGTTATTTCTTTCTCTACATCTCCATATTGTGAAGTGAGCAAACAATTCAGCTGCCAGGATGTGGGACTTATATAATACAACCAAATCCACCACTTTGGAATATACTGCAAGAAGTAAAAGGCCCCATTATTGGGAATCAAATAAGATATTTATGTTTTCGCATCTACAAATGTTCAAGGATGAAGTAGAGCATAATTTAAGGAAAATGTATTGCACTTGGAAGATACTGGGAATTAAGTAATTTAAGTAGGATAATACGAGATTTTGCTTACAGTTCTCGGGACAAAGAACCCAGAAAATAGATGCAGCATTGTGTAAAAAGGCGAGCTTAGAGCTGAAGCCAGTTGAAGGTCTGGTGTCACAGATACAAGCAGCATTCCAAGGTAGTTGAAGGAAAGCAACGTACAGAACATCCCATAGACAGACCAGAATATCTTATGGGGAGACAAGGAATAGCCGATCATTGTATGTGTTATGGTCACATATATAATTGCTTGAGCGAGCAAGTACGGAACCTCGACTAGCACCTACACAGAAAAGAAAAGGAAATGGAAACTGAGTTACCTGAAATGACTAAAAAAATTCAAAATGAAATGAATTAGAAAAGTTTTGAATCTAACTTCTATTTCTATCCCTTAAACCAGCTTTCTTAAAACACCTTTACCTGTGCAAATGAATAGGCCCATGAAGAGTACATTCCTGCAAATCTTTCCCTGTACAAGACATTCCGCTCTGCTGCAATGTATGGCAGGACTCCTGAGCAATTGCTTATACCGAAGAAGATTATTGCAGTGTACATGGAGCCAAGTATATTAAACAGGTCTTGATGGTTTTCTCTGTAGAAAACATACCATTCATGTCAATGTTTAGTCGAAAACTTGAAATTTTCTGGTTTATGAAAGCGTGAACAAGAGCAGAGATGCTCACATTTGTTTTCCTTGCTGCCAGAACAGTAAGCCAAATAGAACAGATCCCGAAAAATTGTAAAAAATGCGTGTGAGGTTATATTTAGGACTTCTCCAATAGGCTAGGCTCAGTTTCCAAATGCATGCTTTGAGTTGCTCCCAACCATTCTGTGGAAATCGACGAGGAAAATGCAAGTCCTTTGAACCGGGAATTGGTGAACTCAGTAGCTCAACTAGCTGTTTGTTCTCCCTGCAGTAAGAGGCGTGAGAGAGTTGTCGTCCCTAGGGTCATAGCTCATATAATTGTAAGATCTCATTATTTCTCGAAACATCTTGAACGATCACTCAAAAGTTTTGACTGATAGTAAAAATAAATGTTTGGCTGAATAATTCAATTAATGATAAAGAGCCTATAAATAGGCATTACATAGTGTATAATGAACCCACTAACCCACATCACCATTAACCCACTAACCCATGATTCTAGCAACACAATTACCACTCTCCTAGACACCTAAACACATTCCTAAAGACTAGGTCCATTATGACTAAATCAATATAAAATAAATAAATAAATAAAACAATGAATTAAATAAATATAATAAATTTTAACACCCTCCCTTAAACTGAAATCTGCAGATATCAGTTTAAAAGAAATCATCCTTCTTCAATACTCTTAATTACTGCTGATTGCGAACACATTCCAAGTAAACCACGCAGTTTCACAAATGCAGCAAGTTTAAGAGGTTTGGTTTGTATGTCAGCAACTTGATCTTCACTTCGGCAATAAATTAAATTGATCATGCCATCATTTTTGAGATCTCGCAAGAAGTAGTATCTCACATCAATGTGCTTGCTTCTCCCATGTAACACCGGATTTTTGGAGAGTTTGATAGCTGAGTTGTTATCACAAAATACCGTTGTAGCTCCAATTTGTTGAAACTGTAGTTCTTCAAGAATTCTTCTTATCCAAATAGCTTGACAAGCACAAGCTGTGGCAGCAATAAATTCGGCTTCGGTGGTGGATAAAGTAACAATTTGTTGTTTTTTCGAAGACCACGAAACCGCACCTGTGCCCATCATAAAAACAAAACCTGAGGTGCTTCTCCTGTCATCTTGATCACCTGCATAATCGCTGTCAGTAAACCCAACCAGCTCCATCTTTTCATCTTTCTTGTAGAACAACCCAAAATCCTTAGTTCCTTGCAAGTAACGAAGGATCCTCTTGGCTGTTAGCAAGTGCATTTCCGTGGGATTTTCCATATACCTGCTGATTAGACTTACAGAATACATAATATCAGGTCTTGTTGCAGTTAAATACATTAAACTGCCAACAATTTGCTTGTAAAGTGTGCTGTCCACTTTCTTCCCTTCATGATCTTTGTTGAGCTTCAAACCAAATTCAGTCGGAGTACTAACAGGATTGCAATCCTTCATTTGAAATCTTTCCAGAATATCATGCACATATTTCTTTTGAGAAATAAAAATGCCATTTACAGTTTGCTTAACCTCTATGCCAAGAAAGTAATGCATCAACCCAAGATCGGACATTTCAAATTCAACCATCATAGAACTCTTGAAATCTTTAAACATATCAGCATCATTTCCAGTAAATAAAAGATCATCAACATATAAGCAAGCAATAAGCAATTCCCCCCCATCTCCAATTTTAACAAATAATGAATGCTCATATGGACACTTATGAAAACCTTCTCTTAAGAAATAAGACTCAATACGACTATACCAAGCTCGTGGAGCTTGTTTTAAACCATAAAGAGCCTTTTTCAAACGATATACTTTATCCTCACATCCAATCTTAATATGACCAAGAGGTTGATCAACAAATACCTGCTCCTCCAAGTTTCCATGCAAGAATGCCGATTTGACATCCAGCTGGAAAATAGACCATGAATTCTGTGCAGCCAATGCAATTATCAACCGAATTGTATCATGTCTTGCAACAGGAGCAAAGACCTCCGTGTAATCAATTCCATACTCTTGCTTATACCCCTTGACTACCAATCTCGCCTTATACTTATCAACCTCACCATTTGCCTTCAATTTGGTTTTGAAAACCCATTTTACACCAATGGATTTTTTTCCTGGTGGCAGATCAATCAGCTCCCAGGTGTCATTTCTTTCAATAGAATCGATCTCATCATCCATTGCTTTTCTCCATTTTTCTTCTTTGACAGCACTTTCAAAGGTCATGGGATCACAATCTGCAAACAAAGCAAAATAGGTAATTGGATCTTCAATTCCATTTACCTCATAATCTTCCATCCAAGTAGGCCTTTTACGGATACGAGGACAAGGTGGGGCTGCTGCAACAGGAGCTGCTGCCATGTTTGGGGAATTTCCAGCAGCTGTTTCGGTGCAAGGCTGCTGCAAAATGGCTGCTGCTGATGGCCCCAAATCTGCATCTAATTCAAAATCAGCATGCATAGGCTGCTGCCTATCCCAATCCCAAGTTTTCTCTTCATCAAACACAACATCACGGCTGGTCATAATCCTTTTTGTAAGAGGATTGTACAATTTATAGGCCTTGGAGCACTCACTCATGCCGAGAAACACACACTTTTCACCCTTATCATCTAACTTCTTTCTCTTCTCATCCGGGACATGTGCATAGGCTATGCACCCAAAAATTCTGAAATAATCAACATTGGGTTTCCTCCCACTCCAAGCTTCTTCAGATGTCATGTTCTGGACTGAAAAAGTAGGGCTTCTATTCAGCACATGAATACTCCAATTTACTGCTTTCAGCCAAAATTCCTTTGGGATTTTTCCTCTAGCTAGCAAGCTCCTCACTATGTTGAGAATTGTTCTGTTTTTTCTTTCGGATACACCATTCTATTGTGGTGTATATCTAGCTGTTAATTCCTTGCGAATGCTATGCTCTCCACAAAAAACATCAAATTCAGTTGAACAAAATTCACCACCACGGTCTGTTCGGAGGGTCTTAATGAGCTTCCCTGCCTCATTTTCAGCTTTAGCTTTAAAGCTTTGAAACACATAAAAAGCTTCCGCCTTGTGCTGTAAAAAATAAACTCATGTCTTCCGAGTAAAATCGTCAATGAAGGTGATTAGATACTTTTTACCTCCATTTGAAGATGGACTAATTGGTCCACAAATATCTGAGTGCACCAATTCAAGAGCATGCTTTGCTCTCCACGATTTGCCTTGAGGGAATGGAGAACGATGTTGTTTGCTAACAACACAATCTTCACATATTTGTGAAGGAATATCAATTTCAGGAAGACCTTTCACCATATTCTTCTGCTGAAGAGTTTTTAGGCCACTAAAATTCAAATGGCCATAACGGAAATGCCAAAGCCATGTTGGGTTCTCAATTTCAGCAACAAAACAGGGTTGTGCTATCACGATTTCTAAAGGAAACAGCCTATTTGAGCTCATTTTCACTACTGCAATTGACCCTCTCAAAGGATCATAAATTTCACAAACACCATTTTTGATAGATAACTCATACCCTTTCTCTTGCAATTGACCAACACTTAATAAATTGCTTTTTAAATCGGGCACATAAAGCACATCAGAAATTGTTTCTACAAAACCATTCTTGGTTCTAATCTCAATATCACCCTTTCCTAATGCATCAACAGTAGAATTATCACCAAAACTAACTGTCGAATTAAAATCTTCATTTAAGTAAACAAAAGAAGACTTACACCCACACATGTGATTGCTGCAGCCCGTATCCACAAACCAAATTTTAGACCCCTGCTGCTGCTCCAGAGACCCCTGCTTTAGCTTCTGGGTTGTCTCCACAGCCATTAGCAGAGTTTCCTCTTCCCTTCTCTCGGCAAAATGTGACATTTCAGCTTTGTCATTGTGTATCCTGGCATAACACTCAGATCGGTAATGCCCAAATTTGTGACATCTAAAGCATTCAACTTTGGACTTGTCACCTTTGCCTCTATTTTGTCCCTCAACACCCCTAAAATTGCCTCTGTTCCCCTCAACACCCCTAGAATTCCCCCTGCCTCTGCCAAAATTATCAACAGCCCTAAATTGATTTCTGTAACCATCTCCCCTGTCTCGGTTCCCATCTCTTCCTCTCCCTCTGCCTCTTCCTCGAAAATTTGAGGAATGAGAATAATTTGTAGTTTTCAAGGCCTGCTCATTTGTATGTGAGCCCCGAAGCATTTTCTGCTCATGCACAAGCAGGGAGCTCTGCAGCTCATCAATGGAGAGTTTTTCAACATCTCTGGACTCTTCGATTGAACAAGCTACATAATCAAATTTTGGTGACAGTGAACGCAATATTTTTTCAACAATCACAGTATCATCCATCTTCTCACCGTGAAACCTCATCTTGTTGCATATCTCCATCGTCCTGGAACAATAATTGGTTACTGGCTCACCAATTTGCATCTGCAAAGTTTCAAAATCCCGTCGCAGGGCCTGAAGTTGTGCACGCTTCACCCTTGTCGATCCTTGATATTTCAGCTTCATGGAGTCCCATATATCTTTGGAAGTTTCTTTGCAAAGAATTGTTTCCAAAATGGGACGATCGATTGCTTGAAATAGATAATTTTTTGCCTTCAAATCCTTCAGTCTTCTCCCTTCCAGCTCTGTCTTCTGGGCTTCTGTCATAATTGCATTCGATGTTGGTGCTTCAATACCAACTTCAACAATCGGCCAATACTCCTTTGACCGAAGAAAATTCTCCATTAACATGCTCCAATGGTCATAGTGACCATCGAAACGTGGAATGGCTGCTTGAACAAAAGAGGATTCTGATGTCATCGTCGTTCTTGAGCTGCTGTGAACGTCGTTCTTGAAAATAGCTGAAAATTGGAAGTTAGAGATTTTGTCTTTCGGGTGGTCAAGATTTGGAAAGTCTTGGTTTGAGAAAGTCAGGAATTTGGGTGGGTTTCAGTAATTTGGGTGGGTTGCTCTCGTTTCTTTCGCTTGCTCACGATCGATTGAGAAAGTCAGGAATTTGGGTAGGTTTCAGTAATTTGGGTGGGTTGCTCTCGTTTCTTTCGCCTGCTCACGATCGAAATTGGAGAAGCAAATGGCTGAAATTTTGATTCTCTCGTTACTCTCGTCTCTCTCCACTCGGGAAAAATATTTGGGAAATTTAGGAATTGTTGAAAATGTGGGCAAGGATTTTTGGCTCTTTCTGGCTCTTTCTTACTTTTACTCTTGTCTGCACACAATTGCAAAGTAAAAGGATTGCTGGATTTTGGCAATATTTGGTTCTTTCGTGAGGTAGGGATTTTAGGTTGCTCACAGGTAAGGATTTTAGGGATGTGGGATTTTTTTTTTTTTGACTAACACACGTAAGGCTCTGATACCACTGATAGTAAAAATAAATGTTTGGCTGAATAATTCAATTAATGATAAAGAGCCTATAAATAGGCATTACATAGTGTATAATGAACCCACTAACCCACATCACCATTAACCCACTAACCCATGATTCTAGCAACACAATTACCACTCTCCTAGACACCTAAACACATTCCTAAAGACTAGGTCCATTATGACTAAATCAATATAAAATAAATAAATAAATAAAACAATGAATTAAATAAATATAATAAATTTTAACATTGACTCGTTACTTTTGAGGTTTGCATATCAATTGTGACATGTAGGTTGTCAAATTTCTTCACTATAGTGGATCAATATAAAACATCCAAGTACTTCTATGCTTACCTGTACAATGTCGACTCTAGATAAATTTGTGCAAAATCCACACCAAGTTCAGCCTCTGCAGATCTAGAAGTAACCTCTAACATCCATGTTGCTGGATTATACTTGTCTTCAATCTTAGGCACCCCAGGAATACTCTAACAAGAAATTCAAGGTTGAAATATAAGAAACTTGACATAACCAAAATAAAAGACAATGTTGTGCTCGTGTGCTCATGCGAGGTGTGTTCGGAAGCAACACCTTGACAAAGAATATGGAGAAAAACTGACCTCAAAATATTCGATCGCTTTGCTTGAGAATTGACCCACCGGCCCAAAATAGATAATGCGTCCTCCAAGTTTCATTAGAAGCAGCTGCAATGAGAAAAGCTGATTACAACTGCAATTATATGCATTTACATCAGAATCTACTGCTTCAGATTTAACATCATTGTCACCAGAACTATACATGACTGATCTCAAAGAAGCCATTTATTAATGATTCAGATGGCATGAGTTTTTTTATTCTATTCTTACCGGAGGCAAAATAAACTAATATTACAAATCTACCTCTTCAAATGCCTCAAAAATATCAATGCTTGGCTGGTGGATGGTGCAAACAACTGTTCTTCCTGTTTCAGCTACATTCTTCACTGCTCTCATAACAACTGCTGCTGCTCTTGCATCTAATCCAGAAGTGGGTTCATCCATAAATATGATAGATGGATTGGAAACAAGCTCTACAGCTATGGTCAGTCGTTTACGCTGCTCGGTAGATAAACCGCTAATTCCAGGGATTCCTACTAAAGCATCCTTAATCCCACCGAGCTCAATGGTTCCAAGGACTTCATTTACAAACTCCTGAAAGAAAAAGTTAGCAGAAAACTTAATTGAAATTTGATCTTAAAGATGAAGTCCAAGTCCAGATGATCAACTCTGTTTTAAGAGGATATCATACAAATTTATTTTTCTTAGGGATCTCAGGTGGAAGCCGCAACCAAGCAGAATAAACCAAAGATTCTTCTATAGTAATTTGCGGTGAATGTATGTCAGTTTGCTCACAATAGCCTGATATCCTAGCAAATGTATCCTGAACCTTCAGGTACCCAGAGATTCTTATCTCTCCTCCAATAGTACCGAGAGTCTTCCTTCCAGAGAGAACATCCATAAGAGTCGTCTTCCCAGCTCCACTAGCACCCATCAGTGCTGTAAGAACACCGGGCCTGAATGCACCTGTGATGTCAGAAAGAAGCTGGAGCCTCTTTGGCGAAATAACTCGCTTTCTCATTTCCTGAGACAAACAATGGGATTGATAAGATTTAATTTTATAACTGCTCAGGATAAGGAAAAACTAGAATTATCATGATTACCAAAGGGGTATCAACATAGTACTGCACATCTTTAAATGTCAACGTAAGGGGCTCAAAGGGTAAAACCAGCCTTCCTGCAAAAGTTGAAAGATATTGGCACAGCTTAACTAAGTGTAGGGGATTTGTATGCATTCCAATATGTTTTGCCATAGTAAGGTCAACATGCTAAAGACCTACTGCGTTAATGTTACTTGTAATAAAATCAAATTAAAGAATAAAGCAGAACTCTCACCTTTATTAGGTCCTGTACTAGATTTAGAACAAGCACTGGTCGTTGACTTGTTTTTGCCAACACAAATACCAACATCTATTTTTCCTTGCAGTTGATTGTACTTTTCAGAAGAAATAATAGCACGAGTTTTAACCGGATCTGAATGGATATAATTTATAAATACATTTGTGCATGTTAGCATGCATCAACAGATTATCTGTCTTGAAAACCTTAATATGCAGTGGAAGATGAACTTACATTTCAAGAAGGTTAAAACCAAAGTAAAACCAGCGTTGAAAAGTACAGTGAATCCAATTAGGGCACCAACTGATATCCAATAAAAGTAACCGTGAAAGTTTAATCCACGACTTTCTAGTATCTGCTGCCCTATGGTTGCATTAGCAGACGCAACCTGCCCATAAAATTAAGAGCAAATGATTTTCCCTGTATTATTGCTAACCAATCACTACTGTAATAGCAATATAATAGGACAAGACTCAACCCCCAGCTGGTTCTCCCAATTAGTAAGTGAAAAAAAGAAAGCAAAAAACTTGTAGTCCACTTTTAAAGAAAGTGTTCTGATAAGAGGATAGAAAATAACAGAAAAGAAAGAATTGTAAAGAAGAGAGAAGATACAAAAATTGTTTCTCTTATTCATCACTTGCGTTACACGCCAACTGTTCTTTATTTAGACATCAAATTCTAATGCTTCTGCTGGTTCCTTGTACCTTCTAGCTGTTGAATTAATCCCACCATAGGATTGTAACAATTACACTTCCCTAGGAAACAATTCTTGTCCTCAAAAATTGGCTCTGGAAATTGCACAACCAACTCTTCCAGCTATTCCCAGGTTGTATCTTCTTTAAAAAGACTTGTCCATTGAACTAGTACCATGTCTCCTTTTTTATATAATCTTCCTAGCCTGAGGATACACCTTGACTGAAGTATAATCATCAATCCAATTCTTGGTGATCATGTGGAAAATGAAATAGAATTGATAAAATACTCTCTACTAATCAACTTTCAAAACTATATCACACCTCATCCTCAAATCCATTTTAAACTTATAATCCTGTATGAACCAAGTGAACCCAGGGCTTTGAGCATCACATTGCCATTTGCTATTGTTACTGCAAGTACTGTTATTCTAAAAATTATATCTTTCATTCCTGTAATCACTAACTCGTTTATGAAGCTGGAAGTATTATCATTGTCAATTAAAATGATCAAATCCTTGCTCTGACAACTAACTTTTATTCTAGTCGTGTTGTTGGCATAGCTATCTGCCAAAACATTCAGTAATTGACCATATTCATCAACATCATATGGCCAACAATTTCATTGCTTATATTCTACTCAACATCTATAAATTCTTCCACCACATCTCCCCTTTCCCTTCAATCATGTGCAATTCTTTAGCATGACATTGATGCCCATACATATATTTATCTCCACATTTAAAACAAAGACTAAGCTTTCTTCTTTGTTCAATCAATGTGTTAGCGTTTTATAATCTGGCCTTGTGACGCTTCATGCTTATACTAATTAGGAGCCTTTTATGGAAATTTGGTGCTTTGCCTATACTGAGAGGAAGGCTTAATCTTTAAACAATTTGCTTCTCCGTTATATGACATTGGTAGATTCCTCTCGCCATTCTTCTTATTTAAAGGATTGTTGTAGAGTCGTGAACTTCAATATTTTGAGCATAAGTTTGATATCCTTCTTCAAACCACTGATGAAGCTAGAAATATAATAAGATTCTAGAAGAGTGGGATTTAATGCAGTCATTAATGATTTTAATTCCTTGAATCTCTCTATGAAATCTTTTACTTCTTTGTCCAGTTCTAGCTTGGTGAACTCTTCAACAATACCAGTTCTAGAGCCAAATCGTTCACAAATAGCTTGTTGCTTAAGTACAAGGTTACATTTAAAATATTTCTTGTAGCCAACCTCTAGGGTTATCTCCCTAGAAGAGTGGCAATTCCTTTCTTGGCATTGCTGGTTGATTGCTAACTTTGTACTGTTTTTGATTTCCCAAATTCTCTCCACAACCAAAACCTCTCACTCCTTGGGAATCCATCTAGTGTCCCAGCAACTCCTATTTCTCTTCCAGTTGTTGGGTTTGGAAGAATTCCCATGTCATTAGTACCGGCTTCCCTTCCTATCAAGTAATGAGCCATGAAGTTGTGAATCTGATTGGTTAAGCTCTCAATTTTTGAGCTAATTTCATCATACCTTCTATCCTGTTCTATCCATATTCATTTGTTCTCTATTATTGATTCTTGGATAACCTACAAATCTCTTGTATTTTTTCATCAAGTTTCTTGCAATGTCCTTCCTGTGCTTTCACCTTATCACTTTCTACCATTTTTGTCAACTTGCAATGTATGGTCTGTAATTAAGTTAGGTATTTTTCCAAGAGAAATCTTTCTACATCTTTGAGGGAAAAAATTCCCATGTCAGTCGAAAACATCTACGAAGCTGATTTATGCTCTGGTGAATACTATCTTCGCAACGTCGTCTAAAAGTTTCCTCTTTGAGCTTATACTCGTAATTAATGGAAAACTACCCATATAAACATGGGCTGACTAGATAAATATTACCTTTCCCCATCTAGGGGCAAGAAACTCATTCACAGTCAGGCCGATCTCCCCATATGTCAATGGAGAAAGCCAAAATCCCCATTCCAGCCAACCAGGCATAGAGGCTGAAAGAAAACAAACTTCAAGCATAACTATCTGATCAATAAGTTTCTACTGACTAGATTATTAAAATAACTAAGTGAAACCTTACGTTTTTGGATTAAAAATCCACCAAATAGTAAAACAATCAATACAATGAGACTGCCAGCTAGTGCTGAGGCAACCACAGTTTGGAAGACTGAGGCAATAAGACGATACAATGATGTAGATGTTAGGTGTACCAAAAAGAATAGAAGGAATTGGCGGGAAAACCTGAGAAAAACATCATGATAAGAACTAGAATCAGTCGTCATTTATGACATCCATGGCAGCCAAAATAAGGAGTGACCCTTAGTGAAGAAACTAGGAGACATGTCAGCTAATTATGGTCAATCAGAACTAGAATAACATTCCCCGCTCAGCCTCCAGGAGAAAATTATCTAGCTTCTATCCAATGCAACCTATGAAAGCATATCCTTATAAAAAAAGCAGATCACAGTAACATTTGAAAAATTTAGGATCCAATTACCAGATGATACTAACAGTTCTCTGGCATGACTGTTTTTTTTTTATATAAGGTGGATTCAGATAGCTACTATACATATGGTCTGCTGAGAAAATGTGGCTCACCTTGAAACCTCAGGGCTGTAACCAATGACATAGTAAGTAAGAGCTGTCCAAACAAAGGCTTCTAAGAATGAAAGTGGAACTTTGAGGATAGCAGCGGGGATCGCATAAGCCCAAGCAGGGTAAAAGCATAACTCTCTTTGTTTATTGAAAACTGCAAGCCTTGAGACAGTCATCTGCAATTCTGGAATTCCATCGACTACTAATATAATGAGGGCATAGAATAAAGCTCCCATGTAATAATTTGCATGGATTGCATCCACAGCCATTCTTGTGCGAAGTAAAACAGTCATTGTAACTGAAGCAATGAGCACTAGCTGCACAAAGCCAGCCCAAAAATGAGTACTTTTCAAATAAGGGGCTCCATGATTGTCCGTTGTACTAAATAAAAGTATATAAAACGCTTCTGAAGCTAAAGCAACATACCAGCGCAGATTTAAATACGTAAATAAAATAATTCCTTTTCATCAAAAGAAATTCCCTTGTACTGCAAAGTTTAAACAATTCCCATTTTGGTAATGAGTACTTTTCGAAGGATAAAGCAGTCTTGTGGCTTTCAGCCTTGGCAAATGGCTTTGAGAGCTCCTCGTCAAGCTCTTGTCCAAATTCACTCTCTTTGAATTTCTTAACGAACTCGTCAATGGAAATATAACTGTAAGGCTGCTCTTTGCAGTACCAGTATCGTGCTTGATCTTTCCTAGAGATGACCTGGATCAAATGGTAAAATAGTAAGACAGCTTCATTATACAAGGAAATATAAGTAAAGAAACCTGAAGCTTACCAACCCACCTCCTGAAGGAAGTCAGCGACACCTTTTCTTTCAGGACATCTAAATCCAGAGTCCTCAAAAAATTTGCAAATACTAGAACGTGGACCATGATAAACAATCTTTCCTTCAGCCATCAAAATGACGTCATCAAAGAGATCAAAGATCTCTGGTGCTGGCTGCAGAAGCGAAATCAATACAGTAGCATGAGTAACATGTGCCATCTGCTGCAGACAAGATACAATCTGGGAAGTGGAGGAACTGTCTAAGCCATTTGATATTTCATCCATGAATAATGCTTTTGTGGGACCCACAATCATTTCCCCTGCACAAAGCAGCAAGTAGATAGTCCATTCAGGCAAGCTGGAAATCATATTTGAGCCAATCTTGAGACTTCGATGCAAACCCTACCACATGCTGCAAACTAGAAAACTTCCGTTCTCATACAGACCCTACCTGTAGTCAGCCTTTTCTTCTGACCACCTGATATACCTCTTCTCATTGCATCACCAATCATTGTATCAGAACAAATATCAAGTCCTAGAATCTGAAAATAGAAGAATACGATTGAAAATATCATAATACAAAACCATGATTTTCAGTAAGAAGCAAAGAGTGTCCCTATGAAAAACCAGGTAGACTACCTTCAAAATATAGTCTGTTTGAAGGGTACTTTTTAGTCCCTCAACTGATATTCCCTGTCATCAGAAATTTAAGTTCAAATTAGGCCAATAAATATAGAACATCATAAATATCCAGGGCTGGAGATTATGCGTGGAAAAACATTTCTAGACAAGTAGCCATGATAAGTTTGTTGGAACAAGTCGTGTGATACGATATCGTTATGCTCAATATTATGCTTCCATTACAATAAATTATGCCATGTTACATTTTACGAAGCATGTCGTTATTTCCATTTCAGAGTCATATGAAAAACACCCCACTCATGTTAGAAGTACATTGACTGAATCAGAGCTGATTGGTTGGTGAATAAAAATGTTTTCAGTAGCATATTTAAACATATAAAGGAGATAAATTTCGTTGTAGGTCAATTTGAAAAAAGAAACCTCATGCTACTGACACATGATTTTTTTTTTGGCATATTACATGCACAATGTGTAGAGGAATCTTTTGGGAGTGGAATGTAAAGCATCGGACATGTATAACAGTTTACCTTCATGTAAGCATCCACATCAGAGTCCGGGTGTATACCTGCTTGCTTCTCCCTTCTAATGACTTCCATCAAGATTTCTTTCATGCAATGACAGCAAGTTATTTAGTTTTATTGGGAAAAAATAGACTATCCTGAACAGCACTAATTTAAGAGATTTATGTGGCAAGTTTACGGGAACGAAGAGATAAATATAAACAATTTCCAGTTTTTTGCCTAAAGATTACCTGCTCGGCTTCCTATTCCCTGACAACATGCAGAAAAATCAATTGTTTCCCTCACTGTCATCTCTGGAATGTGAAGATCATATTGGCTTACATAAGCTGAAGTTTTCTGGGGAACAAACTCTCCCAATCCATAACCGTTGTAAGATAATTCCCCTGAAAGCTGTAGAGCAATTGATGTAAGACAACTTAGAAAATATAAAAACAAGTGACATCTTATACAACTAGAAAACGTGACAAAAAAGTACTTTGAGGGAATGGTTCAGTTTCCCAGCGAGCGCCAACAACAACGTGGTTTTGCCACACCCTGGAGGGCCAAGCAGTAAAGTCATCCTGCCACAAAGATGAATTGAAACTAGGAGCTTGAAATTAACATGTTGTACAAGTGCTAATTTACTCATAAGAAACACTCAAAAACTTGGGTAGGATAGAAGATTTGTTACCTTCTTGGCTTAATGATGCCGCTGGCATCTTTTAGTATGCTTATCCTGTCTCTTCGTCTCAAACAAGACAGATTGATAAACCCCTGTCTCAAACAAAAAAAGCTTAAATGGAAAGATAAAATAAAATATTCACTTGAAATTAAATAAAATATTTACTTGAAATTCTACTTATTCTCGCTATTGGATGCCAGCACTTACAGAAAGCGTGCCCTTGGCAGTGCTCCACAGAGTTGGGAGAGGCTTGCCATGAACCACCTCACATTCTGCTTCAACAAAGAGACTTCTGTATCTCACTTCCACCGTGGGAAACTCAACACCAACCCTATATAACAAAGATAAAAAGCTTACATAGCTAGAAACATTACCGTGTTACTAGTACTACTAACTCTTTGAAAAGGCGAAAAGATGTGTTACTGGTCAAGTCTCTTTCTAAGCTTCTGCATTAACCGGAGATTATCATTTTCAATGTGCTTGATGAGTTTCTCAATCAGAACATGCCGGTCTTGAGCTCCAAGCTTGACAGCATTAACAATTATTTTACGATTAACATCTTCTTGTTTATTTCCTGTTTTGTCATCGTCAGATTTATCCAGAAAAGCAGAGGTAATCCGTTCAAAGGCTGGTAATCTCTCAATGGTGTCCCTTTGTTGCAAGTCATTCTCGACAACCCCGTTGCTAACATAATGATCAGAATTCCCAATGGAAACACCGTGAAAACTTGGCACTTGGTTCCCACTTAATGAGGATATGGTGCTTCTGCCAGACTCTGTTAACTCAATATCCTGTGAGTACTCTATCTTAACAGGGCCGCTCATCTGACTATCCATTGATGGGTAGAACGAAATGCTCCAACCTTCAGTGTAAGCCACAGAAGTGTGGGCAGCCCATCTTCCGTATATGATGATTACACACACTACAGTTAGTCTGATATTTTGAAATAATAATGCAAAAAAGTTAACTACTTCCAGCTTTATCTACTTTTCCTAAAAACATTAACTTCTGTTCAGATTACCTACAAGCTCATTTCAATCGATGGAATCCTCACACACTTCGTATAAGTGTTACATCAAAAGAACGATCTTTGTTTAAAGCATTTAAGCTCATTCGATGGCATGCACACGTTATTTGTCCAAGTGTTGGATTAAAAGAAAATCAACACCGGGAAAGATGCTATTATTTAACGCACTTACCTAAAGCGTAAAAGGAAAAGTAAATGGGACCCCTGAAGATTCAGCAGGGATAATCGGATCTTTGTGCTTTTAGATGATTGTAAATTTTTTAGTTGATGTGTTACAGATTGCCCCAAGTGCGCATAGCCTCCTCTTTAATTGATTTGAATGTTCTCTGTTGACATCTACCCATGACGGCATGACCCCATCACCATGAAAAAAAGCCCCTGCTCATCAATCAAAAGAGGGCCCAGCAATGAGACTTCGGTTTTGTTGCTTCGGGGATGCCATGTCCCCTTCTCCTTTACTTTGCTTTTGTTCGAGATAAAGAGGGGGGCCAAGCTTAAAGGCCCAAATAATAAGTCTTTTGCTTTTTTTATTAATGTGATTATCCGATTTAATTTGTACACACTTCAAATAATTATATAAATTAATTCTGGAATTAATAGTATAAATTTATAATAATTATTATATTAACAACCAAATAATTCTAATTGTTTGGCTGATAAGATGATGACATATATACGTCCTCGTTTTATTTTTTACCGAAAAAGAGGGAGACCTACACCTAAGTGAGGCGAATTGAGCTCAAAGTAAGGGTGCAAATGGAGTCGTAGGCTACAAAAACCCAACCCAGAGACAGTGTTGTTATCAATTCAGTAAAAATAGTTTTGAAATTTTGTTTTTCTTAAAAATATATTAAAACAATTTTTTTCATTTTATTTTTAACATTAAAAAAAACTAATTTAAAATAAAATATTCTAAAAAACTAGGTTCAACCACATGGTTAAAACCATTCCACCAACCTGTATTGCATTTTTCTACGTCAGCAGTTCTATCCATTCATTTCACTTCTCTAACGAGAAAAAATTGCAGTGAAGGAAACAGAATTTAGTATTTAAAATCAACCAATTGATGTCCTAAAGCTTGCACAGAAACGGTAATCAAATTGATCACAGCAGTATTGTTCATCTTACATATGCCTAGACGATTGCTGAAGCAATTTACAGGAACAGAAATGCCTGAGCAGAACATTTCAGCCACTCCCCAGAGAAAACTGTTAGGTGAGAAGTGGCAGCGTTCTCGTCAGAAATCAACCATGGAATCCACCTGACGACAGCCTAATCACTTAAAGCACCATCGGCAATCATCTCCTGTTTCTCCTGCTCCAAATAGTAGATCTTGTCATTCATACCTTCCTTTCTATATGCTTCAACCATGATAGAGTAGCAGGTTCTGGAATCAGGATGGCATTGCTCATCTTTCATCTGCTTAAAAAACTCTCTCCATCTCTGTCAAATCATCTGCCCTTTCACATGCAGATATAACTGCCTTATACAATGAGGTATTCTCCGGTATCTCAAACTTTGCAGCCAACTTATCATACATTTCTTCCCATATGAACCAATCAAAATATTCGAAGTGCGAGTTTCTGGCTCAATTTCAAGATTTAGTTTTAGTTGATGTGTAGAGTGAACCGTGATATTATTATCCAGAAAAATGATAATCACTACATCAATGTGAGTGTAGATAATATTAAACCGTCATCTCATTCATAGTCACACACAGTGATTCTCGAATTTAAGTTTGGAAATCCGACTCAGATACAGTACTATTAGACGACATGATTATATTGGAATATACTTTAAGGATAGCTCCAAGAAGTGTTTTTCATGCCACTTTTTCTTAGGGTTTTACTCGTCTCTGTGTAGAAATTGAACCTGGTACGCAAATTCAAGAGTCAATAAAACTGTGTTTCACTGCGTTTGCACCAACGAAAACACCCACTCTCAATGCACAGCACACGAATAAACTCCGTACAAGCAAACACGTCCATATTGCAGCATAAAAGTACTAAATTGAATAATTAACTGTTAAATTGAAATCGTTCAAAACATTTAGTGTGAATTTACTAATTTTGTCAAATTGAACGTGTTTACTAAATAGTGTTTTTTATTTGAAAATATATTTTTTTTAAATTAGATTTTTTGCTTCTCGATTTTTCAATCAGAAGCAAATCGTTGATCATGAAACTTAAAAAGACAGTAAACAAATATATTCTCATGAGCTGCCCTTTGAGCTTGCACCCAGGTTGACAATGCGGGGATTTTCTAAACCACTTCATGCATGGATTCATTGAAACCATCTTTAGAATTCTTACAATGTAAAACCCCGTGATCTGAAGAAATTACTGCTAGCTGTGGAGCTCATAATTCACTTTATTTGCATGTCTATGTAGTACAAATGTTCGTATTATAGTGTTATAAATTAAATTAGCTGTTATTATTACATATACACCATAATTTCCACTCATATCTAAATTCATAAACGTTGTCAGGTGATTTATTTTTTTTATAAACGGGAAGGGGAAAAAAATACGAGACCTTGCACCATCAATACTAGCAGTAAATCTAGCTTAGCTTGATCCATACTTCAGCAATTCCCATCTGAAAGGCTGGAACACGTAGAGAACTTCAGGACAACTCTTGAAGAGTAGAGCTACACATACACAGACCGCTGCAATGGCCACCATTGAGAGCACTGCTGGCCGGTATACCAGAGAAGTTCTCGGAGCAGCAAAAACCAGCTTCTGCTCACATAACTTGCAGCATTGCTGATGCGTTTCTTTCATTTTGATCTTCTCAGTGTGCAAGCTGGTCACTTTTGGTAACTTCCCCCCATCTTTTTGCTTGAAATTGCAATCCACAAGGGAACTAGGGATGTCAAGCACCACGTTCCCACTTTCTGATTTCTTATTGATTTTCCTCTGGATTAGATGAATGTAAGAATAATGATCCCGCAGGTAGGCATAATCATAAGGTGTCAGACCCTTGCTGTCACGAGCCCTCTTCCACGCATCAATTCCCACCTACACAAGGTAAACAGATATCAGCAAAATGAACTCCAAGGAAGGGGAGGGGATGCAATGCAATAATTGTCACCACATACACGGCCAAATTCCTCAAGTGAAAATATTATGAGGGGCAAACAGAGGTCACTAAGCAATTGATCAGAAATAGAATATCTGTGCAGCTCATCGCCCAATCATCTAAGGAATGAGCATGGTCAAAGATGGATTTAAATGCTTGCCAGACAGTTCACGAATGACCTTCATTCCAGTATTCCTAGCATAACCGATTTAAAAGTGCTATCCATTAAAATATTTGAAAGAAGATATCAGAGAGAGAAATAGATACCAATCCAGGATCATCAGTCAAGGCATCCAACACTTCCTCAGCACCATCCCCACTAGCTGCCACATGAAGAGGAGTCAATCCAGCTGGTCCAACAACATCAGGTTTAAACATGAATCTGCTGTTATGCCCATAAACCAGCTGATTCTGCTGAGTGCCTGTTCCACCAAATTTTTTATCTGGGATGTATCTTAATAGTAGTTCCACCATGGGCCTGCAGTTTCTTCGCACAGCTCTGTGGAGAAGACCCATATCTAACAGGGCAAGCTCAATAGAGGAATGCTCTCCAGCATCTACTGTTCCATCAAGCACAATGGCCAGGAGTTTTCTCACAACAGCACACCAATCATGGTCCATGGAGAATTGTATAAGCCATTTGAAGCGTTTGAAAGGGAAAAGATCCAAGTTGGGATCCAACTGACCCAGTCTAAACTTCAAGCGACTTCTATGTAGAAGCCAGCCTATTTCATGTATGAAGTCTAGCGCTTGATTCTTGATGTCCATTCTTTCAGCTATTTTATGCATGTCAGTAGCAGTCTCATCCACCATAATTGCATCCTCCAGCATACGGATTTCTGAACATATTTCTGGCTCAGCAACAATGAAAGGGAAAAAGCTGCTGCTGAGACCATGGTCTTCAACCTGACAGATACAAATATCCAAAATTCTCAAAATAGCTGTACAAAATGTATATTCAGCGTGGTAGAAAATCACAGCAGACCTTATCTCTAGTTTTCCCATTATGTTCGAACCTTATTCAAATGAGCCCTAAGTGGATAGTTTTTTCCAGAGGTATTCAAATGAGCCTAAGTGGATAGTTATTTCCAGAGGTAGTTATAGTTCTGCTGCCTTATTTGAGGACAGCACAAGAGTTTGCTGAACAAGTTTTATTGTACATTAATAATATTTCAAACACAAAAACACACAGAAAGAAAGAGATTGTGCTAATTATAAATAAGGAATCCCCTTTCCTTCTTAGAGAAGTGGCTGAGAGCCTCAAGGTCAATGACAGTAAAGGTTCTAAGTTGTTAATACCAAGGGAAGCAGCCCTCTCATATCCTAGATTTCATAATTCATACATGTTTGGCCATCAAAAAGTTATAAAACTTTGACAAAATCCGTATCAAGCTTTTAACCTGTTGCATACCATGAAATCGTACAAATTGGGGGCAAAATATACCACAAGTGAGACTTCAAGAACTAAAGCAAAGAAGCTGCTGTGTGACAATATGAACATGTAAATGTTCCAAGTACAAGAGCAATGAACTTTAATACAGAACCATCCATGATGCAAAAGTAAAGAAGAAGACAACAACGTCATGAGAGAGAAGGAGCAGATGATAGCACCTCAATAAATCCTCTTCCGACAAAATTTGGTACAGAGCACTGAAAGTTCAGGTGCTGGAGTTTGTCAAGCTCATTCATTGTACCAGCACCATCCATCAAGTCATAACAAGTTTCCTGGACCAGATATTTTCCTTCAACAGCACAAAGTAGCCTGGAATGAAAAGGTAGTATGATTCAATTCACACTAATCTCTATTCGTTTCAAGATTTTCTACAAAAAAATCCTTAGGCTTGTGTCCTTCCCACTTTCCAAAGATGGTCTAGGTAAAATTTATTTCTCAATTCTTAGATAAAATCAAGAACATGTTAGCCAACAGCAAAGATAAAAATCACCTCGTCATGGGCCTAGCAATGTCAAAGCCTCTGACTACAAATTGAGTTCTCTCAGACAAAGAGACAGCAATTGGTGTGATGCTTGAGATCCTGCAGTTCTTATGGCTCTTTATAGGTAATGGTGTGTCTAAAACAACTCTACCTGCAGCACAAATAGCCAGTCAAAATCCTACTCTTCTTCCCTCATGATGTGAGAAGCGTTAACATGAGCACTTGTGATCACAAGGGAGAGGGCAACCAACCATTATAAATAAAGGATACGCAATTTTGCACCCTAACATGAACCCATCCAGTTTGCCAAAAAGAGTCACTAGATGCATTAAGAAGCCTATTCAAACTTGCTCCTAGATCAAGGCAAACCTGTATGTGCAATGATGATGAAACAAATCAATAATTCCTTTCTTCAGCAGGTATTAATTAACTAAAACTTCTGAGTCAGCACAAGGTATACCTCTTCCCATTTTGATTTTTCGAGACAAAGATATATTGTCAATACAATACATCCGGGCCTTATGTAGCTCTCGATGTCCGTGGGACTGTGAGATAGCCAATCAAGGATCTGGAGATGCACCACAATTTATAGCATCAGAACGTTTAGGAGCAAACTGTCTGGCAGAAATTCCACCTAAATAGCAGTTCAGAACATACCTGTGCTCGCAGTGCAACTGGGAAGTCGTTTGGGTCTTTTCCAAAGAGTTTAAAAACAATTCTGTCTGTACGAATCTGAAAATGGTAAGAAGGAACAGTCAAGGGAAGTAGAATGTGTGTGCAAGCACTGTACCCGTAACTATTGGGTTTGTAAGCCGCAAGCCCATATTATAATCTAAGGGTTAGAAAACTACACCTGAGCCTCTCCACTTGAGCTAGAAGGCGACTGGCTAAAAGTTGAATCAGATTTCCCACTTGTATGCGGCGGGCTTGTTTTTTGCGAGTCTGACGGGCAACTGAAAGAGCCCATACCTGCATCTATAGGTGCATGAGACCTCTCTGGGTTCTCTACGCAGTGTTGGGAATCATCATAAGCATTATTCAAGTCAAAGTTATTTAATTTGATCTTTCCAACAGTAGTCTCTGGTTCATTTGTCTTGGCTCGAAGGTTGTCTCTTGATGGGAACAATGTTATAGACTGTGAACCTGAACGAGGTTGAAGTGTTCCAACCTGGGCATCATTATCCAATATTCTTTTTTGCACCAAGTTAGAAATGGGTAGAGTCCCACACTGACCCAAAGGCCTTGGAAGATCCTGAGAAATAATGCAATCATCTTTCCTAGAAGCTGAGCTGGAAGGTCTAGCAGATTCAGGGCCATTTGTAAGAGCATCTTGCGCTTTATCAAGATTCCCGACGATTGCTCCGGCATTGGCCAAACCTTGAGATCCTTGCAGTGATCCAGAGAGGCTCCTTCCATTAGTTGCACCGGCTAGATTGGCCAGGCTCTTCAATATATGAGAAAGCAGATCCTGATCCTTTGTTTGATCAGAGCTATTTGCTGCAATTATTTATAGAAGTCAGAGTCTGTAGAATCAAAGGAGAGAGAGTTTGACAATAACGACACCAAATGAAAAGGAAATGAAAACTCACAGATATCAACTGATTATATTGAAATGAGACTCCTGAGATATTATCCTGAAAATTACTTTGGGAGAATGAGAAAACGTCAACAGTTATGGCAGGTAACTAAACCTAGGTCAGGAAGTTCAGTTGTGGCAATAGACTGAGGGTGTTTGACACCGCGTTGTTTCTTAAGTATTTTTAGAGAAAAAAAATGAATTTTTTATTTTTATTTTTATTTTAAAAAATTAAATATTTTTGGTTTTTTATATTATTTTTATCTGTTGTTGTTAAAAATAATTTAAAAAAAAATAAAAAATATTATTTTAATTTATTTTTAAACAAAAAATATTTTTAAAAATAAATCCGATAACACTACTAAATAGTAACTCATTCTATACAATCCAGATCGGAGCCTATTGCACTAGTCAATTTTGGTAGCCCGTTTATACAGAGACTGACAGTTTTTACACTTCAAAAAACAAATCCCATGCCTGATAAAATTATTAGACATAACAAGTCCTTTAATCCAAGTAGTTGCTGCATTGAATCGGTCTTTGTAAACCAGATCTATCGAAATATCTATGTTCATGCATTTATCGATGATTGGTCAAGCCCCCATAGACTAAGCCGATGGAATAATTTTGCCTATAACTACAAAACTCCAACCCCCAACCCAACTCACCCCTAAAAGTGAAGAGTCGGCTATCACCCACTTTCCCAAAGCTGCTTTTATACATGAACGGCAAAATAAATATCGACATCCCATGCTTTGATCCTGTTTGAAGGGTCTTTGTGTTATATTTACAGTTTTAGCATAATGGACAATTTTTTTGCAAGTAGTTGGTTTGATTTAGTCAAGGCCATTCCAGCAATTGATTGATAACACTTCCTCCCAGCATGGGCAAAAAGCAACAGTGTACAAAAACTTGATAAAAAGATGTGCTTACAGTGCATATTGGAGAGAATCCTCAGTAAACTTATCAGCAGATAGCTGTTAGCCTTTTCATCATTCAATGAACCTTCATTGACTAAATTTTCAAGATGCGTCTTCCTCCTCCGCTTGTTATGCCCTGCCAAACGCCTGCGACAGCTTCTTTTCCCTTCATCAAACTCTTGAAGAACATGAAACCTGCCCATAACCATGTTGTCTATCTAGTCAAAAGAAATACATCCTTGCATAATATGCTCACGCCCCAAAATTGAGGCAGCAAAATATTAACTACAGTAGCTTAATGCAAACAAATTCAATGGTGTGCTCCGGTTTATATAACAAGGTTTGTAAAGAAGGTACTGCAATGATCATGATCAAAGTTGGCAACACTTTGGAATGTTTCTTCGCTCAAAGAAACTGTAACCCAAACTGACCTGCTACATTGCTGGCAAAACCGCTGCATATCATTCCCCACCAATGCCTTGCTGGCCTTTGAGTGCGCATCGCAAACCTTATGTCGTCGGTGATAATCCTTGGCATTGCTCAGATCAGCCCTACAATCCTCCACCTGACAAACTGCACGATTTGAAGCAGTCATAGTAACCTTTTTCTTCTTCTTTCCACTCTTTGCATCCTCATCCATGATGGGGTTGACTTGCTCTCCTAGCTTCAAATTAAGGGACCCAACTTCATAATTCAAGTCTTCATCTTCAATAAAAACAACCCTCCTCCTCTTCTCCAATTCTCTCTTTCCTTTCTCATCCCCCAAGTTGTCATTGTCATCAGAACAATAAGATTTACTGTTCCAAAAACCTGCATTCTCATTAGGTACAGGTCCAGTAGGGAACAACTGCCTGCTCCTGCAATCTGATGGTGCAGAATTCAATGGACTAGCTGTAAAAAGATCACCGTCCCATTTCCAGTCATTCAAATCCCATTCTAAATTCTTTTTCCCAACTTCCTTTAAATCCGACACCACTGGACCATATAAATGACGAGACTTTCCACCAATCGTAGCCTCCATCCCTTTAAATTATCAAAATCCAGAAAACAAAAGCACCTAGAACCCAATTCAGCCAAATGAAGAAGCTCAACTTGCACAAAAATTAACCCGGTAAAGAACAGAGGACAACTGAAACTCCAATCCCATATACATATCAGTACCGCTTCAACTTAATTTCCAGCTAAAATTAAACCCCCAAAACTTGATCCTAGTCATCCTCTCTATGCCCCCCCAGAAATCCCAAATACATCCATGGATCCGGAAAAAAATAAGTCCCACACATGGCCAAAACACCTCAATTACAGCTCTGGTAACCTAAAAAACAAAACAGGCCTTAAAATTTTAATTTACATACATAAGAAAATCACAGACCAGCCCAATAAAAACACCACCTTATAACTCAGCAAATGCTAAAAACATCACTAATTAACTTTTAACAAATAAACAAACTAAAACCAAAAAAAGAGGTGCAGAATAACTTGACAAGAAATGGTGATTTGTTAAGGTTCCAGATCAAGACCGCCAGATGAGAAAGAGAGAATTTAGGGAAGGGCTGGGTTTTCTTGAGAGAGTAAGTGAGAGAGAGAAAGTAGTCCACTTTTTCCATTAATTTTATGATGCCACCACGTTTTATTTTGGAATCTATGCCCCCACAGAAGCCGTGTCTGTTGCCCCCACTCGCTGTAATAAAAACAGAAACGACAATTTCGTCATTGTTACTCCTTCAGCTCAGTTCACACTCTTCTTGTCTCTTCTGGCTATGGTTGGAGATATGTCTCTTTGAACTGCATTAACGTAGTACCTATCGTCAATTCTCAATCATTACAATATTTATTACTTGAATGGACTATTAATCACAGTGAGCAGTCAATATTCTTCGACCTGCTTTTGTCTGTTCCTTTTTATATTTTTTTATTTTTAAATTAATAAGAAAACATATATCATTTTAAATACTTTAAAAAACAAAATCCGTCGTAATCTCAAACTATTCTTTTTTCTTTTTTTTATAAAAAAGACCTTTATATTTTATTAGATATTTCTGTCTAAAAAAACTTTAACTTATTTCTCAGTTGTCAGTGGAAAGTAACTCACTGCTATTTTTAAAACCCTAACATGCTCTCTTAAAATGAATATCTTAGCAATTATTTATCCAGTTTATTTCTTTTACTTTCCAATGTTATTGGAAAACTATTCTAAGTAATTCCTTGTTGGTATCCACCACCCCTCCCCCCCCCACCACCACCACCACCATATGTATTCTGGTTCTCTCTTCGAATTAATTCACCTGGCCATCACGTCTATAATTATCTATATAGAGAGAGAATCACCCCCATTATATTACCATGAATAATTATTTTTTGGCATGAGCGGGGGAAGCACGCCAAATCCAATGATTACAGTCGTAGTTACAAGCTCCTCATCAAATGCAAATGGCCTCTCTTTCTCGTTTCAGCATGAAGAACAAAAAGGAGAGAGAGAACAGACAGCCATGAAGGAGCAGCAGGGGAAAAAATCTCGGGAATGATTTCAAATCATAATTAAGCCAATAAAAATAGCAGTAATATCTAAATATAATAAGTATTTCGTTTAAATCCAAAAATTATCCATTCTGAAACACACACATTAATTAAGTGTTTCATAATTATAACTATTCCATTACATAGAAATTCTCACAAATCTTTTTTTTTTACTAGCACAGTTTATTTAGTTATATATACACAAATCTTATTTTTCTCACTAACACAATTTATATATATATATATATAGATAGATAGATAGATAGATAGATAGAGAGAGAGAGAGAGAGAGAGAGAGGACATGACCTGCGAGGAAGAGACAATTATTTCGCGATCAAATAATCAAAATAGATGTAGAGTTTATATTTACCTAGAGCCAAACCAGTTCACTCGGACAAGATAAACCGTGTACATTGAACAATGTCGCTGGTGAACCACAAGGTTCGGTTGAGATTCAAACAAGTTTGTCCAGATTAAAAAATAAGTCTGCAGGTTTATATTAATCCTGAATCAATACGAGTAATAAGTCATACTCATCAAGATAATTGTTCATGATAAGACTATAACCGTTCATATGACTTATCAATGGAAATTATTCATTAGTTCATTGAGTGAAAAATCATGAAGATCTGTTGCAATAAACTATACAACTTCACATGCAATAAAACTAATGAATAACCATCAAGGTCTTAGCCTAGCGGTCAGTAAAGCATTTATTCTTTCTAATTATCCTGTTCAAATCCTGTCAGTATGATTATATCCGCCCAGTGTTATATATATTCACTAAACATGCAGGATGCTTAGTGGATTCGAGGATTAATTATGATGCACGCAAGCTAACCTGAATATCTAGTTAGAAAATTAAATAAATGTAATGAATAAATCAAAAAACAAAATAATGTTGTTTAAGGATTAATCAATTTTAAAACCTAAGTCGTGTCACATGAGATAGAATAAAAAAGTGATCATTTTTCTAAATTAGCAAACAAACAACTCGGGCAGTGACTAAGAATCTGCCCCTTCCGATCCATCATCACGAACCATTGCTATAGATTAATCCGATCACAAATATCTTTCTGTTAACAAATCAATTGTCAATTTGCAAAATGAACAATTATAACCATGTATTCTATTACAGCAAAATAATGGCACGGGTTGCTCTTCAAGCTTGGCTCGATTGGCGGTGGATGGATTTAGAGGGTGTTTGGGAGAGCTGTTGTTGTAGCTTTTCAAAGTGTGTTTCGTGCCGAAATATAAAAATTCAAAAAAAAAAAAAACCAAAAGCACCCAAAAACGCTTTTGGGTGGCTTCCCAAACACCCCCTAATCTTTATGATTTTTATTTAAAGTTCGAGGAAGGCTGTAGAAATAAACTGTTCGTTAACTCATAAATCCAGTCAGGCATCATCTTGATTCGCGAAACGTATCAAAATCATGCCCTGACCAGCAAAACAATAATCACTGGATCTGGCTCAAGCTAAGATTAATTACTCGGACAAAGATCTAAGATATTCAATTAATTAAAAGCTCTAGAAATTATTTATAATATACACACAAACCAACCAATTATTGTACGGCCTTAGATAAGTGATTCTCATTTGCTAAGGGAGGGATAGCAGATAAGATTATTATTTCCATAGTACCGGGATTTAGAGGTCCCGAAATTGAGCCGTGTCCATCCGGTACATGTCTGGAAGCAGCCATTTTATGGACCCTATTTAGTCGGCATGGAGTACAATGTGACGTGGTGATTAATTTCTGGTTTATCAATATATTCATCCAATACATAATATAATTTTGGAGATCAATTAAAATATAATTTAATTAAAATAATATTTTTTATAAAAAAATATATGAGAATCTCTTAATTTTAATTTTTTATCAACTCAGTGTTAAATGATAAAATTAAAAAAAAATCAATTAAAAAAATAACTTAAATTCTAAAATATGATTCTAAATCAATTCAATATTAATTTTTTTATAAAAAAATAACACAAGTCAAATAGGTTAACTATCAAAATCTCATCACTCGAGATCATAATAATCTCATAAAAATAAAATAAATTATAAAGTTTAATTTCCAATCAACTAAAAAAATAAAAAATCACAATTCAATTAAAATAATGTTATGTTATTAACAATTCTTTTTTCCCTCAATCATCATAGAAAAACTTGTCTGGAAAATTTTAAAATATTATATAACTTTAATAGATCAATTTTAAATTTTGCATATAAATAAGCTCAAACTTTGCCATTTGAAAATCTTGTTTAATTTGTTCTCTTCTTCTTCAGCCAAGTGTGCTCACACACACACACACATATACACTTCTTATTTAAAAATATATATATATATATATATATATATATATTGTAACCTATTAGGACTAATCCATTGGTTATTTCTGAACTTCTGATCATTTCCTTTACTTCTTACGTTCAAATTTGGAGACCAATATTTAAATTTAATTTATTCAAAAAAATTGAAGGCAGCATATGAATGCGAGACACAACTAACCCGACAATATCATTTATCATTATTTCTCAACAACATCATTTATTATTAAACCAAACAGAGAGAGTAATGCCCGATTTATAGTAAGGTTTTATCTTATGTATCAAACAAGTATACATCAACATGTCCGCTCGAGAAGACATATCGTAGCCCGATTCACGTCCTGGAATCTGACTTTTCAAACGGCTCAGCTTCTCCAGCTAGCAACCCTTGACCTACCTCTTTCATGCAGATTATGTGGGTGTTTGGTATTGCAGTGTGACCTGCGTTGCGGTTCACCGCAGCGTCAAAAGCTTATTTTACCAAACATCTAAGGATTTTTAAGTGGTGGGTCCCACCAGAAAAACAACGTTTGCGTCGCAACTTGAGAAGCAACTATAAGATGCTTCTAAGAACACGTTTTGCGCGTTACAAAATGAAAATTTCATTTTAACAAAGAAAAATAATAAATGAAAAACAACATGCAGACAGGGAGCAAACCATCGTCTTCCCCAACTCTGGCGACAGCAACACTTTTCATGAAACTGTTTTTTTTCAACCTCAATCACAATAGCAATAGCTGTGCCAAACAGACCCTATATATGTGAACAAAAACGTCTCCTCTCTCCCTCTCTTTAATAATCAAGAAAGTTACGAGGAGACTGGCGACTTCAATATGGCAAAAAGAAAGGCCAACAAACAAGCTTCTCCCACAAGACATAGAGTAGAGCTGTGTTCTGGGAACACCACCATCTTTCTTTTTTAATCTTTTTCCCAGTGTCAAGTTGTTAATTACCATTTTTTTTTCAACTATAAGATCTGTTGGAATTCGTATCAAATTCTTGTTTGGTTTGGACCTGTTAGTTATAATAATTTCTGGATTTTTGGAAAGAAATTTATATTAATATTTCGCAATTATCAATGGTATAATTTATACTTGGCAACCAGGCTGTGTATATAATAAAGCTTATCAGTGCTACATTTATGATAAAAGAAAAACAAAATTTACGACCCAAAAATTTTAACCATTCTAATAATAGATCATAAATAAATAAATCTAGTTTTACGACATTAATTTTTAAAAATGTTCCTTAAAACTGGTATATTATTCATATAAAAAATCTGTAATTGAGTCTTCATTTAACTCCACTCCCTGTCTAGTATTCGGGAAAGAAAAAGAAACCTCAACTATTCATCATGAGAGTGATGCTTGATCTTGCGAGATCTGAATGATATACGGATGCAAATTACAGGATGGTGCATTCATGGATATTTTTCGTATTGGGTTCCATTTATCAACCACCGACATCATCCTCGTGTTAGTTTTTCCCATTACATTTATTTCCTTTGCTGACGAACGACGATGGCCCAGAGGTAACAAATGGGTTTCAAGGTCTACTGGAGGGCTGAGGCCTCAAGCCTGACTTATACGGGCTGAAGCCCTATGAATATGTAGCTTTCAGCAATCCAAAACGCAAAGGCCTATGAAAATTGATGTTTTTAATTCTGGTTTGGAGTCTGATGCTGCTGCCCGTTGTAGCCTCCAAAGCCCTAGTGTTCGCCGCCACGATTCCTCCCTACCTTCCCTATGTTTCTAGCATTTCTGGAAGACAACCTCCTCCCGGTTGAGCTTGTTACTCCCTTTAGATGACAATGGCTGCTGGTATGCCTTCTAGTTTGGGCAGTGTAGCCAGCCGTATGCAGCTTTAGCCAAGTCTCTGTCCAAGAGCTCATGGCTTAACAAGAAACTGTTCAGCTAAGAAAAAGAAATGGGATCAATCCTCGTGGAAAGTGGTTACTATGCAGGTCCCTGAACTCATCACTCGACCCTTTGAAGACATAAAGATTGAAGTCTGTAAAATTCCACCAACAGCAGGCAAATTCATCATCTAGCTGGGATTTGGCGCGATGAAGATAAGTAGACACGGGGTTTCGTGAATTCTTAAAAGAGCTCTTCGAGCTAGGGTGCCCCAGATGACCCTTGAAGTATGACAGTCGATAATAAATGATAAATTATGATTAGAAAGAGATGAAATTAGCATGCTCATGATGGCCTGAAACTGCTGAATCGGCGGCAGCCCTTTGAAGACAGAAAAACCAAAGTCTGTAGGACTTAAAGGTCTGCCAGCAGCAGCCAATTCATCACCTAGGCTTTGGCGCGATGAAGGTATGAATACACGGGTTCTGTGAGTTCCTGAAAGGGCTCTTGAAGAGCCATATGCAGGTTCATGCTCCTTGTATTGAAGGGAAAGGCTAGGGATGTCTCAGGGATGGCCAGATGTCCCCTGAAAAGTTTGACAGTACTCGATAATAAATGGCAAAGCGTCATTAGAGAGGGAGGCAATTAACGTGCTCATGATGAGCTGATCTTGCTGAATCAAGGCAAGATATATAGGCTGGGTTTTCGTTAACTTTTCCATCACTCGAACCTGGCAACATGGGAGGAGGACACAACTTTGAGCCTTAATTTAATTAATCAAGGCGAGATAGGCTGCTCATGATTGCTGGTAGATGTAAGGATTACAGCAATCCAACCTGGATGGATTTCCTAGTTATATTTTATTTTTTGAGTTGTATGATTTGTGGCATTGAGTTATTTGTACATAGTATAAGAGTTGGAATAAAAACATCATGCAATTCATTAGTTTTTATAAATATAAGAGCAGAATCGGGCCTAACAATAACTAAGTTGGATTTTTTCCACCTCTTTTTTCTTTCTTTCTTAGATTTAATTAATGGATCTAAGCTTTAAGCATGCAATATATCTCAATTACCTATGGCCTGACAAAAATTATATCATCTTTTTAAAAAATGATGATGCTTTGACATAAAAAGGAGAGAAGATCCCATTTGGTCCACCAAAAATTTATGAAAAATATTTCATCTATTAAAAACTATTTTTTTTAATTTATAGTTCTATCTCTTTTATTGAGTAAATATTGAACGTCTTAAGGATAATTAACTACAAAAAAAAACAAGTTTGGAAATTATCTAATTGTTTACATGCTGCACGTTAAAATTCTTTTATTTGTTTTTCATATTTTATTTTTTTGTCTCCCTTTAAAAATCAGGTTGGATTTCGACTTTTCATGTGCAAGCTTTTCTATCATTTGGATGAGAATTGATAAAGAAAGGAAAATAACTTATATTCAACAATAAATTAGAATCAATTTTATTAATAAGAATAAAATGAAGACGAAAGTCTAAAATAGGATGATAAATTGGGAAAATTCACCCAAACAAAGTTGTAAGTATTTGTTCAGCAGATGGCTACCACCTAGAGATAAGAAACTCAAACTCTTCCTATATTTTTAAAAGCTGAAGTAATGAAAAATAAAGGTATTTTAAAGTCATGAAAAAAAAACCCTTCAACCTCTACTTTCTGGCAAGATTAATTGGCCTCCTCTAGCCAGGGAAGCAACTAACAGCAGTTCATAATTAGGACCCTTCCATTGGCATTATGAAAATCAGCTGCACTGTTCTTTCTTAAATATTTCAGACACAACTTGAAACATCGTATATAACTTGAAACATCGGTATTCAGATCCCATCATACATTTAATTATTACCAACAAGATGGATAATTGATATACGATCAAAGAGACATGTCATTATATTAGTTTGACGTGATAAAACCTTGAATATAACAAGGTGTGTGTATGTGTCTGTATATAAAGTAATTTGATCACGAACCAAAAACTACGTCATTAGCAGTTTCAGAGTGAGTTTCTTCACCCAGATATTCATGTTCCGAAGCATCCAAGGTGTCACGAATATATTGGTTCCAGCGTAAGGTCAAGTTCATTCCTCCTCGCTTCTGTACCTTCTTCCTGGTAACTGCCGCCACATCAAATCAATTAATGTATATTAATAAATAACAATTAAATGCACCTATTTATCGTTAATCAATTTTTAGATATTTAGATATTTTCTTGAAATTTAGATATTTTGATTTACGGAAAATATTTTATTGTGAAATTAAGAGGATGCTCAAAATGAGGCGATGAGAACATTTTGTAACACCAACTACCGGTTGACCGTGTCACTTCAATGACAAATGGAGCAAACATATACCGAATCATTCAAAGGGTGTTGTTACTATCGAAAGTGTGTATCAAATATCAATTCCATATAGAGTTTAAAATGTTCATTTTGACATTAATCTTGTTATTAAAGTGACTATTATAGTTAAATTACAGAGAGAAAGAAATCAGGATGCGAACAATGGCAAGCAATGCCAAGCCAGTTAAACCATATAGGCAGGGGTGGAACTATGACATGAGCATGACACCCGTAAAGTTTTTTTTTTATATAATTTTGATCTTAAATTTTATGATAGTTATGCATTTGATCTCTTTAAAAATAAAATATTTGCTCTCTAACTTATGTTCTTAAGATGATACCGTATCTAAGAAAAATTAGCTCCGCCTCTGCTTATAGGCTATATAAAGCTACTATAGCAGTGCAAGGGAAGATTACCTGATGTTTAAACAAGGTAGTGGCGATGGAGGTGAAGAGAAAGAGGAAGGGTTAGGGCCATCATCTTGCTGATCCCAGAGTGCCGGCTGTGCCAGTGCTTTCTTCTTCTCCTTGATCTATGTCCAAATCATTCAATTGTAAAAATCACCAGCTATTCAACAAACTGATCAAAATAGGTATGCTACTTCCTGAGCAAGATGACTGCATGTAAATGGACCTCTCATATACAGTGCATGTTGGAAAGAATTAAAATGCAATTTGCAAGTCTTGGGATAATAAAGGATGGCCACCTGCTTCACTAACATGTTATTTTGCTCTTTGAGTGCCCTCTCCTGTATTAAAACAGATAGAAATGTAGAAAAATTAAACTGGCGAATTTAGTCTTGAGTCATAAGTAATTAAGATAGAATGAAAGAGAATATAAAACTGGATTTCAATAATTTATTCTGTAAAAGCAATTACCCTTCTTAAGAGTGAAGCAATTGTACTTTTGCGCTATTTCTTTTTTCTGCACCTTTTACATTAACCCCTTTGTTTTCTTCTTTTTAAATCAATTTTATGACCTTCTCCTAGATTATTTATTTTAAGCCAACTAAATCCAAAAGGAATCCTAGATCAATACCCCCTCGTGGACTGCATGAATCGGAAAAACATTGCATGCGTGTACGGCTCTGATCTAACGTTCATGCATTACATATTCTGACGTCAACCTATGGGAGAATTAACTTCAAAAAGAAAAGGGCGGTAAGTCGGTGCTTGATGATCTTGGATGAATTAGGTTTTCTAAAATTGATGATTATAGCTTTCAAGGTTGCACAAAGATCATGGAAATTCAAAGCATAAGTTTGTAAAAATATAGGGACGTGCCTTTATCTGGAGCTCGGAAATCGACTGGTACATCAGATGGTTCTGTAAAAGAGAACACGTTATTATTAATTACAACTGGCATAATGCCAGTAATAAAAGCATAAAACAGTTTAGCGTGCTTTTCTATAACAGTATAGCATACTTTTCTTGCCCGAATGTGTTTAAGGGCGGTATCAATTTGTTGCTCCAAGTTTTGAAGCTCTTTGAGACTCATGGAGTCCAGATCTTCCCCCAAATAGTGCCTGGTAAGGTTTGAGAATCTTGTGAGAAAAAATTGGAAATAAATGCAGGCAATCAAGTTAATTCGGAGCAGGAGTACCTGTGGTTTCTCTGTAGAAGTTCAACCTTCGCCTTGAGCATGTTATATTCTAGGGTCCGGTTCCCCTGCGAATTAAGTTAAACAAAGTATTATATTGAACCCGACTTGGTGACTGAATCTAACGTAATGAATATCATCGTGTGTTAACTTACGTATGAAATTCAATTCTCCTTTTCATTCAATTCAAATCATTAGTAGAAATTAAAGTGCAAAAAAGAGAACTTAAGAAAATAACAACTCTGATGAAATGGTAATTAAGGCCCCACCTGCGAATCAAGATCAGGTGCAACTAATTGCCTCTCTGCATAAGAACATCTCTCGTAGCGTTCAAGTATCTTTTCCATGCTGTTGCATAACACGACGGTTCTTCTTAGTAAATAAATATAAGTTACATTTTCCGGATGTGTGCAATTTCTTTACGACATTTCCAAAGAGACAACTTGACAGTATATGAGAAATGAAAGTTTCAAGCCTTTTTTCCTCGAGTCGTATCATGGAAGAAAATCCATTCAACTAATTTTTCCACCATCAATTCATGCATATCTAGAGATTCGAACATCAGATTCCGTGTCCAATTTAGTTAGATGCATATCTTCTATCTGAACAGGGGAAAAAGTTGTCCAGAATAAGGTTTCACTTTTTCTCTAAGATCTTGCAAGGGATTCGTGTATCTTCGTGGACCGAATCAGTCACCACTATAAAATGCGGGGCCACTCCGACCTCTTCTATCATTGGATATTTTAAAAACTCAAATATTTCAGAGGTTTGAACATGTAGCAAGATTTCACTATCTAATTGAAAATGACAAGAGAAAACATGCAACTGGCTATATTTCGATGGTACCATAATGATGTTCTCCATCATAGAATTGCTAGTAAACCATCAACATAGCTGTCTGTAAAAGAATTTTTCTGCAGCAGGAGCAAAATAATGCAATTTTAAATTTTGCAGTAGACAAAGAAACATGTTCACGTGCCCTGTTCTCGACATTTCACAGTACAGAAGAATAGTTATTAGTCTACCGACCAATCCTAAGGAAGTTAAATAGTATTAGCAAGTTGATATAAAACTGTTTTTTAGGCTTTATTCCATACACAACACTCACAGTTTGTTAAACCTTTACCCCCACCACCTCTTCACGTACATGCTTCTCACCATCATCTCCAAATTAAATCTCTTTGGTTTCTATTAAATAGATCACATCGTAAAAATTAGTTTGATTGAAATGGCTTCAAACTTCTCTATAGTTTAGTATTGCAATCCAAATCGCCACGAGAAGTGTCAAATCCAAATTGCAAGTACAATTAATTATATTTTTCTTGATGAATATTAGATTTCTCTCTAATGTTTTTACCCCAAAAGGCGTCGTTATTGATGTTTTATTTTTCTAATTCATGTAACAAATAGGAACTCTAAACCAAATAACTAGATATTAGATCCATTAATTTCATGAAGTGTCCAAAAAGGACACAATCCAATTTATATTAAAAATACTTATGTTCTCCAAAAAACATGGTGCGATTTGCTTTCCATAAAATTTAATATATTTATATTAAGAATCCTAATCATCAAATATGACATGTTTTCATGAGTAGGGTTTGTAAATTTGAAAGCACAGACAAAAACCCGGACAACTAATCAGGCTCAATCTCAATCATCTAGATCCCAACATATTCCCTAAGCCTGAGAGCCTACATGTACAAATTTCTACAGTAGCTGTCTTTTATTGTAAACCAATAAAAACAGCAAGAAAGCCTAGAAAAGAACACAGGATGAACTAGCAAAGCATGCCGAACCAGTGAGCATAGTGATCAAGCAAACAACCAGTCAGAAGAGCAGCAGCATCGGGAAGGTTCAGACAGTGCTAAGATAATCAGGCGTTCAAAAGAGGGAAGAGCAAAATATTTCTTCAACTGTGACCATGTCTAATCACTATTGCACAAATTATGATGAAGAAGATGTCGATATGAGTGTGATTAATATTATGGTAGAATCCGTGGCTTTCTTTAAAATGAAACATCAAGAGAAACGGCAAAAGTAAGTAAATAAATAAAATTGAGGGGAAAATTATGAAGAGAAAAATATAGAAATGGCGAGAAAATCAAGCCCTAGTCACAATGTAGTACATCACAGTGACAAAAATCCACTCAAATATACGATTTCTCCTTTATAATTAACAAATTCTAAGCCGTAGCTTACATTAAAAAGCTCAAATCGATATATCAGATATTCTGGGATGTTGCCCCTTCAACTGAAAAACTGTCATCAAGGATAGGGAGTATAGTACTCCTCCAGTCATATAAGCACCTGTTTAGAAGAGCTGTTATAGTAGTTTTTTAAAGTGTTTTTTATGTTAAAATATATCAAAATAATATTTTTTATTTTTTTAAAATTATTTTTTACCTCAACACATCAAAATAATTTAAAATAATAAAAAAAATATTTTTATTAAAAAAAAAATAATACACCGCAACAAACCTGCAGTGCAAAAACTGCCCCAGCAGCTTCTAAGTGCAAAGCATCACCCTATAGCCATCAAAATCAATCTGGACAAGACTTCGAGGACCCAGGAAGCATATGTTTATAGTTATTTTA
The DNA here is from genome assembly GCA_015731905.1 of Salix dunnii. Taxonomy (NCBI): domain Eukaryota; kingdom Viridiplantae; phylum Streptophyta; class Magnoliopsida; order Malpighiales; family Salicaceae; genus Salix; species Salix dunnii. The sequence continues at coordinate 5,755,868 of CM027666.1, read as the reverse complement.
ATGGGTAAAGTAAGAGATAAGTACACTGCAGAAATTTTTGAACCATCTGGAAATTAAAAAATAAAGACATGATTATTAAGCAGACAAGAGATACTCGGTACATTATATTATATATATATATTGATTACTGAATCCTATTTTTATATGTACCGGAGATTATGTAAGAAGCAAGAAAATCCAAAACAAATACGTGTATAGCTTCAATGTCTAGCCAAAAAAACGTTGAGGAGACATAGATCAATCACTTCTAAGAAAAAAAACAGCCAGAAAGAAAATCGGAAGTTAGAGAGTGGTTATATTCCATGTCTTACGTACCACAGAAAGAGTGAAAGAAAAAGAAATACAACAAAAGCCCCAGATGGAAAATAAAACAAAGAGATAAAGAAAAGCCTAATTAAGATATACAAGAGAGGTGAATTTAGTACGCACCAACCATTGGAAGAGTATTCAAAGAGCTTCCCTTTATGAGAGAAGACGATCAAAGCAACCTCGGCATCACATAGGACTGAGATTTCATGAGCTTTCTTCAACAATCCAGCTCTTCTTTTGGAAAATGTCACCTGCCGGTTGATCTTGTTCTCTATTCTCTTCAACTGAACCCTACCTCTTCCCATCTCTCTCTCTCTCTCTCAATGTCCTTACCTTTTCTTTTTTCTCTCAAAATAACCCAACTACCAGAGCCAATGAAAAACCGCAAAAAGCACCAATCCTGAAACCCGAGAAAATGAGATACTGAAAGAAAGAGGAACAAAATTATAAACGTGAAGTTTCCTTGAGAAAGCATGCGCAGATGTCGAGTGGGAAATATAGGAGTGTGTAGATGGTGAATATGTAGCGGTGTACAGTGAATTTGGCAGGATTGGGCAAAACCGGAGTGGTTTCAGATTGTGCGCTGTCGAATTCTCACTGGCTTAGGACAGTCATAGCTCGCCTCGATTCTATTGCCTATGCAGGTCCACATCCTTTCCTTGTACAAATTAGGCCATTAATATAGAAATTAATAAGAAACGTCTACTTAATACAAGAGTTTTTATCATGAAACTAATGTAGAAAAAATAAATAAAAAGTCTTTCTTTTCTCTTCTTATACTCGGCCTGTCCACACGCACGTCCTCTTTCGTTTTGACGGCGCTAACACTAGTTAAGAGATTATCATATACCATTCAGAGATTGTCACATGAAATTCTGACGAATTCCTTCGAGGCAGCACGGGGGATTTGAAGTTATTTTTTAAAATGTATTTTTAGAAATATATTATAATAATATTTTTAAAAAACATTATATAAATAATTAAAAATAAAAATTTTATTTTTTTAAAAAAAATACTTCTCAAACACCCTTAAAGTTATTTCCCATGTTTACTTGGGCTAGTAAGAAAATTTAGTACCTCTATTTTATTTTTTTTAGTTTGGTCTCTTAAATTTTTGAGATGTTCATATACTTGATGTTTCATTTTTTAGAGTGAAGAGGTGGTTTACAGTGTCCAATAATACCAGAAAATATGTATTGAAGCTGAATAAGTTTTTTTTTCTATTTGATTTAATTTTGTATTTTGAAACTAATTAGAATTATTATTTTTTGTTAGAAATGAACTCATAGAGGCTTTATGTTTTATTTTTATTTTTTAATGTTAATATTTTGTTTTTGAAGTCAAACCTCGAGTTTTTCGATCAAAAGAGTCATGCTTTGTTACCAAAAAAAAAGTGTGACTAATAACATGTTGTTTTCCCAAAAAAAAATCCATTATTCATCGTATTTCAGAAAAATTAGGGTTGACAATGAGTCAGCCGCACCTCAAGACAAAAATAAAAACCAAACACTTCAAGGTTTAGATTTTAATGTTGGGTTAAACAAACAACGCAGGTGTCGCCACCCTTTCTTGTCATTATTTTTCATTTTTTAATTAAGTTCTTTTAAATAAGATTATTTAAATTAGGTTTAAATAATTATCTAATTATATGACTATTTTTAGTAAGATTAACTTCTATGGTTATATTAGTGATTACGTTTTAATTAGGTGCGCTCGAATCCAATATGCATAACAAAGCTATATTATTTTGTTATATAATTTTTAAGATTATTTAAAAGGGCATGCATCGAACTAGTTTTTAATCTTCTTTTTATTTTATCGAAGGGCAATAAATCAAATCACATCAATAAAGAAAAACTTGGATGAATTCATCAAGTAAATAGAACTCCGAATTTTGTATGTTACAGGCAACTTATTGCGTGATCGCTTATACATCTGCGTGCTGTCGGATGAGGCGAAGTTGAACCATCACATAATTAAGAGTTACTTATTCATTTCATTTTCTGGTCCGATGGAAAATTCTTGAGGTTTCTAGTTTCAAAAGCTAAACCATCCACCCTGGAATGAATCCATTGACATTTTGAGTTGAGCTTGTAGCAGTCGCTTGATCTGTTTCCGCTGGATTGTAACTGTAACACAAAAGGAAAAGCTTGTGGGAAGAACGAAAAGTTGCTGGAGCGGAGCAAATTGAATGGTTTTCATTGGGATTCATGCAGGGTTAGTAGGAATTTACATACCCAAACTGCATGGTACTGCTGTATTGCAAAGGCTCGACCGAATAATATGGCTGAACAGGCTGGAAAATGTATGGAACACGTTGCTCTACGGCTTTCCATGACAATCGAATTGCTGCAGTAGTTTCTTCCAACTATATATCCAAAATTAGGATTTCATAGAGTTAAGGTAAAAAGTTCATTTTAAAAGTTTATCACAATTCAAGCATGGATCACTGTTTGTTCATGAACCGTGCGCGCGCGCGCGCGTAAGTGCAAGATCTGTAAGACCATGAACAGGGTGAATGCTGAGGTTTCAGGCTCCGCATCCCAGGCAGGTAGAGGTATTTATTCAAAGATTCACGAGAAATGGAAGGTCACGATTATGTGATTCCACCGATGAACTGTGCATTGGAAACATAAATATGAAGCATAATCAAGGCTGTACCTTTCTTTTTAATGCATTGTTGGTTTCCAGTAGCAATTCTTCCTGAAAGAACATGAAATATAAACATCCTGGGTCATTTATGAAGTATATAGCATGCGCGCGCAAGTGTCTGGTAGTAATAAATCTAAACATAATTACCTTCCTTTGAAGTTCAGAGAGTTGAGCCAGTATAAACTGGGTCTGCAAAAATAATGAATGGCCAAATTAATAGAGTGTTTGCATTTACATACATGCAGAAAGAGCAGCTGTGTATTTTGAGATACGATAAATTAATTTCTATAACTCTAGATTATCTTAAAGAGAAAGAGATACTAATGCTAGTTAAGCTACCACGCATGCTTTAAATTACCAAGTAATAAGATAGTTTTAAATTCTAAGACTTTTTTAATTTGAATAAGTATTAAAAAAGGAATATAAAATTATTTTTTTATGATTTATGCATTAGCTTTAACCTTCAAATTAAAATGGTTGTTTGACACGGGATTAATGATGATGCTAGTGGTTATATATATTAAATACCTTTCTGCACCTGATATGATTCAATGATGAGTCAAGCTGATTCTCAAGCTGCTGAAGCTCGTTAGTGCCCAAATTCCCTAAATCCTCCCCAAGAAGATTCCTACAAAATGCAAATTGACGTTTAATAAATGAGTATTTATGCACATTGTCTTATCAAAAAACAGAATAAAAAATTATGATTGCTTGCAAAATTCAGCATTTATGAAAAGCAATCAAGCATGACATATAAGTTTCGGGTGAACTGGTTTTATGGTGTATACTACCTTTGTGAACGCTGTAGCTCGTCAACGCTTGCTTTAAGCTTCAAGTATTCCTGGTAGGTGTTCTGCTTGGGAACATTCCAGATGTAAAACTTAGTTTCATAGATCATAAATCAGCCAAGGAAATGCTATTAATCAAGCAGCCATAACAGTTGCCGGACAGTTCAGGACTAAAATTGGACGTTTTCCCCTGTTCTTTTTGCTAGGATCTTAGAATAGCAATATCATAGAAGGACTCTACTGCTTACTCTGACATTTCATAATATAATAAACTTTGGGGAGTGGTGGTTACATAATCAGAATCCATGGTGGTTTAAATGTTATAGAACCATACCGGGCGAGCGACACTTTCCAATGACAGACACCGCCATGTTTTACACCAAAGCATGATCTTAGAGTTTGGGGGGGTATTAGTTACCTGCGTCTCCTTTTCAGATTGGTTCAGTTCCAGTGCTCCAAAACTGAACCTTTGATATTTTTCGATTGTCTTGGCCATGCTGGAACAAATGCAGAAAACAGATAATAAAGATTTTGACTTCGATCTGTTTTTAAAATTTGAGACCTTTTAAAGTTGATATAAAAATATTATTGACAAACTCATATATATATATATATATATATATATGGCCTGGACTAGCATTTTAGTTTCTTAACACAATTCATGGAGTTGAAATGTTTCTGTGCACGTAATTGATTGATGGTAGAAGATTTGTCATAATATTGTTTGGTCCCTGTAATATCTGTAAGCATTTAGATTAACTTACTATATATATATATATATATATATAACACCCTTATTGTCATAAATTTGTTGAACAGCAACTAAACCACTACGATGAGTTAATTAACTGCTGCTTATCAGGGAAATAAAGGAAGAAAGAAAAATAGTGGTTGTTCATATATAAGACATCAGGATCTTTTTTTTATGGGAAAAATTAAATAACACAACATTATATAATAAAATTTGCATAAATTTTGTTTTGTACACGTGTATACATGCAAGGAAAGTAAATCAGAATATTGGGCAGCAATAACTCTCATCCAAAAATACATAGAAGTAAGGAAGTTTCAAAGGTGAAATTCCTAGAAATTAATTTAATATTTCTCAGCCAAGAAAAATGCAATAATTATCGAAATCTTTCATATTCAAACTCATTTTGCTCTCTGCTGCAGTGCATGTGTTGATCGATACAAATACATACGGATTAAGTACTATAAAACTATCACGACACCAACATGTATTCTATCGAGACCACAGACAACTAACAAAATCAATGTCATCTTTCCACAAAAAGTATATGATTCAGATGCGAAAGCAATGCTGCATAAAATGGAAAAGGAATTGAACAGCTCAGGATTACCCTAGAAGCACCATCGGAGCTCCAAAAATCCAATCACGGGACGGTGGCTTCCACCCCACGAATCTCTCTCTGAGGTTATATTCCGAATAAGATAATTATTAATTCTAATTTAAATTATTTAATGACACTGTACGTGGGCATGGAATGAAGCTAGACTATTTAATGTTTTGGTATTCCAATTAATTAGTATATGCTATTAAATTTTATCCATGATTGAAAAGCTAGATTCTAATCTAATTAATATTATACAAGATTTCACAGCACTAATTATCCATTTTTTTCCTTACTTGTACCATGTTATTAAAATATATATGAAAGTATTTATTTTTTGTATCTTCCTGGACGACACATGATATTCTGCTAGCAAGCAAGCTCTCCAAGACAACTCCTTTCCATCCATCCATGTCTACTATATATATATAGTTTCCATGCTATTTTATTGCTGGTGTGTGGTTTTACGCCTGATGGTAGGAGTGTATGAAGTAGGAAAAAACTCCAGCAGTTTTTTAGCAACTCTTATCATTAGGCATCTACTAGATAGTTAAGGTTAAGGTTTCAGTACTCATATTAATGCCCATGATTGTTTTATTATTTACTTTTTTATTATTATGCGTTAATGATTTTCTTATTTGTATTGCTTTAGACGAAGTTGTCTCTGCAATGGACATAACACTATTGTTCTCGAAACAGGTTAACATTTGTTGGAATCAAAAAACGTAGTGCAAAGAGAAAGGCAAGCATGCAAATAACTTCATTACGACGGAGGGAACAGGAGGTATTTAAACGTATCCATCTCCATGAGAAGCCCCCGGCCCCTGCACACAGGTTTCGTGGCTAGTGGAAATAGTAGAGAGGAAAAACCTTTGCAAACATGGAGACATGTCTTTGGGTGTCTAACGATGTAGAATGATATACCCATAACAGTTTTAAAAATTTAGGCTATGATAAATACATTCCAGTTTCATGTCTCAACTTCGTACTGGATTTGTTTTGCCTTTAACAAAAGCAGTCACTGTTTTGATATAAAAAGCTGAAAAGAATATTAAAAAATTTATATTATGTTCATCTACATGTATTGAAAATCTAGAATCCTTAATTATACCCTCTCAACTCGATCCTGGCACACAACTGACTAATTCAACTATTAGACCCAGATGAGTATTAGAAAAAGACCATAACCCTAAGTTACCTTGCTACACGAATGACAAAAATATACTCGTTAATCTTTTTAACATATATGGATTGAAGCTGAGCTGCATTTAAGTTAGATTTTAATTCGATTTGTTATATGATTTAATAGTTTTTGAATTCTCTTTTGTATATGAGTCTTAATTACATATGTGAAAATCTACGTTAGTATTTCTGCAATTCTGTATTCCTGAGAAATTAAAAAAAAATGGAAATAAAATATATAGTTTTACGATAATCATAAACCCACATGATCAAATCCATATAAAAATCATTTTCCAAAAAAAAAAAAAAAAGAGTTCATGCAAAAACATTTCACACATAAAATTCAGCAGCAAAGGGGCAAGTAGAATAGCAGAAGTTTAGAGAAATTAAAATTCAAAGAAACTAATAAATTAATAGCTACCAAACCATTCACAGTCTGAACTGATCATCGTGCAGCAACAGCCGCAAGGACAAATAGTGAAAACCAACTTTTGACAAACACTGGCATTGAGCAGTTGTAAATCAGAAACTTTCATCAAGTAAATAAGATCGAGTTTAGGGGAAGGGAGATGGGAAAAAAGGGGCGGGGAATTAAAGTCTGCAACACCTGGACTTAAAGTTTCTCTAATGTGATGATCATGGAGTTTTTGAAAGGAAAATTCAAAATATGAGATTTAGCCATGGCTTGCCTTTTCTCTTGTACCCTGAACCCGCATTTCCCGGAACGATTTAAATACGACTGCAAAGAAAGTACAAAAGCAGCGAGGAGACTGGAAGGACCCGATTAAAAGTATTTAATTTAACCATACTCGAAATTAGAAGCGTTTGATTTGTCATCATGTGCCGAAATATTTGTTTGTGGTGAATTCCAAGCTGCTCGACACCTGAATATCTTTTTATGTAATGGTTCTCTGGAAATTCATGTTCATAGAGAGAGGGCTGATTATTTGCACTCCGTGCTCTACAAAAAACGAATAAAAAAGAAGAAGAAAACGCACTAGCTAGGGGTTAAGGAAGAAGAACTGCGATCCCTTGAAGGTCTGCATAAGAGGATTCTTCTTATAACTCAAGATCTTCATAAAATAAACACCAAGCTATCTCAGAATCTAGACATAAACATGCCTAGAAAACAAACACTATACTTAATTTTCTTTAAAAAAGAAAAACTAAACATCGAAACGATATTATAAGAGGCTGGAAAGGAAAGAGATACTTAATTTGAAATATAAATTTATAATTATATTTAATGATAAGGGGTCGGGGTTACGTACTTGGAGCTGCTGCAGAATTCAAAGAGCTTGCCACGGTTGGAGAAAATGATGAGCGCAACCTCGGCATCACATAGAACTGATAGCTCATAAGCTTTCTTCAGCAACCCATTCCTCCTCTTAGTAAACGTTACTTGTCGATTTATCTTGTTCTCTATCCTCTTCAGCTCTACCTTCCCCCTTCCCATCCTTCTTTTACTATTTTTTTTACTTTTCCTTTGATATTTTTTATGATTAAATACCAAATATAGACAATCTAGATCTTGTTTCTCTTGCTTCTTCTCCTTCTTTAGGGCAACGATGATTTCCTTACTATTATTTGAGAAGGAGGCTCGTATCCTGGTCGTTGCTACAGTAGAGTTGTACTTTTACTGAAGTAGACAGGAGAGAGGAGTGAAATTAGCCTGTGGGGGAGGGCACTTGTCTTTTTATTAGGTTTTCTTGGATTTTTTTCAACTTCTTAGCATTGCTTGATTAGATTTAAAATTATATTTGACATTATGGTAAATGATATTTTTTAAAAATATTTCTTATTTTAAAATAATTATTAAATGTTTTATATAACAGCATATAAAACTAGCAAGAAATAAAAAGATATTATTAGAAAAGCAAAACCAATCTCGCTCTAAGCTCTAGGTTAGGTTCAAGGCTTTCCGAGCCAAGGAAAAGAATGGTGAAAAAAAAATAATAATAATAATAATCTCAGCATTGCTATTTAAGCATCAATTCTGTAAATTTATCTTCCACTGCTGAGTTGCTTTCCTAACCCCAGTAGATTATCTCCATTATTTTGCTGCCAACTGACTCCACATGCTCACCACAGTGCCTTTTAGCATCCACTACAGTGCGCGGTTGCTACGTGTCGACTTTAAAGCTATCAAGCCACTTTATTTATTGTTTTGTCATTCACGATTAAGACATGTTTGGTATGAAGGCAGGTATTAGGGGGTGTTTGGGAGTGTGGTTCCTGTTTATTTTCAAAGTGTTTTTCGTGCTGAAATACATCAAAATGATATTTTTTTTTATTTTTTAAAATTTTTTTTTGAAATCATAAGTTTTTATTTCGTTTAAAAAGCGTTTTAAAAACATATTAAAAAAATATTTTTTATTTTAAGTTAAAAAATTGGTATTTTTGTATTATTTTCAAAAACTAGTATAAAAAAATCAATAAAAAATATATTATTTTAATATATTTTTAAACAAAAATATATTTTTAAAAATAATCTTATCTATATTTTCAAACAGTGAATAAAACTTTTATAAAATAATCATGTACACTTATGTTCTTACGATGGTGGTTATTTTATATGCTTCGCAGCATCGCTATAGTGTTTTGTATGAACATTTTAGTATATTATATGGTATTTATCTTCTAATTATTAGATTATCTCAAATCTTATATAATTATAAACTCTTGGTGAAATTATGATTAATTAATGCTTGAAAATAAAAATTAAGTTTTCTTAACATATGCGATCGATGTGCCAAGGAAAAGACAAAATAAGTTCGGCATTTCCGAAGTTTATTTGTTTTATGTTAAAGGGTTTCACAAATATTTATGGTCAATAAAGATACAAAATATTCAAATACTGTGTCGTGTGTTAGGGAATAAGGACTATTCAGTCATCTTCTATTCATACAGAAGATGTTCGGAAAAAGAGCGGGTAAACGACCCTTTTTAAGAGCATTATTTCGATGGAGTCTCTGTCGAACGACGGGTTGTTAATCTAGTTGATGTCGGTAGTTGTTATTGAAATTATTTTTGTTTAAAAATATATTAAAATAATTTTATTTTTTTTATTTTTAAAAATTATTTTTGATACCATTACATAAAAATAATCTAAAATCATCAAAAAAATAATTTAAAATACAAAGTACAAAATTTTCTTTTTAAAATACAATACCAAACACAATTCATGGCAGAGAGAAGAGAGAAATTCAGAAGAACATGTTGAACACGTTTGTTTTAATGGGTCGCAAACCACAAAATTAGAGATGGATCCATGATTACATGCATGCTGAATTTTTAAGTTTTCACGGGGTCAACGTTTTGAAATAGAGCACAAATGTTGAATTTTAATATTGTCAACAACATCAGTTAAATTTATAATTTATTTTTGATATCAATATATTATAATAATTTAAAAACAAGAAAAATCACGATTTCTACTGCATGAAAACAAGATCACCCAATCTGAGATCTGTAACATGATTATTTTAGCAATATGGCAGGTCATCCAACAGTACTTGAAGCAATAAATTTTATCAATGGGATCCTTTGAATTAAATAGAAGGTTATTATGTAATTATTTTATATACAAATATAAATTATTAGATGAGATTTCAAGATATAATTTATATTAATTTTTAATATATCTTCTTAAGTGAAAATTTATTAGACTTAAAATTTGAGCTGACTCACAGCAATTTATGCTTAATTTTTATCAAATAGAATTATGGTGGTGAGATTCAAACTCGTAATCGTTAGATTAACAAGATTCTAATATTATATTATAAAATCATCTTAATTAAAAATTTAAAATATCCTATTTGGATATATGTAATTACCGCTAATTTATTGAAATTCTCATGTAGTTGAGCTAGCAGTATCATTCGTAAAACATTTAAAATTTTAATTGCTGACATTGAAACGTTAGTTCCGGTGAAAATTCTCACTGCATGAAAGAAAATTTTGCCGATGAAAATACTTTCACCGACAACGTACATAAAATATCTCTTACCAATATTTCATGGTTCCCGACGGGATTTAGTTTCACCAAAAAATAAAGACTGTTTTCTTTAAGAAAATAATAATAATTTTAGGCTAATAATCAGTGTTTTTAATTCCCAAATCTATTTTCTTTAAAAGCACCGGACCTTTTTTTAATAATCTTCATTTCAGATTTTTCTCTCTCTCCAAATTGTAGCCCAGAGATCAACGTTCTTAATTAAGTAAACTTAATGGCTTTTAAAGAAGATACCCCTCTTCATGGACTACGAACCACTAAATTTACCTGACTACATTCTATGTACTACGAACCGCTTGGAAAATTCGTTCTCTACGTCATCCAGATCGAAAAAGAACCTAAGCAATGAGCAACGAGGGGTTATATTCGAGTCCTTGCAAAAGCAAAGTCCGAATGGAAAAGAAATTAGAGCCCCTGAAAAGGTTACTGCCAGCACATGTATTTGCAGTATCGGCCCGGAATGCCCGTCGAATTTGGCAGAAAGGACAAGCTTATCTATCTGCTGGTTTAATAGCTGGTGCATGCATCGTCTTGAAAACCAGAAAGGGTGGACGCAAACGGATTGAAATTGGTGTCTGAAATTCCATCGCGTCGTGGATCAGATATGCGCGCGCTCTTAAAAGCCTTGGATGTGCCGTGCATGATCAACTCTATATAGACGAATCAAAGAAGGAGCAGTTGGGCCACATTCAAATGCAATGAAGCCACACCTAACAGAGGCAAAAAAAAAAGACAGGTTAGAATTTTGTTCATCCATGCTTGAACACTGTAGTCTGAGCAGCACGCTTGTGTTCCGTGGCATGTTTGATTTTGTTTTCATTGATGAAAGGTGGTTTTACATCAGATACCACTACATAAAGATATCGTCTCCTCCCTAATGGAATTGAGCCTTTTGTGAACTGGCAAAAGCAAAAGTTTCATTGCCGGGATCATGTTTCTAGCTGCTGTGGCACGCCATCGATATCATCCGTTGTGCAATGAAGAATTTTCAGGAAAAAACTGCTATTTTCTTCTATATATATATATACAAGGAACTAGCAAAGCGTACTAGCAGGAATTGGCCTGAAGGAACCTTATAGAGAATAACCATTCTATCGGTCGATCAAGTTTTATTCAGAAGGTTCTCCCGGTTATTGAGTGGCCAACATGCTATGACTGTCGAACAATTTTCATCTCTCAAGGTAAACAAATTCGCGTGCTGATCCAGATGACATGTAATTGTTAGAAAATACGAGTTTTCATTTAAAATTTTAATTTTTTTGATGAAATATTTTCTTAATATAATATTAAAATTTTATTAACCTAACAATCATAAGTTCAAAATTTATCTCTCTCATTCTTTTTGATAAAAAATAATCATAATACACTTTAAGTTTATGTAGTTTTCAAACCTAAAAAGCTCATTTGAGAAAATATATTAGAGAATATTTTGAATTATATCTTAAAATCTCATTTAAAATCTTAAATTTGTAAATAAAATAATTATTAATCAAGAATTATTTGAGGAAGAGTATGAAGTAGAGTTTGATATTGACTTTGTTTTATACCTCCTCGTAGTAACGACTTGAATGTATTGGAACTTGGGTTTTTTCAAGCCTAAACAGCGTTCCTTCAAACAATCTAGTTTTTTTTATTCAAAAGTTATTTTTTATATATTTTTAAAAATATATATTATTTTAATATATTTTTTAACAGTAAATACTTTAAAAATAATTACACAAAAACCTTTTTACTCTCCCTCTATGCAACAACAAGAAGCTCTTACAATAATTGACGAGTTAGTTTCTTCCGTACAAAACAGCATTTCAAGAAGTTCAACTATGTTTCTTGAGACTGCAAATACGAGTGAAAAAAATTATAAAAGTTTATACACAGGCACATACGAGCAGCGAGAGGTTAGAGTGTGAAGGTGTTCAGAGTCTTGATTAAGAAGTCCTCCATTTAGGATAGCGTTTAATTACTGTATAATGATAGAAAAAAATAGAACTAGTAAAAATAAATATATATTTTCAAAGAGATAAAAATAAATATTTTATATATAATTTTAAAATGAATATCCTCATGTGTTAGAATACAATGACATGCTTTCAAGAATAATTTTTATTATTATTCAAATATCATTATATGAAATTCATAGTTAATAAATTATTTAACTAAGTATATAAAGATAAAAACATTTATTTTTATCGTTTTAGAACATGACTAGGATCAACATATGTACGAGTCCATTGTTATTGATGTCGTGTACAAGTGATGTGATGGATGAGACAGCATGCGAAATGCGTACGTAGCTATGAGATAGCCAACTAGGTCTGCTTTTCATTTTCTGTAGACCCTAATAATTACTCTATAGGCGCACCACTTCACTTCGGATTGTCGCGATCAAATGTGGGGCTCAATCACAAGCGCGTGTCGCCTTGTGGTTAGCCAAGAAAACTACTTTCGATTTGTTTGTTCAATTCCATTGACCAAACCCTAAAGGACAATCACTGTAGATTTTTTCCGTACGCGTTTTGTTTTCCTATTGCGTTCTTCTATGTTCAGTGACGCCCTTTTACAGCCGTAATTTGTTCATAATTATTGGATTCAGAGTGATTAAAAAGTAAGGGACCCGAGTATAAAACACTTAAGAATTTCATTACTAATTTAAATTTTGATTTCAAAATTCATTTCTATCCACCAACTTATCTTTCAACCTTTACGATCCCTGCAATTTTTTAAAAATAAATTTTCAAGTAAAATCATTTTTTTTCCCAGCAATTCAGTTTGATAGAGAAACGAGAATTGTTGGTTGTCATCACAGAATTAATGTTGAATTATGTCTTCATTTTAATTAGTTATATTTAAATTATTCACAGCCAGTTTTAAATCATTTACATTCAATCAATGAAACATAATACAGTTTAAAATTAGTAATAAAAAAATAAATAATCAAAATCCAATTCATTAATACTAGAAAATATATATATATATATATAATCATTATTTTATCCATGTTATCAAAAATTTTATTTTGAATTACAGGAAAAAATCTCATCCCTTAAAAAATATATTTTATGGGGTTAGGTGAATGAATAAAATATCAATTATTTCAAGTTTTTATAAAAAATAGACTTCCTGACTCAAATATAAATATTAGTATGACTCAAATATAAATATTAGTATTATATATTACCATTTGTTATAATTAAATTGACTTTAAAAAATTTCATAAGTATTATTTTAGCTGTATTGTTATGACGTTTAAATAACGTCATTACAAGTGTTGTAATAAACATGAGATTACGTTTGGGACAAACATTCAGGCATCCAATCATGTTTAAATAATATTCCTAGGAAGCACAGTATACATTCCTCAAATGTTACGTGTCTTCTGTCATGATAAACTATTTTTTGCAGTGAATGTATTTAATATAAGATTTGACTTAAATAGTGTAAATATCAATTATCAAAATATTTAAAACATTTGAGGTGGTGGACACTGTTTCAACGGTAAACCACTTCCACTCCTTTCTCCTTTTTTAAAAAATAAATTGGGTTATTTTGCTTTTTATTTAATAAATCTAGTATTTTTTTTTCTTTTATTTGTGTTTTTTTATTGGATCTTTTTTCTTCCCATACAGCAACTATATCTTTTTTTTCTAAAAAAAAAAGCATTGGGTTATTTTTCTTTTTATTTAATAGATTTAAAACTTTTTTTTTATTTGTCTTCTTTTTTTATTGTGTCTTTTTCTTCCCATTTAGCAAATATAAAGCGATTTCATAAAATTGATGTTAAGAAAATAATATTTCAAATCATGAAAACATAAGATATAAATAAAGAAAAATAATATAAGATATTAGAGAATAATATAAATCATATTTTAGGACTTTACCTAACAGTTTAACTTTTTAAATGATATGGTTCATTAACATGATATCAAAGCCTTGTTGACCCAGCGGTCACAAGTTCAATTCTCACAATCCTCATTCTATTTGATAAAAAAAATCAAGCACAAGGTAATGTGGTTTTATGCAAGTTTCAACCTCAAAAAACTTTAATGTAAGAGGGTATGTTGGATAATAATATAAATCATATTCTAGGACCTCATTTAATAACTTATTCTTCTAGGTGAAATGATTCTTTGATATAAGAGAGACAATTTATTTTGTTGAAAATAATGTTATAAAATAATATAAATTATATTTTGAGGTCTCACTTATTAGCTTAAATTTTTAGATAAGATGGTTCCTTAACATGGTATCAGAGCCCTGTTGACCCAACGGTCATGAGTTTGAATCTCGCCATCCCCAATCTATTTGATAAAAATAAAGCACCAGAAAATATGGGTCTATGCAAGTTTCAAGCCCAAAAAATTTTCTCTTAGGAAGGTGTGTTAGAGAATATTATAATCATATTATAAATTCTCACCTATCAGCTTAAATTTTTAGGTGAAATTGTTCCTTAACAAATAATATCTTTTATTTTATATTTTGGTTTTTAATCTTTTTATGTTATGTTTATTTAAAACTGAGTTTAATGTTATTTTGATTTGTTTTGTACGAGGGGTCGAAGGATGATTATCCAGGGATCCTGTGCTGAAAGCTTTGCTCCTGTAATTTAGCTTTTAAAAGTGAATAGCGTCCATTAGTGCTTCTATAAGATGTGCGTGTGGCAACCAGCATTTAGGGGAGATGGAATATAATCAATTAAAATCAAGTTTGTGTTTCGTGATGCAATACACAGTGTTTTCTTTTTAATTTTTCAATTAAAAAAATATTTATTTTCAAAAATAATTTGAACATCAAAAACAAAACTACCGACAAGCCATAGCAATCGAACTATGGACGTGACAGAGAGGTTGAAAGCTTCAATTAAATGTCCACGTGAGTTCATCATCTGAATATGAGCACCGGCAACTACTCAAAATCATATTTTACTTCCAGTTATTTCCCACCTCAAATACAGAATCAACAAGCTCTCGATGGTAGGGCATGGTCTTCATAGCAGAGGATCAGAGAACACCATAGCTGTTCTTAACCAAAGCAGACGAGAATACGAAGAAAGCGATAAAAAACCTTCTTATATAAAAATTTAAATCATTCATGTAATAAAAGGACTCCATCATGTCACATTACAAAATTAAATACAGACCCGTAGGAGAAGAGGCTGAGATCCAATTATTCTTATCATTGACAAACCAAAACCGGCTAACTAATCGGCAGCTGAATGTGCTTCTCGTGGAATCTTGACCTCCCGATCTCTGTCAACAACTTCATATAGCCTTGTCAATTAAAGCATAGTTCCCATTCACCTTAATATGATTCCTCGATATGAAGTCGATGGCAAGAGTTCAATTTGACTCGAGAAACAGTTTTCTATTTCCCAAGTAGAATATCACCAGCCTATAATTCAGCCTTCCCTCAAAAGCAGTGGCCAGTGTTGATAGCAAAACCTCTAATCCAGGATCTCGAGATGTCACGAATAAGTCCTCCTGAACCAGCAGCACTCGGATTTCCTTTGCTACATCCTTCCACGTTAAGTTTCATCCATTGGTTGGTCAGGTGGGTTTGTCTAGCTAACGTAGTAAATTTCCTTGTGATTTGCGGAAATAGTATTGTTCGCTGACATTGAGAGCTTAATGTCAATGACCAGAGAATTTATTGCATGAATTGGATTTGAGGATGAGAAGAGGCTTACACCAGCACCCTGTGGCTCCTCTATCACCAGATAAGCCACGCCGCTACACCAAAACAACGGACCATGGGTTCCACTCCTTAGTGATGTCCCTTGCAAACACCAAAAACTAGTTTTGTCTCTAGCTTTAACAAAGGAACGCCAGACCCTTTAGCAAGAGGGTAGTCCCTCAACAGATGCAATATATTTTCAACTCACTTCGACAATACTTACAGTGAGTTTGTGGCTAAGAGTCGACGTGCCCTCATTTCATTAGACGCGATCCTTTCGTGAGCCGCTGTCCATAAGGAGGCCTTAATCCCATCAGGGGCTTTCCACGTTCACACTAGCTTTCAAACAGGGGCTCTGTATTAAAGTTCATTTATTTAATTCATTGTTTTATTTAATTAATTGTTTTATGTTGATTTAGTCATAATAGACCTAGTTTTTAGGGATGTGTTTATATGGCTAAGAAAATGATGATTGTGTAAATGAAATTATGGATTAGTGGGTTATTTGTGATGTGGGTTAACAGATTCATCATGCACCATGTAATACCTATTTATAGGATCGATTAGCATATCCCTTGGAATATCGTAGGCTGAGCTAACTGTGAAGTTGCCATTTGGTGAATGTCGCTTGATCATGGAATCCTCTTTCATGTCAGTAGGAGGAAAAATTGGCAATACCATGATTACATGCATGGGGAGAAGACGGGTAAAAGAATCCCAATTCAATCGATCATTATTAGCCACCATGTCTGCCACAGAAACCTTTTTCATAACTTCAGTAATAACCTGGGTTGCACGATCAATTAACAGTCAAAAAATTTCTAACCAATTATCCATCCAAAATTTCGTATTTCTGCTGTAGCGAATTGATCAACCAGTGCCCTTAACCACAAGAGACCACACTTTACAAACAGTTTTTCAAAAGGATAGTCTTTTTCTTTAGATTGAACCTCATCGGTGGGTTATTGTGCTCTGGTATATTTGCTTCTCAAAATATTTATATTTTATTTGTAGGCATCAGAAAGTATATAAAAATCCTAATAAAACCTGAAACCTGCTCGGGTCATCATTATTATTATTATTTTCTTGTTTTTTTAGCCTGAAAAGGAGATGATACGATAGCTACTCTTTAAGTTTTTTTACAAAATTTATTTTGGCAGTTATTAAATTTAATAGTTCGTGAATTTCCTCTTTATCCAGGCATTTGCCTCCCGTTGTTTTAAACTCTTTCTTGGCTCCTTATGATTGAATCCTGGGCTCCTAGCTCCGGCTTGAGCATTGCTGACGCCGGCCAATTGTTTCAACGTAAGTGATGTTTTTTCTTTCTTTTTACATGTATTTTGTCCAGCGCGTGAAATTGTGAATATGTTCCGTTCACCTCAACACACACTACTTCATCATGGCTTCCATTTGAAGACACGCCGCAACGGAATCGTCGAACATTATAAGGGAAGTACAAAAAAAAAAAAAAAAAAAACCTTAATTCCTATCCTTTTCTGCAGATGATGAATTTGGTCGAAACCTTTTGATATCATTTGCATAATGTTCCCAAGCATATGATGCTATTTCATGTGCACGAGATTATGGATGGTGGCAAGTGTCTGGTAACATATTTTTCAAGAATTTATTTGGTGGTTGCTGGTGCTTCTTATCTTTTTCAAGAGTTTATTTGGTGGTTGCTGGTACTTCTTATCTTTTTCAAGAATTTATTTGGTAGCTGTACATCCATATGAAATATCTAATGTCTTCGCAGAAGACAGGAGGAAACGAAGTAAAGCAATCATGTCTCTGAAAAATCAATTTCTTATAGATAAGCTGAGACAGTACACGATTAGCATGGTGTCATTCTAGGGATAAGGATGAGATGCATCCGATTGCTGAAGTGACTAGCAGAATCACAAGAGTTGCATCCAGCATGATCTATGATGATGGCTGTAAGAAACATAAATCTTCTTTGTGGTATTATAGGTGGTGCACTCACTGTGTGTTGCTAGCATGGCCACGTCTATGTTCTTGAGGATGAAAAGGGTTTTTTCTTCTTTATCAGGATTTCCCTCTCTTTTCTATCCTGTCTGGGTGAGCTGAGAAGACTTCTGACAGCCTTGTCCATCTTGTCACCACAAAGTCTCAGCTACAAGAACTAGGCGAGGCCATGGGGTCCTCTGGCTGGGCCATTGCCTCCTGATTCAGGATTTTTGATGGGCTAAAATGAGCCTCAATTTGACCAGGTAGGGAGCCAGTGATGGTTCAGTAGTTGAACAAAAACTTTAATAAGAACGACTTGGGTGATACAGCCTGTAGTTTCCAATCAAACTAAGAAGCCCACAAGCTTTTATAGCGTCCCCTTTTGTTCATTCGAGTTATTGCAAGCGAAAGGGGTGCAAGACCTTAAACGTAGAAGGCTAGAGCCTGGATGGGACTCGTGAAAGAACCATGACCATGGAAGGTAACTTTCGGAATGAATGGTGCATAACAAAAGAAATCAGGGAAATATAAAAATGAATCTATCCAAGATTCTGTAGACGATAGCTAGATGGGATGAAGATCGATGTTGGGCTAATGTTTTCAGTGGCCCTGGGAAGGGCACTAGGAATTCTGCAGGAAATGGCCTAACAGGCCAAATACAATGAATTTCTGTCATTAAATTAAGTGGTGGTGTTTGAAATTGCCACGTCTAGACAAGTTCCTACTCGCGAACTCTTGGGCCTAGCAATAGCTAGAAGCCACCAGAGTATGCATGCGACACCCACAATCATTGAAAAACTCAACTTGACTAGGAAAAAAACAAGACAGGGTGTTGCCCTAACGTGTGGTGCTGTCTAAATTAAAAGTCTTCATTTGGTATGTGATGTGGATTTTTTTAATTAATAATTTATTAAGATTAAATCTCTTCATTTGGGGTCTAAAAACATTATTTCAAGGTAAAAATATAATTTAAAAGATATTTTTAAAAATCAAGATAGGTACGTGACATTGAGACGGCCACAGGTCGTCTTGTAATATAAAAACATTGAGACTTTGTTGAGACAAGTTGCGGTGTTGATGATTCAGTGAAGATTATATATATAAAAAGGCCATCCTATTTTTGTCACTTTTCGCTATAAAAAGTGGACTACACCTTGTATGATCTTTTAGTGGAACTGTCATGATCCAATGGCCCAGTCTTCTCGTGAGCGGATAGAGGGCACCCACCACGTGTGTAGCTTTGCACACGATTACTCGTGTCTACTTGCATGCCCTTTGTGTTCTCCATGTCCAGCACCGAGGGATGGACCGGATCCATATGATCTATCCAAAAATAAATTTATTAATATAAATGTAACTATCCGAATTAAAAATAAATTTATTAATATTAATTTCGGAATTAGCTTACGTGTATTTATCCTATTAATACCTATGGATATCTAATCTTCTCTGGTGATCAACGTTTTAACAGTTCACAGTACACATTTTTCCTTCTCTATATTTGGAGGGACTGGAACTGGATACTGTTTGGTATTTGTTTTCCTAGTTTTTTTCTTTTCTGTGTTTTTATATTATTTTGAAGTGATGTTATTGAAAATAAATAAAATAAAAATATTATTTTAATATATATATATATATAAGCAAAAATTGTTTTAACAAGTAATATCTACTATAATGTGAAGCAAACATTGTTTGAGATTATGGTGGAAATTATTTTTAAAATAGTTTTTTTTAATATTTTTCATATTTTTTTATTATTGATATTAGTCCTTCAAAACCATCATAAAAAACTAAAAAATCATTAATTCAGGGGTGGTTTGTGTTTTCAAAGTGACCGTGCTTTTAAATAAGTTTTTTTTCTTTAAACAAATTATATATTTCATCATCACATTTCACACACACACACATATATATATATAGATTTTTTGTTTCCCCAGAGTCCAGAGCTAGCAGGCACGATTAATACCCCGGAATTGGAGCCACCAGGTCAGGAATGTGTACGGCTCTCTATTAAAAGACTCAAACCTCAACTCTCACAAAGAAGACATTGCTGGCCCATATTGTTCATATATCACACCAGTCAAAATTGTTCATTTATTACACCAGTTAAATTTAATGTTAAATGATTGAGAAAGAAATGGGTTGCAACTCATAAACATTAATTTGTGAGTTGGGAAATACTGATTTCACCTCTTTATTTATTTTCGAGGCATGATGTAATATTCCAAATAATTAAAGAGTGACTTCCAAGCTCTCAAAAAGTGTGCGACCCACCTAATTCTCCAACTGTATAATGATGGTATTCGAGAGAGGGCAAGCTTGTGGTAGATGGATGACCTGCGCAATCCCATACATAGCCAACATACTCGAAAGCCAATCCCCACTAATACATACTGGAACCCTAGAATCCAAGAAAACGCAGCTTTTTGCTCCCCGCCATCCACAACCAAACCTCTGGTTTTCACAAATGGAGAAGGATAAACCATGTTTCCTGGTGATCAGTACCCCACTTCACTTCCACAAGACTAGAAAGCGCAAAACTTACATCGATGTGGGTCTCGATCTCCCACAACAAAAACACACTTCATGATGTAATGTTGTAGACAGTACTGCTGCAAAGCGATTGATTGTTATAAAGCTACAGCACTCCCACTACTCTCCATCATTTCAAAACTGTTCACTCTATTCTACAAACACACATGCATGGCATATATACTCGCTGCTCCCATGATTGCTCTTTTGCCATAAATACAATTCCATATCGTGTGCCTGTGGCATTAACTTTCAAACCACGTACTAGCAAACCTTCAACATTTCTCAACCATGTCCATCACCGGACTCTCATCAGACACTGGTAGGCCTTACAAGAAATCCCTACATCGGAGAAATGATTCTGAAGAGCTTGGTGTATTTGAGGCAGCAAGGTACTTCTCGGGATACAATGAAGCAGGTGCAGGCTATAATGGTGCAATGTGCACACAGAAAGTCATGAGAGAAGATCATAAACATTCTTGGAGGGGAGGAAGAATGAGCCTAGATGTACCAATGAGAAATCCACTACCTCATCATCTCCGTCAACAGTCTCATACAGTGGAGAAGCAGATACTGAAAGAGAAGAAATACAAACAACCAAGCTCTCCAGGGAGGAGACTAGCCAGCTTCTTGAATTCTCTCTTCAATCAAACAAGCTCCAAAAAGAAGAAATCAAAGTCCACCACGCAATCAATGAAAGATGATGATGAGAGCCCTGGTGGAAGGAGGAAAAGGAGGATCAGCATTAGTCATTTTCGAAGCTCAAGCACTACTGCTGATACAAAGTCTTTGTATTCTTCTTCAAGTTCTGGTTTTCGGACACCCCCTCCTTATACACACAATCCTACAAAGAGCTACAAGGAGTTCAGAAGCAATTCAGATCACAGGCAAATAGTTTCCTTGCCAGAGCAGAAAGGGATTGTGAAGTCCATAGCCTTCCGAAATGGGATATTGGATGATAAAAAGAACACAGATTTATCTTGGCTGGAAGAGAAATATAAATTCACTGATGAGTTCTCATATCGGAAAGTACCCAAGAATCGAGGTAACCAGCATTTAGAGGACAGGGCTTGGGTTGACCAGTATCCATCAGAGGAAAAGGAATGTGGGAAGTTCGATGAGGTGGATGGTGGAACTGAGAGTGATTCAAGCTCTGATTTGTTTGAATTGCAAAACTATGACTTGGGTACCTACTCAAACGGTCTGCCTGTGTATGAAACAACACGCATGGATAGCATCAAAAGAGGAGGAGCAGTACCAATTTCTAATGGAACCCTATGAGAGACTATTGTACATTTTCCTTTGTTGGCTGGCTATTAATTGATGATATTACTCATAAGCTGTGAGAAGAATATTGCCAAACTGTCCTATCTTAGATTTTGCTTCTTCTTCTTCTTCCTCTTCCTCTTCCTGTTTCCATCTTCTTTCAATTCTTTTGTTTTCTGTCTGTGTACAGTGTGGAATGATTGTTTTTCTTTCTTTCTTTTTCTCTTTCTTCGTTGTAAAGTCCACAATTGGAGTGGCTTGCTTGGATTGTGCCATGATCTGTGATTTTCCACTAATATAACGGAGAAATAAAGGACGCGTCATCAATCCATGTGGCCTCTATCTTTTAGCCTTTTGACTTCGGAGCTTGGACATGGAGCCATAATTGAAAACAGCATTGATGAAAAACACTTTCCCTTTTCTACCTCTTGTGTGTTTAAAAAGCAAAGAAAACAAATTACAGGTAAAAATGGCCATGCAGCTAAGCCATGTCTTGCTAGTACGTCAATATCAAATTATATAACGTATTGACCATTAATAAAATAGTACTACTTTTTCTAATTTCATTTTAAAATCTAAATTGTAGTTACCACCAGCCCATCTTACAGAGAAGAATGTCCGTGCCGAATTCAAGCAAGATCCTGGAAGGGCTTGAGAGGGAAAGTACACGGCCGTGACTGAACTCAAATTATTAGGAGGCTGATATGTTATGCATTCCTGTCTAATCATGAAATGATCCGCATGGAAAGGAGGCATGTAAGATCGTTCGATTAATTTAATGTAGAATTGGTGACTTGATCGAGACAAAAACAAGCTAGCTAGGCCCATATAAGATCGCAAGATTTAATCAAGTGTAAACTGATCTCACCTTTTAAAGCTTCATTGATTGAGTAAAGCAACAGAGAAAATGGCACGAGGTGATCGTAAAACTTTGCAAAAAACTTTCTTAAAATATAAACCCAATTGGTATACACTATATTTCGAGGGCATGTCGAGGGCAGCTCCAATCCAAATGTGCATCCTCTGCAATTTTACTAATTAAAGAGGACAATATTTCCCTGGCAGTTTCGGATAGATAGTCTCTCTGCTAATTGTGCTGCAATAAGGTGTTGAATAGTCAGCTTCGATTTTTCTTTTCTTTTCTAAGTACTGTTTTGATTGCATGTTAATCAAATATTCAAAATACAAATAAGATCTAAACTCTAAAATATCTAAATGATAACAACTATAATATATTACTGAATAGAAAATTCTCTTCACATTTAGATGCTAAAATTTTATTGAATAAACACACTAATTGCCCTCTCCCCTTCCCTCCCCCTTGTTGGTGGGAGAAGCCATTAGTGGTGGCTTAAAAACACTAAGAGAGGATAAAACACATTATTTTATTTCAACAAATAAAATTACAAAAAAACTTGAACACTATCAAAGCTTTCTCTTCTTCTCTCTAGTGTTTCTCTCTAATGTCCCCCACTTACTATTACCTTAACTAGACTTTCTATTTATACACAAAATGAAAGTTTGATAAAATTGATTTCAAGGTGTGAAAGTAGCTGGCAGCTGTAGTCGGTGGTTATCGTCAGTGGTCGTGGATAGTAGTTGTCAGAGACTTTAATTGATAGCCGTAGTTGGTGGTGCCAGTAGTTGCATTTCTAGACTTTTGTGAATTGAGTTTATGGCAACACCCCTCCCTCACTCTCTCTATCTCTCTCTATATATAATAGTTATAGCGTTATTATAGTCAACTGAAGAGTCTCAAGTTACCAGCTAGTTATTAAAGCTGAATCTCAATTAAGAATCATATAAAATAATTAACTGGAATTAATTTGAGGAATCCATAAAAAAAAAAAAAAAAAAAAAAACTTAAATCAAAAGTGGGACATGCGTATGGAATATGGATACAACAAAAAACGTAAACAATAGAATTAGCTTGCGTTCCTATTGGCTGTGAGTGTGATAGAGTTCGGGATTTTGAGGTTTTTTGCGTTCCGGGAGAGGATTAATGGCCGGGTGGGTTTTTTCATTTGGAGGTAGGGATAGATAAAAGAAAGCCATTAGACGCCAGCGTTTTCTTCTTCTATATTTTCATCCTATAGTAACTCGGTGATGATTGGGCTTTTCTCATATCAGGCTCGTAGCCCAACGCAAACAATGGATAGGAGGGTCAGGGCCCACGAAAAAAATCTGCGGATGCCAATGGAGAATATAAAAACTCAATTTGGTAGGCAGTAGGGTTTTCACACCTTCTTAGCTCACTCGGAAACATTAGACGGGGGAGGGTTTTGGTATTAGATTCTTACGGTTTAGAAATTGTCTGTAACATGGCAGGTATAATTAATTAGGTTTATAGAGTCGGACGTTATTACCAGGTTCTGGGAATGCTTATATACAATTTAGCTTGTAGTTTGTAGACTTTTACGTGCGTGTGAAAAAATACACGTGTGATTTTGACGTATTTTAGGTTATCGAGATAGGGTGCTTGTTCTTAGATCATATTTAAGGCTTCGGTCACTATTTTAATTATTAAAATAATATCTTTTATTTTTTTAAAAATATTTTTATAATAAAACATGCTCATTTTTTTAATTTAAAATTAAAAAAATCAATTTTTTTTCACAAATATTTTTACAGCACATTATCAAACAAGAAAAAATGCATTCACTCTTCTTCTTCTTTTTTTTTTTTGTTTTTTTTGGTAATGAAGATTATTTTTTATTATCAAGACGACTAAATTATTGTATTTTTTATCATGTTTAGAAATATGGTTGAAATTATTTTTTAAATTGAGTTTTGTTTGAAAAAATATCAAAATAATATTTTTTTTATTTTTAAAAATTTATTTTTGATATTAATATATTAAAATAATCTAAAAATACCTAAAATTTTAATTTAAAATCAAATAAAAAAATATATTTTTAAAACGAAATATCAGTCTTTATTCAAACTTTAAAATTTATATATATATATATATATCTGTTGCTATCACGAGTTCACGACAACAACATTGCAAATGTCATCTTCGTAACATTATTGCCGCCGCCACTTCAAGCCCTAACACCGTCGCTTGTATCAACTGTGCACGTCATCTCCTTGTTACCAATACTGCAACGACCACTTACCAATACTGTTGATGTCCTTGCCGCTGCCACCACCTCGAGCAACTTCACGATTGCTATTGGCACGGTGGTAGCATCTTCGTTGCCGGCTTCCAACCCATCACTTTACAGCTGCAAAAGAAAGCAATTCATTTGCTCTTTTTGAGATGAAGCATTTCTTTACGCTAGCAAGTAGCAACCCATATTTTCGATAAAATAAAGATACTTAATTTTGTTTTGCAAGTTTCCAAGACGATACTTGAAGTTTGGAATCTTTCCTCGGAGTCCTTAGATGTAGACAGGCCTCTCATGAAGAAAAACAATTACAAGAAATATAGAAGGACATTAGAAAACTAAGTACCCAATAAACACGCCTCCTGAGGTAGAAGACAACTCATATTATCCACGACAAATCTACGGTTTAGATTTTTGAAATATAAAAATACAAATTTAAATACACCCCTTTAATCAAACAATATTAAAGTTTTATTAACCACGCATATCATTAAAAAATAAAGATAAAATAATTC
Organism: Salix dunnii; assembly: GCA_015731905.1. NCBI lineage: Eukaryota > Viridiplantae > Streptophyta > Magnoliopsida > Malpighiales > Salicaceae > Salix > Salix dunnii. Next base: position 5,730,515 of record CM027666.1, on the reverse strand, counting down.
AGAAATCATCTCATAAATTATTGTCCAGTCACTAGAGAACACTACACGTGCCGACTAAACAACATGGTCAACATCCATGTGTATATTTGTTTTAATAATATTTATTGTCTGTATTTAAATATCATTTTAACCTTAAATTTATTTCCCCATGCTAATAATAAAATCAATATAAAAAAAGTCCCCGTGTGAGGGGTAAATAGAGTGGAGTGATGCTGATGATGAGCTGGCAACTTTACGAGGGGTGAAGTTATTTTTAGGGCATAACATAAACAAAAAATGATGAGAGAGGTTACATGAGTATCATCTGCGAGGTCATTATCAGCATGGATGTCATGATTGGTTGTCTTCTTCTTTTTGCCCCGACTTTTCAAGCTAAACTGATGGACAGGGAGATGCAATCCCATGGCATCTCATTTTCAAGACCGCCACAAAGAACTCGTCTTGTCTGTTGAGCTCTTTTGTCGTGTTTCAGTGGTCACCATTTCCTTTTTTAATTCGGACCACTGAGACTCCCGTGCCGTGTTCAGCCATGTCAAATCCCTGGTTTTCACTGAGTTTTATTGGTGTTTTTTAAAAAGCTTATTTTTATTTTATATTATTTTCATAGGCTAATATACAAAATATTTTTTGAAAAAATATATAAGCTGATTTTTGCCAGGAAGCCAGAAAAAAAGGAGTAGATAATACAACGCAGATGTCTCTTTCCTTACAGCTGGTGCTATGTTGCCTCCGATTGGATGACCCTAACCCTGTGTGTACGTGGACACTTGTCTCTCGAGCATTAAATGACTGGGGGGAAAGGTGTCTTTTCGTTTCTTTTATTTTTCCTGGGAGGGTGTCGCCCCTGCATGGGAGCATGAAAAATAAACGGGAAAAGATGAGGAACACGCTAGACCTCTTTTTACATATTTCGACACAACATTTCCAGAGATAAAGCAATGCCAGACTTTGGCATTCATTTCGGAAATTATATTTTATATTATACGATATATTTTTGTTTTGATGCAGCTTGATTTAAAAAAAAAAACATGCAATGAAACCTCACCCCTAAAAGCTGGAAGACATATTTTGTGAGTCAGGATGAACGAGTGAAATCTTGATTATCTCGAACTCTTATAAAAAATATATGCATTGACTCGATTCAAAAACTGATATGTATATCGCTAGAACTTTACCATTATATCATACCTCTTAAGATACGATATACCTTAATTCTTAACCATCTAAATATAAAAAGACAAAAAAACAAGTAAAAAAAAAATCAATCTTCAACAAAACAAATGCAAGGGGATGATAGAGGTGGTAAAAAAAAGTTGATAAACAAAAACCCAATTCATGCTGCAATATACATTGTTGTCCAATTCATGATTTGACTCCGTGATTTTACGAGTTAAAAAACAAACTGAGCAAAATTATTAAAATCATTCCGGTTTTACAATCTCAAGTTGCACTTATAATCGCCCCCCTCCTCTCTCCTTGAAAATCATTGTTATGGTTTGATTATTGAGAAAATCAATATTTTTTAAATGCATGACTATTTTTTAAACAACAATTTTTTTATGATTCACACTAATTTAAATATTATTTAAAAATTTACACTTTAAATTTTGGATTTTTATTTTTATTTCTCACTTTAAATTATTTTTTTGATATTTTCATATCATTTTTATTTTTCTACATTTAAATGATTTATTAAAGTTTGAGCTATTACTAACAATATCAGTGGTCGTACTTGTGGTGGTACTAATAATCCTCCTAATAGCAATATCTTTCTTGGATATATTAGAAATAGTGAGGAATATGACGATAATAAAGTTGATTTCAGTTTACATAACATGCCAACAGAATATTTGTTTATAATTTTTTAGTATTTGCCCGGTGAAATTTTATGGACATAATTATTTTGCAATGTATCTTTAAGGCATTTTAAATCATATATGAACCTTGACTGATGAAGCTTTATGGCCATAATTATGTTGTATTATATTCGAATATATTTTATTTATGATTTTATATTTTTTTCGCTTGCATGATATTAACCGTGATATTATGATTTTTGCACAAAAATATTTTACATATAATTTTACGATCCGAATTTAAAAACCAATTTCGTGTCATGTTAAAATCACGATTTTGACAATCTTGAAGATATAAACCATAAAAAAAGAAAGGAGAACAAGAAAAACAAAGAAGATTGATTTAGGAAGTGTTTGATGATGCGTTTCAAAAATAATTTTTTTAACTAAAAATTAAATTTTATTGGTGTTTTTATATCATATTCATGTATTAATATCAAAAATAATTTTTAAAAATATAAAAATATTATATTAATGTATTTTTAAAAAATAAATATTTTTAAAACCTCAACCACGCTACAAATATGTACTTAGGGCAAGTCCAATGATAAGAGCTATTTTGGAGAGCTAAATTATAAAAATAACTATTTGAATAGTATGTAAATGGTTTTTAAATTGATGTGCTGTCCAATGGTAAAGAGCCATTTTGGAGAGCTATTTTTTAAAATTTTATTTTAAATAAAGTTAAATTATTTTATATATAGTTTAATTATACAATTAATAGGAGTAAGTTATATAATTAAATAATTACTTTTGAGAAACCCGCCAATAATAAAATTATTATTTATATTTATATTTAAATTAAAAAAATAAAAATAAAATGAATTTAATTATAATTAAAAGATCTAGAATATAAATCTAACAGTAAATTTATAGTATGTAATTAAGTCAACGGACAAAAAAAATCCTAATTAACAAATTTCATATAATTATTTTTCTGTGTTAACTATTTTTTTATGCTAACTATTTTAACCGACAAAAAAATCCTAACTAACAAATTTCATATATTTTTTTTGCTAACTATTTTTTTTACTAATTATTATAATTATTATTAATAATAATATTAATAATAATAATAATATATAAAACCCATGTAACTATTATAATTAATAATAATAATAATAATAATAATAATTAGAAAGGGAATATTATTAGAAAGGGAAGGTGGATGGGTTTTATATATTATTATTATTGTTATTATTATTATTATTAATATATAAAACCCTCCCCCCGTTACCCTCCCCCCAAAATCAATTGCCCTAATTTCCCTTTCCTTTCTCTTTTTAGCACCGTGCCGCCTCCCTCCCCTCTCAACCTCCAACCCCCTTCCTCTCTTCATCCCTCTCCGTCCAGCCACCTTCCCTTTCTCCATCCAGCCACCCCCTACCTCTCTTCATCCCTCTCTTCGTCCAACCACCCCCTACCTCTCTTCGTCTCTCTCTCCATCCAGCCCCCCTCCCTCTCTCCGTCCAGCCCCTCTCCCTTTCAGTGGGTAGAAGATTTGACACGAAGTGAAGATGCAGTTTGCTCATTGGATGAAGGTATTTTCTGCGATTTTTCTTGTTCGAGTTTGTTGGAGTTTACTGTGAAATTTACTGTGTGTTTTGCAATTGTTGAATTCGTGTTGATGTCTATTTTGTCTGGACAATGGATTGACGATGCGAAGTTGCTGTGTTTTTGCAATTGTTTGAGTTTGCTGTGTTTTTGCGATTTTTCTTGAGATTTTTCTTGTTATGAGTTTGCTGTAAAATATATTGTGATTTTGCAATTGGCAATTCGTGTTGATGTCTGCTTTTGTTTGGAATGGCAACGGTAATATTTTTACAACGGTCGGATTTTATTGATTTTGCCTCTGCATGAGAAAACTGTGGGAATGGCTCCTGAAAACAGAAAATCTATTTTGGCTCTTCAGTTAGCTCTCCCCGTTGGAGAGACAAATTTAACAAAAAAAACTAATTTTTTAAAAATATATCTTTACCTGCTCTGATGGCTAGTCCCGTTGGACTTGCCCTTAAAAAAGCAAACTCGGAGGGAAAAGCTATGAAAAAAAATATTTTTTAAAAAAGAAAACTACAACAACCATGTGCGAGGCTTGAGCTACCCCTGGTTAATTGATCAAAGCTAATGCCCTAGATCATTATATTAAAATATCCAATAAATAATAAAGAAAAGAAATCACATATTTTACGAAACACATTATCTAAAAAAAAAAAAATTCTTAGCCAATTAAATTAAAATATAAAACTATAAAACATAGAAAAAAAAAGAAAACAGTAACTGGAAGGATAAGCATTGAAATTAAAATGAAAAATAAATTAGAGAACGATAAATATTTTATAATAAAAAAATGAAACTAAAAAAAAATTATTTTAAGAAAAAAAAAACAATTAAAAAACATCGCGAATATTTCTACTATTGCCAGAATTAGAAAAATAAGTACATTACACGCGCTAGCTATTTACCCTCATCATTTACCTTGGTCCCTGTATGTTTTTTATTTTTGATTTTGGTACGATCATAAAACTTAAATGTTTAAAATCAATTAAGTTTTTTTTTTTTTTTAATTTCACAAAATTAAGCACTGGAAAATCTTTCCCGAGGGCGACCTTAAAAAAACCGAAGACCTGGAAAAAGAAAGGAGAAAACTATCGCCACGTATACAATCCATGATGTTTTATCTCCGGGTGGACAGGACCTTTACCATGATTTTTAAAGTTTTCAATGAAATTTGGAAGTATTCTAACTTATTATTTTCTCTTATTTTTCTTTGTTATTGCGAGTATTTAATATCATAAAAAAAGTCCAAGACGTCGAAGAAATTTAAAAGTTATGGAAATAGATCGAATTTTTTATCTGTTAAAAAATATTTTTGACATCAAAAATGATTTAAAAACTTTAAAAAAAATCAATTTAGAATAAAAAATAAAATAAATAAAATTTCAAATCAATTAAAAAATATTTTAAAAAACATAATGAACCTTAATATGCTGCACCCCGAATAAAAACCTCCGCTCCCTCTCTCTCCCTCTCTCTCTCTCTCACTCACACACACACACACACACACACACACACACGATACGAAATTCAAAAGATATCCAGCTCGCGTTGATGTCAATGTCGCTGTTAAAAGTACAGGCACACATGAACGTAACTGTGAATGACAGGTGTGGGGGTCGATGGTGGTGGCTGGCATGTTTCCATTAAAAAACAAAAAATCTTTTTTTTTCCCGTTTTCCCTGGCGAAAACTTTCACACCTCAGGAATGCATGTCGTTTCGTGGCACTTTTGTTGTCCCTGAACTATATCCTTCTTGTCACTTTAAACCCGCCAGTTCACATAAAAGCGATTGAATCTTGATGCGTTTCTATATAAAAATATTTTTAAAAATAATACCAGCCATTATTTAATTAATATAAAAAAATCAGAACTCAAACTAGAACATAACATAAAATGCAACTTATGTTTAGATGAGAGCTGAAATTATCATTTTGTTACGACTCAAATAATTAAAACGTAACTAGTTAATTATGGGATTTTTGTTGTCCTGCTTGTTGAAAGCATTAACAATATTATAGATCAAGTTAGATCTTACACTGTCTACAGGGGAGTAAAGAAGTTGCGAGTGAGATCACGCGTGCATCTGTGGCCGCATGATTTGCTATCTCGCATTTTATTTTTTTGTTTGAACTGTGCTTGATTATTCTTTTTAGTATTTTCGAATACTTTTGACACGATAATATTGAAAATAAATAAATAAATAAATAAAATATATTTTTAAAAATACAACATATTAAAATGCTAAGAACACACCGGAACATTGTCACGGGAAGAATATTTGTCGTTGACGTGGGCCAATACCTTCGTTATTTTTCTGCATGGTTATTTCATTGCATTACTTTTTTAATTGTTAAGAGTTAATTAGACCCTGATGAATTATCAACAAATCAATCTAATAAAAAACGATATAACTCTTACATATAACTATCAAGATAAAAATAAAAATAATGAGGACTCAATTGAAAAATATAATATCAATAAATTGAATTGAATGATGAAATTGGAAGAAAGAAAAAACTTCTAGAAAAAGGTTAAGGCAAAGAGTTATAAATATAAAAAATAGAATATTTGGCGAATTGAGATTCAAGGATGAAACTGAAAGCATGAAAAATATCTTCAGACAGGTCATAAAAATAGTTGGACCGAGGTTCAAATATCAACAATCAATATAGTTAAATTGTAATGGTTAAAGGAAGAGAGAGAAAAAGGATATTAACAATACATTTTGAAAAAAAACCTGGTATTTTATTTCAAAAATACTTTTAAAAATATTTTATTTTTAATTTTAAATTAAAAAATAATATTTTTAGATTATTTTGATGTATCTATATCAAAAATAATTTTTTAAAAATAAAAAAAATACTTGTTTGAACAAAATATTTTTCTAAATGAAAACACTTTAAAAAATAATATCGACTACCCTCCTCCAGTATGAAGTATAAACTCCTAACAACACAAAACAGTGATTGTGAGATTACCTTCCAATTATAGAAAAAAACACTATGAAAAAACAAAAATGTCCACTTACCCCTATCCTTTTTTCCTTTGGTATTTTTTTTTGTTTTACCGTACATTTTAATTGTTCATACACACACACGATACTAATTTTTTCTCCAGCTTGGATTGCTATAGCAAAAAATTCCAGTGTGAAAATATGAAAATACCTCTTGGTGTTAGGTTTTTTGTTTCCCTTCCAGATGTACCTATCTTCGCCAACTTGTAAATAATAAATGAATCACCTGAAAAGATTTAAGTGTCATAGGTCCTCAATTGGAGTTGCGAATATACCATTCCGTTATGTGTATCTATCTTCGTCAGCTTGTGAATAATAAATGAATCACCAAAAAAGATCGAAGTGTCATAGGTCTTCAAGTGGAGTTACGAATATACCATTACATTATCCAATGAACAACAATGCAAAAGTTTAGAGATGCGGAAGAAAATGAATATGTGAGAATGTATTTGTTATTTAAAAATATATTAGAATAATAAATTTTTTTAAAAATATTTTCAATATGAACATATTAAATTAAATTGATCTAAAACAACTCAATTTTTTAATTTAAAATAAAAATAAAAGAATATTTGAAATACAATGTTAAACATTTCATTTAAAATAAATAAATAAATTTAAATTTTAATCAGCGTTACAGCCGCTTAGCTAAACAACACTAAGATATGTTGTCTATCATATCTATAATCCTTTTATAAATACGTCATTACTTTATAAAAAAAAAATATAAAAGAAACAGATCTATCACGACTAGTTGGTTTATAAATTGTAGCATGCCTTGAGCTCATGACAACTTGGAATGCTTTTGAACGTTGGCTCGAATTAGTTCTGCAAATCAAGGCCATCGTATTTCTAAACACCTAAAGATAAAAAAATAAAAATAAAAATGGTAATGAGAGGAGGCCTTCCAAGGGTTCTGTCGCACGCGCGGTCACACTCTGTTGAGAGGGCAGTTTGCACTTTGCACAGAACGGAGAAAGCTTTTTAGCAGAGAAAGGAGGGCTGGCTGGCTTTTGCTAGGTGGCATCCATGCAATGGTCCATTGTAAAGTAAAAGTCGGTGGTTATTGTCAGCGGTGGACAGACAGCTTACAGAGTCACATTCCAGCTGTCAGCAACACTCCCATCCCATGATGCGTCTCCTTTGTCGCAGTTGCGACACGTGTAAGCTCACCCTGAGGCAAGAGTGGCATTCAGGGGTCTAATATCTGAAATTGCCATTGCCTGCTAACGCTACAGAGAAAATTAAATAATAAAAAACAAACAAGGAAAATATTTTCCCATACCCTTGCTTGCATTGTCGATTTTACCCTGCGCTGCCCATCACTTCTCCACCCCATGCCCTCACTTCTGACACTGCTTTGCCAGACGAGGCTATGTTCATGTTTTTTCATTAAAAAATACTCCGTTTTCACAGTATGTTTGATAGCTGGTTATGTTTATTTTTAAAAATATATATTTTTTATTTTTAAAAAAATATTTTTGAAATTATTATATGAAAATTATCTAAAAACAGTACTAAAATAAATTATTTAAAATAAAAAATTATTTTATTTTAAAAAGTTTTCCAGATGCAATCATAAACAGTATCTAAACACAGCAAGCAACAGTTTGATGAGTTTTCACCCCGCTAGATCTTTGATTGAATTTGTTCTTACAATCGTACCAGAAATACTCCCCCCCTTCGCGTTGTCCATAAAATTAATAGACAGCCACGTGAAGATGCTGTCCATGTGATGCCTGCATGGAAATTAAATAGCTCGCCTGCAATCATCAAAACTTGATTTAAACTTGTCTATGGAGATGGTTTGGTACTCGACAGCTCAGCTAATACGACCTTTGTATTTTGTTCGGTACTGCCATGGTGCTTGACATGAGCGCTATTGTATTATTGCACGAGAATAATTATACTAGGGCTATTATATTTTTTTTCACACGGTAAAATATTTGACCTAGAAATAAAAAAACTTAATCAATATATCAAATCAAATCAATCTATAGCAAATACCAGCCAAAATCATATAACTTATTTGACAGAGCGGGCCAGGTATGAACTGACGTGCCTTATTCAAATAACGATGTAAAAAAGAAAATATAATGTCGCCATCATTCTAATATCTGGCTAACCTCAGTTGCGGTTATCATTAGCATTGCGTTTTAGCTGATTATTTTTTTTTTGTTGAAATTTGATTTTTTTTATATATTTTAAATAAATTTTTTTTAATATTTTTAGATTATTTTGATGTATTAATATTAAAATTTTTTTTTAAAAATAACAAAATATCATTTTGATATATTTCTAAACAAAAAATATTTTAAAAAGCAACCACAACCACGTTCCCAAACAGCCAATAATAAAGTCATCCAGCAATTCAAAGGGGTAGAATGAAAATATATAAATGCATTGTACTGAACTGAACTAGCACACGTAGTTTACAACTTTGATAATATACATGACAACTGTGAATTAACTTGTCGCATGAACATCTAATTTTAAAATTTAAATTATTAGTTAATGTCCCAATATATTATTTATATTATTATTTAACATATTTTTTATTTGAAAATTTTTTGAATTTAAAATTTATAGACAAGCTCATAATACATTGTATTTGATTTTTATCAAATAAAATAAAGATGATAATATTTGAACTTATGATCGTTTGATCAATAAGGTTTTAACAAGAACATATCTCGCCTGAAAATTTAAATTTTTAGATGAAATAGTTACTTGACGTAAGTAGCTTAATTAAACACATTGTTTTATTTTCTCTGATTTGTCTTCATCTAGCAATAAATATTCTATCAAGTTTTACTTCAATATATATATATATATATATATATATAAAATTATCAAAGTGGTGCAAATAACAATTTAAATATGATCTAAAGAACAAAATCATGTATAAAAAAATAAAATTAAAAAAATAAAGAAAATAATTTAAAGCAAAATAAATAGCAATGAAAAAGAAATATCAAAAGCTAACAATTTGAACGAGGATAAAATCGATTTGTTTTTAATTTTATAAATAATTTAAAAGAAAATAAATAATAATTAAAAGAACAACAATCGAATACGAAGACAGCAATTTATAAATTTAGAAACAAAAAATCAAGAGGAGAAGAGAAAAGAAAATGTCATGCCGAATCAGAGTTCTGTATACCGCACGTGTCACCAGAAAAGAAAGGGATCGAGATGTTTTAAAATTTAAACACCACCACCAAGCCATTGTCTGGCCATTCGAGGCCTCTGCACGTGATGCCTGATTATTGCGAAGGCGTTCTACAAGTTGGTATGTGTATTATAGTTGGGAGTTAGTTTTTTTTTTTAAATATTTTATATTTATTAAAAGTTCGAATTACTTTATTCAGATTAATTATAACCAAAAAGAAAAAAAACAGTGATGAAAACACAAAATAAACCCCTAGATGCTACTCTAAGAGTTTTTTTTAAATATTTTAAAGGGGTGTTTGGCACTGTGATTTAAAAATATTTATGAAAAAAATAATTTTTTTATTTTAAATTAATATTTTAAATGTTTTTAGATTATTTTGATACGCTGATATAAAAAATAATATTTAAAAAATAATAAAAATATTTTTTTGATGTAAAACTAAACAAGAAATATTTTTAAAACCTCCAATAACAAAAAAAAAATATTTATTTTCAGAAATGACAAAGGAGTAATTATATTACGGTGATGGATTGTGATATATATTAAGGGACACAGTGAATCTCCCTTTCACCTTGTTTTTTTTTTTTATATAAAAAACTTGTCTGTAGTTTTTCATTTTCCTGAAACTGAACGAAAATACTATTTTTAAACTTGTCGAGAAAAAAGTAAATCTAATAATATGCTTTTTTAAAAATCATTTTATATGGTTGTCAGCAAAAATATATATCTATTAAATAATATCATATCTGGTCTTGATTTCTCGCATAAATCCAATCACGACGTGGCGTGTCTCCGGTTGTAAATTACAAAAAAAGACTCCAAGTTGAGAAGTTTTGAGTAGATTTTTGAATAACAAACATGTTTAATTTACTCTGGAAAACAGCTACAGAATTGATTCAATACGGAGGCTAAATTGAGACAGTCAACTCAATCTCAGACGACATCTCTTGCACCTTGTCCAAGCATGATCCTGATTCCAGTTGATCAAAGTAAAATGATCCCCCGCAGTTGCAGAGCAGGCTGCGAGATCTTCTTAACCTGGTCCAATTGTCAATGCATGTTCCACGTGAAACGCGCAAGACAAGTGGACACCGGCTTGCAAAACACACCACACACCCGATTGGCATGCCGAATTACGAAGCATGGGAATCCATATTGTTTTTAAAAATTATTTTTGTTAAGAAATTTATTAAAATATTATTTTTAAAAAATTATTTTTGATATAAATATTTAAAAAATTATTTTTATAAAACCATACTTTTTTTTTATAAAAAAAACACTTACACAAGCAGTGACGCATCTTGGAGCTATAATTTGGCAGCGAGACAAGGATTGATTTAACGAACTCAATAGCTTGTCCAGATGACATGAACGTCACACGTCTCATTGTTCTGGACAGCTACGGGCTTGAAGGCAAAATGAAATTGTCTGTGGTCTCCTGGTTAAACTACCACTGCCGTTTGATGACTAAGCTGAGGTTGTAGTGAACCAACAATAATTTTATGCTCTAAACTTAGCTAGAATAATAACCAACATGAGCAAAAGGCCAAGCTATCACAACCCTCAAATCAAAGAGGCAGGCCTTCATCACGCGCGTGCACCACACACACACGAAAAGTCCTTGTGGCGAATAATTCTGCCATCGCTCCAAATTTCTGTCGTTTCCCTTATTATTAGTTTCCTGACCTCGCGCTGCAAGGAAAAAGAAGCATTTAAAGAAGAAGAAGCATTAAAGGCTTCCCATTAAAATATCTATCCCAATAATTGCTTCACTTGTACAGGTAACTAATGGGTCAGGAGTCTAGGATGAAGAAAATTGTTGTTATGTCATTTTAGGTTTAAAATTTGAAGTTGCTAATACAATGAAATTATAAATTTATTTTAAAATCCATCAAAATAAATTGATCAGAACATCTCCATCTTAATAAAAAAAAATAATGAAATGCCCCTCAGAAGGGTACTCTGCCCAGCAAGCATTAATAATACAGAAGTCCAATATCTCATCAGCAGTCCAACATGCCGAGCCACAAATTTTCTTTATAACTGGGGTGATCATACTAACTTACATGTAAGCTATTATTTTTTTATATAATTAGGATGATCAGATTAATTTCTCACTAAATATTTTATAAATTTAATAAATAAATAAGTTAAGGGATGGCAGATGTGACTGACAGGATTTAATCCAGGATAACAGAAAGAAACAAACATTTCACTTGGGTCAAGACCTTGCTCGCAGAAGAAGCTAGATACTGATACCAGACGAAAAGAGAGACAATAGCTAATCAAAAGAATATTAATTCAATTGGACCTTACTGATTAACTATATCAGCTACCTAAGTAGTCGAAGTTAATGAGTAATTAATGAAATCAACAAGGAGTTATATTGGCTAACTAAGTAGTCGTAGTTAATAAGTAATTAATGAAAGCAAAAAGGATAGGTGGTAATGGGAATAAAATGAAAAGAAGGGGGACAAAAAGGGAATAACGACGAGGGTCTCAAAAGCTACAAAAGACCTCGACATGCTTTAAAGACCAGAGGAGAGAGAGTGTAGTGGCAGTGGAAATCATGTTGACTCACTGTGATTGTGTATCTGCTCCTACATCTCCATTATTTCTCTGAAAGAAAATCATTAACAAACTCTCTCCTCCACTTTACCCAGCTGGTAAGCAAGAAAGGAAACTAGCTACTTACTGCTCTATGCTACTAGCTCCTTACTCCTTTTGTTTTCTTTTTCTTTTGGGCTCCCTTCCCCCCTCTGTTTCACTGTTTATATCAAGAAAAAACTGTGGCTAAAAGAGAGAGAAACTTGGAATCCGGCAACAACCCATTTCTTGTCTTGCTATATTTATATATACGCTCAAGTTCTTGAAATGGTTATTCTTATGTCTTGCCCTGGAAGAAAAAGCTGATATTTTTTTTTAATCTATTATGCTTGTTTCTTTTGGGGTTTTTAATCTGAAAGTAGTTGGATTTCTTTGTTGGGTTTAGGCTAAGCGCTAAAGATTGACTAGGGATGTATGTTGTGTTTGTTTGGTTTGCTGAGAAAGGTGAAGGAAAGTGAAAGAAAAATAAAATTTGACAAAGAAGGGTAAAATAAATAAATAAAAGAAACATAATCTCTGCTTAACCCAGCCTTTCTTTTTAGAGAGCTTCTGGATTCTGTTCTCGCTCAAGAAATGGAAAACACAAGCATTAAGCTTCCACTTTTTTTATTAAAAAAAGTTATGTTGCCAGTAACATCACTGTAATTGATTTGATTTTCTTATAAAGAGAGATGTTAATTTTAGGAACCAGAATTACTGAGTTTTGTTTTTAATTATGTTTGACGTTTGTTTTTAATTATGTTTGACGGAACATGTTCTGATGCTCAATGTTTTTGCTGTTTTGTTTGAATTTTTGTTTGGGTACAAATACACAAATTTAAATTATAAGCTTATCTACTAGTTCCGTGAGTTTTGGAAAATTAAAGTGAGCTCGTTTTATTTATTACTATTTTTTGTGCACTCATTTAGTACATATTATAAATAGGCGGTCTTGTTTTTAATTTGTGAAATTAATCATTCTGAATTTGTGCTCATTGTCTGCAGTTTTACATTTGTTATCCTGATGGACTTCTGGAGCTATGCTGCAGAAGGAAAAGGCCTTCTTTTCTCTGATGAAATAGATTTATCTGTTGATTCATTTGCAAGGAGTAGAAAAGCATTCATTGGATGGGATACAGAATCGGTTGAGAGTACCGAGTTTATAGATTTTGGTTTCTCTGAAATTCCAAGAAAGCCTTTTCATGGCAGCAAAACAGGTGTGAGTATGTTTGGCGGAACTGATGTTGGTGTTGATTCGAGTAAACTACCAGCAAGTTCTCCTAATTGCATGATTGCATCTAATTCGTCGATGGAATCCGGGTCTAATCATTCAAATTCTCTCGTGGAATCTAATAGTCAGGATTCATCACTAATTGATTTGAAGCTAGGGACATTGGCTGATTTCAAAGATGCACAGAATAGCAAGTTTTCAAAAGAGAGGTTGTTGTTATCTTCAGGAAGTCCAACTGCTCAGGCAAAGCGTGCTCGAACGACATGCTCACGCCCTCAGACTACGTTTTGCCAGGTCTATGGTTGTAACAAGGATCTTACCTCCTCGAAGGATTACCACAAGAGGCATAGAGTTTGCGAGGTTCACTCAAAGACGGCTCAAGTTATTGTTAATGGCATTGAACAGAGGTTTTGTCAGCAGTGTAGCAGGTTGGTTGATTACATACTTGTTTTCGTCTTTTTTTTCTTCAATCACGGTATTTATCTTACTTATTAGTCAGTGAAGACCATATTTTTATTGTCACAATGCATGTAGGGTCACTAATAAGGATAGTGATGAACATATCATGATAAATCCTTATGAAGAAATGACAATGGCGCCCTGTCAAAAAAGACAGTAAAGAGGGGGGTGGGGGTGCCACTGGGTTCATAATAATCACAGTATTCATACATCCAGATAATTTTTTATTCACTTGAAAAGAAAATAACACCACAAAATGGAGTAAAAGTAGGCTGATTTTTCATGTTTCGAGTTTCACAAGACAGTAAAGGCTTTGAATTTTCAGTGCATAGATAGGTTTAATTGATTTTTTATTGAGTTCCTATTGTGCTAGCGTAATTGTTTTCAACCTGGTGCCCGGATAGTGTTTTATCGCTCCTTGCTTTTCCTTCTCTTGAGGAAGCTCGGAATCCTGATATCTTTGGACTATTCAGGTTTCACTTGCTGGTTGATTTTGATGATGGTAAGCGAAGTTGCCGTAAACGCTTGGCAGGCCACAATGAACGTAGAAGGAAGCCTCAATTGGGTACCCTTTCTGTCAAACCACAGAAGTTACTGCTTCCATATCAAGGTATAGACAGCTGGTTCTCTTTAATCAATCTACTTGGGGAATGTTATTCAATTTCATATTGAAGCCAAACAAATGGACATGAGCTTCTTTGTTTCCATAGAAAAAGAAGGAAAAACCAACTTTCATTAACCTCACATGATGCGTCTTAAAGGTTTATGACCTTGATGGTGGTTGTTTTTATCCTCTTAATAATCATTACAGTACACTAATTACTCAACATGTGTGTCTTGAAATAACTCTACCACGATTATTCTTTTCAGTATTCCTATGACACTTTTTTTTTATGATTGAGCTGGTTTTTTTGAGCTCATTTGACTGTTTACTTGCTACTAATAATATTTTGAGGTTAGACCATTTATTTACTTGCAAAAAATTGTAAAGGGCTTGTTTTGAAATCCATCTTTCATTATTTTCCCATGTATGCACAGTTATGCTAGCAGAATTTGACACTTGTTTTGGGATTTGATCTTTACTAAAAACTTCCGTTCAGATTTTTAAATGACATCTCAGGTTAATGACCAAGTAATTTGACATAGAGATGGCAAACCTTTCCGCTAAAGTAACTATTGCTTAAAAAACTTCATGCTTGCCTAGCTTTTGATATTCATAGATATTTCATCAAATCTGAGAATAATATTTGATTGAACAGGCACCAAATTCCTAGGGACTTCCTTCCCAAAGAAAACATCTCTTCTTTTCCCAAACATGCTTCCAGGGAGTACTTTTTACCCTGAGAATTATGAAGAAGAAAATTGGAGTAGGCGCATTAAATTGGAAGAGAATTCAATTTACAGCTCTTCATCTGCAATACCCATGGGAAATGGGCAGTTGCTGCCAAAGTCATTCCTCCATTTGCACGGCAACGGGTTGCAAAAGACTTGTGGAATTTCTGCATCGGCAATTGATGACGGCAATTTTTCTAACACGGCAACTTTTCATGAGTTAGCTGGGGCGTTGCCCTCTAGCTGTGCTCTCTCTCTTCTGTCAGCTGAATCACAGGACTTGAGCCATTCTGCAGGAAACATATCGGCTAGGCCCTTGGTCAGTCAAGTGAGTCGTGCTCGTCAGAGCTTGGATATAGCTAACAAATCTTCAGAGGTAGGCACTTTGGAAAAGTACTTGCCAAATGGACTCTATTCGTCTGGAATGAATTTCACTGAAGTTAACAATATGGGGCCATTTGTGGTTTCTGGTTCTGGTCATGCATCCGACTTCCAAGTTCAAACTGATGGGTTTCTACATCAGTCAGATATTTTGAATGCCAAGTATTGCGTTTCTCCTGAAACTGGATCAACTGTGGATTTGCTTCAACTCTCATCACATCTTCAGAGGGTGGAGCAACAGAGGAACTCCATTCAAGTGAAGCATGAGAATGAGGATTTCTGCAGTTTTGGTTCCACCTATGGGGTGTGATAGGAACAAGGTATGCAAGAGAATAACCTGGCGTATACCTTTTGAATTTCGAAGTTAAACCTGTACGGAGTTGTGGGAGGAGATATCATGAATTGCAAGAATAATGTTGTGTTTTTTCTGACAATGTGCACTCTTCTCTCTTGATGAGAAAATGATACATCCAGTGTTGTTGCAGGTTCAGATGAGAGAATTGATGGCAAGCTGCTTGCCTGCATCAGATATAACTACTAACTTCATCGGTGCAGTGGACAATAGAATAGGCACTTAAAAGACTTCAGCTTGCTTGCGTTAGACGTACATTCCTTTACTTAAAAGGTATATAACACGAACAATGTGGTTTTTTTTAAATAATTGTAAGGTGATGATGCAAGTTTGATTTTGCTAGAGATAACTTATTTAACTTTCATTTGAAAATACTATGCTGGTCAAGAATTCAATTACTAAATTATGTACGACTGAGTATATCATTGCAGAATTTTCGGCTTTTGTTTATTGACCCTTTTTAGCATTTTCGGAGGACAAATTTGAAGGGACAAAAATAAGGGCTGTTGATATTTTGATCAAAATATATCACACTTGATCCACTAGGTGACCTTTAGTCTATATTTGATAAAGTTGGTGTTTGGGATGTGTTTTTTTTTTAAAAAATGCATTAAAATTATATTATATTTTGTTTTTTTAAAAAAGCATTTTAGAACAACCTAAAATTATAAAACACGCTCTATATATCCAGAAAATTAATTTGGTCCATGACAACCCCGGCAATTATCTGTATTAAAAAATAAACCACCCTAAGTTACGGGAGCATTGACCCAACTGTCTTTAGAGTGGGAATGCTTTTCCGCTTCGGTATTATTGCTTTCCTTACTCTACTTCCATTTGAAGTAAACGTGGGAGTTACCACCTCATCCACCCGTCAAAGGGAGCTCTTCTCTGTTTTTCATGGTGGTCTGGGTTATGGACACGTGAGTTGTAAAAGGAACGGAGATTCAAAAGATGAAAAAAACTAACCAGCAACTCCCCCATGGAATCCTGTATTTTTATAATGAAAAGCGCTGCAACTTGGTCTCAAAAGCAAGATAACCATAAGATCTAGCACGTCTTCATTGTAAATAAGTATTATGTTCTGAGCCTTGTTATTAAACTCCTGCCTTGTCGCTCGAGGCCCAGGATGGGTACAGGTCCAGTCTGGCGATGTCACTAGTGGCGCGTGCTAATGGCACTTGGTAGCTACTCGGCACTTCTAATCTAATTCCATAATGAAAATGTTGGCTTTGCTTGATCTTCTGTGCAGTGCTTTCATGGTGTAGTTAAGATTTGATTCCTAGAAGATTTCCGATGTTGATCGGTGTAATATAATACATATCTGATTTGACAAATGACAGGGAATGGTAGGTGACCCGCTGACTATTAACGCATCGAGTGAAAGAGTTCGTCGTCATGGGGTTCTGCCAAGGAAGATAAACGCTGGCTGGACAGAAATCCATGTGCAAGACTTGCTTGTCTTTTCTTTTAAACACTCTCGTCCCTGATAGGATTCTATATCAGAGATTTTATGGCTGCTTGGTTTTTATTTTTCCACTAATCCATGCCCAATTTGTTATGAAAGTAATATAAGCAGTAATATTTTGTGCCAAATAGTAGATAAACAATAATACTTTTGTAAATCTTAAACCGCGATGTTATTAGATCAAATAACTTATTAGATAATATGTTTTAAAGGTATTTCTAAAAAAATGTTTTCATTTGTTTTTGATTTATTTTAATATATTAATGTTAATAATATTTTTTTAAAAAATATTTTTTTATATATTTTCAGATAAAAACTTGCTAAAAAAGCAAAATCTCAAAGCAGAAAAGCCGGCCGCTTGACACAGATGACGTTACGCGATTGCTTCCTAGCAAACACTTTTGTACACCAAAGGAGAGAGTAAAAAGACAGAATGAATCCCAGCAGATTGTTTAGGTTTTATAGGCCACGGCCCCAGATCGCCTCGTCTAACGTTTTCAATGTCTCGATGAGATTAGACGGCGGGCTCCCATCATTTTTCTTTTCTTTTCAAGAGGGAGCCTTCTTTTCTTCTACGATCATAATCATAATAATAAGTGGGAAGCATTATGTCTAGTTATTTTTTATTAAAAGTTGACTGTTCATAAATTTATACACACATACACACCGTCGTGTGTGTATGGGTCGCTAACACTCTTTATATCGACACAAAGGTGCAACTGTTTGTTTTTTGCCTTCCTGTCAGGCCTCTTCACAACCATGGACACGGATACTATTCATGGTATTAATTTAATGATAACTCGATCTAGTGAACAAATGCTTCGTTATTTAATTTAAAACTATCAGCCTTTTTGAAAATCAAACGACCGTTAGAGACATTCAATGCAGAGGAATTAGGCAGCCAATTCATGAGATTGCTAATTCTACTAAATTGACACCGTCCAGATCAAATTCCAAGGCAGTAACTAGCAGCTCATCAATGAAAATATACCAACGACCAGCACATAATAAAAAGGACAAGATGTACGCCTCAAATCTCTTCCGCACATCTATCGCTGCAATATCCCTGCAATATATAAGCCCTGATTAATAAAGAACCCGTCTTGCAGAGCAGATTATAAAATAAACCACATAGTTTGCTATGTATGGAAAGATAACGGGAAGAATATTTGTTTAATTACCTGCATTATTTAAGAGGGCTCCCAGAACCGGCACCCGACTTTGGAAGGTACCTAGCCCTAGCCCACTATGGCCAAAAAAAGCCTGATCCAAGTCAATAAAATGCACACACACACAACCTTGAGCAAACAAAGAAGCTTACATTTTTTGCTGCTGTGCTAAAAGCTTCTCTGTGTGGTATCTCAGGATCGGCTGCTTTGATGCGCTGTATCTCCTCCCTATGATGGAAACATACTTAACACCTACTTTGCTAGTACTCATAATTAATTAATGATAGACAGGTTTTGAAAAGCACAGGAACGCTGAAGCCAAACGACTTGTGGGTGCACCGTATTTCCCAAGATGAATTAGGCAATTCTCTCGTATATATACTTTAAATTATTGAAGGCTGGCTAGCTAAAGGTAAAATAACAAGTAATTAAGCAATATTATATATGCTGAAATAGTTTCAGAAACATGTGGTTAAAACGAAAAACATCTTCTTCTTACTTCATAAATCTATTGTAAGCTGATGGAAGCCGGTGTTTCTTCTCAGGCGCTGTAACAAAATAATAAAATTAAAAAGAAAGAAATTCACATAAATTTAAGGGGTATATTAGCAAATGCATGCAAGCCGAATCAATAGTTGCTTAAATCAAAACAAAGATGTGGTTCCTACGCTTTACTACGAAGGGTGCTGTGGGCACAAGTTGTTCTCTAGAGGTCGAGGAGGATGAGTATTCGCCCTTTCTGATATCAGTGCAAAACCCTTGCTTCTCCTTGAATAGGTCCTTTTCGTTGCTAGAAACTCCCTTCACAGTACACACGCAATTAAACAGAAAGCATTTTAACATGGCATGTTGTAAATTAAGAAGAGATTTGCACTGCACTGGTATATCCTGATCATTGTTGATAAATATAAGTAATCTTGTTAATAGCAGCCATTTGTTAACTAGGAAGACGAATTTACTGCCTTGTGTTTAGCTACTTGAGTTATTTCAGTTCAGATATTGACCCTGTTTCTATTCTGTAGAGTAACAACAGTGCCACCTGAATCGTCCAAGATCGATCAGAAAGCAGAAGGCAATTAACGATTAATCACAAATATTTTATTTCTTGATTCAACAAGGAGTTTTAACTTATGAATGGTGATGTGATATATTAATAATAATGTTATATAATCTACCTGCAGACTCAGCTGGTGGTGATCAGGATATTGCACTTGGTTGGGAGGTCTGGTGCCGAGAAAGGAAAGATTATTGCAATGACCACATCTGACTGTCACAGTTTCCAGCAGCCTCTTGCATGGAATCCCGACCTAAACAATTGAACAATGGAAGAAATCATGAAAATAACACCTCATATATCGAGCTATGGTTTCCTTTTCATTACCGCATCTCACTATACGTAGTATGATTTCCTCGTGCCCCTAGAATAAGATTGTGCATGTATGCACTCCTTGACATTTATTTTTAACGAGCAGGTCGTCGGAGGCCCAGTTCCGATGCTAGTTTTAAGCAACATTTTTAGCGATCGAGAATATATGTGGGTGCAACCAGACGATATAATTATTAGGTTAGCTACACATACAACTATCATCCAATAAATCAACGAGAACTTGATGCATATATGTAGATACATAAAAAAAATGTAGAGCCACGTTCTGCTGTCTATCTAGAAATTATTTAATTTCACGATGAGGATTGAACAGGAATAGATGCGAAATGGTACCGCCAGAACAGTGTTGCAGAAGTTGCAACGGACATAGCAGAGATGCTCAGATGATGGGGCCTCTGTGTCTGCTTTCTCTTCTAGGTTCATTGTCAAGCAACAAGGAAAGAACAGGATTAGTATAAAGAGGAGATGGCTGATTGAAGAGGAGAGTTCTTGTGCGGCAACAGCATGCAAGAAGTCTAGCCAGGGTTTGTCAGTATATATAATAACAAGAGAGCTGCTTCAGTAATGGGAGTAGAAGTATCTAGCCAAGCGTCGAGAAGAAAATCAATTTAAAAAAAAATGTTTAAATAATATTGTTTTTAAATGTTTTCTAATAAATTCAAATCAAGTTTTAATATAATTACAATTTGACTCGACAAGTTAATCTAGTTAAACCAAATTAATATTAATTTATTTTCATTAAAATCTAATCTAAATTATAAATCAAATTAACATGTTATTAAATTAATCAAACTTAATAGTACTGGTAGCGTCTAATCTCATTTTACATGTGCTTGATATATACTTCTCGTATGATAAAAATCTACCCCGGCTAAAGTTATGGGATTAAAATACAAATGATTGAAAGGGTTTGTAGTTAATAAAGTTTATCTATTTTTTTAATCTAAGTTTAATTGTTTAAGTCTAAGGTGAATATTGGCAAACTTATTATAAGAAAATAAAAAACAATCACTTCCAAATTAAGCAATGTATATATACAAAGAGCAAAGCAATCTCGTTTAGTTAGATTTTGGTGCGGGTTTCCATGGTGTTGTCAAATCAGGTACCTGTCAGTTTCTAACCTTTTGGTCCCAGGAAAAATCGACACACACCGTCCATCATGACATGATTGAAGATTGATTGCAACAGTTGCTAGTGTCTTGGACGTTGACATGTATGAAGCCGGTGAAGTAGCTTGAAGTAGTCATGGACTCAAGCCTCGTCACACACACTTACACCCCAACTCAAAAGGAAAGGCTAGAGAAATAGTTCCTAAGATTGATTTGGTTATCGTTTCAGTTTTTTTATTGAAATGGAATATTTTAATTTTAGAATGTTTTAATATATTGTTTCGAGTTATACTATTTATATATAATTAATTATATATATAAAAAAATTAAATATAATTTTTATTTTTTATAAAATCAAAATTGATACAATAATTTTATTTTTTATAATATATATATATATATATATATATATATATATATAAAGAGGGCGGGAGAACTCTCCCGCTCACCCTTTATATATATTATATAATATATATTATATTAGAGGGCGGATAGGGCGGGAGAGAGTGAGTGAGACAATAATTTAAAATTTAAAATATATAATCACTGTTCATAACCCAAAAATCATCATCATTCTTAAGATTCGAACTCCTGCGCCACTCGTTACACTATCGCCATTGCAACCACTCAACCAAGCATCTTTCTTCTGTTTACTTCCGATTAAATACTGTAATAAGGGAAAAGAGGGGTGGCAAGTCACAGTCAAAACAGCACGCCCGGAACGGAACCGAGACGTCCCAGGCAGAATTTGACCAGAATTAAAATCGAGACGAAAACTACGTCCCATACATCTCAGTTTGCGCAATTATAAGCATATTTACTCACCGTGGAGGGGTGTTTAAAGCTATATTACAAAAATATTTTTGAAAAAAAATATTTTTTATTTCAAATTAAAAATTGATATTTTTAAATGATTTTAATGCATTAAAATCAAAAATGAATTTTATAAAATAAAAAATATATTATTTTCTAACGGTGGGTGTTGATTATTCCCCTTTCCTTCCCTGTTATCAGTGACGAGTTACATTAAATCGTCCCCCTCTCTGTCCTGCATCACTTGTTTCTCATAGCTAGGTGGCATCCCTAATAACATTATATATATAATAATTTTAGGAAATTATCAGATTCACATTGTGTCTACAGGCAGCAGTACCTCCTCGCCATTAAAATAATAAAATCAAGTGAATGAATAAATGTATATTTTTCTGCTTACTTTTGGAGTTCTATCTCTAAAGAAGTACACTGAAACAGTGGAAAGCCTATATAAATCACCAGACTACATCCCCCACATCTCAGCTAAATTTGCAGTAAGTAAATTATATTTTTTCACTGCTGATATTCTTATTTTTTAAAATATATTTTTGACTTTAATATATCAAAATTATCTAAAAATTATTTTTAAAAACAAAATTCGTAGAAACAGTATTTAATCATTATAGTAGTCTGTGCTTCTGATAAGTTAGTTTATAGAGGTGAAGAAAAGACTCATTCAACTTCATCTCAAGTTCAATCAAAATCATGTTTTGGTTTTGAAGATAGATGACAGACACACACCCTGGTGTGTGTCTCTGGACACACTTCGATGATCCTAGAATATTGGCCCAGCAGTTTTGTCATCGTTCTAGCCACTTCGTCTTGAGCTATTTTTATTCCCCTTTAAAGCCATCAACTTTTTCCTCCAGCTGCTAATATCATTTTACGTTTTCTAGTCAGTGAGCTCTCATCAGCTCCCGCCCAGTTTTATTTTGCGTCACTCACTGTTGAACGCTGTTTCGCTAATTTTTTTTTTGAAACAAATATTTTTTAATGTTTTTCAAATGGTCATCATAAGATGGGATGGTGACGAAGAATTGCTAGCAAAGAAGAACCCCTCAGCGAAACTAAAGTGGCAGGCAGGGAAATCACCATTGCTGCTGCTGATAGCAGTTAAATCGATCGGCGATACCCAAGACAAAGCCAATGATGGTCAGGCTGAGCGAATAATTGATGTTTTAGCCAGAGACATCGACAATCTAACCAACCAATGTCGAATTTACACAAGGAATAATGCAAGCAAACAATGAGGTCAAAAGAGGTCATTGTGAACACCTCCACATGTTTGACAGAAGCCAAGATTTAGTCAACGACACCATGAATGCCTCCAACTAAATCTAGGAATTAGTATCGAATTGTTTGGAGGCCACTACTTGTACAATAAATGCTTCTGTATAGAACTTAAACGATAACCTTCGCGTTCTAAATATTAAACACAGAGGTTTTATTCCCTGAGATGAGATCCATCACAGTCTGTATATTGGGATAATCATGCACAACGTGACAGGTACATCTCATGAAAATTAGGAAGAAACGAATTGTATCGAATAACAGACCCGGGCTTGATGGAGTTAACCACCAGGATATCATGGGTTAGGTAGAGCAAGACAAGGCAAATTTAGAAAAAGAAACACAGCGGAGGCAATCTAAGAGTGTTTTTTAGATAGCGAATAGAGAAGACAAGAAAGCAGAACAAGGTTCCTCCTTGGCAAGCAGTATAATTTCCTAGCTTATTCGAGAAGTTTGAAAGTTACAAAATACAAGACAGGTGACAATATACTTGATACATGGACAACAGGATAATATTTTTCTATGAAGTTATTTTTGTTTATCTAAGTGATAGTTATTAGTTTGTGATTGAATAACAAGTTAACTTGCGAGATCTATCGAGGTTAATTTAAAGCCTAATCTAAGTAAGATCTTTAGTCCGCAAATCATCAGGCTAAATCACTGACACAGACGAAGTTTAACAGCACTTCTGGAACCATATTGATAAAAAAACAAATCTAACGCGCAAGTACGACCCATGTCAATCGAGTGTTAGGATAGTAAAAAAGAAGCTAGCGTCCATCCAAAATATCAAGGGGACCGTGAACGAGTGAAAAAGACGATGTAGAGATGACAACCTGCAGCGGCTCCATCTTTTGTGGGTGCGGTGCCAAACGAGGAAATCTGGAAGAGACAGATGCTAAAGCTCATGTCACCATCACAATAATAAATCAAAACAGGAGATGGGTTTTGTGTCTTTTGTGACGGGACGATTCCTCATTTCCTAACATGGAAACAAAGCTGTAGTAGCACTTGGTATCCTCACCTTTCTCTGCTAGTATAAATCGCCCCCCTCCATCTAGTTTTAGGTGTCTATTACCCTCAAGGTCTCTCCTTAGACCGGTGTATAGTTAGCCAGTCATTGCCTTGCCTAGGTTTTTGATCAACTATGGAGTTTGATACAGGTTTTCATGGCTCGGCAGTGATTGTTTCCATTCAACGAGATTCCCATGTCTTCCCTTTTTTTTCTCCTTCTTTCCTTGCGCCTTACCAGACCAGTACACACATATAGTTCTGTTCATCAACGGATCTGGACACGTTCATTGTCTCTATTGTCACCCCTTTTCTCTTCCTTTAAAGGAAACTCGGATTAGACATCTCCATTTCCTTGTTCATGCATGATCTCCCTTCTTCTCGCTTTGCTTTCTCTTCATTCAAAATTAAACTTGTTTTCTTTTTGAACAAGCCTGCCTCATGGACATTTTACAGTGTTTGTTTTTGTTCATGTCTGATTAACTTTTGTCCCGGAAAAAAAACTTTTCAGTTTTTATTACACTGCTCTTTCAGTTTGTACGCAGCTAGCTAGCTCGTAGTTTTCGAATTACAGTTAATTAAGATTCTCAAATCAGATAAATTATTTTAAACTAATCGGGTAAAATAAAGTGCAAAATTAATGTGTAGATCTTGGAGTTTGGGGAGATAAAATTATAAATCTTTCGATTCATTATTTCATTCTTTTTACAAGTCAAGCCTTTGATCTCAAGTTTCTACAGTCTCAATGTTCTACCATGCAGAACCGATTGTCCTTTGATTGCTGTTTTTTTTTTTAGCTGATGTATCGCTATAATGGTTTTTTGATATATTAAAAATAGAAAATCAACACTATATAATTCTCTCTACAATCATATGAAATCAACACTATATTTATTTCCATTGCTTTAAGTTACTCCCTAATCAGCATGGTTTATCATTTATGCCCCCTCAATCATAATTTTTAAACACATATTATTAGAGAAAAATTCCCAACCGGTCTAATCAAAATACCACGTAAAAAATATCCAACTAAAATCTAAACAGAAACAAACCTTATCTTCACTAAATTCATCCCGATCAGCGAGGAAAAGGAATTTGAAGACTCGTAAGGCATGCAGGCACCCAGCTGCATATCATGGATCAACAACCACCCACTCAATTACCCGTAAATTTAACACGATCCTGTTCTGCCTAAAATCACAAGCAATGTAATTCAATATATTTGTATATTAATATAATATTTGATATCATTCATGCATCAATGTCGTTGTAGTATAGTGGTAAGTATTCCCGCCTGTCACGCGGGTGACCCGGGTTCGATCCCCGGCAACGGCGATTCTTTTCGTTTTTTTGAAAAGAAGTTGTTATATTCGAATTGTTTTTAAAATATTTATCTAAGCTGGAAAGGGGAGGGAACTTTAAATTTCACTCCCGCCATTAAAACCCTCTATTCCTTCCTCCCTCGCATCAATCAATCAGTATCGTATAGTCTTTCTACGAAGCAAATTCGCATTTTATTTCTTATTCTTTTGAATGGCGAAATCTAAACTAAAGGAAGAAAGAGAAGATCGAGAGGAGGCGGAGAAAGCAGGCGGTCTTGAATTAGTTTCAATCGGATCGCTCTTTAGCGGTGGCTCCTGGGAAAAGAAGTACTGGAGCTCTACTAGGGTTCGTTCTTTGGTTTTCCTTTTCGATTTTTGAATTTTAGTCTGGTTAAATCCATCAATTCTTTAATACCTTTCCTACATCTTTCGATTTTTTTAAGAAATTCCAATCTGTCTTGTGAACTTTTAATGGTTATTTCAATTAGATTATGCTAATATTTGATTATTCGTGTAATGGTTCTAAATTTGGAGATAGATCCGACTCGACTAGAATGGATTTAAGCTGCTTAGCAGTTGATTTCATTTCATTTTCTGTAATTTACAACAGACTTTGGCAATCCCTGTGGATCTGTCAGCCCAGGGCTTGGCAAATGCTGTTTAGGGTTTGAGGTTTTATTCATCTTTTGAATTGAGTGGTTAGATTTGAAGAATCTACTGCTAGAATTTTCTGGCAGTAGATAAATTTAGGCTACAGATGGTGTTTTTAATTTAGAGGATCAAGACTAGGATGAAGGAAGTATCTATACTAAGTACGCATGTGATGTATTTGAAACATAATATACTGCTTCCCTTTCGAAGTTTTGAGAAAAGTACTTATTTTGATGCATGTTGGGTGTAAGTTTGTGAAGCGTAGGACAGTTCTGTTTGTTTTGTGGATTTGGCTCCCTATCAAGGATTAGCAAAAGCATTCCAATGTAGTTTCGCAAAAAACAAAGAGAAGGCTTTTAGGAATTTGTAGAAAACTGTATACCGTGTGTCGTCCGTATCCTATTATGTCATGTTTTGTTGTCATTTTTTTTTGTTATTTTGTAGGGTAAAGATCGATATCCCTATCCTGTTGGATACCAAGCTCGTCGAGCTTACAATGGGGGAGCTTACAAGATGGAAATTCATGAAGGTCCTAAAGGGCCTTTATTTGCGGTTTGCATCTAGCCCTTTTGGTTTTTGTCATTCTTAGCTAGTTTTACGATGAAGTAGAAAGATGAGAATGACAAAGACGCTACTGCTGCAGATTACTTACACTGATGGATATTCATGTTCCGGTCAAACTCCTGATATTGTATGGCAAAAATTTCAAAAGAATTGTTGCCCTCACACAAAGATTTGGCATGGAAAAAGATTTTCATGCACTATAGATGGCATAGAGGTAAATCTTGGTACCTTCCTCAAATCAGTTCAATCTTGAAATCGCATTTATTGCAAATAATTAGTGCTGTGTCACGCCTTTATCATATTCAGACATTCATCTTGCAGAAACTGGAATAAGCTTTGCTCACATCTAATATAAGCCTGTAACCTTTGTAGCTAAGATGCATTGATGTTCACATTAGATACATTTGACTGGTATTAGACTTTACAAAAGTCCATCATAAATGACCTCAGTTAGAAGTAATCTGGCTACATTTGTAATCTTTTAAGGTTGCATCTCAGTGGTCCTTGTTGCTCTATTGCTTGCAACTTATGAAAGTAATGGCTCTTCCAGATTACCCAGTAATATAACTAGAAATTGTATATACCTTCTTACTGTTTCCTTTGTATTAATCTTCAAGCTGCATGGTGTTCGATTGATTAGTGTCCTGGCAAGCAGGAGACTTACTTTATTATCAATTGCAAAACTAGGGAAAGACAGAGAAAAGGAACCTCATTTTGTGCTAAAATTCTCCTTCTCTTATGCCTGAGCAATGCAGTTTTTTGGGTTCAAAAATCCATTTGTCCAGAGGTTACTTCGAGAATTGGTGACAAATATAAATGGGATTGCAGAACAGAACCCGCTCTCCCCCAGCTTCTCCAATGGGTCCTCTAGAACAGAGCTAAATAATCGATGCAAAGATGCATGCACAAGTCCCAATCTACCACCCTACTTGGCAAGATCTCAGGTTAAGGGGAAGAGAAGTAAGAGACAAGAAATTACGAATCCTGAGTCATTAAGTACTGCTGGCTTTAAAAGATCCCGAGCTGGAGCTGTAATGTATATTGCCGAGCCATCAAATTCAGCTCCCAAAACTCATAAGCAATGGAGGTCTACTTTAAGTTTTAACCAAGAGCAGGAGTCTTGTAACCTTCCAGGAACATTGTCAACTGCAGTTTGCTCAAAACCTGTAGCTGTAGGAGAAACTGATCACTCATCAGCCAAGGATGGTTTTCCCTCGAAGTCAGTTGACTGCTCCGATCATCTTACAGAAAACGCTGCCCCTGGGCCTGAAGAAAGCGTGCTTGCTTGGTCTAAAAGTACTAAATCCACCACTGAAGTCATCAACTGGTCTGTGGAAGAAAAAAATGTTAGTGCCTTTTTATTCATTGCTTCCGAACTTTTTTGCCTCTTGACACCAGTGAATTGGTACATTTACTTAACCTGTGAGTTTTTGCTTCCTGCTACTTCTCTACGGCATCTTAGGCGCTTTCATTAATGAACTGGGCCAGTTACATTTTTTTGTACCCCTATTCAGAAAATTCTACATTTCTCCCGGTTTTCGGAAATATTCATGATCTTTAGTCAAATTGGCCTAGTATGAGAAAATTCTTTTATGCAACAGCTTGATCGGTCACTGGATACTAGAGTGGAAAGGTCAAATTTTACAATGTCAGAGGAAGGTCAGGCTGGAGATGCAACAGCTCCAAAAGACCAGCCATGTGTACACAATGTTGATCTTTACGCCCCTGATACCTTAGATTTTGTGCAAGGTATTCCTTGACGCATTCATGCTTTTTTCCCGAGTTGGTGAAATTTGAGTGCCTAGGTGCTCTCTTGTTCAACTTTTTGGGACGTATCATCTTCTCCAAATATCCATTTTCTGTTTTGACACTAGTTTGATGCAGATAATATTACAAATTCTGCTCAAGCCACCCAGGATACAAGTGCTTGCAGTATCAGAGAAGAGTTTCTAGTCACTGAGGCCATCGCTTCCCAAGGAATGATAACTGAATCGCACACAGAAGAAGTAATAGGCACACCCCACTCAAATGGGAATTCTGAAAGAAGTGATTTTGATTCAGCAGGTCATGACATAGCCAAGTCAATGATGACAGTTCTGCTTCCTCAAGCAATACCTCTGCTAAAAAACAAATCAGGAAAAAAGAAGAAGACCATTAGTTATTCAGAGGTCTTGCCTAATACACCAAAACCTCCTGAAAATAATGATGAAAATCACCAATTTGTGGAGATTCAATCTCCTGGTGTACATGGTTCAGCTCTACCATGTTCTGAGCATGTGAAGTCTGTTGTTCTTGACAGTTTTGATGGTGACCAATGTGGGGCTCATGTGACGAACCAGCCAATATCACCCTCTAATACTGCTGTTGCTGATCAACCTTGTTTTGATACAGATGCATGTCCTCCCTGCAGAGTGGATCAGTTTGTTAATGTAGAGGGGACGGAGTCATCAGTTTGCCAGTTTGAGACCGATGGGATTAAAGACATCTTTTGTCACGACCAAGCGCAAAGCAAAGTGCAATTGGCTTTGGATGAAAGGCCTCAGGATGGCTATCAATACCCTTATGAATCTGTTTCTTGCATCAAGTCTGCCAATGAAAATGTTTTGTATGAAGAAAATCAGGATTTTTGCAAAAAAATGGATGAAAACTCAATCGGTACCGAATTCCTTTCTGGGGAAAAAGACATCAACCGTGGAACAGATTTCAATGACGGTAATGTCTGTCATCATTTCCAGTCAATTCTGTATCAGTTCCACTTTTTGATAAGATGTCCAAAACCAAACTTATAATGGTGAACTGAACTTCTGTCTAGCCCATGAACCATGATGCATATTCCCTACTGACCTTCAAACGAAAATAAATGCCCTTGCCATGTAGTTTCTCTGTCTTCATAAACTGCTTTACTTGGAATCATATGTTACCAATTTGAGCAAGAACTTTGTACATGAAAATAAATCAATGCATGTGCCGAAAACTCTGTTCAAAGCTGTATATGGACCAGCTAAATTCTGAAATTCTTGTGTAATTTCATTATTTCAGATCCTTTGATGTTAAATTTCAACTAAACCATATAGTGGTTGTTGTCTTGCAGTGGTTGCTAAATGCAATATGAGCCAAAGAGGTTTAGGCGCTTCTGTGCATATATCAAGGAATGACATCAGTGTTAAGGCTGAGACCCCTGAATCAGGCAGTTTGTCTACTGCCGAAGTGACAAAATACGTATACACCAGAAAAAAGGTCTCAAAAGCAGCATCTTCAACAAGAAAATGTGATGGTTCATTCTCAGAAAGTATTATATGTAGAAATTCGAGAGATGATTCTATCCCAGAAACAACAAGAACTTTACTTAATTCAGAGATGTTCCAGATGGGTTCTTCAGTGGATAAACCACATAAGAATGCTATTTTCGGTGCTGAACCCATGGTTGGAGACCAGCTCAACGGTTTGCAGATGGACGAAACTACTAATCCCAACCCCTTATCAGAGAGTATGTTGCCTTTTGTATCACAAACTCAAACATTTTCCCGTGCTTCCATGGGCAAAGATGCTTCGAATCCTTTTGCTGCATCGGTTTCACAAATAGAAAAACCTCATGCTTATTCTGAAGGCAGGCTGGTTGTAATACAGGATACGTCAGAGACAAATGGACCACCGGTATTATCCGTGAAACTAGGAACAACATTCTCCTGCTATAACACATCCAATGTCAAGGAAGTTCAGACTAACACGGACCTGAAACTTCATAGGAACTTGAAGCTCAACAATGAACTGGACGGTATCTTTGATCTTGTGGGGTGCTATTTTCACCCCATGCCTGTTTTGTCACTGTTGTTGGTTACAAAAGGAGATGAAATCAATGTCTGTGCTCTGTGTGGCCATTTGGTAGATGAAAACAGAACCCTGTTTCTGTACAAGCTAGCAATTGAAGAAACAAGGACAGGGAACCCTTCTTTTGTTGGCCACACATCAATAATGTTTCCATCTTCAACAGATATCTTTGGTAGAGAAGTAAGATATAGATGCATTGTTAATAATTAACTGATATCTTTGGCTGTTGTGTTCGCAACTTATTGTCATGATCTTGACTCTATTGTTACTCTTCACTAGACAGCACTTGAACGATCTGGCCTGCAACTAACCCCAGATGGGCAGAATCTTGTTTTACTTGGCACCATGAAAACTCCTTATTGCAGGTTGATTGCTCCTGTGGGTTTATATTATAAAAAAGATTATATGCGATAAAAGTAAGGTTTGGGCACTAATATCCCATATATTTCATCAGGGAAGGAAGAACAGATTGTTTGTGCTCAACTTGTTCATTAAACTGCTTTGAGCAAAGTACAGTGAAAATTGTTCAAGTAAAAACTGGATATGTTTCAGTCCTGGTAAAATTGAGTGCAAGTGACAGCGTGCAGTGCATATTGGCCTTTGAACCTAACCGTCTAATTGCTGCTGGAGAGAGTGGGAGACTACATCTCTGGACCATGAATTCAGCATGGAGGTAAGTTTTCTGAGATAGTGTCCATTTCGTTTGACTTCAATTCCTCAACCTATTTACCTAGTTTGATATCGGTGTTGATTCTGAAATGTTTGATTTAGGCTAATTTTCTCAATGCGGCCAACTGGTTTCCTTCATAGACAATTCATTTGCTCTCTGGCGAATACTCCTTTATAATTTGATCATATTTGTACTAATCTGCAATACCAGCGTTTACCAATCAAATTGTGTTGGAAATGACTACGTTTTCTTCTCACCTAATCCTCTAAACCAGGTGCTTGATCTTGTGAGGTCATTATTATGCCAAAATTGTCCATGCCTGATTCAATAGTCAATCAGAGGAAAAGTCAGCTATTCTAAATGCATGTCCTATATATTTATTCCAGTAATATTTGGTTCAGCGCTGTACCAATCATACCATCCTTAATAGGTTCATGCTTTTGGGTTTTCTCCATGGCAAGTTGGTCATATTTTTCAAAGGAATTGGTTCAGGAATTTTGATAAATTGATTTTAATGTGTCCATCTTTTTATTGAGATTAGCTGCTTTTCAAAAGTTCAAACTTAATGAAGACATATTATTTTTTATTAGTCCCTAGAATGCTATTTCAGTCACTTGATTCTTGGCAGTTAGCTTTGATTTTGCTTGTTTGAGTTGGCAGTTTCTGATCAGGCTATCATCTATCTAACAGTTTTCATTTTTTTCTTCAAAACTTGCAGTGCACCAACAGAAGAATTTATCATTTCAGCTAACGATTGCATATCCCCTTGCATAGTTGAATTGAAGAGGGTTCCAAATTGTGCTTCTCTAGTTGTTGGGAATAACGGCTTCGGGGAATTTACTGTATGGTATGCTGCTGACAGGATATCTCCTTTGATTCAAAATTGTTTGATATGGCAACAATGTGTGTAATTAGCATTACTTGTTGGTCAGCATTGTGAAAGCCTTTAAATATTGAAATTTCTCCCAACTTTATATTTGATTACTCATTATATATCTCTGCCGTGACTTTTGTTGTCTGCCATGGATTTTTTTTTTCTTAAGCTACAATCCGCTTGTATTTGCACAAGGTTTCTAAATCATGTTCCTCTCCCTTCAACAAAAAAAAGTCTGAGAGAAACAGACATCAGTTTCATGATTGTTCTGAATCCCATCTGTATCTGATTGCTAGCAATTTCTTTCAGGGATGTCTCAAAGCGCATGTTCATGGCAAGAGTCTCTTCTCCAAGTGCGTCAGCATGTCAATTCTTACCAATCAGTTCGTTCAGTTGGCAAAGAGTAGTCAATGGTTTCCATTATTCTACCGTGGAAGAGCAAATCAATGAAATCGTAGATGCAACAAAATTGTGGTTTTCAGAGAACAGTGAGTGCTATTCCTTACCTCCATTAGATGGAGAAGATATTGCCATCTGGCTTCTTGTCTCGACCATTCCTGAGTTGGATACTCAAGAAGACTATATATCAAGTGATTGCGGTATAAATCCAGTTGGGTGGTGGAGGCTAGCTCTACTGGTGAAAAATATGTTGATCCTGGGAGAAGCATTGGATCCGAGGTGCTCACAATTTTGCTTTTATTTTTGAAATTATATTCGTCTTCTCCAAACCTTGTTAGGGTGTTTGCCTTGCTTTCCCTTTTCGGCAGCCTACAGAAATGCTGTTGGTTCGAAGCACTTAAAGATCATATATAAGATTCTTTGAGGAATTTTTGCTCCATTTTCTCTTTATCATTAGCGATCACGTTTCCATTTTAAGTTGATGGTTTGATATATGAAGATATTTTTGCTGTTAAATGCTTGTGTAAACATCATTATAGGCAAGCATCTTAGTTACTCCTGGCTGTATGTCCCTAAGTTTTTTTCTATTATCTGAGACAATGAGTCAACTGTTTAAAATTTCACAAGTATGACCAGAAAGTACTGTGCAGGGCTGCTGCTATTGGTTCGTCATCTGGCAATGGAATCATTGGCACATTTGATGGACTAGTTTATATGTGGGAGCTTACGACAGGGACTAAACTAGGAACTCTGCACCATTTTGAAGGTATACTTCAGTTTGAGTTATTCAGGCTTGTGTTTTATGCTATGCCATGACGTCAAATTGATTGGGGAATTATCTGCCTAACCTTGTGTATGCATCCCTTGCGCATGATCTTACAGTATCAGTTCTTTACCCTTCAAATCTCATTTAATGTTAGAAAATCATTTTCAACACAAAATTTGCATGCTTTTAACAAGTATATGAACTTTGGTTTCGACTGTGAAATCTAGCAAGAGTCTAGTGATCGTTAAACCTTTTGTGATAATCTTTGTTGGCTGCTTTTATTTTGCTGCTGTGTTGTTTGATCAATTCTCTCTCACCAGGTGAAAGTGTTTCCTGTATTGCCACTGACAATTCGAAGCCAGGAGTCATTTCAGTAGCAGGTGACAAGGGCCAGTTACTGGTTTATCGACGGTCTTGCAAATGAATGAGATAGGGTAACATGTACGTTTTCTTCTATCACAGTTATGATCTGATTTAGTCCAAGGTTGACTTTCCATTTCCCACAAATACAAAGATTCGAGATTCACTTGTTGCTGGATAACCAATGAAGTTGTCACCACCCTATGTTACTATTCAAGTAAATAAAAGCGCGTCGGTATATGAATTTACAAATTAAGACGAAATAAAAATTAATATTTCGTGGCAAACATCGTTACATTTATCAGCATTTATTTTTTGCCAATCCTTTCTTGCCAGCAGCTTGCTTTTCCAGGTAAGTTCCGTGAGTTATATTTATTGTTTGTTAATCAGCGCGGTGCAGTTTTAACCTCCAGAGATAGAAGATTTGAGGGTGATATGGCCCTCGTATTCCGTTGTTGTCTTTCAAATTACCATGCATTTACTAGCATGGTTCCTTAGAACTTATGATCTACCCGGAAAACCAAAATAAATAATTATCACCAGCAGAGTATCGACCAACCAGGCCACAGCTATTTGTAGCTGAATCGATATATTTTTCCCAAGTCTCGAATGTATAAAATTTGCCTCAGGCCACTGTTAGGATGACCCAAAATCCGTTTATGCTGCTGTCTATTTTAAAGTTTGAGACGACAGCAACACTATATCTTAAAGTTTATCTTAGTGACTTTTAAAGCCCCAGTGCATCAAAATACAGAGTCGAGATCGAAAATCATCAGATCAGACTGTCCCATGTGCATGTGTTTCACGTTCGTTAATTAAATGCTAACGGCTGTAAAACCGTAGAAGAAACGCGCCTGGGAGCGACTAAAAAGTATGGGGTGGGTCAAGGTTGTCAAACTCATTTTTAATATCACAAATATAATTGTTTTAGTAGAAAAAATATAAAATCACAAATATTTCAATGAATTTATTTACATGACGCAGATGTAATTTACATCAAAATGAGATTTTGAATCAACCCTGTGCATTGTGACCAGAACTTGCATCTTTACCAATATAGAATTCTGGAATTTAGCTGAGGCCTGAAGTTGAAGGAATCATTACCAACGTCCCATATCTTGCAGCATGAAACCAGAGTCTAACCTATAAAACCTCACCGACACCATAAAACTTTATCGATCAAAATTGTTATTGCCGTTTCAGTTGATAATTCATTTTTTTAATTATAATAAAATATTTTAGTTTCAGAATATTTGGGTATATTGTTTTGAGATTATGCTCTCTCTCTCTCTTCACACACACACACACACACACACACATATAAAATAGTTCAGATCCAAAAATAAAATTATTTAGAATTATGCAATTTAATCTAAAAAAACACAATAAAATGATTTTTCTGAACAAAATTATGAACATGTATAATATTACGAGAATGTCATTATCAATCTCGCAAGGTCATTATATTTTCTGATTATTCTAGAATTTTAGGATAATATATGTAAATATGTTAAAAGACTCATCGTAAAATTTTATCTTAATATAACAATCGGATTAAGAGATATGATTGATATTGTAAAACTATTTATTATTTAAAAAAACATACTATTTGACCAAAACAGAACAGTCGAAGCGAAATCGGTAAATTTAGAATAAGCTGGAATTTAAACCAAGATAAAAACGATATCATTTTATCTTGTTTTTTTGTCAAAACATAACAACATTAACAATTATACTATCAACCCCTGAAATCCTAGAATTAATCTCATATAAATGAGGATCCAAAATTCCTAAACCACCATAATATTTCAGCTTTACGACCGTGCAACATTAAAAAAAAAGAAGATAAAATGAAAGGAATAAAAACACAGTATTTCATAATTCAAGACACCTCTAAGACCATTGAACCTTCTAGAATCTCTTGACCGAAATCAAGTCATGTCAAGCAAAAACCAGAACCATATCTAAATTCCTTCATTGAGCAGAGAATTCAGAAAAATGGTATTCATGTATCAAATAAAAATATTTATATCAAAGCAATCATCAGCAATGGTGTAGATATACTTCCTGGTGACCATGTAACCAAAACAGTGACAAGCAAATCCCTTGAACGAAATGCAAGAAGCCTCAGGATCCAGTATCCTATTGATAATCTAATATCATTTCTGTTGGAGAGCTCATAGCCAAAACCTGCCAGGGACCTTGATGGAAAAACTCTCATGGAAAAAGCAAATGAAAATTCAATTAAATGCGAGCAGTCACCTTCGGAGATAATATCTTATATATTGAATTAATATTTTCACATTTTATAAAACCGTGCTCTTTGATTTCCTATTAAATACCAATCCCACTCCTGTTGAATTAAAAACACTTCTCGCACTGACAATTACTGTAAGATATCCACGCAATTTTAGTTGTATTTTTTACATGTTTTAATATTATATTGACTGGGAAATCTATCTTTAGTTCAGTCTCCATTTGTTTAAACTTAACCAAAAAGATTGACCATGCTCCTTTCGCTCATCAGCTCCCTGCCATCAAGATCATCACTATTCCATGTCCACAGTGCAAGGTTTCGGATTTTTAGTTCAGCCGAGGCCACGTCCACAACTAGGAAATGGATTTATCTATATCCCAAAAATAGTATGGTATGGGCTCGATTGCCAAATTTTTTTGAAAGAAATGAGGCATGGGCTGATCAGTCTCGCAGTGGAGATTAGTGGATTGCTCGGTCCATATGTTCTTGGGTTAAACATGGACTTTCAGCCCACTCACTCTCCAATTGAATCCGAGAGGAACGGCCACACATCCACATCGTTCCTTGGCCACGTAAGTTAGCGCTGGTCTGCTGGAATGGTTAGGGTTGGCATGATGCTCAACCTTTCTTGTTATTGTTGTTGTCGTCGTCGTCTGTAGACTGTGTGTTTAGTAAGAACACTAATATCCTTGTACTTGCTATCATTAAACGAATACAAGTTGGACACTTATATTACTATCTATTACCACCGCCCCTCTGGAAGAGTAGAAACAGTCTGCCAACCCTCACGAAGTTGTACACAATGCAAGAGGCAGCCCGGCACAACACTCCTCAAGATTGCTGGATCGTTATTGAAGGCAAGGTAGGTAGTAGCCTCGCCACCTTTCTTTCTTTATTATGCTTATGTAAACTCTAATGGATTTGCTACCGCTATTGTTTGTGGTGAGATCTCCATGTCAGGGAGCTGGGCAAGTATTTAGTAAGATAAGTTCATTAGAAAATATAGGCCACAAGCTGATCTTTGTTAATATTGTGAATTCTCACTTTGTTGTATAGTTTCGAGCGTTTCTTTAAGGTTCAGAATTTCTGAATACACATATAGGCCTTTGTAACAATTGTCCATTATGGGAAATGGATCTTTATAGTAAATCAGTAATATGCTACATTCATCATTTTAGCTTGCCACTGGGTTGTTTTTTTCTTTCTTTCTAGTTTTCTGTTAAATTTTATTAGTGAAAGAAGGTAAAACCCACTTCCTCTCGTCCTTATGTTCATCACTTGCCTGTATGTTCAATGTGAAAATTGATGGCAATTAGAAGAAAAAGGCTTCGTACACGCGTGGATGATCTTCAAATAGCTGTGGAACTTTAGAGACTGCAAATGGTTGGCAGTCTACCTCTGTCTCTGGATTAAACTAATTGGAACTTTCGCCCTTGACTTGTACCAAATTTTCAAATGTTTTCTTGGTAAAGATTGGATTTCAAGCATCTTTGGCTAGGTGGCGAAATTCTTGATTTCTTTAAACTTTGCCAGCTGAGTTATTTAACTATTTAGTGCCATGTCTCTGTTTGATTAAGCTCCTTGGATGATTTTATCCTTGGCCTGGTTGCTTGAATAGGTGCTCCAGGCAGCTAGAAGCTCTCAATTTGCTAATTCATATTTGCTAGGTGCTTGGCATCTGTTATCTACCTTACATCTTTGAAATGACTTACATGTAACATATATGGCCCCCTGTTAAATGCTTTGTTATCGGTTTCATAAGTGCCAGATTTGATGTTGCTGAATGCAATTTCTATAGCAAGCAGCAGTTTGTACCATGGGAATATTCCTTGGTCCTGTATAGACCATAGTCGTTTCTCTCTTTCGTGAATCTTCACACTGTTCTCGTGTGCCTGCTCTTTTTGGTGGGTGAGATTGCTCAAGGGTGGGCTGGGTCTGTATTGACTTTGGGTTTGAGCCATTGTGGAACTCTTAGCTCCAAGTTACATGCAAATATCCTGTAGTGCAGTTATGCTGCCTCATATTTACACGGAATTTGATGGTGTCTTGATAACGATAACTTTGAATCATGCCTTCCTATTTTTCTTTGCTTTTGAACCATAGATTAATCTGGTTTTGCCCTCAAATTGATATTCCGTTACATGTTGCCGTTTTGAGAATTGTTATCATGATGTCTGACTTCTTAAAGACTTAGTCACGATCTTATTGTTTTTCCAGAAGTCATTGATACCAAAAGATGACATGAACTCATGATCATCTCTCCTCTTTCATAATATCTGTCTTTTTTTTTAATACCAGGTGTATGACGTGGGTTCATATTTGGAAGAGCACCCCGGTGGAGATGATGTTATCCTTGCTACAACTGGTATTTTCTTTCATTTTCATCATATGAAGTGAAAGACTTGATCAATAAGTATATGATAATGTAGCGTTATTGATATCAATTTTTAGTCTAACACTATGCAATGTTACTGAAGGCAAAGATGCAACAGATGAATTTGAAGATGCCGGGCATAGCAGAAGCGCTGGAGAGCTATTAGAAACCTTTTGCATTGGTGAGCTTGACCTGTCTGCCACAGTTATCCCAGAACTTGAAATCTCTAAGAAACAAGCAGACTGTACTCAGAAGCTCAAGGATTTGACAAAGCAAAATTGGGCAATACCTGTAGCAGTTATTGGTGTCTCGGTGGTGATTGGCTTCCTGTACTTGCGCAAGAAGTAGAGGAGCTCAGCATTTTTTTCTCCTGGGTTCAGGGAACTAATTTTGTCTCGAATTTTGAATAACTAGCTGGATGATGATTGAGAATAGCCGATTAAAGTTTTTTGAAAGACTGGTGAACAACACCAGATTTCAGGTTGAAGCATGACTAGGAAGTGCCATTGTAAGACATTCATATGATCGAAAGAAAGGGTGATAAATGAAGTGAGTTTTGCATGGTTTTTTTTAATTATTACTATCACATTTAACAGGTTCATTGCATTATGCTTGATTACTTATTGCGCAGACTTGGTTGCCCACTTGTGTAGGAATGCACTTTCTCAAAGGAGAAGGGAATCCACCGAGGGCAGCAACACCTTAAGATCATAAACTGTTGGAAAGATCTTGAACCTAAACTCTTTCAAAAGAGTTTTGTAGTGTAGGAAGGTCTAAATCTGAATAAAGCTGTTCGCGTTCTTGCCAAACGAGTATGGTAACTCATCGGACGCGCCACCCAATCCCGCAAACTCAGAGTTGCATTTCAACAAAGATTATATTGGCTCCGTAATGCTTATTTTTCGTAGCAGAGATCTCAACGCCTCCCTGCCCTATACAGTAGGCCTACGGATCAGGCCAGGCCCAATATAAAATAAATAAAATGCCCAAAGTTTTTACAACACTCGAGCCTCAGGGCCCCAATGGGTTAATGTCCTAAAATTCAGATCCTTTTATCGAAATAATAAAATCTTGAGCATAAGCGCAGGAAAGGAAGGAGAGGAGGAAGCGAGCAAGTGCAGGAATTTTGAGAGTTACAACATGGCAGCACAGCAGCAAGTGCAAAAGAACACGCTTTATGTAGGAGGATTAGCTGAGGAAGTAAACGAAGCAATAATCCACGCTGCTTTCATCCCTTTTGGTGACATTAAGGATGTCAAAACCCCCTTAGATCAAGCCACACAGAAACACCGCTCTTTTGGCTTCGTTACTTTCCTCGAAAGAGAGGACGCCGCCTCCGCCATGGACAATATGGATGGCTCTGAGCTCTATGGTCGTGTCCTCACCGTTAATTACGCCTTGCCTGAGAAGATTAAGGGTGGTGAACAGGGTTGGGCTGCCCAGCCAAGTACGTATTTCTCCTTTATTTTTGTTTTAAACCCTAATTCTTGGATTTTTTATAAACAATGGTTCTAGGAGCAATTCCCTGTCCTTTTCCTTGAGGTTTAGGGTTCTGGGGGTTGTTGGAGATTTTGTATCTTTAAGTGGATACAAGTGTAAGTAATGTGCTTCTATACAAGTAAAGGGGTGCAATGCGCGGTGATTTTGATTGAATTAGCCTGAATCTGATCTGTCTGTCGGTTATAATGATGGGTTGATTCTTGATTCCAAAGTGTTAATTGCATGTTCTAGCTTGCTACTTTATGTTGATACTGGTTTGTGTAATTGTCCGGTTTCAGTTTTGACGTTTTCAATTTTAGGTAGGAAAGAAAAAATATCGTCGCCACAACCAAAGAAGTATAAAGGAATTTCGGGCTCTCAAAATAGCTATAGCAGTAGTGGAAAGAATCTCTCTTTGATGTGAAAATAATGACCGTACTGTTTCTTTCCTTTGGGATGAATGCTTGCAATTTATGGGTGATCTAAACCCTTAGGGCTACCTAGCTGAATTGTAACTTGGGATTGGGAGAAGTCTTTCACACACTGAATTTTAATATTTTAAATGTCTTTCTGGGTACTTCAAAGTTCCCAGTTGGATCTTATGTCTGTGGGATTGACTTGGTTCTTGAATTATTCAGTTTGGGCTGATGCGGACACATGGTTCGAGAGGCAGCAGCAAGAGGAGGAAATGCAGCGTATGCAGGCTGAGAACAGAGCTGCAATGCAAGCTGCAGAAGAGTTGCACAGAAAGAAGATGGCAGAGGAGCGAGAAGGGGAGAAGGAAGATGAAGGGCGGGTCAAGGATGATCCAATGGCAAGGGCTGAAGTGGAGGTTTTGAAACAGAACACATCTTAGCCAACAAAATGTGTTCTTGGGAAACAAATTATCTACATTGCCATGAAATGTTTTTTCGTACTCCTACCCTCCCTTTGATACGTTTATGTAATTTTACCACAAGTCTCTTTCAAAGTCTAGTGGGGTGCAAGGGATACTAATATTCACATGGTTTGAGCATTTGCCTCTCATGCCACTGCGTTAGTTATTCCGTTTTCTCTTTAGTTATACTCATGATGATCTGATTTAATGTTGACTCGGCGTGGAAAAGAATATCGGATAACATACTCGGGTGGGCAACGCCGCTAAATTTGAATCCAACGTAGACAAATGAGTTAATCATTCACAAATTTTTGCTTTGTAATGTGTTCGGTTGTTTGTTAAACTGTTGATTTTAGGATCAGGTGATAGGTTGGTTTGTAAGTTGGAAAGCTAGGCAACTCAGATCCACGCTATCATTTCCCTGTTTAAAAGTAAAGACATTTCTCAATTGTCAAGTGGGCAGGTTGATGCACACTAACTCCGATGCCATTAGCCAATATAGCGGTTGTAACCCGTGCTTAAATTTAGATGTCAAGTTCACATGCCTTGTAATTTGGTGATGAAAAAGAGACTTGAATCTTCACCTTAGGCTTAGAAAACAAGGATCAAAGTGATCCATAACAATTTTTTTGCGGAAGTTTGACTACTAGATATCAATTAAAAATATTATACAACTTGACCTCTGCTTTGGCATGGTAGCCTTCTGTTCTCTTGGAAGAAAGGCGTAATGAAACAACAATTTGGTTTGCTCAAGTTATACAGTTCTCCCCACGAGTCATATCAAAAGGTATTCCAATTTGGCAATATTATGCAGGAGATCTCTTGTACTTTAGCATTGCATCGCAGAGCTTAACAGCATCTAGGTTATCTCTAACATTATGTACTCTTACAATGTTTGCACCTCCCAAAACCCCAGCAGTGACTGAAGCTACTGTTGCAGGATCTCTCTCGCTTGCAATGGGACGAGTGCAAGTTTCACCTAAAAACTTCTTTCTTGAAGATCCCAACAAGAGAGGAGAATGAGACATGGACAAGCTTTTCCTTGCGATCTCTGCTCTAATGGATGGCAACCCCATGAGAAGTTCCAAATTATGCTCGGTTCGCTTTGAAAACCCAAGCCCAGGATCAATAATAATCCTCCAGGAAGGAATACCAGATAATTCTGCATCTTTAACCCGTGAATACAACTCAGAGGCAACCTGCTTAGAAACATCATCATAGTGCAGGTTCTCACTATTCTGCATCGTAGATGGGTCTCCTCTCATGTGCATTGCAACATAAGGAACCCCAAGGCCAGCAACAACCTTAGTCATGTTAGGGTCTAACTGTCCACCAGATACATCATTTATAATATGAGCCCCCTTGCTGACTGCTTCTGAAGCAACTTCCGAGTAAAAAGTATCAACAGATATGAGCTTTCCATTCATCTCAGGTATCTTTAGAATGGCTTCTAAGACAGGGATTAGTCTGTCCAGTTCCTCCTGAGGGGATATCCTCGAAGCCATTGGTCTTGTTGATTGTGCACCCAAATCAATCATATCTGCCCCTTCTGAAATCATCAAGCGGACTTGAGAAACTGCAGCCTCCACAGACTGAAACTTACCTCCATCACTAAAACTATCTGGGGTCAAATTAAGTATACCCATCACAGAAGTTTTCAGGGACCAATCCCACAAATCATTTCCAATGGGCAGGACTCTTTTCATCGCATCATTTCCAATTAGACGCTCACCACCCAGTTTCTCCCATGATTCAAAGAGCCCACCAGAATGTATTGACAAGGAATGCCAACATGCAACTGTATCATTCTCTACATCTGTTCCCAGTAAATCCATCAACGGGGCCATTACAAATGGTCTCTCCCAAATTCTCGCATGAGGAACAGTAAGTATATCAGAATCAACCCTGAACTTTCCGTAAAATAATATATCCAAATCAATCGGTCTTGGTCCGTACCTTATCCCCGCAGTACGACCCATATCCTTCTCGATTTTCTTAAGCACTCCCAACAACTCATGTGGCCAAAGTTTCGTAACACCTCTAACCGCGGAGTTAAGGAACTGAGGCTGATCAGTGACATAGGCAGGCGCTGTCTCATATAAACAGGCATGTCTAGTGATGTTTATTCCAGATTTTTTCATGAGCTGCAATGCTTCATTAAAATTATGAAGTCTATTTCCCACGTTGCTTCCTAAAGCAATCACTACTTCCTGCTCTTGTGAATGAAGTTCCACAGATGTTTCCGGGGATGAGCTGAAAAAGCGAAAGGAAGATCCTGCAAATAAAAGACAATCTTGATGTCTTATCTGCCAATTGCTACATTGACTAACTTCTATAACCAACTTGTGTTCTTAGTTAGCTAGAACTGTTTCACACGAAAGTGAAGTAGTAAAACACATACCGCGATGATTTGATAACATAAAGATGAGAAATTTTCCGGAATGATATCAAATTCACCAGATTCACAGGAATTTAAATGCCAGATTATCGTATCACGTTGGCGTCTGATGATCTATCTACTTACAATAAAAAAAAAAGGTATCTAATTAACATGATAAAGGAAACACATAAATCCATCGACATTCTTACCTCTGAAGTGGTTCAAGGCACCACCCAGCCCACGTTTGAAAGGAAACATAGCAGCAATGAATAAAGGTGCTGGTCTCTCAAAATAGGAGGAGGAGGAGGAGGAGGAGGAGGAAAACGTCAGAGTTTCTATCCCTTCTTCAGTCCGTGGAGTTATAAAGCATTCATCAATAACGTTAATCAAACGAAACCCAGAAGAGAGAAGAAAGAAAAAGAACAAGCACCCACGCTAGTTTTGGAAGTGTCTAATCTAGCAAACCAAGATAGAAGCAAATATTCAAATCTCGTTGTTTTATGTTGTTTCCTGGCCTGGCCCGGTGGTTTCGTTGAAGACGGGAGGAGGGTGTAGATCTTCTTTATTTCTAAAAAAATGTAAAAAAAAAAAAATATATATATATATATATATATATATATTACCAATCCATCTTTCTCCTACAAATTAATCAATATTTCATCTTTATCCTTTACCTATACAATGAGGCTGAGCAGCATCACGGGGGTAAAATTGAAAGATTATGAATTATAAAGGTATAAGTGGAATGTTGATCAATTTACAAGAATGAAAAAGAAGTTTACCCTATCCTTTCCTCTCCTCTTGCCCGCTATAACTGTTCTTTACTACTCATTTTCTTAAACCCCAGAACCATTTTGGGGTCTAGAAACAATAATCCCACCAATCCATAGACAATTTCAAGAACTCTTTTTTTAATATAATTATTATTATTAAAGCTCTCTCTGTCTCTCTTCAATGCAATGGCGTCTCTTTCTTTCACTCACTTCCTTCCACTGCCCAGGTTCTCTTTCTATCTAAAGTTTCACTCTTTAGTTACTGAGTTTTTCTTCTTCTTTCTTTCAACTTCTATATTCGGATTAGTATTAGCTTATGAATCTTTGGTTTCACCTTTACACTTCACTTTAATTGGTGGGTTTTGATTGCTGGTTAGTGGAGGTAAATTTTGGCCTTCGTATGTGAAGATAATCCTCTCATATGCTTCATATCACGTGAAAAGCTGTTTATCTTAATTTCTAAGATGGGAAAAAGAAGAAGAAAGGATGTTGTTTCTTTGCGTTTATTCCATTCACCATGTAAAGTTGCAGCTTTTTCATTTTTGTTCACATAAAAAGGAGGTTTATTAAGGGTTTTTTAAATTATTGTTCTGTTTGCTTCCTAGTAACTTCCGTTTGGTGTTTTTTTAATCTTTAAATGCAGGTGGCAATTGAATT
The DNA here is from genome assembly GCA_015731905.1 of Salix dunnii. Classification (NCBI taxonomy): domain Eukaryota; kingdom Viridiplantae; phylum Streptophyta; class Magnoliopsida; order Malpighiales; family Salicaceae; genus Salix; species Salix dunnii. Next base: position 5,686,095 of record CM027666.1, on the reverse strand, counting down.
GGCCAAGTTATCAACGGCTGAACTTTGTCCAGCTTCAGGATTTTAGAATGCAAAATAAATGGGGTCTTGCAGCTATCTCTAGGAAGAAAATTTCAGAGGCTTTGCCTGAAGAGGAACCCGGTGAGAATGGGTTAGTTGGGAAAAAAAAGACAACGAGGACTGGTACTAAAAGAACTACTTCACGAACTAGGAACAAAAAAGTAGCTGATACTCTAGAGGAGAATTCTGAAGTAGTGGGGATTAATGATGCTACTAATGAGGAAAGTGCTGTGTCTGAAGATCCCAAGAAAACTCGAAGGAGGACTCGGCGAAAAGGTACAACCTTATTATAATTATTATTCAGTGGATGTTATTTTTGTAGTAGTTCTAAAACTCTCAGTTTTGTTGCCCAAAGATGTGTCTGCTTCAACTAGTTTGGAGGAGGCAACGAAGAAGGTCAGGAAGCGGAGGACAAGAAAAAAGATGGATGAGGATGTAGAGACTCAAGATAGTGAATCTGAAAATAGTGATCTGGAGCAGTCTGAATTTGTTACAAATGTGGAGGATGAGAGTGATGGAGACCTGGAATTGGATAAAGATGACGGAGAGGATATCACCTACACATATGACTGGCCCCCTCTTGTTTGCTGTTTTGGAGCTGCTCAACATGCTTTTGTACCCGCAGGAAGGCCAGCCAACAGACTCTTAAATTATGAAATTCATGACAGAATGAGGGAAGCTTATTGGGAACCTGAAAAATTTATGAGAGCTCCTGGGGGATCTGCCGGAGGTGTTGCAGTTGCTCTTGCAAGCTTGGGCGGAAAGGTTGCTTTCATGGGAAAACTTGGAGATGATGAGTTTGGTCAGGCAATGCTATACTATATGAATGTGAACAACGTTCAAACACGATCAGTTCGCATGGATAGTAAAAGATCAACAGCAGTATCACAGATGAAGATTGCCAGGCGAGGTCGCATGAGAATGACTTGTTCCAAAACTTGTGCGGAAGACTCTCTTTTGAAGTCTGAACTAAATGTGGATGTGCTGAAGCAGGTAATGGACTGGGAAGAAATAACATCCCCAGCTCTTAATGCTTTGTGCCTCTTGTTCTTTGTCCTCTTGGTTGTGGTTGCTGTGAATCAGTAATTTTTCATTAAAAATGCTATATGTGTTTGGGTTTCTAAATTGACCTGATATTTGCAAGACAGATGGTGTGAAAAATTCAACTGTCATTTCTGTAATAATGTATATGAATAGAGTAATTAGATACTAATAGATGGTCTTGTCATTTTAATGTAGAGAAAATCACACGACTGGTTTAAATAGCACAAAGCAATGCTGTGTTTTTTACTCTCACGCTTGTTGGTTCTCTAAAACCCCAAGAGAGGGATTTGTTACTCACTGTCATGCTCTTGCTTCTGATTTCTGTGGCATGAAATTTCTCGGTGTTTATGTGAATTCTGTAAAATCATAAAATAGTATCTGCTTCTAGCTATGTTCTCTGCAGTTCAAGGTCTGTGACCATGGTGTTTAGTTTGAACTGTTTAATGAAATCTCTTTCATGGGCTATATTTCTCCAGGATTTAGTCACATTATTAATGAGCTTTTATTCAGGCAAAAATGTTCTACTTCAATACCCATTCCCTGCTTGATCGGAGCATGAGAGCAACGGCATTGCGAGCAATCAAAGTTTCAAAGAAATTGGGAGCAGTTGTTTTTTATGATGTCAACCTTCCCTTGCCACTGTGGCAGTCAAGTGAAGAAACTAAACTATTCATACAAGAAGCATGGAGCCTTGCGGACGTTGTTGAGGTTACTAAGCAAGAACTTGAGTTTCTATGCGGGATTGAGCCCAGTGAGGAATTCGACACCAGAAATAATGCCAAATCTAAGTTTGTCCATTATGAACCAGAAGTTGTGGCGCCACTTTGGCATGAAAATCTTGAGGTTTTGTTTGTGACAAATGGCACTTCAAAGATACATTACTACACCAGGGACCACAATGGAGCAGTGCATGGCATGGAGGATCCCCCCATCACCCCTTTCACTAGTGATATGTCAGCTTCTGGAGATGGCATCACTGCAGGTACAGTACATGCCCATGGATAATTTCGCTGAGATTACAGCATGGCATTGAGTAGGGGGGGTTTTAAGCTTATATAAGTTGAAGCCAGAGGTGTTGAGCTCTTCATTTTTTGTGACGCCATGCTCCTCCACTTGAAGATATCATATGCCAAGTTAAAACATAAAAAAATCACGCGGTCCTCAGAGACAACAAAATGGAGTATGAGCTGAACTGTATTATGGGTTCTATGTTAACTGCAGAGAAGCGTAGGATTTGGTTTACTCTAAGCTTATTCTCTGAGTTGATTAAAGTGCTCTGTTGTTACTTTGGATTCCAGCTTGTCAGTTCGTATAGTAGGTTGGTCTGAAATCTCCCATCATAAAACTTTTATGGGACAAAAAATGGGTGAAGCCCCAGTTTGCTGGTTGATATTAGAGTTTGGGTAAAATGCATCTGCTACATGGTTGAGAGAAACAATCTGAGAGCTTTATTATTTATTTATCGTATTCATGAAATCATGCATTCGGTTGTTCAGTGCTGTTTAAGCATCGAGTTTTAAACGTTTCATATCTGTACCCTAGTTACAGTTTAATCTCTTCCCAAAAATCCATCATTTTGCTAAGCTCATTTGACTGGTGTGTGTGCAGGTCTACTGAGAATGTTAACCGTTCAACCAGACCTTGTTACCGATAAAGAATACTTGGAAAGTACAATCAAGTATGCAATTGACTGTGGAGTTATCGATCAATGGCTTCTTGGGCGGACACGTGGCTTTCCTCACAGGGAAGAGATGGGAGAAGAACCGGAGCCTGATGAAAATGGCATAAGGTCAGTAACAGAAAAAGAATACCGCACTTTGGAGAACGATTCTGACCCGGAAGGCTACATGCCACAACCAGAAATGGAATGCCGCCCAGTGAAGCCTGTTCCAGACGACACCAGTTTGAAAACAGAAAAGGAATATGCGTACAGGGCTTCTTGGATGTAGCATCAATTTAGTATTTCACGGATACATCTATCATCACAGATTACTGCTTGCCAAGCTATCTGGTCTTCGTTTTCTTCAGCACAGCCGTGGCTCGTGGCTTCAAATGTCATTATTCCTGCTTCCCAGGGGAGGGCATTGGCAAATAATCTGCTTAAATCCCAAATAAAATTTTTTTAGTAGTATGATTATGCTTACTCAGAACATGTTTTATTAACCATGCATTTTCAAGGTTTGCATTAACATATTCTAGCCATTGGAGCAAACGTTCTTAATTCATGGACAACTCTTACTGGTTTACATGATCCTCTTGTACATAAAGTACTATCACTCGTCACTTCTCGAGTGAAAAAGTTTAGTCAGACTAGATAATTTGTTTTTTCAGCAAAAACAATAACCTTTTCAATATGTTTATATATATATATAGTAAATGCAAAAAATAAAATATTCAATTCAAGCAATAACAGAAAAAAATACTCAAACTAAATATAGATTAACTTGTCAAACCTAATAACTTGGGTCATGTTTTTTATAAGATTTAACAAGTTTTTTTTTTTTTAAATATTTTTTATTTTATTATATATTAATTATTTTTATATTAAATAATGTAAAGTGTTGCGTGAAAGACTAAATCTCTAATTTTATAAAAATCCCCATGAAATAGGTTTTGTTGCTAGAGTTAGACCTTTTATTTTATTAAGAGCTTAATATATATATATATATATATATATATATAGATAGATAGATAGATAGATAGATAAACAACACATCATATATATATATTGAGTCGTGCTTTTTTGCTTAATTTAAAAAAAAAAATTATCCAAAACATCATGATAAACTCATTCATAGCCTAAAAACAAGATAAAAACTTGAAAATTAATCTACTTTTTTTATATATAAAAATGATCTCACTATCAAATAGCTTGCTTATCTTCAAGGTTTTCTAGAAAAAAACAAAAAACTTATATATTTGTTTAGGCAATTAAAAGCTTAGATTACACTCTCTAAATGGAACCTTTAATAGGAAAATTGATAATTTTGATTGTCAAAAATGATGTCGACAATGATTTTTTCTCTCTAATCCATTTACTTTTTTTTCTCTCCCAAACCAAAGAATGAAAATTAAGTTTTGGACAAATTAATTTTAAAACATAGAAATGAGAGAACCTAGTATTTATAATGAAAAATATTTAAAAAAATGAAAAATAAATTTTGAACTAAAATTATTTAAAAAGAAAAAAGAAATAAGAGGACTTAATATTTATAACGAAAAAGATAGAAGAACTACAATGAACATTTCACCAAAATGTTATAAAAGTCAATCATTTTCTTTGTTTTTTTTTAATTAAATCCCCTGTCTTTTAATTATTTCTTAACAAGTCAACTTAAATTAGCTTTCAATATTTAGTCTTATAAAGATTAAAAAAAAAAAAAAGTTTTGGGAATAAAAATTACATATTAACATAATTGTCATGGAAAATACGTGCCAATATTATTTAAGTCTTGTTTGGTATTGCAATTCAACCATATTTAAAAAAAAAAAATTGTATTAAAATTATTATTTTTTTGTTTATATATATATCATTTTAATTTATTAAAATACAAAAGTAAAAATATATTATTTTAGTACATTTTCTAAATAAATAAATTTCCACGACACTAATAATCTGGAGTGGGTGAATAGCTTATCTTGATTTACGTGGACAGTGATGTGATTAGGTTTCAGATTAATCTTATCGCTTTTTATCTTTCCTTCCTGAATGTTTATTTCCCTTAAACGATGTGATTATCAACTGCAACAGGAATGTACAAGACAATAGCTTTATTTCAGTTGATTGCTTCTGTCCTTCACGAGCTATTAAAGATGTCAGGGTCATGTCACACACACACAGGGAGGGGGGGGGGGGGGACTTGTAATCTCTCTGTAAAGCAAAAAGCGGAATCTGTTTAACATCCCTGTGGGTGGGGGGCTGCCTTTCCGATTATACAACTATCCCACCTTCACGACCCATCATAAAAGAAACCTGAACCACAAAAAGCTTTGCACTGAGGCCCCAGCTTTATTTTTCATACAAAACGGATAATCACACTTCTCCAACTCCTCTAAAGAAGAGAGGAAAAAAGCCAAAATGGAGAATTTAACCCAAAGCACACGAGAGATAGGGGAGGGGGTAATAGGAAAGAAAAGGGTCACAGGTATTGAGTACGTCCCCTACATGCATACATACACGTTGACAGTAACAGCTTGATCCTACTCAGAAAATTGAGAACCGTCAAGTTTTGAGGCAGCCTGCTTGTCCAAAAACCACACCAACTTCCCTTTTATTGGCTGGACCAACCGTGCAGGCAACGACAGGCAGTCAGCTCCTGCATCATCAATTGCCAAGTGTACAGCCTCTGCTTTGCTCTCGCCTGTCACGACCACGAACACATTGGAGGCTGAGTTGATGACAGGCAAGGTGAAGGTGATCCTCTCCGGCGGGGATTTGGGGGAGTCGGTAATAAAAGTAACCCATTCATCTTTCTCGCCAAGCACAGGGTGGTTAGGAAATAGCGAGGCAACATGACCATCAGGGCCCATTCCAAGAAGGATGAGGTCAAACTTGGGGCAGTCACTAATATCAGACACATTAATTGTTCGTGTTTTCACTAGCTGTCGAACGTGAAATTCATAGTCGTCAGCAGCCTCCTCTGCTGACACTGAATCATTGATAGAATTCACGTGACTGGGTAAAACAGGTACCTGCTAGCAAAACATGCATAAAACGATAAGAATGTAGGTAGCTGTCATAATTTTATCAAACAAGACAAACACTGGACTAGCTGAATCTCTCCTTGTTGACACTCCAAGCCTCTGATGAAGCAGAGATAAAGAAATGAAAAGCTTCTACATCTGTAAGAGAAATCATTCAAAGTGTTTTTTCTTTCTAGTTATCTTCGCTATCGTCAAAGTTAATTGCATTTTCTATATGTTCAACAGTGCCAAAAATATATAAAGTGACCAATCTCCATGCTGAATTAATGACTGATCTTACCTATTGGCATTTGGTAATGGTTCCCTTCAAATTCACCAACAGGCCTGGTGATGTAATGGCAATCAAAATTAAACTATATCTTTTCCTTTTAATATGCAATGGGCCCATGTTCTGTGTCATAGGGGAAAACATAGTATTAAAACATGGCTTGCAATTTCCCTAAGCGTTCAGGGAAGCAAGAAGAGCTCTTTATGTGACATGCACAATTTTGCCTATTTCATCTTTGTTCAGGGGGCTGCAACATTTCCAAAAAGGGCATTGTCATACATCAATGGTAAAAAATCCATCAAGTGGTGGAAGAAAAGACATGTATCTAATATACATAAGAAAATACACAGAACCAGAGCATAGCATACACATATGGCGACAAACATCAATGTCTCATATGAATAAAGGGTAGCTTCAACTCTCTGATAACATTTTTATTCAAAGCTCATATTCATGCAACTCTTAATTCAAGTTGGTACTGGTAGGGGAATTTTCACAACCACCCTGCACCAAGGAATGTAAAGCCTAAGAAAGCTTGAGCATTCCGAATGAGAACACCTTAACCAAGGCATCCGTCTAAAATTTGCAGTGTCTCTACCATGTCAACTACAAGAAAGAAGCTGCTTAAGATGGTGAATTGACGTTAGACAGAAAGACAATCCACTGAGGTGCCAATGGAAGATGATTGTCAAAGATCTGCTCAGGATTATCAGTCCTGATTTGGTTGGCATTTTCGGCTATAGTGAGTTGCACGGAGTAGAAGAAACATCATGTACGGAGAAACAGCCTTAGAACAAATGGATACTGTAGTAAATGGCCAACAGAAGCATCCAGAATACATCTGACATCTTTTTTAGGTGTAAAATTAATTGAACAGCAAAAAAGTTGAAACTGGATGATTTCAGTGATTTGCCAGTGTTTGAAAAGAAGACATGGCGTTTCAGAAAAATTAGAAATGGGACTTTGACTTCCTATGCTGCACAAGCGAGTGGAAATGAATGCAGGGTTACAAAATGTAAAAATACCAAATAAAAATGCATGCAACAATACAAAAGGGAAACGTGAAGCTCATAGTACTCTCTCTATATTCAATGCAATATTACAACAGCAGAAGTCTAGAGTAATATGATGACTGCTTGAGGTGGTTTCGTGAGACCACCTGGCATCAACTGTAAATACAAACTATCTACCCGCTAAAGGAAAGCCTAGGCATTGCATCAGATCAAGAACAGTTTGGGAAGCAAATTTATACCAGCAATGACATCATAAAACCAATTTAAGTGCCCATTTAATAGGAAAACAGAAGAATCTGTACTTGGATATTTGATGAAGAAAGCGAAGAGATCAAAATGCAGCAAGTGCTTGACCAAGGAAGGCACTTTGAAATACTTCATTTTCCTTCCCTTAATGTCTCTTTGGAAACTGATAGCCAAATGCATGTGGATAAAGGAAAGTTGGAAAACATGAAGGAAACAAGGGCACAAACCTTGGACAAAAGACCATCCTTTGCCAGCTTATAGTTGCTATCAGCATGAGTTTTCGCTACCACCCGTTCATCCGCCCAAAATACATACCATTTAGCCCAGTCTACAGTCTGGTTATAAGGAGCTTCACAAAGTCTCCTGTTACCCACCACAAATGTAAACAAAAACATAAACATCATAAAACCAAAAAATGAGGAAACACGAAATGCAATTGCATAAATACCCCATCAAACCGATGAGAGAACCACCAGATATGGCAATGGTAAAGACACCCCTCTCCTTCACCGATGCCTCTGATAATTCAGCAATATATTCTGCCAAATCAGTGCCAAGTTCATCCGAATTCTCGTGAATCCTCAACTCCCCTCTATCTTTATGAACTCCAGAATGAGCCATCCTACTCAACAAGTTAAAGGACTCAATTATTAACATATTTATATAACATCAAATAGCCACCAAGTGTCGCAGGTCATTGGCAATTTGTTGTGGAATTAAGCAAGTATGACAGCAAGAAATTAGACAATTTTCACTTTACAGCATCCCTGGCTCAAAACAGGAGAATCCACTCCAATAGAAAATCCAAGAAACAGCAAACTTCTCTCATATAAACAGGCAAGAAAACGTACTTGATAGATTCAGTCCATAATGACAATTATAAAATAAGATGGCCATCGAACAATAAAAGGCAGGAAAAGATAAGGAGAGGTTTCTCATGGTAATTAACCAAGCCCAGATCAGAAACCAAAAAAAAAAAAAAACCATTTAAAAATCCCTTACCCCATTACACCAATAAATCAGAGCAACAAAAACACACAGATTTATAGAAATAAAAGAAAAGGCAAGACTCTTGCAATCATACATGCAAAAAAGAAACACGGGAAAAAAAGGAGAAGGAAAAAAAAAAAAGCTTACAGAAAAGGAGGAGAAAAAGAGAGATGATTAGGCAAAGAGAAGAGGACGGACACGAAATTACAGTCTCTAATCTCCCTCTATATAAATACATAGACCCAGGAAATAAATCACATTATAATTATAAATATATGGGTATATATATAAGAAAAAGAATCGTAGACGCACAAGAAGAAGAAGGTGCTGTGGACCAGTAGTAGAACTAGAAGAGAATTGGAAGAGAGCAACAACGCAATTTTTATCTTCTGGGTTTCCACGTGCATCCAACGATCGTGACAAAGCACACAAACACAAAAGTAATCGAATAAAATTAGACAAAGAAACTCAGGAAATTCTGTCTCTTTTTGTAAATAAATAGATGAGAAAATCTCTAAAATACTAGATCCTCTCCTGTGTTCCCATTACACATCTATCTGCCTCAAAATGGAAAACAAGTACACAACAGTCCAGACATTATAATTAAAAGTAATAATAATACATGTAATGCAAGCAGTGTTTGTTGTTCCCAAATAAAAACCGGTGAGTTTTGTTTTTTTGTTTCTTTGCTAATAATAATAATATACCATTCCTAAATCCTCAATCATGATCCGTATTCAATATTGACTGGTCTCCTGTTTTTAGGAAATAAATAAATTAAAATCAGGCCAGCACAAAGTTTTTTTTGGAGGCCGGAAGAGAGTGCTATGAGACCAATCCCCTGTCATAATTATTTTATGACAAATTTACCAATAAAGACTTTTCCAATTTGTTTCTTTAATGTGATATATACGTGTGTGTGTATCCATTCAATTTTTTTAATAAAAAATAAAAATTAATTTAACTCGAGACCATGTTAGATTTATTATAGTTATACAAGGTTAACTTTTATCATGCACAAGCAATTAATTGAATCTGGATCCCTCTGTATTCCTCCACTTGCTAGGATCGTGTGATCTTCTTGAATGACGATGCATGGTGATTTCCACGATTTAAATTTCTCCACATGTTTACAAGTATATGAATATAGTGTCAGGGGGCTAAATGATTATTATTATTATTATATATACATACTATTCGTATCAAGTATTATTTTGTAGACTCTAAAGCCATGTATTACACTGTTTCTTCTCGTGGTTGAGAGGTGTTACTTATGCCATCAAAATCTTCTGGAGCTATATCTTTTCTCTCTGTTTTTGGCGAAAAATAAAAGGGAAAGAAAGAAAAACTTTCATGGAGTTTGCATTAGAGATAGATCGTGTCAGCCATCGTTTCCTCTGGTTTCTCCAGCTTCCCCGCCACCATTGAAAAAAAGATGGTAAAAAACAATACTAATGATGCACATATCAAGAGAAGTATGGAATCTCGTGCTATCGATGTCAAGCACCAGTTGCAAAAGAGAGGGTGAGGGATGGAGATGGGCGTTGGAACTTGCAAGTAAAAGTCCTTTTTACAAAAGGCACCACCAAATCAAGACCTGGCGAGTTAAACACCCCAGTTTCGCGAATCTATTGTTGTATCATCAAAAGTTACAGACAGTGATCTGGTATTTTTTTAAAATATATTAAAATTATTTTTAATATCATCATAATATAAATTCAACAAAAAAAATTAAAAATTAAAAAACCATTTCTTTCCAGAAATAATTTTTAAATACAATATAAAACAGTAATTATAACCCTTTTAGAGAGTGACAAGATCCATTAAATAATGTCTTCTAGCCTGAAAATTTTTTTACACGTTTTGTCATGAGTCAGATTATTTTTTTTAATATAAATAAATACTTGAACTATAATGATAGAAGTAGCCCGGTTCATTTCCGTAGCGCACGAGATATGGGTTTGGGATACCCTCTGAAATGGAAAGTAAAATGAAAACATAAAGCTAGACAGTCAACAAGCTAAAAAAATATTTTTTTTTAAAAAAAAAGAGTCAACTCAGATTCACTCAATTGAGATATCACCAACAACATGTGAATAGGAGAAGAAAAATAAATTAAAAAAAATAATTCAAAAAAATCAAAGTTAAGTGAAAAAAGAGAATCAATAGTAAAATGAAAAAGAAAATCATAAAAAAACTATAAAACTAAAAATCCAATAGTTTAATAACAAATGATGAAACTAAGAAAAAAACAAAAATATCGAAAAAGATTTTTAAAATGCTCCTAGCTAACTCGTGTAACCTCCAACCCAAGATAATCCCCCAAAAAGGAAGAGGAAAAATAATGATAAAAAAAATCGAGATCTAATAGGCTAATACAAGTGTCATTTACAATACACTTAGAAGCAGGAAATCAAACATCTAGTCTACAATATACATGGGTGTGAATGAACAGTTGGTGAACAGTAAATGACGGATTTACTTTAGTTTTTTTTTCCAATACAATGATAAAATTAAAAACATAAAGTTAAATTGGTTAATAACTCAGGTAATAAGACTAATCTGACCTCGCATGCCCTAAAAAACATCTTGAATAAAATTCTTAACTATTAGGAAATAAAAAAATAGCAATTAAAACAACAACTAGATCAATTCTATTATAAAATTAATGAGAGAAGATAAGGGGGTGCTAAATCAATAAAAAAATAATTAAAAAAACAACGACTAAAATTGGATAGAAAAATACAATATGATATCAAGGAATAAAAATTAAAAAAAAAATCACCCCCTGGAAAGAGCATTTCGTGAGTCAAGATAAGTGAATAAAACTCTGATTGTTTCAAGCTCTTACAAGAAATGCATGCACTGACTCGAACTCGAGATTTGCTATGCAAATATCGAGCTCTTTACCACCACGCTATACCCTTGAAGACTCCATGTCCAAATAAAATATAGTTAAAACTTGTTTCTGAATTTAAGGACATCCTATCCTATGGAAGTACACTTTGTATATCTAGATGAGCGAAATTCAGACTACTTCAAATTCTTACAAGAGAAGTATTTTCTAACTTGAATTTAAAACCTGATATATTAATCTCAAATCTTTTATCATTATACCATGATTTTTAGGTATAAAATGATGTGGCAAAATCTCGTCTAGAAAAATAATATATCTAAAACAGTCACGATGAAAATACTAAAAAGCACTCCGACTTTCTTTTTTTTCCCGTATTAAGGATATGCAAGTAATTTAATTATATAAAAAAGTAAACTCTCTGAATTATTCCCCAAAAAATTATAAATAGCATTTATATCCCCTTGAAAAAATGATTTTACATTCTCCAGCAAGACGAATTTTTTCCTCGAAGAAAATCAAAGAGGCTAAAATACGGTGTCAATCCAAGTGTTTTATCTCACAATCCGTAGTGGGCACCACACAGCCCTCCTCCTTTCATCAACTTCAGCAGGTGGCTTTTCACGACAAAAAAAAATTCGATTTATTCGAAAACCAATCCAGAATTTGCTTCTCGAGCCAAATCTAGTGCGAAAATGGAGTGCCTCCCAGCTCCCCAACATGATTTGAAATCAGAGTGCGGATTGCGAAACTTAATCACTTGTACCGAAATTATTGCTAGCAACAGAACTATGCTAGCTCGCGTTGTCCTCCGATCACTTGTCCATGCAAGCATATGTGATGAAATCTGCACATGTTTCGGTGCCCCTCACGCTTTATTTAAAGTTTCTGGGATCTTGTCCCCTGATCCAGGCCATCAGCCAAAGTATTTTATTATTACTATTAATTATAATTTCCCGTGCTCCTGGGATCGAGAGGAATCTCAAATTAACAGGTTATCATTACTTGTTAGCTTAATTCATAATGATACATTTGACGAACAAAAATGGCAGCAAATCCGTTTTCACCCAGAAAAGAAAGCCAAACAGTCTTTTCACACACATGAGGAATGGAAATTAGGCGAGGATCGAAGGGAATATAACCTCAACCATGAGCTTAACTTTTGATCCCAGGTGATTCTTAATCGTCTCCTCCCTGGTTTGCTGCATGCCATGTTTAGCGGTCTGATCCGATTACTGCTGTGATTAAAAAAAAAAAAACAACAAGAGGAAATTATCATCCTGCTCAACAGAAAAAATACTATATGTGAACATCATTTCCAGTAATAATTCTCTGTGCTGATCCTCATCTCCTCCTGGAACAGTCTATATCAATAATAAAAGAAGGATAGTTTCACAAGGGCCCTGGGATATAATGCTCCTTGCTCTCTGTTACCCGCCAGATTACAACTCGGATAGATTCAGAATTATTATTTAAAAAAAAGAAAAATAATCATTGAATGTTATCTTCTAATAAAGTACCCAGCTGTACTGACAGTATTTAAACTGCTTACATAAATGTTGTAGCTATCCGTTGATGGATATAAAAATAAAAACTGTAGTTATCCGCACATCGTTTTCAAGAAAAAGCTTGAATTCAAAGCTGTTATTGCCATGAAACCTTTTTATTTCAAGCATTAATGGAGAAAAATGCAAACTTTAATGGATGCCAACAAGCGACTAGTCAAGAGAGTTTACGGCTGAAAACAACATCAACATGTTTCACGCGACGTGATATAAGAACGTAAGAAGTGTTGCTAACGGTACAGTATGCTTTGAAATCGAGTTAGAATATATAGTTTTTATAAAATATTAAAATAATTATAATTTTACTCCTTCAATTAAATTCATAAAATAAAATTTTTAAATATAAAGTTTTTTCGCATAAAAAAACATCTACATGAAAATGAATATCAGTCACAATGGATGGCCAGTTGCAATGAGTTCACCAGGAATAATTAAAAGTAAAAGGAAGGGCGGCGCATGTTGGGATATAACTTCACCAAATTCTTCACTTTCAACTATAAAAAGTAGGTTTTCAAATTCAAACATTAGGTTTATACTTGTTGTTATCAATACATTAATTTATTTAAAAATTTAAACTAATTAATTGATGAGATTCTAAAATATAATTTATATAATTTTTTATTATATCTATTCAAATGAAAGCTCTATGATCTTAAAATTTGTATGGATCTATATTGTTTTATAATTGATTTTTATCAAATAAAATGAGAGTGATGAAATTTAAACTCATAATCACTATGTCAATAAAATTTCAATATCATATTAAAGAATAAATTCACATAAAAATTTAAATGGATAGATAACATCTTAATATATAATTATTATTATTTTTTAATATGAATATTACTATAGCTACAGCACAGGCGAGATTCTTTTTTGAATTCCATTCCGTGCACTCCAAATTTTATATGCCTTCACCCCCTGTATATTCCCACCCACCCCACCCCACGCCTCCCCTTGGGGTGCTTGGAATCGGACCAAAACTGATATTTGAAAACATTTTTTTTATTCCACGGCTACACTCTCAAATACTTTTTTTATTTTATTGTGTGTGTTTGTGATATATAGTGCATAGTATTTTTTTTAAAAAATAATTAGAATAATATATATATTAAAATCATAAGAACAACATTTAAAATATTAACTTGATGTATTTTCATATAAAAATATTTTAAAAAATAAAAAGCATCGAGCATGTTTGATATTGTGATCATAATATTAAAATGATAATTTTTTAATATTAAAACATTAAAATAAATTACACTCGGAAAAATGATTTATTTAAAACAAAAGGAAAATATTAAAAAAAAAAAACCATGTAGGGCAGCGTGAAGGCTATCCTCATGTTTGCTGTGCAAGTCTTTTCCACATGTATGTCGCTGTGCCATCACGCTATGCAAACTAGCCCCTAGGGGGGTCCTCGTAGCTTGGCCACAATTATTTTGTCAATCGATCTGAGTTACTAGTCATTTTCAGCTCCAGTTTTTCTACAACCACCTCGTAAACCCACCCATAACGACATCTCTTTCTGACACACGGGCGCGAACTTAAGAGATTGCACGTTAAAACGACGTGTGCGATTATATACTATTCATCTCCTCCTACATTACAAGTTACCATGGATGAGGTGTGCTCCATTTTTAGTTTTTTTTTTTTTTTTCTAATGATTTGGAGTTAATTAATGTTTTAGAGATTTAAATAAAAAAATACATCAAAGATATATGTTGTGCTATGAGCTTTTTTTTTTTTGTAAGAAATACATTTTGATCTTTAAACTTAAAAGCCACACAGATTATATAATTTTAATATCTTGATATTTTTCCAATTCAATGTGGTATAAAATTTATTTTTATTATTTTTTAAATTCTTCGTCAAGAGAGGAGATAAAGGATCGTCGAATCGTTAACACCAATTTAGATAGCCAAAAAAGAGCAATTGTGTCAAATTGTTTTTTTTCTACCAGGGAAGTTCTTGTTCAGTCCTTTTTATCTCGACAACTCATGAAAAAATATATTTGAGCCCAAGTTCATTTCATGTTTAATTGATTTCAGTTTTTAGGACAATTTTATGGGTTTTTTGAAAGCCATATATGGGTTAATCATGGCCTGTAATCTGTTCTAGTTTTTTTTTTTTTTTTTTTTATCATTAATGAGCTGAAAAAAAGTTTAAGGTTTTAAAGGAACTTAAAGCCCTGATTTTCCAGTTATCATATTGGTCAAGACTCGGGTAGATCAGACAGCATGATGTTCGCCTTCGCAGACATCATGTTGTTTAATGTTTTTTTATATAAAAAAAAAACACATGTATTTATTTTATAAAAATTGGGTGAATGACATGTCAGTTTCTCTAGATGCAAGAAAAGAAAGGCTCACGCACTGTCCCTAGTAATTTACTTATTTGTCATTTTCTTCTTATTTGTTATATTTTAAAGAGTGATTCGTTTTAAATTATACTGGGCTTGTTTATTTTTTAAAGAGATTTGTATTATTCATTTTTATTTTTTAAAATATATTCTATACATATTAAATTTGTTTATATAATCCTATCCTTTTTCCGTGGCGAGCAAGTATAAATATATCAAGTGGTCGATATTGAAAACACGACGGGCCGGGATAATCAATTTTCATCTTATTTTCTGTTAAAATTAAGAGACGAGCTTGGTTGAGTGCACGTGTCGTGTCAGCACTGTCGATATCGTCAGCCTTGTTGTTTGTTCATCAACTCCCAATGAGTTGATATTAATATACATGTAACTTCACATTAGTTTTGTCTCTGTTTTGATGATTAAAGCCGTTGAAGGAAACGTCACTGGCCAATATATTTGTTTTATTTATTTATTTATATTTATAGAAAAATTAGACTATATATGCATTCCTCCTTTACAAGCACGCAGACAGAATAGGGCACGGTCTGAGGTGTCCGCGACACCTCCAAGCTTCGAAAAAGTTTACATCACAGTGATCTGAAAATTTTGATCTTGTCTTAAGTCTTAACCACGCCCCGGGGCGGTTCTAGCATAACAGGACAAGGTTGCAAGTAAAAAGTAAATATTTTCATGTGACCTGATACATCCTCTCGAAAATCAATATCACTTCCAACCATACTTATTGATCTCGTTCCGTTCCAATATAAAATCCGGGACAAAACAGCGATGTTTTTGTCCCGGCCCGATCCGGCAATTCCGGCCGGATTCCGGCCGGAACGCCCCGGGGAATTTTAGAGATGTTTCTAATTTTGAGATTATGTTTGTTTGATTTTGTGTTTGTATTGTATAATTTAAAGTTAATTTATCTTGAATTTTAATTATATTTGTTAAAATATTTTTTTTCATATATATATATATATATATATATATATATAATTTATATGAACAGTATTTTACAACATTACTTCCAACTGAAAAATACTGTCCAGCGTTAGCAGTCACTGTGAAGAACATGACGGGAGGAGCTTTTAACCTTTTCCAAAAAACAGAGGAAATTAACAGCATTTCAAAAATATTTTTTAAAAAAATTGAGTTTTTTTATTTTTATTTTAAATTATTTATCTTAAAATAATTTCTATATACTGATATAAAAAATTATTTTTAAAATAATATATATTTTAACAATAACACTCTAAAAAACACGTAAACCAGCAATAGTTTTCAATGTCTGTTCGATCTGATCTCAGTCGACTTTTTCTGGGGAACAATGACAGGATGCAGACAGAGCTGACATCTGAGCTATCTAAAAGAAACTTTCTTGCATGCCCAGTAAACCTTTCCTTTCTTCCATCAACTGATCAGTTGGGTAACCTAATTTCCATTTTGACTTGTCGATTTGTGCAAAAACAATAAAGTGCCCGACTGGTATGTGAGATGGAGAGGTCCACTTGTTTCTCAGTGGTCCACTTATCGATAATGAGTTTGCCACGTAAGCCCAGCTAAAAATGGACGTGTATATTTCCTTCTCCATTTACATGCCGTTTTATGCTCTCTAATACACCTTCATCCAACCAGAAGTTTGACGAAATTTTTTTAATATATACAAAATAGATTAAAAAAAAAAAGAGAAGCGATTCAGGTGATTGAAACGACTGATTTAATAAACGCATTTATATGAATAATAACATACAAAATAGGTAACAATATAAATAAATTGAAAAAAATAAAAGTTCATGTCTGCTAACCTGACTTAGCCTGCTAACTCAATTCATGATATTATGATAATGGTATATAAATAATAATAAAAATTTTATAACTTTTTTCAAATAAAAAGCATAAAATAAAATCCAATTGAATGACTGTCAAACATGAAAATAAATAAGAAAAAAGAGATTGCTCAATGATGGTAGATCATCAAGATTATTTTGTTTAGAATTGTGGTTGAAGTTATTTTAAAAATAATTTTTATTTAAAAATATATTAAAATAATTTTTTTTAAAAATATTTTTGATATTAGCACATTAAAATAATAATAATAATAATAGAATTTATTTAAAATAAAAAATAAAATAAAACTTAATTTTTTAAAATATTTTTAAAATACAATATTAAACAATCCATCATAAACACGTCACTCGGAATAGCGTACACGTTTCATATGGCAGGGTGTACAATGCACAAGTAGATAATTTTTAAAATAATATTTATATCTATTAAAAAACTAAAGCGTTCCAGATTGAGTTGATTATAACTAAAAAAACCATAACAAGAATACAAAAAGCTCTTGGATAACATGCAAAGTTAAATGGATGATTTATTTTTAAGAGAAAATGTCCTGGTTTCTTTTATTTTACAATATAACTGCGGCTATAATTATAATAAATAGATATTATTTTGGTAGAATAAATAAATAAATCAGAATATGTTATTCAGAAATAAGATTCCACACGCGAGACAGATTTCTGCCCCCAGCTGCAACTGTGAGGGAAATGACTACAAATTAGTACATTATTTGAATTATTGTGCTGACCAAACATCTTTGACAATGGGAAGAGGACTTATTTTCTCATCATTCGTTCCACGTGGTTGATTTTCTGAGTAAACAAACAATATTCAAAATAGACCTTGAAAATGATTAAAAAAACAAGTCATTATAGAAAAATGTCAAGCAAGAACATGTCAAAAAAGATAATTATGTTAAAATGTATCTATGAATCCGCTTTGATTTGAGATTACAAAGTATTAATCGGAGTTTAAATTAGTACATGCTCATCTTATAAAAAAATAAAATAGTTGATGTGCAAAAAAATAACTAAATAAGGCTAAAGTTTTATGGAATACAAAATAAAATAAAATAATCCATCAGCTGTAAGGAAAAAGAGGTTCAAATTCAGCTATATTCCCCCCGAATTCCCTAAGCCCAGGATTCGCTGCCAGCTTACGCTACCTAATGGCCCTTAGCTAAGCCTAGCTTCCTGAAACAGTACGGAGCCCAAATAGTTTGTCCAGCCAGACATTACAAGCCCACCACCACCACCACCACCACCACCGACAGCATATTTGAAACAAAATTGAGATTATTTTTTAAAATATTATTTATTTATTATTATATTAAATAATATATTATTTATTTTTTTAAAAATATTTTTTCAAATTAATATATCAAAATGTTTTAAAAATATTAATTTAAAATAAAAAATAAAAAAATTATTTATTTATTTATAAAAAGTTGTTCTTAAGAAATAAAAATAAATTGAAATGACTTTCATGTTTGAAGTATATTTAGTAAAAGAATTTAAAAAAAGAAAGATATAATCTGGAATTAATAAGTAGTTTTTTCAATATTTGTTTTATAAGTCAAGAGAAAAAGTAAAATTAATTTGTAAAAATCATACCTGAAATATTTTTATATAGTTGTATACGGCAGAGAACTCTTCTGAAAAAAAGAGAAGAAAAGGCCCGCTCCTGGGCGTCATAGAAAATCCAAGAAGGCCCACTCCCTCGTCTTTGACCCACATCAAATTAAAGAAAACCACCGTCTTCGGTCTTCCCTTTCCTCCTTTCCTGCGTGAAAGCTTAGGTGTCTACATATTTTCTGGGAGAATATCAAACGATGATAGGAGGAGGAAAAATCCGGCTGAATAGGTGGCAACAGGCGGCGGTTGCAGTTGGTTCCGCTGTGAGTGCGTTGTTAGATCCACGAAGATTGGATTTGATAGCGGCGCTTCGAGAAACAACTTGAAAACCTGCTTTTGAAAGAGTACTTGAAAGAGAAAAAAAAGAGCCCTGAAAGAAGAGCGAGTCTTCCTATCCACATTTCATTTTCATTCACCATCTATCTCCTGGGTAGCAGTAGTTTATAATTACTGAATTAAATTATTAACCAGTAAAATCGTGAACACATTAATGTGCTATCTGATATTGTTTCAATTGTGAATTATTCAGGGATGAAACTCTCTTTATGCCAATTAACACACACACACTGTCAGGCAAACTGAATTTGACAGGGTCTTTGGGCTCTTCATTTATTGTTAAGATCATATTGATTTGTCTTAAAAAGCTTCTAGGAGAGCATGTCATGGGTGAAAAATGATCGTAGCTTTGTAATGATTGAACTTCGCATTACATCATAAAGAACCCAACCTTTTTATATATACATCAATTCGATTGATAGGCAGTTCTCTTGGAGAGACCTCGTGTCATATCTGCACTAAGTGGGGCATGCATGGGATCTGCCGGCCAATACATTTGGTGCTGCCTATGCAAGATTTATGGGATCCAGGAACTTTTCCCCAGATGACCGTCCACCAGTGCGATTCATGGGATCCAGGAACTTTTCCCCAGATGACCGTCCACCAGTGCGATTCATGGATACGTAAGAGCTGGCATACGTTGCAATGCGAGCCCGCGAGGTGCATGATTTCTGGCACACCCTTTTTGCTCTGCCTATCAACTTAATCGGCGAGTCAGCTCTCAAGGTGATTGAATTCGAGCAAATGCACCTTCCAATGTGCCTGATGTCTGTTGTAGGAGGCACAGCTAGATTTACCGAGAAGCAGAGGAAATTGTTCTTCGAACTGGCATGCAGAGCACGGATCTCATGTGTGTATTATGAGAAGCACTTTCAAGAGGATATGGAGGATGTCCGCAGAAAATGGGATATAACTTCTGCTCCTGCAGCCCCAAACCAAAATGTGCCTTGACCTGAAGCATTTGCAAGTGCTTGGGTGGATGGTTAACGCATTTTTCTTACAATCACTTCGTTGTGTTAATTGTGTGTGCATGCGAGAAGATGTACAGGAGGGTTTTGGGGATAATAAAGCGAGATTTCACAGCGGAAAGGTTTTCCAGTATCTTCTTTTTCTCCCAATAATCATAGAAAAAGCAATGGAGAAACATGCACCAAATTCTAGCTTTCTCGGGCAAGTGAAAACCCAAAGAACGCACTCTTTTCTTGACCAAATACAAATGCAACTTAATTCTATACCAGGGGGTGTCATCAACTGAATACATGCAACTCTTCTTCCATTTATGTCTTAACAAAATCTTACGGAACTCAAGATTTCATGAGATAATTGGATTCAAACATTGATTGGTATTGTCACGTGTTAGTTATCGCTTGTTTGCTAATGTTTTGACAAGAATTTAGATTACTTATTAGTAACAAGCACTGCAAACCCTGTGAGTGAGATGTTCTGCTTCTGACAATTTTTCTCATTGTCCACGAGCAGCAATAGGCGTCAAATGCAACAAGGGGGCCAAAAATAATGTCAGCTGCTTTCAAGTTTTGGTGTTTCCTTTAACTATTATCTGTTATTTGATTGTCAAAAAGGACATGCTTAAATTGAGATTCGTCTCACCAACACTCGGTATGATTACCTGGAGCTGTCAGAGGAATCCGTTGGCACTGCTCTAGTAATCCAAAAAAAACTACCAGTAAAGTGAGAGATAAAGAAAAGAAGAAAACACTGGCTGGGGTACTAGAAACATACGGATGCCCAGGCATCCAAATCCCACGATCTTGATTGAATAGTTGAAACAACAAAGATAACACCTATATATTACACCAGAAGATCCCACAAATTTGCATGGATTATATTGGAGATGAAAGCATGCTTTGATTCAAAATACAGGTTCACAAAGGTTGACAAACAGAACTCCATATGAAGGCGTGATCCACCACCAAAGAGGCATCCCAAAAAAGATCCTGAACCAAAGAAGGTCGATCCTGAACCAAAGAAACAAAGTTGTTCGGTTGTTAACTACTTCAAGAAACAACCATTACGTCTTCCATGAAATACAATTATAAAGAAGTTGATCATCTTAATGTAATTGACTAAATACTGAAACTTTTATTCTGGCTTTTATTAACCCTGAGCTTACAGGAAAAGATTGAAAACAATAGAAAGGACTCGACTGAATAAGTTCAGCTAATTGAAATTAAAACCCTAACTAATAATTTTTGGGAAGCTTCGAGGTAGCCCGGGCCTCTGGGTGAATGTGATTTGCTTCAAAGCAATTTCCTGCCTCTCGCAACCCATCCTCCTCCTATTTATTCTGGTTCTCACCGTAATGGAAATTCAAACTAACACTAGGAATTCAATCTAAGCTAACAAATAATTTATGACAGCTGTTCTGGTTATTTGATAAGGACTCTACTTCCCCTACTAAACGGGGTGTCGTTTGCTGCTTCAACTGGCCTCCTGCCCAGCTGTCATGCATAGGAGAGTCAACATCCCAGCCGTCCACGTAAATCTTCTTGGCAATCTCGTCCATACGCGTCCTGACCTCATCTTTATTTTCTGCAGGTAATGGCGTCCACAATACACCTTCTTGAATCTTCTCGGACACGCCTTGCACGCCTTTTCATTCAGTCACCTCATTTCAGCTCTGCTCCTTCTCTCTCTTCATTCTCAGCTCGCCTCTCTCCTTACTTTGTCCTCAGCCAGTCTTCGATCCCCATTCTTCTTCTCTTCCATCCACGGTGGGGCTTGGTCCGTGGGGCTGGCCGGACTGTTACACTTAAACTGGCTGTTTAAAGCAAATTCCAGAAATAGTTTTTAGAGCACAGTAGTTAAATTTCAGTAATAACAAATCAAGCAGGTCAACTCCACCTTTCAACTTTCATAATGAAACCAGATGAGTACATACAGCTAACTATGGTCAGAAACATGAAGATTGGAAATGCAGAATGCCAAGAGCATAATTGAAAGTAGTTCCTGCTCAGCTCCTGTGTTGCCTCACTCTAAGAATCCACATCCAACCTCAAAACAAATGGTTAACTGCCTCTATCCAGCACATCTATAGCCACTTCTGGGTCCCTATTTTACAGGGATGGCTTGTATGAGGATCTATTTCTCAAGCCTAGTCCATTGTAAACCATACGGGAGAGAGAGAGAGCTGCTTTTCATAATCCTGGATAAGACTAGGGCTAAGATTAGGAACCCTATCTTCAATCAATGTAGAGGTACACTGACTTCTAAGGACAACTAAAGAAAGCATGGAAAACCACAAAAATTTCACCCTGCTGGAACTTGACCCAGAAACTTATAATAACCAAAGGCTATAACTATTCATACTTATTGGGCGACAGAAATGCAGTTGGGTAGTTACAAAGACAGTGGCATCCTTGTATAGCTATGCCTCTGAGAGAGAATTCCTAATCATTCACAGGATATTGCCTATCCATTTCCAGAAGACTGATGAATCTTTTAGAGATTTCATCACAGAGAACCGTGGCATGTCATGAATCTGAGCAGATTTCATCCACCTAAACCAGTATGGAGAACTGATACAATTGCAAAAAGAAGTAGGTTTGGAGAATCATACCATGATGAAGTTGCCAGTGTTCTGACCATCTGCCCTCAAATAGTTGTTTGTAGAAGTACTGTCGATTCCATCAGGAACCTGCTTATTGATATCTGCTTGCTGAGGAGCTGCAGCAGGTTTGGAAGGAGGAGGATTATTTGCAGGCAGGCTCTCGCTTGGAGCAGCTTGGGCATTGTTTATGCCAGGTTGTGGAGCCTCTCCACTCCCAAACAGATATCCCAATGAACTCTGCCCTCCACCGGCACTAACTCCACATCTGATATCTAAACTTTACAGAGATGGAATTTAAACCGTGTCTTCCCCAGCCAAAAACAAAAACAAACCACCAAAATGAACAAAGAATGAAATTATAAAAGTAGATTCAGGGAAATGGCAGGTGTCACAATATGGAAAAAGAACAATAACAAGAGCGTTATTAATCACCCACATCACCTACTCTAATCCCAGCCTGGAAACTTAAAACATCTAGATACAAAACCAATTTCCAAAGATGCGATTACCCTCCTCCGCCCAAGCACTTGCAAATGCTTCAGGTCAAGGCACGTTTTGGTTTGGGGCTGCAGGAGCAGGAGTTATACCCCATTTTCTGCGGACATCCTCCAAATCCTCTTGAAAGTGCTTCTCATAATACACACACATGAGATCCGTGCTCTGCATGCCAGCTCGAATGGCCCATGGGAAGTAATGCTGGAAGAACAATTTCCTCTGCTTCTCGGTAAATCTAGCTGTGCCTCCTACAACAGACATCAGGCACATTGGAAGGTGCATTTGCTCGAATTCAATCACCTTGAGAGCTGACTCGCCGATTAAGTTAGTAGGCAGAGCAAAAAGGGTGTGCCAGAAATCATGCACCTCGCGTGCTCGCATTGCAACGTATGCCAGCTCTTCCGTTTCCATGAATCGCACTGGTGGACGGTCATCTGGGGAAAAGTTCCTGGATCCCATGAATCTTGCATAGGCAGCACCAAATGTATTGGCCGGCAGATCCCATGCATGCCCCACTTGTGCAGATATGACACGAGGTCTCTCCAAGAGAACTGCCTATCAATCGAATTGATGTATATATAAAAAGGTTGGGATCTTTATGATGTAATACAAAGTTCAATCATTACAAAGCTACTATCATTTTACACCCATGACATGCTTCCCTAAAAGCTTTTTAAGTGAAATCGATATGATCTTCGCAATAAATGGAGAGCCCAAAGACCCTGTCAAATTCAGTTTGCCTGACAGTGTGTGTGTGTTAATTGGCATAAAAAGAGTTTCATCCATGAATAATTCACAAATGAACGAATATCGGATCGCATGTTAATGTGTTAAGGATTTTACTGGTTAATAATTTAATTCAGTAATTAAAAACGACTACTGCCCAGGAAACAGAAGGTGAATGGAAATGAAATGTGGGCAGGAAGACTCACTCTTCCTTCAGGGCTCTTTTTCATTCTTTCAAGTACTCTTTCAAAAGCAGGTTTTCCAGTTGTTTCTCCAAGCGCCGCTATCAAATCCGCTCTTCGTGGATCTAACAACGCACCCACAGCGGAACCAACCGCAACCGCCGCCTGTTGCCACCTATTCAACCGGATTTTTCCTCCTCCTATCATTGTTTGATATCCTCCCTGAAAATACGTAAACACTTTACCCTTCACGCATTAATGAAAAGAAAATAGGCAAGGAGGAAGGGGAAGACCGTAGACGGTGGTTTTCTTTAATTTGATGCGGGTCAAAGAAGAGGGAGTGGGCCTTCTTGGATTTTCTTTGAAGCCCAGGAGTCTTTTTTTCCAGAAGAGTTATCTGCCGTATACAATAAAAAAAAAAAAAAGATTCCACGTATGATTTTTACAAAATAATTTTGCTTTTTCTCTTGACTTATAAATGAGAAACCAGAAAAATCCATGGGGCCAAAACAAAGAAGAATTATGCATGGGCATACCTCACAAATCAATAACCAGACCCAAAACTTAAATGAAAGTAGGAATCACGGACAAATCAACAAAAAGTGGAGAGACTTATATCAATCCAGAACCCTGTAAATTCAGGTCGAACAACCCCATTTTGTCCAAGCATATTTGATTTTTTAAAAAAAAAATACAGTGATACGGAAGCCAGCAAAAACAAGTGAAATGTCTGGATCAAAAGCAAAAAAAAAATAGCAGATCTTAACAAAACAAGTCAACCAATCAACAAGTGAATTCTCAAAATTAGAGAAGAAAATAGCATGGCATCAAAGTGAGCTTGGTTAAAGAAGAGAATTTGACAGCTTCTATTCCGTATGTGAATAGGAGATCTAAGCTCACTACTCTATCTAAGAACTATGAAGAGAAAGCATTGGTACCGTCTTTTAAAGCTTGCCCGGAATGCAAGGACTGATTGGAATGACTCACTGGTTGGCTTGCTTGCTTTCCCGCACCGACCTAATTGCTTTCCTTGGACTGCTACTGCTTCGCTTGGAATGAACCCTTACTGGGTTTCACAGAGATACCTTTGAGCGATTTGGATATGTTATCGTGTTTTTCATGTAAAAAAAGCATAGCCTAAGGGAGAGAGGGGGAAACATTTAAAAGTTATGCTGCATACATGCACTTAGATTGTAATATAAGGAAATGTTTTTGTGTTAAAATGTTTATTTATTATTTTTATTATAAACATATATTTCATTGGTAATTGGAAAACATATTGCGTGAATAAAAACATTCTATTTTTATAGTGCTTCATAGGGACTAAAAACTTTCTATCATCTTAATTGAAAGCTTCATGATAATAAACATAAAAACAAAAAAAACTTTTAAATAAAACACAAAAGAAACCAAGTAACAAGTGACAACACCTGGAAATTAACAAGATACAAGCTCCCATTCGAGCATTCACTAGCACATAAAAGAGTTGTTAGTGACAGAAAGAAGCTAGCTAGGGTTCCAATACACGCACTGTGTTACACACGGGGAGCGATTAATGGCATATGCTTGCGCATGTCCTTTAAGAATGTTTTGGTCGGTTAAATTTAACCATACATGCATAAATGAGCCATGCCGAATTGTCCATGTCCGAACAAGCTGCTCCGATGTACATGTCTTCCCACAGCTTTATTGTAATGCGAATTTAGATATGCTTCGATGGAACTTGTGATATCTCGACTAGTATCCTATGCAGCGCCTGGGGCTTTGAGAAAAAAGGTGCGTGATCAGAGCCCTTAAGCTCGAAAACTTGTGTTGGTGGATTTGAATTTATCATAGACTCCTGTAGAGGAGCAGGCATGGCACAATCTCCTTGAGTTTTAATGTAAAACCTTGGAATGGAGCCATAATTGTTGCTGGAAAGAAAGAGCTTCTCTACAACTGGTGCAAATGGGATTGGCCTCATCGATACTGATGCTAATGCTACATCCTGGTTTACGTAAAACCCGCATCAGTGAAATTCCAGTCGTTAAAGCAAAGATGTAATTTTTCGATATGGAACTTGTATACCTTGGTTGAACTTTGGTTGAACCACGAGTCTCGTAACAATGTTTTGTCGATGTCAATAGCAGTTGGAGGGTTGTGCTTTCCATTGGCATAGATAAATGTCTGAGGTTGTCTTACCAATTCACTGAAACCTGTCTGAAATAGTAATTGAATAATATAGTGTTATTAGTTCAAAAGTAATAATATCAGAAAATGCACCACCAGAGCACTGGTTCTCCATGGGCAGCAGCTATATATATCATATAATCTTGGGAAATAGATTCTTTATTTTATTTTCATGGCCGAAAGAGGTTCAGGGTAAGACAGCACAGGAAAATAGAGAAGAAAGACCTGAAAGAGGCGTGTTACTTGGGAGGACAATCTATAGGCCTCGAGAGTCAGAGAATGTAAAGGAGAGAACAATGCTGTCACGATTATTAATGGACCAGAACTGCTTAATTTGATCAGTTTAGTGTCATCCTATAAGCTGTGCCTTTTCCAGTTCTTGTATAGAATAGAGGGCAAACCTGTTGAGAAAATAGATCGAGGGCACTCTGCCCACTAGACAGCATTGTTGCAGCAATAAAAACAGCTTTTGCAATTTTTGATGGAAACAGCTCCATCACATATGAAATACAAGCACCCCCAAAATCATGACCCACCAAAATCACCTGCATTTTTAGACACAGCTTGATTATAACAGTATCTTGAATAAATCATCAACCATCTTTATTGAAAAAGGAGAACACAAACCTTTTCTCCTTCACCAAGCTTGTAAAAAATATCAGAAAGTGGCTTTACATATTCGGCTAAATTTCTAATGCCATTTGTATCAGAATAATGGATACCAGAGCCTGTTAAGTCTACCGCGTCAACCTTAAAGCCAGCTTTCACTAGAAGGGAAATCGTTTTATACCAACACCATGCACCAAAACCACCTCCATGAACGAGGACAACACGGTTCGTTTCAAGATCCTACCAGATAAAAAATGAATAGTCAGTATAATTAGTTGAAAGTGTTATCGAAATTTTAAAGTCCAATTCAACGGTAATCTTTTTGCTAAAATGGAAAAGTGTGGTAAGGGACTCAATTCTAACGAGTTGCTTTCGTGAAAGTAACTATAACTCCACATTCTATATAAAATAGCCCAGCCTGATATGAATTTGACCAGTTAAGACTAGACTGTATTGTTAGAATGATACTTGAATTCAGAGGGAAAACATGATAAAAAATGAAGAGATGCCTGAAAGTTTTAAATGGCGATCTAATTGGAATTCTAAACCCGTGAGTTTTAGTAGAGAAGCTGAGAAGGTCGCCCAAGCTACTGCCAGGGGCAGGCCCATGTGGTAAGCAAGACTTAGCAGACCCTATTAACCAGCACTATCCCTAGAACGTAATGAGTTGAGAAATAAGCACAGACGAAATTCGACCAGGGGCCAATTCCCATTCAAAATCATGTTAATTTGTCGCAGTAAAGCTTATGTACAGGAACTATATTCGTAAGAAAAATCTACTGGAACTACTGAAAAAAACTGCATTTCAACCACCAATGCAAACTAGTATGGCAGTACTTTCCCTTCAAGTTATTTACCTTCTCAACCTTTTAAGGACCAAGAAGAACATCATTATCCTTGTTTCATGATCATGCTAAGATGAAGCTTAACCATGAATTGGAGATCAAATGGAAAATATATGAAAGGAGAATTTGAAACTCATGATATGCTCATGTATCAAATATATATGACCATTATATAAAAAAGAAGAAGAAGATAGCAACCTGGTTAACAAGCTGGCCAGGCCTTAGCAGAGAGTCGGAACGAGACTGTTGCCTAGAACTTGAACTCCTTGTAAAACCATCCGTCTTTGAACCTGAAGAAGGATATACTACAGATTTGGATCTGGGAAATGGAAGAGAATTGCCATTATTCCCTTGATGATGGGTAAAGAGCAAAGCTGCAGCAAGTGCTTGCTCATCAAGCTGGCCATCAAAGTTCACTGCCTTCTTCTTTTTATTCTCCGAAGAAGAGAGTGAAAACAAGAGGCCAGCTCTTCCTTTGAAAGAGGCTAGCAAAGGTGGAAGGTTTCCTTCATGTTTAGAGCTTTTTTCTCTCACCCCTTCCGTTGAGATGCATACTAATGCATTTCCCATTCCTCCCTATTTCACCACCACCACCTCCTTTATTGCGTGGATGAGTTACTCGCACATATCCCTCCCTATTTCACCACCACCACCTTTTTTGCGTGGATGAGTTACTCGCACATATATAAATACATACACAATAGGCGCACCCATGTGTGCAGGCTACTTGGTGCACACAACGTTTTATGTCATAGTTGAGCTCACGTTGCTCCTTACTGTTCTGTTTATAGAGAAGGGGTCGGCGACCAGAACAACTTTTATTATATAATGAAAAAACTAGGCTGAAAGAAATGCTAGATATATTTGAAAAACGAACTGAATAAAAGATCCTTTTCATCTTTTTACCAATTACCTCGCTGGTTGAATAACAGCATATTGTTCGACCTATTCAACCAGAGCTGGGAGAGCCACCTAGGGAATCCCCCCCCCCCCCCGACTTTTCAACCAGAGCTGGGTGGGCGGAGTACAGAAGCCTTAACATGCTCGCCGGCTTTGTTCTGTTTTTATAAATGCTCTCCTTGGTTCATCATCAAGGTTTCTTTGTACATTTCCTTTGAGGGTCATGTAAGCCACCCCGGCCCGACCCGCAGTTAAAAGATCCCACGAGCGATCTGATTCGCTGAGAATCTATCAAGCACGCGCGACCCTTAAAAGTCCATTTGTTAGGCTGTCTGAATTATTACCAGAAATTCACTAACAAGATTTGCCAATTAGCGGCTCCTTGTGTAAAGACTACATGGTGCTCAGAAACTAAAATACGATGAGCAATTCAATCAACTGCTTAGATTTCCAAACTATTTGCAGGTCCATAGATAAATTATCATTTATGAAAAGAAAAGCTGTTTCGTTTAAGGTACAAGGCCACCAGGGTGGCCTTTTGAGTTGTGAGCGTCAGTACACAGTGGCCATTTGGTCATATATTTGGCTTCGTTAAATGATTTACAGAGAAAAACTAAACCTTTGCTTTCTGGCTTGCTTGGCAATAAAAACTGCACTCCTCATGGCCGCCAACGCCTCTCCCCAGCCCACATCCAGATGAAAGAACAGCCACAAATTTGGCCAAGTCTGTTTAGATGCTGTTTCCAACAGTCAGGCTTTAACATCAGAAACCATTGTTTAAAAAAGGACGACCGAAGCAGTAACTTTCCCAAATGTTCACCCCATCAAGAACTGACAAGCAACTCTTCGAAGAGATCCTTGCTGGAAGAGAAAAGCCAGAACACTTCAGATGGAAACTAATGGGACCTGCAAAATTCTCCAAGTCATCTGGTCAAGCAATGCTGAAATGGATAGACTCGGAATAGATTTTATTATGAAGTCCACCATGTGAACGCGTCCTATCAACAAAAAACCATAGAGCCACTTCTCCTCAATCACAAGTCACAGCAAGCCTCCTCTAGTTGCTATTTCCCAGCTACAGTATGAAAATCAGGCCATCAGGCTATGAAGAGATTCAAAACTTCGAAGTAAAGAGTAGCCAAGTTCCAATCTCCAAAAGCATTTCAGTCAAAGAGATAATTTAGAAGAGTCATGGATCCCATCACTGGTATAGTTACCCGATGTGAAAGGGTGGAAAAAAAGAGACTTAATTAGAAACATATGAGTGGCAACCTTACAGCACCAAGAGAGAAGAGTAGCTTTTTACATGCTCAAATGCAGAATTTTCAGACATTAACTACAAGTTGATAAGTACAAAAGAATTGGGGATGGAACTCTTAGTTGCATCTAGCAATAGCATTACATCAAATGACCAAACAAAATGAAAAAGGAAAGTAAAGTATTAGCTTATAGAGTTCATACCAAAACTTCAACCCTGCATTGCATAATAGTGAGGAGCAAGCTCAGTCAACCACAAATAATCAATTCTAGTTGTGTTGCGAATGTACTTCTGATTTGTTTGGACAAGTTCATCAAAAATCACGCACTCCAGCTTTGACTGGTGCAACACAGAAGTAGGGTGGATCTGCACTACTTGACCACTTGCTAAAGCCCTGCCATTCATTTCAGCAACTTTGAGGTTCTTGATGTAGGAGAAAGGAAAGCGAGACACAACATGAAAATGGATTTCAAGAGAAGGTTGGATACTACAACCAATTAGCCAAAGACTAGTTAACAAGGGAAAATAATAGAAATACCAAAGAAACCTGAAGTAACATGCAAATGGATGTCTGAGCTTATATAGAGAAATATAATACCTGTATGTTCCCTCAGGTTGCTTCAAAGCTGCATTAAGGAAAAATGAAGCAGCAAGGCATCTACGGAATTGAAGAGTGTCATCTCCACAAGAAGAAATAGGAAGACCCATTTGTTCTACATGTCCTCTAATTTGACTGCAGTAAAAAATGACCTCTTAAATCAAGACTGCTAACTAATAAAAAACACAACAGGTCAAGTCTCAAGAGTTTTTCGAACATGGAATCCATATTGAAATTAAAATTTATAAGTGAATCCTACAAGAAAGTAAAATAACCTAAGGGAAAAGAGGAAAAATGGAGGAACAAAAGGGGTAAACAACCTGTGAATGTCACAAGCATGCTTCAGCGAGCGACTATTAATAAAATTTTCCTTGCACCATTTTCTTACAATCTTTTCATTTTTTCCTTTAATATATTTCTCATTTTTTTCTGTACCAAGTTCCATCCTTCTCTTCTGTAAGAGTTCATCAGCAGCACGATAAACATTAATCAAAGTAAGATGGTCACCATCTGGACTTGCAAAACACTTCTTTGCAGTTTTTGCCTGCCAAGAGAGAGAGAAAAGGCTTTTTAACATGAGGTTTTACCAGGTTTGGATAGGTAGCATAATATAATGCAAAAATAGAAAAAAAGCCAGTCCTTTAACATCATATTGACAATGTTTGAAGAGGTTCAGAAGCTGCAACAGTCCCTTAGCAGTGAATAACATATCACACAGAAATCAGAAGTACTGGAACATTTAGAGCCCAGAAAATATATGCATATAAAGAAAAAGAAGAAGAAATAAAATAAAAAAAACAATAAAGAAAATTCTCATTAGTTGATCCACACACTTGAAAAATGCCTAAGATCAATGTTCCAGTCATTCTCTGAACACCAAGTCTCCCAATGACTCTGTCCACATAATAGCTAATTCTTGGCCACTTTTTATTACACTCATCATTGGTAACTTAGCTAAGACAGAGCCAGAAAATGAGATAAACAAAATTATTGTTGGATGCCATGGTGAAATAACTTAGCATTTGACTTAATACAGATGAGGAAATTTGTCCAATCACTATTCATCTTAGAAACATATAAGAAGCAATTGATAAGCACGTACCTCTGCTGACTTCTCACGAGGATTATAAAAAATAGATTCCACAGAGAGCATTGAAACAGCTATCAACATTTCTTCCAAGCAGTTGAACTGGCTAGCAAGGATGAGAGCTTTGGAATAAATAGGGTCTAAGGGAAGCCGAGCCATTTGATGCCCAACAGGATCTGACAACTTACAGTCATCTGTCAAAGCACCCAGCAGAAACAGCTGCTCCAACGATTTTTGAATCGCTGCCCTATTACATTCAGTAACAAAGGATTAGTGATCTGTCAAAACAATCAATTTGTAAAGTTTTTAGCATCTTAAAAATGTCAAGTATATTCCCAAATGGTTATTTATACTGCACAATACAAATCAATAGGTAACTTAACCTCAAGCTCTACCAGTAAATATGGGCTGAATTCATGTTCAACTGATGGAGACTTGAAGATGCAATAAACACAGGAAGAGGCCCCAGAGAGGGGGCTGAAGGGGATGGCATGAGAAAGTGGTTAAACTTAATACTTTATGGAAAGAAAGCCATGGCCATAGTCAAGCAGAAAAACATTTGGTGAATTTCCGTCTAGGTTAAAATCTTAATGACAGTAACTTATCTACAATCATCTGCCACTAGCCACACAAATGCGGAACAAGAATGCTGCACCAAACCAATGCAACTCTGAAATCTGAAGATTCACCTTGATGGTTTTTCCAGGAAATCAAACCCTATAATATCATCAATGCCTAGAGCCTTGAGCTGCAAAATAACATTAGAGAGGTTGCACCGTTTGATCTCTGGCTTTGTTGAATCCTCAAGCTTCTCAAATTCACTCTCTGGGTAGAGTCGAAAGCACTTCCCTGGTCCTTCACGGCCTGCACGTCCACTGCAGTAACAAAATGTTTGTCAATCTTGATTATTATTTGATCAAAAACACCTCTTGAAGTAAGACAGGGAGCGCGCGCGGGCGTGAAGTAATGTTTAGTGAAAACTAAATTAGCGAAAGAAGACAAACATCAATTTCAAAATGTTTAGATAATTAATGCACTTGACTGGTTCTATGCTTCCAACCATGCAAATTCATTTAAAAGATGGCATGCACACTTATAGAGAGGGAGTGGGGGATGCACCCAATGGCTTAGGACCAAAATAAAATAAAATATCCAAGGAGATGGTTATTACAGAGCATGGATAATTTCATAAGTCAAAATAATCATGAAAGAAAATTACTTGGATGTTATTAACAAGCTTATGTATGGATAGGCTGGATTACAGGTAACAAAATGTGAATCATAGAAATTTAAGAGGAATATAGGAACTAGAACCAAATTAAATCTTCTTGAAAGTTTTATCATTAAACTCAAACTGAATAGCCTTTGTATCAGTCGTTGTTTCACCCAACAAGCATAATTCAGCATACCTACCTCCTTTGAAGTGCCTGGGCTTTTGATGTTGGAATAATTATCAATGATTCCATCCCTTTGACTGGATCATAAGAGCGTGCTTTTACGAATCCAGGATCTATAACAAATTTGATTCCAGGTATAGTCACTGATGTCTCAGCAATATTTGTTGCCAATATCACCTACAAAGGGCTATGATTAAGAATACTGAATGATCACTCAGAAATCAAATCAGAGTTTAAAGCGCATATAAAATATTAAATCCATTAATGTGTAGCATAGAGATCAAAAGCATCTAGAAATACTGTGTTACATGTGAATTATCTGGATACATTCACTGTACATCTATTTCTGCGTGTCCATCTATTTCTGTGCCAGTAAACTTCAGATTATTATCATCAGTGTGGCTGTCAATTCCAAGTGCCACCAATTCAAGCACTATATAGAGAGGATAGCTCACAAAGATCATTAAGCTACCTTACGATATCCAGCTGGAGCTGGCATGAAAGCTCGCATTTGCTTTTCTGATGGAAGAGATGAAAATATTGGAACAGTTAACAACTTTTGCCTTTCTTCTGGTAACTTTAGAAGTTGCTCCTGTACAAGTCTCTCAACACCTTCAATCTCTTCTTGCCCAGTTAGGAACACAAGAATATCACCCGGGCCCTCCTCCAAGTGGATCTAGCACAATTAGTAGTAGCAATATAAAAAAGCTGCACAGAGAACTTAAATATTTGTGGGGAAAAAATCATAATAGTCCAAGGACGATTCATAGTATTTGAGTGTCAATATACAAGTCAATCATGCTCGGGTTAATTGAGGTACAATGAATTTTTTATTTTATTTTATTTATTTATTTTGAGAAAAGATGACAGAAAAAGATTGGTTTCCATCCCCCGCTTAGAACTATTCTAGAATAGAACCAAAGAACTTGATCTCAGCTATACATGTGGCACCAACAAACATTAAAAAGAGTTCAATATGAAAAAAATTGGTATATTAAAAGGTTTGACAATTTGAAAATTTTGGTGATCAAGAGTGAGTCAAATAGCTATAATTCAAAGTCTCAGAACTGCAAAACTTTAAAAGACAGTGAAGGCCGATAGATAATAACCTGGAATATGGTAATCAAGGCTGCATCTACATAATCTGTCTCCGCATGAAGGGTATAAAATACATCCACATGATGCTGACGGCCTTCAACATGAACAGCTCTGGCACCACCAAAGTACTCTGAGAAAAGACGTGCATCCAAACTGGCAGACATAATTATTAACTTCAATGGAGGAAATTTCCTTTGGCACTGCTTGAGAAAAGTGGTGCATTCAGCTCCTTTTCCATTCTCATTTGTTATACTATTGCTGGCCTTCTTATTATTGACAATAGCATGGTCATTGACAGATTTCACCCTTGCTCTTTGCACATTTTTCAGCAAGCCCAGTAACACATCTGTGTGGACAGTTCTCTCGTGAGCTTCATCAACAATGATTACTGAATACCTAGAGAGATATGGATCCAATAATGCTTCCCTGTAAATGCA
Source organism: Salix dunnii (assembly GCA_015731905.1). Classification (NCBI taxonomy): domain Eukaryota; kingdom Viridiplantae; phylum Streptophyta; class Magnoliopsida; order Malpighiales; family Salicaceae; genus Salix; species Salix dunnii. The sequence goes on along the minus strand of CM027666.1, from coordinate 5,651,826 downwards.
TCAAGAATTGCATCAGCTCATTCGAATTGCAATGATCTGAAATCTACTATCTTGGTCATCTTCAGCCTACAGATTCATCGTTTCTCTCTCAGACACTTTGCTCGCTCAACATACCCATAACATTACGTTTGCAAATGCCCCATTTTCAAATGAATAAGAAAATATTAAAAATTCTCTGACCAGATCATTCTATGAACACTGACTCCTTCATATGACAAGATCAACTAGTATCAGCAATCAATAGCACACAGCAAGCAAACCTTTAACCCTAACCCTTACAATATCTACACAAACTATCAATGAGTACAAAACTTTATTAGGAAGCTACATAAAAATGAAACAATACAAAAATCTGAACAACCAAGGACCTGAAACTGAGCAGACTTATTGGTTACCTCAGCAACAATCCATCTGTCATGTACTTGATCCTTGTTGAGCTGGAAGTGTTATCATCGAATCTAATGGAATATCCAACCTTTTGACCCAACTCAACACCACATTCCTCTGCAACTCTCTTAGCAACCGTGACAGCCGCCACACGCCTAGGTTGCGTTATCCCAATAACTTTTCCATCGGGACAGAACCCAGCATTATATAGAAACTGAGGCAACTCTACAAATAAAAAATATATAAATTCAATTGATAAGAGATTTAGACCCACATCAACAAATAATAGCACTGCAAAATCAAAGAACTTACGAGTTGTTTTTCCGCTTCCAGTTTCACCAACGATGATCAAAATATCATGGTTTTTAACCTCCTGTACAAGTCGTTCCTTAACTGGAGACGTGGAATTGTTTTTCAGGAAAGGAAAAAAAATTGTCAGAGAAAAGCATCGATGTGTTCTATCTAACCTGAAATATTTCTATGAAAGAAAAGATAAGGGAATTAAAAAAGCACCTGAAGCAATCGGAAGAGACTCTCTCTGTCTCTTAATTATCTCCCTCCTGCATTGCAATACACAAATCACTTCGGTTTCAGCCAAAATTTCAGAAAGAAGAAGAAGAATTGGAGATAATAACTTCGATTAGCTCCAATAAATTTAAATTCATTGAAGATATTTTGATATCGGAAATCAAATTGAATCCTCTTTTTTTCTCTAGTTTGCTAAATCGAAAACAAATTCATAGGGAAAAAAAAAGCTTTGAGAGAGGACCTGGCAATAACATCGGCGGCGCTGCGAGGTTGATTGGAAAACTTGAGGACCGGTTTTTTTTTTCGACTTTGTGCTGTGTTTCTGGAACCATTCTGCACCATTGAAGGCATCTTCTCTACCTAGCATCACTGGGAGAAAGAGACGAGGGAGAGCTCTTAAACCCTTCGTTGCTCAAATACTCCAATAAAACGCACCGTTGTTTTCTTTTGTTTTTGCTTTTTACTAGCCGTCTCTTGTATAAAAATGCACTTGTAGTGGATTTTTATTAAAAATAATAAAGAAATAAAATAGTAGTCCGTACGAGACAATCTAGGGCAAGTTCAATGATAGCAATGTATTTTCCTTTTTAATTCTCAGTTCACTGACAACAAGATTATAACTATTTTTCACAAAAAAAAAATCATAACTTAAAATAATTATCTTAATATTTTATATATGTGATAGTCCAACTATAAAATATTTTATTTTATTCTCTTCAAATTAAAAGTTATCACGAAAAGATATATTAAATTTATAATAAAAATTAAATTGTTGACACTAACTAGATATAAGAAAATAAAAAATGATTTTATTTTTTGACATTGTCAATTAAATACTTGAGCAAAGAATAAAAAAATTATATTACATTTTTATTTGAAAAACTATGAAGAGTTTAGAAAATAAAATGTGTTTTTAAAAACCCGATACGAATTTAGCAAAAGAGAATTGTATGGCTACAAAGTGCTAATTTTTTTTTTCCGTGATGGAAAAATATTGCATTTAAATAGGAAGTCTGAATTTATTTATTTTTCAATTCTAGAATTTTAGATATTCAAAACATTTTTTTTAACAGCATCTAATATGTTAGAGAATAATATAAATTATATTATGGAACCTCACTTACTAATTTAAATTTTTAAGTGAGTTGGTTCCTTAATATGATATTAGAACCTTGTTGACCCAGTGGTTACGAATTCGAATTTTACCATTTATATTTTATTTGATAAAAATCAAACATAAAATAATGGGTCTGTGCAAGTTTTAAGCTCAAAGAGCTTTCATTTAAAAAAAAAATCTTAAAAAATAATATAAATCATATTATAAAACCTTATTTATAAATTTAAATTTTTAGATAAGTTTGTTCCTTATAGAAAAATTCAATCCCAATAGAGATATCATATATCGTCTGAGGCATTCACTGGCATCTGGGGAGTAGAAGAAATACCGGCGAAGAAACAACTCTTTATATTCAGTACAGCATAGCAGGATGCACCTCCTGCAGTTAATTCATACCATTGATTTTTGTAATAAATTAATCTGTTTTTTTTTTTTTTTGCAATACGATTTATTTATTTTTAATTTAAAAAATCAACTGTTGGAAAATCTAATCCACGTTCTATGGGAACTAAGCATATTACACGGGAATGAAAGGAATAGAATCTCTTTCCATTCTCTCTCGGCCACCCTGCAAGACCTGCATGGCAACAACTCCTGTTCAAATTTGTTTTGCTGTACTACAATCTATACAAACAGCTGGGTAGCAACGATGCCCGTAACCATTTTATATAACCTTTTCTTATTCCGAGACAATGCGGACCTCGAACAAGTGGCACAAAAATTGTTTATATCAAGATAAGAAGGGTTTTCCGTCACAGCTTCTCGGCCAATTTTCCTGGAATTACTTGCCACGATCACAATGTCAGGATCAAGGATGTCATTACTGACCAATTGAAAACAAACGATAACAGAAAATCGATTACGTTAGCTAGTTCTTGGATCAGGAACAGCGGGTGTTCATGAAACTCTGATGGCACTGGACTATGACACAGGAACAGCGGATGCTCCTGCAGATGCTTGGTTTGCTGCGCGATCACTTCCTAGAAAAATTTCGAATTGATTCCCTATTCCCTTGCAAGCAGTCACAAAACATTGTATTGGATTAATAATCAAACCGCATGAATAGAAGTAGAGCTTCACAGGAACAATAACACAACACCAGCTGTGAGTTACGTTGAGGAAGTTAAGACGGTCCAGAGTCTCTTAATCATCTTACCCATGAATCAGGCATGTAAAGCAGATTTTAAATGGAAGTAACTCAAGGTAATACAAACCTGGATTGCTCTATCAGGGAGAATAGCTGCCTCGTGTAAACCAAGCATTTGTGCCACCTTCAATACACTTGATGAACAATAAGCATCTCGTCAGCCTGCGCGTAAAATAACAATTTGAAGGACCATGCTTGCACTAACGATTCCAGAAAGCTAATAAATACTGTATAATAAATCCTGTGAGTTTCCGATACAGTATTTATATTATTTGAGGTGTGAATATTCGTCTACTCTAATCACAGCCTAGAAAGAGTCATGAAACTTGAGCTTCGCAGTTGTTCCCAAGACAGAAATGAATCGTCTGAAAAATTTCTAACTGATATTGCTGCTCTTTCATTTTCTGCCCTTTCTTTTCAGAGAAATGTCTAGCCAGCAAGATTTATTCCGCTGTTAGAAGATAATATCTGGCCAACAAGATTATTCGTCTGTTAGAAGATAATAAGAGCCATCTGTCCCCTTCCCTTTAACCAAGATCCAACATCCCACCCAGGGTAAAGGGAAAATGGTCAACGCTGTTGATGGGCTCAGGCTAGGTAGCTTAATTCTGCTATATACATCCTAGTTCTGATTTGCAAGTGCATGAATCTATGTGCAGTGATGCAAAATGTTTATTCTTCCCAGAGAGTTGCTATTGCATCCATCTTTTACAATATATAATCATATTTGATTGGCAAAATCAAAGGAAATTGCAACTTCAGAGCAACACAGCACACTTCAATGGGGACATGTAATTGCAGCATACTAATTCCTCCAAGTATTTCACCTTCAAGATTACAACACTAAATTAGAATCAAAATTAAAACAAATAGGCAGCAAAACGTAAATACATAACAGAAATGATGGGGGGAAATAAAACACAAGTCAAAATTTCACCGTTATAAATTAGCGCGTTCCCGGAGGAATCAGTCACTAGCAGAATTATAGGATCCAGTCCCCTCACCTGCAATACGGTACCACTAAATTGCATTCCGCCAGCAGAATTCCCTAAATGAGTATAATTACCAGTTTTGTCATTGAAACAACTCTGCAAAAGACGACTGGTCGTTTTCTATTTCACCACAGAGTATAGACACCTATTCTCGGTCCTCGCCAGAACTCGAATTTTTATTATGATGATGAAGTATATAACCTTCTTGTTGCCTCAGCTTTTGGGTCCTCGCGTCTGAACTCTGAAGAGCTGATTTTAAGATCATCCACAGAAAGCGAAACTAATTGGTGCACAAAAAATCAAAACACGGGTAGCGCGTTCTTTGCTTGGCATGGGTTTTGGAGAGGTTTAGGAGATTTTCCTTTTAAATGTTTTGTCACTGTTGAATTTAGAAATTCATCTCCCGATCTCCAAAGGCTTAGCATCGTGGTAGTGCGTTCGCTCCGTAAGCAAGAGGTCGCGAGTTCGATCCTCGCTGAGAGCTGTAACATGAGGTTGATGTGGACAACAATGGGATATTGATACAAATAATGGTTATTTCTAACCCGATCGAGTAAAAGAAAATGAGCTTGAAAACAAGCAGAAGTATTGTTGGTAATATCGTTCCGGTTACTGTTTTGGTTTTTTTATTAAAACAAAATATTTTAGTTTTGAAGCATTCTGGTGTGCCGTTTCGGGGTTGTACTGTTGATATATAATTAATTAATTAATTATATATATGTGTGTGTGAGAGAGAAAGAGAAAAAAATTAAAAAACAAAAAAAACAAAATATAATTTTTATTTTTTATAAAATCAAAGTTGACGTAATAATTTTTTTTTATTATATATATTTTTTATTTTATATATATATATATATATATATATATATATATATATATATATATATATATATCTTACAACTTGTAACTTGTAACACTAACAAACTTGATTTGTCCAGCGGACAAATCGCTGGATTGATAATTGATTTGTCCAGCTGGATAAATCAATTCTATCTCAGTATCCCGCATCATCAGATTAGACAATAGCTTTAGAACCCGTGGCTTTAAATTTTCAATTCTATCCCATATCGGCTAAGTAGGATTCCAAGTAAAGGGTTTTCTCTATAAATATAAATCAGGAAGTCAATATTAAACATGCTCACCGGGTCTATTCCTTGGCTCAGTGAATTTTATGTATAAATAAAAAAATTAGAATAATAATTTAATAAATGTAATTAATATTCTTGAATTTTGTCGGCCGAAACGGAACGCTCAGAATGATTCCGAGTTGTTCCGGCCGGAATTCGACTAAAAATGATAGTAATCTTTATTTCTAACAGTTTCCAGCTAACTAACACTTCACCTACAAATCTTCCCGTCAAACAAGTGCATGTCTAGCCAAACCTGTCAATGAATTGCCCTCCGAGGCGCTGTGATGTGATCAGTAAAATCAGGGTATAGAGAGGTGTCAAAATCTTCAAAGCTGTTAGGTGAGCTTCATGATTTTTAAAATGAACATTTTGAATGGGAGATAGAAAACGAAACTGATGTTCCTCCCGGGAGACCCCGTCGCGCACCGCAAGACTCTTAGCTGGATCTGGACCCGTCAAAAATATTCAAGAAAGAAAGTTCAGGCCGGCCTAACCTGCGGAGTCAAAACATGTCGAGCGCAACCTGGGCAGTGTTTGAAAAAAACATAATTCATTAATGAGCCGAAAAACTGAGTCAATGAAGCAACGCAACTGAACTAACAAATAATATCTGAAGGGTGGTTGTTGAAAACAGAGCCCCTGCCGATGAGAGCTTTTCAACGATGAGAGAAAACCTGGAGAAAGAGGTTGGATGTGGATAGATTAAAATAAAAATAAAAATAAAAATGAGAGTTTTTCTTGTAGTCCGAGGATGCACTCGCCCCTTTTTAAAAATGTATAATCTTTGGAAATAAATATTATTTTTATTTAAATTCAGGTTTCTTTGAAGTCATTTACTTTATTTTTTTATAAATTATTAATTTTATCATTAAACAGTCTCTAAGTTATTTTTACTAATATTTATATATCCCTGGAACATCATTAAATAGAGCAATAATTTTAATTTATATATATACAAGGGTGATGGATCAAGTGTCTGGATAAAAATGATATTCGAATTATTAATTCAAATTGAATTGTAAAATCAATATTAAATTAAGCTGAATTAAATATATAGATATACAATTCTTTATAAATTCAACTCAAAACCATGAATAAAAATTCAATTTTCAATTTTTCTTTGCTGCCCTCGTCTTCATATCTTTCTCTCCGTGCTTGAAGAATCAGCAAGCCAAGGACAATCACCAAGAACAATGCTAGAGTAGGCGATACATGCCCACGTATCGTGTGATAATTCAAGGAAATAATGCTAAAGTCGCATTGATAAAGCTATGATAGCATAAAAAATGTTACGACAATTGAGATCCATTGATTTTTTATCCCATGGTAATTGAAATTAATTTTAAACTTTTTAACAGATGAATTCTATATATATACTAGACATGCCCCCGCGCTTCGCCGCGGGCGGCACAATTTTTTTTTCAATGTAAAAAATATTAATTATATAATAAATATGTACAGAATTCATGTCAAGTGCAAGTTTTCTATAAAATATATGAATTTAAAATCGATATAAATTTATCTGTTTAGTAGTTTTAAATGAAATAACCAGCATGAATTTATCATCATAATAAAAAAAAGCAAGAAAACTCGGATATCTGAATTATTCAGTTCACTGTGTTAAGATTAGTTCAATTTATAATTCAATTTAAATAAAACAAAAATCAAATATCAATTGTGAAAATACCTACAATAATAAAATTTACAAAAATAAATTGTTAATTTTCTATCAGTAGAAAGACGAAAGAATAAATTGAAAATTCATCATGACATTATTGTCATTATCATTGCTATAAAAGCTAAAATTGTTACTAACATTACCGACAAAACAATCAAAATAATCAAATTGCTTTGAAAAATAAAATAAAAAAAAAAGCAAAAGATTTTTATAAAAAAAAACAATAAAAAAAAATAACTAAAATTATCATCATCACTGCATACATAATAAAATCATAACAATCATTTAATCTAAAGAACAACTGAAGAAAGAGAAAAAAAAAGAATAAAGGGAAAAATAGAGTAATATTGCTTCTAAAATGATAACCGATATAAATTTAAATTTAAGTAAAATTTAAAAAAATAAAAAGATTTAATCATATTTTTAAAATAGTAAAATTATAAAAATCATCTAATCTAAAGAACAAATAAAAATAAAAGAAAACATCCAGCCATGGCACCCGCACCTTGTAACGGGCGAAATCATATTTTTTTTAATGTAAAAAAATATTTATTATGTATGATTTTTTTTATCATAGCATAAATTTAGAAAAAATAATAAATCTGTATATAATTTTTATGAAGAGCAAGTTTTGTATAAAAGATATAAATTTTAAATGAATATAAATTTATTTATTTAGTAGGTTTCAATGAAATAACCAGTATAAAATGAGTTGTAATTTTCTATCACATAAAGATGAATACATAGATTGAAAATTTGTCCCTATGTGATTGTTATTATCATTACTATAACAGTTAAAATTATTATCAACTTTACTGTCAAAACAACCTCAATAATAAAACGATCTGGAAAAACCATTAAAAAAATAACAATTGAAATTATCATGATCATTGCATAAATAGTCACATCATAAAAATCACCCAATTCGAAGAAAAAAAAAAAGAAGCAAAAAACAAAAGAAATGAACAAAGAGAAAAAATGAGCAATATTAATAAAAAAACAATTCAAATAATTAAATTGCCATTAAAAATTATTACAAAAAAGAAAAATATTTGTATAAAAAACAATAAAAAAATCAATCAATAAAAAAAAGGGGAAAAATGAATTAATATAAAATAAAAAATTAAAAGAATAGGGGCCTAAATGAAAAATAACATATATTAAATTAATTCCAATTAAAGGATAAAATTCAATAAAATAAAAATTGGAGGACCAAAAATAAATAATGCAAACTGCTGCCATTTTATAAAAAATCAGAAGAAGAGGGACTGAAATCAAACTTTGTATATATAACCAATTTCAATTGGAGGACCAAATCAAAGAAATCAAAACTTCCGTACCGGAATAATTGAAGGAATAAAAAATAAAAACAAAATCAAAAGTATAAGGACTGAAATAAAACTTTCTTATATAATCAGTTTTAATTGAAGGGCACAATTGAAAACAATAAAACTTTAATTTGAATAAATTAGTAATAAAAACGGAATCAAAACCTCAGGGACCGATTGGAACTTCACACAAACATCAGGGCCTGATCTGAATTTGGGGGCGGCAGGAGAGAGAAAAGGGACGTCATGCACCGAGACAAATTGCGAGTCCACAGTGCACCTGAGTCACGGGCTACAGTAAAAAAAGCCACAGTAAATGTGGCACGCCGTTTATATATATAGGTAATATATATGAACTTTTGATTATTCCTGATTAATTTTCTAGTTAGTTACGAAAGTAGCTAGTTTGAAACGAACAAAAATATTCCCACAACTTTACTGGTTGAAAACAAAATCCTCGCAATATAAATTATTTCATTATTCATTCACTTTCCCAAAAAAGAACAAAGAAAAAACGACACCACGCAGACCGCACGTCTAAACCAAACTCCTTCACTTCCACGCAATATCTCTCTCGTTTGCCTCTAATGCTGATTCCACACCTCGTACCTATCCCCCCTGCAATACAACTCGTCGTCCAAAATCACCACCGTCAAATCATGCAATCCTCCTCAATCACAGCCATCCTACTCGCAGGACCCCACAATATATCCTCGCGTGACCCTCTATCCAATGTACGTGTTTTAAAGTATTTTTTTAAAAAAATCAATTTTATTTTATTTTAAATTAATTTTTTTAATATAATAATATAAAAAAAATTAAAACATTTATAAATAAAAAATATTTTCAAAAATAAAACTTGAAAAATAAATGGAGGACTGCAGTCAACAGTACAACGTATTGCGAAATTTCTCAACTCAACTTCGCTCGCATGACAAAAGGTAAAAAAAAAAAGGGAGAAGGAGAGAGTTGGGCTTCTTCCTCATACGTTGAAGTCGGTCGAGCGACAACCCTAATTAAGTGCTCATTTTTTTACCCATGGTAGTATAAATTTCGTCGGCGTTTGTACCTTTTTCGCCAGCAACCGCATCGTCTCTCTCCCCCTCTTCCTCTCTATTGAGATAGTAATAACAACCTCGCGCCTCAAGGCACTGTCAGTGTAGTAGATTTATTCATAATCTCTCTCGGCGACGAGCGAGAGAGATAGTTCACTGCTGTTTTTAAAAAAGTTAGACATCACTCAATCCTGCTTTTGTTTGATTGATTGTGATGTTTTTGGATAAACTGCTGTTTCATTGATTGGTTGAATCACAAGGATCGTTAAATTAGGGGATTGCATTGCTGTATTTGTTTAGATCCGGCCTTTTTTTTCAATTCAGATCTGGGTTTTGCATAGTATATGGGTGGTTGACTTGATCGAATGTTTTGGTTCTAGCTAATGTCCGTCCATGTTCTTTTTATTTCTTTTCTTTTTTGTTTAAACCATTCGATTTGCTGGTTTTAGCTGTAAAGTCTTTTTTTTTTTTTGCTCAACACAAGTAGGCAAAAATCTTAGCTCTGGTCGCGAAGAAAAGAGCTTTGGGTATTTTTATTGGAAGATGCAGAAGCATTATCTTTCTCTTAAATTGATTAGTATTGCGGCCTAGGCTGCTGTAGGTGTTATCGTGTTTCTCATTTCTTGATCAAGACCCAATTTTTGAATAAATTAGACTGTTCAAATGCTAATGCTAATCGGGCTTTCTACTTTCTAGCCTTATGTTCAATTGTTTCGTTTTTTAAGAAAACCATTGTTTGTTACTTGCAAGATTTTTGTGTCATTCATGTCGTGGACTAGGATTGCCTAACATTTGTTGTGAATACAGAATTTATTTTTTTATTATAGTTTGCGGTTATATTTTTGCAATTTCACTTTCTGTCTAATTTCAAGTATCATGTTTAATATTCTTTGATCTCGAGTTTCTTATTTTTATTTGCTTTACTCACTACTCCATGTATTTATATTTTCATGTAAATTTAGCCTGCCTTTGATTTAAGACCTTTGTCTGTGAGTAATGTGTTTATTTCCGCAGAGATGGCAACACAGGTGGATGACTCTACCATCAAACCTGACCCAATAGTGGTGGGGAATGCCTTTGCAGAGCAGTACTACAACACCTTGTCCATGTCTCCAGAGCTGCTTCATAACTTCTACAATGATTCGAGCCTTATTGGCAGGCCAGGCTTGGATGGTTCAGTGTCTTCCACTTCAACTTTAGAAGTAAGTCGTATCACAAAAATTTTATAGTTTACCGAGTGGCTTGTTTGTTGCCTTTGATAACTCCTCGGCATGCGATAACAGCACTATTTGTATAAACCTAGTCACACTGAAGCTATTCTTTTCGCTTTGTCTGTTTACCATTAATCCGTCAGTACTCATTTTCTTCTCTGAGAATTGAGAGCGGTGTGTGAATATGACTCATATTCCTAATCAGGTTGTTTGGAACCAATTCTCTACTCTAACTGAATTCAACTATAGTGTTTGATTTGAATTCAATTGATAAATAAGTTGAATTCACATGTTCGGATGAGATAAATTCAATTCATTTTGTTTTCTATATTACCCTCATCTTATTTCTTCAAAGATTTCTAAAAAGTGATGGGTAATTATGGAAAGTTACTTTTAACATTAAATCTGTGCACTTTGGAATGGTAAATCAGAGGGGTTGACCTCTGATTTATTTTTGTTGTATTGTTTAGAGATTGAATGAATTCCATTTGGAATTCAATTCTGAACACCTAAAAGGTTTCAAGCATGATATTTCATTAAAATCTCTGAAATGAATTCAATTCTCATGGTTCCAAACATGCTGAATAAGATTCTCGTTTTAATCTTGTCCATAGCTTTAAACTCAATTGTTGTAGGGGCTTTGACACCATCAATAATTTGAAAATTTATTCTACTCAGGGACCAGTACTCTCATTTCTTTTGTGAAACAAATGGCATGATACAATGAAAGGAATTGAAATCCATTTCCATTTACAATCATATGCAAACCAAATATGGCATAAAAACTTATTTATGTTCTGCTAGTGCTATGAGTAAATGTTGGTTCTACCACTGTCTGCCATTCTATTTTCCACCAAAACACAATTTAGGACTAGAATTTTTATGCAGTCACACAAATAATGATTTATTTGTAAAAGCTTACACAGCTCTTCTTTACGAACAGTTCTCATGCGCAAGCATTTATTTTATTTGGGGCTATGGTATTGAATTGTTGATGCTAAATTTTTCCTGCTTGTACCATTGTTTTAACCTTTTTTATTTGTAACTTTGGTTTATGCTGTGACCTTCCTTGATAAAGAAATTGGAACCTTTTTTGGGTGCAGGAAATTAAAAAAACTATACTTTCTCTTGACTATAAGAATTGTGTAGTTGAGATACAGACTGTTGATTCTCAGGAATCTTATGAGAATGCGGTGATGGTGTTGGTTACTGGTTTCTTTGCTGTAAAGGACTTTGATAGAAAAAAATTTACACAGGCATTCTTCTTGGTCCCACAAGATAATGGGAGGAGATACTATGTTTTGAATGATGTTTTTAGATATGTGGAAGAATCAGAGAATAAGAAAATCAGTGATGCAGACAATATTGCTTCACCTGCACCTGTTACCCCACCCCCTGGTAGGTTTATGTATGGTTTTCATTGTTTCTTTTTGTTACTTCAATGCCCAAATATTTACTATTAGCTTTGTAATAACAGAGCCAGCCTCCGTTCCTAATCACACTGTTGCTGTCAATGTATCAACCAATTTGGAGGAGGGTGGGGTTCAAGCTAATGAATCTGGTCATCCCGTGGACAGTGGGGAGATTCCCACTTCCGAGGAAGATATTGCTGTTGAGAAAGAGGTTGTTTCCACTCAGAATGATGCTCATCCAGTTTCTGGGGAGATTCCCACTTCCGAGGCAGTTGCTTCCAGTGTCCAGGAGGATGCTCCCAAGAAGTCTTATGCATCAGTTGTGAGTACTTCGATGTATGTTATACGTTAATTGGTATGGAATATGATTGATTCTTTTGTTCATGTTTGCTCAGGTACATGCATTGAATCTCAAAACACAACCATTTCAGAGGGTTTCAGGTGTGAAACCTGTGAAACAGTCACGGACAGCTGTACAGCCTGTGGCTTCTCATCAGACAGGTTCTCCTCACCCACCTGGCAACAATACTGTGGAAATCAACAACAAAAGTGCTGCAGGTTTTTGTTTTTATATTTTTAGTTTATGTATGGGTCGACCTGGAGTGGGCTTTGCAGCTTTTCTTGCATCTTTAAACCTCATTTTATCAAATTTCTTGTTTTAGTTGAGGGTTACTCCATCTTTGTTGCAAATTTGCCTATGGATGCCACTGTTGACGAGCTTGTGCAGACTTTCTCAAAATTTGGGGCTATAAAACCCAATGGTGTGCAAGTCAGAAGTTATAAGGTTGACCTCATTTATCCTTGTAAATTTGTGTTGAAAATTGGTCTTCTGAAACAATATTTATGTTTTCATGATGCCCTTGTCTCTACAGCAAGATAAGAACTGTTTTGGCTTTGTGGAATTTGAATCAGCTGATTCGGTGGAGAAGGCCCTGGAGGTATTATTGTTTTTAACTTTTCTGGAATGTCTTTTTTCTCTCTCTCAAAATTGTTTGCGAAGTGTTGGATCTTATATTATGGCAGGAAAAATAAAATTTAAGTTTAGAATTTCTGTAATTTTATCGTTTTTAGGGTCTGTTGCTAACATGTTTTAAACATTTGAAATTTATCAATTTGGAATTTCTATGTTAGTAGCATTTATTTCCAATTTTTACCAGAACTCTTTTAGGGCTTTTTTCTCTCTAAACAAACACTCTTGATTAATCTACTGAGGCCTTTTTATAGTGACTGGAAGTTGAGAATCTGTCTCACATTTAGAGGTTTCAAGAAACACTCCTTATGGATTCATGGGTTGCCGAGTGGATTCTAGGTGTTTTTTTGTCTGATATCTACCTTTCGCTGTAAATTTCTACCAGTGTCCTGCATGTCTTTATCTTTGTTTTTTTTGGAAAGGGTACAGATGATTGTTCATTTGATAACCTTTTGCTGCCACGCAGACAGTTTACATTGCTTTGTTAATATCCCAAAGTCTGATCTCAGTTTCATTTGTTCATTTCAAATGCAATTACTTTGCTGTTCCTCAGTTGATGGAAGCTTTTGTGGACACGATCAGATAATGTCATTAAACCATGTTGTTCAAATGATGTTTGTCTGCCAACACTTGTTTATGGACTACTTGATAGAAGTACAATTCAATTACTATTGTGCAAAACTCTCGCTCACCCTTGCCATTGATTGCAGTGCTCCCCTGAGTGGTGGTTTGAATCTGAAACCCTCCTTGGGGGGGTAGTGTTCATTAACCTCTTCTATGATCTTTCTTGTTGGCACCTCATCATTATTAATCCTTGTCTGATTGTATGTTTAAGGCATGCACTTTCCACAAGTTGCAAGTTTTTCTGCTTGCGTCTGAGATTGTGTGCTATTTCAGGTCCCTACTGTGTTGATCGGCACTCGTACAGCACATATTGAGAAAAAGAATGGTAAGATGAATTGTTGATCCGTATAATTTAGCTGTTTGTTCTTTGTCCCAACAATTGGAGGCCACATAACAACTGACGATGGTGTTTTTGCAGCCAAAACTGACGGTGAAAAGTACCCTGTGAGAAAGGGTGGTTTTAGGAATGACAATTTTAGGAACCGCGGAAACTTTGGTGGAGGACGTGGCCATGGCAGAAATGACTTTGAGAATCAGGGTGGAATCTCTGGTCAAGCTCGGGGCACCACTGGACGCAATGGAGAAGCTAACAAGAAAGTTTATCAGAATGGGGGGGCTAGAGGTCCCCGTCAAGCTCAAGCTGGGAGGAACTAGGCCATGTTTTATCTAGAATTATTTAAATTTTCCCCAGTTCACAGTTAGATAGAAAGATTTAGGCATGTGAGGCATTTTTAGTTTTTCGATCAAATTTTGATATTATTAGTTGAGCTGTTCTTAGGTATCAGAAAAACGGAATATGCAGGGTCTAATGTTTTGGATTTTATTTAAAGAGATTTTATGGTGTTGATGTGGTTTCACAACATGCATAAGCTGCCATGCCTCATATGTTATTTGAGTGGAAGGATAAGAATTTCGTGCTGATTAAAGTAGTCCTGTGGAAGATCATGCCAATACTGTCAATGCCTCTGCATCTCTTGTTTGATCTACTTTCAGGCAGACTCGATGAAACTGCTGCAGGTTTCCTTTGTTTGGGCATGCATCATAGTTTAGCCGGAGGTTTTGAATCCACTATAGCGGGAGCTTGAGAGGCTGCTGTGTTCCACTACTTGTCGAGCTCCATCTCCCTGCGTATCTTCTTATTCTTTGGATATCATTACAATTCGTTTCTGCCGAGAGAACTTTTGCATCACTGTTGCTGCGTGAGGTAGGTATCGCTTCTACCACTGCGAATCCCATGGTAACTGTAAGTGCAGTATAACTACCTGCGACTTTTTGTCACCGTCCACTTCGATAGCATTTGTGGGAATTGGTCAGATGATCTCTGATGTGCTCTTCTAATTTAGTATTCTTTTTATAAAACTACTTTATGGTTTTATTTTTCAAAGACTATCCTGCACAATCACTACCCAAAGTCTTGACAACATGTTTTATTTTTAAACTAACATGGTTTCAGAAAAGAAAAATAAGAAATATACGATTCTATAAAGTCAGTGGATCAGAGTAAAGTCAATGGTAAAGGGATTCCTGAAAATATAATACTAATGCACTACTTGAATGGTTTAGTCAAAAAGATTCCATCGCTATATCATTGAGCATGTAATTTAGCTCTTTGAAAAGCGAATTATGTGGTTGAATGGAACGAAAGTTGGTTGCAGGAATATGCCATTAGAAGATTACTTTTCATGAATGGATGACTCCACTGTCATATGCAGAAGCGATAGATATATTACTCGGCTCGCATAAGCGCACGCAAGAACCAGCATCTCCTCGCCAAAATGCACTGCCTTGCAAATCATTTTCTGCTGTTGAAGGCAAGTTCACTCGACTCCTCGAAGGGAAATTGCTTCCTTAAAACTAGCGTTATTTAAAAATATTTTTATCAGTTTATTTTTAAATATTTGTTTTATATTAAAAAAAATAGCTGAAAAATGTTTTCCTTCTTGCAATAAAGACGGAATCTTAATAACATTCAAGTCTTCTAGTTACTGGGTAAAACCGAGTTCTGTCAGAAGGCGAAACAGCACGAGACACTAACCTTTTGCTGTCCTTGTCACCCTGACCATGATCAACACGTGGCGTGCAGAAATGTCGGAGAATCTTAAAAACAAATCGTCAACGTCAATGACGTGTCCTGGCAAATCACCCTTCGGAGATCTCCTGCCCTACTCTGCTCTTCTTTTTCTGGCCCGTCCTTTTCTCGTCGTCTTACTCTTATCATTAAAAATCCCCACGACCTAATAATATCGTGATAATATTTCTTGCCTGGAGAAAAAAATTAAATAGAAATAAGATCACCGCGGACTACGTCACCGTAACTGTAACCGTCCTAGCTTTGTTTAATTTTATTTAGATTTAAGGTTATCGAAATTAAGCTATTTAAATTTGTTTTCTCTCTCTTTTGTTTAAGTATAATTTTCTACTAGTAAGACAAAAACCACTCATTGTTCATCTAGCGAGCTCACAGTAAGGCACGTGTGAATCCCATGCATGGATAAAATGTTTCCATCGAATTAATCAATCCAGATAGGAGAAAAATCAATGATTTCATCAAAATAAGATGTTTACACTTTTAATCTGGTTCAATAAAATAAGTGACATGTAATCTCGAACACATACGCGACACCAAGTCGCAATTAGCATATGTAACTTGCATTAAGTCACAAATAATACTTGCAACCTATGTGGGTCACAATTAGTACCCGTGACTCACTAGTCATAGATAATATCTGCAATAATAAAATTGTCAATAACATATGTGACCCCCTTCTCCTGTACATCAGTTCCATTTAGTAGCTGTTTGTTTTTATGGTTGTAGTGTTGTTTGTTTAAATTTTGATTTTTTTTATTTAAAATAATTTTTTTAGTGTTTTTAAATTATTTTGATGTGCTGATGTAAAAAATAATTTTTAAAAAATAAAAAAAATATTATTTTAAAATATTTTTAAATAAAAAATACTTTTAAAAATAACCGCAATCACATTATCAAACACCTAATTAATTAACATATGAATTTTTTCGCGGAACTTTAAGATAAATTCTAAACTTTTAAAAGGGCGACTGAGAATCCAGAGATAGGTGATGTTTGTAAAAAAATATTTAGAAATGCAATAACAGTGGAGGGTGATCATTTAGTTTGAGAAATTCAAATTAATTTTCACAGAAAGAAATATACGAGAATTTCGATGCAATTTCTAGTTTTTGTTTCAGGGTCTTTATGGCACGTTTGGCATGGTTATGTTATTATTCGGGAATATGATTAATATTGTTTTTAAAAATATTTTTTATTTATATATATATATGTATATGTAATTTTTTTAAAATAAATATTATTAAAACAAAATACAAAACAATACCTATTAATGTTTTAAAATAAAATTTGAAAAAAATATCATAAGAAAACATTTTAAAATTAATTTAAGGTTTCCAAAAAACTACATCAGCGAAACTGACCAAAACAGACCTCGAATGGTCGCTCTCTGCTGACGACCATCAATAATCCACTACCCTAGCCACCTGGGACACGTGGCATACACATGATCACCAACCCCCGGGTTCTCCCTCTACTCAATCCTCGCGTTTACACATAAAACATTAAATTGACCAGGAAAAAAAAGACAACTTGCAACTTGTTCTGGGGACCCCACACATAGGCCCCACCTCGCGGGTCTTGTCTTGGAACACGTCTCCCATGCTCTTTCCTCGCCGATTTCTGTGACTGGGTTCATCGTTCACTGGATGATGTTTGCACTCTGCACTGACCATAGTTAAAGTTAAACCACCATTTCATGTCAGGATCATAGTTATACTCGAGTCAACTTGAAAATTACGGGAAAAACTATGTTTGATATTTTAAATTTTCATATTGAAAAGTTTTGAAATAATACATGTGAATATAGATTATAAAATTCACGAACTGTAATATATAATAGTTATTTTTATATTAAAAAGTTGAAAGTAATCTATATGATTGTATTTTAAAAAAAATAAATGTGAAATGCAATGTATTTATTCCACATCTCATATATATGAGTCAAAAAATATATAAATTGTAGCTTAATTATTCAACATAAACAAACTAAAAAACAATATATATAAATATATTCTATAAAAAATTATGAAGAATAATACAACTATTTCATATTAGAAAGTTAATAAATGATTTATGTAAATACTGGCTCCCTTATTTATCTTATTTACAAAAATTAAGAAATAATTTCTGGTAAAAAAACAAAATAAGTGCTAGTGTAGTCTCAAAGAAACGGGACGTGACAATAAAGAGTTTGAAAATTACATGACAGATTCCGGATTAAAGTTAAAATATATTTTTTTATAAGAACATGAAATAATTAAAATTTTATTTATTTATTTAAATAAATAAAATATATTTTTCAGATAACAACGTGATTACTTTCTATAAAATAATGTAAGACAAAATATCTATAAATTAGTTATATATCATTTGAATTGATTTTAAAAAATAGAGTCTCATCCATGTGGATCTGTCCGAAGTGAAGCGCAAATCCAAATTTTTATAATTGAAAACCCAGCGAGAGCTGTGTTGTCAAGATCTGGATCGACCGTACAGACCCTAAATCTTCGCATGTGATATATCCTGATAAAGAATACGTGGTGGGTCCAGGTACAAATGATATTCCGAACGACATGTCTTAATTCAATGCTTCATGACCTGACAATATTATCTCGTAAATTAAATCGTACGTCTAATCGTATTTCTTACATTAATTGTATTACTAAACAAACATTATCAGAAAATACCGAAGATACCTATACAATAACCAAACGAACTCAGAGATTCTGCTTTTTTTATTTTATTTTTTTCAAATAAGAAGAATTGTTAGGCCAAATCCAGCTGTCGGTCGTTAGTTCATGGAGGCGGGCAGCTGCCACTGCTTGATTTGATCAACTCACCATTTCCTCGACCAGCGGCTGTTGATTATGAGCTGGAAGTTGTTTTTAAAAATATTATAAATAATAATTATTAATCTTTTAAATTGACATTAATATCTTTTTTATTTTTATAGCCAAAACTCAACAACCTATTTCTCTCATCTATGGACAATTAAATATTTTTTATTTTTAATCTCGGCCCCTCTTATTCTAGCACCATCATTTACTCTTCGGTCATTATTAAAATGATGGAAACACTTTCAAAATGAAATAAATTGTTAAAAAAAAGCACAATGTCATTCACAATTATCCATGTTTGTGTAAATAATTTATTTATATCAAGGTGGTCATTCTTCGATCATAATATTAGTTATATTTTTTAATTTGTTGAATAAAATTAAAATTTTATTATAAATCTTATGATATATTTGAAGTTAAAATTATAGAGTAATTAAAGATTAAAAAATATCACGAAATTAATGATGATATTCTTCTAAATTTTAAATTCATAATTTTTTTTTTAAATAGAGCACGTACATAACGAATGTATATAGAAAATCCCGTACGGTTTAGTTTTTAATATAATTTAAAAATGACAAACTGACAGGCATGCGTAATTGGTCCCCTCCTCCACCCGAGAAAGTCCAGTTTTTTAATAACATGACCGTACTTTTTTTTTCTTTTTTCGAGAATCATTGTTTTTTCTTTTTTTAACATAAAGTTAGCGGACATCAAATTACTTGTTGTGACGGTGTTTGTTTAGAGTATTTATAAAATAAAATTCATTTTTTTTAAAATTTATTTTTTAATATTTTAAATTATTTTATGTATTAATATCAAAAATAATTTTTAAAAAATAAAAAAAATAATATTTTAATATGTTTATAAATAAAAAGCATTTTCAAAAACAATTGCAACCACACCTCCATATAATCAATAAATATAATGTTTTGAAGTGTGGTTAAGATTATTTTTAAAAATATTTTTTTATTTAAAAAATATTATTTTTAATATTATTACATGAAAATTATCTAAAAACATTTACCAAACACCCAAAATCACCCCTCTCGATCATAATCGTTATATGATATGATATTTGTAGCTGGCATTGGGTGCAGAGTTAATTTACAATATTTTTTTTTCCAAGAAAAACACAAACCCAAATTCGCAATGCATCTAGCCAGCGTCAAGCATGCAGTGCAGGTTTAGAAGCAGGGTTTATATTGTTTTTTTTATATATAAATTCACCATCATAATATTTTTTTTTAAATAATTTAAATTAATTTTTTCTTCTTCAAAAATACTTTTAAAACTAGACACTAAACATGTTAATAATAGCTTAGTTTTAAGACAGCTAGATCCGAAGCAATTAAACCTGAAAATGACTCGATCCAAACCTGTCCTGGCTTATATAACTGCCACGTCAACATTTGTCAAGAAACACTCTAGTTCTTCTCTACACTGCATAAAGGAGTGAATGAATTAATTGTGATAAATATCGGAACTAAACTGTTATTAACCTGACATTTGATTAATAGAATATTAATAACGATTCATTAATCAAGTTTCAATTATTTTTATATCTTATCCGTTATTTATCATACAAAGAAAATCATTTATTCAATTAAATGGATATTATTTATTAGTTAACATAAAATACGAGTGGAATATCAATATACAATACATATATTAAATATACAAATCATATGCATTATATTAATGCTACTTATATATTATGGACTCAAACAATATAAATACTCTATAGACACATATTTAACATTAACACTAATGAATATATTGTATTTATTATGGAGGGATTAAAGTAATTATCTTTAAAAAATGAGTTATTTAAATTGATTTGGATTAATATCCATCCAACTTAGGAATAAATGAACATCTCTGTTTAATTACTGTGCAGTGCGTCGTCTAAGAGATTTTATTCGGAAGACAGAAGGGCAGATCAAAAGATCCCTTATTATTTTTATTTAATGAACGACAAGTACCCCTCATATTCGCTGTGGAATTCAAGAAAAAAAAAATTAATATTAAAATATTTTTAAAAACGTACCCACACGCAACTAAATTGATAAGACCAGAACGCCGCATCTTTCACGAGTAATAAGTACTCCTCCTGCAACTTGCTTTGTATCCACTTGTCATAATCCCACACACATAAAATGACAAACACGTGGATGCCTTTTCTTGCCTCTGTTACATCTCGAAACGTGTCCTCTGCTCTAGAATTCGAAAGGCAATTTGTTTTTCAGGTTCACTCAACACGGACCTCAAGAAGACATAACCCATTAACTAAATAATTAGTAAAAAGGAAAAGATATGTGTCAATCACAACCACGTGTCACCCTGTCTCCTCTCGTGATCGCCACTTGGCTCTCTCCCAGTTACCTTCTTTTCCTTGTCCTGGGGTGCTTGCAAATGCTTTTGCTTTATAATTTTTTATTTTAAATTAATTTTTGTGTGCATATATTTTTATTTTCATGTATTACTATTAAAAATAATTTTAAAAAATAAAACAATTATTTTAATATATTACTAAACAAAAACAATTTTCAAAAATAATTTCATACCTGCAAACAGTGATTTAATGTGAGGGCACTTCCGTCTCTCTCCACGCTCTCCTGTTTGTACCAAAATTGTCAATACTATTTCACTCGCTGTTCTAGTTTTTCTATTGGTATGGAACGTTTCGGTTTCGGAGCATTTCGACATGCTGTTTCGGGATTGTATTGTTTATATATATATATATATATATATATAATTAAAATATTAATTTAACAAGTATAATTAAAATTCAAGATAAACTAACTTTAAATTATACAATACAAACACAAAATCAAACAAACTTAATCTCAAAATTAGAAACACAACAATAGGTTAATCAAAATAATTTTAATCATAATCTCAAAAAAAAAAATTGAGGCCGGAACGGTACCGAAACATTCCAGATAAAATTTGACCGGAATTTCCAGAACTGACCAGAATTTAAACCGAGACAAAAACAATACTATTTTATTTTAATTTTTTTAATGGTATAAAATATTTCGATGGGAACAAAACGGAATTAATAATCTTGATTTATACTCGTTGATTTCAATTTCTTTAAAATATTTGCTTCTGTTTCCCTTCATTTTTCTGGTACTAACAATATTCATATTAAGGGAAGAAAGAAGAAGACATCAACGGCTCAGTAGCCTTTTATTATTGTTATTGCAATGCAAGTTGGGTTTTAATTAATGGTCAAGGCTTTCGTTAGGTAACTCTGAGAGAGAATTAAGAGAACAAACAAAAGAATTAAGCCTTCCTGACAAATTGGTGTCTCTAAATCAGATCAAAGAATAAATACTGCAACCCCTCCTCCCCCTCCCCCTCCCCTCCTCCTCCATGTTCTGTTTCTTAGGCCCCCAAAACACTTCCTTATCAACTGAAAACTGTCTCAGGGAAGCGAGAAGTAAAACTTCCTCTGTTTATAGAGAAGCAGAACCATGGGAGAAGCAAACGAGAATAGAAATAGAAGCAGCAGCAGCAGCAGTAGAAGTAGCAGAGCAATGGAGAGTCTTTCTTTGGACATTAACAGGTATCCAAGAGATCTATTACAAAGATTCATGTCAAGTGATGCGCAGCAACATCAAACAGCAACAAGTGAAGGAGAAGAAACAGAGGAGATTGAGTTAAATCTTGGGTTATCACTTGGTGGAAGATTTGGGGTTGATAAGTCTTCAAAGAAGCTAACGAGGTCGTCATCAATAGCTGGTTCAATACCATTGTTGAGAGACCATGATGCTTTAAGTACACCACCTGCATCTTATCCTCTTCTCATGAGGGCCTCTTCTTTGCCTACGGAGACAGAGGAGGAGTGGAGGAAGCGGAAGGAAATGCAGAGCTTGAGGAGAATGGAAGCCAAGAGAAGGCGAAGTGAAAAGCAAAAGAATTTGAGAGGAGAGTTGAATCTGGAGGAAGTCAAATTGAATAAAGGGAACTGGGTGCCGACGTGGGCTAGTAAGCAGAGTGGTGTTGTGAATAGATGTAATAACTTGGCAGGGCAGCAGCAGCAAGCGTCACAAGGGTCCGCGGAGTCTCTAGGAGGGAGCTCTTCTGGACTGTCAGAAATGGTGAGCAAGCCTGTACAAGGTACCCTTTTTTTTTTATAATAAAAATCTCAACCTGTCGGTGTCAGATTTATTTGTTTTTCGTGTTTTTTTAGGGAGTTTCTGAATTGGATTGGAGTGAGTGGCTTTATTCTTTGGTGTTATTTTACTGGTGGATTTTGGTCTGGATGCTGTGGTGTTAGATAGGCCGGTTCTTTTGTTTGGATTGGACTCTAAATCTTGAATGTTTATCTGTTTCTAACCAGTACAACTCTTACCCAGCTAGTTTAAGCGGTATTGAATTATGTTGTTGGAGTTTCTTTGGTTCCATCTAAGTTTTGTGAAAGAAAATCATAGAAGGTCCAAAGATGGGGGGAGGATCATGCTTGTTTAAATCCGAGTAATTTTGAGATGTAACGAAGCAGATTGCAGTAGCATGTCTCTCATGAAAAAGGCAGTGGGTTTGTTGCACCTGTCTGTGCCAGAACTGAACTGAGTTTCTGCAGCATATGAAGCAAACTTCATGACTTTCGACTGGTTTGTCAATGAAGTAGAAACTCCGTTTCAACCTCGTTTTTAGCATTAAAAAAAAAAGAGCTTTTAGTTGCGCCCAGAAACAGACGGGAATTTATTTATCTATAAAGAATAGATAAATCCTCCGTGCTAGGATATTGCATGTAGCAGAAGCTGGCAGATCATTTACTTTGGTAATTATTATAACTGGAAGGTCACATTCGGGTAAACCCATTGCAAAACTCTGGTTTTTTCTGGAAAGCTTATTTATACTGACCAACTCCATGAACTTGCAATTCATTTTGGGCACTCACGTTATGCAGCTATATAGTTCAGGTGCTTGGTGAACTAAGAATCTAAGTTTATGACTTATTAGTTCAGTTCTTAGTTGGCTATGGTATCTTCTTGCTTGAAATGGATGTTAATTTCCTGGGAATAGGCTCTCTTTCCGCATTATCTTTGCTGTCAACGAAGGCAGAAGTGATGCACACATCTACTGTGGCATCAATGTAGAAAGTGTTATCGTGGTTGCCTTAAGAGGGAAGGGAGGAAACATGAAATGGAATTTGTACACTTTTGCTCATATAAATGGAGTCTTTCAAGCATCCACAATCTCCACTATAAATGAGTTCACAAACCAAGCATCTACATGATTGCCACCCACTCCGTGGAGTCTTTCGTTATTGCATCATAAATATTCATTACAGTGTCTTTACTTATTAATGTGTGGGCAGTGGGTAGATGGTAGCTCAGGATTAGGGTAAAGCTTCTTTCCTTTCGCTGGCTCTATTTTTCTTGTAGGTCTATCGAGTTTACATCTCTAAATTCAGTTTTTTCCCTCCTCTTTATTTGTGGAAAGTGTTAAAATTCCTAGGGCTTAATCTTGTTTGGTATAATGCTTCTGAGTGTCTGATGGTATAGATTTTTCTTAGCTTAGAAGTTGGTCCTTAGTCATCACTAAGCACGGATTCTTGCTTTTATCTATCCTCCTTGCAGGTCCACCCAGTTTCTGTCCCTAAATTCAGTTTTTAGCAACTCTTAATTTGTGGATTTTTTTTGGTTCCAAAGGCTTAATCTTGTTCGATATCAAACTTATTTGTGTCCCATGATATAGATTTTCCTTAGAAAATGGAGCTGATGCCTCAGCTATCAGTAAGTTCAGAATTGTATTTGCAACTTTAAGAAAGTAACTGGTGAATAACTAAATCCAGGTTTTCTGGGTGAGTCAAGGAGAACGTTCTCAATATTACACGCTCGACATTCTTAAAACGTACGGAGATGATGAATGGACAGGTTGATTTCTGAAAGTGGTGCAATGTTTTCAGAAGCTTGGAAAATCCCGTTTGCCTGAACTAAAAATTTTTAAATTAGCAAAGTGAATCATTTTTGTGGGTTAATCGGTGAGTAGAGAGGCAGGATGGGCCTGGCTTCCCATGGAAACTGATGAGACAGTCTGGAGTGGCTATTAGATGGGAGTTTTCTCAAATCAGACGATTGCTGATCCTTGTAGTTCCTGTCACAAATCATCCTTGAAATTGTTTCACTTGCCACAGTAACGGTTTATGCGACCTTAATTGATTTGATCAGATTGAAAACTGTTTTGTAGCTTAGTCAATTATGCAATTTGACTTTTCTAGCTGTTGCCAAGGATCCCTGCTTTTAACGTTTTTTGCCTGCACGACTAATGTGACTTCCTTTCTTTTTATCTTCTTACCTTTTTTTTCTTTTTATCTCTTTCTATTTTCCCCCATGGGATATAGTTATATGGCCTTCAAGTGAGTAAATGGTCATATATGTAGTTGACACAGTTTCTTGTGATCATATAGCAATCGTACAACTTAAATGCCTCTAATCGATACATCGACATTTGTAATTAATCTTGAAATTACTGCTAGTAAAGGGAACGGGAAAATGGAGAAAGGCAGATGGTTTTTGTTTCTCATAATCACTTGTGCATCGCAGGATCAAGCGGTGGCGGTGAAGCACGAAGTCCCTCAAGTAACCAGTACTTGCAGGAACGAGGCAGTCAAGAAGATTCAAGCTCTTCTGGGACTAAGAAAAATGAAAATGAGTGCAGAACCTCCAGGACAGAAATTGAGAGTTTTTTCAAGAAGCTCGATTCTGCAGAAAATACAGGGAGGGAAATTGGGACCAATGCAATGGAAGATATGCCTTGTGTGTTTACAAAAGGAGATGGTCCTAATGGGAGAAGTGTGGATGGCATCCTGTACAAGTACGGCAAGGGAGAGGAAGTAAGGATCATGTGTGTCTGCCATGGCAACTTTCTCTCCCCCGCAGAGTTCGTGAAGCATGCAGGTGGCAGTGATGTTGATCACCCTCTCAGGCACATAGTGGTAAACCCTTCTGGTCCGTCCTTTGTATAATGCAAGTCGGTGTTTATGTCATCCCTTAAAAGAGAAGCTGGGGTGTGAAATACGAAGAGAAAAATGAGAATTTTGGAAATCTTTCATTTTTATTTATTACTCGGGGGTCCTTGAAACGGAAATCGAATATGACCCAACTACTTTTCATCTCCTAGAAGTGTGTTTGAAATGGTCTTTTGAGGCTGTGTTATATTTACTTCCTTTTTTGCCCATCTCATAAGCTGAGTGTATTTATCAATCTCCTAGGCAGAAAGTGCATGCACATATGAAGGGAAAACAAGACTTGATATAGTTCAGATGAGATAGCCGATGAATATGTTCTTCCAAATGCCTTCATCAAAAAAGGAAGAAAAAAAGAAAAGAAAAGGGCATGGCGCAGATTAGCGATGTCTATTATGGAAACTAATTCGAAAAAATGGATCTTGACCCCTCGAGGTTTTTTAGGGGATGGCTCATTCCAAAACCGAAGGCATTGTATTTATACTTCAGCATGCAATTGCAAGATTCCTTCGGAGGGAATGACAGTGTTTCAACCGTGAAAATGTAAATTTAATCTGCATGGTGCTTGCTGCATGACTAAGAAAAATTGGACTATCTCTGCGAAGTTATCTGTGATTTTTAAAATAAATTCATGATATAATTGGAAGGGATGAAATGACAGAAAATGAAGCCAAACTATTCAGAAATCTGAATATATTTTCCTTCCCTGAAACGAGAGCAGCTAATCTGTATTAAAAATGATTGAAAGGACAGAAGGCCATGCCACAAGAGGGCAGGACAGCAAACACCATAAATCCATAACAGTCACTTGAAATAAGCAGCCACAAAATTATTGATGATTTCGGGCAGATACATTTTGAAGTGCTCTATTGATGGAATGTTTGTTAATCTTGGCAACAACAATTTCCTTAACCTAAAGCAAGACGAATATGTAAGACATGAATACATTCTAATGAAAACCACCACTTCGGTTCAATATCTTATAGATCAGAAATGTTTTACAGCTACGATTTTCTATTCTCACGTGATATCTTCTATGCTAGGATGTACAGATAGGCACCTTCCACCATCTTGATTAACGCTAGGAGGGTTGAATTCTCTTCAAGCGCTGAACAACTTGCCTCATCGTAGGCCTGGATGAGAGGCTGTCAACTGTACAAGTGACGGCCAAGTACAGCATATCTACCAGATCATCATGCGGACCAGAATCCCATAGTCCTGTAGTAAAGACCTCCTTCGCTTGACCATGTTGTAATAGCATGCATGCCCAAGAAACAATATTAAAACCATTCTCATGTGAAGAAAATGAAGGATCCAAGGGTTTCTTATCTGATATCAACTCAAGTAGCACCACACCATAGCTGTAAACATCAGCCTTCTCGGAGACACGACAGGTCATAGCATATTCCGGGGCAACATATCCAAATGTTCCTGCCACACCAGTTGTTGCATGGGTTTCAGAGGTTCCCAAAAGCCTAGATAATCCAAAGTCGGACAAGTATGCATTGAAGTCATTATCCAGCAATATGTTATTGGGTTTGACATCACGGTGCAGAACACGAGGAGCACATTGATCATGAAGATAATAAAGCGCCCGGGCTACATCCAAAGCAATCTTGTGAAGAATCTTCCAACTAACCTCCCTTGTCGATCTCTCTTTAATGAAATCTTCCAAATTACCTCCTGGCAAATAATTATATATGAGGAACATCTCTGTTTCGCTGGCATGGTATCCTATCAAAGTAACAAGATTGGGATGCCTCACCCTCCCAAGGGCCTTTATCTCAGCATCAAATTGTTGAACACCTTGAAACCTTCCAACAGCAAGCTTCTTTATGGCCACTAGGCTTCCCGGAGAAAATTCAGCCTTGTATGTGGCACCAAACCCTCCATTCCCAATGCAATTGCTCGAGTGGAAATTCCCTGTTGCTTGTACAATATTCTCATATGATAATGGGACACCAATGTCAACAAATGTGGTAATTTCCTTGGGTTCGGAAACCTGAACCCTGGCCATTGGGATCCGTTTTCTTGTGTAAAAGAAAAGAACAACCAAAGCTAGAAGAACAGAGACAATGGCTGATGCAGATGCTATGGATGCAATCTCAATAGAATTAAATCCAGTTTTAGAGCCCGGTGAAGAAGTATCATTACTGCCTGTTGAATCAGATGGAGTAGACTGGAGGAATCTATGACATGAGTTGGGATATGGATTTCCAGGGGCATCGCCACAATTTGCCACTTTACGAAACAAGGGGAATGGCCCAGACAGGTTATTTAAGGAGACATTAACTGTAGATAGTGATGCTACGTTAAATAAACCAGAGGGAATCTGTCCTGAGAAATTGTTGTTGTCAAGCAAAAGAACAGTTAGGTTTTTCAAAAGCACAATGTCCCGTGGAATCTCACCCGACAGAGAATTTGAAGAAAGCTTTAACACTTCAAGAGAACGTAACTTCCCCAATCCAGAAGGGATGGCACCAGTCAGGTTATTGCCAGACAAGGAAATTTGCTTCAAGTACCTCAAATGATAAAGTCTCGATGGAATTTGACCCCACAGTCTATTACCACTGAAGTCAAGGGTGATGAGGGATCTCAAATTCCCAAGACTGAGAGGAATATACCCCGAAATTTCATTGTCAGAGGCATCCAAAAATCTAAGAAATCTGCACATTGCACCAATATTCAATGGAATATGACCTGATAATCTGTTTTTGCTAACATTAGCAATCATTCCATTTAATTCACCACACCTTCTAAATAAGCTTCCAGGAAATGATCCGGTGAGTGCGTTCCCCGAAGCAAGAAAGGCATAATCAATCCGCTTCCCGTATCTCTCAGGGATAACTGGGAGCCAACAGATTTGACCAGTAAAGTTGTTTCCGCCAAAATTGTGAATCACAGCTAAACTAGCAGGAGCGAAAGGCAAATGGCTTGCAATGCGAGTTTCACGTGTGAAGAATGGTGCATATCCAGATAACGGGTAGTCAACTTGGACATGATCCAAGTTCAAGGAGGGGGAACACACGTTGTAATCAAATCTGGGGATAGGACCTGATAAGAGGTTGTGACTGACATCAAATACTGTCATACAAGGAACTGGAAGATTCCTATCAAGCTCCCCCCTTAACCTATTTGAGCTCAAATCAAGGTGATACAGCTTCTTGCATCTCTGAAAAGCTCCCTTTATCTGTCCATAGAAACCGTTCTGAGCTAAGTTCACCATCTCCAAGCTCTCACAGTCACCCCAACTGGTTGGAAGCTTCCCTTTCAGAGTTGCCCTAGGTGCCCAAAGTATTCTCAGCTTTGGAAGGGTTGTGACCTCTGCAGGAAGAGATCCTACAAAATGATTATACTCAACACCAGCAACACGTGGCAATCCATCTAATACCTTTCCACTCTGATATCTCTCTTCTGGCTGTGTTTCGAAAAGGTTTGAAAGGATAAGAACTGACAACTCAACACAATTTCCAAGTTCAGCAGGGACTGCACCATTTATGAAGTTTCTTGAAACATCAAGAACTTCAAGCCTCCTCAGCTGACCGAACTTGCGAGGAATGACACCCGTCAACATATTCGAAAACAACAAAAGTACCCGTAACTGTTGACAATTTCCCAAAGTAAGCGGAATCCCGCCAGCAAGAAAATTCCCGGACAGATCAAGATGCTCAAGGTACCGACAATTGCTTCCAAGACCACCAGGAAGAGTCCCATTAAGCCAATTATTAGCTAAATTAAGCTCCCTCAACTTCAAAAAACTAACAAAAAACCCGGGAACAGATCCCGTCAGCATGTTGCCAGCTAAATTCAAAATCTCCATAGACACAGAATTGGACAGAGAAATTGGAATCTCCCCATCAAGTCTATTAAAACCAAGATTCAAAACCCTCAACTTCTTTAAACCAGCAAATTCGTCTGGCACTTTCCCATTGAGCAAATTCCCTTCAAGATCAAGCACTAGTAAGTTATCTAAACCCCGTATCTCCATGGGAATTTCCCCACTAAACTCATTATAAGGCAGTGATAAAACTCTAAGCTCACTAAGTTTTCCGATAGAAGGAGACAACTTCCCCTTCAGTTTCCCACCATGATGAAAACATGTTCTTTTAGTCCCAAGAGCGAAAAAAGGAAACTTCAAAGATCCTGAACAAGGAGGAACTTTAGACTTACCTCCGTGGCCGTCCCCCCCAGTGATATTCAGTGAGATAACCCTGGATTTGGAGTTGCACGTGACACCAAACCATGAACAGTGACTGGTCTTGCTGCTGCTGCTGGGGTTCCAGCTTGAGAGAATCCCATAAGGATCAGAAACAGAGGACTTGAATTCCAACAGAGCAGATTTTTCAGGAAAAGCTTCCTCGCCAGAGACAAGAGAGAGAGAACAGAAGAGAGCGAAGAAGAAGAAAAGAAGGGATTTTGATAACAGGTTGCATTTCATTTTCTCAAGAAACGAAGAGAAAATGAAACGAAGAGGAAAGTAAAACCCCCAAAAAAATTGAAAAAATGAAAAGGGATCCTTTTTGTGTTTGGGGTTAAAGCGAAACAGTGATTTTCAAAGACGGAAGCGTGTTTTCTCTTTCTGGGCTGGCTGGCTGGCTAATGGAAGAAGGAAAGGAAATTTCTGTCATTTGTTTTGTTTATTACTTTTTAGCAAGCACGACTCGATAGGGTTCGTTTAAAGTCTACCAAGGTGGGAGGTGTGGAGCAGAGCGGAGGACTTTGCTGGTGTGAGTGGCCCCCCCTACCGGTCAATTAATGCATCAAGCCGTCAACACGTAAGACCCAGCACATTGGTGGGTCCCGTTCAATAGTTATTGCAGGGGACCCCCCTCCGTCTCCCGCGTGAATGATGGCCATTATTATTATTTCGGGTTGTTGCTTAAACTGAATTTAATAACTATGATTTGATTAAACAAAATAATATAATAATAGTAATAATATGATGATGATGATGATGATGATAAAATCCAATCACCGGTTACTTCGTCCGAGAGAATCGTCGTCGTTTCATCGATGAATAGAGAATGTCTACAGTGGTAAATGTCTCCCCTTTTTTTACAATATTGTTTGAATTTGAGAGGAGTTTTTTTTATCCCCTAACCTGTCTAATGATTTGACCTCCTAAATAATCTTATTTTTAAGAGATTTTTAATTTCTGAAAAATAAATATTTTAAATACTTTGTATTGCTATGAAAAATAAATCAAAAAAATATTTTATAGTATTTGAATATGTTATAAAAAGAAGATGAAAAATAATTTATTAGCATTTTAACTTTTTCAAGTTTACTTAAAGACTTAAAAACTGGATTTTACAGATAGTAAAATTTGATGGATGAGATTAAAAAAAATATTTCATAAATTATTTTAAATAAAATAAATAATAATTTAAATAACAAAAATCAAATTTGATAGATAAAAAAATTGAAAGATGATGATTTTTTTTAAAAAAATTATTAATTATTCTAAATAAAAAAAATTAAAATTAAAATTTAAAACTAGATATGATGGATAAAAAAATCAATTAAGAAGTGATAAAATAAAAATAAATAATAGTTAAAAAAATTGATATAAAAATCAAATCAATCGGATTTCAAGGGAGAAAATTAAAAAATAAATTGAAAATATAATATATAATAATGACCAAATTTGATATAATCAACAAATAATAAAATATTTCTGATTTATTTGATAACTCTTATAATTGTTTTTCCACCAAAAATATAAGAAAAATATTTAAAAAACCACCAAAAAAAATTTCTTTTGACTGGATTTTTTCCCGTTGATTAATTTTTTTAATAATAAATAAACATAAAAAAAGTTTGAAAAATGATTTTCAAAAAATCAATTTCTATGAAACAAGCGAAGGCGCCGTAGTATTGTATTGATGTTTGACATGCTTGTTTTCGCGGTGGACAGACTTTTAAAAGTATTTTTTTTTTAATTTTTTTTATATTCTTTTAAATCATTGGTTGATGAGTTTGGCTTTACCATCATCTCCCACAAATAATCACAATTAATCAGTCTGAAAATTGAAGTAAGTCAAGACTGACTCTGATTGTAGTCGGTCAACGGACACGACGCGTCCATCAACTAGGATTCTCAACCTTAACATGCAAAGTCTCTACGCTCACCTCTTTATTTTCTTTAAAGAAATGATTAAAAAAAAACAATAAAATTTAAATCGCAAATATAAAAGTTGTAGATAACTAGTTCAAAGGTAAAATGTAGAAAGATAAATTGCTGACAGCTTTAAAGAAGCTCGTGTTGAAATTCTGGATAGGTAATTGAGTAAGAGAGGTCTGGGAATAAGTTTGGAAATCTTCTTAAAAAAATTAAAAAATATATTTTTATTTTTTATTTTAAATTATTTTTATGTACTGATATTAAAAAACATTTTTAAAAAATAAATAAATATTATTTTAATAAATTTTTTAATAAAAAATATTTTTAAAAATAAACTTAATCTTATTCCCAGATAAGTATTAAGTTATTAGGTACGAACACTTGTCCTACAAAATATATAAAAATAAAAGATTTAAAAAGCAAGGCAGACATTCATCAAGATATTAACTTGGATTATTCCATTGACTATAAACAGTAGTGATGGCTAAGTTTTTGGCGTGATATCTGTCTACAAAGCATGAATTCAAATGTACTATTATACATCGAAAACATTTACATTAATACATGGATGGACCTGTAATAGTAATACCATCCTACAGATTTCTATACACCCATCCAATTTCTCTTGTTGGTTTTGAAGAATACGAGGAGATTGATTGGAGATTGCTCTCCAGTCAATCAACATGCTGATTCATATAAAAAAACACGAGGAGATTAATATCATCACACCATGCTTCTAATATCAGCAGAATCCAAATAATAATAATAAAATACCGATATGCTTGAAAACAATTATCTACTACAACTAGAGGGCTATTAAATTAAGGGTTAATTTACAGCAATATAGACGCCATAAAGGAAGAGTTAGTTGTAAACTAGCTCCGAGTCAAGAAGGAATCCTCTTGACATTCAAGGAGGAAACATCATACAGGTAGTGGATTAGAGAGTATCCCTTACCAATCCTCAGCACCTTCCTTTTTTTCCTGTCTTGATAGGAACCTGTTTTCTTGTAGTCACACCAAGAACAATGTTCATGGACAACAATTGCATTTTCAAAAGGCCTTGTGATGATTATGTAGTCACCACTGACAATGTCCCAACTTTAACTCAATTGCCATAACCTTAATTAAGGACAGCTCATGCTTGCATTTTATACAGGAAGCGCCTTAGGAGCTGAGATGCACTCTTCCATCATACGAGTAAGGAGCCAGTTTTAACAACAACATTTTATTTTTCGACAGGAACAGCAGCAACTGAAAGAACAACGCCATGAGCAACATGAAAAGCAACGACACCAACGACAGGAATCTGATTTTTGACTCACTGGGGCAGGCGCTGACTCCAGATGCCGCTGCTCAGTACCTGCTTTCAGGGAACCATTTATCATCCCATTTGCCAAACTGCAAAACTCCAAGAAATATAGATCATGAGATTACAAAGTGTTATTATAAATCTTGTTTTATAATGTAAATGAAATGGCTATAGTCGTGAATGAAGTATGAACACAAGTGACGTAATTGGTACTAATCATGGCGGTTGGAAAAAATAAACAAAATGGAATTTACTATTTTTTTGATTGTTATCAATAAAGAGGGAGAGAGAGGAGCATACACAGAATATTTATGACAACAACATCCTTTTCGGCCACATTTCCAATAGTAGCAGAACGCCCAGCTACAATAAGAACACGAGCAGCTTGGCCACCTAAAGTAGCAGCTTGGCCGTTTACAGTAGCAGAGCGCCCAGCTACAACTAGAAAAGTAGCGCCATGGCCATGCATATTTCTTCTTTCTTCTGCAACAGAAAGGTATATTCCTCATTGACAAAGCATTAGGCTTGCGGAGTCATAATTAATTAGGCACACACGTGAATATAACTGTAGAGTAAATCTAGACATCTTGTTTACATCCATGATATACAAGCATGCCAAGTCCAGAGTCATATCTGTCTGGACTGAGTTCACACAGCAAGTTGCAAATATTCGAACATCCATGTATTCATTATGTGCAATGTGAATGGAAACATAGAGATGATATGGACAAAGACTGGCGCCTTGCATGGATACGTAAATTACGCATGAATAAAGAGAGTCCACCAGTCTTTATGCGCAATAGAAGTTATATGTAAAAGTTGAGCGCGCATGAATTCTAGTGTTTAAGTGTTTGCATGAATTCTAGGGTTTAAGTGTTTGCATATAGAGAGAGCAGCTTACATTGGAAAAGAAAAGGACTCGACACTGTCTCCACTTTCATATGAAAGGCTGGAAGTTCTAGGAGATTTCCAGGATACAGCTTGGCTTGGTTTATTTTCCTCATTCTTATATTCCGCAGGATCCTTGATGGTATTATCTGCTACTCCATTTGCTCCACCCTTCTGTTTGTCGGTTCCCATGGAAGGATCTGAAGACTGATTATCAGTGGCCACCATTGCTTTTGGAGGGGGCGGGCTGAACATGATCAATTCACCTGACCGTGTAATATCTCCAGACAATCCCAGATCGCCAAACAATAAAACATGGTCTCTGGAGAAACTATTGTTCCCAACGTGAATGCTAAACAATGATTCATTGGAAGCAACACTCCAATCCATTGGTGCTGGACCTTTATTACTTTCAAAGATAGATGATGGAATCCTAAAAGGATCATATCCTCCTGGTCGTTCCATGACTTGGAGTGGAGGGGATTGTGTTGGTGATATGTTGTGCACCTGGGATTCAAGAGGGACATCAGAAACTGGAAATGTTAATGTGTGATCTGAAGAGCCACCCTCACTTTCTTTTGATTTGTGAGAGTTGTCAATGGAAGTATCATTCTCATGATCTTCTGATGCTGATTGAGTGATCTCGTGAGGTTTGTTGGGTGATTCAAAGTCAGTGCATGCTTCAGGGTTAGATCTTTCTTTTGTGATCACATCAAAGAGATCATACAATGATGAGTTTGAAGAACTCAGAGAAGGAGCAGAGGAAGGCGAGGAAGAGGAAGAACCTGACTTTACAAATGGCATGTAAAGATCCCCTTTTGTAACAGTAAATTCCAGTTTGAACTCTCTTTGTTTACTACTAACACTTCCATTAATAAACTCAGGATTTGATTCTGAATTTTTACTGCTTTCGGCCCCATCAATTTTATCAGGGTCTCTCTGAAGATTGTCGCTACTTCCAACCCGAACACGAAGCTTTGGATATGTATCTTCATGATCACTGCTTGCGCTCCCATCAATAACCTCTGAATGCGATTCTGAATGCGATTCTGAATGCTTACTGCTTCCGCTTCCGCTTCCATGTTCCAAGTCCATAACTGAAAAACATTAACATGATCCAGCTTAATTTTTAGCACTCTATTAAGTATGAAATCGTGACAGAAACGAAGGAGAAATATGTTCAAAGAATCTCAATCTCATAATTTACCACACATAAACAGCTAAAAGCTTGTGTGATGAAATGAAAACAATTTCTTTCAAAGAGAGACCTATATACATGTGACTGTTCAGGATACAATTAGCCCAGTAATATCAACAAATAATAATAAAAACAAAATTTGAAAGATTCAATGTGCTGTGATACTCAGTTTGCGAAATCAAGAACCCATATATAAAAGGAAGAGGGAGAGGGGGAGAGATTGGATAATTAATTCATAAACAAGCACGATTCAAGTTTAGATATGGTAAAGTTTACCTCCACTAGTCCACTTTTTACAAATGAATCTATCTTCTTCTTCTTCTATTTTTTTTTATTCAAAAAAATCTATTTTCTTGCTGCCTCCTTGACATGCATGCTAATTCACAGACACTAAGAAACTAAACTGCCAATCACCAAGTCTAACATCTTTAAATTCCGATAATTTCCTCACATATTAAAAGCCAATCGTGTTCTTTTTTATGTTTTTTGTAGCACAACTTCGATCATAACAACTCAAACGTTAAAAAGATTATTAATTACACTTCCCTTCTATCTCTTTTCCTGAATTCCCTTAAGCGAGACAACATGCAAGAAGAAGCTCCTTGTTATTCAGCAAAACAAGAATTAAGAGCTTACTTTGACGTATCATCAGCAGCTAATTCTTCATGAATTAATTTGCTTCTCTCTATATCTATACTAAAGTCACCAAACACAAACAAAACGAAAAATCAAAGAAAATTCATCGACAGTGATTTTAAGAATTTCCCGTACCTGAGATTTGACTTGAAAATGAACAGCCTAAAATGCTGTTGTTTTGAGAGATAAATCCCCTTTTTTTTTTCTTTTTTTTTTTGAGGTTTCTTGGTAGGAAATTAAGGAAGCAAGAAAGAAGGGGAATGGAAATCATCTGATGACATAAGGCTTTGCAATAGTTTAGGGATTTCTAACTAACTATGGAAATCTTTCGCGCCATCTTTCCTCCTTTTTCCAGTAATGAAAAGGGTACTTGGAGTTTATTTTTGGGTTTTAATCTTGACTAATGGAATTGTTCCACGCCATCGATTGAGGGACTGTCAGGTCATTATACACGTGTGTTTAAACTTTCATGCGGCACTAAGGCGAACAAAATATATGGACCATATGCGCGGACTTTTCATAGGTCTCTAGGCATCATGATTGGGCTCTTTTGTATTTTGTGTATTAAATTTTATTCATATAGTGAATCAATTTATAAACTTTTTTATCATATAATAAAAATAATTTGATCAAATTGAGCTTATAGCCCGGGTCCTTAGCTTGGTAAATTAATTAAATATTAATCACATAGTTGAGTATGTGATTTTCAAGCTAGAGATGTTGTATTGAGCTTTATTTTATATATATATATAATTTCATTATTTGATATGAAATTTTTATTGAATTTTATTTTTTCGTGTTGGGTCAATTGTAAATAATTTTTAATATTTTTTATTTAAATAATAATATAAAAAAATTAATTTGACTTAATAAAGATATAATTCAGATCACAAGTTTAATGAATATACAAAATATTGATAAAATAATGATTTGATTTTTCAAGTTTGTTACATTTAATAGTAATATCAAAGATCTCTAATGGTTTATATATTTTGAACTAGTGATTATTATAATTATTTTTATCTTTTTAGTTGAGAGGTTGTTTTTTTCATAATGAAAGCAAGTAACAATAGGGACATTTAAATAATATTTTGTGTATATTTTTTTTTTACATGAGAAGCAAATTAATTTTAAATTGTGATATTATGCTTTTTTATGTCAATGAAAAACATAATATCACAATCACGAGTGAATTCATAAAATTACAATCAACAATAGATACATTCACATCATCTAGAATTATTAGTTACCAAAATCACTAGTTAATTCATAAAATTATATGATTTTAGAAGTTTATATATATATATATATAACGTGCAAAATTAGACTAGGAATTTGAAATAATATTTGACTTCTTCAAAATCGATCTGATTTTATGAGTTCATTAAATTTTATATATGAACCAAGTTAAAACTAAAATTGACCTTAAAATACTTGTTAACTTGTTTTGCAAAATCAATCATATATCTAAGACTATATATTGGATCTAACTGAGATTTTACATAAAAATACTAGGCACGTGAAAATATATTGTTGTAAACTTTTACGTTAAACAAATATAAATTATTAGTATAAAATTAGTTAAAAAAATATTTATAATTAATGATTTTACAGCTCAAGTTTATATTGTTTTTTATTTATATCGTATAAAAAAATAGTTCTTACAACTCGAATATAAAACTGAACGCTCGGGGCTGTGGTTTTGCCAACAAATACCCCAAAAAACTCCCGAGTATAGGATATAAAAAATATTGAGATATATGGACATGATATCCCATATTTTTTAAAAAACATTTCTTTTCTGAGAAACATAAATTTCTTTTTTAAAAAATTATAATGAAATTAAATTATCGAGAAGAATTTACAAACCGCATATAAAAAAATATTTATTTTCTGAGAAATATAAATTTATTTTTTATAAATTAAATATTAAATTAAATTAAATTATCGAGAAGAATTTACAAACCGCATATAAAACTAAAGGTTAAGATCGTTTAGTCCAGTTGAGTGCATCATGTAAAAATCAGGCAGCGTGTGAGTGGCAAAAACGGCGCTGGCACATTTGCTTCTCTTTCATGGTAACTGCAAGGACAGTTCTCATCTGCTGGATCTCTTTACAAAGAGATTATTCTTTTGCATTCTTTCTATCTCGCCAGATTCCACCCTGCAGCTCGAAAATCTAAACGTTCTTTTTTAAAGGGTACCAGTTCTCGTCTCATACTGGCGTGTTCATCTATCATCATACTGGCGTGTTCTTTCAAAAGCTTTCTTCTAATTTCGATCGAAAGCCTTGGAATGAAGTGTTCGGGTTTTGCCCTCTTACCTGTGCAATGTACTTTTTTTTTCAGAAATTGATGTCGTAGTAATGTTAATCGTCAGATGTGATTAGAAGCGACAACTGTGGGGCAATTGATTCTTGCTCTTGTTTTTGTGGAGTTTTATTTTGGATTTGAATAGTTAAAGAATTTTATTACTTTTCGCAGAGTCAGAGATGGCTTGTGTCAATTCCGGGTTTCTCTTACTGAAACACCCATGAGTAATCACGTTTACACACAAACACCCCTCACCATCCATCTGAAATTTCAAGCTGCAGATTTATGTGCGACAAAGTTATTAGAAGGATTCGTTTTATTGCTTTCATTATTAATTGAAGGATGTTACATTCTTTCATGGGAACTGATGTGCATTTCAATTGATGAGCTAATAGGGTTTGTAATTATTATTCGCTTCTTTACTTTTCAGGTTCGTGTTTAACCCGGAAATGCAAGAAGAACGTGGATAGCAAGTGCTTATTTTTTTAATGACTAACTCAAATGTCGTAGATTGGCGCATTGAAATCATTCAATGAATTTTGGGGTCACCCTTGTACGAAATTTTGACCTGGCACCAAAAGAAGGAAAGTTGATGTCCTATGGAAGAATTCCAAGGTCTGCATGCACCAGCTGGTGTTCCTGAACCTGTTTCTTCTCATGGCAGTGTAAGGCTTAATTTAGATGGGTATGGTTATGGTTATCGTGGGTCTGGCTTTCCAGGCCTAAAGAAGAGAGGTCATGGAAATCGTTCATGGATAAAGATTGATCAGGATGGGAACTCAAAGATCTTGGAGCTTGACAAGGCCACCATAATGAGACATTGTTCTCTGCCTTCCAGGGATCTGCGCCTTTTGGACCCTCTTTTTATTTATCCCTCTACAATCTTAGGTCGGGAGAAGGCTATTGTGGCCAGTCTTGAACAGATTAGATGTATAATCACAGCGGATGAGGTTATCTTGATGAATTCCCTGGATGGGTGTGTTGTCCAGTACATGTCAGAATTCTGCAAACGTCTTCAGACAAATCGAGAACAAGCAGGTAAAGATATCTCTAATTTGGAACAGTTGTTTCCATGTCCTTGAAGCATTTGGTTGCTTTGTTGTGGGCAGATAGATGGAATTTACAGATAGATGGAGTTTAAAACCTGAATTTCTTTTGATTAACTGGGCCTGAAACTGTAGAGCTTCTTGCTTGCAGCAGTAGTTTGCTCAAACTGATTTCTGTTACTCACAATTATGACTATTTTTTACTTCTTGAAGTTTATAAAGTCATGCTGTACAAGCTGTTTATAATTAATTTTGATTTGATTCAGAGGACTTGCCATTTGAATTCAGAGCTCTGGAATTGGCTTTGGATCTAACTTGCATGTCTCTTGATGCTCAGGTATGCTAACAATACGAATCACTAGCTACTAAGGAAAGTGTTTCCATCCATTTCTGAACATGTTGCCTCCTGAACCACGCACACTCACAACATATGATAACCCAGACCAATTAAGTAAAGCCGCCTTTAGAAATAAATGATCTCATTGTGAACAAGGAAGCCAGTCTTCCAATCAAAAGGTAATCTTGTAAAGATATTCCATGTCCCACCATTGTTTACACTTCCCAAGATGGCTTTTCACGTGATATGGAATTGGCAATCTCAAAATCAATGCCCTTTTTTAATATAAAATATTATGGTTGTTGAAAGGTTGAGATACTTGCGATGCAAATATCAAACCTGATATTCCCTCTCTTCATCAAACTTATTGACGCTGGAAAAATAGAATTGGCATGTGCTGCAGTCAGCCTTTACTGGTTTGACACCTTTAACTTATACCCTGAGACCTGAAGACAGTTTTCATGGCTGGTCTGATGCTTTTAGCTAGTACTCTGAGAGAGGGGTAATTTCATTTACTATTACCTTAAGGGTACAACATCTTTTCTCTTCTGTGGTAGCTCTCTGGAGACTCAGTGTGCGTTTCATAAATACTCTGGTTAAAATGTCATTGTCCTGTTGCCATTCAATGAGTTTAATTAGCTGCAAGATAGGAAGGAGTTCATGACCCCCTGTTGATAGTTTTGGGAATGCATTGTATTGACCAACCATGGTAGCCATTTGGTGCATGCTATATCGTTTCATTGCATGATCAGTTGATGCTGATAAAGGTGAAATCCACAATGTCGTGGAGGGCCTGATTGAATCCCTTTCTGTTATAACATTTACTAGAATAAATACATGTATCTTATGAAAGAAAGAAAAATGGTCTAGGAAAGTTGAACATGTACTTGGGCTGCAATTCAGACTGGTCATTTTACGTAAATGTTCTAATGCTCAAGATCATTTTTCAGAACACCTCTCTCCCTGGACTTCGTTTTGGCAGACCAGTGGTAGTTAACAGGCCTTAGTACACACAATAAAGCAATAGATCAACTGACAGTTTGAAATTTGAAAAATTGTGGGTAACTTCCTCACATTGAGTTTTGGGTTGATAGGTACAAGAACTGGAATTAGAGTTGTATCCGGTATTGGATGAACTAGCAACATCTATTAATACTCATAATCTGGAACGAGTCCGTAGACTCAAGGGCCACCTCCTTGCATTGACTCAGCGAGTTCAGAGGGTAAATTTAATCCTCTTCTTTTCCCTTTTTCTCCTGGTGTTCTATTGCCTGCTGCCACTTTCTTCCTCCATATGTTAGCTTTGAGATTGAACTTGTAGGTCCACGATGAGATAGAACATCTCATGGACGATGATGGTGACATGGCTGAGATGTATCTGACAGAGAAAAAACAGAGATCAGAAGCTTATGCTCTAGGTGATATATATTTTCAAAATGATATCCCAGGTGAGGGCGGAGTGGTTTCAAAATCT
The DNA here is from genome assembly GCA_015731905.1 of Salix dunnii. Taxonomy (NCBI): domain Eukaryota; kingdom Viridiplantae; phylum Streptophyta; class Magnoliopsida; order Malpighiales; family Salicaceae; genus Salix; species Salix dunnii. Next base: position 5,611,013 of record CM027666.1, on the reverse strand, counting down.
GCACCTGTTTCGCCGGTAACGTCAATTAGTGGAGCCCAGAAATTGCAGAGAGCATTTAGCAATATAAGTCCGAGTAAACATGGAAGCTTGATGAGTTCATCCAGTAATGGCAATAATATTGACCAACTTGAAATGCTACTCGAAGCATACTTTGCTGCTGTCGACAATACTCTTAGCAAGTTGTTCTCAGTGAGTTCCTGCATAACATGTTTTTGAACTTATCTAGATTTATGTATATGAGTTGCTGTGACTGGATCGTGCTTGATAATTGATATCCTACAATTGACCTGAAGTGCAAGGCATGCATGACTAAACCAACCAATAATTGATTTTGACAATCCACAAGTTAAACCAGGATGCCCGTCTTGGCAGCAAGCTGAAACACAATCAGCATAGGTTGCTTAGAAATTTGTAGGTTCTAAAATGGAAACTACGGTGTCTTGACATAAAAAGGATTCTTGTATTTCAAAGTAGTTTTCTGCATAGTGATGTGCAAGCATATATTCTGCATGATTATATTAATTGTTCTATAAACATTGCAGCTCAAAGAATACATAGATGACACGGAAGATCTGATCAACATAAAACTGGTAAGGTGTAATAATGACTTCTAATTTCTTACTGTTCTTTTGATTTCCATTTATGATAGAGGAAAAAAACACTAGATTTAATTTTCATCTCATACATGTACAGGGCAATGTCCAGAACCAACTGATTCAATTCGAGTTGCTTCTTACTGCAGCTACCTTCGTGACTACAATATTTGCTGTAGTGACAGGAATATTTGGGATGAACTTTGTAGCCTCAATTTTTGATTACCCATCTGCATTTAATTGGGTTGTGATTATAACTGGTCTTGCATGTGTATTCTTGTATTTGTGTTTCTTGTTTTATTTTAGATACAAGAAGGTCCTTCCATTGTAAACTTTAGTTTATAGCACAAGCTGCTCCAAAGAAGACAAACACTTGATTTCTTTCATAGATACCCATGATTCAATTTGATTTTCCTCACTCTCTGGGTCAATTTTTGCTCTTCCAAGATGACAGGGGCTTGCTCTATGATGGTATGCACACATATTTGCATGAGGTTCTCTATTGAGGAGTGTAAATTCTTTCAGGTCCATAATTTTGGAGGCCATCGTCAATGTGATACGAGGATCCAGTCTTATGGCGGTTTGGCATCACGTTTCATATAAAGGCAAACATCTGGCCCAGGGAAAGCATATTGTGCCTGACCTGCAAGCGGCTTTGTTATATCGTTTGATCCGGGGATCATCTCTGCTAATTTTGTTACTGGGACAGTGTATCGACGGATTCAAGGCCTGTTTGCTTGTTGAAGTTCAGGCACCCTGCGTCAAATTCGGGCTATTATGTGACTAGAAGCTCTGTATAAAACTGTCCATTTCAATAGTACAGCTATTCTTCTTTGAACTATAATGTTAGAAAAAACCTAGCAGCGTAGGCCTTTTTCTATTGGAACACCAAAGACACTTCTTTCATGGAAAACAAAGCAAACACCTTCCATGATGGAAGGACATTTACTGGGTGAATTTGTAAGGTAATAAGCTATCGGTGCCATTGGAATTTCCGTGACTAAACTATTTTCCTCATGAAATGGACCCGGACAATTTGAGGAGAGGATAGTACATGTTTCAGTATAAAATTGTACATTTTTCTTCGCATGTATAATAGTGATACTCAATTATCCCTGTTAGATCAACCATCAAGGACAGCATTTATTGAGAATTCAAGAGTGCACCGTTGCTCTCGTCTTCAGTCATCGGCTTTCCGTGATGTAGCTAATTGGCAGTGCACGCCATTTCCTTCACTAGTGAAGCTTGGGGCTTGCTGTAAAGATGATGATTCTACTTCACTACGCAAGTCCATCGTAAGGCTTGTGCTATCCGACTCCAAGGCATGTAACCTCTTCTGGCTATTTTCAAGTGCAGCCTCAAGTTCCACGATCCTGACTTCCAGCCTTGATTGAATTACCTCATGAAGACGCAAGCTGAGCTCCACAGGTGATACGGCGTAGTTTGCTGTATCAATGGGATTCGTAGAACTTCCACCTGTGTCATCGTCTGAATCGGATAAATCGTCAGGTTTCTTATGACCATCGTCTCGGTCCATCTGCAGACGACAGCGCAAAACGAAGTGTACATGCAACAAAAAACATATTTAAATAGACTAGACAGGCAACAGAAACTAAAACTTTGTTTAAACCAAGTACTGAGTCATAACAGAAAAGGCAGAGCTGGTTCTTGACTTAATATCACTCATTTAAACTAGATCCATCAAGTCTAACAAAATTACCTCAATTGAATCGAAAATTCTCTCTAAACTAGATGATTTCATGTTTAGCTCCAACCTCTCTAGTTCAGCTTCAAGCTCTGCCTCAATTTTACTCATTGCTTCAGAGTTCGCTGCCCTCTCGTCATCTGGCTCTCTGCCGTCAAATTTTGTGGACTTGTCCGATTCCTTTTTCGTGGAACCTTCACTTGATGCGCTGTTTCTTGGATTTTCAGTGGTTCCCTGGAAGCTTGAATCCTCACTCACAAGTTCCCTCACTGTTAACAGGTCTTTCATTTTAAGGTCTTCGTTTAAATCCTGGACCAAGTTCTCATTCTGCTTCAGCAATTCATTTAAACAGTCCACTTCTTTTTTGTTTGCGGCAGAATGAGACATTATTCCGACAGTCATCCCGAGGAAGAAAAGAAGCATTCTATCATAATACCCTGGCAGAAATCAGAATCTGAAGCTCAATTACGAGGAAAAAATAACATCAAAGGAAGACATGCAGTCATATAATCAGCATCTGGACTCAGAAACCAAATCCAATGGAACCAGAGACGTCAGAAATGAAAATGTAAAGCAAGCTCATTGAGAACATGTGGAAAAAAACACAACCTTGTGAATAAAACAATCCACCAGTTACCCTTCTACTTGACCTGCTCAATCTCCTAGACTGTCCCATATCAAAATACTGCACCTGTTTTCTAGTAAGCATCACCGATCCCTCTTCTTTCTCTAACGGCATCTCTTGTCCAAAATCATGGCTACCTCTGATTATCCAGCTTGCAATTGGCAATGGCTGTGCCATCTCTGTGGATGAAGATGGTAGTGAAGCATATTCATATTCTTCAAATCCAATGTCTGCTCCATACAATTCAGGAGTGAGGTAACTATATGAAGAATCAAGGAATTTGTTGATATTCCCAAGTTGCCGGTCCGCAGTTAACCTTCGAAACGAAGTCACTTCTCGTTCGATAGAATCAGGCAACAATTCACCAGATGAATAAAAAAAGTAACCCCTTCCATAAGGCCGATGACTCTGTGACTGTATTTCGCCTTTAGTAGCACTACTACTTGCAACCCCTATAAAATCTCTACCTAATGATCCATCTGTTTCTGAATGCTTGCAGATACCTAATCTGCAAAAGGGGCAAGTTTGTTCCCGTATTCGTTGCAATAAATTCCAGGACTGGGATTGGCTGTGAAAATAATCTAAAGGAAAGGATTCCAATGAGCGTTCTCCTAACCTTGCTGAAGAATTCTTGAAATAATTAGCTTTTACTGCATATCCTGCACCAGCAGCCACGGCCACTACCCATAAATCCATAACCAGCCTTTCTCTTAACAAAGAAATCAATCAACAATAGACTCCAAGAATGACAATCATGTTAGGGTCTAAAATTAAAGCCAGCAAATAACAAGTAGGCAGGGTTTATGAGAGAACAAAAAACCCGATGGAAGATGAACATACTTGTTTGAAAAATACAAGATCAAGGCATCGACACAAAGGAAAACAGAGAGAAGCATTTTGACAAAGAAAGAGTCGTTCAATATTGCAGCTTCGGCTGCGGAAGAATGCAAACAAAATTTTGCCCCATGAAAAGGCTTTGAAAAGCACTTTTTTTTGGCGCCATATGGTTCAACTTGTAGAATTCCAAGCCACTTAATTTTTTATCACCCAGGAAAAAAAACCTACACGTAAATTGTTGGTTGGTGTCTTCTTGTTATCCATCCACAGACCAACAAAAAGAACGTGGCCTGGAATGTTCATTGCCCCGTCGCAGAAAATGTCATATTGTCCACTGAAACAGCGGGACCTTTCATTATATCATCCATCGAATGCAGACAATGCTTGGAGCAAAGAAGAAAAAGAAAGATGCTCACTATAAAACATGAAATATAGATATGCAGGCAATCTAACAGCCAGACCAATAATCTTCTAATTGAATCAATGACCCTATGATGTAATAACAGTTTGATTGGATTGCTGTTCTAGTTTGAGCTTGTAAAATTCAATCGGTGTTATAGAGGACTAAAAGAGATACTACAACCCAGTGAGCCAAAGCGAGAAGCCAAAGCGAGAAGATGCTATATGTTCCTGTGGCCATTACAAGAGAGAGGCTTGGTAGGTGTCCCAAACCAACCTTAGAAAAGGTTGACTGTGAAAATTAGTGCTGGCGTGAAAAAAGTCCCAATACTAAGGGAAGAAAGGTGACTAAATTTTACTTGATGTTTCGTTTTGGTCCCTAACAGTGGAGAAGACACGATTGAGGATAGAGAAAAATCCAATTGGTCTTTTCCTTTCAAAGGCAAACAAGCATATCCGGGCTTCGCTCGCTTGTACATTTCACTCTTTTTTATTTTTAATTATTTCTTTTTTGGATAGTTTAAATTATTGTTTTCTTAAAATAAAATTTAAGAAAGCACGTTCTTTTCCAATATGATTATTTTTCTAATAGCAAATTAGCTACTTTATCTATTAATTTTTGTTAAAAAATCTCATGAATATTAATAAGAATTATTTATCTATCTCCATGCTAATACGAAACATGTTTTTGTAAGAAAACAAATATTGATAAGACAAGAAATGATTAACTAAATAATTATTTATTTCTTTGACTTTGCATCTGTTAAGCTCATGATAACTATAATGAGTTATTCAATATTTTGTAAATCAATTTAAATTAAATTTAATAAAAAAAATATTAATTATAATTTTTTTTATAATAATTAAATAACAAAAATAAATATTAATTTTTTTATCTATATAAAAAAAAATATCATTGAAAATCAGTTATCGTCATTATCATGATTATAACAATTAATAATATTATTAATATTATTTCTTAAATAATTAAAATAAGTAAATTTCTTCAGAGAATTAAAAAAATACAAAAACATAATAAAAAATAATCACTAAAATTATAATTATTATTGCGCAAACAATAAAACAATAAAATCATCTTATCCGAAGAATAAATAAAAATAACAAAAAACATAAAAAATAACAAAGAGAAAAATGGAGAAATTAAATTTTAAAATGATCACTAACATAAATTAAAATTTCAAGAATGAACCTCATAAAAATAAAACCCTAATAAAATAATAAAATAATAAAAATTAAAAATAAAAACTAAAAGCATAAATGCATAAATATGGGTAAAAAATAAACATTATCCAAGAAGGATGAAAAAACCAAAGGAATTAATACCAAATAAAAAATTCAAAGAATAAGGGCCCAAATAAAAAATAAAATATATAATTAATTCCAATTAAAGGATAAAATTAAAACAGATAAAAATCTTTGAACCAAAACAAATAAAGACATTTTTTTTTTAAAAATATAGTGTGATTTTGCTAAAAAAAATTAAAAAAATAAAGACTAAAATGAAAAGTAGTATATATGACCAATTTCAATTGGAGGACAAAATTAAAACAAATTAAAACTTGCATACCAAAAAATTAAAGGAACCAAAAACAAACTAAAAAAAAAAGAAGAAGCAAGGATTGAAATGAAAGCCAACATATATAATTAGTGTCAATTGAAGGGCATAATTGAAAATAATCAAAATTTATATTAAAAAAATTAGGAATAAAACTGAAATTAAAAGAATAAGGATTAAAATAAAAAAAAAACGAACATGAAGGACTTACAAGTATCGTCTAGTGATAGAAGAGAGAAAAGAGATTAAAAAATAAAAATCATGCACCAACAATTTACCGACCAGTGTTACATGACACCCCCTGTACTGAGGGACAAGGGACATGGTGACACAGAACTATTTTCTCATGGGTGTATTTGCATAGTTTCATTATGTATGAATTTGTGAAAAACCAAAAATACCCTCAATTGTTTCTTCTTTTTTTTGTCAGCTCTCAAGGATAAAATGATAGTTTTATTGTGCAATCTAAACGAAAAATATCAAAAAACCTCAAATAATTTGAAAATATCACACGTCTTTTGGAAAAATATCTAAAATACCCCCAGTTCCAATAGTTAGAATTTTCAACTTGAGAGGTAAAATGATAATTTTATTGTTATGTCCATGTACACAGTGAAAAACCCACACCACCAATCATATTTATTTTACCCACACCACCAATCTTATTTATTTATTTATTTATTGGGGGGAGGGGGGGCTAGGGCAGGTTTTTCTATTTCTTTTTCCCTCTAAAAAACATTAGGATCGAAATCGCAACTCTTTGATTTAAATACAAACCTTAAATATTATTATAATATTTTAGTTTAATTTTAATGATCTTTTCAATTATTATATAGCTAATATAAAAACAATAAATTATTCATGAAAACTCAATTTCAATCCTATTCTTACTCTTAAATTTTGAAATAGATTTTAAACATGATTATTCAGAAAACTCAATAATCATAGTTTTGAAAACTCAATTATTCATGAAAACTATGAATTGCTTGCAGAAAAGATTCCTTATTATCTAGCTTCATTGGGTTGAATCTGCATGGACTGTGACATAGGATTCCCAGACATGAACTTCCAAAGATCCACACTGAAAAATGACTAATTATGAAGTGAATCAGTATATAAATATTTTTCATGCTTATTTATTAAGCCCCCACACCCGTTCTTTTCAGTTGAATGCCATTGAAAGCTATTGCCCCCTTGAAGAGCCGCCATTGCCCCATTGAAGAGCCGCCATTGCCATTAGAGGCTCCCACACCCGTTCTTTTCAGTTGGATGCCATTGAAGAGCCGCTATTGCCCCATTGAAGAGCCGCTATTGCCATTAGAGGCTCCCACACCCGTTCTTTTCAGTTGGATGCCATTGAAGAACCGCTATTGCCATTAGAGGCTGTATACATACGCCGATGACAATAGCGTGCTACTCCTGTTAGGAGTTGAGTAAAAATATGCTATTTTTCCAACACTTTTTCTATCATATGTTATATCTTAAAATCTTTTACCAAACTGTGCTAGTTTCATAAAATACCCAATAAAAAAAATAAAAAATAAATCAGACTGCATATTATCATGGTCTCTTCACGTTATTTGATATTATGCGTGTCAGCCAGGACATATTTTGAAACCTTTAACAAAATGGAACATAAAATCATGAGTTGCAGTGAGCTAGGTAGATTCAGAATCAGGACATTTTCAAGAAAAAATCCTGTCAATTAGAGAGTAAATTGCTTCACTTGACCCAAGACACGACAAGCTCTCTAGGCCAACTCCTGGAGATCTTTCATTTCCGATCTTCAAATAGAAAATAGCAGCCACAAGAGCAAGAGTCCTGGATAGCAATAGAAGATTAAAAACCAGAAAGTAATTGGCACTTGTAACTAGTTTGCGTGTAAAGAAAGGAATAGCAACCAGAAAAGAAGATAACTAGAATGAGCATCCCGGTTATTGTTGGGGGGGGCAATTGTCCCCCAACATTGAAAAGATTAGCATTTTGCAGCTTAAACCCTATGCATGACTCTCTCTCTCTCTGTTTTGGCTTTCAATAAGCAGTGATCGGTTGAAGACATGAATAGTTGAAGACATGAATAGACTCAGTTGCTTAATTTTTAATAATCAAATAATAAGGCCTGTGAAACTGTATCTCACCATTCCTGAAAGCTAGAACCAGTGATTTAGAACGCAAAAATAAAAGAGGAAACAAGAAAATCTTCGCAGGCAACAATTCAAAATTCTAGACATTTATTCAACAAATAAATAACGGATAGACCAGTTTGATTTCTTCTTTTTTTGTTCCTTTCCCCCCCTTCATGACGTTCTCTAGCTAGGTGCCATGATTTATCTCCAAGATATAATTGCGGGAACAGGAAAAGGTATTTTGTAAAGCAGACAGTAGGGAAAAAATCCAAAGCATGAGAAGACTTTTTGTGCTAAAGCTGATCGGAATAAAAAGTAAAGTTTGACAAAAGGCACTATACCTCCAAAGCTGAGCTTGGTTTGAATTTTTGACTCCCGTGTCCCGCTCCACGCATAGCCTAATCAATCAAAGGCACGCATCGGCACACGGATTCGTACAGAAAGAGAACATGAAAACAGCTCACCTATCCTACTGGATTCATGGTTGAACAGAAAAGGGGAGCAGTGTGGACTTTGTACTAACCTTGGCCAAAACAACTGGTTGAGGTGTTCTTCCCATTCCTACAAACGCAAGCAAATGACTGATCAAAACCTGTGAATCCACACAAGCCCCCACTGGTTTCACAATCCTTGCACACATTAGAATAGTATGAATCGTTATATTGAAGAGAAATCCCAAATTTCCATCTCATTGGATCCCCCTCACTTCCCCCAAAACTGTATACTGACGTATAAGAAGAGCATTGGAGCTTTGGAAGATCCAACGTATAGCCTGTTAGTTGAATAGGTGACTCGTAAACACAACAAGTGGAAGGTGGCGCATTCTGTGGCAACCCTATGCCTGTCACTCCCTTGCAAGAATATAGTCCTCTACATACGCGGGAGCGCGACCCCATAGCACATAAATCTTCGGCTGGATCAAATAAAGGAGAATTGGTAGAGCATCCAAGCAAAACAAATATATTTTCGCCTGTTAAAGCGAAAGGACTAGCACGATCCAGGCTAAAGCTCCCAGAGTTCTGCATTGAACTACAAGTAGACATGAAGGGATCTCGGATGATTAAGGTGCCACTTGAGTAATCGATTTCTATGACATTGTAAATGCCGGTTCCGGTAGAGAACTCTAGTGTGCCAGCGTTGCATCTGACATATCTAGCAAAGTCGGGGTGCCCGCATCCAAATCCGGAGCCGAAGGGGTACTTCACTGATATCGTGCCACAAGTGTCATGACATGTGCCATTTATTGGGATAGGATGCACAGCAGCAGAGATGGTAAAATGGACGGGGAGGGAAAGAAGAATGTAGGTGAAGATCCATGCATTTGAGATGGATGGCATTGGTGAGAGTTTGGGAGAATTAATAATCTCAAGTTTAAAATACGGAGGAAACTTCACTTGAGAATATTGAAGTTATACTTGGAAGGAGGGCAGGGTGTTCTTTTCGGTGCAGCTGATGAATTCCGAACTCCTTTTGCTTCCTTAAAAAGCAAACCATATACATGTGGCTTCTAGCTGTAAAGCAACGACCATCCTAGTAGAAGACCCAGCAAACAGTAAAGAAGAGGAACAAGCTTGTTAATGTGAGCAGGATTACCAGTAACTATCAAGCAGTGCAAGTGGAAGAGTAAGGTTTTTTAAAGAGAAACGATACTTTACAGCCCATTCAAACAACGATATGATTTCCAATTTATAAGAATCACTTGAGTTTCACACTGGATATCCAGAATTCGAATATCTATTTCAATACAAAATGATACATGTTAAAACACAGAGAAAGGTTTAAAGCCACTAAAACTAAATGTCATCCTAAAAAGCTAACAGCGTTTACCTCGCTTTCTTAGCTATCGAAATTTAAAGAGCTCAACAGAACTCCGGAATGGACAAGGACAAAAAAATCAAACTCCCTACAAGTGATTGCTTCAGCTGATTCATCCATCAATGATGAATCTAGACGTAGTCTGAAGATATGGCCAAGTAAAATGCCCTCTCAAGCAAGACACAATAAGGAAGTTCTGATGCGACACAGGAGACAGTCCTTTACAGAATCCTGCATCATGACTAGAAGCTAAAGGGAACTCTGAATCATCTGGAAGCTAGTCCATTCACATCACCCGGAAAAAAAAGAATACAAATTTCATTTCCCTAAAGATCCTTCAAATCACTTTCATTTGAATTTGATGAAATTTAAGCAAGCAGCAATCCTTGTTGTGTGAGCAGATTTTCCAGCAACTTGCTTCTGCATCCACCATGCATTTTAACTAGCCTGATTTTCACAGTCACACATCTTGGCAACATTCATGCATTCAAACCAGCCCAATTTCAGAACTACTCTTATTCCCCAAAGGTCATGCATCCCTTCCAGTTTAAATGTTTATACAGCCTCTGTCAAATATCATATGCCAAGTGAATAAAGTACCAACTCACTCTTTTATTCATTGGAACAAGCTTAAAGATTGAAAGTTGGTGCTTCAAATTTGAACTCCAGACATTGTAGTAAAACCTGTGTGCAAAAGCTCGAGCAGATAGCTACAATGGGACCTTGAAACTCATGCATTTAGACCCACCCAATTCTTAAAAGCAATAAGTGCTTCCATTTTTCGGAAGTTCCTCTTTCTCAACTTTGATACTTTCAGCTTCTTATGATTCTCCATGAATGCTTGCTTGTACCTCCATTTATCGACAAAAATTTTCATCTCCTGAGATTTTTCTACAACTTGCATCACTGCATCAAAGAAACCTCCTTTCACCATAGCATATAGGAATGCATCAACCAAGCTGTGATCAAATTTAATACCATTCTCTTTATCTGGTGAGACCTTTCGCTTAACCTCATTCCAGAGCATCAAAACACCGAAATATTTCTCTGCAGTCACATACCCATTAATTAGGGACAAATATGTTTGGTCATTCGGCTCAAATTGTAGGAAAGTCATTCTTCTGAAAGTCCTCTTTGCATCCTCTAACCGCCCAGCTTTACAAAAAGCATGAATAATTGAATTCCAGTCATGAGTTTTCACTTCAACTCGAGGGTCCTCAACAATTTCATCTAAAAAAGCAGCCATTAGTTCAGGACGCTGTTTTTCCATTAAACCTGTCATAATTGTCAAATAACTTCCTTTCAATTCGGCTATTCTTGCCTCTCTCATGTCCCTAAACAAAGTAAAAGCTGACTGGAAATCTTGGCTTGTCATTGATGCTTCAATTAGTGCATCATAGCTTCCCTCGTCTAGCTGAAGCCCTTTGTTGCTAATATCCATGACCAGTTGTGTAGCTTCGGCAGTTCTATACTCTTTGCAATATGCCTTCAAGATTGGCACAAAGACCCCAAGTCCCACAGAACCACCCTGAGCATCCATTTCATCAACAATACTGTGCGCCTTATCTGATAATCTAAGATTTACACAGGCACTAATAATACCGAACCCAGTTGATTTATCAGCAGCAATAGTTGCTGATTCCAACTTCTGAGCTTCAATGATCAAGTTTGCTAAACCCTTAATACTTCCATCTTTCATAAACCCTTTAACCACCAGACAATAAGTTTCCTCGCTAAAATTCAATTCTACTCCACCTTGTTCCCTCAAACTATATAGAATAGTTTCTGAAACAGCCTCCAAATTCCCTGACTTTACATGCCCACTAATCAAATAACTACAAAACAAACTTTTATTCGGAAAACCAAAGCCACTCATTAGACCCTTTAACTCGATTATCTTATCTTTAAACCCCTTCAGCGCATACAAATATGCAAGAAACCCAAAACTCAATTCATCAGGCTTAATGCCCAACACGGACATAGTTTCAATAACCTTTTCAGCTTCGCCAACAGACTCGAGTTCGCAACAACACCCTTCTAAAGCCACATTACAAGCATTCATATCCGGTTTCATAAAATCCAATTTCTCATCAATAGCAATTCTACAACTTTCTTCAAAAACTTTCAGAAAGGCAATAAGTTTATCATTTTTTCTACTAATTTCAATGAGAGAGTCACCCCACATTCGAAAAGGCATAAAAAACCTGTTCCTAAACATAGAATTGATTAAAGCAAAAGCAGGAGCAGCGGTATTGGCACGAACCATTGAACCAAGAAAGAGTTGTACAGTTTCAAAATCTAAACTTTTTGGGTTCTTCTCAACAACATAAACAATAGAAGCAAATGCCCTTTTGAGATTGAGGGTGTCATCGAGAGAGGAAAGGTGTGTGATGAGTGAGTTAGTGAGAGACTTGGACGGGAAAGCTGAGTTTGAAGTTAAAGACTTGAAGGATGCCCATGCCTCATTAGTGTTGTTCGTGATGAGGGACTTGTGAAGGGTTGATTCTAGATTGGTTATGTGATCTTGTGTTAAGATTCTCGGGGCTTGTCTGTTGTTGTTGGTGGTGGGGTGTGTGGTTGACGGTGGAGTCTTTTTAAGGGCGAAGATGGTAGGTTGCAAGAAAGAGTATAAAGTTGGGGTTTCTGGTGTGGTGCTGAAGGATCGGCGTCGAAGCAAGGGGAACACTCTTCTCCACATTCTTTGATCGCTGCGAGATGTGATGTGTGTTCTTTGTGCTGCCGCAGTTTTTGTTGAGTGTATCGGAGTGTTTTGCTGTAAATATATTAATAATTTAATAAACTCAGTTCAGCAGCAGCTGGAATAGCTCAGTTGGTTAGAGCGTGTGGCTGTTAACCACAAGGTCGGAGGTTCAAGCCCTCCTTCTAGCGCTTAAAGCCTTTTACCAAACATTTTGAAAATCACTTTATTTTATTTTATTTGATTTTGGAAATTTAGACACTCGATCGTTGGATTTTTATGTTTTTTTAGATGTATAAAAAGAAGAAGCAGTTTTCTACTTTTATTTTCAAATTTATTTCTCGTGAAAAAATGGAAAATATACCCCATATTCTAGAGTTTTCAATAGTCAAATTAATGTAATATTTTTTTAATAGAGTTTTCAATAATCAAACTTTTATAAGAAGCGTGAAATATAGTTTTTTCCCAAATAAACCCTCACTATATTAATTTTAAAAATAATTTTTATTTATTTATTTTAGATATTTTGATAGGATAATAATAAAAATAAAAAATATTATTCCAATACTTTTTGAATCTAAAAAACAATCCAACAACGCATTGCCCCCCACACAATCAAGGAAAAAACAGATAATACCTGGAGATTTTTGAAAACCAAACAAGCCTGAACGGTAAAAAGGAAAGAAAGAAAAGGAACGGAACGGAAAAGAAAAGGCCCAGAGCATTCAGATCAGCGGCTCATGTATTACGTTGAAAACGAAGTCGTTTTCAGAATAATAATACAGAAGCGCCCAAGGAAGCAGCTGAAGTAGAGCAGAGTACCGAGTCCAGTCGAGTAAACTCTGTGGATCATCATCGTCGTCAATGGAAGAAACAGTATTAGCAAATAAAGAGACTAGATCATCATCAAAATTTATAATCGAAGAATGGAACGGATCTTCTTCAACAAAGCTCTTTAAAACTGCCACTATAACTGCTTCTCCTTATCTATCCATCCAAAGGTCACCCCTCACTTCTCCTCTTGCTTCTTCTGTATCTGTCATTTTGAATTGAATCATGTTTAATGCGCAGGTCTGGAAGTCGTTTTAATCACGTCTGGAGAAGAGTCCTTCAAGCATTTGTACCCGAGGCAAGCCCTTTCTCCCCCCCCCCCCCACTCCTTTTCTTCTAATTCTTCCTTGGCAAAAAATAAAATAATATTACTATTCAATTTATTTATCTAATTAATTTAAATTCCGTTGGAGTGTGGGAACGCAGGGATTTCCAAGCAGTGTAACACCAGATTATGCCCCCTTTCAAGTATGGGATTCATTGCAGGTATTATCATTAATTTATGAATTTTATCAAAAAAATAAAACCTTCCGTAGTAATCCATTATAGCTGATGAAATGGTGGCTTGATTTGGTTCTAAAGGGTCTCTCAACTTACATAAGGACCATGCTTTCAACACAAGTAAGCTCTATTTGATCACACTAGTAATAATCATATGATTGTCAAAACAAAAATATATAATAAAATACTTTGTTTCCTCAAACTGTGTTGAAGGCTCTCTTGAGTGCAATTGGGGTTGGTGAGAAATCAGCTACTGTCATTGGTGCGACATTTCAGGTACTAAATTAGTTTTATTTTCTTACTTTTTTTCTGGCTTTCTACTGCTACACATGTGATATGGATTGGAGTTTTTTTTTAAATTTGGGAGGGACTTTTTTTGAGTTTATAAACAATACTGAGAACTGGGTTTTTGTTTGCAGTGGTTTTTGAGGGACTTAACTGGAATGCTTGGAGGCATACTCTTTACATTTTACAAGGTTTATTGCGTACTTATGTGATTGCACCCCTTTTCCTTTTCTGGTCTCTGGGGATTATCTTAACCCTTTCACTTGTGAAGTGCTCTGGTTTTCTTGCCTAGTTAAAAATGCTCTAGGTAGAGTTTGGCGATAGGAGCAAACTACCTTTTGTTCTTTCTTCACTCTTTTTTTTTCTCCCATTAATTTCAAGATCATATGAAACTGGGTAATTTTGTGCTTCTCAGGGCTCAGACCTGGATAGCAATGCCAAGATGTGGCGTTTAGTTGCTGACCTTATGAATGATCTCGGTATGCCCTGCTGTCTCTCTCCTTTTCTGGAAGGTTTACAGTGCACGCACAAAATTTTGCTCCACATTGGCATCTGACAGTCTATTTTGTAGTTATTCTCCATGGTTTCTCAAATTATTTTTTCCTTGTGTCCAGAATTTATGAGAAAGTTTGTCAATTTGACTGCAGGAATGTTGATGGACCTTCTTTCCCCCTTGTTTCCTTCCGCTTTTATTTTTGTTGTTTGCTTAGGAAGCTTATCAAGATCTTTCAGTAAGTATCCTTCTAGCTTAAATGCCTGGTGTGGAGACTTGTAGAAATTGTCTGAAAACTGCTTATTAGAATTTTTCTTGTGTCATTAGTTATATTGTTGGCTGTGATGATAATGTTAGCAAAAAAAAGAAAGAAAGAAGAAAGCCTGGTTTGATTCTATCTTGGTAATGAAATGGTTGACCAAGATTTGCTGGCATTTGTTATCTAAAAATATGCAAAAGAAATACAAAGCTAACAGTAGAATTTAACTAGCTTGCTACAGTATAAGTGGCACACCTGTAGGGTGGAATATAAAAAAATAGATAAAAATAAATGCTCATTGATCATCTTTTGATTTGTGTCCTTTTTCTTTTTCCTTTTCTTTTTCTGTCATTAGCTGGTGTTGCTAGTGGTGCCACTAGAGCTGCTTTGACTCAGCATTTTGCCCTTCAGAACAATGTCGCAGATATATCTGCCAAGGTACCAATAATGCTATTCTGAACCTTGCATGACAACCTCAAGAGATTTTTTGGTTGCTACCACGGCCTTTGACTTGCTCCTATATATTTATAGGAAGGAAGTCAAGAAACAGTTGCAACAATGATTGGCATGGCCTTAGGAATGATCCTCGCTCGAATAACAATGGGACTCCCCCTAGCCATTTGGTTGTCATTTCTTTCTCTCACTGTGTTCCATATGTATGGTAAGCTCTTTTGCTATGGTTTCTTACATAGAGAAATATTTCTGACTAAGAAACACACTGACCCTCAAGGAACAATCAGGAAAATTATACATGGGTTCATGAATGAGTAGGACTTATACATATCAATTTTCATGTTGTCTTTATGGCCAAAGAACTAGATCATAATAATCTCAATGAAAAACAAGTTGGCACCTAAATTGAAGAGTGGTAAGAGGTACACTTTTATCTGGTTTCTAGATCTATTTGCTTAGTTCAGCAATAGATGGACAGTAATATTTGTCCTTTCATAGTGACCAACTCAGAAACCTATAGTTTCTCTACCTTCTTGTATGCATAACTATGACTTGTAATAATAAAAAATAGTTCTGTGCTTATCTCATGTTACATCTGGCTTTATGTATGCAATTAGTGTTTTCATTTTCAAGTGCAGCAAACTATAGGGCTGTTCGGTGCCTTGCTTTGACTTCTTTAAATATTGAGAGGAGCGCTATTCTCTTCCAGCATTTCATGGAGACTAGCCAAGGTAATGGTTTTGTCAATAGTGGCTAATCTCCGGGAAAAAAATAGGACACAAAGTTTTGGCATGATCATTCAAAATGATTCTTACATTGATTTTCATTTCTTTCTTCCTCTTTTTTTTCTTTTTGTAAAAAAGGAAACTCGCAATATTTCATGAGCTTACTTACTGGGTCTCACCTGTTAGCAAGCTGGAGGTGAATTTGTTTATCTATCTATTTATCTTGATTTTGATGCCATTTTCTGAATTTGTTGCCAGTTCTCTCTCCTGAGCAGGTCTCTAGAATAGAACATGTTTTACCAAAATGGATCACTTCTTGGAGTTCAAAAAAGGTCAAGTTACTACAAGCCAATGTGCGCTTGGGTGTGAGAGTTTCTTCACTTGATCACCAGGAAAGGTGAGTTTTCTTTTTATTTAGCTCATAAACTTTCCATTACTACAAGGTTTTGTTTCCTACTTGTACTATGTACCATTACTACAAGGAAATGTGAGAGTTTCTTCTTCTTCTTCTTCTTCTTTACTATTTTTGAATGACTTATTTAGTCACAGCAATTAGGTAGACTATCTTTTACTGAAAACAGTAGTTTTGTTCAGGCAGTGCTTCTACAATGGTTGTTGTAGAAGCACCTGAATAATTGAACTGCTGTTTAGCATATTTCAAAGGCATTTCAAGTTAAGATTATGTCTCAAGTCTTGACATGTCTGCTTTCGAAACTGATCTGAGATGGCTTCTGCAAAATCAGTGCTCTAAACAAATTTCATTGTGTAAAAAACTAACTGTTCAAGCAATATTCTGAAAACAGGATGGAGGCGCTGCTTTCTGCACAATATCATTATCTTAAAGGTTAAGATCTAGTTTCTATCTTCCAGTTTTCAGTTTTTAAAATCATTAAAATAAACATTGAATTTTACTGGGAAACTTATTGTTGCTCATTCTGCTTGTCGATGCCGGTCTTTTTAGCAAAATACTTGCTGGTGGAGAGGGAGGGAATCATCAATGTTGCAATACACAAAAATTCAACAGCTTCTGATGTCTTGCAATCGTATATCCATGCTCTTGTTATGGCCAAACTCATGGGAAAAAGTACATCTGTCTATTTGGAGAGCCAGTCATGGATGGATAAACAGTATGAAGTTTTTCTTCATAAGGTATCTCTCTCGATTTTTCTTAACTTCAATAAATTGCTCGTGTACTTGAACCTATGACCAAATTCTGAATGAGAACCCAGAATGTATTCACTTTCAGAATACTGCTCTTTCCCGCTTAATTTGAGTTCTGTTGCTGTTTTTCATCGAGGAACTTAGAGGCACATTGTGGCTCTAGATGATTTATATTCATTATCTGACAGCTACACTGAACAGAACTTCTACCAATAACTAAGAAGAATCTGGAATTGTTTCACAGTGCTCTGTGTCATAATTGGTCGCCAAGTGAACCAGGAATTTGTACATGCGACTGAAATTTAATCCCTCATCTTTTATTTAATTGTTTAAATAAACATCTTGTATCCCTACACATGAAGGGCCTAATCTCACAACATTAGCTGATCAAATAATGCCCACAATTATGTTTTGAACAATGTGAATACTATATCTAGAGATGTGAATCCATGATGACTCTCCAAACTATTGCATTCTGAAGTTCCCTATATCGCCATTCTTCATTGAAGAACTTGGAAGCACCACCCTGCTATTATTTGTCTAGGCAGCTACGCTATTCATAGCTTAACTAACAGATTTTGGTTCTTGTTCATTTCTATTCTTTATCTGGCAGCTAAGCTCTTCGGGTTGGAAAACAGGGCGCCTTCTTTCCCCTCCAATCATCTGGAAGGCAAACTGGACAGATGTTTCATCAGATGATAAAATTGACTAGGTAATACCTCAAAGTTCTGTTGCATTAAAATTGCAAGAATTGTGGAAATTGACGGCTACTTCATTGACATTCAAACCAAATAGATTTAACAATGTGGCCATCAAATGAGGCTTGATACTGCCGTGAACACTGAAGAGCGAGACTTTTATAGATGGTACACATCCTTGTGCCATAATACGAGAACAGTAATTCTTCATCTTAAAGCAGCTCCTCTATAGATGCTCTTGGTAGGCTTAGAAATATTAGTTTTTTGTGTTTCCAGAATCATGTATACTTTAAAAAGTTGGGCATGTCATTGGCAAATGGTCCAATGACCTCTTCTGTAGGAACTAGTAATATGACAGTTCTGAACCACTTTGATTAGCTTGACGATC
Organism: Salix dunnii; assembly: GCA_015731905.1. Taxonomy (NCBI): domain Eukaryota; kingdom Viridiplantae; phylum Streptophyta; class Magnoliopsida; order Malpighiales; family Salicaceae; genus Salix; species Salix dunnii. The sequence goes on along the minus strand of CM027666.1, from coordinate 5,592,845 downwards.
TGGGATGGTGGTTTGCAGTAACCAAAGGGAACATGTTTGGGGGCAGCACCCCTGCTCCTGCGAATTTTATCTGCAGCTCCTCATTGTGTGGGGAAATAAAATTAAAATGTTTGCGTCCTTGAAAATTTATCTTGCGAGTGTTTGTTTTTATTAATCCTGACCTGTTTCTCAAAATGCTTTTATATATATAAGCATCAAATTTTTAATCATTTATAAAATACATTACCCAACATCACCATATATTAGGACACGAAGAACAACCAATACACATATTAGGACATTACCATAAATTTTCTATTAATTAATAAACAAATTTATTATGCAAAACCGAGTTAATAAACATTGTTGTGATATTAAATATCTTAATTTATTTTTATATCTTACTTTTTTTAGCTTTTTTTTTATTTATCACTAAAATTTAGGATGTAATCTAAATGTGTTTCATGTCCGAATCACAGGTGTAATGTATTATTCTATCTTAATCAAAATATTTTTTATTATTTGTTGTTACTGCTATTTATAATTAACCTGACAATTATTATTTTTTTCTTTAAGAACTTCTAATTCTTTTAATTAATTTTTTTTTATATAGATAGTGGCATTGTGGGCTATTAAGGGTATAGTGTGGGGTCAAAGAATTTAAAATTTGTATTGCAAGTTTTAGATCGAAATTAATATATATTTATTTTATAAAAAATAAAAATAACTGGAATTTTACTTGAATTTAATCGAATAAAAAAAATTATCACGGTCCACCAATCTAGGAGTTAGTGCCCGTTTGGCAAAGCTTTTTTTCCTCTGTTTTAAAAAAAACGGCTTGAAAAAAAATAGAAGTGTGATTGGTTAAGTGAAAAATTGAAAAAAACTTGGTGGGTCCCACGGGTAAACCACGGTTCCATGAGAAGCTGATAAATATTGCTTTTCTTGCGCCTTTGCAGCAGAGAAAAGAGAGAATAAGAGAAAGGGTGAATATATATATCTATATATATATATATATATATATATATATATAATATTTTGAATATTAAAATAATCTAAAAATTAATTAACATATGAATAATGTTTACATAATATATGTTTATTAATATAATATATATATTTTTAATATTAAAATAATCTAAAAACTAATTAAAATATAAATAATGTTTACAATATATGTTTATTAATATAATTTTTTAAATATTAAAATAATCCAAAAATTAATTAACATATGAATAATGTTTACATAATATATGTTTATTAATATAAAATATATTTTTAATATTAAAATAATATAAAAATTAATTAAAATATAAATATATTTTTTTACCTCAAACTCAACCACAGTTTTAACCAAACACTTCACAATTTATTTTGAACCACAGCAAAAGTGATTTTTTTGAAACTTCTTTTTTCAAACCTCAACCGCAAAAGAAAAGCAATACCAAACAGCCCCTTAACCAACCACCTGCGTGTAGCACGTGGCCTTCCTGCAATTCGATTAATCCTACCGTGTTCCTTCCTTAGTTGTCTGAAATATCCCCACGTGTCCTTTCCACAATCCATTATCCCCCAAAGATCTCCTCCATCGAGTATCATCGAGTCTAACAGCAATACGAATTGTACACATGGTTTTCCCCTTTCGTTTTTATCGGCAAGGCAGAGGACGTTCTTCTTTCAGCGCCACCAAGAAAAGGATTTCTGTTTTGTGGAATAGGAAGGCAGTTTTTATTATAAAAAAATCAATTAAGGATATCATTTAGTTTTCTCAAGAAAAAAGAAAGAGGAAAGATATCCATTAAACTTCGAATTAAATATAGATTTTACTGTAATTTAAAATATCAACCAAAAATAGAAAATATTATAAGAAGAAGATTAATGCTGAAGGAGTGCGTGCCTACAGGCATCAGCTTTTGAGAGATTTTATTTTCCGTACTTTTAATGTTTTGAAAGGAGAGATCCCAAGGCAGTGCAGAAAAAATATGAAAAAGGGAAAAAATGCATATATATATAAAACAAATATAACATTTTTCTGAAAAGGGAACTGTTTCGGAAGAAGAATCCTGGTGCTTACACATTTTCGCACTTATCAAGTGCTCACTTCCCCTTGTTTCTTCTACAAAACCCATCCAGGGCTTGATTCTACTATTAAAAAGCACCTCCTGAATAATCCCTATCTTATCAACCGAGTGTACACTTTCTGTTTTTCGATCCTCCTCCATACATTTTTTCTAGACTATGAGCAGGCAGTATGGCCATTCATTTTCGATGTCCTGACGATGCCATCAGAATCCCAACAGCAGCAATAAACATGAACAACATGTTTACAAGCAGAATGTATGTTCTTCGTGATGATTTTCGGTACTCTCCAAAGATGAGTACGCCCCAGAATGTGCTCACAAGCGGGAGAGCCTGGAACCAATACCCCATTCAAGTCAATGGTCACGTAGAATATTAGTATATCATAAACTCGAAATATATGCCATGCATGCCAAAGTTTCAATCGCATGCTCTTTTTAGCACGCTTAAAAGACTGACCTGAACAGCATCTGCTGCTGCATATCCCGCAGCTTGACCTCCCATGAACTGGAGCCCATTCCCAAATCCACAGAGCAGGCCGGCCAAAAATGCCCAGCCTCTACCATTCCAGTCATTAAGATAAGCCTTGAGTGATGAACTCGGTAGATTTAATACAGGGCGGTAAAGGAAGGTGAAATTTAGAATGATGGCAAGTACAAAACAAGAGATCGAAAACCAGAAAAAAGCAGTGTAGACAACCAACTTAGGAACCCCTTTCTTCAAGGTGTGCCACTGATCATTTGTTGCCAAGTTAAAAGCTGGGGAGAACAGAGAGAAGCAAACACCAGCAAAGAAAGTAATTGACAGTCCAATCAAAGTGCTCCTTCCAAACACCTGTAAGGACAGCCAAACCACTTGTTTTACATTTCAGAGCTATATGCCTAATTAGATGCAGCACATTGAGAGAAACGAGTGCCAGGTTGAGCCCCAAACCTTGATTGATCTTCTGTTCTCAAGCTCTATGAGGAAATCTGCTGTTCCAGCTTTGGCTTTCTCTGGAGTACTACTTCCATTTTCCAAATCCTTCACTCCTGTTCAATAATAAAGGAAGGCGAGCAAAAAACTATCTTGTCATTCTAATCAAATGAGCTAAATGGAAACGATAGAAGTGATCAAGCAAGCACTATACCCTTGTTTTGAGATGCTTCGTTGGAATATGCGGAAGAACCTACGGTCCTGATAGAACGTTAAAATCAGCAGTAGCATCATCAAGAATGCTAGTTAATTCACCCAACTCTGGCCAAAAAATAATTGTAACTTCACATGGAGCACAAAAACACTTTGCTTTTCTACATGAAAAGATGAAAACATACGCTGTTACATTTTTGTTGTCACTTGTCAAACTCTTGAGCTTTGCTCTATTGTCAGCTGCATTCGATGAATGGACAGCTGACCCAAGACAAACAGCAATTAGGAAGCATCCAACACCCGGAAAAAGGATCTCTGCCTTGTTAATTTTGTCATCTAGGAAGTAATTCAAGGTTGTTCCTGTCAAAGAGAAATAAACAGGAGTGAAATATAAGGACCTTACAAAAGACAGCCAATTTCCAACATATCTGACTTCTTTCAAAGCACACAACCTATAACAACAGTTATGCTGGAAGTAATGACTTCTGTCACTGATAAACCAACAAAAGCCCAGGCATACTGCGTGGATAGATTTCCAAGGCTGAGGACCACCCCACCAGCCATTGCAAACATAATAGAAGGCCAATTATCCTGCATCATTCAAGCCAGAACAATCAAACATCATTTGTGTACTTTTGCTTCTATATCGCGGGTAAATTATGCGCAAACAAGTAGCCTTACAGTAATCAAAAGCAACAGTATGTGACTATCAGCGTACGGATAAGACTAATAATTGCGCAAACAGAAGTTACCTGGGAAAGTTGGGTCGTGAAATTTGGCCTCCCATTGCCGATCTCACCAAAGGTCAAGGCTATAATAACAGCAGCCAAGAGATTTGTGATGGAATAATCAAGGTATGTGTGTTGAGGAAGCCTGCCTCTTCTTTCTAGTAGTGTCATAATAGCTGGCCATGTACCCAAGAAGAACAGAGAAAATAGCATGCATACTATAGCTCCTCCTTTGCTCTCCACTAGATACATGTTTAAGAGAGAACTTCTAAATCTTTTGAGGAAATCAAAGGTGGTCTGATGCACCAGAAAAACTAGCAGACGAGAGAGAACATAAATTGCTTACAAACTAGTAGAAAGTAGTTGCAAACATTGAAAGAAAGCAAGGGCTAACGTAAAGTTAGATTGAAATCTTCCATACATAACGGCAGGTTCTTCTGCACGGATTCGTAATCTTTGGATTGATTAAAAGTATCCTAGTTAGAGTGGGTAATTAACTGGCACAGTATTGCATGTGGCAAGATACTGAAAAAAAGCATGCTCTAAAAGGAGTAGGTGTTCGTTTGTCTAGAAGGTAAACTGTGGTCTACAACATTTCTGGAAAATAGAAAAGAGAGAAGGACAAGCCGTGGTGAAAAGGGAAACACATCATCTAAAAATCCAATTCGTTTGCTCGTTTGTTATCTCCGGTGTTGGTCAACGGACGGCACCATTACCTTTTTTTTTTGTTTCAATGTATCGCTGTCCAAAGGACGCCATCGCTTGAAAAAACAGGCTGACGTGTCTTTGACTTTTTCAACATAGCCACCCCCCACATTGTGGAATGTGGATGTTGGCACCAGCAGGACCACAATCAAGCCAATACGTAAATTATGCTTTAGACTCATTGAATCTCGAATCCCTGACAAGCTATCAAAAAACTACACATGTATGGATAAAAAAAAGGTGAAAAGGAGAGAATACGATCAATTCAGGCATCAGAAGTATAAGAGATAACAAATGGGTTGCATTTCAACCGGAAAAAAAAACGGCGGGGAGGGGGATTGCATTAATGAAAATATATAGAGACAACGAGGTCCTGACAGAAGTTCCATAAAAAAAATCGCTACTGTTCTTCCCATTTTAACTTTTCCTTCACCCACCCCTAATGTGTTATTGTTATTCTTTTCATGAAAGCAATTCAGAATCCGTGTACTTGTGTTTGCGGGGAAAAAAGCATTTCCTTTCCGTTGATAGTTTGATACATCGTTGAACTGGGCGGGTGAAGGGAGTATATTCATTTTCCTTCACCAACCAAGTGGTCTCGGAGTTTTCTTCCTCTAGACAATATATGTGATCATAATTGAACTGCGACGGTAAACTATATTCATTTTCGATGCCCTGCTGATGCCATGAGAACTGCCACAGCTACGATAAACATGAGCAGCATGCTGGCAAGAAATACATATGTTCTTCGCGATGATTTCCGGTACTCGCCAAATAGAAGAATGCCCCAAAATGTACTCACAAGTGGAAGCGCCTGAAATCACCAGTGTAAATCAAATGATCATCACTTGAAACGGTAAGCACATGCAGATCACTTTCTAAGATGAATTTAGGGTTAATGGTGAATCCAAAATATCATGAAGCTATCAAAATTGTTTAAAATCATTAATTTGCATCACTATCCCATGTGAATATATGTATTAAAACTAACCTGGACTGCATCTGCTGCTGCGTATCCTGCAGCTTGACCTCCCATAAATTGGAGACCATTCCCAAATCCACAGAGTAGGCCAGCCAAAAATGCCCAGCCTCTGCCATTCCAATCATTAATATACGCCTTCAATGATGATCTAGGCAAGTCCAGCACAGGGTGATAGAGGAAGGTGACATTCAAAATGATGGCCAGTACAAAACAAGAGACCGAGAACCAGAAAAATGCAGTGTAGACAACCAACTTAGGAACCCCATTTTTCAAGGTGTGCCATTGATCGTTTGATGCCAAGTTAAAAGCTGGTGAGAAGAGCGAGAAGCAAACGCCAGCGAAGAAAGTTATGGCCAGTCCAATTAAAGTACTCTTCCCAAACACCTGCCAATGATCAAAGACAAAAAAGAATCGAATTATTGTTTAGCTTTAAGAAAGAAAATACATGAAGAAACAACCCCCTGGTATGCTGTGTTCGTTTTTCTGCCATAGTTATTTTCACTAAATGGCCGTTTTTGTTTGTAGCTTCCACTTCTTAATTAGTTTGCAGTGTACTGTGTTTGGCCATGTGTTTTAAAATATAGCATTTCCTCCGATTAAGTGAAATAAGTGCAGGAAAGGGGGGGACAGAAAATATAGTTCCGCTAGAAAATACCACAAAATAGGTTGTGAAACCACCAACCTTGATTGATCTTCTGTTCTCTAGCTCTACAAGGAAGTCTGCTGTTCCAAATTTTGCCTTTCTTTCTGTAGAATAAAAGAAGGCAATAAACGGACAGCTTCGATGAACAAAGTAGACACAGATAATAAAACAAGACAAATCCAAAAAGTAGAATACCCTTTATTGGAAAAGCTTCTCTGGATTTGGTGATGTCTGCAGCCCTGTAAAAGCTTAATTTTAGTTCTCACATCAGCGATATCCAAAACTCTTGCTTTTGGATAACGAAATCGTCAATCAATGAAAAGAAAAGGGAATTTATATTTTCTCTGCAGTCGCTTCACTGGTTTGGCCAACATTCCAGTGAATATTTTGCCCCATTAGAATAGAATTATTAAGTGAGCAGAATTCATCTTAGCATTGTCAGGATTTTCATTGTTTGCAAGCACTGAGATAAGATTTGTGACAGATGAAGAATGAATAGCTAACTTCGACTCAGAAGTTCAAAACTGATATGAATGAAATAGTGCGGAATATAAATGACTATGCATCAAATAATATATAACATCAAAATCAAACTATCTACAGAAGAAGGGACATACACTGATAGACGGGTGTCATCATATGGCAAACAGCTGAGCTTCGCTCTATTATCTGCTGCATTGGACGAGTGAACAGCTGAAGCAAGGCAGACAGCAATCAAGAAGCAGCCAACACCCGGGAAAAGTATTTTGGCATTATTAATTTTATCATCTAAGAAGTAATTCAAAGTCGTCCCTGTAAAAACAAGCCAACAATTACAATAAGAGAATTTAGCCTGATGAAATGTTATTGACTTGCATAAACAAAATTCATTCAGCACACAACAGACAAACCTATAACAACAGTTATGCTAGCAGTGATCACTTCTGTCACCGACAAACCAACAAAAGCCCATGCATACTGTGTGGATAAATTTCCAAGGCTGAGGACCACCCCACCAGCCATTGCGAACATAACAGATGGCCAATTGTCCTGCATCAACAACCCTAGTAGATTTAAATATAAAGGGTAAAAGATATGATGCCACTGCAAACAAGAGACTGAACCTAGTATGCCACAGAATCGCCTCAGAACAACCAACACTAGAAAGTAAGCAATGCAGATTACTGTAGAGGACCATAACTCATAAATGAGCCTGATGGAGTTAGCAGGCTAATTGACTCAACGTACACTTAATTGAGAAAGCTGGGTTGAAAAATTCGGTGCCTCGTGCGTGCTCTTCCCTATCTCACCAAATGTAAAAGCAATAATTACAGCAGCCAGGAGATTCGTGATTGAATAATCAAGGTAAGTATGCTGAGGAAGACGGCCCCTTCTTTCCAGGAGAGTCATGACAGCAGGCCATGTGCCCAAGAAGAAGAGCGCAAGAAGCATGCATGCTATGGCTCCACCTTTGCTCTCCACCACATACATTCTCAACGCAATACCGACAATCCCTTCTGGTGGTAGAATGACTAATGAAGGTATTCCTGAAAAGCCCTACAAGCAAAGAAACAAATTCAACCACTCATTCTGCGTGGAGCCTCCTAGGAGGCCATACTGAGCAAATCTGAAATGATTTTCTGTGTTTTCCTTAAAAAAAAACACCAGGTTGCCTATAAAGAGTGGTTATAAAGTAAGCAACAGGTTAGGGAAACAATCAGAACGAAATCAAATGCGTGGCCAAAAATTAGGAAATGAAAACATCAAAGAAGAGGGTATAAAATAGAAGCGTGTGCAGGAATCTGCAAGCAAAATGACACCTGGAAAGCATATAAAGAATATACAGAATCAAAACAAGGCCTGCATATATAAGAATCAAGAAAGTCAACACAAAGCGGCAGCAGAAACTGCATACCATATTCAGCTTCTAAAAACACTGAAGAACCAAGTTTGTATATTTAACACCAAAACTCTCCGTGTACTAATATTATTTAACTTTCAAAAAAGAAAAAAAAGCAAATAAGAAGGGTAGAGAGAGAAACAGAGAAATGAAGGATCACCTACTTAGAATGAATTATAAAACAATTTGAGCGAACCTGCGTCTCTCCATTGTCTAAGTAAGTTTGGAATCTTTCAATTATCTTTTGCCAAACCTTTAGGTGGCCCCCTCTGTTCAACTACTTTTACCGGTCAAAGATATCTGTAGAGTGATTTGGGAAAATAACAGTAAGAAAGAACCCAGAGAGCTGGTTTCAAGGTTTGTTTTCTTCGTATTTTTCCAATGTGCCCCAGAGACTGTTCAGTGACTGGTTGTAAGAATATTTAATGTTGTTTTTCAAAGTAATTTTAGTTAAATATATCAAAATAATATTTTATTTTATTTTAAAAAAATATTTATAATATTAGCACATAAAAATAGTATAAAAATATATAAAAAAATAAGTTAAAAAAATTTAAAAAAAAAATTAAAAATATTTTTGATAAATTTTAAAAAATATATTCTATATTATATATTTTTAAATAAAAAAACAACTCAGAAAATATACCTCACAGTATTAAACAGCTGTTTTTATTTTATTTTAATCTTTATTAATGTAAATATCTAATTAGCTTCATACACAACTCGAATAATCCCACGTGCGTTAAGCTAACATGTATTGAACAGCTGTTTTTATTGCTATGACAAATGGTGTTTAATTAATTATATTAACTAAAAGATAATTGCCGTGGGTATTTTACTGTTTTGCACTGTAGATTGTGAGAGTAATTACTGTGGATTGCGACAGTGTATTTTTGGGTCGGTTCGGTTCTCGGTTCGCTCGGTTCGGTCGGTTCTCCGGTTTTCCCCTTTTTTTATTGTTTTTTGCACTGTGAAATATCGTTTTTAACCCTCGAAAAAGACAAAAAAACGATTATGGGTGTAGGGGCTCCGCGGTAATTGTGCAATTTCAGAAATGGCTAATTACCGGTTTGGCCCCTAATAAGACAAAATTGCTGACTTATGTTCAGGCATACTATATTTTTTTTTTTTTTTCTTTAAACTGTCGGCGCGTGTGTCACACGCGGCCGACAGTGTTTCGCCCCACGCCCTCTTTGAGAGGCGCGTGAAGCGTGACAGAGTCTCCGGAGATGAGCTACCGGCGTCTCCGTCGATGCGCCGCCTCCTGATCTTCCTCCCGGTGCGTTTCTCTCTCCAACGTCCGTGGACGAACGTTTTCTCTCTCTCCTGCACGTCAAAGTGCAGGAGAGTCCCTCGAGTATTATTACTTTTTATTTCTGTCCCTGTACTTTTAATTTTGTTTATGGTCCTTATTTTTGTTATATAAGTTTTGATTTAGTTCGATTGGGTCCTTCGATTGAAATTAATTGAAAGCGCAATTTTCACTTCGATCCTCCTTCTTTTAATTTCTGGACTGGGTTTAAATAAATCATTAAATGCGGTACAGCAATTTTAATTTATTCAATTTTGTCCTTTGATTAAAATTGATAATAAATTTGATTTTCATTTCGGTCCTTATACTTTTAATTTTTTTCGGTACAACAGTTTGAATTTTTTTCAATTTTGTCCTTTAATTGAAATTGATAATAAATTTAATTTTCATTTTAATCCTTATATTTTTAATTTTTGATTTTAATCCCTTTATATTTGATTTCTCTTCCGGGCCTTATACTTTTAATGTTTTTTTTTTAATCCCTTGATTTCTTTTTATTATTTAAATTTTCTTAAAATTTTTATTGTATTTTTACTCTTTCATTTATTTATTTTTTTCATTACTAGCACAATAATAATAATAATAATAATAATGATAATGCTAATAATGATGGTGATGGTGATAATAATAATAATAATAATAATATTAATTAAATTTTTTTTTCTTACTTACTCTATTGTTGATATTTTTGAGAGTTTTTTTTCTATGGATAATCTTATAATTTTAATTGTTTTAGTAATGATAGCAATGATAGTTTTTTTTATTATTATTCTTTTATATGATCTTCTGTTGAAGCTTTTAGGATTTTTTTTCCCTTTCATTTTTTCCCTTCCATTTTTTCCCTTCCATTATTAACACGAAAATAAAATAAATAATGATAATGATAATGATTTAATTGTTTTTTCTTACTTACTCTATTGTTAATGTTTTTTAGGGTTTTTTTCCTCGGGATAATTTGATAATTTTTAATTTTTATTGTTTTCACAGTGATAGCAACGATAATTTTTGTTTTTGTTTTATTCTTTTATTTTATCTTTTGTTCAATTTCTTAGGATTTTTTTTTCTTCCATTTTTTCCCTTTCATTATTAAGACAAAAATAAAACAAATAAATGAAAATGATAATAATAATAATAATAATAATAATAATAATAATAATAATTTAATTGTTTTTCTTTTTTACTCTTTTGTTAGTGTTTTTTAGATTTTTTTTTCACTCATAACAATTTGATAATTTTTATTGTGTTGACGGTGATAACAATTATAATTTTTAGTTTTTATTGTATTTTTTTATTTGATCTTTTTTTTGTAATTTTTACAATTTTTCTAATCTTTCATTTATTTATTTAATCTTTAATAATAATAATAATAATAATAATAATAATAATAATAACAAGAACAAGAACAACAACAACAACAACAATAATGATAATTTAATTGTTTTCTTACTTGCTATTTTGTTCATGTTTTTTATTTTTTTCTCTCGGTATAATTTGATTATTTTTATTGTTTTTATAGTCACAACAATAATAATTTTAGATGTTAAGACTGCGATATTGTTATTATTATAATATTTTAAATTAATATTGCTTCTTTTTCCTCTTTATTTTTTTTATTATTTTTATCTGCACAATAAGAATTTTAGTTATTAATTTTTTTTCCTTATAAAAATATTTTGCTCTTTTTTTAATGTTAGTTTGCGCTTTTTTGTAATCTTTTATGACGCAATGCCTACATTCTAAAAGATGTAATATATACTTGCGTAACCAACTCCACTTAAAATTTTATACATTGTATCTCTTAAACTAGAATTTTTATTTGATTATATAATATAAATTTATCATTGTGAATTTAATTATGTTAAATTATATACACAAGTATACCCACGGGGCACTTAGTTATAATAATAATTTAATTATTTTTTCTTACTTACTCTATTGTTAATGTTTTTTAGGGTTTTTTTTCTCGGGATAATTTATAATTTTTATTGTTTTCACAATGATAGCAATGATAGTTTTTGTTTTTGTTTTATTCTTTTGTTTTATCTTTTGTTGAAGTTCTTAGGATGTTTTTCCTTCCATTTTTTTCCTTTCATTATTAGACAAAAATAAAACAAATAAATGAAAATAATAATAATAATAATTTAATTGTTTTTCTTTTTTACTCTTTTCTTAGTGGTTTTGAGGGTTTGTTTCCTTCAGAACAATTTGATAATTTTTATTATGTTGACAATGATAACAATGATAATTTTTAGTTTTTATTGTATTTTTTTGTTTGATCTTTTTTTGTTGTTTTAACAATTTTTCTAATCTTTCATTTATTTATTTAATCTTTAACAACAACAACAACAACAACAACAACAATAATTTAATTGTTTTCTTACTTGCTATTTTGTTCATGCTTTTTATTTTTTTCCCTCGGTATAATTTGATTATTTTTATTGTTTTGATAGTCACAACAATAATAATTTTAGATGTTAAAACTCCGATGTCGCTATTGTTATAATATTTTAAATTAATATTGCTTCCTTTTCCCCTTTATTTTTTTTTATTATTTTTATCTACACAATAAGAATTTTAATTATTTTTTTTCTTATAAAATTATTTTGCTCTTTTTTTTAATGTTAGTTTACGCTCTTTTGTAATCTTTTATGGCGCAATACCTACATTCTAAAAAATATAATCTATACTTGCGTAACAAACTCTACTTAAAATTGTATACATTTTATCTCCTAATCTAAAATTTTTATTTGATTATATCATATAAATTTATCATTATAAATTTAATTATATTAAATTATACACATAAAAATACCCGCGACAACGCGCGGGGACACTTAGCTAGTATATATATACGGAGAGAGAGAGAGAAGGTAGTCGCTACCAAGGAATCTGTAAAGATTGGATTCTGTTAGATCCACCCACCTCCTTCCAACTCCGTTTGCGTTGGCGTAGCCGTAACCATGATTTCAATTTTTCGGCTTGTGTTTTCTAGTTGACTTCGAGCGAGTTTATTTGTCATGAATTATTAATAATTATTTTTTACTCTCAATTATAGTTTAGAAATTATTCTGTATAAATATCTCATGATAAAAATAAGTTCAAATAATTTGATTTATAAATATTATCCATAGACATCATTTAAACAATTTCTTAAAAACAAATAGATGTAATATAAGCTAGAATTCAAAATCAAACTGTGCATCCATGAGAAAATTATTGTTATTGTGATTGTTATTGTATTCTATATATTTAAAATGAAATGTGAAACAATCTTATAAAAACAAAATAAGAATTTTTCATTTCTTTTTGAAATGAAAATTTTTAAACTTGATGAATGAAGTCATCCACCCTTGTTGACAAATTTCACTAAATAATGAAATTGATGGTGGAATTTTAGAAAATAAGAAAACAAGTTTACAAGTAATTAGTGTTTATAAGGAAACTTCCATAAACCACTATAATTAACATTTGAAAGCTGTAGAAATGAGTAGCAGATGAAGAATCTAGGGCATGAAATAATTCAACTGGAATGATTTCATCTTTACATGTGAATAAGAAAACAGTAGCCAAGGGTAGAGTCTCATGCAATGATGTTCTTGGACTTAATCCTGCCTGCGTGGAATTTCCCATTTACTATCACAATAACTTACAGCATTTAACAAATTAGGATTCCAATACCATTTAAGTGGTAAAAATTTTTTTTATCATAAACTTGTAGGTTTGGATTGTGGGTGGATTTAAGAAAAACTTTTAGGCAAGTTCATCGGAGGGTGATGTAGGAAGGTGACATTCAGAATGCTGGCAAGTGCAGAAGAAGGGATCGAGATTCAGAAAATTGCAGTGTAGACAACTTAGGATCCTCTTTCTTCAAGGGAGCCGTTCAGCATTTGATGCCAAGTTAAAAATGAAACAAGACATGACGAGACAGTTCAGTAGTCTAGCATTTGGACCAGCTGTAAGATCTTATAGTGTTTCATCGAATTAAAAGGAACGAGGGCAGGAAAAGGAAGGAAAAGAAATTTCTCGAGTTTGTACCAGGAACAAGACAGTGCAATCACCAACCTTGTTTGCTCTTCTGTTTTTCAGCTCTACGAGGAAGTCTGCGGTTCCAAATTTCGCCTTCTCTGTTGTAACTTTTTCACTCTCCAGATCCTAGTTTGCAGGCCATAACAATTTTTAATAATGAAGTAATCAGGAAAAAAATATGATAGAAGGTTCCCAACAAGCTGCATCCCCATATTTGGAAAAGCTTATGTAGTCTCCATGGCATTTCCAAGGTTAATTTTAATGGTAAAATCAAGGATACGTGACTGGATTGATAACAGAAGTAAAAGTATTGGAGTGGTAGAGCTCATCACATAATGTAAAACCGAACATAGCAAAGGAGAAAAGAAATCTACTTGAATGTCACCTTCCTATAGGCAGACTACACGTACGCAGGGGAGGCCCGCAGCTATAGGCACTCTCACTGTTGCTAACAGATTTTGATGTGTTAATATTAAAAATAACTTTTAAAATTAAAAATATATATTATTTTGGAGACCCGTAGCTAACATGTCCCGGTCAAAACTTGCATCTCCCTTCTCTTGAATCTGAGGAATCTTTCAAATCGTTTGTCTCAATACTATGTGTGTGGCAGTAGCAAAACAATTTTAGTTTGTAGACTGGCCAATACTTGGCACACAGATTATGTGAAGCAAGATACAAGAATGATTAGCCTAAGAAAACATAACTAGCTTCTTTTTCTCAATTACATTGGCATACATATACGTAACGTATACAACATAAGTAGCAACCACAAAGTAAGTAAAAAAAACATAGGCGATCCCCAAACCAAGCTTAAATGGAATGCAATCAGTAATTTCTCGTCGTTGCCTTGTTAGCAACGTGGGAATGAAGCTATTGGCCACATATTATGGACGGATTGAAGATGGAACCTATATTTCTGATCTCTCTCTTGATACTTCTTCTGAGTTCACTTCTCTTGCCATCTCTTCAGGCATCCTTTGTAGAAAATTTCCCAGCAGCCTCTGATCAAGAATCATGTTCGGCACCTGCAAAAAGAATATGCCATGTTAAACTTTAGCGCGTGTGGAGAGTGCAGGTAGGGCTGACGGGCATGTACAAGTGCAAGTGGGAGAGGGAGAGGGAGAATAAAACCTTGTCCCCAAAGAAAATTTTTGTATTGTTAGCTATGGCTTCAATAAATTTCAGCTCGAGAAACTGCGGAGTGAGCTTCAACTTGTTTGCTTCAGCTTCTTTCATGGCCCTGAAAGAGAGAGCAAGATTATTTTCATTAAATCGTGTGAAATACTCTTAAATTAGAAAAATGAAATGGGGAGTTTTCACCGATAGAAAGCAGCATCTGTCAGGCTCTTTTCATGAGTCATATACATTTGGTTCCCAATATCTTGCTGCTGTCTTGCACTGTCTTTCTCCATCAGCATCTGTTCCATGAGAATCTTGCTCACCTTGGCATTCTTCTCAGCCTCACTGATAGCTATCTTCTTTGTGGTCTCTGCCTCTTTCTCAACAACTCTCTGTCTCTCGATAGAAATTAAGACCTATAAAGCAACGCACAATCTGCATCAATCACTCTCACGAAAGCATGCATGATAAACTTTTACACACAGAAAATTAGGCATGCCAAATTGGATATGCCCATGCATAGCATCAAAGTTTCTCAGTTGAATGAGGTTTCGCTATCTTTGTAAATACCATAACATCGCCCTGCTAAAACCACATTAATAGACAACCTTAAACATACAAGTATGAACAGTCCAACAGGGAGAGAGCCTTCATATCCACGGTAATCTCAGGAAAGATTTTCAACGCGCATCACCGGCAAAATCATCTCATTTTTTTTTGTCTCAAACCAAGTTTCAATGAAGGGAAAGCAAAAGAATGAAATTGACTAAGAGTGTAGCAAACCTTAGAGCGTTCTTCTTCCATGCGTTCGAAATTCCTTCTTATGCTTTGTGGAATGGTAGGCTTTGTTACACGCACACTTATGATTTCAATACCAGGCGCATAACGTGTGCAATCACCTTGAAGAGCATCTTTCATCTTTTCACCAATCTGAGAAAAATAGTGACATGATCTTTCATCAACATAGATACTGAAAGCAGGAAGAGATAGAAATCAAATTTAACATACTGAAAAGCATATTTGATGAAAACAACCACCAGTTATACAGTGATCTAATGGGAAAACATGTCTCATATAGAATCCTTAACGTGCCTGATAAAAAACATCAATATAAACTTCTTGAAGAGTACGAGAGCTGCAGAACTGATTGATTTCATGATGAATCTTGTCATATATCCATGTTTTGTCATATTGCACACCATAGTTCAGTAGCGTCTCATATACATATCCCTTACCAAGCCGGTTGACAACCTGAAATAATCATTGCAGGAATGCATATAAATTGTATTGAGAGGAAAAGGCAGTAAGAGTAAATTGAAATTGTCAAACCTTGAAGCTTCTTGTAGTGTCAATAAGAAGCCAACTCTTATGGCCTTACCTCGATTTTCTCAAAGTTAATCATGACACCTCCTTTGGTACCGCACGGAATATCCCTAACCTGCATTTTTCGAGATACAAGGACTCAAGTATCAACACAGCAATAAAGAGTTCTCAGTCCTCATGAATTGGAAAACAAAGTGTACCTGATCAGTCTGAAGTGTCACCTGAACAGGCTCGTACTGCGTTATCAGAGGCATCTTTAGATGAAAACCTGAAAAAAAATAAAAATATGAGTCCACAAGCAAAATGCCAGGAACCATAAAATGCAATTCAAACAAACAGTCCTGTATTCACACCCGGATCTGTAATTGTCTGTAGAAGGGCACCTCCTGTCCAATATACTCCAACATGACCTTCTGGGACTTGATGCAGGATGGATAAGCTATTCGTTATATTTGATGACAACGGAATCGCTATCTATAATATTACCATAGAACGTCAGAAATTACCAGGCTCAAGTAGCAGATATTCCAACTTATAGGAATTCAGCACACTTCTATAATGTTAGCAAAACAATGTTGGAAGACTAAAAAGCATCCTACAGCCCATAATCTTGGCCTGCCGAGAATTAAAAAATGAAACAATTCGAACTTGAATACAAAATTAAAGATGGATGTAGATGCTGGCGATGAGATTGATGAAGTCGATTTACCATCAAAATTGGTATAGAAGATTCAGACTGAAGACCACCAGTTCAGCTCAACTTAATCTTATCATAGCTGATTACTGAGCTATTATTTGGATAATAAATGCATTTACAGAGCGCGAACCCTGGATTTTAGTAAAAATACATACCAAGATCAGAAAATCAAACCAGATGAGGTCAAGAAATCATTATTAAATTTTCCTCAGCATCGCAGCACATCTAATTTGCAATACAAAGTAACACTTCTTATTTAAAACAGGACAGAAACAGGATTAATTAAAAATGAATACTTAGCAAGAGAAAAAAAACATTCTAAGAACTGTCGACGTACACATACATATACAAGACGCTGAAACAGTTAATGTCTGGCGAGGGAGAGATTACCAAGGCGAGGATGGCAAGGAAGAAGAGAAGGACAGTGAGAATTGGAGAGGAATCGCCGGTTTGAGGAGGACCACGCTGGGGAGCCCCTGTTCTCTGTTGTTGTGGATCCATGGAAGTGGCCTGCTGAAGAGACCACTTTGGATTATTTTTTCCCTTTGTTTTTCAAGTAAACTATGGAGATTGCATTTTGCGCTCCTACTTAAATTATGGTCAGTTATTTAAATGTCTTTTTTATTTAAAAATATATTAAAATAATATATTTTTATTTTAAAAAAAATATATTTTTATCATTAAATTAAAACAATCTAGAAACATTATAAAAAAATAATTTAAAAATCTAAATTCTTTTTTTTTTAAACCGTAAAAACAAACAGTGACTTGTGGAAATATAGAATATGATGTTCGGTGTAATTTAGCAGAGTATGGTTACAGTGTTAACATGTCATGATCGTTTGATTAGGATCCGGTGGCTGTGAATCGCCTGTCTACGAGGGTCCCGGTGAAAACAGTAGTCTATTTTGTTTTCGTTTTGGGAAAGAGAATGGGGGAATGAACGTTGCTAATCGGTTTTGTAGTAACTTTCATTTTAAAAGTTTTTTATCTTTATTTTTAATATTTTAATATTATTTTTTTTTTGATGTAATGATGTTAAAAATAAGTTTTTTTTTTTAAATTTTATTTTAATTTTTTTTAATAAAAAATATTTTAAAAATCAATTTCAATCATATTTTAAAATTGATTCTTATTATTTGTTTTCAAAACTCATATCATGGTATTATTTTTCAAAAATTATTTCAATTAGTTTTTTATTTTTAAAGGTTTATTTTTATATCAATATATGAAAATAATTTAAAATATAAAGAAAAAAAAAAGCGGGTGAATTGCATAAATGAATACATTTGTATGTTTGGAAGTGCATTTTTAGCATGCATCTATCATTATGATTTGGTATGCTTTTAAAAAATATATATTAAAATATTTAAAAAAATAATTATTTTTCAATATCAATACATTAATATTACTCAAAAATAATATATTTTCAAAATACATTTAAAAATAAAAATTTCTACACCCGTGATCATTCAAGCAGTGAATTTTCACTTGAAGTCCTAGTACATTTAAATTTTAAAAAAAAAAACTTCATCTACATGAACTTTATTGATGCATTCACCTACAATGTGTTTTTGACTAAAATTAATTTTAAAAAAAATATCAAGAGTATAGAGATTTTATTGGCATTATCATTAAATTCAATCAAATGGTTCAATTTTAAAACCTAATAGCCCAACTTCTTGCTCAAGTTTAAAATCAAATCATACAAGAACTATTCCTAAATGAATTATTCAATTTAATAGGTTTATAAACAACATGGATGATTAGTAAAAAAATAACATGAGTTTTTTTAAAAAACTTTACGATGATATATTTTTTAATACTAGGAATATGCTGTATTAGATAAATCCTAGTCATATTGTAGCACTAGTCATTAAATTCAATGGGTTAACTTTGTTATTTTTGTGAATTATTTTTTATTTAATTTTATAATAATGAAATAATATTTGCAAAATCAAGTATCAAACTTGAAATAAAATTACATGAAATTGTGATAATCCCATGGAAAATAGAGAAAATAAACTATGAATTCTATTTCTTAGTAAATCCAATACTAAAAAAAAATGAAATAAAAAAAACAATTAGAAAAGTAAATAACTAGAACTAAAAAATATATATCAGCTTTGATAAACAAACTCATTACACGTGAATCAAATAACCTAAATTAATATATCAAATCCCAACATGACCATAACCCACAAGAAAGAATGAAATAATAATAACTATGTAAAATAAATAAAAATAAAAACCATCACCAACAGGTCAAAGTCAGAATTACCCTATTTTGCAATGCGATTTAAAAACTTTTTAAAAAACAACTGAATTTTCTTTTTTGAATTATTTTTTTAGATATTTTTTATATATTAATATAAAAAAATATTATTTTAATATATTTACAAATAAAAAAAAATATTTTCATGTAACTATGAATGGGTTGCAACCCAAAACAAAGTAGAAGCAGTGAGAGGATGGGCTGGAGACTAGCGGTTCAGCACAAAACGTTTACGAAGAAGACGAGAGTTTGTTCCCTAAATTACCTTTTTTTTATGACTTTTTTCGGTCTTTCTTTTGTGATAAAAAATGAAAAAAGTATTTATTAATTGATAATGAAGACGAAACTTCTCGCTAAAAAAATAAAAAAAATACATCAAGATCGTAACTATTTTATATATTTTTAATTTAAAACAATTGTTTATAAAAAAACTATGATGTATTCTTTCTACCAGCTCTTTATGGTGACAGTCAATAAATGCAGAGAGAATTAATTCCCTTTTTTAAAAATTGTCCAGTAGAATAAAAAAGCAAAACACTTTAATAAAAAAACAATCAATAAAATAATTAAAAAAATCACTAAAATCATTTATAAATAATGAAAAATATAAATTATCTCAAATAATAAAAAAAATACAAAAATAAAAATAAAAATAATAAAACCAAAATAAAACCAAAATAAATATTATGAGCATATATTAGTTTAGAAAATATCTGTGGTTTCAAAAAAATTAAATTAAATTTATTTAAAAAAAAAAGAAATAATTTTAATATATTTACATATAAAAAATACTTTAAAAAAACATCTTATACTATAATAACCAACACAAATATAATATCTAAAAATATGGTAAAAAATGTTTTCTTTTTTAAAAAAACATATTTTATTAACTAATGCATCAAACAATAATAATAAAAAAAAAACTATTACAAAATTTAATCTGAGTTTTTTTAAAAAAAAAATAAAAAAAATAGTTGAAATGCGATGCAAAAAGGAGCTCGAATCGTCTTTAAAAAAAATTGATTAGTCCGATGAGTGTCGGTGGAGAATGATGGATTTGGTTGCAGGGACAACGACAAACCAATTTCTCTCTCCTAACTGATATTTTTAAGGATGCGGTTTGCCCGGAGTCATATCCTGGATATATATGAAAGTGTATATACCTGGATCGGTCTAGGGTTTTCTTATTCAGGATTAAGCCTGGTGATTGCAGGAGACATCGTACCTGTACAGGAGAGATTAGGACGAACACTCAGCACAGCTTATCCAAGACAGGAGAGTTTAGTATGAGCATTAGGGACAGCATAGCGAATGACAAGATGACCCACCACAGCATAGTCGAGGCCAGGACGTTGCTCGCCAACCAGAACCTGCTTGATAAATGGTATGATCGAGAAAACAGCAATTCACCTGCATGTTCTCGCCCAGATGGCTCAGCAAATACCAGTGCTTTTAAATACATTTCCTTGATTTTAAATCGCGAATCGTATAATCTCAAGGAAAAACACAGGGGTTTAAGCGAGGGCCCAGCCCTTTTCAGCTTTCAAATCACCTCGCCTTAGATTAGTTCAAAAAAACCAATGGAGAATTTTGAATTATTTTTATTCCTTTCAACTTTTCTTGTGAATTTGTGCCTGCATTGGACATTTTGGCATTTAGAAGGAGGGATAGAACAAAGTCGGTGACCATTCAAGAATCACTAATTTAATATTGTTATGGCTTTTAGTTGCTTTTGTGACTTTTAAATGTTTTGTTATGCTTTAAAAGTTAATATCAAATTCCATGCTTTAAAACTTTATTCTCCCAATTAAATATTTTATTAGTGTTAGTTATTGTTTTTAAAGTGTTTATTATTTATAAATATATTAAAATAATATTTTTTTATTTTATTTTTTAAAAAATATTTTTAACATCGTACCAAACACAATAGGAAAATACAAAAAAAAGTTAATATGAATAAAAGAGGAAAAAATAAAAAGTAGTACTTATTTAAATGAGAAAATAAACATGTATGAATTGAAAAGTTAGTTTTAAAGTACATGATAAATACAGTTTTACATTAGACATGGACAATATTATTGAATCTAAGAGATATTTTTTTTATGCAAGCAAATTTTCTAAATGAACAAATAAAATCTTTATTAATTAAAATTCTTATAGAAAATATATTTTTTAATTCAAACTCAAAATATATTATATAAATCATAAATCCTTCACTGTGACATCACACCATTTAAAGACAAGCTGCATGAGCCAAAAAACCTAGACACTCATTGACTTGCGCTTATTCATCATGGAGTTTATTTGTCCTGGTTATCATGGGACGGTGGGGTTTTTATATTCCATACTTTAACTTTAAATTTCACTTGGAAACTTGTTAAATCACTGCTCCGGTTTATAAGAAATGCATTGTCATGAAACGTGGCGTGTTGTGTTACCAGGTTGGCAGGCCGTTCAGATGCCGTGCTCTTCTAATTTCTTTTCGAAGCACACAAGTCTCAGCGCATGAGCGCTTGCTTGCCAGATTAACAGAGAGCAACAATGATGATATGAGTAAAAAACATAAGTCTCACCTAACTCTGCGTGCATGCATCCATCATCAAGCAGCAGGCAAGAAATAATCAAACCAGGTGTAGATGGTACCGATTTTTCATTAGATTGAAAGGGAAAAAGAAATACGTACAAGAGGAGAGAATCTAAAAATAATACCCCAATAGCATGACCACTCAACGGGGAATCAAATTCCTAGCCTTTTCAAATGGGAGGAAAAGGAAACAAAAAAACCCTAGTGGGGTTTGACTCTGATGACCCCCCTCAATCCCACCGTAAAACAACAGGCCACCCGTCCTTCCGTGGCAAAATCTCATCCACATATCAAACCCCCCTTCCTTTTTGTACCTTCAACCCCACAACAAAAAGGGAACTGAAAACAAGAGGGAAGATGATGCCACGAACCAAAAGTTAGTGCCTTTAAATTGAGGAGCCACACCATTATTAACATTGATGCCAGTCGGGCCTAATCCGGAGTTGAACACTGATGACGGAGGAGGCGGAATTATAGAAGATGGCGTGGTTGTGCCCGTCGGTGCTGTGCCCGAGTTTGTCGGTGACGTGCCGTTGCCGGTCCCTGTGCTGTAATAACAAAAGGACAAAACCCGAAGGATAACTCAGCCTCTGTACCCCCAACCACCCAAGTAATTTAAAAATCTCAGAGCACCCATTTGTCCTCGAGCAATCACATCATGAAAGCAAATGGATACCAAGCTTAACAAAAACAAGATACGCACGATTGATGCATCATCGGCAATTAACATATGGAAAACATATGTCAAGCTGAGATATGTAGAATAAAAGTATCGGTTAAGGAAGAAGAGAAATATAACTTATGAAATATCAACATCATGACAGCTCAAATTGTAAGAAAGATGAAGCCCCCCCGACCTATAAAGATATGACAATGCAAAACTAAAGAGTGGATGATAGATTACTTTTCAACCACTGTCTAAAATATCTCTCAAGCCAGCATTATTAAAGAAAAAGTTCTGATACTGCATATGCAAGCAAACTCAGTTCAAATTAAAATCTACCAGGTGGAGCGTACAAGTATGACAATTTTTTTGGATGTGAGGAAATTTTTAT
The DNA here is from genome assembly GCA_015731905.1 of Salix dunnii. Classification (NCBI taxonomy): domain Eukaryota; kingdom Viridiplantae; phylum Streptophyta; class Magnoliopsida; order Malpighiales; family Salicaceae; genus Salix; species Salix dunnii. The sequence continues at coordinate 5,570,328 of CM027666.1, read as the reverse complement.
CATTGAAAGCATAATTTATGAATCAGATGAGTGTGTAAAACTTTAGTTGTTGCAGCTCTTACCATATAAATGAATGTTTTAAATCGAATTCAAGAACTACTATAGATGTACAGAACTACAGATCGCAAGCATACAGGCATAACCCACAGCTCTTGGGACACGCGAGTGAAGAAAGTCTAAAAGAGACAGCAAGGAGAAAGATTCAAAATGAACAGCACCAGGATTTCATCAGCTTATAGATTCCTATTCGCAAGAAGAATTGCCTTCGCTAAACAATTACGAATTTCTCTGAAGACAAAAAAAAGGTATCCAAAGCCCCAAACCAGATTCACACTCCACACCCAGTTAAAACTTCATTTAAATACAATAACCCAAAAAACTGGCAAGATGAAAACATGGTTCCAAAATTGACAGAAATCACCAACACAGGATGTCAGAATTACCAGCTTTCTTTTAAAAAATATACCTTGTAGTTGCAGATGCAGGATATGTACACCCGGAGGCTACATCTGCACATTACAGAAACATACGAAACAAGGAGAGTTAGTGCTTCAAAAGATTATTGGATAAAGAATGGGTGGATTGTGGGACTTCACTTACTTGTAGGGGGAGTGGCACTAGTTGTCGCAGTTGCTGAAAAATCACAGCTCCCAACAGCTTGGCCTTTCTTCTGGAAGTAGCTGTTAACAGCATAACTGCAGTGATCTTTTACAGTGTTGGGCAGGTAACAAGGACCGCTTTGAAGGATTTGGGTACAATCTGCTCCTGCTCCACAAGCATAATCCAGAGCTTTTTGCAGTTGCGTGTCAGCAACCCCATCCTTGCATATGCAGTAGGTAGCACCTACAAAAAATGGAAAACCAGCAAACTCAGCTATCAGTACAAAAAACACAACCTTTCCTTCTGAGTGTAGATGGGAATTGAAAAAACGAATTCCAAACTAAAACAACAGATTTAAAAAAATGGTGATCACCAGTGTACAGATGATCATGGATTAAGCTGAGTTTTTCTCAGAGCAAAAAGAAGAAGACAGGAAGGAAAATCCAGAGCGATCGAGAAAATAGAACAAACTCTTCCCTTCAAATGAATCATACCAGTAGAAGAACAAAGAAAATAAGATAGAGATCACTTTAAAAGAAAACTAAAGAGACCTGTCTCATTAAAGAGAAATCAATTTACCAGTCCTAAAAAAAAAGTTCTCAGTCATAGATCGGAAAAGTGAAGCAAGAACACAGACGTAATTAACTTACTTGAATGGCCAGTGAGTGTCCAGAGAAGCACTAAAAACACTAAAACAGCCATCGTTGATGTAAGTTTGGGGGACTGAATTGAGAGATTTAACTGTACTTTAAGAGGGCAGAACTTGAAAGATGGCTTTATATGTGGTGTTAGAACTTAGAAGAGGGTAGAGTGATGGAGAATTGAGTTTTCTAGGCAACAATGAGTGGCGGTGGGTGGTGGAGGCGTCTATATATTTCTGTATTTATTTCTTTTTTCTCTCTTTCGTACTAAAACCCGACTATTTTATTTAATATTCTATACAAATGAAGAACCCATTTGACACTCCGTTGTGCTTTAAAAAAGAATAAAAATAAAATTATTTTTTATTTTAAATTAAATTAAATTTTTTAACATAATATTAAAAATATTTTTTAAAATTTATAAAATATTATTTTAATATATTTATCTTAAAAAAGAAAATAACAACGACAAGAACACTCCCCGCCAAAGGCACGAAGTGTGTGAGTGAAAGGAGCGAGCTGGAGTAGTATTTATCGCCTAAGCAACAGTTAATGTTTAAGGTTTATTTATCTTGTTTTTCAACGGTCACAAACTCGCGTACATGATTAAACTTAACCACTACAGAACCCAACCTGGTTTAGGTTGTCGGCCGGTACTTTTTTTCAGGGGGGCCTACATCCATGTTCGTGTCTCTCCTTTACCTCTGCACTATCACCATGAACTTGGACCGGGTGGTGCTCCTTTTTTTTTTTTTTTTTTTTATCTCCATTTTTCTTGTTCTTATCAGCATGTTTTTTTTTATAAACAGTACTGTTTAATAAAAAAATCTGTTTTGTTGAAACGACATAGTTTAGTAATGAGAATCCCGGTAAGTATAAATAATTGTTAAATAGACTGATACGTGTTAAGATTTGAAAAAAAAAACATAAAGAGAAAAGAAAGAAAGAAAGAAACTAAGCTCACCGAAAATTTTGATTATGGTATTAAGCCGGGTCACTGATGACGACTGGGGTAAAACGGCTAGTCGCTTGCTTGGTCGTGGATGACATGCATAAAGTCCTCTAGTTATTATTGATATTTTTTTATTGTTGAATTTATCTCATTTACACGTGTTTTTATGGTATTAGTGGTGTTATAATTAGAATTTCATTGTTTATTTTAAAAAAAGTTTCTCTCTCCACACTTTATAATTATTCTCATGCTTTCTTATGATGTTTGTGACTGGTTATTGTCAATATTGTTTTTATTATATCAATGATGTTGCAGTTAGAACTTCGTTGTATTTACGATATTTTTTTTTTATTGTTTTTTCTCTCTCATCTTTTATTATTATTTATTTGTATTTGGATGTTAAGTGTAGTCCAGCTTGATTATTATTGTTAAAAAAATATGTTATCTAATTTGTTTGGTCAAGATAATGACAATGATGATTTTATATTTGGATTTTTAAGATTTTTCACCATATATTCTCTCTCCTTGTCGCTATTTGTACCAATACATTTATCAATTTTGTCTTTAAATATCAAGTATTTCAGTCATACCCGTATCAAACAGTTGAATACGATCCCTGGATGGCCCATTAGCTTAATTTCACAGAGTTTCGCCATCTAATAATTGGGTCCATATCTGGCCAGTCAATCAAATCCTTCGTGACGAAATCATATTATCGTGTATGTAGAGCAATACTGTAAGAACCCAGTTGCTCGAAGATTCGAGTTTTTTATTTTATTTATAAGAACATGTATTATTTTGATATATTGATTTTAAAAAAACAAAAGGTTGTAAGCTTACCTTTTCACATCAGTGATTCCAATTGATCATGTGGCAGAACGTACACGAATAACTGCTCAGGTGTTGGCTTTGAGGAGCATTTAACATTCTCTAAGTCACAGCAGATGCAGGACAGGTCAAACACACCAAGAGGCCAACCGGGAGAGTAACTGATATTAGACAAGTACGCTCGCTTCTACAACACAGCGACAGAAAACAGGTTACAGAAGAGAGAGAGAGAGAGAGAGAGAGAGCACTGTTAAGTAATTAATATTTGCCATGGGTTTTTGTGCCGCCGGGCCGAGTGGTACCTTAAAAGTACAGACCACAGAGAAAGAGCACACACGATGTCTGATAAGCGATGGGTTTTTTTCTTCTGGTGAAATGTAAAGTATTTGCGCCCGTGCAATATTCATTTTCGCGCACCCATTAGCTAAGCGTCGATCTGAAATATTATTGCTATTAATTAATAATTATACCATATGGGTACAACGCAAGCGTTTCCTTCCAGGCTGTTTTGTGGTTTGTAATCCAATCCGTCCCATCCGAGTAGCTAAACAAGGCTAAAAATGGCTAAAAATCGAGTCAAGTTCAACGCTAAAAGAGAGTCCAAAATTACAGCTGCAGAAATCTATCTCGTGCACCATCTCCGAGGAACTTGAAGAATGAATGGCGGAACTGCACCCAGAAAATACAGAGAAAAAAGGATAGGGGCGAAGAGATCGACGACAGTTGCTGGGCTACCTTGGAATATTATTACAATTAAGATAATGAAATTATACTACATGTAAACGAGAAAAGATAGATTCCCATAGCAATCCTTTTAGATTATCAAAAGGAATCTACGCCAGCGCGAGGCTGCTAACAAGGTCAGAGACAGAACATCCTTAAACAAGTAAAATACTGCCAATCATGGGAGTACGAGTGAGTTATCAACAACTACTCTTAACAGGTTGTATATGATTAATTAAAAGGACAATTCACGAGGTCAAGAAAACAATCGAATGTTTGGTGGAACCAGAAGAATAACATGGAAGTATTCCCTTTGAAATTGTAAAGTTGCTTTTAGATCACTTTAGGCAATAAACAGTTTTCTGAAATCTTTGATTGTGGTTTTGAAACTTAGACAAAGAGGCCAAAAAGAGAATAATTGGACCACAACCACAAAGGCAGACGCCTTCTCCTCATTAATGTCCAGCTCTAACCAGTCATCACCGGAGAAGGAACCCCGTCGACGGAGATAGACCCAGCCCTGCGATTTTGCACAGAGCTCAGAACTATAATCTGCTATCCTCTGCAGTTGCGTACCATTTCCAAATTGGACGCTCTGGTCAATTTTTAAACGTCCTAATTTAATATCAAGTGATGACCACCACATGCATGTAGACAAATTGGTGATGATTTTAAGTCTATAATATCAAAACCCAACCACCCCATCAATAGAATCTAATAGGTTTGACCTGAGAAGTGTTGGCAAGTGCACTCCCGTCATTTTTAAAAATAATGTTTTGATTTTTTTAAATTAATATTTTTAGATGTTTTAAAATGTTTGGATATATTGATGATAAGAATAAATTTTAAAAAATAAAATAATATTATTTTAATATATTTTTAAAATAAAAAATATTTTAAAAAAGAATTTTTATTATTATTTCAAACATCACACTCTGATTTTAAATGCGGCGGCCATCCTGTCCACCATCATTTAAATTCGAGTAGATCACAAGAAATGAAATTTGTTTGATGTAGATAGTCTATCTATGAATGAACCAACACGTGGCATTCTTGTAGCTAAAATACAAATAGGTATATATAAAAGAAAAAAAAAAACAATTAATTGGACTTTGTCATGAATCACTTATAATAATTCTTTTATGTGTCTATCTATGGCAGATATTATTTTTAAAAATATTTTTTTATTTAGGAATATATTAATTTTTTTTTAAATTATTTTTAATCTCAGGAAAATGATCTAAAAATATTTTTTTAATAAAAAATAAAGATAATTTTTTAAAATATTTTTTAAACATATTCTAAAACACCTGTATCAAGGGAAGTTTTGACAAATCAAAATACATGTTAATGCAGTTTGAACTTTGAATTTTACGGATTTGAGAATGTACGGTGAAGATTCATTGGGCAGGCGAGGCATTGAATTGAAAAGGCTTCGGCCATGTCGGCCATGTCCACTGTCTCAGCTTTAACTCGTATTCTTTTCCGTCACATGTGCCAAATTACCATTACAGAAAAAGGTAAGCATCAGCGCCAGTTCGCCTGAGAGTCGATCTTATTCTTTTCACTATCTCTAAACACTCGCTTCTTTCAAACTCCAACATCCACTACTTCGGCTCAGACGATTCAACGCAAAAATCTGCTTTATTCCCCTCTTCGAAGGCTGGGCTCTGCATTTTCAGTTGGCCCAACAGTGTTTCCTTAGGATGCATGAGCTATATCAGCCTTCTGAAAATGTTTAAAGAGAGTTCATGAGTACGGTGCCAGTCCGAAAAGAATGAGAAGCAGCAACTTAATTTGGGTCTTCACGCAGGCAATGGGAAATGGTGCTTATTCATGAAAACTTAAAAAGATTATCAGAATCCCAAGGCAGAAGCATGCAATTAGAGTCGTCCTAGTTCCCTACAACCCTAGTGATGCTTCATAGTTGGAAGGCATTCAACAATGCGTCTTCTACATAAACCAATGCCTGTCTTGACTACAGAAATAATGAGTAATGGCTCGTGGCTATGTACGGTAGATGTGGTGGCATGCGTCAGGCTAACTTGTATAAATAATGTGCCATGTGTAAAATAGAATTCTTACCCGCTTTTGTTCTTCCATGCTGGCCTTAATTAGAGAGTAGATGGCAACACCTGCGATGGCTATTGCTGTTCCAATCCCGGTCTGAGTGGAGATTTTATTGCCTGCCAAATTTTGGAAACGTGACAGTATTGAAAAACATGGTCATTGTTGATCAAAAGTTCTCTGCGTTATATCCACCATGCACGACTCAGGTTTTTCAGTGGGTGGGTGATCTGGTTTTTTATTTTTTAACCCAAGTTAATATTCTCCACGACAGTTTGACGATGGGGGAAAGAGTATATGAAGCAAGAGTTCCGTTAGACATAATTACTTAATCTCTTCTAAACTACCATTCTGTAGCATGGAAGTGATCATGAAGGAGGTGAGTGTTTACCGAATACTACAATGGAGAACCCAATTACAAAAACTCGCTTCAATACATTTCCAACGGCATGTGTAAGCGGTGCAACCCTTTCCAATGTGTTTGTGGCAACCTGCAATCGAAAGCTCAAAGTTACTGGGATAAACAATGGGGGGAAAAAGAGAAGAGAAGAGAAGAAAAGGGCAAACTTAATGATATAAAAAAGAGGCAAAGAACAAAGCAAGAGGCAAAGCATCACCTACACGATATGGGCCAAATTGCGTCTTTATCAGGAGTCAGCAGAATGGTGTCAAATATTTTTAGCAACAGCAAAACGCCTTTTGTTACGTTATTAATAGGCAAGGACATTTCTAAGATGATTTAGCAATTTCTTGTAGTGCACTTTGGAACCCCAATTTTGAAGTAATTAGAAACCGCAGAACGTACATATTACACATTGGAACAGATTCATTTAAAACATATGATTAGTGGAAGCATATGGTAAAAACAGAGTAATGCATGTTAAGAAAACAAAAAAGCTGACATCAGGATACATGAAAGATCATAATTTTTCAATATGTTTACTAGAAGGGGCAGCCTAATTATCGTATATTTGAGATACCTGGTTGTACAGATGATAAAACATCCCAATCCAAAAGAGGTCAGACAAAAATTTGACTAATCCCACTTTGGCAATCGCATCCCTGAAACCATGTTGCATCAACTGTGGGCCTTCAATCTGTAAGCAGACTCAGAATAAACCAACAGTCAACTGTCCAACAAAAGACATGTCGAAATTGCATCTAGTCTTTGTAGCAAGTATATATACCAGAACAGCTGGTGGAATGCAAACAAGGAGAGCAATGATTGAAATGTAAGCGTACACATTTGTGCTGTCCATGCCAGTCTGTAAAAATGAGAATGGTGGTCAAGGAAACATGACAAATCTACCGGAACTATAAACACATTCCATCAACTGACATCCTGTTCCATATTCTAAAATGAATTGCTCATATGAGCACCATCACAAAGGCGATAAATCTTCCTTTGAATCTATCAATTCATGAACGTTTTCTCCATGAATATTAACTGTTGACTTTATGACAGTTCTCAACATACACGGCATGTTTTACACTTTATGACATCTCCTGAGAGTAGAATCAGTGTGTTTTGCACCGTGAAAGAAAAAGAAAAAACTCGCTGCAGACTCAACTAAATATTATTCAAATCAATAACATCAAGAAACTAATTTAATTCCCTCCTTAAATCGGCAAGGTAGTTCTAACATCCCATCATAGTTAAAGAATGTATTGAGGTTAAGCTCACAGAAATCTTAATTTTGATTCCATGATATTCGAGTACCAAGGATCCTTTTCATATATATATATATATATATAAGTCATTGATGAATTATATCTTGAAACCAAAACATTGCAAGAGGTTACAAAATCTGCCTCAATATACTGGGGTAAAAAATAGAAATAAAAGCAGGGCACCTGAGCCTGGAAACTGAGTTGTAGTTCACACAAATGACAAGATCGAGCAAGGAATCGGGCATCATGGGTAATCTTACCATTGCTTTTTTTGAATAAATACTTCGGTAGGTAAATGCTATATTTGAAATCATTGCACTAATGAACCCAGTCCAGTTGAAGGAAAGTTCAGTCAGTGAAGCCATTGATACACCTAAAATAGAAGTCACACAAACCCAGTAAATAGATCAAAAGGGACCTTCATATTTCATAATGTATTTGTACCAGGCTTGTGAAATGGGTAGACATGCCATAAACTTTTTATTTTCAGGTTTGAGAAATAAGATGTATGTCCTAGCAATTGAAAGAAAGTGAATAGGCTGGTAGAAGAAACACCAGTCATACGAGTAATGAGTTACCAATAACTACTGGGGCCAATGATAACCACAGGGACAAGGGAATCTGGTGGCCCAGAAAAAATTGAGAAGCAGCAGCACTGAAGAATGGCTCTAGAGCTGTGGAGGAACATCAGGAAAACAGTCAGGAACCCATTAAACCTCTATTCTTTCTCAAACTCGCTAAGATATCAAGTTACTAATCAAAGGCATGATTACAACGTTATGAATAAATGAAACATGCTCCAGTCACTTGGAATAGCATAGGCAGCTTGTAAATATTCGAGTTACCACCAAAAGGAAAATTATCCGTAAACAAATTTCGAGGCATGTCCAAGGAAGAAAAGTGACAAATCAAATCTAAAGAGCACTCACGATCCATTCTCCACCATAAAAATAATGAACACCTTCATTTGATGTGAAGAAATAAGTAGTAGTAAAAACCTGGTTTTAAAAAAAACCTAGAATGCCAAAGTATTGATGAATACTGAAGACCAAACTTGTGTACGTGGATTGGGCTATTGGCAGGCGTATGAGCATATATTTTCCATCAAAACTAGAGCCTTGTTATTCTGAAAAGTAGCCTTTTTACTTGTAGATTTAACAGACAGATACTAAAAATCATTGGAATTAATTTACAGAAGATGCTTTTGCTTCTTTTAAAATTGATTACCTTTGACAGTGTGTGTGAAAGACACAGCAACAGCAGCAAATGATACATTGGACATGACATGCCCAAGGGCATGGCAGAAAGCAACTGGTGTCAAAAGTACCAGGAGCTCCTTATCGATTGGCTGGATGGAGAGAAAACTTTGTTATTAATGGGTCCCTCCTGTACCTAATTGTGCAAAGAATCAAAGATAGAGAAGGCTGAGACTTTGAACTTACTGCACGTTTCGGTAGATCAACACCCCAAGAAACAAGACAATATACTACTCCAACCAGTAGATGAACAACAGAAACAAAGCTGCAAAAAGGGTAAATATCTTCCAAACGTGAAACGATATAACATGGTCAAGATCTTCGGTTGTTAAATTAATGAAATATCTAGGATAAATGGAATTCGATGGTGCAGGTAAATACGAAACAAATCCATAAACGACTTGAAAAAGAGCAAAATTATCTAGCAATCAATGAGCACCTACTATGGATACGGGAAATAATTATAGACCTTCTTGTTGAGTATATTGAAGATGACATTTAAGAAGTACCTGCAAACAAACCATAAATGATGAAACTCGAATCAACCTTTATCCAGCTACAGAGCAAATTAATCTTGCTATGGTTCGTTACTGGATGATAAGCAGATTTCTCTCGAAAGCTACCTAAATGCTGCTTGCAGCAGTAACTAAAGAATGAGGATCAAATCTTGACATCCAAATTGTAAATTATGGGAGTATAAACAGTACATTTGTGTTTAAACAAGTCAGAAAAACAATTATGAAATCACTTAAATAAATAAATTTAATGAATGGGATAGCTGCTGCTGCTTACCACTTACCAAGTAAAGAAAAAGAATCCTGTAACTAAAGCAGGAAATCTCTCACCAAAGCTTTTAGCAGGCTCCCCATGCCTATACTCACAAACACAAATAAATAATATTGACAAATAAAACACTAATTCTCCAAGTACCGATGCACAGATAGTTACACAAATTGAACTGCTTCTTTTTTTCCCCTCTTAATTTAAACAATAAAAAAAAGTCAACTCAATTTACCCCCTTTCTTTTCCATCACTTTCTCAGCAAGCAAACAAAAAATCAACTATTATATACATATATAAAAAAATGTTAGAAGAACAGGCAAACTCGAAACTCTGACCCTTCAGCATCAGCAGCAGCCTTTACAACAACGGAGCTTGTTAGCCTAATCTGTTGAGTCCAACCGGGGAAACTCAACGTCTTGGCGACAAGAAATTTCCCATTCTCAGGAAACGACGGGAAGGAGAAGCGCGTGGCTTTGGTGGCAGGCAGCGACAGTGATGAAGTTTTGACTAAAACATTGCTCGGCGAGATTCTGTTACGCGACAACCGGAGTGAAGAGAGTCGAGAAGCATTGATCGGAGAGTTAATTGAGCTTGTTGTAAATGTAGAAGCCATATCAGAAACAATACTGGATCGCAATAGGAGATTCTTCTTCTTCTTCTTCTTCTTCTTCTTCTACTACTACTACTACTACTACTACTACTACTACTACTACTACTACTTTGTTAGAATTGTTTTACAGCAGCAGCAGCAGAGAGACAGAGGTATAACTAACAAGAAGTTGATTGGTTTTGACTTGAAAGTGAAAACAAGAGTACCAGAGCGTTGAGATCGAGGGATTTCCTTTTCTTCTAGTTTAAGGAGCGGAGATATCAGAGAGAGAGAGATTGTGGGTTTCGGTATTAAATGATATTTCTTAACAATTTTAATGAAACTGCCTGTTAATATTGCAAGAACTGCCTGCGTAACTCTCATGCACTTCAGGAACATGTAGACAAAAAGTAAAACTCATCTTCCCCTCTTAAAACTCTTTATTCACTTTTATCTCGTGCTGTTTTTAACGATTATTGATTTTCCAGTTGTATTTATGACTCTTAGATTATTATTATTATTATTATTATTATTATTATCTGACGTTAGAAGGTTTACTCGGGTCATTCTACGCTTTAATAAAGATTATTTTTCATCTTCGAACAAGTTTAAAAATACATTTCTATAATTGGTTTAAATCAAGAAAATCAACAAATGAAACATACTTTACCAATCATCAAATCAACTCTTGTATGTGTGTGTCTATATATATATATATATATATTCAAGAGTAAAATAAAGATCACGTATAGAATCTGGTAAGTTACGAAGTGCTTTTACCCTAAATAGAAAACTGATTTCTTTCAAAATGCTCAACTCCAGGGTTGGGAAAAAAGAAGTTAATTTAGGTTTTTTTACCTGTAAAAGCTGTTCTTTATAGTAAGTGAGTAAGTTTATTTAAATGTTGACAAATCTCATATCTTGCTGTTGACTTTAAAATGCAAATTAATCCAGTGATTATGACGCAGCAGTGTTAGAGAATAATATAAATCATATTCTGAAACCTCACCTAGAAGCTTGAGTTTTTAGATGAGATGGTTCGTTAACATGATATCAAAGCCTTGTTGACCTGATGGTCACAAATTCGAATCGCACTACCCCCATTCTATTTGATAAAAATAAAGCACAATGAGATGTGGGCCTATGCAAGTTTCAAGTCCAAAGAACTTTCACTTGAGGGGGTGTGTTAGAGAACAATATAAATCATATTCTGGGATCTCACCTATAAGCTTAAGCTTTTAGGTGAGATGGTTTCTTAACAAGCAGAAAATCACAAAGATCTCACCTATAAGCTTGAGCTTTTAGGTGAGATGGTTCCTTAACAAGCAGAAAATCACAAAGAATACGGTCAACGTCGATATTCTATAAAAACACACGATTATGAGAGAAACTCTCTAAAAAGTCCAACTTTATTCAATAATATCAAAAGGTCATTCGGCCAAAGGCTTTACAAATTACAATTGTATTTGAAGTGGAAACCCTAGCTTAACCCATGCCGGATAAGGAAACGACGATAATTAATAAAATTATCAAAAATTGAAAATTTAAAATAAATGTATAAATTGAAAATGCTATAAATCCTGAGCCATGTTGAATTGATGGAAATCAATTTGGACTTGGAAATCAAAAGTTATAGCTAAAACGAAACTTTTCTAAAATGGCAAAAACATTGATTTTGGGGCCTAAACGATGGAATTCGGCCAAAAACCGACGTGCTCCAATAGCAAAGCTTTGACTTATTCCGCAAATATTAAGACGCATCAACTGGGTGAGTTCCGTGTCATTCTGACGTTAGCACTCGGGTTGTCGAAATTCAGTTGCCTTTGAATTTCGGATGCTATCTTTTAATCATATACGTCTCTACTATTTATTCTACATCAGGTTACAACAAGCGTTGATTGTCATCTAAAAGTGTGGTTAAACTAGCCAACAACTCTTCAACTCTGAGTATAAATCACATTTAAGTGCAGAAGAAATCTTTATTTTTTGGATACAGCTCTTGAGTAATGTCCCTTGACGAGTTTTTTAAGGCAGCAAGGTGGCCAATTGGCTGATGGTGCTAGCCTGGTACCTTCAATATCATCCGCAAGAGAGGTTCTTCTGTATTTCAGGTATCATCCGCCATGAATTTCTGTCTTTCCGACCGCCTGGTATTCAAGAGGTGATTGCGATCGAGCAGACCGAAGACATCAACAAACACACAGTGGCATGATCTTGTGATGTTCGTGTGTTTTAAGCAAACAATCCATTTCCCAAGTAATTCGTTCATTTTCTTAAAATAATTAGGTCATTTTTTAATAATAATTTTATTAACGGCACAATTCATTAGCAAATAGCTTGAAATGTTTAATATCATAATATCGTACAATGATAAAAGATTTAAAATTTGCATAGTAGATCTCGAGTTTGAATCATGACATATTTTTTTTTAAGAATCTAGAACAACCAAAATCTTATTTTCTGGACCCATAAAATATATTTTTTAAGAGATAATATTTTCTCAAATTTAAAAAAAAATAATACCATGACAGTCACACAACAAAACAATAAACATATTAACAATCTACTCTTAACTTCTGAAAACGTATCCCATTACAGCTATTTTTTGACTAAAAAATTAAAATCATTATTTATTTATAAAATCAAATTATTTAATTTGTCTCCCATTTTCATTTTTCCATCCCCTATTGAACGCATTTCTCCCTGTCCAAAAGAAGAAGAAGAGGAAAAAGGAACTATAACATTAGAAGCCTAACCCATTGCTCTACCCAAGGCAGAACAAAATATAAACTGGCCCAACAACCCAAACTTCTTAGCACCTTCTGCTTGAGTCTCCCTGTTATTTGGATCAAACGCGAAAACCCTAGAGAATAAACGACAGAAATTCCTTTCACTTTTCAATTTCAAACACTGAAACAATTTAAACACAGAATATTGATAAATAGGAAAAAACAGAGCCCAAATGGAAGGTGGGATTGGTGTTAATGGAAATGAGAGGGAAGAGGAACAAGACGGCATGTCCGTACATTCTCCATGCAAAGCACCTACTTCCTCTGCTTCCTCTCTCCCCAAGGTATCTCTGTATCTATCTATATATATGTGTTTTGCGCGTGTAATTTTACTTGGATTCATTTATTTAATTTTAATTCCTTGGGATCAATTAGGAGCAATCACAGGTGGAATTGGAGCTAAGACTTTTAGAAGGACTTGAAATTTATCCTCCAGTCAAACTAAGAGGCAGGTTCTTCAAAAATCATCTCTAGTTTCAGTTTTATCTAGTTCTGTGTAGCTCAGTTCTCTCCATCACGGGGTATTTGATTAACTTGAAATAGGAATTGCGTTGCTGTGTCGCATTTTCTGCAATAGCAATTGTATGGATCGAACTGAGAGTTGAATGGAAAATGTACATTGCATGTATGATGAATAGGTCAGTGTGGCTATTGTAACAGCTCGTGGAATGGGATTTCATGTGTTGAGTTTCTTATGTGATGATATTATGATGCTATTTGATGGGAGTTTTGAGGATGTTTCTTCATTTGCTATTATTACTAGTGATAGTTCTTTTGCTGGGAAGACTTCTGTGCAGGAAATTTGCAGTTTGGTATCAAGATTGTTGAGGGAGGTGCTATTTTGTTTTGATGATAAGGATAGAAAGCATATATGTTTGAGAAGAAATTGGCTAAATCAGTACTTTCTATTGAGAAATTGTACGACACAAATACGAGTCATGTCTAGCAATTAATTCACCTTGAGTTATTAATAAGACAATATAGATACCTCTAGTTCTACTCGTACTTTCATTTATTTCTTTACTACTTCAAAATATTTGAAAAATCTTTTCATGCAGGTATGCATCGCCACTTTGTACTTTATGGCTTGATGGAATTTCTTCGCAGAAGGTTATTCTTCCTCCTCCTCTATCTTCTTTTCTAAAAGTTTCCCTTTACATGGTTTAACACTTTGATCACTCTATCACAGCTTTGATCGACAGTTTTCTCCAGATGAGGTTTTGCAGTTGCTGGACCGTTTCTATAACATTGAAATGCTGGTATTAATTTCAGTGATATCTTTTACTTTTCATTTTTACTTTACAAAAATAATGCAGCAATTTTCTGTAAAGCAAATAATTCATTCCAGAGACTATGCTGATGCAAATTCATTTTAAATAAAATGCTGGAGATTTTGATGCTTAATTTGACTCTCCCATTGCTAAACCTTGTACAATTTTTTATTGGAGGAACGGAGCTCAAAATTCTAAATCATGTCTGTTAAGTTGGATGATGAAATATAAAGTGCTATCAGTTGAAGATTGAAGTAGTTGTGAAATCAAACATTTTAGGCTATGCCTTGAGAATGTCATGTAGATTTTTTGCTTTTACCTATCATCTCTGTTCTTGTTATGAGAACATATATATTGTATTATGATTTCTGTACATTTCTATTGAAATTTCAGAAACCAGACGATGAAGAAGCAGAAATTCTGAATCACGAGGAAGATTTTTCCTTGCCCCAAAGTTATTTTGTCAAGGAAGAGTGAAATGGACAGTTTGATCTGCACCCTTCCCTTAAGGACTCCTCACAACAATCCTGGATGCGAGCATTTTTCTCCATCATATTACAAATTCAAAACCAGGGCAAATTTGAGAGGAGTCAATGTTGCATGGAATCTCTAGAAGGACATTGCGAATGATCTCTTTTATTTTTTTTGTCATGACTTGTTTAGCAAGATTAAAATGTAAATGCTGGTTAATATAGTGTCATTTACATTCTTAGCCACAATCATTTTTCAATGGGTTTCGATTGCTGTCACACGTATATTTATGGTTTTGCAATTTTGGTAGGGGAAGAGATTTTGGGGCCAAAGCTTTAGTCTGATATTCTGATTTTAGAAGACGGCAGTAGCAAGGTTGGGTGACTAACAATAATGAAGACAAGGAGGCTAGGAAGTTGGGATGTGCTCTCATCTCAAATGATTTCGAGTTTCAATTGCTCATCCCACGACAGGAGATTAAAGTAGAAGCAGAAGAACTGGTAATTTCCTAGTGTCCTGAAGATGATGGCCTTCTCTGATCGTTTCCTTGCTTGTGGTTTGTCTTCAACTGTAAAATCACATGTCGTTTGCTTCCATTCACACAAGCATAACATACATCCATACAAATGTTGGAACTTTCCATAACATCTATCTATATTGGAGTCGAGATTTGAAATCTTTTTGTTATTAGAAATAATTGGATGCAATTACACTACAAGAAGATCCAACTTGAAGCTAAACGAGTTTCTCTCTCATTATCCCTTCAACCAAACCCTTCGAGCAACAAATTACTTCCAATTAAAAATTTTGCTAGCCTTTTTGAGCGGATTGCAGATACTTCCGAAGACTGCAGTATCAATACGGTGATTGTTCTGTACCCTTTAATTTCACGTCCTAATGTCCAGCTTATTGCGAGGTTTGGAAAAAAAAAATGGCCTTTCTATAACGAGTCTCTAACTCTTAGGTAAAACATTTTTATTTTTGAGGAAACCAATCTTTCAGAAAATATACTATGTAGATCCAGTTAAGAGTAAAATCTTAGTTGTTCAGGTTATTATAAGAGATATATGTTTTGATTTGAACTCTAAATGGTTATTATAAGAGATATATGTTTTGATTTGAACTCTAAATTTACTGTGCAAATCATTAATCCAACTTACTATGCAAATCTTTAATACTTTGACATTATATCGTGTTTTTTAGGTAAAACATGCTATTGATTTATGTGATAAGAGTCTCCATCACCCTGGTATTTCTAACTTCTCTAAAGATAATTAATGGTCTCTTTGCGATGACTCTCCAACTCTACATTTAAAAATTTGGTGGTCTATGCATCCTCGTTCCGTGGCAAGAGTCCCCACCTCATCTTGTAAATTCCCTTCATGCCATCCTACATTATCGCCGCTAGGGAAAAGATTAACACAGGAGTCACCGTCTTTCACCCTATCAATTTTTTTTTTATCCGGGAAAGCACCATCCTTTTAAAATATATTTTATAGGTAAACTTTTGATTATTTTAATTTTTTTTTAAATATACATCCTAACTAGAATTCAAAATTTGCTATTCAAATCATAAATTTTTTTATCACACTATGCTTCTTAGAGACACCCTATCAAATTGATCCATGGGCTTCCCAATTATGTGCGGTAAAATTTCGATTATTTTATTTTTTATAAAAAAATACACATCCTAAATCAAATTCAAAATTTACTATTTAATCATAAATTTTTTATCATCACATACATTTCCTAGAGACACCCTGTCAAATTGATCCATGGCCTTCTCAATCATATTACCTTTCTAATCACTTCTTTTCTTAACACTTCCGATCGTTTTCGTCAAACTACGAAGGTTCAAACTCAAAATTTGCTTCATCCAGAAGCCATTTTTATCTCCTTTCTATAACAAGAGGGATGCCGCCGGCATAGAATATCATGGCAAACACGTTTTGAGAAATTCAAAAGCACACTTGCCTTTTTGCAATCCAATTTTGGAAAAATCACAATTTGTCTTGCCCAAGCTAATAAAAAGATGCCACTTTTATTATTTTTTAAATATGTATTTTCACTACTTATTGTATACTTAGTCGAGACTTGAGCGGATGTTGACGGTAAAATGGTCGCCAAATATATTACTTAGTTTTTTTTTTTTTAAGAAAAATATTAGATTTAGTTTAGATGTCAAGTGACATGATCATCCAAGATTTGAATCAATGAGAGATAACAAGAAAACTATTCTAGTGTAAATGCATCCTCGATAACTGTTCTATAGAAAAAAAATTATTATTGATGTGCAAAAGCTGATTTATGGTTACCAATACACGAAAAACACAAATCATAAATGGCAAGCAGGGCGGATAATAGCAGAAGATAAAATAAAGGAGGTCCACGATTATGATATGAAGTTTATGCGTGCAATAACAATGAGTAAATGCAAATTAAAAAAAATAAATCTGTTTAGAACTAAAGAAATAAATAAAAGAGGAGCAATTGATAACATCAGCTTTTTGCAGGATTCAAAAGGAGCAGTGGCATACAAAAACTGTCAAGATTGTTCCATCGAATCCCTGGTCAGGAAAGCTAATAAAAAGATGCCACTTCTGCAAATTGCGAAGTAGTTTGGCTTCCACTTGTCCCAAATTCCCCCTCAGTGCTGCGGAAAAATTACATTTTCAGTAAGGCAGCGGGAAAAAAACAGAGGTTTACTCCATTCGATAGAAGCAATTATATGAGAACTAACCTCCCCTTCAGCAGGTTTTTCCTTTGATTCTTCACCTTTGAAGTTATCATCACCTGCATAATGCAACTTGTCTGAGATAAAGTTTAAGAAGTTCGATTTTTAATTCACGAATTCATTGAAATTAAACCAACGGTATGCCTTGATGTGAGCCAGTCTAAGGTACAGAGATATATAACTCATCCCTAGTTGGACCCAAAATATGGGGAGTGGTCAATTGTCCTCCTCTCCTCTTACTTTCAAGGGTGAGCGCTGACTTCTGAGTACGAGTAAGAACATGGTCTGCCAGGGCCCGAATTCAGTGAGGCCATGATTTTGTGACGACATTTTTTCTTCTTCTTTCAGTTTTCACCATGCTTTCTACATAATATAATGCCAATAAGACTCAATTTCTCTTTCAGTTTAGAAATGTACCTCCATCTTCAGGCAAATCAGAAGTCCAGAGAGTGAGGTTATCTCTTAACAACTGCATGATTAAGGTGCTGTCCTTGTATGATTCCTCACTTAAAGTGTCCAACTCTGCAATTGCCTCATCAAAAGCTTGTTTGGCCAGATGACAGGCCCTGCAAGCATTAACATTAAAAAGTAGATCATTAAAAAGTCACGGACACGGGATAATACAATTTGGCGGCCTTAATTGCAAAACAAATAAATATATAATCTAACACACCTCTCAGGAGAATTCATGATCTCATAGTAGAAAACAGAGAAGTTAAGGGCAAGGCCAAGACGAATTGGGTGGGTTGAAGGCAGATCTGTGCTTGCAGTGGTTGAAGCAGCCTAAGAGAGAAATGGAAAGAGGAGGAGCATATCAGATGATAAAATAAATTGGAGGACTCCGCATAGATTGAATAATACTCTGAATATAGTTATGAAAGGGAAACCAAATCAACATGCCTCATAACCCTTTAATGACTGATCGGCTGCGTCCTTCCTTTCTTGATCAGTCTTGAACTCAGCTAGATAGCGGCAGTAGTCACCTTTCCTGAAAATTTCATGGCTTCATATATCACGACGTTCATGCCATGTTACATAAAATACTTAAGGGAACTAAATGACAGAGAGCATAACAGATCATAACACAATTCATGAAATCGGGGGATGGATCAGCAGAAGGAAATCTATGCCACTTGTTCAAGAGGCGGGAAAAGTAACGAGTCAGCAGATGAAGAAAATACATTTCCCCTTTTCATGTATAGAATATAGGATGCAAAAAGCATAACATAAAAATTGACTGTACGATCGAGGATAAAAGTAAAAAGAGATGAGGCCTAAAGGCCAACATAACTCACATCTTGTAGTAGAACACGGTTGCTTCTCCTGAGGAGGAAGAGGGGATCAGATGGTCATCGATGATTGACAAGATGTCATTGCAAATCCTAGAGAGTTCCTCCTCTACCTTCTGGCGGTATCCCTTAATCAGTTTAACATTGCTGTCGTTTCCTTTAGATTCTTCCTTCTGCTCGATTGAAGACATGATCCGCCAAGAAGCTCGCCTGGCACCAATTACATTTTTGTATCCCACCGAGAGGAGGTTCCTCTCCTCGACAGACAGGTCACAATTAAGTTTGGCAATATTCTTCATGCTCTCAACCATCTCTGTTCCATCAATACCCAGATTTAAATTAAATTTCAGAGAAACTGGAAAGGTGGGCATAAATCAAGGTAAATGAACCATCAATATCTATCTCTATCATAAAAGACAAATTTCAATGCGCAGTATAATTTATTTTTCTAAAAACGATCCAATTATCCAAGAAGAGAAAAAAACAATGCCCTGGGAAGAAGCGAGAGATGAAGTCACCGTCATAGCGCTCGGCCTGTTCAGCGAGCTTGGCCATGTAAACATGAGTCTCCCTCTCTTTCTCGGTCGACATTGTTGTTTTATTTGCTGAGAGATCACAACGAAGAAGGTATGAATGATCTCTTGAGAAGTGAAATCGTTTTTTCTATTAGAGGTCTGAAAGCGAAGATAGGGTTAAATAAATAGAAAGGTGCAGGTGATGGGGGAGGCGAAAGACCAGATCTGGGCCGTTGGTTGTTTTGAAAGAGGAAGCGCGCTTTTCGTGATTGAATTTCATGGCTTAGCTTGGATCCATTCAATCCTATCTGTCGGAGGGCTACTTTCGAGATCTTACAGTTTCTGAATTCAATCGAATGCTACCTGTCTCCTCCTCTGTTCAATCGATGCATATCTTTTTCTTATTGAATATTCGTGGTAAATAAGGTTAATTCCTTCTATTTTAACAGATTTATTGTTTAAATAAAGATCCCGCTAGATTGACAAAGTTTGCAGCTGACGCAGATAATCTCTATTCATCTGCTGGCTAATAACTACTCAAAATGAAATCAACAGACGACAACGATCCGCTTGGAGATGTAAGCTTAGTCGCTTAGATTTTAGTTTTCAATAAATTGAAGGTGTAATTTAAAAGCAACGACACGTCTTGGATGGACTCCGCCGCTCTCCACTCGAACTAACTTTAAGGCTTGTTTACTGGGTATCTGCTTCCTAGGGAACCAGCCTGTTCCCCAAGTCCCAAACCATTTGCAGCCCGAAATGCCTCTCCAAACAATGTATCTGAAGTTCTGTTTGACGCAACGTGATTCGAAATATTTTAAGTTTAACCATAATTTTAAAAATGATTCAATTTTCTATGATCTTGTACGAGTAGTCTTTAATTCGCTAGTTCCAAGAGGAGTTTCCAATGATCTTCTCGCTTCCTTTTGAACTGGACTCGCATTTGTTGCGGTCGGAGCATCAGCTTCCATTATCAAGCATACAAATATTCTTTTTCTTAAAAAAGAAGAGCAAATAAATACCCGCCTTCAACTTTTGCCTGAATACAATTGCAAAAAAATGGTCAATTAAACTATTTGATGATACCTCACCGGTGCTACATAGCTGCCATTACAGAACTACTCCTATGCAAGTGCTAAACCTCTCAGCGTGCAATTAATTCGAGTATCTGATAATAGAATTCAAGTCGATCAAAATTTTGAGAATTCTCTGCCTTCTTTTTCACTTCCCATCTCTAAATAAAAGCATTTTCTTTAAGATTTTCTGAAGTGGACAATTGAGAAGCGTCAGATAGAAAGAATATATTTGTGACTATCATTTCCTGGCTGGTTGGTCAATTATCACGCGACAGTGTAATACAATGCATTGTCCAATATAAGTGTGTCCCATACTGAAATAATAAAGAAATTAACACTCGTAAGAATTAAAAGAAAGAAAGAACATGATGAAAGAATTACTACAACTGCTTTGACAAAAAATTGGAATGCTTCGCAGCCCACTTCTGAATCTAGCTTCTTCTAATCTACAGCCCGTGCTTCCCCTACGGTTGTTATAGCCGATGAACTCAAAGCCCAGGAATTTATCACGCAGTGAAGCTGTCAAAAACATTTCGTGATCTGGCAATAAGAGCATCACGATCAGTTATAAGGCACAACTGATTAGTCCCGAACCAAAAAACTGATTAGTCCCGAACCAAAAAATAAAAAACCCTTCATTTTTTCTCAAGCACACATAACGAACAGCAACTAACAGTAATGCTTTTTAGCCCTACGTGTTAGTAACAGTTAACTCCACTATAGTTAATAAACTCAAGCATACATGCATTTATGCACAAGTCCCTTCCCTGATTAACGAGCTCAAGATGACCTTGATTTTTGAGATAATCGAGGGGCTAATATCTATTGTTAATCAGTAATGACTGAATGGCGCATGATGGAGAATTTTTTTTATTTTTTTTCACCAAGAAACTCTACAGCCCTGATTGGCTGCAAATCTTGTTACGCATCTTCAGTCAAAAGAAACAGATTTTCATCAGTGATTGGACCGGTAATAGTCACAGTGCCGATAGACTGTAGGCTGCTGTGCTCAACTCAAAGGGGCCTTCTTCTGTTTACATCTACATGTTAAGGTGTTTAAGGTGTTTTAATCAGCAAGCTGCTTAGGGTCTCTTGTGTTGTCGTGAACTGACACAGACAAACTGGTCTGAAGTTCCTAATTCAAACTTTGTTTGTTAACCAGAAAAAAACAGTGTGCGTGCACGAGAGCTCAAATCCTCACCCCACAAAAGCCACTAGTGAAATCTATACCATATTAAATAAAAAAAATACCACCTAAAGTTTTTATAGGCCAGTTTTCCAGAGAGGATTAGAGGAATTACCGGAGAAAAAACATGTTCACTTCCATAGTCACGAGACTTCTGTTGCTGGATCACTCACTTTTTCACAAATGGTTTTTGGCAAACAAGTAGCCGCTGATCACTGCCATTATCTAGGTCAATCACCCTAGCTTCCCAGTGCATCTGCATAGCAAGTGCTTGTGCAATCTCAATAGCTCCCAATTTATCAGAAAATATAACCCATCCCTGCAAAATGAACTAGTTGCATTAGAAAAGATCAAAGAAAGAATAAGATAAGAGAATGACATGATGCTATTTTGTACGTTGCAGAAAACATGGGAAGGAAGCCAAATACGACTGGGAAACAATGAATGGCAGCAGTGCATCCTGAAAGGTAAAGCGAATACTTTTCTTTTCCTAATAAAATCTAGGCATGGGACCTAACTGCACCGGGTGAAGGGTGAGGAGAGTTCAGTACATCAGATTATAGTCAGAATGGGAGAAGTACCTCAGGGCGTAGAATTCGATCCATCTCTAAAAATAAATCCATCATGCCGCATCTTTCTGAAATGAGATGTGCGAGAAGCCCATTAGCATGAAGCAAGTCATATGTTCGGGGGTACGTGGGGAATGGCTCACACCTGTGCAAAAGAAGACAGGTTATTCACTTTGTTCCAAAATTGAAATAAAATAGCACTATTCCCCAGCATGTTATCATGGAAAAATTGATAAGATAGGACTGGAAAAATTAGGAGAGGCTTTTTAGAATAAAAGCATCATAAACAAGGTCCTGAATTAACTGCAGTGACAATCCAAAGCAGAAGAAATAGTTTACAGCCAACAGCATTCAACTCTTTAAGATCAGGTTGGAAGTGTAAAGTTCATTAGCAAAGTTGATGTCCAAGATTTTTATGAGTCAACTGCTTGAAACTGTAGCACCATCACTGTCATGATAAATGCATCTGCGGCATGGGTAAAAAAATTTCACAAATCTTCTTGTGGGCAGGGCATCTTGAATTTCAGAAGTTTTTTATGAGGATGCTGCTCAAGACAGGTACAGCAGCGAGAATTACAGAGTATTTACAAAGACTGCATTTAAGACAGATGTTTGGTTCACCAAAGTTCCTTTAAAGAAGAAGACAAGTCCTGCAGAGTATTTAATTATCTAGGCATTCTTCAGAGTATCAAGAATAAGTCAGACAGCAAAGTTTCAAATGATTTAAGGTGAAACATACTTATAAACTACAATCATATAACAGCATGCATCTTAAATGAACTATCATACCAGTCATGCAAGACACCAGCAAAGCCACGATCAAGTATGAGAGGAAGTGTATTAGGAGCCCTGACAGGCACTACATTCATCACCCAAACTAATTTCTTTTCCTCCAGCATTGCAGCATTTAAACCTCCATATCGAGCATTCATGTCCATGACATTGCGTACCATGTTAAATGGAGGTGTTGGATCTTCATCACCTGGTCTCTTGGGATGGTCGGAGAAAATTATAGGTGAAAGCAAAGACCAGTAGTTTCTCAGAGCAGATCTCCAAACCTGAGAGTCTTCAAAGTAATCTTCTGGCAGAACTCCTGCAAGGATGATAATGGATCAATAAACAAGGACATCTATATCATGGGAAAAATTGGAAAAAAGAAAAGGAAACAAGAGAAAAAGGAACTTATACACGGAAAATGTCAGATGATAAAAGAAGAAAAGGAAAAAAAAAAGTAAAATATATTGAAACAATACTTTCCATGAACTTCAAGTTCTGCTGAGCTCAAATGGGGACCAGAGGACCTGTTTTGGATGGGAATCCAGCGGTTGCTGGTGGTCCCACTTATACATGATACGAGGGGTTGATAATATGATGCGGAATCGTGGCCATCATTGCAAACTGGTATAGCACCATGCTTGCTGCGGGAAAGACCAAAAAGAAAAGGAAAAGAAAATTATTCTTGCTCTTACAGAAAAATTGCTAGAGAAGAAATGTGAAAAACACAGAAGCTCGATAATTCAAGCTATAGAAATGCAAAGGCAAGGCATGTATTAGAAGCTATATAACAAAAGTTCAGAAGTCAAACCTACTCAATGTTTGCATGGGGAAAAAATTAATTTAGGGGATACCGGTGCATTATTGTGCATATCCTCACCGAGTTTTATAGCAGTGAACATCCACAGTTTTCTGCCAGATGAAAGTCTCATCCTGCTGAGCTATAAGATTCCAACAGATTTTTTCAGTAATTTCTTCTATTGGTGTCAGTGTGCTTCTCTTCTTCGAACTCAATGAACTTCCATGTGGATTGCTTGCTGGTGAAGTCAAAACAAAGTAACCTCCAGGCTTGAGAACTCGATCCACTTCGATAAGGAGCATACCATCTGTTTTATTAAGTCACTATTAGAAAGTAAAGTGAGAAAAACTGAAAAACCAACAGTCCCTTCAAGTTCTCCAAACACACATATCTCAGAATAAGAATACTCGAAAGTCCAATATTGACATTAAAATGAAACCTCCTCCTATACTTCGCACCCTTGCTCTTTAGTGGCTCTAAATTCATTAATACAAATATACAATCAACTAGCACACAAATTATTTTAATGTATCCTTCTCTTCATCATTCATGTGCTGCACCTTTGCTTTTAGTGGCTCTAAATTCAGTAATACAAATATACAATCAACTAGCTCACGAATTATTTTATTGTATCCTTCTCTTCATCATTCATGTGCCCCCCAGCAATAAGAAATAACCATACTATATTGATTTGGCACCACCTGCAATCATCAGCTTCTTTATCATATAACACACAACGCAAAAAGTTTCAAATAATCTCTCCTTTATGATACCTGTAATCATCAGCATCTTTATCATATAACACACAACACAAAAAGTTTCAAATAATTTCTCCTTTATGATAGGCACATATTTTCTAGACGCAATTTTCAAAGAGGAAAGGAAGACTCAGATAGATTTATGGCAGCTGATTGTCATTGTTGACTTTAGATCAGTTATCCAAAATCCGTGGATGCAAATTAGTGCATTTAAGTGAACACAAACAATTTGAAAAAGAAAAGGAAAGTATTATACGGCAGCAACAGGAATATCTGTTGACATATCAACAGGAGGCAAGATAGCAGCTACAAAATTCGGTTATCAAGTAATTAGCAGAAAATATCCCTCATCTAGAAACTAATTAAATACCTTTTTTATTCCAAACAATACCACATTGAGCACAATGAATCATGTCAAATGACAATGATGGGTATGGAAGTTGTCGTGAAATAAAATTGCCAATCATTGCTGGAAGACCTCTTTCGAGGGCCATTTGAACTTGGCTTCCAGTTGCCTCATATGCCGCAATACAAACAGACATTAGATTCAGGGATACTAAATGAGCTCCAAAGCTACCGAAACCACAACCAATGTCTAGCACTGTTCGCACCTGTAATGAACAAGGTATATATTAATATCAGACAATAGAGTAATCTATTTCTTAATTCCTTGTGTTATTGAAAACCAAACCCCCCCCCACAGAAAAAAGAAACCACAAAAAAAAAAAATTAATAACGCTAAAAATACTTACACCAGCTTGAACAAATTCGGAGTCACCTCCTAATCCTATCATCTCTGCAACCTGGTGAGAATAATCTTTTACGCCATCAAAGATCAATCCATCCTCTGAGTGGAAGGCAAATTGATTCTCTTCCAGTAACATCAACCTGTGATATTTTTTTTCTCAAAAGAATATAAATATATCAAAAAGAAAAATTGATAACCAGGAATACAGTCGTAACTTGAAATGACCATTCTGATACGGACCAGAATCCCAGTCAGGATCAATCAAGAAGAGATACCTTTTGGTCATGCTTCCGGAAGAAAGAAACTGATCTTTGGTTATCTTAACATTTCCGCTCCAGATCACATCCTTGCCAGCAGGCCACCTTAAGGGGATCTTATAGTCCTTTGGAGGTCGAACCAAACATTGTTCCCTCGGTCTTGACATTTCACAATGCCGATCAAACTCCTCCCCATCTTTAAGCGCAGACAACAAATTTGCTGAAACATTGTAACATGGCACGTAATTTTCTAGTTCTCTGCCACAAAGTCCCAGCTCTCTTTGCCGACCACCTCCTGATGAGAGTGTTCTAAGCTCTAAATAGTCAACTGCCGCTTGCTCCTTTAACCTTCTATAATTTGAATAAATATCAGGCGCGCGAGTGGGGGTCACGGAGTCAAACACACTCAGAGAAGTAGAACCCAAGATAGCTATCAGTCCAAGCACACAAACAACGCACAACAACAACAAACTAATTGGCGGTCTGCGGCCAAAAACAGCAAGTGGTTTATTGAACCAAGGGCTTCTCATGTCCAAATTATTAAGCAAATGAACTTCAAAACCTACTAATTATCCGACTTACACCTAAATCCCCAAGAAGTGCAGAAAACAAACGTATCATAGCATAAAAGCTTCTATATATGTTACCATTAATCCGCACAACTCCTACGAGCACGGAATACAACCTCCTTTACAATTACCCAGCAACAAACTCGCATTATCCAAAAGAAAGAACACCAATGCCGTTTCCTAATTGGAACAACCGGATTTCAATTTCTAATCGCGGATAGCAAATCCACGCAATATGGAAGCAAAGTAAGCTCTCGATGACCGTGAATTTCAAAGGACAAACAATGTCTTTTGTTCAGTTTCTCAATATCTCCAGAAACTAACCAATAAATCAAGATCAACCTGCTACAACAGTCAAAAACATAAGACGAGTCTCACAAAATTTTGAATCCCTAAAGGACTCTCTTCGATTCTTATCAAACAAACAGGAAAAAATGAAAATCTTCTAACGCAATTGGATTTGGAAAGAAAAATTAAGATAAAATAATTTCTACTGCAATTCTCTCTCTCAGGGATCTCAAAAGGAAATTAAAAGAAAAGGAAGATGAAGAATGACACGCAGATCAGATCAAAAGAGAGAGAGCGCCGACTTGCTAACAAACGCATTTGAATCATAGAGGCAATTAGGGTTTTTCAAGGACAAAATAAATAATTACCCTTTTTGTTCCGTTGAGAGGGGCGTGATTCTTGACTGCGAAAATGAGAACAGAAGAGAGATGGAGAGAGGGGTTATTTTGGTCGTTGTCGTTGTCGACAGAGTTCGATTTTATGGGCTGTTGCTTGTCTGGTATTGAATCTGTGTCTGTGACTGTTGTGATGATGTAATGATGTATAAATAAATAAATATATAGTTAGATCCAAAGGCTGTCCTATTTCTGAAATTAAATGAATTTTAGTTACTTTGTCTTTGTCGAAATAGAATGTGCTGGAAGGACGAAGATTGCTAATTAATTACTCCATTGATTTGTGGTATGTGTAGCTGTATGTATACACACACACACACACACATCCTCACAGCTATATAAACTCTATAAATAATCGGAATTTGATGGGGCGTCGAAATCTAATGTTGCTTCCTTTTGAGCCAATCCAAGCATATGGCATCGTATATTTTTGTTTAGTGTGGAATGTTTCTTCGGTGACAGCCAAATGTGTGCCTCTGCATTACTCACCCTAATCTTGACGCCATGACTCGACCTAGAAACTATTTTAGTAACTATAACCGGATAAGTATAAATTGCAAATTAATTATAGTTATATGTTTCCACTTCACGACAGTAGAGAGAGAAGAGGGGGTGGGAGAGGAGTCGCCGTCGTCGTTGCTTCTACATTCCACCTCTCTCGCCTCCACACCTACATATACATATGTGTAGTATTTACACCACCTTCAGGCCTTGTTTCTTTTATTACACATTCCTATATATTTTGCCCCTCCCAAAATGCCACCTTCTTCATCTTTAGCCTCATGTGTATATAAACATAGGCAAACAGAGATGTGGGGAATCAATGATATAGCCTAGCTCTAGCTCTATTGTCTATTACGGACAGAGCAGAGAACTTTCAGAAAAAGAGAGAGACAAGGTAGAAAAGTTTTTCTTCACCAGTATTTACTATAAAAAAGAATAACAGTGATCAGTAAGGTATGTAGTACGATTCATTTCTCATTTCTTACCATATGAAGAAATATTATGTCAATTTGTGTCGGTTTATCTTTCAAATTTCTCTTATCTTCTGATGATTTGTTGTTGATATTTTGTTTTGAGACATAAAAACACGTTAGTATAATTACATAGATTCTGAATGCATGCTCTAATTCCTAACAAACTTTTTCTTTCACCGATTATTATAGCAAAGTTTGATCGATCCCTGCAGTGAAATGCCGGGACTAGCCATGGATGTTTTAAATGGAGGTGAATATAGAAGAGAAGATGATGATGCATTTGGCGACTGCATGTCTTTCAAGGGTAGTGATTGTAGCCACCCGATGATCAGGTCTCCAAGAAGCACATTAAGTCCTCACAGTCCATGTAGTGACTCCATTGATCTAGCCATTCATGGCATCGTTGACACCTCCATCGACCAATTGTATCACAACGTCTATAGGATGCAATGCTCTGATCCATCTCCCTCCAGGGCTAGTTTTCTGTCATATGGTGAGGAATCGAGGATTGACTCGGAATTGCGCCATCTTGCTGGGGATATTGAAGAAACAGAGATTACCAAAGAGATGACAATGTCGGAGAATATAAAAGGGGGTTGTGTTGCTGACTTCACAGCTTCCAATGACGATTATAACGAGTCTACTGCCCAAAAAAAGGCTAAAAGCCAAGCTGCAAGCCTTAAGAAGCAGCTTTTCCGCTTGGAATCAGAATCTGGTGCATCTGCAAGATGGAATCCTAAGAGCAGATCTTCTCACGAGAAGCCTCCGACCGATGGGCAGATGTTGGACAAGAAAATAAGAAGACCAAATGCAGTTCTTGTAGTGAAGAAGCAGGGAAGTTTCGCTTCTGTTCGAGAAAAGTTCCGGAATGGAAGAGATCAGCTTCTGCAGACTGCGGGATTAGATAACCCCGACCTTGGACCATTCTTGCTTAAACTAACTCGGGATATGATATCTTCCGGTGAAAATCCGAAAAAAGCTCTCGAATTTTCTCTTCGAGCAACGAAATCATTTGAGGTATGTGCAAATGGAAAACCCAATTTAGAGCACGTTATGTCTTTGCATGTTTTGGCAGCAATATACTGCAGCTTATGCCAATATAATGAGGCAATTCCTGTTCTAGAGCGCTCTATTGAGATTCCAGTAATAGAAGATGGCCATAATCATGCACTGGCTAAGTTTGCCGGCTGCATGCAATTGGGTGATACTTACGCAATGCTTGGCCAGAATGAGAATTCAATACTGTGCTATTCAGCTGGTCTCGAAATTCAAAGGCAAGTCTTGGGGGAAACAGATCCTCGCGTTGGTGAAACATGCCGATATGTAGCTGAGGCTCACGTTCAAGCATTGCAGTTCGATGAGGCTGAGAAGCTTTGTCAGATGGCACTTGACATCCATGGGGAGAAAGGTGGCCCAGCCTCAACTCTTGAAGAAGCAGCAGATAGAAGGCTCATGGGCATTATCTGTGAAGCAAAAGGAAATTATGAATCTGCTCTTGAGCATTATGTTTTAGCAAGTATGGCCATGGCAGCTAATGGCCAGGACATGGATGTGGCTTCCATTGATTGCAGCATTGGAGATGCATATCTATCTTTGGCACGCTATGACGAGGCTATTTTCACTTATCAGAAAGCGCTTACTGTCTTCAAGTCAAGTAAAGGAGAGAATCACCCAGCAGTTGCTTCCGTTTTTGTACGTTTGGCTGACCTGTATAACAAAATAGGGAAGTTTAGGGATTCTAAATCTTACTGTGAAAACGCACTGAGGATTTACGAAAAGCCAAATCGTGCAGGAGGGATCTGGCCTTCAGAAGAAATTATAGCCGGTGGTTTAATTGACGTTTCTGCTTTGTATCAGTCCATGAATGAGTATGATCGGGCACTCAGATTACTCAAGAAGGCCTTAAAGATCTACGGTACTGATGCTCCAGGTCAGCAAAACACAGTCGCAGGAATTGAAGCCCAGATGGGGGTCATTTATTATATGATGGGGAATTATTCTGATTCTTACAGAACTCTCAAAAGTGCCGTTGCAAAATTTCGAGCGAGTGGAGAGAAAAAATCTGCCTTGTTTGGGATTGCTTTGAACCAAATGGGTCTAGCCTGCGTGCAGTGTTACTCAATAAATGAGGCTGCAGATCTGTTCAAAGAAGCAAGAAGCATTTTGGAGAAGGAATACGGACCCCATCATCCTGACACTTTGGGGGTTTATAGCAACCTAGCAGGCACCTATGATGCCATGGGCAGGTGCTCTTTTTTTCTCAACTCTATTGCATTCTGGTACATCAAACTAATTAAGCATATAAACGATTATATTCTATTCCCTTTATTTCTAGTTTAGTTCAGGTATATATAAGGCTTCTTGTGCATTCCAAATTTGTAAATGATGAACAGGTTGGATGATGCCATCGAGATTTTGGACTATGTGGTCGGCATGAGGGAGGAAAAGCTTGGAACAGCAAATCCTGATGTGGATGACGAGAAGCAACGGTTAGTGGAGTTACTGAAAGAAGCAGGCAGGGTTCGGAACAGGAAATCCAAATCACTAGTAACCCTCCTTGATGCCAACTTTCAAATTATCATGGAAGATGATGTTGGGGTCTAACAATTACTATGATAATCCATGATATATATATAAGAACGAATATTCTCGAGTGCAGGATTAGGTGGATTGGTTTTGCTTACAATATTAGATTCAAGTTTTCCCCCCTTATTAATACCATCTACTTGTGATGGGCAAAAAGGTGTGGCATTCGGGTTCTGCACTTTCTTTGTCGCAATCTCCTTTGTATGCCTTAATTTTCAGGAAAGAAATTGAAATATCATTTTCGTCTGTTGTTGTACCGAACTTCTCATTAGAATGCTTTGAGTTGCCTCTACCGTTTGCAAATTATTTATTCTTCAAGTCTTCCAAGGCTTCTGTCAATGCCTAGTTTTTCTTGAGTAGCTTTCGAAAACAAAACATTAACATCCATTGAAGAGTGGCATCATCAATGTCCCTTCAATCCTTTTCCATATTGTTCGGCTTCAGCGAAAACGAAATAGACACGAGAAAATGGAGGCAAACTGGTTGACACAATTTCCAACCAAACTTCTGTATGCTCGCACAAAGGATTCCTAAGAAGACTAACATGCCTTTTCAGATTCAGTTGATCCATCACGGAACTCATCAGCTAAAACAGCACATCCTGGCTATCATGGGCTGCGAGAAAGAACATTGAAATGAAGCAAAACAAGGATAAAAACTCTCCAGCTTGAAAACTGTTATTACTTGCATGATCTCAAAAACTATTTTTTAACCCCTTCTTGTATAGACGTGTCACTTCTTTTTAGTATTCAAACCCAGAACAATGATGTAAAACATTGACCGGATCAAACCTCTGATTCAGGAGTTATCCATTGTAACGAGTCATGAGCTGGGCTGGTTTCAGAACTTACCTATGACTGGGTCATGGTCTGGCCTGGTTTCAGAACTTGAACTGCCGCAAGTTTGACCCCAAAGCTCCCCCAGTACTATTCCTCGCACACCCCCAACTTCTTACCAAGTCTGGGCTCCAGACTATTTTAAGTGGATAAAGTTCAACCCACCCTCTTTTCTATTATTCTATAACAACGAGCTCAAAACTTGAGGTCATATTATTAATACCTTTTAGGCCCATTTAGGACTGCCACGGTGTTGCCGGAGCACAAGAACGATGAGAGGCCCCGGAGAGCCTGATAAAGAGTAGAGAATAAAACAAAAAAATAGTCCCCCCCCCCCCCCCTCTAAAACTGAAAGATATCTAGTAAAAAGTAAAATATTATCTCTACAAAAAAGTATTTCTAGGGACCGTTTGTTTCCCGGAATTCACTTTCCGGGAAACCACTTTCCAAACTTTCCTATATTTTTTAAAATTGTGTTTCATTATTTGCTGATTATATCAAATTTGATCCTCAAACTTTTGATTGCTATATATAATTTGTTTTGAATATTTATTTTTCAATTCCATCTCTTAAAATTTAATTTTTATATTAATTCTGGTTCTTATTTTTATAATTGCTATTTGCTTTTTTCTTATCATGTTTTCTTGAAATTTTTTATCTATCAAATTTGGTCCTCATTTTTTTTATTGTTACTTATTTTATTTGAAATAATTTATGAAATGTTAATTATTATTATTTTAATTTATTCACCTTTAATTTTTTTTTAAATTTTTTTTAGATTTGATCTCTATTATTTTGATTATTATTTATTTTATTTGAGATAATTTATGAAATTATATTTTTTTTCAATTTCATTCTCATTCAACTTTTTAATTTGTAAGATTTATTCCTCATTATTTTAATAAATTCATAACACTGCCAAACATCGGAATTCACTTTCTAGGAATTCACTTTCCAGGAATTCATTTTCCCCGGAATTCACTTTCCAAAAGAAAACCACATTCCAGCAAACAAACGGGACCTAGATATCTATCAAGAAAATCAAAGCATTAAAACATCGGCAGCTTTTCTCAATGTTTTTCTTAGTAAAGTTAAAAGTGTTAATATTTTATATATTAAAGTATTCTGATGGACCTGCATCAGCCAACCAGTGGGTCAGAGAATCAATTTAGACGATAAAATAAATACCTCGTCGGCTCAAATATTTGCTGGCCGGCAGTCTCGCGGAGATTTTCTTTTTAGAGAAATCGTTGAATTGTTTAACAGCACATTAGTGATTTCCTCTGGAAACTAATACCTTTATTTGGCAATTCATTTCTACAACATTAATTGGGTGCCCGGCTGACTGATATGTAATCTAATTAAACTCATAATAATTTTTTTTTTAAACATAATGATAAATAGACATTAGAAATAGATATAAAATTCCACTGCACCACGCAGTGAAATAGGAATACTGCAAAATATATTGTCTATATTGTTTTCCCAACGCTGTACTAGTTCGTAGACAAGTTGATTATATTTGTTTTTAGTAATGATTTTTTCTTAAATATATTTTTTATTTTAAAATATATTAATATAAGATATATTTTTTAATTTCTTTTTAATATCATCATATTAATTACCTGAAAATATATAAAAAATAATATATAAAAAACAAAATAAAAAACATAAACAGGCTCATTATTCACAACTCTATGAAATTACATGTAACAAAAATGTAAAGGATTTTTATTTATTTATTTTATTTAAAAAAAAAAAAAAAAGATAGGTCCGAGATATAAACAAGATGCTAGTGGTGCTATGGATTCGTGGGAGCTAGGGAGAAAACATCAGAGTTATAAAAGGCGTCTTTTGTCAATGTGTTTTTTCAGAATATTATCCTCACAAACACATCAACAGCTGTGTTCCATTTACCGCTCCATGTTTTCAGCGTGGACGAGGAGGGGCCGGCTGAGCGAAGCAGCTAGTTACTGAGATCCTCTGCGTCCAAGGCACGGTGAGGACTCAGGTGTTCTTTTTTCTTTTTCTTTTTTGTTTTCTAGGATGTGACTGAGTCCGAACTATGACCGGTTCCTAAGAGACATGCTCCTCGTACGCTTGTTTTTCAATGCAATGTTTGATATATAACTCTGTTTCGTTTTTTCTAGTAAGAAGCAGCTTATGATTTAAAGGTAAGCTATCAGTGCATGCTGTAATGATATTAAATCAAAATAATTTAAAAAATAAGAATATTTGTATGTTTTTATATTAACTATTACTTTCAGTTGTTTAGTTATATATTCAGTGCCCATTTGGTAACACGGTGTAAATTGCGTTTTTTTGAAACGCAGTTTGCACCCGTTTGGTAACCCATGAAACGCAATTTATATTGCCATGGGACCCACCAAAATCATATTCGAAACCAAGGTTTTGCTTAAGCAGGAATTTCTTGCTTTTCCTACGATTGCCTCTCTTTTTTTTTCCAGCATTTCTTGTGATTGCATGCTTAACAAACCCCGTAGGAACCATGCATGCAGCTCTGCCCTTCAAAACACACCAGAAACAAGCTGGACGGAGACGACGACAGCTTATGTGGCAACTCTGCCTCTCTCTCCACGACGACGGCCATGATGACAGCCACGATGACTACGTCCACAGCGGCAACTCTCTCTCTCCCTCCACAGCTCTCTCTCTCTCTCTCATCACAGCTCTTTCTCTCTCTCCACAGTGGTGGTTATCGACACTCCTCCGGCCACCATAGTCGACGCCACCATCATAGGAAGAATCACCGTGGTCTCCTCTATCTATCGGTATCATCCGTTCAATCTCTCATCGTGGTCGATAAACAGTACCGCAACCTTCCATCACTGCCTCTGCCCACCAGATGCCACCATTTTCGACGTCACCACCACAGGAAAAACCATCTCGATTTCCTCTACCCATCGGCACCGGCCATTGAAACTCTCGTTGTGGTCGGTGAACAGTAATTCAAGCTACTGTTCACTTGAAATACTTTACATGAACAGTAGCGTTGCACTGTTCACGTATGAAGAAGACATGTACTGGTCGGTGAACAGTACCACAACCTTCCATCGTTGCCTCCACCCACCAGATGTCACCATTTCCAACGTCACCACCACAGGAAAAACTATCCTGGTCTCCTCTACCCATCGGTACCGGCCGTTGAAACTCTCGTCGTGGTCGGTGAACAGTAATTCAAGCTACTGTTCACTTGAAATACTTCACATGAACAGTAGCGTTGTACTGTTCACGTATGAAGAAGACATGAACAGTGCAACACACTATTTCACTTGCACAGTGGGTTAAGCTGGACTTAGATTGGTCCAGCCCAAGTCCAGCAAATGTTGGGCCTGTGTGTGGCCCAACTTTTCTGGCCCAACCCATTTATTTGGGTTCGGCCCAGTTTGATTTTGTTTTTTTAATTATTAAAAAAATTGTGTAGATAGATGCCCTGAATTTTCCAGCAGTCCGAGCATTGGAGTTAGAATTACACGAAACTCGCCCAGTTAATGTCTTTTAAAAGTATTTTTGCAAATATATATATATATATATATATATATATATATATATATATATATATATATATATAGATAGATAGATAGATTTTAAAATCATATATCTTAGTGTTTTTTTAATAATTTGGATATAAAGATGAAATATTTAAAAAATATTTTTAATATATTATTAAACAAAAACATGTTTTTAAAAAATAATTAGTATATTACTCTATGCCCTTTACAGTAATTTCACAAGTTAAAAGCAATATAAAAATCTTGGTAACCAAGCACACAAAACTGCTTTTTTTCAACCTCAAACTCAACCACAGTTTTAACCAAACACTTCACTGTTTATTTTGAACCATAGTAAAAGCGCTTTTTTTAAAACTATTTTTTTTTCAACCTCAAAAACAAAAACAATACCAAACAGACGCTTACTAGATGAATGTTACTATTGCATTTTAAAAATATTTTTGAAAATAATTATTTTTTTTTATTTTAAAATATATTTTTTAGTATTTTTTAATTATTTTTAAAATAACATCAATTATATTATCGAAAAATTATGAAAAGCATTTTAAAAAATTAAATTACAATTAAAAATAATTAAATTCTTGAAAATTTTAAATTAGCCCTTACAAGTTATGTATTTATTATCAAAGAAGCGTAATTTAGGGTTTAAACCACATTTAATTCATTAATAAAGAGAGATAAAACTACACGGTGGGTGGTGCTAAGTGAAAGAGGTAGAGAGGGAGAGGGAGAGTCTTCTAATATGAGATCTGCAGGGAGAAGAAAATGCGAGTCACAGAAGAGAAGAAAACATGGGCGTGATATGAAGCTGGAGGTACATCGGCGAAGTAATCCGTACCTACACCCTGTGATGTTTCGTGATAATTTACGCTGTACCCAGAAAGGCACAAATGTACTTTATATTTTAGTGAAAACACGGTGCTTGAACGCAGAAGGAAGCTTCTCTTCCAAACAGCACTTTATATTTTAGTGCCTGCCCTCCCCGTGAAGCAAAGCAGGTGGTGGGTGTGCGTGATTCCTTAACAATGTATTGAACGCAAAAGACATGAACGTTAACAATTGAGTTTAGTTAATGATTAAGTTCAGTTAACAATGGATTTTGCTCGCTACAGTAGAGGGTTTCAAAACATGTGTATTTTCAAGGCTTCGATTTCTGTAGAACTCAAGTACCCATGAATTCATGGAATAACAGAGAAGAAAGAAATGTAGGATTCATGAACTATGCGTCGCATGTTTTCCAAAACAAAAGGAATGGTGAGTTTCAAAATTTGAAACGAGATTGTTGCTAGGATAAACAATGGAGATATCAAAAGAACCTCTTGAGATAATGATATAATTAATTAAAAAAAAAACAATAATAAAGTAAAAAAGAACATGCTACCTTAGCAAGACATCCTTGAATCTGAAGCATTCACCTTGTCTGTACACTCCAGCAGTCATTAGCATCTTCATCAAAAACCAAGAGCAAAAAGTTTCTCCTTTGGATGTCTAACGGACCTACTTGCAGAAACTCGTGAATTACCACGGTCCTAACCCATCTGACTCTTCCTCCATAGAGACAGGAAGATTAAGATCAATTTGCCCCCGCATGGACATCGCAGGCACATCTTGCTCAATCACAACATTTCTATCCCTGGCCGCTCCAATAAAATGGGACCTCTTATGGCCACCCAGAGCTTGACCTGATCGGAAAACCTTAGGACAGAAAGGACATTCGTGCACTTTTCCTATTTTCAACCCCAATTTTTTCTCTGCTTTGCCAGAAGAATTCTTCTCAATTGGAGTTTTTACTCTTCTAGAATGAATCATCCTACTACTATCAGCAACTGGATTAGGGACATAGTCAGTATCTACGCTGTTCTCCTCACTCTCATAAATTGAATCACTGCATCCTTTAGTCCTGTTATGGCTGGTTCTGCGTCCCCCGAGAGAAACACATTTGCTGCCCCTGTTTCGAACACTGCTGCTAAGATACTTGGATGACTCAATCTTGCATTTCTTTTTCGAATCCATCAAAGCTCCATCAGCTTGCTTATATACATCTTCCTCGATGAAATCCTTCCCCGATTGTGTTTTCATATGCCTTGACCTCCTTAACCTTTTCCCTGATTCAGCATCCAAGTCATCATCATATCTAGAAACAAAATCCACTTTCTGCTTCTTGAATTCAATATTCCTAGAAAAACCATGTACAGAAACATCTGATTCAACCTTCTTGGGACCGTTCCTAAAATACCCGGAATCAGAATTCTCAGACTGATCATTCTCAGCAGAATTTACTCCCTTTTGCGTTGCTTTCTTCTTCCCCAGTGACTCGATACCGCTAGATACAAAATTAATACCGTCATCTACATTAATCCTCATTTTCATGAATGATGATTTACCCTCTAAAACCACAGAATTGTTATCTGAAGAATCCGCTACTGAACTAAAACAACCTTTAAAACCAGAATCCTTGGACAACATCATCAAACATATAGCCATCTCCTCTTGTTCTTGCTCTATATCAGAAGTAGAAGATAAAGAAGCGGTATTTGTCAAAGATAATGATGAAGAGTAAACATCAATAGCCTTGTACCTCATTCTTTTGGATCTCCTTGGCTCAATCGGATCGGTTGTCTCACTATCTGACTGCTTGTCCATGATTATTTCTTTCAACTTCTCAGTAGCCCCCGACTGGTCTTGGAAGAAGTTCTTAGAGTGACAAGCCATGTGACCACAAAGTGCTTTCAGTGATTGAAACCCTTTACCACATTCTTTACATAACTTTTCTGGCAATGAAGTAGTATTGCTGGAAACCGCCACAAACCTGGTTGTTTTCTTAGGATTCTCTCTAAGAACATAACCAAACTGACCACCAGCTTCAGACACGGAGCTTTGCTTACTTTTGTTTTCGGTCATGCTTATCTTAACCTTAGCATCTTCATCGGTCGAACAAGTGCCATTAGCATTCAAATGGATCCTAATATGACCACCCAAAGACTTGCCACATGGATATCTTTTGTTGCAATACTTGCAAACAAAGCTGTTCTTTTGAATGGTTTCCATTGTTTGATCTAATCAAATTAACACGGTAAGAAGAACAGAATCTACAGCACAGATGTTACCTCGATCGCTGCATTTCATGAAAGAAAGGCACCCATTTGGTGAAAAAAGGGAACCGGGACGGAGTCAAATCCAGATCAGGTAGCAGATAAAACAGATCACGAAGTTTGCTGCTTTGGTGCCGTTGATTGATCAAAAGAATAAAAAAGAGTGGAGAGATGTGACGGTTTTGTTAAAGTACAAAGATCAGACCCGCTGAGAGAAAAGGCCATACAAATCCCCTTTCTCAAGTACACACATTAGACCTCTGTAAAGAATTTAAAGGGTGTGTTTTAATGACAAACAAAAATCAAAGTTTTGGAGAAGAAATACGAGTCGAAAATGATGGGCGATGAACAAGCTTTCTCCATGTGAGAACAATCAAAGCACAACACAACTATGACTCTTTCTCATTTCTCTCTCTAAAATAGAGATACTATATCCCCCACCTCTCTCTTAGTTGTTTTTGTGATGTAGTTGAGGAGAATTCCATGCATGGAAGCGAAATAATGAGAAGGGAAGAAAAGATTGGCAGCACGTGTACTCAAGTGAGAACCTTACAGTGTGGAGATTAAACGGCCAAGATTAACTGGGGCTTTTGAGGATCCCACGGAATGAGGGTTTTAGTAGATACTACATTAACAACCGGCAACACTCTGACTGCACACCCACAGCAGCATCAGACTCTTTATATGCCTTGTTTTGTCTTGCTTTATAAGCTCACACGATACAAGTGATGGGCCATCATCAGACTCTTTTTATCTGCCTTCAGCTTCCCCCACTAATTTTGACCCATTTCATATTATATGCAAATGTAGCTACATATTTTATTTATTTATTTATCGATATGAAAAATCTTCAAAACCTTTTACAGGCACCCTTTTATCTTCCCCAATTGTTTCTTTTTATCTAATCTAATCTCAAGCTAAGAATTCGGAGCTTCTTCCTTCAAAATAATGTTTGACTACTAATTTGTTGCATCGTATAGGCATCATGGACCGCTTGTCCCATTAACCTAACCTCTACTTTCCAGGATCATTAATGCTTGAAATATCCCACTTCTTAAGGAAAAATGCATCCGTAACAAGTAGGGTATTTCCTTGGAAATTCCATTTTTAACTTCATGATTTCACAATCCATTCCTATATTTAGTTGGTTTTCTCCTTTTCTCTCAATTAAAACTTAATATATAGAAAATTTTACCAAAAAAAACTGAGAAAGAGGGATCATTCCATTCCCGTGACCACTACACAAATTACCTACGTTATGGAAGAGATATTTCGGGCTGCCTGGCTCGTTGCCAGGACATGGCTCGGGGAATTTTAAAGTGCTTGGAGAATCAGCTCCCTGTACACCATGGTCTAATTAGATCCTACCAACCAAAAAGGACACCTGTCAGGGTTACTTGACGACGATTTCATGGGATTTTATAATTTGAGTCATTTTCCTGCCCAGCAATATAGAGATGCTTCTTGACACTTATCGGGATGGTTGCTTGGATCAAGTCAAGCCATCTTTGCAACGATCTTCTTGTCGAATATCACTGTTTATTTTATTTGTTGCTCTTTTCGTATTGACGTAATGCAACTTCCCTAGCTGATCCCATCTCTTTCGGGGATTTAAATTGACTGGGTAATTTCGTGTTCTTTTTTAATCCAATAGACGTGAAATGTTCGAGAAATTATTTGAGGAAACAAGTTTTAAAAGCTCAGGATCTTGATGCTGATAACTCCTGTATACCACCTACACTGCAATGCGTTAATTGTATCTCACAGTAACTTCCCGATACGAGATTTTATTCCTTGTTTAGGAGATTGATGAAGATTGTTTTTTAAAGTATTTTTTATTTTTAAATATATCAAAATGAAAAGAAAAAATTAATTGCAGGCAACGTGACACCAACAATTGGAGATTGAACTCACTTTCCTGCAGTAGTTGTAATTGGTCCATTCATATGGAGTTCTATGAAGGTTGGATTGTTTTTTTTAAAAAAAACATATTAACAAATGTGGTTTGGATAAAAAAAATCTTTTAAAAGAAATTAAAATTAATTAATTCTGTATAAATTAGAATGAAATTAAACAAATTTAAAATAAACTAACTTGAATATTTTTTTTAAATAATAATAATAAGATTACAATATATTTGATGGACTTGAGTTTCATGGTTTGAACATGTCAAGCCTATGAAATCTAATGAGTTTATTTTTAAAAAATTTATGCCTTATCTAATCATAGAAATAAATTCTTCTAAAAAAGCTAAAAGATAAACTTGAAAAGAGAACAAATTAAATGCACGAAAAGTCCACAAACTTATTTTTATAAAATATAATAATATTGACATTTTAAAATAATAAAGTAACTTGGACCAATCCATGTTAACTGTCTCTACTTATAATCTAATGTATGAATCTATAGCAGATCAACATGGACTTTACAGATTGACCGGTAACCCGGGTCATGGTCTCAAATGGGTTCGATGATTCTTTAATTGAATTTAATTTTTCTCTAAATATAAAAATAATAAAATGAAAACAAGTCGAGTGTGGCTGGCCCTTCTAAAAGTATAGGGGTTAAGGCACAAGTCTTTTATTCTAGCCTGCATGTCTCGACCTTGTTTTACACATATTCCTTTAATTATTTATTAAAAGGGCAGATAACTTTATGTCACCCTTATTGTTTTAAGAAAATATTGTTATGTTTGCAATCAGGGCTCCCATTTTTTTATGTATTAAAAAACTTATTTTTCAACTAAAATACATAATAATCGTCTTAAACATCTGGATAAACTTTTTCATGATCCTAAATAATCAAGAAAAAAATTCAAAAACCAAGAATCAAATCAAACTCGAAAAATATTCTTGTGGGCATATCTACCTTCTCAAATAGGTAAAAAAGAAGAAGGCATCATTTAAGTGAAAACTCTTCTAATTAAATAAAACTCGTTTTTGATCAAAATTAATAATTTTTGCTGTAAGAGTTGCAGGTCCCCAAAAGCGGAAGGATGCAATGACTAATGTGATCCATTCATCACAACGAGTCCATCGAGAAAGGTAGATTATGGATATACAATATGCAAAACCAGAAACCAACCCCCCCCCCCATTTTTTCAATTTCTTACCCGCTTTGGGGAGAAAACCCCTACCTTCTAGAAGGTAAAAAACTTGAAAAACATTCTTACAAGGACAGACAGCAGGATCCTGGTCTCTGCAGTGAATGCAAATTTTGTACGCTAAAATGCCAGGAAACTGCGGGAGGCACTAGCTGATGACATTGACATCTCTTGTCTGGTTGTCACAAGCTTCCATGTCCAAAAATCTCCTCAATGATGTTACTTGTAGGAAGAAGATCAACACCCCTGACTGGACTAAAGTAACGGGCATCCCAATCTTTAGCATCACAGAGGTCCAACAAGTATACCTGATCCTCACCATCACCACATCCATTTACTTCACTGGGCAAGCATTTGCTATGATCACTTCTATTTACATGCAAAGCATCCCTGGTTTCAACTGGATCACGAGGGTCAACTTCATCCGCTTGGAACTCAAAAGACATGCAAGAGTCATCTTGTACAATAAAATCCACCCCATTGTGACCAGCATTATAGTCCATATGCTTAACATCAGGATCGATACTGTTCATATCAAGTGCTTCCGAGGCAGAATCTATCCCAGAATCTTCTCCTGTGGTGTCTCTGCTACCATCTCCCAGCTCATCAGAAGCACCACCAGAATTATCATCACTGTCATCATCAATGTAATCTTCAAGATTATCCTCTCCCAGGTCTGCATGAGGGGACTCAAGATCAGAATCTTCATCTTCTTCTAAAACTTGAATATAGGAGCCTCTATTGATCTGAGGCAATTCATCGTCATCACTGTCAATGTCCAGCAGTTTACATCTGTTCTGAGCAGCTCGCTTCTGAAGCATAAAGACATTAAAGTAATAGCTGACAATTTCCTTTGTGGTTCTATCAGGAAACACTTGCGCCAAAGTCTTCCAAAAATTCTGGCCTAAAGACACTGGCCTGGAATAAACAACTTCATGGAAAACTCGTTCCTCTTCCTTGGCCCATTTACAAGACACCTCCTCTCCCATGTCATAAAACCCCAAGTTTAAAAATTTTTCATGCCCAACAGATTTTAATAATTCTTCCCGCACTTCCAATATGTGCTGCCGCACGCATCTGACAGAGCCTTCATCCAGGCACCCACAATCTATTCTGCCATGAGCAGCCTCGTACCTAATGGACAAACACGGTTTTGTATTCGGCATTGGAATGATACGAGTTCCCACAAACTTCTCTTCATTATCATTATAAATGTTACGGACTGATTCAGAGAACGAGGAACCATTTTTATTGAACGAGTCTGATAGCTTATCCTTCTTCATATGCCTGTCCCACAATGGAATGCTGGCTTGGTGATTTGGTCCAAGAGGAACTTGTTTCCTAGGAAATTCATCCAAATAGGATGGGCAGACATCTGCCAGAGGTATGGATGTTTTATGAGGAAGCTCAAACTCAATATATTCAGAAGAAAAAGAAGAGCAACCTGCTGGCCAGGATCCAGAATCTTCATCACCAGAACTGCTGGTGACTAATGACAACGGAGGACCACTGGAGTCAGAATCTTTAGCAAAATTTGAAACTTCATTAAAGTCATTTTCAAATGTTTCATGCCACTGAATTTTAAAAAAGTTGCTCCCATAGCCATCTGTTTTACATAAAAAGAGATATATAGCCATATTAACCAAGATATTATTTCAACAAGTGAACAAAACACCATATTTTGCAGTTGTAGACAAAAAGAAAGTGAAGTTCAAGGCCACAATTTTTACCATATTCATCAGGTTTCTTAAGCACATTACAATGTGCACCAGTTTCTGAAAACTGAGTCAGCTTATTGATATAGTCCACCTGTCTTGCCTGCTTAAAAGGAAGACCCTGAAACTCTTCATCATCAAAAGGCCGTTTAAATCCCATTTAAGCCTGAAATACAGAGAGCAAAAGGTTAAAGAAAAAAAGCAAAACACAACATCTCTCCATTCCATCAGAGTCACGCAAAAGGACATTTGTCCACAAGTAGTTACATAATCAATACAGGATTGCTAAATAGCCTACTAAGGGTCAGCAGTAAAATTCAGGAAGCATTTATATCAGCTCAGGTCTGCACCATCCAATTACTCAAAAGCGTAACTTAAGAACCTCTGAAATTTACTAGCAGAGACATGAACGTAATTATCAAACCAGAATCACTAGCATGCAATGTAACTGTAACCATGGACAGCAGGAGTCTCATGAAAACCGTCCACACAAAGACACATAGTAGCCGCTGCTAGCATTGTGTTCAACAAACAAAATCAGCATCGACATTTTCATGGTAGCCACAGTTAGCGTTGCGTTCAGTTAAGACAAGGCACACGTACACGAAAGCAGGTGCAAAAAAAGAAAGAAAAACACATCAATACACAACCATCCAACAACATATTGTACCTTTAACTGTATTTTTTGAAACTATGGCTAATTAACTGTATTTTACCTTTACAATAAGTTGTATTCAAACTTCAAAGCAGAGTAGGCCAAATTGACCGTAAATGACACTTATTGTACACCAAAGATGATTTATCGATGCGTGGAGACGAACCCCTAAATCAATTTCACAGAATAGAGAGTTCAATTTTTTTTGGGAAAAACCCTAACCCTAGATTTTGAGATCACATATAAAACCGGCAAATCATGAGTAAACAGGGAAGACTTCGAAAAATCGGTCCAGAAACGAGCAAAACCCCTAAACTTATTAGCAAATTCGAGCAAGCCCGAAATAGATCGAAGACTTCGAAACCCTGTACCTAAACGTAATCACAGCAATCAACAGAATTGGACTTAAATGTTATGGGGAAATCACCGCAAAGACGAAAAGAATTCAAAAAACATAAAGGATCGAGAGATTAGAGGTCCAGATGAGAAACCCTAACCCTAAAATCATAAAATTACGGCAGGTATTAAAAAAGGTACCAATCGAAAGAGGATGACGCGAATTGAAAGAATCGGAGGTTGGATCTACGAGATAATAAAGGATATGAGAAAAATCGGAGATCGATTTTTGGATCTAATTACGTGAAAGAGACGATGAAAAAGAGGATTTTTTAATAGGTACGTGAGTCCCGGACACGACGCGGCCCGACATGCTAACCGGGTTAAATGTGGTCATGAGCTGGATACTAATATAAGCTAGACCGGTCCAGAATTAGCGAGATTACATTAAGGTCCTTCCATTCAATAGCCTGGATTTTTACTTTATTTTATTTTATTAACTTCGAGTTAAATGGTAAATTTAATGATATATTGTGCTTTTCAGGCATGATTCCAAATATTAAATATTTTCTCATAAAGTCCCACAAACTAAAAATATATTATTTTATCAATAACAAATCAAATATATTATATTATATCTGCCAAATTTTTAAACACTAAAAAAAAACTGTTACGATTTTAATTGTAACAGCTAGAATTGACTCTGGTTTATTTGAGGACCCAGACACCTCCTTTGCACTTAGCAATGTCTATAGAATTTTCGATACCTTTCATTAATGGAAATAGTTCTTTAAATACATAATTAGAAAATAACTACCCATTATCCTGACTAGTTGATAATGGACAGAACGTGCGCAACAATTTAAATGAAGTGCTGAATTACACGAAATATT
The DNA here is from genome assembly GCA_015731905.1 of Salix dunnii. NCBI lineage: Eukaryota > Viridiplantae > Streptophyta > Magnoliopsida > Malpighiales > Salicaceae > Salix > Salix dunnii. The sequence goes on along the minus strand of CM027666.1, from coordinate 5,526,004 downwards.
GCTTAATTAAATAACAATCAAATACTTAATTAAATAACATAATAAATCTCCAGCTGCTGCCCCGTGTTATACATCAGCTTCGGCTAGTTTCCCCAAGTGTCACGTGTCCAGCATCCAAGTCCCCTCGGTTGCACCATCTCCCCATCTCTATGCTCCAGGTGTCCCGCGCTTGAGCTTTCATCAGTGCTGCGTGTCTCTTGATGACCAGGCACATAACAACAGCCCCTTGATCAAAAGAACTCGCCCATGAGTTCGGGGCACTGTCTGCGTAACTCTCCAACCTCAATCCACAGTGCATCGTCTTCATTAGCTCCTTCCCACTGAACCAAGAGTTCAGTTTCTGCTAATTTTCCTTTCTTTTTCATCCTGCGGGCTAGTATACGATGGATAGTGGGAGCGAGTGTCCCATTTTCCATGACTTTGGGTAGATTAGGGCTGGTGTGAGCGTGAGAACCGATCTGTTTTTTCAGACATGAAACATGGAAGATCGGGTAGATCTTCGTGTGTGGAGGTAGATCGAGTTTGTAGGCTACCTTCCCAACCCTCTTAGTAACTTGAAATGGCCCAAAATATCTCGCCGACAGCTTCATTTCGGCGCACAGCCACCGTCATCTGCCGGTACGGTCTCAGACGTAAGTAGACCCAATCTCCAACTTCGAACTCACGATCTGTTATGTTCTTATCTGCAAATTGTTTCATCCTTGTTTGTGCGTCCTGCAGATTTTCCTTCACCAAAGTTAAAATAAAGTCCCTGCTTTTGAGCTCCTCTTCAACGGCTTGCACAACTGTGGAGTGGGGTTCAAATGGTTACAGGCGAGGTGGGGCATGCCCATAAACCACCTCAAAAGGGGTGAGTCTGATTGAGGAGTGGATGGACGTGTTATAAGACCATTCTGTCAAAGCCAACCATTTTGCCCAGTCTTGAGGTCTGTCACTGGTGAAACACCGCAAGTAGCCTTCCAGCCACTTATTCATGATCTCAGTCTAGCCGTCCGTCTGCGGGTGGTAAGCCGAGCTCAGTAACAGGTGAGTCCCACTCAACCGAAATAGCTCTTTCCAAAATGCACTAGTGATTATAGCATCTCTGTCACATACAATAGACTGCGGAATTCCATGTAGTTTGAATATATTTTCAATGAATTTCTGTGCAATACCTGTTGCTGTATATGGGTGTGATAGTGGAATAAAATGGCTATATTTACTAAATCTGTCAACAACCACCATGATGACTTCATACCCTTTAGACTTAGGTAAGCCTTCAATGAAATCCATACTAATATCCTTCCATGTGCCTTCGGGAATTGGAAGTGGTTGTAATAATCCTGCTGGTTTGATGTTTTCTGTCTTGTTTCGTTGGCATATATCACACCCTTTAATGTACTGTCTGACATCTGTGCGCAGTCCATTCCAGAAAAATTCACGTTTGATTCTCTCATGTGTTTTCTGAGTGCCTGCATGTCCCCCAATTGAACTGTCATGATACTGCTCTAGTATTTTACTGTGATAATCTGTTAATGTACCCAAGTGTATTCTCCCTTTGTAGAATAATAAATTCCCCTACAACTTGTATTTAGTAGCATCAAGATCACCTTGTTTACTGCGGCTGATTAGCTGCTGTAACTGGGGGTCTTGGTCATAGGCTTGCTGTAGATCATCCCACCAATTAGCTTGCACTACACTGATTGCTTGTAATTCCACTGCTGCATTGGTAGATTCTGAACTGACTGGATTAGGCTCATTAATCATCTGCCTTGATAGAGCGTCAGCTGCTCTATTCTCTTTTCCACATTTGTACTCAACTGTAAAATCAAAACCGAGTAGTTTAGCAACCCATTTTTGTTGGAAAGGGGTACCCACTCTCTGCTCCAACAAATATTTTAGGGCCTGCTGGTCTGTTTGGACCTTGAATTGATGCCCCAATAGATAGTGTCTCCATTTTCTGATAGCTAGAACCAAAGCCAAGAATTCCTTCTCATAAGTAGATAACAGTAGGTTCCTCCCTTTCAAAGCCTGAATTAGATAGGCTAATGGTCGACCTTCTTGCATTAACACCGCCCCAATTCCACCTCCCGATGCATCACGCTCAACCACAAAGGGTATAGTAAAATTTGGCAACCCTAGAACAAGAGGCCTTACCATTGTTGTTTTGAGTGCCTTAAAGGCCTCTGTGGCTTCATTTGTCCAAAGAAAAGAATTTTTCTTTAACAGTGTTGTTAAAGGAGCTGCAATGCTACCGTAGCCTTTAACAAATTTTCTGTAATAACCCGTGAGACCTAAGAATCCCCTTAAAGCCTTGGGATTCTTGGGAATTGGCCAATTAACCATGGCTGCAATCTTCACAGGGTCAGCTTCTACCCCCTCCTGGGAAATCACATAATCTAAATACTCCACTTCTAATGTGCCAAAGACACATTTTGAAGCTTTTGCATATAGCTGATGTTGTTTTAGGATGTCTAAAACAGTATGCAAATGATCAACATGCTCAACCATAGATTTACTATAAATAAGGATGTCATCAAAAAATACTAAAACAAATTTCCTCAACTGAGATCTGAATATCTCATTCATTAGGCCCTGAAAAGTTGAGGGAGCATTAGTCATCCCAAAGGGCATAACTAGGAACTCATAGTGTCCCTCATGAGTCCGAAAAGCAGTTTTGGGCACATCTTCAGGTTTCATCCTGATTTGGTGATAGCCCGATCGTAAATCAAGCTTAGAAAATAGCTTTGCCCCATGTAATTCATCTAATAGCTCATCAATATTAGGAATCGGAAACTTATCTTTTATGGTGTCCTTGTTAAGAGCACAGTAGTCAATACACATCCTCCAACTCCCATCTGCTTTCCTCACTAGTAACACTGGAGATGAGTAAGGAATTTGGCTGGTTTGTATAATTCCAGCCTGTAACATTTCCTTAACCAGCTTCTCTATCTCCTCCTTTTGATAATAGGGGTATCGGTAGGGTCTTACACAAGTAGGTGTAGCTGCCCCATGTAACCTAATCTGATGGTCATGTCCTCTGGAAGGAGGTAGACCCATAGGTTCCTGAAATACCATCTGGAATTGATCCAAAACCCCTTGTAGATCTGCACTTAGGACTGGTGAGTCTGCTGCCAAATCTGCCTCCATTAATTGTAACCAAAGACCTCTTCCCTCAGTCAGGGTGGTCTTAGGGAGTTTCGGCTCCTCCTCCAAAAAGTTGTAAGAGGGTTTTAACCCTTGCAAAACTAAGGGTTTCCCATTCACAAGGAATTTCATGCTTAGGTCTGTAAAATTCCACTGTATAGTCCCAAGACTCCGCAGCCAATCAACCCCTAACACCACATCACAACCCCCTAAGGTCAGAAGGTATAAATTGACCAACACATCACACTTCTGCATCTTCAAAACCACTGCTTTACAGCAACCTTGGCAAGGAAAAGTTGCTCCATTAGCAACCTGCACTGCCATTTGACTATTCTCTACTGGCAGCCTCAATTTCCTTGCTACATTTACATCCACAAAGCTATGTGTACTGCCTGTGTCAATTAAGACAGTTAAGGCATGCTTCCCACTATATCCCACAAAATGCATAGTCTTAGGGGAAGGTACCCCAGCTATAGCATTCAAAGAAATGACCAATAATTCAGCACCTTGAATTGATTGATCATATTGTTCAGAATTTTCAGCCATGTCATAACAATCCTCCTCCAATTCAATTCCCTCCAGTAAATATAAACTTGGCTTGCTGCACTTGTGTCCATATTGATACTTCTCATCACAATTAAAGCATAGTCCCTTCTCTCTTCTCTCTTGCATTTGATTAGCAGTGAGTCTTTTTATGGGTAAAGGGTATTTCTTTTGGAAATTCTGATTGGGTTGTGGTAAATTTGGTGGATTTGGAAATTTTGGAATGGTATGGTTGGGTGCAGGTAACCTAAGGGGTGCTTGTCTCAGGTAGGGTGGAATATTGTTATGGTTGTGTTGGTTTGTGTTTGGATTGGTGTTTGTGTTGATGTTTCTTACAGGTTGATATCTCCTACCCACTTCTTCCTCCTGTAACCTAGCTAACCCAAAGGCTGCCGAAAGGGTATTAGGTCTAAACATGGTAACAATGATCCTTAACTCATCCCTTAACCCACTAAGAAATGTGCTAATACGAAATTCCTCACTTACCCCAGTAATTTTGTTTGACAGGATCTCAAAGTTGGTTTGGTACTCCTCCACACTTCCTGTCTGCCTCAATTTCGTGAAAGCACCCACAAGATCTTCATATGCCGAAGGTCCAAATCTGGTTCGAAGGGCTACCAGAAATTCCTCCCAACTTGCTGCTGGGCTTGACTCCATTAACCAGCAATACCAAGACAGAGCCTTCCCTTCCATGTGGAAAGAGGCAATCTGCAGCTTCTGATCTTATGGTGTTTGGCAATAGGCAAAGAACTGTTGTGCCTTCAAGATCCAATCGTGTGGTTATCCTCCATCAAAATGAGGGAAATCCAGACGCATAGTACGAGCTTGAATGCCCACCGGTGCTTCCAGTAAGGTCTTAGGGTTTCCCCCAAGATTTTGAGAAGTCCCCTCTCCTGCATTATTCCTGCCTGATGACTGTGTGAAATTTTCATAATTAGATGCCACATGGTGTAACTGCTGTAAGACTTGTTCCATAAGAGCCCCTTGCCTGCTTAATTCTTCTCTTAGAGAACTAGTTTCACTTTGTAGAGAAGTGATAGCTTCTGCCACTTGGGATGCACGAGTCCCTTCAGCCATGCCAGGAACGCCTGCTCTGATACCACTTGTTACGATTTTAATTGTAACAGCTAGAATTGACTCTGGTTTATTTGAGGACCCAGACACCTCCTTTGCACTTAGCAATGTCTATAGAATTTTCGATACCTTTCATTAATGGAAATAGTTCTTTAAATACATAATTAGAAAATAACTACCCATTATCCTGACTAGTTGATAATGGACAGAACGTGCGCAACAATTTAAATGAAGTGCTGAATTACACGAAATATTGCTTAATTAAATAACAATCAAATACTTAATTAAATAACATAATAAATCTCCAGCTGCTGCCCCGTGTTATACATCAGCTTCGGCTAGTTTCCCCAAGTGTCACGTGTCCAGCATCCAAATCCCCTCGGTTGCACCATCTCCCCATCTCTATGCTCCAAGTGTCCCGCGCTTGAGCTTCCATCAGTGCTGCGTGTCTCTTGATGACCAGGCACATAACAAAAACAACCTAAGCTTATCTAGGAATCCCCCAGGAAGATATGATCAAGGTGAATTATGATGGAGCTTTTTTAAAAGGAGTATGGAGGCCTCCAAAAATTACAACCCTGCTTCCTGTTTTATTAAAGAATATTTTATCCCTGGCAAAATAATAATTGACATATAAATTAATCCACGTGTCTCATTTTAAGCAGCCAATCGTATTTCTTCCCTTTTACTTCTATTGGTTACACTATCAATACGACGAGTCAATTCACATTTTATAAGAAACTAATAGCGTGAGATGTTGAATTTTTCTACCCAATTATTATAAGAATATTTGTAAGAAACCGCGGGTTCAAACTTTCTTTCTGAAGCTTAAAAAAATACTTAGGCCAAATTATCCTCTCTTCTTTACAATGGTGGCTAATACTTAGTGATTTTCACGTACAACTATTATTAATATTAAACTGAAATTTCCCAACCACTAAGTATAATATTTATGAGAGAAAAAAACCCTCCAGTTTCATTTGAAAAATAGATCATAGCTGGTATGTGACAAAGCGTAAGAGTTACAGAGGACACTAAATTTTTCTCTATTCACGAGGGCTAATTTCTTCAATGACTTGAAAATCACATTAGTACGGCATCCTAGTTAACTCACCTTGCTGCTTTCACCTGTCACCGGAGAAAATACCGCAGGTTAAACCTGCGCCCCCCAAACCTCCATGAGATCCAAGAGAATGATACTGAGTGTGTGTGTGTGTGTGTGTGTGTGTGTGTGTGTAGGAGACTGTATAGCTGGAACGAGCGCTAAAGTTTCCAGATGTTCTGATTTATTGCATTAAACCAATAAGAATAGATAAAAATTGGTACCAACAAAAGATAACCCAACACAATGGTGCCAGGGAACCCAACCATCATATGAAACAATCGAATCCCAGAACTATAAAAATATATGCGGCTAAAAGCAGATTGAAAAAAAAAAAATACGCTGAGAGGGGTCTCGCAATTTGTGATTCTACTACAGCCTTCCCCAAGTCACTTCAAAAGATGCAGGTCTTATGCCACAGCGGGCATGTCCTTCAGCCATGAATCCAATGGCTTACCAATGGTGTAGACAATAAAGCCAATTTGCCTCAGCTTATCAGCATCCACTACATTACGTCCATCAAAAACAAAAGCAGGCTTCTGCATATCATCATAGATCTTCTGGTAATCAAGAGTTTTGAACTCATCCCACTCGGTTAGTATGCAGATCCCATGAGCACCCTTTGCTGCCTCATAAGCATCCCACACACACCTAACTTGCTTGATAGCCGTGGGGCTCGCTGGCTGAAGATGAGGAGGCCTGTCCAATTCAGATTTTTGCATTGAGAGATCCCTTTGAATCTGTTCTTGTGAAACCTGAGGATCATATATGCTTAACATAGCCTTGTCACCCAACAAGCCCCGGCAAACACCTATGGCTGGGGTCTCCCTTGTATCACCTGTATCTTTCTTGAAAGCAAATCCTAAAATTGCAATTTTCTTACCTGAAATAGTGTTGAACATGGAGGAAACCACCCGGTTCACAAAACGTGTCTTTTGGTACTCATTTACCTGAATAACCTGTTTCCAGTAGCTTGCAACCTCAGGGAGGCCATTGCACTCACAAATGTACACCAAGTTCAGGATATCCTTCTGGAAACACGATCCACCAAAACCCACACTTGCATTCAAGAACTTAGACCCAATCCTCGTGTCCTTTCCAATAGCATGGGATACTTGGGAGACATCTGCACCTGTGGCTTCACAGAGTGCCGACATGGCATTAACAGAAGAGATCCTCTGGGCCAAAAACGCATTTGCAGCAAGTTTCGAGAGCTCAGCAGACCAAAGATTGGTGCATATGATCCGTTCCACAGGAACCCAATGGGCATATACATCTTTCAATGCATGAATTGCCTTCTGTCCTTCTGGTGTCTCCCTGCCACCAATAAGAACTCTGTCTGGGTTGAAAAGGTCCTTAATTGCAGTTCCCTCAGCAAGAAATTCTGGGTTGGAAAGAATCTGAAAGTTGATGCCTTTGCTGTTGTGGGTCAAAATCTTTTCAATTGCTTCTGCCGTTTTCACTGGAACTGTTGATTTCTCAACAACAATTTTGTCAGTTTTTGATACATCTGCAATCATACGAGCAGCACTCTCCCAATAAGTTAGGTCGGCTGCTTTGCCAGCTCCAAGTCCCTGAGTTTTGGTTGGTGTATTTACTGATACAAAGACTATATCAGCTTCTGCCACATGCTTTTCCACATCTTTGCTAAAGAAGAGGTTCTTTCCCCTACACTGTTTTACCACATCATCAAGGCCTGGCTCATAAATGGGAAGATGGTCACTATTCCAGGCAATGATTCGAGGCTCAAAAATATCAACCACCACCACTTCAATGTCTGGGCACTTCAGTGCAATCACGGCCATGGTAGGCCCGCCGACATAGCCAGCTCCAATGCAACAGATCTTCACCATATCTATATGTAATAGATAGCCTGAAAATAGAATTAAAATCGCAATTCAGTGGAAGTGCACAATCACTTTTACCTGATGATACAGGTAAGAGATCCTGGATACGAGTTCTTCCTCAAATCTAAAATCAACTATTCACTCAGAAAACTCAATGAGTACACGTGAACTTGGAAAACTAAAATCTTCATACCATAACTCGGATCACTCTATGACATGCTTTATCATGCAATTAACATTCAGTCTGTTTCAATTTTAACAAGCTAGACCAATAACATGACTTGCCTCATAGAGACATGGGGATCATAGACTCAATATCTTAAAAATCACAGATCCAAGGTTGTACTATAAAGCAAGAATTGAAAGTTTACGAATTCAGAGAAACCGGACAATTAAGTCCAACGTCTCCAAACTCTTCCTCGGAGTACCAGGGATTATACAATTCGACAACCGAGTTCAGATCTAGAGCAGGCATACACCAATCATCCCATAAACAAAGATAAAAACATAACAGATCCACCCATCATCAAACAGAATTGTGTGCTATATAAAAAACCAATGCCCATGAGCCAAAAAGGAACGTGCACAAAGCAGGCAAGAAACCAGATAAAGGTCAGAGTAAGACTACAACGGTTACCTTTGTAATCTTCTGATTCTTAAAGTGAAGCGGGGGATGGGAGAGGTATAGACCAAGAACAAACGGGAAAATGCAGAATAAGAGACAGAAAGGGAAGGCAAAGGCGGGAGATTCTTCAGCCGAAGAACGAGTCAGTGTAGAGGCTCAAGTGTGGCCTTGTATTTATTATATACCAGTTCAAGATCTGTTTCCTGGTGACCAAAAATAGCACTAACACGTTTCTACTTTACATCTCTCTCATTGCACATTAGCCACCTGGTTTTGCTCTAACTTCTCGATCAACAATAAAAGCACAAGAAACTCAAATGAGTGCTTTCTATGATTCACTGTTCTTTTCGAAGCGTAAATGTTACTCATAGTTATAATCAGAAAAAGAAAAAAGAAGAAAAGAGAAGAAAATGCTAGATTGTGCATTCTAGAAAATAATAATAATAATAATAATATATAAATTTTATTTCAAGCGAGGTAAGTTTCACACCCCGACAATATTCTGTGTATATCACACGTTGTATTTAAAATATTTTTTATTTAAAAATATATTAAAAAAAATTATTTTTAAAATATAATTTTTAATATCAATATATTAAAATGATCTAAAAATATAAATAAAACTCGATTTTAAATAAAAATAATCAATTTTTTTCATAATTTTTTATGCTATTGGCACATAAAAATTAATTATTTTTTCTTTTCAAAGTGAGATGACATATATATATATATATATATATATATATATATATATATATATATATATATATAAATTCGACATTTGGTCTTCTTGAATATATTTCCTAGAGGGATTGAATCTTATGCATCTTCTGATCCATGAAAAACAAAAATCTTTTAATTTTCTTAAACTTTTTTTTTATTATTAAGATTAGATTGTGATTGTGAGCACATAATATTCTTATGTCTTCTATATATATATATATATATTGCCTGAACACATTATCTATTTAATTAAAAAAATTGACTCGTAAACATAATCAAAGAAAATTGTTAATCACAAATAAATAAATTAAATAGATATTTCAACTTTCAACAATAGAAAGCGATTTGTGCAATAATGAGTTAAAAAATATCAGTTAAGTTAATATTATTAAAAAATTAATATAAATTATATTCTCGAATCATCTCATTTAATATTTAAAAAACAAGTATTTAACATTCGGATCCAGGCTTCAACATCTGCAACAATGGAAACCAGTCAGCCTTGAATTGTGTAGAGGATATATCTCTCCTTCAATTATGTGAAACCGCGTGATTGATTTAAACGTGTGTATAAAAACCACGGCTGAAGTTCAATCTAAAATGGTTACTCGAGCATGAATGACAGTGCACACAAATATAGCAGAAACTGTATCAAATAGCAAATCCATTCTTCTTTAGAGTGTAGACGGTGGACAGGGAGAGGTGAAAACATCTTTTACACCACTCATCACAGCATCACAGGCTGGGTGGTGGGTGGATCCATGAAGGGGTGACGTGATTCCTAACCTTGAATTCTCTAGAAAAGTTCCTTGATTGAACATCGACCGGCCCTTTTCTGTCAATTGCAGCTCGTCTCTGTCACTTCTCTACTGATTAAATTGCAGTGTCTTCCACGTTTAAATTGATCATGCATGGATTTGTTTATGAGTTTATGATTTAGGTCAATATATGCCTACCTCTCTTTACTTCCGATCTGGATCTCTACCTGCCATCTTCTATTTCCTCAAGTGGCTCTCATCCTACTCATTACCATTCACACGCCCATGTGATTAATTTATAGTCCAATCTCTCTCACCTTGAGCTACCATCGAGTTGTTGCAGGATACGTAACATTCTTTTCGATCTTTCAGGCAGGTATATATGATCTGAATTATATATATATATTTTTATTATTCACACACACACACACACTTACATGAAAAACTCGAATTCGAAATGATTTTGATGAAACAAAACTGGAAAAAAAAGTAAATTATCGTTCGATCTTTAGAGTTTGTCCTTTATATATTTGTTTAAATAGTAAATGGATGCATATATATACATGCGTGTGTGTGTGTGTGTGTAAAGTCTACGAAAACGAGCACATGCGGACGTGTGTGAGCATACTCGTCTACTAAACTTTACAATAACCCTGAAACAAATAGTAAAATATAAATAATGGACTGATAGATCCCATAAAAAAATATATATTAGAAAATAGATTATTCAATAAATATATTTGATGAAAAAACGCACATGTTTTCTCCGTTCTAGAGATTCAATATTTATAAGACGCCCCAGATTTGTTTATAAGCTATCAGAATATTAAATATTTTAATTTCTTTTACTCCAACTATTCTCTCTCTCAGTAACTTAGATTTTAATAAATTATAAAATCCAAGTATGATTGATCATCCCATGGTCTTATTCTTCAATTCAATTAGATCTCTTGTTTCTACCATGAATATTCTAGCTTATGTTTTACGTGATGTCATTCGGAAGCAGAGCTGACGTTGGCTGTAACAATTTTAATGGTTGATTGAGGATGCAAGAACAAGATTCTTGAATAAAAGATTTTTGAGTTCCACATTGGAGTAGAAATCTCAAATTGGCACGAGGTGTTTGTGTGTGTGTGTGAAAGTAATTTGCTAAACTCCGTAATGAATTTAACATCTCAATATCATTTATTTGTGAGGAGGTATCAGGGTTTTAATTTGTGTTCTTCCACCAGGTTATAGATGATGCATGTAATGTTTTCCACAGGTGTTTTCCTCTCCCCCGGTTCATGGGAGGCCTGAAGGTGCAATCATCCCAAACCCTCCATTGATGATTCATATAAAGAAGCGATCTGCGACAGGAAAATTATCGATAGAAAAACTGTAATTTATCAATATCTTCTTTTTTAACAACAGAAATGTAAATCTTGACTGATGACTTCTCTATAGAGTTTTTTTTTATTAACGTGAATATCTAAGTTAGCTTCGTATACCTCAACTAGTTGGTTTATTTCAAACACTTGGATCCACGTTTTGGTGCTATTCATACCCGAATCTAAAACTATTATCTATACTTAAATTTGAAACCTGATGGATAAGATTTTGGATATCCAAACTTGATCCATTCAGATTCCAAGCACCCAATACCCGACCCGTCCCATGCAATGATATATATACATATCATACATTTATTCCAAAAGAATGCGTCCATTACTATATTGCAATGCAAGAAACTAAATGCACAAGGATGCAATGACCTGCAATTCCCTCTCCCATCATGTATATATAAAGCATGCATCATGTAAGATAAGTTTGATAAAAAAACAAAAGCATGACTAATCAATGAAATTCAAAAGCAATGTAGGAAAATCTAGCCAAAATTTCCTACTTCATACCCTGTGAAGGCCTGCTATGAAGAAGAGAGTTTCGTGTGTATTCTGCAGCATTTTTCTTCCATCACTGGGAAAGAAACCGTGCTTAAATTGACATGTCTTTTAAGTTATATAACATCTTGTTACAATATTACGCTTCAAGAAAATTAAGACATGTAATTGTAAATCTGTGCGTGAGAGTGCCTGTATTTGCCCATCCAAATCTTCATTTTCTCCGCTTTAACTAGAAGTCAAGAACTTTTTGAACCATTGTACAGAATCCTTGGGATACCTCTTGAGCTTGTCCTTGTAATCCACAAAGTAGAGACCAAACCTTGCAGTGTAACCAGCTGCCCACTCCCAGTTATCCAAAAGAGACCATACAAAATACCCTTTCACATTGCAACCATCTTCTCTGCAATAACAAAAACAATAGATCAATACATTATTACTTTAGTTACAGCAGCATACTATCCAGAACTTATACGTGCCGGGGCATGTAGGCGAGTGATCCATACTTAATAGAAGCTAGCAGGTTTGTCAGATAGTCATTGTGGTATTTGATCCTTTTCCCGTCCTTCAGAGCATCTTTAATGGAGGTCAAGGCGTTATTTGGATCATCCATCCCTGGGAAGACCACAGAAACAGAAAGATTTAAGTTTGTGGTTTTTCTTTCATGGCAAAGCCTTATAAGGGCCTAGACATTCTTCATAAATGGAGGTGAAGGAAAGAAAAGGTAGAGATCAGTTTCTATAAAATCACAAACAGTTCAATTGCATTCCGATTTTTAAGATAAATTGACACATCACTTCATACAAGAAGAAAAACACAGATAATGGCTTGTAACAGAACCAAAGATTATTCAGAAGATTACCATTTTCAGTTATAATCACAGGAGGATTCCCGTACTTTTTCCTGATGTAATTCATTAAGCTTCTCATCCCTTGAGGTACTATGTACAACCATATAGAATTCGCCTGCAGTTTTAGATAAGTGACAATGAATAGTTAGAACACTAACCCAAAAGTGCTGCAATAAACAAGAGTAAAATGTCAATGAACTTTTCTGTATCAGAGAATGAATAGACAGATTGTAATCCAGTTACTGCAGGCGAATTCTATATGAATACGCTACTAGCTTGGCCCTGCAACTTCTTGCTTCAAGTTTTGAACTCATATCGTATTGTTATGTGGTCTAAATATGAAAGACAATATTCCAGTTCAATAAGGTGCATACACGATCTCCAATGGGCTTCAAATTCTTTCCGAATGCTGAAAAGAATGAAAGCACACGTGTTACCGCAGTTGGTGACAGATTAAAAAAAAATACACTGCTGTTTCACAATCTCTACTAAGGAAATAGTTGAAAAGAAATTATTTCGGAGGATTTTTGTTAACTCACGAAGGGTTATGGCACCAGAGTCTGCGAGAGAGTCATTAAGGACTTTGCCAATTAAATCCCTAAGTAGAGAATCATTGCTTCGTGCGTAAAATGTTGTGTAGTGATTGATGCCAACAAAATCCAAAGACCCTTTGACAAGAGCAGCATCATTTTTGGTAAATTTTGGCAGTCTATCTCCGACTCTGTTTCGCATTGAGATTGGATAGTCGCCTAAGATCAAAGGTTCAATAAACCTGGAGGAAAAGCATGATGAATCAACAAATTAACATGGACGTATTTTAGATGTGCTACATGTGTACAGCATGAATTAAGCCTGCATGACTACAGTATGGCCTCAATTCTGGTTGTGATTGGCTGTTCATTAGTATCTTTATTAGAAACATAACAAATGAGGAGCATGATCTGGTCGATGGATAGATCAGCACTCGACCACCAAATTTAGAGAAAGGTCAATTCTTTGTGTTTCTGAAACAGCGAGAAGAACCTTTTCCCTCTCCTGCAGAATCTATTGAGAAGCAAGAGTAAAACTAGAACAAGTGTGTGATTATAGATACCAGCCAAGCTGAAAATCCTGAGCTCTTTGAGCTGCTTCAGTGTCATTCGTGCTGTTTGTTGCTGGTTCAAACCATATGACATCAAGTGATATGCCGACTGATCCTTGTTGTTTTGCCTGAAAATTCGAGCCATAATATCATGCCGGAGCTTAGCACCAACGGAAATAGAAAAAAAATATATATGATAAGAACAGAAAAGGAAAAAAATAAAGGACAGAGGCAAGTTGTGCGTCCTCTCAACTTAAGTAATATATATTTGCTTTTTACCTTGTACTTATTCCTGTAAATATCTGCCGCAGCCCCATGAGAAAGAAGCATGTTGTGGGCGACTATATAGGGCTCAGTTGCTGAGTTTCCAGCCCGGCAGAAGAGGTGGAGAAGGATAGAGCATCTTCCTGGAGCCTGGAGACCCACATCATAACCCTGGATAGCAACTGTATGCGGCTCGTTGAACGTGATCCAATTCTTCACCCTGTCACCATAATTCTGAAAGCATGTCTCTGCGAAAGTTGCGAAGTCCTTTCTGTAAATGAGAGAGATCATCTTAACCACCAAAATCATAAAGGTAATTCTAATTGCAATTTTACATAGTATAAGAACAATCTCTTACATGATCTGGGTACTGAGCCATCCATTATATCTGTCGTGCAAGGCTTGAGGAAGGTCCCAATGGAATAGGGTCACATACGGCTCAATACCTGCATATGTTATGCAGCATAGGCAACTTTGACTATTAAGAACTTTATTAAATATCACTAAGCAGTGACAAAGTTGAAGAACGTGTATTATGTTTACAAGCTATTGGGTGTTCTCAACGTGGGACAAAGATACTTAATCTGCATGATTTTCTTAGAACTCTTTTCTAGCTCTGAAGAACATTAAAATCTCACCCGAGGATGATTTGATGTAAAGGTTTACCTTGAGCAAGTAAAGCGTTGATGAATTTGTTGTAATGATCAACTCCTGCCTGATTGATTTTCCCTGTTCCATCTAGACGGAGACCACACCATTATTCCCATGATATCACCCTCTAAGATTAATAGCTGTTATTCACACACACAAAAAAAAAACAGAGGACAACCGTGCTGTAAACTTACTAGGATATATTCGAGACCAAGAAATTGAAAACCTGTAGGCATCCATTCCCATATCCTTCATAAGTTTTATGTCTTCCTGTTTCCAAATAACCACAAAGTAAATTGTTAAGATGAAATTATATCTATAGTAAAATGTTTCAGAAAGCTAAAGAACACATAGCATAATTGCTGGGTTCTTTATTTTTATATTTTATACCTTATTCTGTACCATACCGTGATTGATTGACTTTCATATCTAAAAGCAATATTAAGTTTCTCAAGCTTTCATAAAATGGGGGATTAGTATGAGAAGACGTACATCAAAAAGGTGGAATTGATCCACAGCCACATCAGCGTTGCTGAAATCAATTATCTTGCCTGCAGGACCAATAACCTGATAAGCTTACTAACAGACACATCAAAGATTCTGAAACTACAACTTGACCTGACAACTCCCAGCTTCAGGGCTGATTTCTGAACTAGCTTGGGAAGCAAATTGCTACCCATCATTGCACAATTCTGCTACTAGCTTGATGGTTGCAAGGTCAGACACTTTTACATGTTTAATGCGGATTTACAAGCATGCAGCGAATAGAAACCCCAAATCATCTGATAGCAAGTTTGAACAAAAAAGCAGAAGTAGTTTTGTGCAGCCTCAATACGTGATATCCAAGGGATTGCTCCACTTCTACAACTAAAATCTGATACAGTAATTAAAACTGAAATAGTGCAGTAAAGGGATCTTCTTGCCAGAAAAAAATTCTGTTTTTGAGAGGTGGATATTCTCTGGAATGTGTTTAATTACCTTGACTGTTAAATATACACATGCTGATCATGGAGTGGCCTTGGCCACTCTGAAAATGAACTGACAGAAAAGTGTAGACTCAAATCCTCTAATATTATTCAGCTTGACTTGCATAGTATGCTCAGATTTCCATTGCAATGAGCAATAATTCTATTAAATTATAGTTTTAAATTGATGTTAATTTCTTGTGCAGTAATTCAAATGCTAGAAAATCAGTTATTTCTATGTTCAGACTGTGGACTCTGTTGTTGGTGATGAAGTATTACCGAAAGTATGTGAAAATTTGTCCCAAACACTTGGTCCCCTTCCATCCTCTTTCACTGCTCCTTCATACTGTAAATAAAATTATAAATTTTAATCATATATAAATGTAAGCCATCAATCACTATCGCATTGTAGAAGCAGTAAGTTGAAAAATCAAGCATTTCTTATGGCTTTTTGCATAACAGGGAGTTTTCTGTATAAAGAAGCAACATTTGCATGAGCCGTCGTTCCAGCTCACAATAACAAGTCCGACAAGATTCGGACAAATCATACGTCTGGAAGCAATATTCAAGAAGAAGAAAAGTAATCTAATTTCCGTCAGGTTTTCGTCCAAGGATTCGGCCATTTTTAACTTATTCTATTTATGTACAGAACTCTGGATGCCATTCTAAAGAACATAATTGGTGGTCTGATCAGCTGGCCAGCTCACTAAAGAATCATGGAGACTGTTGGGAAAAATTGTTTTTAAAAGTATTTTTTATTTATAAATTTATTAGAATTATAATTTATATTTTTAAAAATAATATTTGATATTAGTATATTTAAATAATTTTCTTTTTTCAAAAAAACATAATTACAAAGGCACCAAATGCTTGCCTATCTTTTGTTCCCCTTTTCTAGTTAGGACAGTTGATGTAACAGGTTGCTGGACACTTCAGGGGTTGTCTAATTTTTGTTTTCTTCATCTAAAGAGAAATTATTATTTTACATTCCCCTATCTTTCGCCTAGACCAATGGATCTGCGACCCCCTTTCTACATGGTTAATTTAATTGAAATTATTTTTAAAAATATTTTTTTATTTAAAAAAGTATTAAAATAATATTTTTAATTTTTAAAAAATTATTTTTAATATTAATATATTAAAATAATTTAAAAATATATATATAAAATCTTAATTTGAAATAAAAAAAATATATTTTTCAAAAATATTTTTAAAACACAATACTTACATATAGAAAATCTCAATATATCATATCATTTATTTAAATCACAACTGTTAATCTGCACCTCGGCTTAGCTCAATACTTGCTCATATGCTCAGATTATGGGCCGGTAGGTTTATTCAAATTATTTATTTAAAAAAAATTAATTGTGAATGTTTATTTTAAAATCAATTGAGTTTTCATTGGATTTCAAGTTAGTCTGCTAGGTTTACTAAATTAAATTAGATTAATTTTAAATTGATTTTTTTAATATTTAGTCCGGCTAAAACAGACCAAATAAGCTATGAATCACAAAAAGGATTTAAATAAGAATGGTTTAAATTGAGTAGCAATAACATTATAATTAACATAATTTTCATTTTTCCTTTCCTATAGTGTTTCTCTTCTCTTAATACATATTATTTTAATATAAATGTCGATTTGTTGAGTGGCACAGGTGAAAGTTGTGTTAACTGGTGGAAGCTTTATTTTTAGTGTTTTTTATTTTCCCGTTGAAAAAATAAAAAAATAATAAAAATGGCTATTTACAGATGTCATAAAAAAAGTGGTTCGTTCCTAGAGCCCATGACTTAAAACCAGGGGACAACATCTGTCCTTCCAGAGTGGCCCTAGTTCCCAGGCCAGTGTCTGGCCTCGATTATATTTAGGACTAGAAATCACATCCATAACTAACTGAATTGATTTTCAAACCAGTACGCCTAACATCGAACTAGGGTGTCACGTGAGCATGATATCATCACCTGGAAAGTTTAAACTATCCAGCAACAAAGCCACTCTCTGCATATAAATCAAACCCTCAGGCAAGCATCACCGGGAGAGCCTGCTTCAAGGATGGGTGGGAGCTTGATTTACCGGTGAACTTTAAACTAAAAATTAACTCGAACACAATCTCCCTCTAAACGTGAACGGGTTCTCTTTGCACGGTGATAATTACGGATTAACGAACAGAAACAGGCTCAACAGGCTTTTTCAAGAAGAAAGTAAAAGGTATGATTATTTAGAAGATAACGGCACAAACCTGGAAAGCAGAAGAGGCTGTCCCAAAGACAAACCCTTTTGGAAAACTTGCCCTGTTAATCTGTGACAGGCATGTCTGGATCTCAAAAGCTGCTAACACCATTACAACCCAGGCAATGCCTCTTTTCAGTAGCATCCTTATTCCTGTATTACCGATCTTTTGATACAGAAATCGATGTGGTTAATAATGATTGGTGGGGAGTACTGCTATAGAGACACGCATACAGGGAGGGAGGGAGAGCTTTAAATCTGCACTGAGAGGAAGAAAGATTAGGGTTTACAGGGAGAGAGATGATATTGATTGAGATGCGAAGAACAATATATAATGCAGCATGAGCTAGAAAAAAACTTGTATGGAACTAGCTGAAATAAGACCAATATTCTGGGTTTATTATATAGAACTGGATTGGGATTAAAGGGACTAGACGAATAATTAATCTCGACACAATATGAAATGGGTAGAAAAAAAGACGGGGATCTGTGAAAGGTGATAAGGAGATGGTGCTGCATTTTTTGAGGTCCTACATTCACACACATTTGTGTAAAGTCCACGGGAAGCATACATTGGATTTCCATTATTATTATTGAATTTCTGGTTGCTTTTTGCTAGAGCTCTAAGCGTAATGACACGTCACGGCTCATAATTCAGCAGTGATGAACACTGGCAATCTTACATAGAGAATAACAAATTTGGCATGCAGCGTACAATGGGTTGCGCGAATCATTGGGTTATTGACTTGGAATTCATGGAACCTGTAAGCTGTCAATAAATATAACTAAAATTAATAGCTGAGGCTGACAATTAGATTGGACATGTATATTGTGGGTTGTTGTTCCATTTATGGATATTTAAATTATGGGACAAGTGGTTGAATATGGAGCATAGTTGTTCCAATTATGATTACGCTGAGGTGCGGCTGGATTGTTGAGACTCCATTCCCACGTTGATTCCAAGGGAATTTAAATTCTCGTGATTTACCCTTTAGCCACCCTACCCGTCACTAAAGACAGTGGGGGTAGCAGTGATCCACTCGTTATGCTCATCTGATGGCCAGTGGTCGTCTTCTCTTTTCTCTGTGTTCTCACTTGGGTCCCTTTTCTCGGCCTATTAGGGGTATATTTGGTTTTGTATTATTGGATGTTTTATCAACTTAATTGCAAAATTTATGTTAAAACCTCAAAGAATCAGGTTAAACGCGTCGATAAATCAATAAACAATATCTTATGATTGTTCTTTTTAAGAAAAAGATTAAATGTAAAGGTCGAAGTTTAGGACAACCTCCCCGATGCTGCCAAAAGAGAATAATTTTCCTTCTACGCATAAAAGAACAAGGCAGTTGATCTAATAGATGATCCTACCGACGAACATGCCTGTTGCGCCCTCCAATTTCTAAGGAGTTTAGTTCAAAATCTCATTTTATCCCGGCGATTCCTGTGATTAATTCAGCTGCATCATGACTTTCCTTGTCCGATGAACTCGGAGTTTGGTATGTCCGTGATTATATATATAAGTAAATACTCGATATCTCATGAATAATTTAAGGAAAAATTAAAAATTTAATTTAATAAATAAAATATAAATATTAAAAAATACATCCAGCACGTATCCATTACCATGCGTGTCAGCAGGTAATTGATTCCTTTTACTACCGGGACGTAAATTCTTGCAGTCTAATGGAAGAGATGTTTTGGGATCAACTATTTAGAAACAGCAATATGCTCTTCAATATAACCCCACTACAATGTTCTTCTTAGCCCACTATATATAATGATCCTTAGAAAATTACGGGAACCAGGATTCCATGATTGCTGGAGAAGAATAGATGTGGTAAGATATTATTTTGTTTCCTACCGACTCTAACACTTTTGGAAGAAGCACCACCCTTCACCTCCTTGTGGACCTAAATAATTCGAGCCATCTGAACGGTGTTATGGAACCGGATTGGCATTGGCATTTTAGTGGCGCCGCCACTGGATAATTCATCCATGCCGGTCGTTCATATTGAGGTCAAGTTCAACGGGGACATGCATCCTTGCATCCAAAACCATATTTTTAATTATATGGTTGTTTTTGTTATTTTTTGGTCTCCAATTGGAGAGCCAAAGAAGAAGCTATTTTAGATATTGTCTATTATCAGAGTCATTTCTACATCAATGGTCCCAAGAGCTAAAATGCAATATTATCGTTGCAATATTACCGTTAATTCAAAAACCATTAAAAACACAATACAGACACAACATACACAGACGAATTGAATCAACATACTAAAAAAAACACGGCAAATAAAAGGATCAAATTCATCAAGCCCACTGCATTTTCGGTTCCTGTCAACTGCAAACTTGCTGCCCACTTCATTATCGGTTTGTTTTCTAAACTTAATCTAATTTTTCCTGTCAATTGAACCAATGTAATAGAAACTTGAGAAAGAAAATAAGAGCAGAAGCTTTCATATATAGAACCCAAAAACATTAACACAGAAGTATTATCAACAGTGGGGGGGGAGAGAGAGAGAGTTTGTACACTGATTTTGGCATTTTTTGAGTGAGAGCATAGTTAGATGGGGCTTTGCACCGTTAGACAAGAATGAGATCATCGGCGTGAGAGGAGTGAGGTCATCGGTTGTCGGCATGCGAGGAGAGTGAGAGCATAGTTAGATGGGGCTTTGCACCGTGAGAGGAGAGTGAGATCGTCGGCGTGAGAGGAGTGAAGTCGTCGGCGTGAGGTCATCGGCGTGAGAGAAGTGAGGTAGTCAGCGTGAGGTCGTCGGAGTGAGGGTGAGAGTGAGAGCAGAGGTGAGAGTGCGAGAAGACAGTGACAGTGAGAGTAGAGGGTGAGAGTGAGGGGGCGGAGTGAGTGAAAACTAAAAAATGAGTAGGGTTTCCGGTTTGGTGGGGGGGTAATATTATTTAGAAAAAAAATTAAAGGGTAATTAATTTTGGTGGGGGGTAATATTATTTAGAAAAAAAAATTAAAGGGTAATTAATTATAATATTAAGAAAAAAATTAAAGGGTAATTAATAATAATATTTAGCATAAAAAATAGGGTAATTAATAATAATATTTAACATAAAATAATAATTATACGAAATTAGTAAATTATGAATTTCTTGATCAGTTAGCTTAATTACATGTTTTAAATTTATTGTTAGATTGATAAGGTGTTTAAATTTTGTGTTTATACCTGCTGTGTATTTATTCGTAAATAGATGTTTTTATAAGTTTATTAATACTGTAATTTTATTAGAATATGTATTAGATAGAATTCACATGTGGCAATCACACAATTTATTTTTTATGTAGATGGACTCAAATTTGCCAAACTCATTCACCGAATTTCTTACAAATGAGTCTGAACAGTTCGTTGCGCAACAAAATGATCCCAATCAACTTTGTCATGACTCCATAAACTCCAATTTAATTGTTCGTACAACTAGAAAAGCACAAAGAAGTAAAACTTCTCACCGGAGAAAGATTGTTTACTTGTATCTGCATGGTTAAATACTAGTAAAGATTCAATCACAGGAGTTGATCGACAAACAAGATAATTTTGGGCTCGAGTACATGCGTACTTTATCGAGAATGGAGGAAACTTAAATAATCATTCTCAAATAAGCATCTCAAATAGATGGCAAGAAATAAATAGAGAAGTTGGAAAATTTGTTGGTTTTGTTACTCAAATTGAAAACCGTCAACAAAGTGGAACGACTGAAAAATCAAGGGTAATGTTTTTTTTAATCATTTTCATATTAAATTATTTGTTTAATATATTTATCATATAACATAGTTTTATCTATTGAATTTGATTTACCATATTAATGATGCTCAGAAAATGTATGCTTCAGTCGTTGGCAAACGATTTCAACTGGAACATTGTTGGGTTATCTTAAAAAAAGAACCAAAATGACAGTTTGAACGTGCAAGTCTTCATCAGAAGTCAAATAAAAAACAAAAAAATCATGGAAATGCAAGTCCAACTTCTTCAATTCCAACAACCGCTGATTCTGTTAGTTTAGGAGAAGACAGTGACGCATTTGTTTACCAAAATAGACCAATTGGTGAGAAAGCTACAAAGGAACGACTTAAACGCAGACAAGAAAAAGAGAAAGTTGGGGAGACAAGTGTAGCAACTATCTTACAACAATTGAGTGATAGCTTTAATGAAATTGAGGTAAAAAAAAACACGACAGAAAAATTATGTTAGAGCAACAAGCTTTATTGATTAAACAAAAGCAAGAGAAACAAGAGATGGAGATTATGAAGATGGATATTTTTACAATGAATCCAATTTCTGCAGCGTATTTTGAAGATAAAAAGCTAGAAATTATGGCAAAAAGGAGTACTAATTTGTAATTAATTTGATTAAATTATCTGTAATGGAATTTATGTTAATTAATTATATAAGAACTTATTGATTATTTTTTAATGTATTAAATTTATTTTTAACTTTTTCCAACACTCAAAAATTCAAATTTCAAATATTCCAGATCTT
Source organism: Salix dunnii (assembly GCA_015731905.1). Lineage (NCBI taxonomy): Eukaryota > Viridiplantae > Streptophyta > Magnoliopsida > Malpighiales > Salicaceae > Salix > Salix dunnii. Next base: position 5,503,786 of record CM027666.1, on the reverse strand, counting down.
TTAATTATAATTAAATTTATTTTTTTTAATTTTTTAAATATAAATGTAAATATAAATATATCTATATATCTATATATATAATATTTTTATTGTTGGCGGGTTTCTCAAAAATAATTATTTAATTATATAATTTATTCCTATTAATTATATAATTAATTGTATAATTAAACTATATACAAAATCTTGAAACTTTTTTTAAAATAAGATTTGAAAAAATGGCTCTCCAAAATGGCTCTTTACCATTAGACTGCATATTACCTTAAAAGTCATCTGCACACCATTCAAAGATCTATTTTTATGATTTAGCTCTCTAAAATAACTCTTGCCATTGAACTTGCCCTGAATATTGGGTACCCAAAACATCCAGTAAAAAGTCAATGAAAGCCATAGGAGACGAGTAATATTCAAATGGTTGGAGTAGAATGAAAGAGTGTTGCCTGTAGGATTCAAAGCATCACAAACTTATCACCGTACTCCCGTTGCATAATAAATATAATATTTAGTGTTTTTTTACTTTGTTTTTTAAAAATGCTTTTGAAAAATAAATAAATTTATTTTGGTATTTTTATACCATTTTAATGTGTTAATATTAAAAATAAAAAAATATATCATTTTAATATAGTTTTATAAAAAAAAAAAAAACACTTTACAAAACAATCTCAATCATATTCTCAAACACATCCTAATATGATTAATCATGCACATCCGATAAGCCAGAGATTGAGCTAATGATGCAATGACCGTTTGTTTAAAATATGGATCAAGTTTTATAACATTATATTTGACAAATTTAATTAAAGGGATACATTTCTCTTGAAGAATAGTTTTTTGGGCGCGTGTCCGTCTAGTTCCCGTGATTTATCCCGATCAAATCGAGGTGGATGAAAATCCAACCATTTTTTACCATGGTTGGATGTGTACATTGGAAAAAAATATTGCAAATATAATAAAACAAAAATGCAAATATAATTTATAAGTCCTCGTGAATAAGATTACACAGTTCATAACCACACACACAAAACAATGGACAACAAGAATCTTTTACATCGACCACATGGGTAGCATTAATTGTCGATGGAATCCTTTGTCTTAGCATGATCCCCTTGTTTTCTCATTATATTTTTAAAATATTTTTAAACTTTTTTTTTAAAATATTTTTATTTTTTATATTAAATTAAATATTTTTGATATTTTTATATTATTTTCATGCACTATTATTAAAAATAATTTTTTTAAAAATAAAAAATATTATTATAATATATTTATAAATAAAAATTACTTTAAAAAATAATTTCAGCTAAACTTCTAAACTAGCATGATATTTTGTTTATAAAAGGACCTCTCCATTTACCATACATGAAAGATTTGAATTATCTCGATATAATAAATATTTCCCAATGCATGGTAGCTCATGTGTTGAATAGGAGGAGTTCCTGTAAATAATATTTTTTGATAACAAAGAACAGCCCCTAGATAATTGAATTATTAAAGATCCATTTAACAAGTTAATCTGGCATGGTTTAAAGTGTTGAATTTTAATATTATTTTATTTTATTAGGTTGTTTTTTAAAATATCTTCAGAGTTTAGATAATCAAAATAAAATGTCGGTCTAGTAGTAATTTGAGAATATCATTTTATATATTTAAATTTTTGTACGGTGTATAAGTAAAAAAATAAAACGAGATCTGGTATTTATTTCTGTAGATTAAAATACCTTTATAAAAACCCTTTTATCAATCAGAGGTTCAATGAAAGTTTTTTTGACTAATTTGTGATTTCAACGAAGACTGCAAGTCGTTTTCCTAAATCTCATCGATGCTTGTGTTTTATACGATAACGTGGACTGCCTGTCATTCTACTGACTTGAATAAACACGGCGAGGCATTTGGATCCACTGACAGCTTGACTTGCCACAGCTATTATGGTCAGTGAAGTGGGGCCTTGATGGACAAGAATTTGCTCCGGGACCATAACTTCCGGTGACGGAAGCCACGGATGAGACCTGCAGAGGCCAGTAATGCTGCTGCTATACAGAGGCCAATCCATTGCGTGGTATGGATGATAATTTTTGAAAGCGCTTTAAATTAAATGTTCGAGAGATTGTTTGATATTGTTTTTATAGTTATTTTTATTTAAAAATATATTAAAATAATATTTTTTTAAAATTATTTTTGATATAAAACATAATTTTTTTTTAAATATTTAATAAAAAATAAAATTTTAAACTAACAGATACGGGCAATTCAATATTTTTATTAGATCAATTTTATCTTATCAGTTTTTTTTTTTATATATATATTTACACAATATAAACAGTTTTTGGTCATTTAAAACATATAAAAAAATAAGACAAAAACAGTTTTTGACACGCTAAGATATGGGTTGTTCTAACATTAAAAGAGCATGCGGATATTTAGATGATGTTTGTTATTGAGTTCTAAAAATGTTTTTGAAAAAAATTGATTTTTTTTTATTTTTATTTTAAATAAAACATTTTAAAATTATTTTCACATGATAATATAAAGAATAATTTTTAAAAAATAAAAAATATTTTAAAAAAACAATCCCAATTAAATTCCCAAACATATAATTAGCAGCTAAACGGTAGCTTCTTGGATGACATTCAAATCGTTTTTGAAAAGCCCTTTTATACCCAAACAGCATGTGTTGCCAAAATCCCTCCAAATTTGCGTTGGCGGTTTTTTTTCTTATTTTGTACTTTCGTCTCTTTAATTTCCCCATTTAGCGCATCTAAACTCTCAAAGTAGTCTTCTAGTTTGTTTGTTCTTCGTATTTGATATTTGATACTCTTACTGTTATTTGTTTAATTTATAAAGTTGTATCCTCTTTTTATTATTATTATTATTATTGCTACTTGTTTTACTTGCTATGGTTTTAAAAATTGTCTTTTCCATGATTCATCATCCTTCATTTTTCTTGTATCCATTATATTTTTTATTTTCTTATTGCTATTTTTTAGCAAGCTTTATAGATTATTTATTTTATTTTATTATTCAACATTAAAATTATTGGAAATTAAACTTATTGATTAACTTTGGTCCGAGATTTCCTAGATTATATGTGTGTCAACTTAGGTTAAAGAGACTCGCTTGGATTTGCTTGGTCCCCCCGTAAATTTCATGGATGCTTTATTTTACACGCTAACGAGGTTTGCAAGGCATTTTCCTCGGAATCACTAATCTTTTTTTCCTCGAGCCACTTGTGTGCTGTCGTTTCTTATGTTCGTCCAAAAATTCTGGTATCAACTCGCTTCGTGTATTGCCAACTCTTCGTCCCTTCCCGAGTATTTTCTGTGGATAAAAGACGCATCTTTGGAATTTTTAGCCGATTAGTAGCTTCCTTGATATATTTTTTATTATTTTAATCTGCGGGACAAAAGTTTCTTAAACTTCAAAGCGATGCAACGTTATTTGTTTTTTTTCTGAATTATATATATATATATATATTAAAAAAAATAAGGAGAATGAAAAATGACAACTATATCCGTCATTTTAATATTTAAATGAAATAAATGTGTTTTCAATAAATTTTATTAGAAACATATCTTTAAAATTATTATGGTGCATGTTTAACAGATGGAAAAGGCACTTGTTTTTTCAGGACTAGCAATATTGTCGGGTACGTATTTGAGTATGCACACCAGGTTTCCCTCTATGTTTGATCAAATATAAAATATTTAAATTATAAATTTAATAATCAATGAGAAAATTATTTATTTAACAGCAAAACAGTTATTTATAGCTTACAATATCCTCGATACGATGATATAAAACCAAAAAAGGTTTTTTAGAGTGCTGTTTCTTTTATGGGAGCCCTTTTTATATGGGCCGGTCATGAGCCCGTTGGATGGGCCTTTGGATCTGGGCTCTCTTAATGCACGCACTCACATATTCATTCCTGATAAAGAAAAGGGAGTAGAGAGGAAAACAGAGGTGATTGAATATTTTGAAAATGGACAAGGAAGAAGACGATGCGCCTCTCGCAGTTGAACTTGAAGAAACCGTACCGGTACAACCGTCCTCCTCTCATTTAAAACAACTTCAAGGAGAAGACGTGTCTGTCGGGGTCACGGTCATCACGGGTTATCTGGGCTCTGGCAAATCCACTGTAAAATCCCATCACAATCTTGATAAATTAATTTCGTTAATGATGGTTGATAAGATGCTTCGCTTATCTGGGATTTATATTTCTATTTTCCTATTGATTCCCACCTTCTTTCAGAAGAAAATGGGTGTTGGTAATCAAATGTTGTTTTGTCAAATATTTTGAGCTACAGTTTTTATTGAAATTAAGGGCTTACTGTTTTTTCAACTCACAACTGGATTTTATATTATGTTGTAGCTTGTTAATCATATCTTGAGTACTCAACATGGAAAGAGGATCGCTGTCATTTTGAATGAGTTTGGTGAAGAAATTGGAGTTGAGAGGGCAATGATAAATGAAGGAGAAGATGGTGCTCTTGTTGAAGAGTGGGTTGAACTTGACAATGGCTGTGTATGTTGCACTGTTAAGCATAGTTTAGTTCAAGCACTAGAGCAGCTTGTTCAGATGAAGGAAAGGTGCTGCTACTTTCTTTTTTCTTTAAAAAATGCACTTGATTTTTATGTATCTGTCACTATATAATGATTTCAATTGCTTTCCTACTTGCTCCATTCTTTTCATCATGCCTTTTCGTTATGTTTGGATAAGGCAAGGGTTTTCTTGTGAAGAAAAGGAGAGGGTATGCATGTGCAGGGTAATAATCCTCTTCTTGTTTGAGTATATAGGAGGGAGAAGGAGAAAGATGTTCCTTCCTCTTCCTTACTTAGAGAGAGGAGGAAAAGTTTCCATCATTATTAGAAAGCGGAGGAAAAGGCTGGGTTAATGTTATAAAGTATTTTACAAAATTACAAATCCATTACTTTCTCTCATTGTTAAATTATGTTCCGTCCCCTCCCTAAAACCCAAGTTTGGGGTCTTGGGATTTGGAGTTATGCAAATTCTCCAACCACCCACTCCTTTTCCTTTCCAAGTTCTTCCCACAAGATTGAAAGATACGTGTCCTTCTCTTCCCTTTCCATCCTAATATGGTGTTAGTGGAAATAAGAGTTTGTCAACAACATTCCCTTGATCAATATGTTAGGCTTATAAGTTATGACACAACTTGCTAATCTATAAACGATCATTCTTTTTTCTGTAGACTTGATCATATATTGCTTGAGACCACAGGGCTAGCAAATCCTGCTCCACTTGCCTCTGTTCTTTGGCTGGATGATCAGTTGGAATCAGCTGTCAAGCTTGATTCTATAATAACTGTAAGTTTTGTTTTTGACAATTCAATTATTTCTGTCACGTGTCTGTCTGATTTAGAGCTTAGATTGTTCAACTTTTCATATCCAGGCCTTTCAACTATTCAACTTGCTATCAAATTGTTTGTTGGATTTATGCCAGTAATCAGCTAAAAGTCAAAATAACAACGTACAATAGTGCAGTCTTTATGAGATTTTCATTTAAGAGTAATGCCTATGTTTGGTTATAGAGAGGGCCTTAGAAATAAAATTAAGGAAAAAAATGTTTGAGAATGGAAAATAAAGTTCCTTCCTTTTCCTTAAATGGATATCGAGGAATATAAATCATTTTTCAATTTCATGTATAAAGAGTTTAAATTGGAAGCTTACATCCTGATCCGAGTTCTTTTAAAGTTTTTTTTTTTTTTTTTTGTCTTTTCCCTCATTTTTCCTTAAAACAAAGACAGGGATGTGGTTCTGCACGCCTTTCCAGGCACCATATTAGTGTGAGGCATGAATGCCAATCTTAATGTCATTCCGTTCCATACAAGTATAATATATTCTAAGTACTCCTATTTAGTTTGTTTTTCTTTCTAGTTATCTTTTATTTCAACTTACCATTGTTTCTCCTTCTCTCTGTCTCCACCTCTCTCAACAGATTGCTGCTTGTGCAGGTTGTGGATGCCAAAAACCTTCATTATCAGCTCAGTGAGTTTCAGAATTCATCTTCATTTCCTGAAGCATTTCATCAAATAGCATTTGCGGTAATTGTCATTTTAGTCTTGGTTCATGTATAGTGATATGGCAGCCTGATATGTGCCATGTGCAGGTTCATATATATGTGTGTGTGTGTGCATGCACGCGCGCATACTTCTGTGTGCTTGTTTTACAATATGCATGCACATGTAATTTGTAATTGGATAAATTATTTGCTTAATTCTTTTCCAATTTGACTTTAATGGTTATATTGAAACATAAGGTTCCAATAGCTTAGAAGTTAGGTTTTTTCTTGTAGGATGTTATCATTCTCAACAAGGTTGATTTGGTTTCTTCGGGGGGTTCTGGAGAGGCTTTGAAGGAACTAGAAAATGAAATACATAAGATCAACTCCCTTGCTAATATCATTCATTCTGTTCGGTGTCAAGTAGACATATCTAAGATATTAAACTGCAGGGCATATGATTCCAAAGTAAGTCATATAAAGCTTTGTTTATCTTTTTCTTATCAGCATGCTATTTTTATATTTATATTGATTTTTATTTGAATAGATATTTTTTGAATACTTATGTGTTTCAATCTTAGCACTTTGGTCATTCGGAAGTGTTATTAGAGGAAAGCAAGTCTCTATCTACCGGTGATCTTCATGATTCCAGCGTGCGAACTTTATGTATCTGTGAGTCACAGAAGGTTGATCTTGATAAGGTAGCTTGTTTGAAATGGATCATCAACATGCTGTACAAATTTGCCGTGATGTGCTACTCTTAGGTCCAATATTGCTGAAACCATGCCATTTGTCACAAGCACACACATCAGGACCAGCATTTTCTTGCTCTGATTTTTACTCTAGTTCAGCTGCTCTAGCAATTACTATCACATCCATAAACATGAAGGAAATTGCAATTCTGTTTTGTAGTTTCTCTAGGGTAAAAGCATGGCCCTTTATATAGTATGCGAATGAAAGAATATCTACATAGCTGATCTTTCACTTTTGAGTTTTGATGCTGTTCTTTCATTGAGCGAAGTCTTCGTGTTCCCTTTTCTTTTCAAGTCCCATTTTGCTTGGGTGCATGCTCGGTTATTTGGGATGTATCTGTAACTGTACGAGCATCTTTTGAAGGCCAATAGCTTCGGTTGTTTTCTATCATTGTTGCAAAATATTATAGTATGATAGATTGCAATTTAGAAACTAGGATGAACACGGCAGAGGAGTTGAAATTTGAATTTAGAGTAATCCTGTTTCGTGCGTGCTTGGCTGCATTCGTGAAAGCTGACAACAGAACAGGAAATAAGGGTTTCAGGGACACCTGTAGGAGGTTTGATCAAATCCAACAGCCGTTGGAGACCATAATCTTATTGATCAGATCATTCTGATATCAACATCTCTTTTTTATTTGACTTTCTTGTGCAGTTAGGTTTATTTCTGTATTTTCTTTTTCTTTAGAAAGACTTATTCCTTTCCTTCTCTGTCGCCGTTTTGTTGTCACATACATATCTGTTCGATGATTTCTGACACTCCAACTACCAAAGGTTCGCCTGTGGGTTGAGGAGATTCTGTGGGACAAGAAAGATGGCATGGATGTATACCGCTGCAAAGGAGTTTTATATATTCGAAACTCTGATGAACTACATACTTTGCAGGTAATTTTGGAAATTAAATGTCAAAAATCGGTTATCAAGTCGACTCATCTTCTGCTGCAGATTGGGTTCTTGGAGTTTGTGTATTCCGGCTCTGAGCCTCTGACTATATGTTCTCCAATGCCCATTTCTATCGTATTACCTGTCAGTTTTATTATGATCTGTCTCGATAATGGAACTTTCTAGGTGCCCTTTACGGCCTCGACAGAAAGGGCTGAATAATTTAGGAATACAGCTTTTAACAGTAATGATAGTAGGGGGGTAGTACAGCAGAAGGAATTCAATAGTAGTTGCTGATTGAATCAAGCATTAGGAATTGGGCCAAAATTTTGATGTGTCAATGATTGAGGGTCTGAGCTTGTAATTCAAAGCCTGCTCTGGCACCATTACCTATGCTATATTTTTCTTAAATATGCAATAATGATAGCAGGGGGGGTAGTTTGGCAGTAATATCCTTTAATATGCAAATCTTTTCACGCGTGGCAGGCTGTGCGGGAGTTATATGACATTGTTCCAGCTCGCAAGTGGAGAAGCGATGAAAATCAAATTAACAAAATAGTTTTTATAGGTAATTTTTAAACAATACAATGTTTGCTTCCGTAGTCTTTTTACCCCCATAAACTATAAAATCTCTAAGACTGTCGTCTCTTTATTTATTTTGGAAAGAGGCACGAAAATTTACTGAACAGAAAAAGGGGTTACTTATAATATTGATTGGTAGGAACAATTAAAGAACGAAAAAAAAAAAGCCATAGAGCACTAGCTAAGAACCTATTCTTTTATTTGTTTCTTACCCTTTCAATTTGCGGTGCAGGTCATAACCTGAAGGAGGATGTTCTTATTAATTCTTTCAGAGGTTGTATAGTAACAACTTAGCATGTAATTAATGTTCAGCTCAATTAAGCTTCAACCTACCCAAAAGATTTTGATTCTATAAACACTCTTTGCACTGGTAAGCACGTATTCATTCATTTTTGCATTCATGAACTTACCCTTTCGGCATTTGGTGCCTAGATCCAGAACACCAGCTTTTTATGCTTTTCCAGCTGAATAAATACTTGATCGAAAGGGTGTGAAGTTACAAGAAATGGAAGGAAAATCTTTGAACTTTTTGATAGCGTTTCATATACTGTTTATGAACTTGATCATCCAGTACTGGCAGGCATATATCATTAAAAATCTTTGCATGTTGATTACAAGTTCCTTATCATAAGAAAAAAATTAGCAAAAAATTATGGTTTAGTTTTGTGACACAAGATGTTTTTTTAAAATAATTGTAGATTTTTCTTATTTTTTATACCAGCATATAAAATTATATCTTAAAGAAACACTAAAAGCTATTTTATAATTTTTCCACATTGCTTTAAAAAAATAACCCAAAAGCAGCATTCTTTACGAGTAAGTTGTCCATGATCAAAGTACGGCGGGCTATACTTGCACAGGCAACAGAGGTATGGGGTTCAGGTGGGCCTGATTTGAGGTTACCAGGCTCCAGCAGTGTTGCCCCTTTACCTTGGACACAGGCTTCAATCAGAGTAAAACTGGTTTTTTTAAGGATGCCAAAGAATTTATTTTTTGAAAAATGTATTTTGTAGATTTAAGGGAAGGAGTAAGTTCCAGATTTTTAATAAAGATTCACGTTCTACTTCAAAATCAAGATCTACTGTTGTTGTCTGGATATCAATTTTGTGATTGTTTAGTTTCGGATATGGATGAGGAATAGGAGACCCGAGTTTTTGGATGGAAAGTTAGAGGGGTGGAGATAATTCAAAATGGAGAACCGACCGTGCAATTAAAAACAATCGTTGTCAATACGAGCCCAGCGTTTAAAAGTGAGAGAGAGAAAGAAGACTGCCATATCATGACGATCAAAAACGTTAAGCAACGCAGGTGTTAGATTCGCCGTGAAAGCTATCCGCCAGCGGAGAGTTCGTTCGCATTACCTGGTAACCGGACCCTTTCGGGTTTATCACAAGGACAAAGTTTCCCGGAAATCATGGATCTGCGTCCAAAGAGGCAGCGTATTCACCACGAAAAGGTTAGAGATTGGTGGTGGGAAAGTGCTTTGAGAAAAAGGACAAGTAAAAAAGCACTGTCGGCTGACTCTGAAGCAATATCGAAATCCACGCTCCCAGTGACCAGCTAACGAAATTATGAAGTGGCCCAGTTCGCAGGTCCCTCCCCTATCCTGGACGCCTATATTCATTAATGATTTATGTGTGGCTTTGACAGTCGCGTCCGTACCATGAATAAATTGACCGCACAGAACATCAGAAAAGCATCACAGATCGAAGCTCAGAAGGTATCTGAATAATGAGTGAAAAAGGAAGAAGAGATTCGTTCAGAACTTAGAAATGAATATTTTGTATGGAGTTTACGCGGTGCAACGGTGCAGTAGACTACCAGGCAGCGGTTTGTTTTTGGATTTTAAAACTGCTTTTGAAAACAAATATTATTTAGTTGTTTCGTATCGAAGTTTTTGTGTTTAAAACTTAGAAACTGTTTTTTGTACATCATTTATAATACATATATTAAAAATAAATATTAAAAATTAAAAGGATCGAATGTTTTACCATGAGCAACAAATAGGTGATACAGAAGCCAGCGCGCATATACATATCAATGTCAGATACTGGCGGTGGTCTCAGACGACTGAAGGTTACATTTCGGGTTAAAAAATCAGGTTCGCCGCCAGCCTCAAGGGACATCGGGCCTCCAACACAGGATCTCTGCACTCTATACACAACTCCCTGAACATATTGGGAAGGTTTAAGTTATAGATGGGAAAAAAAAGGAAGCAATTAAGTTTCTATATTAAATCCATTCGTTAATTTCGAGATATTTCCATTTCAGACTATATATGCCTAGCAAGTTCTGAGATATTTCATTGCTAGTTAACCAAAGAACCACTCGTAGCAATGAAGCTATGCAACAAACAAATGGTTTGCGTACGGAGCTCGATCGTAGTCTAGGCCGCATGGACACTGTCGCGCATATCAGAATCCATCCTCAGTAATGTTCTTGTAATCAGAAAAGCTTCATGATACAAAAATCTAATAAAAAGTCGGATCGCAGTTGATTTTCTTTGGATGGAATAAATCTAAAAATATTTTGATATTCCTCTTATAAGATATTATTCTTATTTTTGTCTCTTTTTTCAGTATTATTATGATAATAAAGTAAGCGAGGATCCATTTTCACATTTGACAGTATGATTTTTTGTTTTGTTTTTAAGGATACAAAAAGAATTATTAAGATTACGATTGTCATTTCAACAAAATATGGAATGTAATGCTATTTGTGGAGTGGTAATAAAACCAACCCTATTTCATGAAATATAATTTGCAAGTGTACGATAAATAATTCGAGACATCACATAATATACAAAAATCTCTAAATAAATACGTTGGATCTTGACATTATTTAATTACATAACTAAATATCCTGAAAACCTGATCAGTGGGCATGCAGTGTGATGGTCTCCAGCTCAAGCATGTAAACTACGCATTTAACGGAAGGCCTGGATGGTGAGAATTGATTCATATTAACAATACCACCTCCCTGAACAATCCTACACACTCAAGCATGTTTTTAAGGAGGATTTTTGCTGGCGTGGATGCTAAAGGAAGGGGAGCTTGGGTAATTTGAGGGCTTCATAAGCTGGCCTTGGATCGAGAGGTTTTAATTAAGATATGTGCAAATAGATATCTTAAAGATGAGATGGGATATTACTAGAGTTAGAGAACTAAAACAAGTTCTCCTGTTCATGTTTGATTTTTGGATGAAAGGTTATTTCAGAACCATGCCATTTATGTAGGAGTATTTCCCTCATATATGCCAAGAATGGGGAAGGTGAAATAGATATTGATCATGCAATATTTGTAGGTTGAAATGTGTTCCATTTATCAATTCAAGGCAACGAATGGGTACCTTTCTCAATTTGATCAACGCATTCCATGAGGCACGATGTCCCCAAGCAGTCCTTCATCTGTTGGAAGTTGGGGAGTTTGCGTTGGCACAGTGTTGCACTCTCTTGCTCCTACTGGCAACGGTTGCGACTGTACCACCGTACTTGGAGGATTTTCTCGAGGTAACCGCATTCCGGGATAATGAAATTGCGACGTTGGAGGAGTACTCATGTGGCTAGCAAATGTAGCTTCATGACTGATGATTCCTCCTCGAGGAAAACCAGCGGCATGATGACAGTGTTGGCCTTCATATGTGGTAATCACAGTGGTGGGATCTTCCGACGACCTTTCAACCCTTTTCTTCACGATGCATTTGCTATTTGTACAGCGATAGTAACTCCTGAAGAATATTTGCGGGCGAGATGGAGAAAAGTAAGAAATTAAGCTTTTACTTTGGAATTGATTTTCAAGAGAACGTCAAGCATGCATCAGAAATGTAAAAAAGAGAGATAAAAATGAGAATGCGAGAATACATATCCCTAACTCGAACACCACATACATAGATTTTATGTAATTTTGGAGACAATTATAGCAAGGGAGAAGTAGAGAATCTAGGCATCCAGAATTCATCACTTAATTAAAAGAAAATTATGCACTGAAAATAAAAAAAAAACTTGTAACACGCTTTACCAACATATTTACTGTAAACGAAACTTTAATTCATAAGGATAACTGGGTTTTTTGTAACAATATTTTACCGTTAAGATTGAATCATATGAATTACGCTAATATTAATTCGAAGCAGAAGGATTCGATGTTGATTAGTAAAAAGAAAAGGTCAAGTTGAAGCTACAGATACAATTATATTTATTGGAGGAGAGTGATGGGAAAAACATGAATCAAAATAAAAGGTAAATAACTAAAAAAATGTCGTGAATTTCAGTCAAAATTTGAAGTTATAATTAGTACTTTATCTGAATTAAAAAACGATGGAGGGGCCTATTTTTCACTAAATCAATTCATGGTATTCAAATAAAAAGGAAAAGCAATTATGGTTTAGGAACTAAGTTGATTTAATTCGTCTTCCTTCGAGCTCAACAAAGATAGCATTTATATATAGTTAGGACAGTAATTAATAAGAGAGGTGTAGTTACAGACCTGGGAAATGGGCTATTTTTAACTGCCTTCTGTCCATATTTCCGCCACCGGTATCCGTCTTCAAGATGATCAACTTCGCTTTTAGTCATAAATGCAAAGCGTGGCTGCCGGATTCGTTTTTGCCCCTTCTTTTTAACCTTAGTACTCCTGAAAAACATTTCACCTACGATTATCAAAATAAATAAATAAAACTTGAAAAAAAACATAGATGTATTTTCTAAATAATAATTTGATTAATCATAGTTTTCGCGTGCAATGTAAATTTAATTTCTCTGGAAATCAATAACCTGTTGTCAAGATCTATTCAGTCTAAATACACATTCTAGCGGGACTGATTTGTCCCAAATGAACAAATATTATCTTCCAAATAAATACTTAGAAGGGAAGCACTGAAGAGGAAGTTAGTTGCAAGTTACCTCACTGGCAATACATGTCTATAACATACTGTGAGGGGCAATATGAAATGATTGATCGTCGGCTTCAAAGTTTAAGAGGTGGAAATGAAAAGGGAAACCGGAACGAACTCTGAAAGAAAAGAAAAGCTTTTCTTGGACATATAAAACAAAGCAAATCTATAGCTTTCTATATATACGTTATAACCTTTTGTTCTAGAAAAGTTAAAATCAGAACTAGCTAGCAGCTAGTACGGGCTTAGAAATACTGTATTCATCGATGGAGCTAATCTAGCATTAACAGCAACCAAACTGAAAAAGAAAAGACCAAACTCATTGATAAGAATGTGCTAAAGATGTGATATATTTCAAATGATCAGTGTGTGAACAATATGGGTAGATTTTTCAAAAATATGAAACAAGTAAAGCTAGAAACTGATAGCTAGGCGTGGACCTGATGATATGGTTTGGAATCATGATCGTTGTAGTTAGCAGGAGAGGTGAAGAGAATCTAATCCAAGAACTCCAGATTAGTGTATCAGCAAAAAAGAAAAACACGAGATAGAAGAAGCTTGAAAATGAAATGCATATTCTTGGCAGACACGCATCGCGTTTAAAATGATTACAGTGTACACCTCCACTAGCATAAGGGGATGAATATAGAGCATAAAACAACCAGCAGCAACACCACCACCATGATTTTATTATAATAAGAAAGAAGAGAATATCTCTCAGCCTTATTTGAAACAAAAAGCAACGCCCAAGCAAATCGACAAAAGCAACATTTTCTCTATATTATCTCTCTACATAATCCCTGCTTATTACTTCCTAGTTCTAAAAAAATTATTCTTCAATGCATGTGCACTGTGCAGTGTTCGTTCGGAAAAAATAGAGAGCACACCATTCCCGCCGCAATAACGGCGGTGTTCGTGGTTTCTCTCAATTACGCTTCTCATTCAGACTTTATTCCGTTTAATTACCTCATCTAGCCCCACACTTCACGCCAATTACGAAACTGCCTCAACCCCCCCACCCCACCCAGCTTTTTTTAATTTTTTTTTTGAAAGTTTCCAGATCGTACGAATGCGCAAATTGCACTCTCTAATCTCTATCTTGAAAGCAGAAAAGGGGGGCAATTCATTTCTGTTACTGATTTTATCCCTCGTTATTTCAAGCGCAAAATCTGTCTACTATATCATTTCCTGCCTTGAGTTTCAAGTTATTTGAACCATCAACCATGTTGTTTCGTGGATATTTGAATATCCAAACAAGTGAACTCACGGTATCTCAGGCGGTTTCCCGCCGGAGCCCGTAGATTTATCGGGCAGATCCTCGCTGGAGCTCGATGATACGGCCGGGTAGTTTGAAGTTGAAACGTCAGCGCCACCACCACCAGACCCGGCCGGACTTGGCTCTTGCAACTGCTGAATCTCTAGGTTTCCCTCCAAATCGGACCTCTCTTCTGCTTTGACCGGATTCAGGTCCATAAACCGGGCTGGCTCATCCGGTTGAAGATTCCAGCCGAATTCGCAGAGTATGGAGTTCTCTCCGTGGTTAGAGAAGAAACAGCTGGCTCTATCCGAGTCAGGGCCGCGTGTCCAGCTTGACTCGCTGGTGAACTCGGTCCCTGGATCAGGATTTTCTGTTTCGTCCATCAAGTAATTCGCAGAGATCTATTGAAAAAAAGTTGAATTTTCGTAGAGAATCTAGAGATTGAATTCAAGTGGCCATAAAGGAGAGAAAAGGTCGAGAGTTGGGAAGAGCTGAAAAGACAGGAGTGAACAAACGAGAGTGACTGCGAGTGGTTTCTAGAGAGAGAAAGTTAGGGTTTCGAGGGAAGTGAAGTTCGTTGTGTTGGGAAAGACGCGTTGTTTTTGAACCTTCCTTCAAAGGGTCCGCAGAAAGAAAACTTTTTGTCCGATCAAAATATTATTATTATCATTTTTATCACCGTAGAGGATTGAAAGAGAGAAAAAGGAGGGGAAGAGATAAGATAAAAGATTGAAAAATTAGGGATGCGTCAACTGCAAAATAATAATAATAATATCTCGGGAGGCTGATAGGGAAGGGGTGCAGGTGGGTCCCTTACGCGCGTGAACAAACAGTACTTCTCCATTTGTAGGAGTGGCGGTGGTATTGGTAGAGGATTAGCTTTCCGGCCAGCGGGTAGCACCCTGTCTCTGTGACACTCTTTGGCTGATCCTAATCCGGCTATAATTTGAAGATGTCACTGGATGAAGTAGGAGGCTAACACCATTTTCTTAATTTGTATGCCTTATAAGATTGGCACGGTGCTGGCGTCTCCCTATTTCTAGTTATCGATATGGGTTTTTATATTATGGTAATTCAATTGGGTTTTTTTTTTTTAAATGTTTTTAATCTATTAGTATCAAATATAAAATATGTTTTTTTTTAAAAAAAAAAAGAAAAAACAGGAACAAACGCACTGACAGGAGCTGCTCAAGGACACATAAATTAGTGCTGGGTTCTAGAAGATGGTATTATTGCGCTGCGATAACTTGTTTAAATCGAAGTCTTCGGTTCGTAGGAATCGCATCGTCTTTTGTGGTTTAGTTAAGAGGAATCTAAAACCTTGAGAGGGAAGAAAAGTAGAAAACAATGCATATTGACCGAATCCACTTTGAAGATCGGGCAAAAAAAATCAAAGATAATGTTTCTGGGCTGGACCAGCTAGTTTCATGAGAACCACAGGATTTTATTCTAGCTGGGAAGGGAGGAACAAGCCACGACTACTAAATTTCACAGATCAGTAGTTATTTCATGACCCCCGTCCCCTTCCACTATTTGTGTGCTTGATTTCCTGTTCGAGATACGTAGCCTCATTTGATCATGAAAATCTCTACTAATGTCATGAATATATATATATATATATATATATATATATATACAAGGAGCTTCTGTGGTTCTAACACAGTATAGAAAGGGTCAGACGAGCCAACTTTGCTGTCAGTCGTCAATTAATCAACCTCTGATATTTCAATCAGAGCGTTAAATTTGCCAAATGCTTTTAGAAATTTACAGCGCTTCCTCCTCCTGATGTCTGAGAGAGAGAGAGCTCCGTTTATGGCCCGTAGAAGATGAAAGAAATTAAGTTTTGGGGTTCAATAATTAAGTCAGGGGACATCTGCTGGATACAGAAAACGAGGATCGAATTCATCCTGTGAATGACACTTGCATGATCGCTAATATGAAATGGATAGCCATATCTTAGTCTTCCTGAGAGCATTTGACAACGGGATTATTCCTTTTAAATGATGAAAAGTTGCATTCCCACAACGACGCTTCATTGCACCATGCTTGCCCAGACGTTAAGTAAATTCGCCATGTTACCTCGTTGAGGGGGAAGCCTATTTTGTTTGTTCGAGTGGTCAACTTTATGGCTTGTGCGAGGAAGGTGACAACTCTCTCCTTGTATGGGGTAAGCCCTATATGTACTTGTTTGATTGGTCAATTTTATAGCTTTTTGTGAGCAAATTCGTATAATAATTTGCAGGGTTTATGCATGCATGTATGTATGTATGTACTTAATTATACGAGTTAAATTTCTTTCAAGTTGCTGCTAACATGTTGTGTCCATGTTAGTTTGATCTTAACATTTTAAACTAAATTAAGGACTAGAATCCTTGTAGTGTCTTGGATCTGGGCTCCCCGCAATATTTTTTATTTCTTTTTAAAAGTCCTGATGATGTTTTTTCATTCCTTGAAATCTTTTAAATTTTATTCTAACTATTTATTATTAATTTGATGGTAAGATGTATCTTCATACGAGCTTTCGCATCCACATCGATCGAGTTCTCTTTCCGAGCGATGTTAAAGGCGTGCATCCTACAGCACCTTGACACATTCAGAGAAAGTTAATCAACCTTTTTTTTTCTTCGCTAGCTCCAAGATTTAAACCGAGAAAGTCCAGGAATAAAGCATGCATCTTCACCGACAGGCAAACCCTCTGCAGTTATTTTACATATATATGTGTGTGTGTGTGTGTTGAAGAGAAGGGCCAGAAATTGAGGATCGGAGGGAATAAATTAAGAAAACAGGTGGTTTTTGGATGAAAGATTGAGGAATATGATAAAAATGTTAACAGTTGTAGGACTAAATTGTAACCTTTCTCAAATGTCGAGGTGCAGTGGCCCTCCACCAGTAAATTTCTTTCCACTTCTGAGTTCTGACAGCCCATGAAATATTTCTTCAACAACATACATGGATGAAGCTGGGTCTACCATGGAAGCCAAGACGGTACAGAAGACCATCTCTTTCCGCTGGCCCTGGCGTAATTAAGTGGTGTTAATTTCTCAACTGCTGGTTCTGCTTCTAATAATAGATGGGCCTATTCAAGTAACTACAGGCCAATGAACGGCACCCATCCATGCCCTTGTTAGATTTGTGGTTTCATAAACCACACAGTAAATCGTTGTAGGTATCGATAGCTATGAACAGATCGCTACCATCTACTCAGCCACTCTATTATGCGCTGCTTCCCAGATCGTCGTGAGGCTAGAGTGAAGACGACTTCACTGCGATTTTAAAATTTAAAATTGAAATAATTATTTTCAAATTTTAATTAATAAATAATTAAAAGTTTGAATCTTATCTTTTTTATTTTTACTAATTAAATCAATAAAATTAAATGCAAAGTAAAATTTAATTTTTTTATAAGAAAATAGGTTAGAAAAAAAAATCCAGCTCAAATGATTTCTAGACAAAATAACAAAACAACACACTCAAATATTGCATTTAATAAAGAGTTAATTATAACCCAGTTCCTGTACTTTCATAAAAATAATTAATTAGTCCTCTTGGTTTAAGAAATTTTTATTTAATCCCTGTGTTTTTATATTCATTTACAGCTTAGTTATTCCCATCCATTCATTTTATGTCCAGGTTACATTTCATTTTTTATTTTAAAATTTTTTTTGAGAAAAATCAAGTATAAATGATGAAACTTTTGAAGAGAAATAAAGCATTTCTCAAGCGTGATAATATAAAGCTAAGCATGGCCAGCCCCGGTGAAAATGACCATTTAATTATTTACACTGCATGGACTGATCAAGTTAATTATTTCGAAGAAGTACAGGGACTTGATTATAAATTAAATTTTGTTACAGGGACACGCACGCACGTATATGGCCTTTTCTTTAAAGTTCAGAGAAACGCCTCAAGTATTTGAAGACCGGGCAGGTTTTGTTTGGACGGGATGATAGTGGGGACTGATTCGAGTCTCTTTTATTGATGATTAAGCTAACTTGATCTCTAAGCAAGCCCGTCGCTTTCACCGAAGTTCATGAAAGATCTCTTTAATCACCGATTAGCAGCACTGGTTGAAAATGAGAAAGCTGACAGAGATGCGTCTTTTGGCATTTTACACGGCAGCATAAACGCTTCACCACCTGATCAATCATGCGTCTAGAGCTGTAGAATTTTCATGCTGATGCCCCTCCACCCCCCGGAAAATAAAAATGTGGGGCCCGGCGTCGGTGAGCTACAACCCGGAAGATCTTATTCGAGTATTTCGTGTGATTATATTCACGTGAATAATTATAATCGAAAGGTCAGCACGGTCACTCCATGGAATCTTCTAAATTTAAACAAGTTAGCTGGGAGTGGGGTAATCAGATCAAATGGTAGCCATCAAGAAATGTGGTTTTGAGAATCCACCTGTGAATTGTGGGAGCCCCAGCCGGGCCTCTCTAACTGTCATCTGGTCTAGGGCAGTCAACATGGTTGTTTGCGCGCATTTCCATGTTGACTTCACCGTACGTAATGCCCTGCAATTTTGCAAGTGCACAATGGAAGCCGACTCGAAGGGGCATTGTTTGTATTAAAATCCCATGCATTTCGAATATCGAAACGTTTCGCTGAGGATCTAGCCACTCAACGAGATTGATAATCACATGATCAAGTTGCGTTGATGATATAAAATTATTTTATAGTTTTGATTTTTCCACCTTCAGCTTAGTAAACTGTAATTAACGGATCGTTTTTTAATGAAAAACTAATATAACATTATTAATAAATAAATTCAGATGACTCGCACGAACTCAGGGAGTCATTTCAATTCTTCAGGGTTTCGTCTCGACATATACTGTTTGGGCAGTCACCTCCCACCTAAAAAAGTGTTGTTTCCACCTAAAATTTTTTTGATTATAGCATATCACTGTATAATTGTTGGCGCTGCAAAATAAGCCAGGTTAAAGTTCTTGTATGCATGAAAAAATATTTTAAGTATCATTAATGTATTTTTCAATAAAAAAAAATTATATAGAGATTAAATTGCTATAACCTAGTTGATTTGATAGATCTAAAGACATCCTGATGTCGAAAACAAATGAAAACACTACCCAGCTCAATTCTCAATCAATTCAATGTTCAAGGATAAAATTAAATAAAAAGATAAAAACAATAACTTGGATTAATATGTTAAACTCGAGTGAGAAAATCAAGATAAATCCATAAAAATTATAAATTTTAATTCTCGATCAACTCAATGTTGAAATATTGAAATTAAAACAAGACTCGGTTAAAAAAAACTTAAGTTAGTCTTGCTAACCCCGTAAAACTCATAACTCGGGTCATGAAACCATGATAAGTTCATAGAAAGCAAGTCAATAAACATTCATGATTATAAGTTTAATTCGCAATCAACCCAATATTAAAAAATGTAGGTGAGATACAGAAAATAATAAAAACAGGAAAGTAATACTCGAGTCAAGATAATGAATCCACAAAACTCTTAACATAGATCATAAGACTATGATAATTCCATAAAAAAACAAATTAAAAAACTATGGAGTATTATTATTATTTTTTAAATCTCATGATTTTTTTATTTTTAAGGACCAAAGTGTACAATGCTCTGACATTTCAAAGTTCATTGGAAAAAATAAATTTAATTAAAAATTTATAAGAAACACTTGAGACAATATTCTTAGCTCACAAAACTCACAATATAATAACTTTATAGAAAGCAAATTAAAATAAAATATAAAGTTCAATATACCAAACTTAATATTAAAAGATGAAATTAAAAAAAACCTAAAAAAACACTCTTTTTTTTCTTACAAGGGACAACTAGTAAAAAACCTTGGCATTATAATGCTTATCGCTACAGTCATATTTTTAGTATATTTATAATACTTAAAAACTTCGTAATCATATCTCGTGAATCATTTAATGTTTAATTGAAAACAATGTCACGGCCATTGTATATAGACCGGTACCTTAATTATCATACTCGTGTTAATTTAATGATCGGGAACCTGCTCAAACCCTCCAACTATGTTAACTACCAACAGGAAGGTAGTTAGTTGGAACTTGAGCAGGATGTCATCAACCAAGGAATTTGAATAAGCTGAGAGGAGAAACCAAACTCCTGTTGATCGCTGCTTTTAAACCAGACAGTAAGCCCTTCGTGCCCAGCAATTTTTTAACCATCTACTTTCAAGTAAGCTTGTATTTATCGCTAATCTCGAGGCTTCCCTCATTTCTCACTCGACACAGAGAGAGATTAGTTGTTCTACGAGTGAGAAACTTCATGCATGCATGTTTAATCTTAAATATCCTTTCAAGATGTAGTCTTGAATTACAAAATCATTGCAATAATGCAGGAAATTAAATGATTAGCAATGAGTTTTTTTGAACTAGAGATGGGAAAATATGAAAAACTTCCCACATATATTTAATTACGTTGCTAATCACTCAATCAAAAGAAGTATGACATTAATCTCCAGCCAAATCGCACCCTTAGAAGAAGAAGAAGAAGAAATTATGCATGTAATCTCGTAAGAGATATAAATAAAGAAACTGATTTTAGAATCAGCTTGACCTTACTGTAATTAATACTTTCGCCTATTTTAGGGAGTAGTTATTTAAAAGATACTTTATATTCTTAGCACTAAAAGACAAAACGAACTCTAAATATTCCTGAAATGCTATCGGGTCCATTGGGATCCTCCTATCTCTTGTTTTCTTCCTGCCACTACTAAGCTGTTTGGCTTCTCCTCCACTACTGGGATCTTCTCTCATCCTTTTCTCCTTGAACAATTTTCTTGCTATCCTTTCAAGCAGGGATTAAATTATTTTTTTAAATCATTTTTTTATCATTAATGAAAAAATAAATTTCTTTCATGCTTTTGAAAGTTTTTTCATTCAAAAATACATCAAAATAATATATTTTTTATTTTTTAAAAATTATTTTTGATATGAGCACATCAAAATGATCTAATTTAAAAAAAAACTTAATTTAAAGTAAAAAATTCAAATTCAAATTCAATTTTTTTTCAAAAACACATTACCAAACACCCCATATTAGAAAATTTACATTCATTCCGTTTGGGAATGAAAATACATAATCAAAACGAATGAGAAGAACAAAAACGGAGGTAAAAATCACAAAAGAGTCCATCCAAATTAAAAGAAACTACCTTCACCAAACTAAAGTTAATATATATATATATATATATATATAAATATATCGGGACAGCCTTGGAAAAACAGAGTAAAGAAAGGAAGTGGTTGGACAAGAAAATGGAAATAAGGAGGCATACGTCCGTACTTCTTGACGAGCTTCGCTTTGGGCCACTAGGCCTATGCCAAGGCCCATTAATCAAGGGAATACATCGCCTCTCCCCTGGAGAAAATATGAATGCCTGGCTTTGGATATATATTTTTTTCTCAACCCCTTTTTTATTTTTTAAATTATTATGAATACAATTTCCAATTACATCAAACATACATTGTGAATGTGTACAGCTTAATTTGAATTGTTAGGAACTTGAATCCTACAATAAATAAATCAATGCTTGCACTGCGTTTTCGTTTATTTATTTTCACATTTCAAATCACGTAACGGCAACGTATTGCAAGACTGGCTGAAATTAATTCGACGAGAGTAAGATCAAAATTATTATACTATTTTGATTAGTGTTTTGTTTTTCTAATTAGAATATAATATTTTAATTTTGAAGTATTTCAGCATATTATTTTGAGATTATACTATATATATATATATATATATATATATAATTAAATATATTAATTAAAAAAAATTAATTCAAATCCAAAAATAAAATTATTTAAAATTATAAAATTTAATCTAAAAATACATAATAAAATTATTTTTCTGGACAAAATTATGAACATGTATAATATTATGAGAATGTCATCATCAATTTTGCAAGGTCATTACATTATCTAATTACCCTGAAATTTTATCATAATATATATAAATATATCAAGGGACTCCTCGTAAAATTTCATCTCAATCTAACAGCCGGATTAAGAGATATGATTGATATTGTAAAATTATTTATTATTTTAAAAAAATATTATTTGATTAAAACGAAATGAAACCGGTAAGTTTCGGCCAATATTTGACTGAAAAATCTAGAATGGACTAGAATTTAAAGTGAGATAAAAATATTGTTTTTTTTTAACTGTTATCATGTAACGTTATGACCATTTCAATTTAAACGGAATAAAATAGACGACTGTGATTAAGATCGAGCAGTGATGAGCTTCCACGGACTAAACAGTGAACAAGAAGAATAAGATAGAAATAGGGGCCATGCGGAACTATCAAAAGCATTGAAGAATCTCAGTGATATAATCATAACAAATAAAAATAATAAATTCTCTTGTTTGTAAATGAATTTATAATCATTACAGTTAGTACTGGTGATGAGGGCATGATTTTTGTGATATAAAGAGCTACAGATTTTAGCTAGACGAAAGTGACTGACATTTGCTATGAAGCCACGATGAGTGTTGTTTGGCTGAATCCCAACCACTTGTCACTGCCATGATTGATAAACTAAGGGTCATGGACTGATGCATATTGTATATAGAAACTTACGTATTTTTATTTTATGCATTCCCCTTTGATTCCAGGTATAAATAGCATGCCTACCTTGCGATCATTTGTTTTTCTCTCTCTTACTCTATCATCGACTTCGCTTTGGGAGGGAGTGTAAGTCAACGGACCAGTTAACATGGCGGACATGCCTAACTTGATGTCTCCAGCAAGCGATTCACTAAAGCAAAAGTCTCCCTTTTTATCTCTTAGAAAGTGGTGCATGTTTTTTCCACTGTCGAGACTTTTTTTGACCCCATGATCTAAGCTCACTCGACTCCATAGAGGTAGCTTGTGTATTCACTTCAATCGGTGGCGTTGTGAATGAGAGGGAAAGCTTGAAAGCATCTTTTGGTGGAAAGTGTGATGTTCTAAATTGAACAGTTCGTTCTTCTTGGAATGTTATGTTGGTTTATTTAATAATTTCCATTTCCTTGTTTATTGTACAAAAATATGTAATAATTTATTTATCTCGATTACCTGTGCTGGGCCTGCAGGAATTTTTGTCTCTGATCACAACCTGATGTTTCTTCTTTTCTGCTAGCATGTAAATGAAGCCATCCTTGTTCTTACACTATTCTCTACTTTATTTTTTTGGCATGCTCTTCTGCTGTTACGATTGCCTCTCTTGACTTGAATCGTTTTTTATCTCACGTCAATTCTGCTGTGCATCGGCTTCATCAGTATTGTTTGCAGGAAGATCACAGAAAAGGCTGTGATCAGGGGGGCTTCTAGCCTGATGTTTATTTAGTATGATGGACATGAAAGTAGAGGATCGTGACAGTGCACACACCAAAGTACGAGTAACAGTATGGTATCTTTTCTATTGAATTTTTCTGTCTAGATTTTGGAAGATACAATACCATCCATAATCTCTCCATGTCCTAATTTGTAAAAGTATATCTAAACTTTACACATCAAAAGTTTGGTTTACACCAATAAAAGTTCACATCCCCCACCTTCCAGATACCAGTTCAAGGCAATAGAACAGGTTGGATCCGCCATAAGTCTCTTGCACATTCATGAATCGATCGGTCACTGCTGAAATTGTACGAGCCAGCTGTATTCAGAATCGACATTTTTGTCCCTCTGTGCTCCAGTTATCAACGAAAATGTTGGCACCTATCTGGCAATGTAATCCATTCCGCTAATTTGATTCTAATGATAATAATTTCACACATCTCATACGTCTGTAAATTTAAACTTTAGACCTAAATGTAATAATGATTTTACCTGTGGAACCCATAGCCACGTATTTTACATGTTTACATATGAAAGGGAGTGCACAATTACTTTCTGGTCTATTTATGCATCACCAACCTTCTCTCGGCACTCTGTGTAACTGGGGAGATCCTTGCCGATAAGGAAATAATCAGCTCGGCCATAACCTTCATTTCCTTCCAGAGATCCCATGAGTTCTTTATAGTTGCAAGGGCCAAAAACACCACTTCTGACAAAAGCCTTCACTTCTTCGAACCATGGGTCAGGAATGAACTGCAAACAGGGTGAGATAGATAAAGTGATTTGCATAGTGATAGACTCGGCTTCTTCTTTGTTGGAGAATAAAAGGAATTAGATCCTGGAGCTTCAATTAAAAGCTTAAACTTTTAGGTTGATATTACAACCTTGTTAACAAGTAATACACGTTCAAGTCTTGCCACCCTATTTCAAACGTTGCCTCATTTGTCTCATCAATTTCCTATTGTTCAGGCTGTTCTTCATTAATAGATTCAGTTTCTTCATCTGCGACTTCAACTTCCTCTACGGAGTTAACAGCAGAACTTTCTAGTTTAACTAACAATTCCAGAACTGACTCAGTCAACCCGATGTTATCAAGAATTCTCATTTGCTTCAGCTTTTTCTGCAACAAGTTGAGATCCTCAGCCATTTACCACAACTATGGCATGAATCAGCTGGATAGCACATGAAAGATATGAAAACATAACTGAAGAAAAAAATTGACCCGAGACAAAATCACCATGTCTTTCTAATAGTACCTCCATCAATCATCATAGTGATCTCAACATGCCGAGGCAGCAGTTCCTGAAAAAGTCTAAACACCATTTCTCCAGAGCCTCAGGTAGAACTGTGTGATTTGTGCATGCAAGAGTTCCGCATGTATCATAAAGTCCGAGGAATTATTAGCAACCACATATAGAAGCCAGCATATATCGCAACTAATTTTGCCGAGAATGTTATCATTTTGTACGTATAAAACTATTTCAGTGAAATGCTGATCTTTGTATGGATCAACTATAATTCACTTGCAAACAAATGTGCAGACACATAGGCATGGCATTCACTGTGAAACAATTATAGTTTACTTACTGCACAACTGGTAGCCACATAAATGCAAAACCCCTGTTGGGAAGCACCTCTGAGTAATAATAGCCCATGCTTCCTTCCGGTTCAAACCCTTCTAGTCTATCAAAATCCTTATCATTCATTTGCAATGCAATCTTATCAGGAAAATTTTCCCATTTCACAGGCTTCCCTGATCTCCTTTCAAAGTGAGCAATTATATCTTGCAGAGATACAGAGCATAGTGTATATTGTTCTTTCAACCGTAGTGTCTTACCCTCCACAGATTCATCCCCAGGGTTCAATATATTGCAGATCGGATCACAACAAATCATCAATTGGAACCATCAGCTTTGGCATTAGAAATATTAATAATGGCAATAGTAAACCGTTCCTAATCAGAGCAAATATGTACTGGGGTGCTGTGAAGATATCTGGACAGAAGCACACATATAATTTGCCATATTGGAAATCACTGTGCCCAAGAGGAATTTAAAAAACTCAGGTAGTCGTAATTTATTGATCTTGTACAGAATCATGGAATTAAATGCTCTATTTTTACGAATTCTCGGACCTTTACAGCTTTCTTTAAATCCGCATACGTCTTGGCATGATCTCCGGCATTGAAAGCACGCAAATCAAATTCGTTCTATGCAATTATGGTGGACCATAAACGGGGTTTATCGTGGTCTTAGTGTTGTGTCCAGAAATCAGGACATCATAGGCAACATCTGTGATGTTTTCTCCTCAAACCCATTCTTTACTTCCATCAAGCTTGGAAACAACTTCTCCATGGAATTTGACAAGATAGGACGCATCATTTCTTACAATTTCCCATGGATTGCCCATCTGCCGAGAGATGCTTCAATCATTTAACATATACTGGAGCATATAAATTATGCAGTATGCATAAAAGCTATCTGCTTGGAAATTTATGTCAATAAAGCTTCAAGAGAAATTCAGGGTGCTATACCAAAAAAAACAAACCTTTTTTATAAGTTCAGAACGCAATCTATAATCACAACGTTGGCATGTAGCAATGTTCAATAGATTCTTTTATAGGAATGCCCTACACGAAACAATAAATAAAAGCTTGGCAAAGTTTTCGATAAGTTTAGCGTATATGTGGGCTGAATGTAAAAGGATGATATATCCCAGATCTGAAAGCAAAGTACATACATTTAAAGAAGAATTTACTGCGCTCTGTATCCTAAATAGATTATCTACAAAATCAGGACAATTGCAATGGTGAAGGAATATTGATATAACCTTCTCTCTATGTAAATAAGCTCTAGAAGACGGGGATCACCTATTCTTCTCTTGTAGCTTCTCTAAGAATATATGGCAGTGTATTTTGAAAACTAGTAGCATTTTTAAGCAATTTGGAGATTAGCAGGAAGAGAGGATTGGGCTATTTCTTTTGTAGAAAAGAAATGTTTTCTTTCTGTTCCGTTTAGAATTTCTTGATGCTCCTATATCTATCAAATTTGGAAGGAAATGAATAGAAAAGTGCAAGGTATGGATGGGGCTGTTGGCAGTGTCATTTTTTATACAATTTTCTAGCTTTGCTCGACTTAGACTTCACAAAATAAGAATTCTACATGAATCTATTGTAGATCCCAGATACGATGCTCTTTACAAGAGCTGAAACTCTCAGCAGTTTGCTTTTGTGTGTTTTGTGGTGTTTGTATGTTGTACGAACCTTTTAAGCAATTTGCTTAAGTTGATTTTGATCAATGAAAAACCAGTTCATCAAGAAATAAAAAGATATCTTGAGTTAAGAAAATCCAACTTCATATCAAATTCATAAATCTGGAGACTAAGCATGAAGTAAGCAGCTATCAGCCATGATGATTGAATAAAAATATAATAGAAACATCTTAAGAGTCCGGCTACATCCTCCAACTCGTGGCCCAACTTTCTCAAAGCATCAGCATAGGCTCCTGAAATCCCCAAGTTTCCAATAACACTTAGCAATGCTCTACCCTGCAAAATAAAAAACACAGTTCATAACAAGTCATCAGCCTGCAAGTAATAACCAACCTAGCATAGCAGCATTGGTTTTCATTAGTAGTGGCCAGTAGAAATCCAACAGTAAAGAACCTTTACGTACTCCTTAGACAGATAATATGCCTACTTTACATTCTTCTTCTCATAGTACTTATATGTGGCGTTCCGATTTATGATTAGCGAATCGCGAAGGCTTTTTGCGGTTCTGGAGAGAATGTAGTGTGAATTCTGCATGGTATGCAATGCTGGTTGCGATAGATGCTGAATCAGATTCAAGGGTATCTAAAGAAGATGCAAAATAAAAGCACATGTGAAATATCAGTACATGCTGTTGAATGACAGAACGCTAAATAGACTAGAAAGGGAAGGAGCTTTTGAGTAGTCCAACAAGAACTTCTCCATTGACTGTGGGATCTTTCAATTCTTGCCTTTCGTCTCTAACAATGTTTTTGACAGACCAGTTTCTTCTTCCTGAACGATTGAAAAATCGTGGGGTTCTCACAAAGAATAGATTTGAATGGCTGGCTCTGTAGTTGAAGCTTGAAACTAAATTCCGATTGAGCCGCATAGAATGGTAAAGTAGCAATGAATTGCTGTTGCTGTCTTCTCATTTTTTAGATGGATGGAGTGAAAGAGAGAGTGGGGTTGTGGTTTTTTCTGTGTGTGAGGGCAGCTGTTCTTCATGTTCAAGACGAGGGAAATATCGATTGTCATTTTCCCTACCTCCCTCGCCAATTATCACTGCCTAGTTTAGTTAGATGGTAATGTATCTACCATTTCCAAATTCAGGGGGGCCAGCACTTCCAAAGGGGACGTGTCCTTTAGAGATACTTTTTATTGAAAAAGTAAAACATAAACACTCTGCTTCAGAGACGAAGGATAGCCACCCTTTCAGGGTTGCGACTGGCCAAATTCTGTAAGCAGCGTGGCTGAAGTCATTATTGCCCGTGTCTTCCTCATGCAACTTCTCAAGTAGCTAGACTGAGAACGAGAAAAGACGCGTCCTGTTGAGCAAACCCCCTAAGGCCAAACCCACATCTCCCTTCTTACGTCAACAACCAGCGGGGCTTGATCCAATAGAAAACGAAATTTGAAAATAAAATAAAATTGGGGCCTGGTTAGAGACATCCATCATGGACATTGACCACCGAACCAGTTTTTCAATTCAAAAATTGCGGGAGAAAAGGACAATGGGATCTCAACGGTCTAAAAATTAGGAGGGAGGCACGAATAATAACGAAAGGAGACTCTTTCTACTTCCATGAAGACGTGGGTTCAGGTGAGGGAGAGAGAAAAGAGAGCATTTCTTATTTTCCGCGGCGCCTCCCATCTGTTTGATTCATTCAAACATAGACAGCTAGGCAGACAATATTGCCAAAAACTCTATCTTTCTATTAGACAGGAGGAGTTTGTTTTCAGGTATCCATTCTTTGATTCCCATCCGCGGGATTTACGTGAAACTTTTCTTGGCAATTGGAAAAGGAATTATAATTGCTGCTCTCATTCTTCATTCTGATCTCAGGTACCCAATCTTTGATCTCTTTCCCTTCTTAAGTTCCACATTATAATGTGATGTTCTTTTGAATTGTCCATCTTGCATTATTCGAAGCAAGATGATTTTTTTTCGTTGTTCCTATCTTGCTTATTGCAGCACGGTTCTTGATCTGTTCGCGTTATTTTCTGGATAAGATTGAAAGATTCTAATTTTGATTACTTGGAACGTTAATTTTCACTCTTCAGGGCTAAATTCCGTTGTTCGTTTCAATAATTTGGCATCTTTGTTTTGTTTTGTTCAAGACACAAGATAAACAAAAAGGAGGAGATGGGATTCCATTTTCGGTGGCTCCTCCGTTTTTTTCCTTCTTATCAAATCTACGACCCATTCATATTTGTTCAATGCCTTGCAAATGAAGCTTGCTGTTTCTGGTTCTCTCTTTTTTTCTCTCGTCAATATATTTTAATTGGAGTTATGTTGGTAATTGATTTCTGGGATTTTTTAACGTTTGTGCTAATGGTTGGCAAATATGCTGTTAGCATCCTGAAACATTTGTAAAGAAAATAAAAAAGATTGGAAGAAAAATATCCATTGCCATTACAGCTGATTGACACGGTTTATGTTCAGGTATCAGAATCTCCCTTTTCTTGGGGTTTGCGCTTCTAACCAAGCAACTGTCCAGTTGATGGGCGCTAGTTGGGCTCATAGTAAAAATGTTTGGATTTAGGAAATCACCTGCAAATAATAAACATACCAAGCAAAGTTCAGTGAACCCTCCAGCCTCTTCGACATCTAACCCTTTTGATTCAGATGATGAACCCAGTTCCAAGCAAACACTTCATCACGGAAAACGAACTTCTTCTGAGCCCATACTTAATGTCCCCAATGATGCTTTTGATGATAGAGACAGATACAAGAACGATTTCCGTGACTCGGGAGGGCTAGAGAACCAAAGTGTTCAAGAACTGGAGAAATATGCTACCTACAAGGCTGAGGAGACAACAAAGAGTGTTAATAACTGCCTCAGGATTGCCGAAGATATCAGACAAGATGCTACAAGGACTCTTGATATGCTGCATGCTCAAGGCGAACAAATCTCCAGGACCCACAACATGGCTGTTGATATGGATAAGGATCTCAGTAAGGTAAGCTCAATGTGATCTTATGAAATCATTGTTCGTTCGATTGTTTATAGGAGTCGCATAAGTTGAGGTGGAAAACTGAAGGTTGTTTTATTAAAAAATAATGGAGAGAAGATGATGGTATTGCTTCTTATCTTACCATCTCCAGAGTTTAGACTTGGTTCATTTTGGCTAATTCCGCCTACCTTGGATCAGTGCTTGCAAAAGTTCCGTGTTATCTGACTCTATGCAATAGCAAATCCATAACGTCAGGTTGAGCAATGTGTATATTTATGCCATCAACAGGGTCTTTTTTTATATGCTTGTATGAGGATAATTCTGTTTCAGTTGAATTTGATAACAAGACCAAGGATTTTTTCTATATAAATTCCATGCAATCCAGCGTTGCTTATTGGAAGGAAAAACGCATGCAAGTGATGCAACAATTTTTTAGCTATGCCCTTTC
The DNA here is from genome assembly GCA_015731905.1 of Salix dunnii. Lineage (NCBI taxonomy): Eukaryota > Viridiplantae > Streptophyta > Magnoliopsida > Malpighiales > Salicaceae > Salix > Salix dunnii. Next base: position 5,473,423 of record CM027666.1, on the reverse strand, counting down.
ATGGCTTTTTGGTCCATAACTTGCATGAGAGAGGACGTTTATGAGCATCAGTTGAATTAGATAAGGATTGAACTCATTATTTGTTTGAGTATATGCGAGAAAATTTTGTTGAAAGAAAACGGACCTTGAAGAGATGTTGCATGCGTAAGGTTTAATTTTAAAATTGTATAAAGATAATCTGACATTCTATTACAGTAGTCTGCTTGGCTCAAGAAACTAAAATGAGGCCAACTCACCTGGGGAAAAAAATACAGATGTAAAAAGAAGGGAAGCTTTTATCTTGCTTTAATGTTCATAAAAAATCATTACCCAGTAATGGATTACCATTGAAAAGCATATATGACTGTTTTGAAAAGACTTTCTTCTTGGTTCTATATTTGGTTTTATTTGTTCTCGTTTCCTGGATCCTTCCAACAGCATTTCACAACAGTTAGTGATAGTTTTTAATGATCTCATACTGATAATATCAGGGTGAGAAGCTCTTAAACAATCTCGGGGGCATGTTCTCTAAGCCCTGGAAGGCAAAGAAAACCCGGGATATAACGGGGCCTTTGATCACAGCAGGTTTCTAGCATCACTGGCTCGTTTCATTTTCTAAAAATTGTTTCCTTGTGTTCTTCTTTCAACTGCTTTGCTTGCTACAGATAAACCTTCCAAACTGAACCAATACAACAGAGGAGAAAGAGAGAAGCTGGGTTTAGTTCCTAGGGGACGTTCAGCTCCCACAACACCTCCTCCTGAACCAACAAACGCCCTGCAGAAAGTTGAGGTTAGTTTCCTTGGCTGGTGATTGGAACTTGGGAGAATTCAATTGTAGTGTAATATTGGAATTTATGCATATATGGCTGTGATGATACCAGGCAGAGAAGGGAAAGCAAGATGATGCACTTTCAGATTTAAGCAACATCTTGGGTGATTTAAAAGGAATGGCAATTGATATGGGAAGTGAACTTGACAGGTCAGTTTGACTCACTCTCGATCGATAAAGTAAAATGTTTTGGTGCATTGCAATAGCAAGTTCGTCATAAACATTTTTGCTTCTCTTCCTAGAATATATCTTGAAAGGCAACAATCTATGCGAGCAAATCTGCTGTCCGCCTCATTGCAAGCTCTGTTAATCATGTCATTGAAGCAATTTGTGATCCCATTGTTCTAAATTATGTCGTTAATGCAGGCAAAATAAATCCCTCGATCACCTGAGTGATGATGTGGACGAGCTGAACTCTCGAGTGAAAGGAGCTAATCAACGTGCACGCCGTTTGCTTGGGAAGTGAAACACCGGGCAGCGTGTATCAAATTACTGAATTCAGAATTCAGTTTGCATAACTTCTGTGTCAGCCATTGCAGCTGAAAGTTTTGTCAAATCCCAGTTGTATAACTCACTGAATTCAGCAAGTGCTGTTTCTCTTTCAATATACTGTTAATACAAATTCTATTCCTTGCTTCCTTTGCATATAATGTCTCCACAATGATGCGCATCTACTTCACAGACTCACAGGATTGGAGAATCAGGACTGTTGATGTTCTTCTACTGACAACAAAACAAAAGGAGAGAGAGATCTCCCATGAAATAATGTGAGCGCTATAGTTCTTGGCATTGTGATTTATAAACACGATGGTCAAATAATGCTTTTGTTCTCACTAAATAAAGAACAAAGATTTGTATTTAGTATTTACAGGAATGGTATATAGTATTTAGTAATGCAGCTTTTTAGCCACCCAATTTGCAGAAACAACCAGGAAGGCTTCATTTACCACTACAAATTTTATTTTATTTTATTCTCATATGCTATTTTACCATCGATCAAAGATGAATTTTATAAAATTAAATTTAGAGTTATAGTTTAAAAAAAAAAAACCCTAAAATAATAAAGACAAAAATAGATTAAAAATTCAATGCATCTTTTAGTCCCTTGAATTTTAGGAATTTACATTCCAAATCTAAAGTTTATTTTTCTCTTATTTTAGTCCCTTGAGAAAAGAAAAAAATCAGCAAAAACTAGAAGGGAGAGAGAAGGGATTGTCTAGGCATAATCTAGAGAGAGAGAAAGGTTGATCTTGGCGCCCATTAATTTGCCTTGCAAAGAGAAATTTCATAAAAGTGTAGACTTGTTTTTTAGGCTACACGGGTTGGGCCACCCACGGCCAGACATTTGTCATATTTTTTTTTTTAATTTTTTAATCCAATTTCTATCACAATTTAAGATTTGTTTTTATATTAAAAAACTTTTCTCAGGGTTAAATTTTTTTCTCTCGAGGTTAACATTTCGATAATAACAAATCTTAACCGGATTTGAGATAATTAACCAATTTAAATTTAAACCGAGTCATTGAGTTAATATACCAAGAGATTTAATTACAAACTCAATCCGAGTTAGATTTCAAGCAAGTGGTTTGACAACTACGAGCAGTCACCAAAAGCTCTCTTTCAGGTGGCGACGTGCATGAGGCCATATTTCCCGTGACCTCATCAAGTCGTGATAAAACGCAGTCCTTGCTGTGTGGATCCGAAGACCATGACTTTATCTGCAACATCCGTGAAGAAATTGGAATCCTCTGCAGCCTGGGCATCGGTCTCCAGCTCCTCCACCCTAATGACACTCCTAATTAATGTGCCCGATTTTGAGTCCCGGATACACGTGAGCTGTGCATGTTCACACGTGAGCTGTGCATGATCACGATCAATATATATTGAAGGGCCATGAAATCGGACGGTAGGGAATATGCGTGCGTGGTTCCTGGATACACCCCTCTCTTCGCAGCTAAAAGTTTTTTTTTTCTCTCGCGGTCATTTCATGCCTGGACACGTGGTATCCTCGATGCATCAAGTTTATTTTGGCGAGGTAATTGAAAAAATCGCATTCTCACGTGCTAATAAACATGATCACGTGAAATTAATAATAATAAAAAAAAACTAATAATATAAATGGATAGTTGGATTCGTGAAATTTACAAGTAATTCTCACTTTAAGATTAAAATTATATTTTAGATAAAATCAACACATCATCCGAGGCTAACTATCTCGACAAGAAAAAAGGTGACAAGAAAAAAGGTAAACTTATAGGATGCAATGAAAGTCATCTAACTTATAATTACCCAAATAAACTCACTCAAGTGTCTACACACACACACACACATGTCGAGTAATTAACTACTGGAAAGTTTTGTTTTGTTTTGTTTTTCAAGCCCATAGAATCAACTAAGTGGAGAAAAAATGAATCTTGGGCTTCGGGGTCGATATAGTAAATATATACCCAACAAATTCTTGATCACCTACAGTCTTTCGTGACTAATTAATTTGACGAGAAAGAAAAAGGCGACTTACAGAAAAGTGGCCCCCTTTGTTTTCTTGGCAAACTATATTCGTTCATGTGTCTCTTGCTTCGCATTTAAACCCTTTTTCGAACCCATCCCCCTTTCCTTTCTCATTTCTCTCCAAGCCATCTCTTCAACAATCGTTATCTCTCTCTCTCTCTCAACCATGAAGAACCCTTTTTCTTCAACCACCGCCTTGTCTACTCACGGCCTCCTAATCTTGACTCTGCTCCTCCTCTTCTTTGTCATATCAACCGCCACTGGAGTCCCTGACTCTGCTTCCCTTGAGACATCTTCAAGAAACCACCACCAACCCCATTCTTGTGGTTCTTTCCCTCATAAAAGCTCTTCACGTTCTTGGTGCATTCGGTTTCAAAGAATGAACGAGCGGCGACATATAGGGCTACCACCGCCACCGCCACCACCTATTGAGATTGATCCAGTATATGGTGTAGAGAAGAGGCTAGTACCTTCTGGGCCTAACCCTCTGCATAATTGATCAGAGCTTGAGATTTTCATCACCGTACCTATATATAATTTAACCAGTACTGTGAATAGACTCGATCGATACCATCTTTCGTCTCTTCAGTATTAATTAGCACTAGCTATACTAAATATGGCCAGGTTCTTTTTATATTTTTTACTAAGATTTTCTTCCTTCTTGAATTATGTATGATCGTTATTTGCATTTCTTCTGTTCTTTCCTGGTCCCAACGTCATGACCTTCTCATGCCTGCCTAGATTATTTCTTGAGCATCTGGTCGCTGATCGAATTCTTGAAAGGAGAGTTATGTATTAATGAACATGCAGTGACTATTATGCATGCGGAGAAGGATCAGCTGTATCATGAGATCGTTGCTATTTCTACTTGCTTGTGTTTGATTACTAGATTGTTTTATTAGAAGATGCGCAGCTTGTAATGTGTAATGTGGGAGAGGGTTGAAAAGTTTGAGGGCAGTTAAACAAGCATGGAAATGGTCTACTCGTCATGACAAATACTTCAGCTGTGGATGAATTTTGGTGGAGGTGGACTTCAAAAGATCCCACGAGTGGCGTGAATTTGGAGCTGTGCAGGCAAAAGTCAATCAGAGAATGGAGGCTATAGGGCAGATTTGTCTCCTCGTAAATCCATGTGGGCACGCAACCACAGTCCTGACGCCGAGGGTATACAGTTAAGTAGATTAGTCTAAGTTTTGTCGTTATCATTCTGTTTATACTGTTGCTTCGCTTCTCTCTCGCAGCTTTGTCATTGATGCATTCATGGTCATCGGCATCTCGCCTGTTTTTGGATGAATACACAAATCACGGTGGAGCTAGCTAGCTAGCCCGTTGGCTCTCCGACTGGTTAATGCACCTCAGCCTGTTATGTTATAGGTACACAGCTAGTATAGAAAATGGTAATGGACGCTTGCTTTAATTTACGCAAAAACCTTATTTCCCAATGTGGTTTCTCATCACGAGAAAGAAGAAACGCAGGCGCATACCTCAGTTTTCATCCTAGACAACATGCAATCAAAATGCCGTTAAAAAATGGCTGGACAAATACACGTTTGATCTGCGTTGACAGCATTATTTAGGTAATATTTTTGTTGTTAACCAAAAAAGGTAATTTTACCTACGGGTGTTCCCTTAAAAAAAAAAAACGCTCCTAAATAAATCAGCAAGAAATTAATGGACAAATGGGCCAGTTACATCTCTTAATCCGGACACATCCTGGAATAGCCTTATTTTCTGCAAAAACCTTCAATCTTTAAATGGGCGAGTCATAAACCTTAAAGAGCAGACAGATCACAGTCAATTTTTTTGTTTTTGTTTAAATAAACACAATAATCACTGTTTATTCAATTAATTTATACTGATTGATCTTTAACTGACATTTGAAAGTGGATGGAAGATTCAAATTGAATTAAAAGAAACCATGAAATCTTACTAATGGATTCGTCTTTCACAGGGCCAGTTGATTTTTTCACGCTACATCACGAACTTTATATAATTTGTTGTCAAATCATTTAAAATAGATGCCGATACAAATGCCATTAAACAAGCTATTTTTATAACAGCTATTTTGTTCTGATATATTCATATTTCAATAGAGATAATGCCATGTCCGCTGAAAACTTTTTCAATGAATTCTTGTTTAATTACACCATAATAAAATTAACATTTATAGAAATTATAATGAAAAAAATATCTTTTCTGTGTTTTTTTTTTTTAATTCGAAGAGACCCCGTCTTCTTTTAGGTATTTTTTACCATCCCGAGTTAAATGGATAAAATCCCGACTATTTTAAGCTCGTATAAAATGAACATGTCCTGACTCGAACCAATTTTTTATGCTAAAATTGCCTTCTTTAACTCTTTTTTTTACAATAAAATTGTATTTTATTAGTAGTGTATTTTATTAAATAAAATTGTAAAATCAATGGTTATTTTTTTATTTAATATTAATGAGAAAATTATATTTAAAAATTATGCATGGTGGGATAACACACGGGACACCTATAAATCAATGGATAGTACCATCATAAAAGCCATGGTATTCTTAAAAACAACAATGTGGTTGAATTATTATTTAAACAATAAATAAAAAAAAAGTGTGAAGAAGAGCAAACGAGTGTAAGTGTGGCCTTCAAAGGGATATTTGTTGTTGTATTTCAGAATTTTTTTTGAAAAATTTTTATTTTATTTTTTATTTTAAATTATTTTTTTATGTTTATAAATATTTTCATTTATAATCCCTTGTTGTTTTATCAAGGGGCAATATATGATAACAATATCACTGGTAACAACATTTACGATTCAGTTGTAGAAATATAATTATAATGTCAAGTCTAATTACAAGTTTATGATTCATAACTAATCTAAAAACAATATGGTTGTGGAGTGAAACGAATCATGTACATTTTCCTTTCATCAGGATTGATCTCTATCTATTTATTTTTTAAAAAAACATCGGGCTAGACCTGACCTAACTAAATAGGTCAGCCCAACCTAGTTAGGCAAAAAAAACCAACTCTGTTGAACTTGAGCTGGGCTGAGATGAGGTACAATCCAAGTCCAGTTTTAATATATATTGAGTGAAATGGTGCACTGCACATGAACATTATCATCCAACCGACAATGATGAAAGGCTCAACGGGCATATTAATGGGTAGAGAAAATCAAATTGGTTCTTCCTGTAATGTTTACATTAAAAATAATGATAGAAAGAAACGTCAGAAGTTGCCATTATAGAGAGAGAGCTACCACTGTACAGAAAAATATAATTGCCGTTGTGAAGGGAGAGAAACCATCAACATCAACATGGTTCTTGCCGTGATTTAGTTTTAGTTACTGTGCTTAATTCATGAAATGCAAGAAAAATATGAAGCTCTTGCTTCTTAAAAAAAGCAATTTCAATCAATTTTTATAATAGAATCCGTAACAATTTAATTCCATCAGTATTTTCTTATTATCAAACGTCACAAAACTACTTTTAGGTAGAATCTCCATTTTGATCAGAATTCCATAAAGCCACTAATACCATCTAGCCCAAAAAAAAGTGTAGGCATGCAAGGACTTTAAAAACCCGGGCCCACACACTTGGACTTTTTTCATTGACGAATTATGTTTGGCTTTAATTTTTTTATATTCTAGCTCAATAAAAAATAACTATACTGGTCTTAATAGACAAGCCAAAAGAAAAATACAGCCTTTATTAAATCTATTTTAGCTGCCAAGATTAAGCTACTCAAACACTCTCTAATTATAATTTTTTCAATGACAAGAGTATAATTAATCAAATGAAGTTTAAAAACGTAAAAGGTATTTTTTTCAGATACCAAACTACAGTTTTTCATGCCTCGGAAAAGAAAATAAATCTATGTTCTATAAATATTAACTTTTAAAAATAATTTTTATTACGTCAACTACCTTAAATATTTACGAGATGTAAATCCAAAGTTTGACAAGGAGGGATTTAATAGTACTGTCGTGTTAGGTCAAACTTCTGGGAATGTATGATGCATTTTAACCTAATTAAAAAAGAAAGGAAAGGAAAAGGTGTCAGGCCTCCCGTTCGGCGTTTTCTTAAGCCGAGTGAAGAGCCAAAGCACCGAGTCCCATTAGAGACGGGCATGCAGTCATAATTAATAATCTACAATAATAAAATAACAGTAATAGTAATAGCGAATTAGTAGATATTTGTTCGATCTTCTCTTCCATCTTTAGATCATTTATAGTGATCACGCTCGCCCGATCTTCTCTTCCTAAAAATGGCGCGCCCATCATTCTCCTTCTCTCTCATCATCATCTTCCCTCTTCTTTTCCATCTCGCTCTCTCCAAAACCCTTAAACGCGACGGTGTTTCTTCAGATCTCTCCTTTTAATTCGCTCTTTAAACCAAATATGTCTTCAGAATGTTGACTTGTTAGTGTGTTTTTGTTTTTGTAGTGAAAGCATTGAATGAAATTAAGGCATCGCTAGGCTGGAGAGTGGTGTACGCTTGGGTCGGCGACGATCCTTGTGGCGACGGTGATCACCCGCCGTGGTCTGGCGTCACTTGCTCTACCGCAGGAGATTATAGAGTCGTAACTGAATTGTAATTACTGATAGTTTGATTATTTTTTTTTATCTCAATTCGGTAAATATAGAAAGAGGGTTTTGAGAAAGATTTAAAATTTGAGTTTTTTTACTTCTTTCTTATTGGTTTCAGGGAAGTGTATGCAGTGTCCATTGTGGGGCCATTTCCTACTGCTGTAACCAATTTGCTGGATCTTACCAGACTGTAAGATTTTGGATTTAATTTTCTCATTGATTTATTGCAGCATCTGCTGTTTTAAATTTTTGGACTGCAAGTACAATTGTTGCTAATTTAATGAAGGCAGGGCGGTTCTTTATTTGATAAAGTTTATGTACTGGGAGTGATTGTGATTTTTCTACACGGGGTTTTCTATACATGCAGGGATCTTCATAATAACAAGCTCACAGGGCCTATTCCCCAGCAAATTGGGCGATTGAAGCGTCTTAAGATACTGTAATAGCCCTTTTATTTTGCTTATTTTAAATTTTACTCTGCTGAATTATTAAACTTTGAGGTAATGTGAGCTTGTTGTTGCATAGTGTGGTTCATTATGTTGGTCTTCTGTTGTTGTTGTTGTTGTTGTGTCAGTAATTTAAGGTGGAATAAACTACAAGATGTTCTTCCTCCTGAAATAGGTGAACTGAAGAGTTTGACTCATCTGTGAGTGATCCAATTTTCTCCTACATATATTATGATGTCGCCAGGGATTCTTTAATCTGAAAAGTCATTTCATCTATCCCTTTGCAGTTATCTGAGCTTCAATGCTTTCAAAGGAGAAATCCCTAGGGAGCTTGCAAATCTTCCTGAGCTTCGGTATCTTTATCTACATGAGAATCGTTTTTCTGGGCGAATTCCAGCAGAATTGGGGACACTGAAAAATCTTCGGCACTTGTAAGAGCCCACCCCCTTCATAGCATCTCCTTGTTGTATGTTTACTGTTAGAACTATATTTTTGGCAATCTAATTCTTTTACCTCACGTTTAGGGATGTTGGCAACAATCATCTGGTGGGTACGATCAGGGAACTAATACGTTCTGATGGTTGCTTCCCTGCACTTCGCAACCTGTAAGTTTATGATATTCTGTAAGGTAACATTTGCTCCTGTATTTTCTTGGTGAAGCTTTTGTAAGTAATTCTATCTTTGACCTTGATATGTAGTTATTTAAATGATAATTATCTAACTGGTGGAGTCCCTGCGCAACTTGCAAACCTAACCAATTTGGAAATTTTGTAAGTTTCTCTTCATTTTTGTTCTTTCTTTCTTTAAGCAACTGGATTTTCATTGCTGTACCATGATTGTAACTGGTTGCTTTATTGGTTTCAGGCACCTATCACACAATAAAATGACTGGAATAATACCTGTCGGACTTGCTCATATGCCTAGATTGACTTACTTGTAAGTTTCTTCTTCAAAATATTACTGCTTTATTTCTCTAGTGTTGGCAATTCTTTCATCAGGTCAAAAGCTATAATCGACCTTTTGTCAAAAGCACTGCATGCTATGATGGATTGATTTGCAAAAATATATCATCTTAGGTTGACACGTGATTAAAGAAAAAAATAAAGGCTTGCATCCCATCTATAGCAGCATTTCCATGAAGAAAAAAAATGCCTTAAGAATGTGTTTTATCTGGATGTAGATCTCTTATATATTACATCCATAACTTGTTCAATCATTCTCTAGCAAACAATTGAATATTGACCGTCTTTTCACAAATATTTTGACATACTCGGAAATGGCATCGAGGTTGAGGTATCTGTCACACAGAAATCTGTTCCCAGCTAAAATTTGAAAATGCCCAAGCTCCATCATCTGAAGAGACTTTGCTCATCTTGTTAGTCCCCTTTTGGCATCAATATGTAGCTTATTCTCCAAGAATTTCTGTCCTGTTTCAACATCATTAAACCTAATGCATTGTTTTGCTGGCATGTGTCCAAAGCCCCTCTTTGAAATGGTGAAATTGTTGGATACAATTGTTAGATAAGTATCTGTGCACTGTTAAATTGTGTACTCTTATTTTTCTTCATTATTTATGTTTTCATCACCATCCAGGTACTTGGATCACAACAATTTTAATGGGAGAATTCCTGACGCCTTCTATAAGCACCCATATTTGAAAGAATTGTGAGTTTCTCTCTCTCCTTGGACTTGGAATGTGATAGTTCCTTTTGTGTGCATCTCGGTGAGCCATAGCTAATTGAATGTTTTCTGCACAGATATATCGAAGGGAATGCATTCAAGCCAGGTGTAAACCCAATAGGTGTTCACACAGTCCTTGAAGTGTCTGATAGTGATTTTGTAGTGTAGTGTAAGCATCAATCAACCGAATTTTTTATTTTATCTTTGGACACTAATATTTTTGGCCTGAGAAGGCAATATATATGTCTCTGCAATGAAATAGGAAATTTAGTAGCTCCCCAGTTCAAACTTTCCCTCTAATGACTGCAGTGTTTGTTTACAGGGGATACGAAAAGAATGTAATGCTGTCATTTTGTTTTTTTATTATCACATCTCCGTTTGATCCGAATGCTCTTTTTTTTTTTTTTACCGAACTAATTTTGGAAAAATAGGCCCAAGACGTGATTTACTTGAACCTGATATCGTTCAGCAATACAGGATTTGTGGCTGACACCCTGGGAATGCAAAAACTGCATTAAAATATAAATTTTGTTCAATTGGCATGCTTTCAACCTTGCTAATCGAAGCTCTCTAGATTAGCAAAAGATGTGCTGGATATTGGTGTGAGAAGCTTGTGGCTCATTAGATGTATCATGACAAGCTTCGCAATGGACTTGTACACGCGAATGCTGCACTGGCCTGAACCTCAAGGCACCTCTTTCACACATTTGACTGGTTAACTCTCGTGCCAGTGCAATCAAAAGCTTTAACAGCATTGAAAGAAGATGCCAAAATCATTTAAACAGGCAAGGGATGAACACTCAAACATTTAATGCTGAGAGTGATGCCTTGTCAACTAAGAATAAAAAACTTGGCATCCCAAATAATTCAACTGCTTGCTCATTCTCACAAGTCTTCCATGTCTCAATGTGTTTTTTCACAAGCTCACAAGGCCATAGATCTTGACAACCAGTTGCCTCGTATACCGTTCTATTTCTCATCAGCCTCAGTCCCTCAGGCCTTCACTACAGCAAGCACCAAGTAAATGCTCTCGATCGCTGCTACAGTAAAGAGTAAAGACTACTTGAACTTTTCAATTTGTCAAAAAAGAAAAGAAAAAAACAAATATATAATTAAAGATGTCAGCGGCATTCAACGTCTCATATATCTTGACTTCATTCGATTCACAGCACTAACAGAATGGCTAGTCTGAGACTTGATGTGTTCTGCACTCATGCATCGTTATGTTTTTCTTCTTGTGGAGCAGATGATGCGAGGCTGCCCCAGACGGCGTGTAGGCTAAACCGATGATAATTTTATCTGTGTAACTTCAATAATTATATTATCCGAAGTTTTCACATGTATTTATTGGTTTTCAGAGTGTCAGTGGTTTATTTTCCTAGAAAAAGTTGTTTCTTTTGCCGTCATATTTAGAATGGCAATGAATAAAATCTAAAAAAAGCTAAATTGAATTTATGAATATACTTGCACATATACAATTCTTTTTGGTCTCGTGGCCAGATTAAAACTTCGTCTGATGCAACTTATCCACGAAAACTTTTTTTTGCATTTCTTGACGTTTCTTGTAGCAATAGATCAGTGTTTTTCTCTATCAGGTTTAAAGTGATCGTGGTTATAAATTGATAATGGTTGTTTTGGAAATCATTGGTGGAGTTATCAGATCCATATGCTGAGATTGCACTCTATCTACACTCGAAATTGCAAGACTCAAATACTGCTGGGTCTTAATTCATATGTTTTCTTTAGTTTTTCTAGCAGAGTTCCTGGTTGTTTGCTGTCCCTGGCTTTCACAAAAACCGGAAAAGATAAAGAGGATTCACAAAAATGATCCTAAATCCCAAAACATGTATATGTTCTCCCGCAAGCCTTTCGAAATTACAGGTTAGTGTTCTTGGTGCCTCTGCCCTTGTATTCACCACCTCTTCTAGAGTTAAAAGCTCCTTGTTGCTCATTAAAATTTCAGCATTCGATCCTCTGAGAATCAGAATTGGAGGCTCAATTCAAGATCAGGCGGGTTATCACGTCGGTCACTCCATTAAGAAATTCCCTTATTTCAAGAAACGAGATGGTGGGGTTTTTTTGGGTTCAGCAGATGTTCTCTGCCAATGGATAAATGGGATCTGCTCGTTGCTTTGTTTAACGAAGTGCCTGTTTGAGGTCATGTTGGAGGTCATATATGTAGATTGATAAACAAAACGAAAAAAGGAAAAAAGAAAAACGATGGAGGTCATGCGGTGATATGTACTTACACACACACATATATATATATTGCTTTACTGCCAGTAACAATGGTATTTTATATCAAACACCGGTGGAGGTCATTTTCCAGTTTAACTCTACGGTGTGATTTATTTATTTATTTTTAAATCTAAATCTCGGAAAGTGAGGATCTTGAATCTCGAAAATTATGTGTTGTCTCCAGTGAGGTATGGATATTTGATGGAGTTTCCATCTCGGGGCTAAAATACATAGAGGAGTTTACTGAACTCAGTGAATATAATTAAACTGTGTTGTCTGAAGGGGTCGGGAGATACAGAAGCCTAACCTAATTAAGTTGTGCATCTGGATGAAGGTATCTAAGCCATGTCTCAAGGGACTGAGGAAGACTTGATTCTGTTTATAGAGATATTTAAATCCACTGTTTAGATTTAGAATACTTGGCAGAAAAGCATGTGAAGCTGCCTTGAGGACGAAATCAAGAATCACAGTTTTTCTTAAACTGGATTCATAAGTTGACTTCGGGGGTTCTATGATGGATTTCAAATATGCTCCTCATGCATAAATTCAAATAAAACCAGGTAGATGCAGCAAAAGAAGCCTTTTTCGATCCCCCTGATTTGAAGTTTCCAATGAAGATTCTTATCCACTTCTTCAGCGAAAAGAAACCTGGAGAGAAGCTACCAAAATGCAACACCTTGTTCATTGGAGTTCATATATTGATAAGTTAGCATCAAGATAAAGGATACTTCCCTTGACAAATCCAAACCATGCAAAGCATATCCAACACTTGACCCCTCCTAGTCACAGCCTACGTCCACCTATATCAAACCACCTCATTTGCTAAAGCTTCACCTTCAAATGAACACATAAAAATGCATCCTGGAAAATTGTCTAACACCTTGATTTTTCAGAAAGTCGAGTAAGGGAGAATCTGCTAAAGCAAGCCAGGTAAACTTACTACTCTTGTTAACATCAATTGTTCTTAAGGATGCAACCTTGACTGCCCATTTCTGTTCAGGGTGAGATTTTCTGGACAGGAAAACTCAGAAGAGCCACCAAGTGCCAGAGAAAGCGCTCCATCCTTCAAAGAAGGTACTTCTTAACATTTTTACGAGTTTCCTTTCAACTTTCATTACCTAGAAAGCTTTCTGTGTATCTTGTATTTTACATGCTAATTTGCAAGTAGAGCTTACTATATTTTCGTACTGCTTATCACTACCAACAGAAGACAAATTCCTAGAGGAGACGATAGAAGGTAGTCAAATACATAGATAAAAAAAAAACTATGATGAATCTTATCGGTGGATTTTGCAGAAATTAAAACACCTCAGAACTGGTTCCAGAGACAATTTTCTGGAAAATGAATAAAGATTATGATTCCAGTAGAATAGAGCATGTAACTGCAGCGGCAGCTGCTGCGTATGCCATAACATCATTGAACGCACCAAGCATCCAAGAACAGGGAAGGATCAGCAAGGGCCCTGAACCTTCTCTGACCCAGATCAAAAGCAAAATGAAAGAGTCGACTGATTTAATGTCAGAATCAGGTAGGGTATCTAAACAATTTTCTAGGTAAAACAATTAGAGTGAACTATTAGTATTACATAGGAGTTCTCAATGGTGCTTTCTTGAACAAGAATTAATTAACTAGTCTAACCAGGTGAAGGTTCGATGAGAGGTCCTGAAAAAGCCCCAGAGATTACAAGGATCTCAACATCTACTGAAAACCTCGAAAGACAAGATAGCAAGGTGTCAGACACAGCTATCAAAGAAAAAACTAGTGATGACGCCGCTGCTGCCCCAGAATTTAGAAGGACCCGCACATTTAGTGACAAGCCTGCTCCATCAATGGAGAAAGCCCCTACCTTCGCTGATAAGAGCTTGAACAGCGCGAAGGATTTGAAGACTGACGGTGCAGAGCAGATAACTGACGTGCCTACAACGAAGCCAAAAATTACAGTGCCAAAGCCTGATCCACCTCCTACAAGCAAACCTGCTGTTCCACCACCTAAAATCGAAAGGCAGGTTTCAACAAGATCTGGAATAGACGAGACAGATGCAGATGCTTGGGAGAGAGCTGAACTGTCTAAAATTCAAAAGAGGTAGTCATTCATATGGAGAGTGTTTGACTAAACCATAAAATCAATTACAAGCAAAACCAAAGAAGTCGTCCTAACAAAAACTCGCAAGCCAAGTACATGGAATCATAAAATCACAGATTTGCAAAGACACTCTTTGATTTTTATTCACAAGTAAACACAATGTGCTGAGGTTCTACCACTAATAAAAAGATTTGTCAGGTATGAGAAAATAAATGCCGGAATACTCTCCTGGGAGAACAAGAAAAAGGAAAAGGCCAGAAACCGACTTAAGAAAACAGAGGTTTGCTTCATTTACCTTTCTGTAATCCAACTCGAATAATTTATCTTACAAGTTGATGGAATATTCATGGATCAGCAGGGTGACTCGGAGGGAAAACGATCAAAAGCCTTGAAACGATTTCGTGCTGAGATGATTGATATCGATCAGATTGCAGGAGCAGCAAAAGCGAAGGCAGCAGAAAGGCAAAGGAATGAAGAGTCGAAAGCAAAAGAAAAGGCAAATACAATCAGAAAAACAGGAAAGCTGCCTAGGACATGTTTCTGCTTTTGAATCAACCAATTATATGAGTCCCCTGGTTCCAGCAAAAATCGCTGCAAAATGTAAATATATACATGCTTAGACCATTCTGTAGCTTGATTTGCTCTGATCAATAGCAATGTACAGACTATACTACTGATATTGTGGTGAGCAAGAGACGTTCTTTCATCCATGATGCGGATTTTTCAGTGAGAAAGTAGGGAGCAGCAAATATCAGTGCTGCAAGGGAAGCATACTCCTCAATCATCTTCTACAGAATATTTAACGCTGAACTGATGAGTTGATAAATAAAATAGCCGATTATCTAGACCATCCCACTTCCTATCTTTTCTTGCTTGCTCTCTGTTCTTTGTCCCTGCAAGCTTGCCTGTTCCAGGAACTAGAGAAAGAAACTCAAACCACTTGCATGACGCCAAGAGCTGAAACTTTGACATGACATTCTTGTTGTACTTTTAGGGTGATAAACAAACAAATTATGCTGGAGTTTTTAGCTTTGGATCAAAAACTTGGGTGCCCATAGTTGTGCCTAGCTCAATTCTGCTGTGGTGTATAAATAAGAAAAAATGATGGCAAGATCATTTTTTAAAAGTCATGATTAAAAATAAAGATTTATTCTTAGAAGAAAAAAAATACTATCCCCATCATTAGGACAAAAGTAAAACTTTTTATAAAAAAAATGGAAAAACATATGGGGATTTTGGTTATCGTATTTGTAAGAAAAACAGTAAATGCTCTTATAATGACTTGTAAGATAAACGAGTTCCTCAAGTTAAAATAACGGAAATAGTGAGGCGCGAAAAAATAAAAATAAGAGATTATTTTTTAAAGTATTTTTTATTTAAAAATAATATATTTTTATTTTTTAATATTAGTATAAAAATATTTAAAACACTAATTTTTTAATTTAAATTAAAAAGTATTTTTAAAAAACAGTAACAAAACTCTCGTATAATTTTCCTCCACTGGGTCAGGCTGTGAAAATATTCCCATTTATATAATCAAATAAATTTTTTGATGTTCTAGCAGAAACTGTTCAAACTCTATTTGATCCCCCGGGTTATAATGTAGACCATGCACCGGATGTGATTATTAGCATATGGATCCGATGTTGTAGGGTTTTTTTAGGACAATTTTGGAACAAATAATCGACTCTGGCGTGGTCAACATGATCGTCATCTTTGTTCGCATTTTCTTTGCATCTCAATTCCCCAATGAGATTAGCTGTACTGACTAAGGAAACGAGGATGAATTTACAAACAAACACCAGAACATAGAACTAACTCATTAAATTAAAGAATTCACACATAAATGGAGTCGAATAAAATTAAGCTCAAAGGGCAATTGAACTTCAGTGTGTGTGTGAAGGAATGGGACTGAATTTTAAAAGCGATGAAGTACTGGACACGTTAATTTATTTGCACAGAAATAATTTCAAGATATATATATCAGGCTACTTGAAGAATCCTTGAGCCATCTTGAAAGCTCCCCCGAGCCCATCTGATCCAGACTTGCCATCATTACCATCAGTCGAAGGCGGGACGGAAGATTCTTGTTTTTCAACAGGGGCCGTGTGGCCAGAACCAGTGGTGCTGGGGGTGGTGGTAGGCTGGGAACTAGAATGGTAATGGTGGAGATAATTCTCAGCCTTTTCTATATACTGACCCAAGCCTTTCTCTTCCATCTTGCCATACTTAGAGGCGGCTCCAAGAAGATCCTCAGCAGCAGCAGCAACTTTGACCTTGTCTATCTTGTCTCTTCCATTGCCGAGCGAGGCTTGAGCTGCCTCGGCCACTAACTTGGCACTCGCCAGAAGCTCAGAGGCAGAGGTTTGACGGCCATGCTCAGCGGGTTTGTCCTTAGGAGCTGAATCCATGGATTTTATTATTCGATAGGAAAAAGCAGTGAGATTCAAGAGAGCATTACAGATATATAATTTATTGTTTGGATAATTGTATAGCGTGATAATTTTGAAGAGGGAAAAGGACAGTGCAGATCTGGAAAGGTTGTAGGGCCTGGTGTAGTCATTGCGAGCTATTTGTCCTCCTCGTGTGTGACGTGTCGAGCAGCAATAAGAGACACGTGTCTGAGATCAGGTATCTAAAAGGAAGTCTGACGGCTAATCGTTGAAATATTCAATGGGGTATCTTAAAATTAGCTCCTACGAAATGAGTTAATTTTGCAATTGAGTCCCAAAAGTTTTATAACGAGCAGATTGATCAATTTTCCATCGAATTCCTTCACAACGATGCTATTTATTACATTAAGACATAACATATTAATATATACTGACTGGTAAAAAATACACTTTGAGAAATGTGTTGAACCGAAGGGATCAAATTGATAAAATATTTTGTTTTGGAATTTAATTGGGAATGATTTTATGTGTGAAGGGATACGTGGAAGGTTTTCCAAAATTCAACTTAGCTTCAGTCTCATTATAAACAGATAAACCCAAAAACTCTGGACCATTTTAGGAAAAGGCCCATCAACTCAGAGGACGAGTGAGGATGTGTAAATAGTTTTCTTTAGTTGGATGGGCCTCTGGCCCAAGATAAGAACAAGTAAGGCTTCGATCGTGGTTAATGCCTTAATGGTGTTAGTTGCCTTGAATATAATTTTTACAGAGTGTGTGTTTTTAACGGTGTTCGTTTGAATGGCTCAAATGATATTCAATTAATGACAGCTTCCATCTTGAACAAAAACTTTTTTTTATGCAGGAGAATTTTTTTTAATACTATTATTTTTAAAAAGAAAATAATATTTATTCCTCCAAAGATATTTTACTGGTAAAAAAACCCGTTTAAACTTAAAGACATAAGAGGGTAAAATAGAAAAAACACTGGTTCAATGTGATATTCACGTGTTTCCCCCGTGCGTTTAGAGTTTATTTTAGTTTTAATTTAATTTACGCGAGTATTTTACTTACAGGAACGGGAGCTGACCCAAAATAGATGACCCAAAATAGATGGCCTTAAATGGAATTGAGAGGAAGATGAAGGACTGATTTTTAAATTTGACGTCAAAAGACAGACAAATGATTGGAAAAATTCTTTTTTAACCTCTAATTCGTTGCCTGTGGCCTGATGAGCTCTGCAAATAGCAAGCTCATCAAGTCTGGCAGGCAGCGATCCTGATCCCCATCGAATTTCTTAAAATAATAATAAGAATAAAAACACAACACCAGATGATTAATTAACTCAATAAATGAAAATTTAAATACCATATCCAATCCCTAAAAGGTACGTAAAATTCTCCTTATATTTATTTCCTTCAGCTTTTCTTTGTAAAGTCGATTATTTTACTCGATTTTTCTCGCGGAATTTAAAAATTAGGTTTTCAAAGCACAAAACGTTACTGGAGGTGACATTAAAACTCTTCTTTGTTTTTTCTAGCTGTTTGTTGCAATTAATTGATTTGACCAAGCCAAAGTAGTTGAATTGGATGGATAGAAATGTTGGATTCTCTGCTGTTCTATTACCTACGAGTAATTGGGTCGCAAGCCTCTTCAGCTTTTATAGCAAACTTTTTTAAAAGGAATTTTAATTGCTTAAAATGCAAAGAAAAATGTGATTAGGTCGTTAGTTTTATAGGAGTTTGTGATTACATTTTCATTTATCCGTATATATGACCTGATGATCTGTATTTTGAGTTTGATCTTGCGTTTTCCTGTTTCAGGGAATTATTGCACTAGTGTGATTTTCTAAACAAAAATTTATAGTGGATGGTTGTTGGGTCAAGGAGCCCAACAAATCCAGAAACTAAGAATTCAATCAGTAGCCACAGAAAATGTATCAATGTGTTCCTGCAGCTGTAACAACCCGAGGTGGGTCGCCCACTGATAACGGGGATTCAGTTGTGACTTTGGATCAAGTCCCGCGATGGAGTGATGCTGATAGTAGATCTTCGTTCGGCTATGATAATGAAGACCCTTCGTTTACAAATCCATTTTTCCCTGATCCTCTAACCTCACCTTCTGAGGGGGAAAGCAGTAGATGTGGGATGGTATCGAGCTTCCCAGTTGATCATGAGATCAACTCAAAGATATATTTATGGAGGGGCCACCCTTGGAATCTTGAGGTGGATGCTGTTGTGAATTCTACAAACGAGGTGAATGCTGGGTACTCCACTTTATTTGGTTGAACTGCGTGAGCAGTGCTATCTTTGGAACAGATGAGTGTTGACTTTCTTACCTTTTGTGCCCAAGTGATATATGGTTATCTAGATATGGTTAGGAAGTGAAATGTCTGAAGAAACCTTTTGCTAATTTGCAGCAGGTTTGGATAGCTATATGTTAGTGGAGTTTGGTTTTTGGTGAACCTGACATACATATTATGAGGACTTTGAACTAAAGGCTTCCGCATGTTCCACAATGACATCTGAATTTTAGAACCTGCAATCTGAAATTTTTTTATTCCGTGGTTTGGTTGTGTGGCTCATTTTCAGATTTCAAGCAATGTGAACTCTCTATTTGGATCATGGAAAATCTTTTAAGCTCCTATTGCACCTGATATAATCGACACTTTAGAGTACCCATAATTGTTTTCTCATTGTCGTCATTGGATGCACTTGATCTATGAGTTATATGCTTGCTGCTGATTTTGAGAAAAGCTGTTTGACTTTATGCTTAAATGGAGCCCCAAGCCAAATCATCATCTCCTCTTGGTGCATCCATCACTAATCTGTGTGCTCCAGCATGAAGATCCCTAGTAAATTGTATTGCTGTAGCATTTCGAACCCTTTTTTTAATTGCTTCGAGCTTTCTCCCAAATATGAATACCAAGGAACCAGCAAGTCACTTATATCACCTCTAATTTCCTTCTCATTGATGGTTTATAGTTGCTGGATGAGGCACACAGCAGCCCTGGTCTGCACGCAGCAGCTGGACCTGGTCTTGCAGAAGAATGTACAACAGTGGTAAGATGTCAATTGGTTGCCAGCTGCTGATATTTGAATATTTTCATTTGACGTGGAAGTTTTATGTCATGTTTATGAGCACCAGTTACGGGTTTTTTTATAGCTCTTATCATGTAAAGATAGTTGATAAACAGTATAAATTTTACTGCACTAAACCTGTATTCATACTCCGAGGCAAATCTAGATATGCTCAGAGCACTACTAGTTGCTAGAGTTAGCGGTTATTAGGTCATTTTTATGGAGATAAGAAAATACAAGAGTGGGACTGACTTGACATGCATTTGTGTATGGTCAGGGTGGATGTCGAACAGGGGAGGCAAAAGTTACGAATGCATATGACCTTCCAGCTAGGTATGTGTGCTGACATGTTCTACTTGATATAAAGCATTAGTTTATTTTTGCAATATATCACAAAAACTCATTATCCTGTTCCATTTCTCTAACCTGCCCTTGAATCGATAATGGAGAAATTTGGCATATTGCTTGTGTGCTTTTGTATGATCTTTTCTTGTTGGTTGTTTTATTCAGATGGATTGCATGTGTCATTTCAATAGTGTTTGTTTCTTATTCACAGAATGAGTCAATACATATGAAATATGTATTAGAGTGGGGATCCAAGTTAAACTGGAATATTAACAATAGCTTCTCCAGATTGATTGTTTTTTCAGTCTAATCCTGTGTTCCTTCTTCAAAATTCATGCTTGATGACTCATATTTATATATTTACATATTGCACACACTGCAATATCAATATATATTCTCAATAAATTGCTTTCCATTTCTTGCTCTTCATGTTTTGTCTGATATTTATTGAACCCTTCCAAATTATTTGTTGCATTACATGAGGTTTTCTTTTTGGTAGCTCTAATTTTTATTTTTATTTGAAATAGAAGCTAATGTTTTGCTTAATATCGTGTAGGCGAGTTATTCATACTGTCGGTCCCAAATATGCAGTGAAATATCATACTGCTGCAGAGAATGCTTTGAGTCAGTGCTATCGCTCTTGCCTAGAGCTTCTCATTGAGAATGGACTTCAGAGGTTGTAACACCATTTTTTGCTGGTCTTCTGCTCAATTATTGTGCTTTTAATGATTTTTAAAAACACCAAGCTAACTTTAATTTGACAAACAAATGCAGCATTGCTATGGGCTGTATATACACGGAGTCTAAAAGTTATCCACGTGAACCGGCCACACATGTGGCTATAAGTGAGAATTTTTCCTCTCAACACAGCTCTTTTTTTTTATCTCTAGCGCATATTGTGCATGTTAATATCAATCAAGGGATTTATTATTGTTGTTGTTAGTAAATTAATATTGCCTGTCCATTTGAGCTATTAGAGAGAATTTATGTCAAGATGCTGGAATAATACAACAACTTGCACATTAACTCATTCATTTATTCCCGCATCTATAATTTTTTTGTGTATATTTCAGATATTGTCTGTTTGGAGAGCCAAATGTTTCTTATGTGATTCACTGTCATCTAATTGATTTCCTGTTTGGTTCTGTTCAGGGACCATCCGGCGTTTTCTTGAGAAGCAGAAAAATAAGATTGCAGCTGTTGTTTTTTGTACTACCACATCTACTGATACTGAAATATATAAAAGGTGCTTCTATATTGATACTTTTTTCTGTTGCCTTAGAGATGCACAAATGGCTGCGACCCAACTGAATTTGAGCCATAGCCCAAAATAGCTAGGGCAAGATGCACATTCTGTCATTTCTTTAAATAAAATGACGATGCCTCAGTTGTGACATGTCACATTTGTTGTATTTTTCTTATGCAACCACTGTTTTGTAAGAATTCCATCAGCCATGGTCATTGTCCTTTTACCACTTTCCAATGTAGATTGCTGCCACTGTATTTTCCTCGAGATAAACATGAAGAGGAGGTGGCCATCTCAAAACTTCCTGCTGATGTTGGGGATGAGAATGGCGAGACAATAATAGATGAACGCAAAATCAGAATAAAGCCTTTGCCCAAGAAAAATATTCCGATAACTCTCCAACCTCCAGCAGGCCTTTCTGTCAGTGATGTTGGCTTGGTACGAAGGTTAGTTGACTTAATTGCAATACAAAATTAAAGATTCTTGTCTGTTTTGTTTTGTTTTTCTTGTTAAAGATTCTCACTTACAATTTATTTCTTACTATTTGTAATTTTGAATATTTGTGTTTAATTGGAATGAGCAGTACAATGGCTACTGCTCAGGATTTTCTCAAAAGAATATGCTCTTTCTTGAAGTGTTTATCTCATACAGTGGTTTTGAATATGATACTCGCACACATGCTTCTCTAATCAATCTCTCCATTTTACAGGAATTCATCATACTTGGATTTTTATTTGGATCCTGCCTTCATGTCCTTAATTAAGGATCCAGATCAGAGACGCAAGGAGCAATGGGAAAAAACTGCTCAATCACAGAGAGGATGGAATTATGCCAAAATGCTTGGATTCGGAGATCTTGGAGGCCCTATATTATCAGCTGCTGAAGAATATTCTCTTCATTCAAGATACCTAGCCAAAGCAAAGTCTCTTAATCTTTCTGAAATAGAAGAGATGAAAATTGTGTAGGCATTTGTACTTCATTTGCATGCACTTTAGATTTTAATTTCTTTTCTTTTAAGGCAAACCTTCCATTGCCTACTTTGATTCTTGTTGAATCAACACTATTGGTGTAATGTTCATTGGTTGTCGCTCTGAATAATCTTTTTGCAGCCTCTACATTGTGATCTTCTCACCATGGATTAGTCCACCGCCCTATATAACCTATCACATGAATTGAATTCCCTTCACTGTAACGCATGTGTCAGTTTCATTAATGTTTAATGTTCATGATCTTTGATTGCATTTAATTGAATTTTGATCTTTTCTTGCTAGTTTAGTTACCGTGGTGGGGTAGACAGTGAGGGCCATCCTGTGATGGTGGTTGTGGGAGCACATTTTTTGCTGCGATGTCTTGATTTAAAGAGATTTGTGCATCATGTGGTAAAGGTAATTCGTTTTCTAACTTTATTATTATCACTTATCAGCTTCTTGATCCTGGACAATGCTGTCTTCAGATATCCTTACTCTTATCCTGTTATAATTTTCTTGACCTTTTATTTGGCTGTTGATTTAGCGCTAACACTAACTGGATTGTTAAATTTCAGGAATTTGAGCCCTTAATACAGAAGCCTTATACGATTGCGTATTTCCACTCTGCAGCCTCTTTGCAAGTGTAAGAATTGCACGGCTGACTTTTTAAGCTATACACTTTTGGTTGCTTGAAATTTTGACTTCACAATAGATGATTTGTTTCTCAATGAAGCTAATATTCAAGTGGGAGAATTGAAACTTTTGTCAGTGATATTTCAGCTCAATGCTGAATATTTTTTTCTTCCTCGTTTTGCTTCAAATGTGGGATTGCCTTTGGCTTTTATTTCCTTTTCGCCGATTATGGTAATTGTTTGCCACCAGACATGTGCTCACATAGAGGTACCTTTATGGAGAATTTGATCAGAATTTTATTTTTGGAATCAGGATTTGGATTTGGAGAGCTCATTAATTTTTTATTAGGATTTGGAAAGATCAGGAATTTTCAAGTTCTTTATTTGAGTTTCTGCTAGCATTGTGGGGATTGCCCTTCACCCAGTCTTGGCCCCATACTGGTTCCTTTATGGAAAATTTGATCAAAATTCTCTCATTCGTAGGATAAATCATATAACTCTTGAAATTTGCTCTTCATACAAATGGGTTATTGATCAGAGCTATGTCGTTCCACCTGTTATCTTGTTTTCAAGTGTATGGGAGTTGAGTTGGTCGTCTGGGCTGGCTTATAATTATTTTTGAAGTTCATCTTTCTGAAACTATCACCTTTCCTCATTTTATATGTGCCTGCCTCTTTGATAAACAGTCAACCAGACTTGGGATGGATGCGAAGATTACAGCAAATACTTGGCCGGAAACACCATCGAAATCTGCGTGTATGCAATATATGTTCACCTTTGTAAATGCATGTATTTGTGTTCTTAGATTTGATCCCCTTGTCTACTATGCAGGCAATATATGTTCTTCACCCAAATTTTCACCTGAAGGCCACAATTTTTGCTTTGCAAGTATTTGTTGACAATGTGGTATGTATTTTTATTCGAGTTTTTGTTAATTAAAATCTGAATCTATTTTGCAAGTTTACCGTTTGAGTCTGGCTTCTAGACCTGGAAGAAAGTGGTGTACGTTGATCGGCTCCTGCAGCTGTTCAAATATGTACCTCGTGAGCAGTTGACCATCCCCGACTTTGTTTTCCAGTTGAGTTTTCTGCTTCTCTTACCAATCATATCCAACGATCGTTAATTGAAACAGGCAATTATGGTAACTGTATTGAAAGGCAACTGGGCTATTCGTTTGGTTATTTATGTTTTAGCCTTTATCATTTTGGTGCTGTAGATGCTAACCTTCTGGATCTTGCCACAATGACGTGGAAGTTACCTTGACTTGGGGTAAAAAATAAAAATAAAAATAAAAATATGAATGAATTGCGTAAACGGAAAAACTCTACCACGGTTCTGTAACAAAAAGGTGGAATCACCCTTTACTTACTTACTGGCCCCAAAATGCAAAGGAATTGCCACATAACTTTAGTGGGTGATTGGCCAGTTTTAATTAAGAGAAGGTTTGGTGATAGGGTCAAATATCTTGCCGTCTGTTTGTGCTCCCTCGATGCATATCCTGACCATGGTCAATGGTTGCCATGATGAAAGGGACAAACGAAGTTTCTTATGAACTATTGATGTGATGCATGCAGGCACGATTTAGAAGTGAATGGCGGAAAGGGTCTTATCGTGGACCCCAGAACAAAATATGTGTATCATCGACCGTAGGCATCAGAGGTATACAGTTTCACCACCGCGATTTTTCATGTCAGATTGTGGTTTCTTTAATTTTCTTCCCACCCCCCTCCGAAGGTGCATTTGATGCTGCCTTTGTACAAGTTGTATCGATTTTTCTTTCTGTTTTTGATCGGGTTGCATCTGGTGTTGAGAAATGCATAGATATCATCTCATTTGTTTATTTCATTTGTTGAGCAATGAAAGATTGTTTCTGAGGATGGAAATAAAAAGCTGCCTCGTCCAATTATTATCTTTGGATGGTTCTCAATAAAATGTAGTATTGGAGAAGCTGGGTGAGGTCGCTGTGTAACATGTTTGTATTTTTAAAGGCCAAACCAAGTACAGTCTACTTGACTTGACTGGTTAGGAGTGTTAGTTGAGGACAATTTTAAAAATATTTTTATTTAAAAATATATTAAAATAATATTTTTTATAAAATATTTTTGATATCTCCACAAGAAAATAATTTAAAAAAAAAAATTTTAATTTTTTTTTCAAAATTACTTTTAAAATACAATGTCAAAACAGTTTAGAGGATTTTTTAAATATTGAAAGGTTTTTTTATTTTCCTGCAAATGACTTGTGAAAAAAATATGGTCGAATTAGGTTTGTGTTTGATAAAAAAAATTCTTGACCCAACATGATTTTTTACTTAATATTATAATAAATTCAATTTAAGGTTGCTAACAGACATGACTATGCCTTTGTTTTTTTTAATTTAAAGTAAAAAAAAAAAAACAATTTAAATAAATATAGAAAAATCAAATGATGTGGTGATATTGAACAAATTCAAAAGCAAATCATTATCGAAACTTCACGGGCAATAGGATGGAACCCGAAGATCACAAGCTTCTGTTCGGGGGGAAAGGAAAAAACATTACAAACTTAAGACCCGAGCTCTAATCGAGGTTCCTGGTTCAGAATCTAGATGAACAAGGGACATCCGTCCCATGGAGGGATCCTTACGAACTGTTTCCTCGTAATCATACCATTGCCTATGGAGACTTGTTCAGAAAAACCAGAAGGTCTGTAAGAACAAAATCAATAGAGCGTGTTGAGAAATATCTCATTCGTGCTTTGCTCATTTATGGGCTAATTTACATAAATTTTTTTGTCGAATGAAAAGAAAATATATGTGTCATCAATTCAACATATTTATAAATCCTAATCGTTTTAGGAGCAAGAAATATAAAATTTTATTTATTTAATTTGATATATATAGTTGGTGGATTGAGTTACCAATGAATTTGCAGAATGGTGAATGAGTTCGCTTCTTGGAAAGTTGAAGCTGAGGTCATTAGGCAGCATGAAGCGAAGAGGGGATCATCTGCAAAGAGTGAAAAAGCTACAAGTGTCATTCAATTACGGTGAG
Organism: Salix dunnii; assembly: GCA_015731905.1. Lineage (NCBI taxonomy): Eukaryota > Viridiplantae > Streptophyta > Magnoliopsida > Malpighiales > Salicaceae > Salix > Salix dunnii. Next base: position 5,447,393 of record CM027666.1, on the reverse strand, counting down.
TCACACATTTTTCTACGTTACATCTACTTGGCCTCAAACCAAAAAATTATAATAGAAAAGGTGTTAATGAATGTAATTTAAAATTTTCCTTCAGGCTTCTCCTCCCTTTTGTTCCCCACTTTTTTGTGGGATTTCTTATGTTGCATTTTAGCGGCTCAGCTAGAATATGTTTAGACTGCTTCTGCTTCTTTACTTGCAGTGAAGATGTCCAGAAAGCAATTGAGAACGAGAATTATGAGTGGCAGCTGGGTTACGAGATCGATTTCAAAACTGGAAGCAAAGTCTTTTGCTGCATCTGCTAAAGCTCTAGCATATGAAAATGCAGAGTGTATGCATTTTGTTTAGGGCAGAAATTGAGGCACATTTTTTTTTGTATGTAAGCTTGGCTTCCACTCGATCATTTAAATATTTCATCTGTTTTCAATTCCTTAATGAGATTAAGTTGCACTGAATATGCAGAAAAAGAATCTTTAGAGATGCGTTTATACCATGGGAGCACATCCTACGAACTGAATGTTATAATTCTGGAGTCGGTAAATGAATTCTACTGCCGCAGCCGTATAGAGTCTCTTACGTTAGAAGAATCAAAGCGCAAATATTAAAAATCAGGAGTTGCTTATCATGTTGCAATGTTTCAACAATTCGCACTTCACTCTTTTTTATGTTTCCATGATTCTAGAGAGTTTGTATCTTGGCCTGGTAGCAAACTTCCATAGTTGCATGCCAGCTTTTCCCTGATGTCCCAGTAGTTGCTGATCTCCATGGTGGTCGAATAGCTATAATTTATTTCCATAGTTGTACTCTCCTTGGCTATGTGCCAGCATACACTCCTCAAGGAAGAATCTTAAATCGTCTGGTTGCCTTCACATTTGCACTTCTAGCCTGACTAAATTATCTGCGATTCCTGAGGGAAAATGGGTTGCTCCTGAGAAACCGGATATGGTAAGTCAAGTTGTTGATTTAAAAAATGAAGCATGCCCCTGGCTTTTTTGACCCGATTGTGTTAAGGCATATGATCAGTTTGCAGGAAAGGTTTGATCATCCCTATCTATGGGATGGAGACACCAGGAGATTTTATCCTAATCAAGCAGCAGCGTGAAAAGTACAATAGACCTCGTCATGAAGTGCCAGCTGATCCATTAAATGACGATAATGGAGGTGGAGGTGCTTAAGCAAGAGAGTGCTGCCTGATTTTGAGATTGGAGGCTTAGAGCTGAAAAGCTCGTAGATTTTTTCAATCTATCTCAGAATGTATGATTTAACGGCGCTTTCTTCACTTGTTTTGCTGGAAATTTCAGATGTGATTTGATTTAGATCATGTGTTAGCAATATGGCATAATAAGTTGTATTTGACTTATATTCTTTTTTTCCCTGCCTCGTCTTGTTCCTTGAGGTTCTTCAAGTTCCTCGTAGAACCTAGTCTTTCTGTCAATAATTTATTATTTTCTAATAAATTTATTTATTATTTCTTTTTGAAAAATAGAGTACAAAAAAGGAGAAAAAGGTATTGGGAAGATTTCATTAGAAAAGAAGGTGATTTATTTTATTTTTACTAATATAAACCCTCTATTTTTCAAAATAGTCTTTATTGAGCTTTATTTTATCGAAAATTAAGGCTATTCTTAAATCATCAGTCTACATTTCTATTTCTATTATAACATAAAATATGTTGGATAAAAACAGGTTTGAAATATATGTTGTGATGTGATTTAATGTAGCCTGATTATTTAAGAATAATATGAACTTCTAGTAAAATAAATATTAAATAAAGATGATTTTGAAAATAGAGGGTCATATTAATTTAATAATATAAATAAAATTAGAGAGATGGCTTATTAAAAAATCAAGAAAGATAGAAGCTTTTAACCAACTTCTAAAATATTCAGTATTAGGTTTTCGGCTGCAGAACGTTTTCGCTGCTGCTTGTTGTCTCTTGAAGAAATAAATAATAGCATGGTTTAAGAATGGTCAGAATTTAAGTTGATAAAATGTTTTTGGTATCCTCAATTTGCTTTTCGCTTAATCAATCTGCTTTCTGCTCTCTTGGTTCACTGATTTCATAGCGAGAGAGCATCCTCTCTGTCGTGGCCCAGATAACCAATCATTATTGGCAACTTGCTCGTGCTTCTAACTTCAGCATTTCTTCTTGCACAATCGACAATGTTGTGTCTGCTTATGAACAAAGAAGCAGAATGACACGCTACATGCCCTTGTTCAGGTCCTGCAAAACCTTAAGACAATTAAACGAACTCCACGCCCACCTTTTAGTCACTGATCTCTTCAACACCGCACAAGCCTCCACCAAACTCATCGAGTCCTATGCTCAAATGGGTTCCATTAAATCCTCAACACATGTATTTGAAACCTATCAAAATCCTGATTCTTTCATGTGGGGTGTCCTTATAAAATGCCATGTCTGGTCTCACGCTTTTGAAGAAGCCATTTCACTCTATAACAGGATGTTATGCAATGCTGCTCAAATCACTAATTTCGTATTTCCTTCAGTTTTGAGAGCTTGTGCTGGTTTTGGGGACATGCTTATTGGTGCAAAAGTTCACGGGAGGATAATTAAATGTGGGTTTGATAATGATCCTTTTATTGAGACTTCACTTCTTGGTTTGTATGGAGAATTAGGTTGCTTAACTGATGCAAGGAAGGTGTTTGATGATATTCCTGTTAGAGATTTGGTTTCATGGAGCTCGATTATTTCTTGTTATGTTGACAAGGGAGAGGCAAATGAAGCGTTGGAGATGTTTCGGTTGCTGGTACATGAACGTGTTAAACTGGATTGGGTTGTAATGTTAAGTGTCACCGAGGCCTGTTCTAAACTGGGCATTTTGAAGCTAGCTAAGTCTATACATGGTTATATCGTTAGGAGGAGAGTCGACACTTGTGAGGCGTTGGATAATTCCCTTATTGAGATGTATAGTTCATGTGATGATTTGTTTAGTGCTGAGAGGATTTTCGTAAATATGGCCAACAGGACTTTTATTTCGTGGACTTCAATGATTTACTGTTATAATCGAAGCGATCAGTTTAAAGAAGCTTTTGAGATTTTTGTGAAGATGCTAGAGTTGAAAGTGGAGCCGAATGTGATTACCATAATGGGGGTTCTTAAATCTTGTTCTGGGTTAAGCTGGCTTAGAGAAGGGAAATTAATTCATTGTTATGCATTGAAGAAAGGTATGACATTCCAAGATGACTGTCTAGGGCCAGTGTTGATTGAATTATATGCTGGGTGTGGTAAACTAGGTTATTGTGAGAAGGCTCTTCACGCAACTGGGGAGAGAAATGTCGTGTCATGGAACACGCTTATATCGATAAATGTCAGGCAAGGGTTGTTTGAGGAGGCACTGGTATTATTTGTGCAGATGCGAAAACGTGGACTAATGCTGGATGTTTTTAGCCTGTCAAGTGCGATATCAGCTTGTGGAAATGTGGGTTCATTACAGCTTGGGCGTCAGATACATGGTTATGCCATCAAACGATGCATTTTGGGTGAGTTTGTCGAGAATGCTCTAATTGGCATGTACTCGAGGTGTGGTTTCTCAGATTCAGCATGCATGATATTTAATGATATCAAACAAAAAAGTAGTGTAGCATGGAATTCTATTATTTCCGGGTTCGTTCATAGTGGTAATTCACTAGAGGCAATTCATCTCGTTGATCAAATGTACCTCAATTGTCATAAAATAACAGATGTGGTCTTCTTGAGTGCAATTCAAGCTTGCGCAGACATGGTATATCTTGAAAAGGGAAAATGGCTTCACCACAAACTCATTATGTATGGTGTAGAGAGGGATCTTTACGTAGAAACTGCTCTGACTGATATGTACGCAAAGTGTGGAGATCTTCGAACTGCCGAAGTTATTTTTCATAGCATGTCAGAAAAGAGCGTGGTGTCATGGAGTGCAATGATTTCTGGATATGGAATGCATGGTCGTATTGATGCTGCCATCACTCTCTTCAATCAAATGGTAGAATTGGGAATAAAACCAAATCATATTACCTTCATGAATATCCTATCAGCATGTAGTCATTCAGGATATGTGGAACAAGGAAAGTTCTATTTTGACCTAATGAGAGATTTTGGCGTTGAACCAAACTCAGAACACTTTGCTTGTATGGTTGACCTTCTGAGCCGTGCTGGTGATGTCCATGGAGCCTACAAAATAATCAACTCAATGCCACTCCCTGCAGATGCTAGTGTTTGGGGTAATTTACTTAATGGGTGTCGAATTCACCAGAGAATGGACATGATCCCAGGAATTGAAAAGGATATCTTGAAGAGGAGGACAGGTGATACCGGGCATTATTCCTTGTTATCTAATATCTACGCTGAAATAGGAAACTGGGCTGCTCGTGAGAAGACCAGAGGAATTATGGAGCGTTCAGGCCATAAGAAGGTTCCTGGGTACAGTGCAATTTAACTTGACTAAAGAATATATAAATTTGGATCCTGATATATATATACATCATTGGCAAATATAAAATGTAATCTCCATGAATATCATATATATTGTAAGCAGTGATTCGAATTTGATCTCCCTATACCTGCAGTGAATTTTATACTTGAGATAAAAATTCCCATGAAAGAGTATCTTTTATGATGGCCATACTTGAGAAAATATGAAGATGTTTACAATTTAATCTTGAAAAATCTCTGCACATGCGTTCTGCAATTTACTCTTCTCTTAATACACTTCTGAAATGCAAAAAAAAAAAAAAAAAAAATCCGAATCAATTTTATATTTTCTCCGGTTCAAGCTCTTCGTCACCACCCTTATTTGTCTTTTTACTTTTCTGCATTTTTATTGCCTTGCTGACAAAGTGGTGAAATCTAAGTGAAAAATAAAATAATAATTGCGAAACTGTGCTATGAGAGTAATCAAGTCAAAGTAAAATAGGAGAAAAAAATTTGCTCTGGCAGGAATTAAATAGGCTAGGTAAATTACATGATCAATAATTAATCACTTCACTTCCATGGTGACATCCCGCCAACAATGACCTCATTTCCCTTTATTTAGTCAACTGTGGATCGATGCTGTAGAGGATGATCTCAATATTGTGGATCATGGTAAGAAAAAACATCGACGGCCAATGATTGATCAAGAAAACCAGCTATGTTGTAAAACTGTGCATATATAATCTTGAATCTTTGATTACATTCATCAAAAGAGAATCTGTTTAATTAAACTCGCTAAGCTCTTACCAAATATGCAAGGCACATCCAAGGGGACCTGACCCCTCGGTTTGGTAGATGTGTATCTACCTTCTGATGCAGAACGCTTGGCAGGGGAAATTGAAGAACAAATTGATAGGTGCATAGTGAAGACGAAGAGGTCCTGAATATTAAACGTTGAGTCTTAAATAGCATTCAATAGCTATAATTAATCATGCATGTTACAATTAGAATAAATACACAATGTAAGCATTGTCTTACGGTACTTTTGCATTTTCAAATATTCAATACAGTGTTGAGACTTTATCTCATTTTCTGGTGGATTCCAGATAAATTCTTGAGGGTGAACGTGAGGATCCCTCTGTTATTTTCTTGCTGCGTCACCTTCTCTCTTCTTTCTTACAGCCAAGGTAACCGATCAGAATTCCTGATGGCCATGTCGAAGAACCGGCAGTAAAATCATCACATCAATGATACAACAAGACCACAGAAAGCTTTCCTGTGAATGCGTCATGTGTGAGCATCCGCATTCATCATGCCAAGAAACTATCAACATAGATCTCATCGTCAAGCGTTTCCCCAATGACAATCTTCAATCATCTTTAAGATGGCAAAGCTCTATTTCTTTCGGTGCAATTCCATGTACATCATGGCATCGATGCATGGCCTATGCAAGGGAAGCAATTCAAGAAATCAACATCTATCACCTCAAGCTACAACCAGAAGTTTTCTTCATTCCTCTCTGTTTCAAGTGGGAGCGGTAGCACTCGGCAGCTGGGTGTGTTTTGTCTTTTTTGCATGACGATACGAAACGACCGGTATAGTCATATGAAGAATACAGTGTTGTTTTATTATTATAATTATAATTATTTTCACATACATAAATAGTGAAGGACAAGGAAAAAAAGATGAGGGGAGGTTTTGGTGAAAATTAACGTAATAAAAAAGACAATTTGCTGAAATTTATTCTTATTTTTTTAATTTTATTTTTTAATGAGTTTTTTTATCCCTATATCATGATCACAATAGTAGATTTGATGGGTTAATCCAGGTTTTTTATATTTTTATTAAAAAAATTCAAATTTTATCATTCAATATTTAATTAATTTAAAATTAAATTTTATAATTTCTTTCGATTTAATTTTAATAAATTTATTTTATTCTTATTACTTTGATCACTGGTTTGGTTCATTTTTTTCTTAATATTTCAAGTGGATCTGAGCTTAAATATACGAAAGAAAGAAATTATTTCATCAGGGAAATGAGCTTAGTTCATGAGATCGAAAGGTTATACAATCTTCGAGACCGTGTCCCTGAGGGATCTTTACACTTGCTTATTTTGCTTCTTCTAGAAAAGATGGAGATGATTGGGAATACTTGATATTGAAAAAGTGGAATAGCAGCCTCTCAATAAAATCCGAAAAAGCAAATAAATAAAGCTGAAATGGTCAGCAGCTTGCTTTGGTAAAGATCAATTTTTGATGATAATAAAGGTCTTTTGCTAAAGGGTGGACAGAGACGTAACATTACAGAAGCACAACTAATTACTAGCTTTTACCTTTTATTATCTGTATCAGAATACCAGCCCAGGTGGGAAGAGAATCGGAACAAAAAAGTCGCCGATGTATCTATAAAAAGGCATGCAATGAGATACACAGCACATAGAACCGCTTGTTTTTATCACAGACTAGCACCATAACAGACAAGCCAACAGCCCATGATTTAAGGATGCTTCTTCCCTCTTGTTTCCTATACGTGCTTGGGCCTTGTGGCATCGCGCACACCCAACCACCATTAATATTCATCCAGGCCTCCTGATTCACTAGCCAATATTGGCCTGAGGATCTAGAAAATAATCTCAGTTCTCAATTTATGTCGCACGGGTGTATTGTTGTAGATGAGTGATGTTAAACCGACAATAGCATGGTGCTTCATCCACGCATGGTTTTTGAGAAACTTTATCCCTCTGTGCATGAAAACTCTCCTAAAAGGATACCCTATACTAAAAGAGTACAGGTATTTGTAGATGTTTCAAAAAATATTTGATTACGGTCGGCATGTTTTACTTCAAAAAAGCCCCGGAGAAAAATGAACATTCCTGAGGTAATCTATCCAATTCCATAACCATCCAATGCGAACTCGATTATACATGCTATATTTGATTTATCTCATTCTAAAATTTGCAAACCATAATCCCAATCACCATGATTTAGATATAAAGTATGCCCTTGAACCAGTCCAATTTGAAGCAGCTACCACCCCTAAACAGGATCCTGACGATTCACTTCCAGAATTCAAGGACTGTTCAATAATTCAAAGCGCATACACAGCTCATGCAATGCTGGTATACATCCTGGAAGAAATCACGCGACATTATTTATGAATAATACGAAGTTGGTTACCACCCAAAGACAGAATCAAGGGGGACCTGGATTGTGGGCTAAATGTACAAGGATCCCCCAATGGATCACAACAACTCAATCCCCAGCGTCATAAAAACAAACTTCCTGCTTCCCTCTATAAACTCTGAATTGACAAGTGAAAGTCTCTTCCTGTAATTAGGTTAGAGGGTGGGATGGAGGATTACCTGCTGGGCATCTTTGCCGGCGGGGGCGTCTAGTTGTCTTCCCCCACCCTGTTAGGTTCCTGTCCTCCAGTCCCACTTCAATATTATGAAGCTGCTGAATTAGTGGGGTGCAAGGTGGGCTGGCCATCACTGGAGGTGAAGGGCTAACCAGCGAGCGCCGTCTCCCCCTTGCACAACCATTTCTAGTCGAGTTCCTTCTTGTCAATCCTGAATGCCAAGGATGACCTGTTGCTCTCATCATCCCTCCAAATGTTTGAAGATCTTCTCTTACCTCGTGTCTTGATAGTGAGGCAAGGCCAGGAAGAATGTCCCTCTGGAAGTCCCTCCGTTGCCTTCCTCTTCTTCCCTGTCCCCTTCGGGTTCGTGTCGGTACGAGAGTGGTTCCTGTATCTTCCAGTTTAAGGTTTTCTGGAACCAGAGGCTTGGGCATGTAGTCTTCTTCCTTGGTCTCTGTCAATCTCAATGTCATCGACTCAAAGTGATCAATTACTTCCCACGATGTCTCCAGATTATCTTCACAATCTTTGGTTCTCAAAACAGCATCAAACTTGCTCTCTAGATCCTCTCCACAAGATGAAACTATCTCCACAAACCAATGAAGAGGGTCTGTCATAGAAGCTTCACACGGATTGCAAGTGGCATCATCCAAATGATTCTGGCAACCAGATGATGAAATGGCAACTATTGCCTCGGCTGCTATTCTGATAAGTTCACCAGTTTGGATTTCCACTTTGTGCTCTGTTGACTGTAAAGCCGCTTCATGTGCCTTTTCTTCTCTGCAAATGATATCCTCCTCAATCTCAGGAACTGCAGGGGCTTCCAAATCTATTCCTGCAACAATCTTTGCACTGAAGACTGGAACAGAAGGCATCAGGGCAGTTTCATCATCACTGATGCAAGAGTTCAAGTCAAACTGGCACCTGAAATTGGCAACTTTCATAGCTGGTTCTTTTGCAACAACCACAATTTCTTCTGTGGTCTGTTGGGCCAAGTCAGGATAAGCTGGGTCACAAGGTAGGTTTATATCAAACACCCTATTTTTCTTGCTATTTTCCACTTCTTCAGATAGCTGAGGAAGGGCCACAGAAGAAGACGTGAATGGAGAAGACTCATTCTTAGGAATATGAGGCTTTTCAAAAATTGGAAACCCAAGAATTTTTCTGCAGCTTGAATCGCTACCTTGAATCACACTATTCTCAACAACATTAGAACAGGAAGCCAAACTCATTTTCTGAACAACTATTTGATTAGGAACCTTTCCAATTTCACTCTTCTCTTGTAACTGATTCAGAGAAGATAAGAAAGTTGATCCACCCATATTCAAATCCATCCCCTTGGTGCCCTCATTCTTACAAGCATGCTTAGCTTTAAGCCAAGGCAACGCTGAAAGATGAACTTCATGCTTTCTTTCTAAATCTATAACTTCAATACCTTGCTGGGGTGCCACCTTGTTCGATGAGCTGTTTGAAAGCACTGCATTCAAGTTCACATCCCTTGCCAGCTTTGAGTCCATACTATTTGGACTCTTATAGAAGTTTGCTGAACTGTGGTTGATGAAATGCCCAGATGCTCCATTGTCAGTACCAGCGCAGTTCCAATACTCATGGTTTCCTGAAGGAAGACGAACTGATGGTTCATTGGACCCTGATGAGGACCCATGGTAAAATCCATCTCTGTTGGGCATTTCACAAACAAAGCTTGGGTTTGATGTAGAATTTCTATTATAATTCCATTGTTCTCCAAAAAACCCTTGGCTCTGAGTTGATGACTGTGAGCTCCTACTCAAAGTTGCTGATGAATTCAAATATGGGTGAACTGGCATTGATTTCTGGCTTAAGCTAACAGCAGGCTTTTCCCAAGAGGACACAGAGTGACGCCAGGACTTTCCCACATCAGGAGGGCCAATTGGATATGGAGTAGGTATATGGGAAGCAACAGCTGACTCTGAAAAGTTACTATTGGAGATCTCGTGATTTCTTTCAGAAAGTTCTAAACCACGAGCTGTTCTCTCTCTCAACAGATCAATCTTGCCTTGATCAGTTAGAAAAAGGGCAGGAGGTTCATGAGTTTTACTGAACAGAACTTGCATTGGCTGGGAAGAAGTAGGTTTTTCTGGTTGAAGATCTGGAGAAGCAGACTTCAAATTATTTTTGTTGTGCCCTGTAAATTGAGACTGTATGAGAATCAACAGAAACAAAAGAAACAATTGCAAGAACATTGCCAAGAATGCTAAATTCAAAAAGAAAAAACCTCAGTGAACTTATAGTTTACCTAACCAACTTGCCAGTGAGTAAAACCATTTTTCAAAAGGTAGATCAATTCATGACGTGCTTGTGTGCATATTTGATTCTAAATTGCACAGTTAGAGGTGGGGACCTTCAGTTTCCAGAAATAAATATAAGGTTCTCTATCATTATGCCACCATTTTGTTTGGTACAAGTTATGAAAACTTTACATGGAAAAACACAGCAAGAACTTCATCAAATATATGTGCTTGTTATATTCCCTAGCTCCACCAAACCAAATAAACACAAATTACAGTAATGAAAGCTGGTGTAATGAAGATCTTGAATGAAACCAAAGAGCTAAATCATAATCTTGTGAGGAAACATTACCTGAGTCAAATGTACGAGGAAACCAGCCTTTTCCATTGGCATTATGTTGCAAATGCGGACTATTGAGAGTTCCATTGTCACTCCTGTAATTAAAATTTGATGAAATTTCCTTGCGAAAACTTCGAAGCTCTTGTTTTGGCTTAGAAGCTAGTTCATGTCTTTGGCTCACCACTTGGGAGGAGGTGCAGCCTAGAAGATCAACATATGCAGAAGCATTTGCTTCTTCAACCTCAATAGGCTTATTCAAGTCACCCACGTTAACTGGGCTCCTTAAACGTGACTCAGATCTTAATGCATCTCCTTGGCAATTATTCTTCCCACCATTGCCAAGAAAAAGGTTTCTTTCATTTTGAGATGCAATTTTAGGATTCCTGTTGGACACATAACTTGAGACTCCAGATACATTTTCATCCTGTAATTGTTCCCCTCCTTCAGTATCTAAGTATTCATCAGCTGGAAGCTGAAGATCAAACATCTTTCTTCTCACTTTTGATGGTCTGGACTCTAGAATCTCCATATCTTTTGAAGCTCCACTGTTTTGAGATGGCAAGGGACTAGCTTGTGCACTGCTTCCTTTCATAGAGCTCAAAGGAGAATGAATATCTTCAATGCCTGATGTAGATGGTCTGGCACATATTGATTTTGCCAAAGGGAAACTAGGGATATTCCATTTACAAGCATCTTCGGATGTAATCTGGGAAGGTAAAGGGCTAGATAAAAATGATGTCTCCACAGGCAACCGATTTTTAAGTAGTTCTTTCGTTTTAATTTCATCCATTAAGTCCCTCTGTAGTCTGTATATACGGTGAAGATCATGGAGCTGGATAACAGAAGGAAGGAAGGAAGTTTTAGGTTTGTAGCATACAAATGGAATACAGTTCATGTCACTTAACTTAAAATGAAACACACCTGATTCTTAAATATGGCCTCATGCTCAAGCATTGTCCGCTTTACTACATCCTTATTGTTCCCTGGATAGGCATCTGCAATAACCCTTGGCGAGAAACCGTTACAATACTGCCCATTTGTAAAGGTTTTATCTCCATAGAACAGGGGCCAGCTACAACTGTTAGAATCCTCATTGAGATCCCTCATTAAGAAATATCCTGGGAAGTAACTTTCACACTGCACTTTCATTCCCATTCCTGGCAACCAATCAAAGATCCGAAGCAAATGTGAAATACATAACCACCAAAGAAACTATCATTTAGCAGCAGATATGCGAACTTTAACTGGAAGGATCATGGATTTTCTCTACAAATTTGTTACAGTAGACAAAAGGAAATGCTTTTCATTGGCAAAGGGTCGACCCTTGACAATCATGGTGTTACAAATTCAATGATAATGTCATAATCAAACATAAAATAAAAAGATCCACACACACAACATGCAATTACAACCCTTGGTAATTCATTAATCGTCATAGCACCATCAGTGCAAATACCATAACATGCACTGATGTATCTGGACAAATAGCCATAGATCAATGGCTGCACTGTTTAATAAAGTTAAGTCCTTTTCTGATCAGTAGTAAGAAAAGCAAATGAAGGTTCTCTCAAAAAACAGCGAAGCATGCAGGTTATTAAGCATCAAAGACCACAGTTAAGGAAGGGTGAAGAGTCCAAAAAATCCGCATACTATAGCCATCAAGAAAGTTATTTCGTAAAATCAGGAATATTTGTCCCAAATGATCCTTAAAAATTATATTTAACTGCCAATAAATTGTAATAGACGCTGAATATGCAATGGCTGTCCATGATCACTCAAATTGCTCACATGCGAGAACGCCAAAACAATTAGGCAAATTCTACTATTTGATTCATTTTGATTTAAGGATCAATGGAGATGGCTCAGCTATACAGTAAAAGGGACCGCCAGCAAAACATGCAGTTATTTTCTCACAGATCATGAGCGTCATACCATAACCATACAGATATGTTAAAAAATGACTGCTTATGAGATGTTCTTTTCAGCTGGGGTAAGTCACGCGCAGCTTAATTTCTGGCCTCAAATGTAAGAAGATGAAAGAAGATGAAGGTGGCTTCCTAACAAGGCATATACCACTAGAAGCCTTGCCAATTTTCTAAGGATACAAATCATCACACAAGTATAAACACAGGTGCAGAAGGGCCAAAGCTAGAAGAAACCACAGTATCATTAATTCACAATGACTAAACCTCCTGAAAAAGAATTCAGTTTCAAATCATCGACAGGTCTCCATGTTCCCTCGAAGCTAAAATGAATAGAAAGCATACAAATCCTTCTGGCTATTCGTACCAAAGATAGAATGTTCTGAGCTAATGCAGCTAAAAACAATAATAAGCACGAAACATATAAAAGCAAGCGGGGTACGTATAGTCCATCACCATGGACTCCAGATATACAAATGCCTACATGGAACCCGAAATTCACGGAAATGGCTAGATTTAAGGGGAAAACTAAAATAACGTGAATTTAATAAGCCCTGTGATCAACAAGGAAAATTCAAGTATATTAAATTCAATTTACAATGATAAAATATATAAAAGCTTAATTAGTCCGAAAAGTTAATGCACCAGATCCCTCACAAATGCAATCTAAAATAACACTGCGTGTTAGCAAATAGCAGTAACAGAATCTATCATACAAAATAGTATACTAACCCATCAAATCAAATTACCCTTCAAAACAATCCAGAAATACTAGAAACTATTAAAAAAATCAGAGAAACACACACACACAAAGAAAAAGCACACAATAAAGGAAATGGAAAAGGTCTTAACCCCAGCAATTTATCAAACTAAAAACCAAAACTAATTATCAATTAAATCATGAAATAAATTAAAACCCAATTAACCAAATCACCAAACAAGAAAAACCAATTTATCAAGATATATTGAAAGAAAGTACAAAAAAAAATCATTACCTCAGACCCACATCCTATTATCTCATCTCCTCAAGAATCCCCGTAGACTCAATCAGTCGACAGTTACCTCCACATCATGGACGAAATTCAAAGAGTCCAGGAGACTGACACTATCAAAGCACACCCCCAAAAAAAAGCTTAAAAAAGACCCAATAAAAAGTCACAATAACACGACAAATAAGAAAGTGGGTGTGGTTGCAACCCCATTAAAGAAGCTTAGATCTTCCCAAACTGAACAAAAGAGAGGAGTTTTCGATCTACTGGGCCACTCTTTCTCTCAACAACTAAAACAAACATAAGAAAACAGTGAGTTTTAAGAGAGAGAGATTGTATTCTTATTTATTCTAGAGAGATGGAGAGGGGGGGGAGAGATCCCAGATAAGAAATCTTTATACAAACAAACGACCTTCTAATAACAGTGACGTGAAATTTGTCAACATGCGGTCTCTTTTTATTCTCTGCGTTTTCTCTTCACTTCTCTCTATCTTCAATCTAGCTCTCTCTCACTATACAGTTCTATTATTTTCACATTTATAATATATTACTAGGAAAAAGTATTTGCTGTTGTGGTCGTGATTTTATATCACAGGTTTCTGAGGTGAATTTTTTTAAATAAATGGAGAGCATTTCTAGATTCTCTCCACCTTCCTTGCTTTTGGTACAGATATTAAAAATAATATTATTACATTTGACAGATAACAAATATATAAATTGTCATGATAGAGAAAAGCCTGCCCCCTGGCATTCCCTTACCAGCAAGCACAGCCAGCTTGACAAAAACAACCTTGGATGTTGCTTACCATGTCAGTTTATCGGAAGCTTAAGCTTAAACTTATTAATATAATAGTAGCTGTTTGTCCTTAATTAAGAGTAATCTATTGGCTAATGGATGCACTCATTTCCATTTAAGCCAGTGTTTTATTGGCTAACAGCAGACAAAAAACACAATCGAATGGGACCCACTGTACTGTGAGAGGATTAGTAGGTTTCTTGAGGTTTTGGGTCAGATAATTAGTACCCTTCCATGGAGGGTATATTTACAGGATTGAATTTTTATCCTCGACTGCTTGGTTTTGATTGGTTGATTCTTTCTGTTCCATGTCCCGGGGAGGAAAAAAACAGGGTTTAAATTACGAGATTAAGATTAGTGCTCCTCGTTAAACCCCCAAAAGATAAATAATTGAGATGATTAACAGCATAACACGTGGCTTCTTTCAGCATCAACATAAAAGATGACACACAACGGGCGCGTAGGTCAATTAGAATGTTTAGTGAATTAAAAAACAATACCCTTTTTTTTTATTACCGCTGAGAAAAGCTAAAGGTTTAGCTGTGCTCTGATTTTATTACAACCACTGAACATTAGAATAATGAAAGGTTAAGCGACTGTTTATGTGGGGGTGTTTAGTTGTTTTTTAAAGTATTTTTTATTTTAAAATTTATTAAAATAATATTTTATTATTTTTTAAAAGTATTTTTAATATCATTATAAGAAAATAATCTAAAATATCAAAAAATAATTAAAAAATAATGATTTTTTTCAAAAATATTTTTTTAAAACACAGTATTAAATAAACACAGAAAAGCAAGGGGGGGTCATAAGAGTTGCGTTAAATACATGAAAACGGGAGTGGAGTTTTTTTTATACTAAAAGTCTGTTTATTTTTATATTTAAAAAAACATTTTTTTTATTTGCTTTAAATTTTGTTTCGATCGTTTTAATAGGTTAATATTGTTAATAAAATTAAAAAAAAAACAATTATTATAACAATTCGAAGCCACCTCGAAAAATCTGTCCAGTCTGACAAGGTTAAAATGATGCGATTTTAAAATGACCAGGACATTGAACTGAGGTTCCAAGAGTTGAACTGTGCACATTCAAGGTCCTGATTCATTTTTATATATTTTTTATAAGCTAGTTATATCATTCAAAATATTAATTTTATCTAAAATGCCAAAAAATAATAATAATTGTGCTTTAAAATATTCAGACAAATAGTAAGGACCTGTGAGGGATTCCGACGTTGAAACATACCTGGATACGCTGGGCCAAAAAGGTGAGTTTGCTGTGTGCACTCCATCTCCAGAAAGATACGCCACCTCGGTGTTTATTAATCAGGTATAGGGTATTTAAAAATAAATAAAATATGTATTTGCTACTGACGGGGGTGTGTGTTTTAAAAGTATTTATTTATTTATCAATAATGCATCAAGATAGTTTTTTAAATATTTTTTATATTTATGCAGCGCTCCAAAAAACCTGTAAATTATCGAAAAAGTTTTTCAAGTAAAATATACTTTTTAAATACACCAAAATACATATGTTTAAACACAATTTCATACGCCCTCTCCAAGTCACTGTACAAAGCAGAAGACAACGCAATGCTGGGCAGGGCGACAAGATACAAGTGACGTCGATACAATGCTGCCTATCCAAAATCTGGCTTCTGCTGCAATCCTTTATTTCTTTTCCATTTTACAAAATGCATCGCCGCAGATCTGGGCACGTGTACATCAGCAGTGATGCATGGTTGGAGATGCACGCTATCTATTACTCTGCATGTTCACGTCTGGCATGTTCCTGTTTATGCTGCCAAAATACCTTAAGGATTTGACTGGATAAATATAAGGTTGCTCCACACGTTACCGTCTCGAAATATGATCGAAGAAAGACTCGAGATTACTGTTTAAACAAAAGTTGAGTCAACAAAACAAATCTGGAATCCCATTTGCTATGAAGAACAGATTTGAGTGAGGAAAGTCTAAGTAAAATTAAAAGCTAGCCGCTGGGAAGAGAGGGAGAGGGGGGAAGATTTCTCGAATGAGCTACCCAGGTTCTCAGCCCACCTATCAGCCTTGAAATAAACTCGATCGCTGTGGGCTTTTAGTGAACTTCATCACTGACAATGTAGAATGTACAACCATTCCAGACAACAAATTAATCCAGTAAGTTGCTTATACAACTAAGGTGTTGATCGGCCGAAAATCGCTCCGGGGAAAAGCAACCGCGTGATGACAATTATTTCTTAAATTGATTTTTATTCAAGATATATTAAATAATATATATTTTTAAACAAAAAATATAAAAAATAACCTTAACATAAACATATCTATACAATCCAAGAGCCTTTATATATATAAAAAACTATTTGTCAGCTATAACACTGCCCCAGAAAAATATACTTAAAACATGCAGTGCTATATTGTTCATGGTAGTCAAAAAACTGTTTCTAAAAACTCTGGGAAATATTAATGAGGGTTAGTCCTATGGGTTTATGTCTACTTGAAAGATCACAGACCATGATGTGTGGTGTAGAAACTTGGATCACGTATTTGAAATATTTGGTCAAAAATCCTGTTCACATAATATTATTGGACAGGAATTTATTCACTCATCTGGGGATCTACTCGCCACGGATATCTTGCGGTAAGCATGCTTCCGCTCAAGACTATACGAGATATTATTGTTTTTTTATTCATAATCTATGAACATTTGACCTCGTTAAAGTGGTCCCTTGCTCTTATTGTCGTTGTCATGGGAAAAAAAATATACGAGGCTCTCTGTGAGCTCCAGGCTCGGGGAAAGATTCGGCTGACTGCAAGCTGTGAGGCCCGCCTAAGGGATCGCGGTGGCCCATGTCCCATTAGAGTTAATTGACTTTTAGATTGGATGATATATGCGATGGCTTGATTTATGGTCACGTTAACATGATTTTATTTCCCCCGCACCCATTGGCTTACATAGCAGGACTGCCATGAACAATGTGGGGCCCGGCTATAAATAGCTACCTAGCCCTCCATCGAATCAAGATGCACTGCTTAGCCGAAAGTAATATTAATTACAGTGACAAGCAATCTCAGACAGCAAACCTGTTCAGAGCAAACACGCCACTGATTATTATATATTACCATTAACAGCGCTAGAAACGTCCAATAAAAAAATAAATGTTGACCGAAATAGTATTGATAATCTTCATTAGGAAGAACTGAAATAATATTTTTTAAAAATTATTATTAGTATTCAAATTTAGCTTCCCATTCTGCACGCTCCTGGAGTTGCTTTTGCCTGCGAGATTTCCCTCTTTTATACTCTAATGTCCTTGTTTTTCAAAAAATAAACGTGATTTTATGAATCGGACAAGTTTATATGCCTGATTTTCGCGGTGGGTGAAGAGATGTTTTGCAACAAGGATGTGGTGGGTTTTTTGTTTTGCTGGGAATGGTGGCATCAATTACTGCTGAATGAGGTATTTTTGTGAACATTAAAAGCACTGATGTGCTCTTGGAATAGACGAAAACAAAGTGTTTGCCCTTGGATAGTTTGGTATTTTTATGTGTTTTTTCGATATTAGAACAGGTTTTTGGGATGTTATACTGATTTTATATTTTTAATATTTTTTATTAAAAAAATTATTAGTGTATCATGCAAACACGCTACTAATTTTATCCTATTTGTGCCATATCAAAACCTTGTGTAACGATTCGTGAGCCGGCTAATATATGGTTACTTATCATTTCACTAGATGTGTCACCATGTTTTTTTCCTATAGTAGACACGTGTCAGCACATGATGGTCATAAAATTATTAGTGGTCGATTGTTCTCTCTCTCTCTCTCTCCAATAATCGAATATGCATATAAGTCCTTTTTGTTTATGCTTTATAAATTCAGTCCTTGGTTTTTGAATTTTTTTGTCATAATTTCTTGTATAAAAAAATTAATTTGTTTTAATTTTGTCCTTCAAGTGTAACTAACTATATATTTTTATTTTTTATCTCCGCTATTGTTATTTTAATTTTTTATAATTTTATAGTAATAATAATATTACCAGTTGAAATCATAATGATAATAGTAACATTACTAATTATAACATCAATAACAGAAATAATTTACTAGAATGATTATAATGTTTGGGATATTAATAATTATGATAGTGATAATAATAATAAAAATATTTCATTAGATAATATTTAGAATATCGATAATAATAGAAGTAATTTTAGTGATGATATTAATAATAATAACAATAACGATACTAGTTATAATTTTAATGATATTAATAACAATAGTAGTGTTGATAACTATAATAGTGATTATAATTGTGATGACAATATTGGCAACGATGGTGATATCTCTAATAATAATCAAGTAATTGCACTAATAATGGTGATGATGATCATTCTGATAAGAATAAAAATAATGACAATATTTGTTATAATTCTAATGAAAACAAATATAACAATAATTTATACACTAATAGTTATAATAATAATAATAATAGCACCGATGGTAGCTATGATAATATTAACAATGATGTTAGTGCCAATAACAATTAGGATATTAATCATGTATAGTCGTGATAATAGTAATAACTATATTAACAGTGATAATTTACAATCATAATAGTAACAAAAAAGATAATAAATTTTAATAATTCATCATTTGATATTATATATGTTAAGAATCGAGTTTCACAACTTCTTCATATATTGTATTTTAGATTTTAGATTTTGGATTAATGGTTTGAAAAACATTTGTGACTCAATTTTATTCTTTTTTTTTGTAAAAAAATAATTTAATTTTTATTTAAATCTATTAAAAAAATAAATTCATATCCATTTAAAATTTATATATTTTATTAAAAACTCATATTTAATAAAAAATTAAGATGAAAAAATTAAAATATTTCATTTTACCCGGATTTTAAAAATATAACTGTGAAAGCGGTGAATCGCACGACACTTGGCCGATTGATTAATTTCATGTGAATGATGTAAGCCGTTAGATTATTTAATTAATACTTGCAGGTTTAACAGATCACGAGTAAAAGTTCCGGTACCGTACCTGCCACTCGCTTGCAGTGGATAGCATAGTTGAATCACGGGCGCTTGCATGTTTTACAACGATTCATATTGACTCAAAGTCTTTATTATTTATTTAAAAACTCAATAATTTTCAACTCCTTGTCGTTCGAACAATCGTGAAGAAAATTATTTAATTACTTACACTTACATCACATAATCATGATAAAGTACAATTATTTTCTATTTTAACATTAATATTATTACCACGGGATCACAATATTATAATTTATTTTTAATTAAAAATGTCACATTATTAATATTATATTTTAGCTGATAGCGTCTCATGATATTTCATAATAGAATATAATATTTTTATCGCATTCATTGGTAATAATCTTTTAAAAATATTTATTAAATTTATAAAATATTTGATGGATTTAAAAATTAATTATGATGGGTACAAATTGGACATTTAATTATAAAAAATATATAAATTTTTTACTGGTTTTCTTTTCCTTTTATTTGAAAATCAAGCAAGCAAAATTATTCATGATAATTATCGACAGATCTACAGAAAAGGCTTACGTAGTTATTCGAAGTGATAAAAAAAAAGGTTAAAATCACTAAGGACATCACTGCTAACGAGGGGACACCATGACAAGACAGAGATTTGATGGCATGAATTAGAGAAACCGAAAAGCAAAGCTTTTTACAAGGAATCTCTCGTATTGAGGATGTCGCGATAGATATTCAATGTTTATCACTGCGTTTGGGTGGAAAAAGTTTGAATTATTTTATTTTAAATTAAGTTGTTTTAGTTTTTTTAGATTATTTTTATATAATATTATTAAAAATAATTTTAATATATATTTGAACAAAAACTTATACGGAGGCAATTTTTTCCGAGGACGAGTTGGATACTGACGAAGAGGACTATCAGCTTCTGATAAAACACGGCTGCGCAAACCTCGAGGAAAAACCCTAATTGTTAAAGTTCCGGCCTTCCGGGGACAAGGACAGGGTACAAGTTTTGAGTAGAAAACGGGAATTGACGGAATGATTTATCATGGCTGATTTGGCCTAATTGTCCAATAATGGAGGTCGAGTTTTGAACGGGAGGTGGAAAAGACCGAGCAGAGCATGGGTGAGAAATCCAAATCAATTCACTGAGTATTATGATGATACACTAATCCCTTTTTTAGATTGGAAATCACATCGGTCATCACATCCGTGATTGGGAGTTTGCTTGACCTTATATGTGCCAATTGGTGTGTTTCTCATTCCATCCACTTTTCTCTTAGCAAGCTCACACATGCTTTGGTTGACTGGAATAAAAATGTGTTTGGCAATATCTTTAAGCGCCAGAAGATTAGATTGGCCAGGCTTAATGGCATTTAGAAGGCACTATCTATCAAGCCAAGTCATTTTCCATACAAGTTGGGGGTACAGGTTCTTACTAGTATATGATGATGTTGTTGCGCGACATGAGGAACTTCTATGGTTTCAAAAGTCTCCGGTTATTTGGATCCATTTTTTAGATAAAAAAAAACTGGTTTCTTGTTCTCACCTCTGAAGAGATTAGGAGATGACAAAGTGGCTTTAATAATGATGCTGGCGATTGGGCACGGCCAGAAGATGGGCGTCATGGGCTGGCTGAATCTTGCTTCAGGTGTCTCTTCGCTACAGATGATTCCTGTTACATTATTTCTCATTACTTGTTGTCACCTCCATTGGGTTTTACCGAGTTCGATTCATTTTATTGCCTGGTAAATAAAGAGGAAATTCATTTGGTCTTATTTGACATGTCCTGATTCATGCTTGTTTTTTCCGATCTTAATGGGATTTTGTGAGCGGTTCATTGTTCGATTTGTAGACAATATATTTCAAGAAACAGAGACTATAAAGGGAGTGTATGATACTTTTATTGCTTTGATTCCTAAGATTGCTTTTACCAGAATCTATTACACACTGTCGGCCTATAAGACTGTAATGTTTACCTGCAAGTTGGTAACCAAAGCTCCAGCCAGGAGAATTGAGTCCTTGCCTTCGAAGCATGTTGGCATGCGTCAGAGCAGATCTGTTCATGGTTGCGATGCCACTGATACCGTGATTGTGGCTCAAGTAATTATTCAGAGTATGAAGAGACTGGAAGAGGTTAAATGGCTATCAAGATCAATCTCGAGAACATGTATAATCGGTAATTCTATGAAGGAAACTTTGGTTAAAGCAATGATACCATGGGGTTTTATAAGCTCAGTGATGGGGCTGTCTACGCGAGTATTCTATCCAGGTGCTCTGGAATGGTGTGCCTGCCTTCCAAATTCTCGCCTGCTGGAGGTATCAGGCAGAGGGATCCACTTATACTTGGTTTCTCAAGTTCCAACGACTTCTTTAAATGACCAGTCTGATACTACAGCCCAAAATTCCATTCTTCTGGAATTTTTACAACTTATGCGCTGTTGTATGAATAATTCTTCGTTTTTAGGCTTCCAGAGGATATCCAACCCACTAGCTATCTCCAACCCATTAGCTATATCAGGAGTAAAAATTATTTTTAATTATTGTAATTAGTTTTTATTTTTTTAATTTAATACCTATAATGATATTTTGTTAATTAAGATGTTATTTTTATATATTCGTGTAGAAAAATAAAAAAAAATCAAAAATTTATATAATATTATCTTAGACTAGAAGAAATAGTTGGTAAGTAAACATAGACATGGAAAGATGCATGGGTTTAATTTAGAGTTCGTGTTTGATGTTATATGGTACATGATTTGTGGCAATAATAATAATTTTTTAAAATTGTTTTCATAAATAATTTTAAAAATATGCTTTTTCATGGACAAGTAAAATATTATTTTAATATATATTTTAGATAAAAATATAAAAAACTATTATTATTACAATATCAAATATCATATAAACCTCCATAAAATTATTTAATGGATTTATAGAGTCTTGAAATTATAAAAGAATATTTAGTATTGGGTTAGTTTTTATTTTTTTTCTCAATTACATATAAAACATTATTTGATTTGCTAAATAGTATTTATTTTTACATACAATCGTATATAATCTATAATATTTTTTATTTATTAAGATAATTTATATATTTAATTATATTTAAGAATTCATGAGATTTTTTCAACAAGATTTATATTTAAAAAAAAGTATTTAATATTATCATGTATCGTTTTAAATAATATAAAAAAAACAATAAAAATTAGCGATATTTATATTACATAACAAGTTATTTTATCAATTTAATTTTTTAAAATAATATTTTGCATGGCAGTTGTTTTTAGGCCCGCATCCATGCGTGTGAGAGAGAGAGAGAGGGAGAGAGAGAAACTTTCCTCCACTCTCATCAGATGGGCAAGGGACAAACCATCAATGATACGGGTATCTCGTAAATCAATCTAGCTGATCTATAAAATTTCACAGCTAACCTTTGCGTCAAAAAAGAAAGGAATGTCCGTACATGTATCTTTCAACGAGCCACGCTCGCACCAGGGGCGGCTGCAGCGAAAATCTGTGGTGCTTTTGGGCACCCAAAAAAGCCCTGCCTCTCGAAATGGCCGACCCTCTTCTTTATGTAAATAAAAAATAAATGCCATCAGATTCATTTTTCTGACGGAATCACAGCTCTCGTGGGCTGGGCCCCCAGACGAGTATCGGAATGCGTGAAGCCATGTAGAATCTCGCTTTCTCCCGGCTTTTTCGAGAAAGTCACCAAAAACTGTGTCCCTCCACCTTCGCATTTACCGTATTTGTCCCTGTAAGGTAACTTTTGGAGCTCTTGCACTGTGTGAGCGACCTCATATTTATGAATAAGATTTGACAGTAAACTCCATCACACCCGTTAATAAATAAAAAAGTCAAAACTTCAAGCTCACGGGCTCTGTAATAGACTCCAATGATATTAATAATTTTTTTTAACTTGTTATGTATTTAAATATATGATAACAAAAATAAATAATCAACTATTAAAAAAATCACATAAAAAATAAATCAAAATAAATTAAAATGGACGGATAGTAAGACAAAGGAGAGAAAACAAAGAAAAAAAATGGATAAAAAAAAACAAAACATGAATTATTATAAAAACTCATGGTGTTAATAAACGTGGGAAAACAATGTTTTTATCATATCTCTAACTTCAAGTATAAAATATATTTATCAAATAAATTATAAAAAATCACCTAAGTTTTTCACTTCAATCCTCTATCTTTCAAGTTAGCCTTCATTAAAAAAAAAAAATGAGATTGAGTGCTAAAAAGGACTTGATTGTGCAAAGAAAAAAAAATCAAGGATCAATTGTATTTCGTTGTAAGCTCACATGACAACATGCATGTTTAATGTCTTATTCATTTCCATCCCTCCTATTTCAATCTCATCTTTTTTAAAAAAAAAATCAAATCAATTAATCTTAAATTATGATGAAATTATTGCAGAGGAGAATAATGATCAAACTAAAAAAAAAAGTTTGCATAATGAATAAACAATGTAAACCACATGTTTTTTTTTACATGTATAAGAATCTATTGTCACGTGTTTCGTCGCAATAAGAATTATATTTCTTAAAACTTGTAAAAAAATCTCAAAGATTGTGGAAATTTTTCTATAGTACTATAAATCACATTAAAATGATAAATCTTCAATATTTTATCCTAAATTTTTATCAAACATGAGTTTATAATAAAATATATAAATTTTAAATCGATATAGATTTATTTATTTGATATATTTAAACAAGAATTGAATGATTTTTTTATAAAAAAATAATATTAATCACTACAATTTAAAAAAAAAAACAATACAAAAATAAAAAAGAAAGTTGAGCCACAAAAGTTTTTCAAAACATCAATTCAGGATATTAGATCTAAAATAATATACATTGAAAGTTGCAAAACTCAATTCTCAACAAATATAACATTGAATGATGAATTGTTACAGCTATTATTTTTATCATTATTATTATGATTATTAAGTTGTCACTACCATTATAGCTATCGTTATTACTACTATTATAAATGATTAATATCTTAATTATTAGTGATATCATTATTGTTATTGTCGTTATTGTTATTATTGTTATAACTATCACTATTTTAAATTATTACAATTATCATTGTCACAGCTGTAATTAATATTGATATCATCATCATCATCATTATTAGTAGTGCAATCATTTGGTTATTATTATTATCATCATTAGTAGCAATATAGCCGTTTCACCACCACTGTCATCATGATTATAATCATTATTATGATTATTAATACAACTATTGTCATCAATATTATTAAAATTATCATTACTATTGTTATCATTATCAATATAATCACTATTATTATTATTTTTTATTATCAATATTCTTATTATTATTTTATAAATTATTTTTATTATCATTACCATAATTATTAATATCACAAGCACTATGATTATCATAACAAATTATTATTATTATTATTATTATTACTACTACTATTATGATCATCATTATCACAACTGCTATTATTATTATTATTATTATTATTATCTAAACCATGAAAATCTTAAAATTATTATAAAGAATAAAAAAAAACACAATTTTTTTAAGAAAAGATCAAACCAAAATAAAAATAAAAATAAAACTAAAAAATTAAATTAATACCTGGTATGTAGAGCATAACTAACCTCTATCTCGCCCGACTTTTTTTTTTTTTTTTGGAGCATGAATTACTCATTCTATGATTGATGATATAATTTCCATTTCAAGACCTTTTGTTCATATCAAATCAACAAATTAAATTGTTTATTCATAAATAATTTTGCGAGCTAACAATTCAATTCTAACTTCTTAGCAAGTAGTCATTTATTCGTTCCAAATTTATATTAAATAAAAATGAAATTCATGCTTCAATGAATCGTGGATTAAAAAACAAATGCACGAGGAGGAGAGAGAAAGAAGAGTCCTGATCTTGATCCAGGCTCCCTGTTTTATAAAACTACTCTTCTACCTGGTAATCTTGCAATCAAAGCTGGGTGGCGCCATTAACATGGAGAGATTCATACTTCAATCGAAGTTTACTATGCACATCAAATGAATGTTTGTTAGTAATTAAATTATTATTAGATTGAATTATAAGAATGCGACGATTATAGAATTGAGTTCACAGAATTATTCTCGTGAAGTTCGACTGGTCAGGAGTCAGGACGCTTGGTTTCAAAATAAATATTTCTGGTGTTTCCTTCTGTTTCCCGTTAAAGTAAAGATGAAACCTCTGTATCCTCGAGATCCTGTACTCGAAGGACGTATGAAGGCTACATATATAATTTTGGCCAGACTGCTACTCGAGCTCCATCAAGGGCCTGTTTGCCATCGAGGATGAAGCGGCCATCTATGGCTGCAGCACCAGAAAAGCAAACGGTAGTGGTGTGGTAACATAAGTCGAGTATCTGCCCATGTGGTCCTTGCTCTATATTTTACTGCAGAACTACAAAACATAAACTTGAAACTTTCGAGTTTGAACACTACGATTGGTTCTTCGAAAAAGAAATATCCGTTGACTGGGAAAGCAGCTTTCGAATACGACGGAGACCACGGAATGAATCTATTATCCAGAGAAAAGAAATGTTATACAATCAGTGCCCGGAGTAGTTAAGGGTGGTGACGACGGTACTCAGGCATGTTCTCCAGGTTGGCAACTTACAAATACCAATAATAGAGGTGGATGCGGCGTGGTTATCATCTTGACATCAGCAGAAATGTCTTGAAGTTGATAACCCTGGTGTCCTCGGACAGTTACCCGCCAACTGCTAGCTGTCCTGTCAATATTTTCATTTTTATCCGAACTGGGGACCGGATAAACGTAATTGTAACTGAACTGGAAAATATATTCAAGAATTTCTAAATTTGCTCAAGAACATTTTAGAAATGCAGTGCAAAATAGACACTAAACCAGCCAGATTAACTATATTTTAATTGGGCTTATCGCATAAATTTTCTAGAATAATTAATTATAAACTGGTTTAATATAAGCTTTAAGCTGTTCGATTTTCGAATCAACCAACTACCTAGTTTACACAACTATAGTAATATTCCGTCGTTCTTTGATAAATGAAAGTTGTCCCAGCCATGTGTATATCAAATGTTTCCCATCTCTTAGCTGCTATCGTGATATCAAGTTCCAGTCGAGCCACTGTTAATATAATAATTATTAAAAATTTATATAATTATTATCTTTAAGATTTATAAAATTAATTGAGGTATACATCAATTAAACTACACATCTATATTAATAATAAAAAAATATATATTTCCCATCTCTCATTAATTGCAAGACAAAAACAAGAAACTACTTTTTTTTGGTATAAAATATGAAATTGATTTTGCTTATTGGCAATAACAACTCATTAATGGCAGGACGAAACCACGGTAATTAATTAGTTTTTATGGTGCCTATATCATAATCATTTCATGTGCATCGACATGTTTTGGTGGTGTTTTTTATACAATTTTTTATTTATTAATGGGAACATAGATTGGTTGATAGCACAACAACAATATTGATTGATAGGTATAATATTTTTAGAATCATTTAAGTGTTTGCACATGATCAAATATATTTCTTCTCAATTTAAATCCAGTTAATAAAACCAGATAAAACTAATTAATAATCTAAATAAAACCAGAAAAATAATAATTAATAATCTAAAACATAAACCTTGCTCTCAAGCAAGCGGTTGAGATATTTTTCGAAATCATTACTTGTTTATTTATTCTCTTCAGATATAATTAAAAGCGAGACAGGAAGGAGTCGTCTATGGATTAATATTTAAACAGGTCGGTGATACAATGTACATGCAGTCAGCATTGGAGCATCAATGACCAATCAATGAGAAATTCAGTTGGTCTTTCCCATCTCGCTCAATGAGTGTAGATCACTGTCATATCCTTAATTTCCCAACACTAGAACCCAAATTCTCTCAACGTCTTATCATTACCTGCGTTATGGTCAGACCATACATTATTTTAATCATTATATGGTGGCATTGGCAGCTAAACGTCTTCTCCTCGACAAGGTATCTCCCTCTCGCATTAAACACCGTCTTCCTAAAGGCATCGCAGCAAAACCATGTCGAAGAAGGGGATTCCTCATACTGCAACGGTGTCCTTCGTGCTCGTGCTTGCGATGTTCCTCTTCACTTTCCAAACAAACCTCTCATTGCTTTCTAGATCAAATGTGACTTCTTCAAGAACCAAGAGTAAACCAGGTACGAGTTTCATAATCCTTCCATCGATAGTCAGGACTCACTAATTCGCTGTGTTTGCCATGATAAATCTTCTTCTCAGTTACAAACTCAAATATACCATATTTCACTGGTTGCCTGAGGAATAGAGTTGACCTTTTGTAGTTCATCATCAACCAGCTAGCTAGCCTGGAACGATTCTAAGAAAATGTTAAGTCATAATAATTCCATTCTTCGTTGATAAGATAAATAGAAGAGAACATATAATTCTTCTTCTTCTATACAGAACAGAAATAAGTGAGTTAATCACACGTCCAATATTGATGTTCCATTAGAAATATGCACCGGACTTACCTGAGTAGGCATGTTTCATTAGAAATAAATTTCCCTTGTTGTTTTCTAACCCAGTCACTTAATATGCTCCTGAAAAATGATGTATAAGTAATTTCTAATGAATAAATACATTTAAATTGAAAAAAATGTAATTGTAACTGAACTGGAAATACTCTAAAGAATCAGCAGGATCCGGTAAAGGAGAACGGAACCTGTGTGGGCCAGATTTGTAACCAAGTAATATGCATGTGTGTTTGCAGTTATAGTGAGCGAGAAACATGAAGAACAGGTAGCGCGTTCATCCATCCAATCAGGTACATGCCAGGAGGAGTACAGTTAGGATGCCAATACAGATTCTTATTTCCAATTTCAAAGTACACGGTGTCTATTTTACAGGTATTGTGAGAGGGAAACGGGAAGAAATGCCAGAACTCTCACCCTCCCACCATTCAGGTACGTTGTTAGAGTGATCATCTATCTACCCAAAAATTTATTTTATTGTAAAATAATAAAAAGTTGTTTTATTAAAAATAAATAAATAATCAATAAATTGCAATTTGATAGGATCTTGATTTTGAACCAGGTGGATCAAGGTTTATAGCCAGGTCACCCGGATTTTTACTTTTTATTGTTCTAAACTCAGTCCGATTCTGATTCTAAATTAATAATATATCTATCAAGAACTCGGTCAACACAATTTGTAATTCCATACATCCTGTTGAATTTGATTTAATTCCCTTCTCGATCTTTCAGCAAAATCAAAATGGTAATCCTTAAACCAAAGCGATTAATTGCTTTCCCAATCACCATGTCATGTTACAATGAGAGATTAATTAGATCAGTATGAAAAGATGATGTTGTTTGTTATTATATTTCAAAAATATTTTTAAAAAATAATATTTTTTTATTTATTTTAAATTAAATATTTATTATATTTTTAGATTATTTTATCGTGTTAATATAAAAAATAATGTTGAAAAATAAAAATAAAAATAATTTTGATATATATCTAAACAAAAAATTATTTTTAAAAACAACTTTAAGATCGCTGTTAGATATCATAAAGTATTGGGCAAAAGTTATAATTATAATTACAAACGCGTTTTTAATTAATAGCATATTATAAGAAAAATAAAATGCGAGGAAAGAATAGAATAGTGATCTGCACGAATGTTTGGCTGCATTCAAAGTAGACATGCCTTGCGTATCTGTTTCACAGGTGCGGTGAGCAAGACACGGGAAGACAAGAGAGCACCTTCACCCTCCCGTTCAGAGGTCAAGAACGTAATCACATGCGACTGCTCTCACGATTACTATGACACGTGGTCTTTCAACGGTCCAACGCTCATGGATCCGATCACTTCAACATTCTTCGCAATCGGCAACACTGACTCGACCCCACCAGACTTCACTGTGAAATTTCATCCTTACCCTCGGAAGACGGACGAAAATGCCAAGTCTAAGGTTAACGAACTAACGCTCACCTCAGCTCCACCAAAATCCTCCTGCGGAATCACACATTCAAGTCCAGCCATAGTATTCAGCACAGGCGGCTACACAGGAAACTTCTACCATCAGTTCAATGATATTCTCCTTGCCCTCTACATCACCATTAACTCTCTCTCTCTAAATCAAGATGGCATCCTAGTGGTCACCAATTGGAGTGAGTGGTGGGCCAAAAAATACGCTGATCTACTGCATCAATTCACCAAGCACCCCATCGTCAACATGGACAATCAAACCAGGACACATTGCTTCCCATCAGCAATCGTAGGGTTAAAGACACACGGTCCCTTTGTTGTGGACCCTGCATTGCTACCCCAGCATAGAACACTCCTTGATTTCCATGCACTCCTAGAAAACACTTATGGTCCACGAGGTGGTTATGCTCCAGCATCTGATAGGCCACAACTTGTTCTGGTGAATAGAAGAAATGGTGTTGGTCGTGAGATCTTGAACTTGAAAATAGTTCTCAAGGAAATCGAGGAAGTGGGATTTAAAGCAATTGTGTTTGAACCAAAACGAGACGCGCCATTGAGGGAATCATATACGCTACTCCATGGAAGCCACGCCATGCTAGCAGTACACGGTGCTGCAATGACACATTTACTGTTTCTAAGAGCAGGAACGGTGTTGGGTGAAATAGTGCCGATTGGAGCAGAATGGCCCGCCAGGACATATTTTGAGAGGCCGGCTGGAGTTTTGGGATTAGAGTACATGAAATATAAGATTGAAATTAATGAAAGTAGCTTGGCAGAAAGGTACGGTACTGATGATTTGGTGCTAAAGAACCCTTCAGCTTTTGTCAACGGGAATTATACAAAGGCAAAGGTGTATATGAAGACCCAAAATGTCAAGCTTGATATCGTAAGGTTTCGGGCATACATAAAGGAGGCTTTTGTGAAAGCTCAAAGATTCATGGACAAAGAAGGCTAGCAGGCATTTGGATGCTGTTCATCATTTGAATTTTGATTATATACATCATTATTACATAATTCATTAAAAAATCTTCGGCCTCCTCCCCTCCCCTCCCCTCCTTAAGTGCTTTCCAATCACCCGCAACAATTATATGATGGTATCAAGTTCTGTCTGTAATCTATTGATATACAATGTTTAACCTAGCTTAATCAGGGTTGATCACTTTTGATGAAGCCTGTGCGTGTGGCATAACCTTTCATGATTGGTCTTTCGCAATTTTGGAGAAATTTATCATTACTGATGGGGACATTTTCTTTCCAACCATATAATAAATATGATCGATAATCGTTAAAAAAAAGAGCCAATTGGAGGTCGATCTATCTATCATCAAAAGAGACGTGAAAAGATTCCTTTCTTAATTCGTTAAGAGGGTTTTTTTATTTTATAAAATATAATATAAATTATATTTTTAGAAATTACCTACAAATTTAAGTTTTTATGTTAAATAATTTCTTGATATAATAATAAAGTTTTATTGACCTAGCAGTCACGATTTTAAATCTCATAATTTCTATTTTATTTGATATAAATCAAGTATAAAATAATATAAGTCCATGCAAGTTTCAAATTTAATTTTTTTATTTAATATGATATATTAAAAAAAATAAAAATTATATTATAAAATCTCATTTATAAATTTAAAATTTTAGATAAAATAATTACCCTAAAATCAATAAAATCAATAGTGAGCCCCCCCCCCCGGGGAAGAGAACGATGTACCTTGTAGTAAAAATTGGCGGCGGCTCGATGTCGACTCGATCAGTCACGGGCTAGACTGTACAATTCCAAGGTTCAATATGCAGAGTTGGATCTAAAGACTTGACTTCAGAAGCCATAATCAACGAAACAACACTCGTCGTATTCTTTTTCTGAACGACATAAAACAGCAAACAAAGCTGAACACTTGATGTAATTCTCAAGGCCCGGTCACCTAAATTCGATAGAATACGAGGGTGGATGGCAGCCAGACCTTGACTCTTTATGTGATAAGGAATTCTTTAATTCTGCAAGAAGACGGTTTAATTTTCAACCCTTTGATCAGAGCATAGTATGCTTTCAATGCAAACTCATACAGCCATGAGTTTCTATGCATGGACGGTTTCCACGGTTCTTTAGTCGAGTTCATTGTAAAAGAAACCGAAAGGTTCCATGCTCAGGTACGCTTTCAAGGGAAAAAAGAGAGAGACAAACACTCTTAACAAAATCATGATTTCATAAATTTTACGTTCTATACTCTTAAATGAGGCGGGGAGATATAAAAGTCTCGATAAGGGACCCCGTCTCTCCAGAAACTTTACCTGACCCAATGCTGTCTCCTTTGCAACGGCAAGAAATATTCTCTCTTCATACCTTGTGATGGGCCTAATTCAAGCTCGTGAATGATGCTGAGCATTTTACAATTTCAGAGTGAGTAAATTTCAATGCGTCTGCTTGCTTTAATTTGAGATGAATCAACCTTTTTAGGCGTTTTAGATAAGTTTGGTTATCATCAACAAATTTATCCTGAACTCAACTTAGGCTCAAAACCCCATCTCTCTGGATAGCTGCAATATTTGGCATCATGGGCACCAAATTTAATCGCGTGGTGATTCATGTTCACGGGAAGCATGTTTGTTGTTTGATACAAATTCAACCAAAATGCTGCGCTCCCAGTGGTTTCGCCGTCAATTTTAAATAAACTAGAATTGTGATAGGCTGTTAAAACTTGAAAGCGTTAAGAGGTAAGGCCCTTCGAATAAAATGACAAGTACAATTTAATCTTGCTGCCAAAGGAACTATTTTTCCCTGTGCTGATTTCCGCGTAGTCAATTGAGTCCAAGCAGTAGGTTTGTTCAATATTTGCTGGTTGCTAAACATGGTAATGTAATGATTTATTTTTAATCATGTACCTTGCGGAGATATGCAGTGCATAATGAAAGTATGGTGCAAGTTCATTCATC
Source organism: Salix dunnii (assembly GCA_015731905.1). Lineage (NCBI taxonomy): Eukaryota > Viridiplantae > Streptophyta > Magnoliopsida > Malpighiales > Salicaceae > Salix > Salix dunnii. The sequence goes on along the minus strand of CM027666.1, from coordinate 5,415,314 downwards.
AAGTCAGAAGTGTGGTAAGCTGCATATCTCAGGTGATGCTTACTCCTGCCTTCTACTCCGGTTCAGCTGAATAAATAACTTTCACCATACTGAGATGAGTTGCAGAGCGGCATCAGTATGGTGCAAGTTCATTGATCAAGTCAGAATTTCGAAACCATGATTCACATTTTAGCAGAGCATAACGAAAATCTCTTACGGAATCCATGAAGTGTGTCGAGTCTTGCCTCTGAACTGAGGATTGGTATGTGGTACGCCATAATGAAACTTTACTATGGTTTCCTGAACCTCTCTGACACCTGTGCCAAGTACCTTGCTAGTATCTGCACTGACACTTTTTGTAGTTTTGTTCTATGTGGATGCTCAATAATTTACTTGTAAATTAAAAATGGATGACTTCTGCACGAGAGTTCAATCTAAAATCCTGTATTTGTTTCTACTATTGGACTCTTAGCGCAGGCTCTGTCACGGAGAATCCCCCATGGAAAGATTGCTGCAGAGGTTAAAGTTTATGAATCCCCTATTGGTTACGAGGCTGTTTTTCTTTTCTTTTCTTTTCTTAAAGACTATCTGTAGACTGCTTTTATATAATTATAAATGACTTGCATTATATAATGTTATTGTTTTATTAAAAGATTTTTTCCTTGCTTGTGATTAAACAGCAAACACTGTCACCGATCCGATGAAGCAGTCTGCCTGGTGATACAGCAAAAACAAGAGGCCGCTGCACTGCTTATAACTAGACTGGCTTTGCTATATATAGCTGTCGTTGTCGACTAGTGAGCTGGAAGAATCGTGGGTTCAGCCCCACCATGTTACCTTGCTTCGTTAATTATCCGGTATACACAGATGCTTGGACATGAAGCAACCCAGAGACAGAACAATTGAAAGAATTTTCGGGGTGTCTGGAGTGCTTGTAATTTGTTTTTGCCAAAAAATATATAAGAATAATATATATTTTTATTTAAAAAAAAAAATATTTTACATTAGTAAATCAAAACAGTGTAAAAAAGAAAAACTAATTTAAAATATGGAGGCAGATGCTTTCAGAGTTGACAGCTATTAATATTGAAATCAACAAAAGTTTATATTTAGCCTCTGCAGAAATTTATAATCTTATTTTTCTCGTTTATTAAAGTTACCCATTTTTCCATTATATAATAATAATAATACTAATAATAATAATCAACAGGGCATGAATTTATTTTTCCAAAAAGCTAGTTATTGATTAACAGTCTGGTGACGAAAAAAAGAGGAGAGAAATTGGGACGGCAGCTAATAAGACAAAGGAATCGCAGCAAATTCTATCACCAACCGTCTCTTAAATTTACAGAAACACCCTCAATTAAAATTGAAAGTTCAGTGCCTAGAGAAGTGTGAGCGCCGCTTTATTTTTAAATGTGCTGTGCAGCTGCTCTTTTTTGTCGCTTTGTGCCAGCCAGTTTCCAGATTTTAGCCAGAAAAGCATCCCCGCTCCTTTCCATCTCTCTGTTTTCACTCAGCTCACTCTCCCTCCCTCCCTCAAGCCTCAGAAACAGAGAGGAGAGTATCGGAGAGGAGAAAGAGAAGTCTTGTACTCGGTGCGCGAGAGAGATTGAGGCAATGGAGAAAGCATTAACAAAAGTGAATAGCTTGAAAGTAGGAAGCTTCTGGATCTCAAAGAAAGCAAAAGAAGAGTTCTCCAACATTACTGAAGACATCAATGTAATACGTACTCTAACTTCCTTTTCTTGTAACTTTATGTTTGTTTCATGATGATATTGTTTTACCCGTACTTTTTTTTAGCGACTATGCCTTTTGTTTTCGGTGATTTTAGTGTGATGTGGGTTGATTGGAGGATCCCCTTTTAATTATATCGTTCTATTTTGTATTGAGTCCAAGGGTTTCGAAAACTCAAAAGTTACATTTTAAGTTACTTTTCTGGGATTTACTGACTGGAAAAGAAGAAAAGGAAAAGAGACGAATTGAAGGAGACCCGGTTGAGTTCTTGTATGAAATGATTGTGTTTGAACTGATGAAAAAAGAAAAGCGAGTTTTAGGATTTCATTCGTGAGTCTTGTATTGACAAATGGTGCCCCCCCCCCCCCCCCCCCCCTTATTTTTGGCTTGTATGGTAGTTTTGCTTTGCTGTGAATTTGTTTTGGATATATATGGAGTGAATTCACGATTGCTTGTGGTTGCAGACTTTCTCAAATACTGTCGAAGAGAAGGCAAGATGGGTATTCAACAAACTGAAAGGTACGTTGAGAATTATATGTAGCTAAAGCCATTGAATATTTTTTTATTTCAATGTCTTTGATATTCATTCTCCTGCCTCCTCATTGCCGATTGTTACAATAAGATACAAGGTTTTGTGTTCATTTAACTGCATTACTGTTGCGAGCGGACTTGAGGTGATACAATGCTGTCATTTGTAGATCACGATTCGGGAGAATGTTCTGAAAGGAGAATCATTTATCATCAGTATGCTCCCTGGCTCCATTTAGTGATCGTTGCTTTTTCCAATAAATTAGATAACCATAAGACTGGGCCAACAATGATACAAGTTTTTCATGCGATGCCCACAGCAGTTTTTATAGTATTTGCGTGTTTACACAGTTGTTACACATCTGTATTTTTTACAGTAAACACTTTAGTGAATATTTTGTCATCTCCTCTCATGTCATCTCCTCTCATCTTTAATATGCATTATTACAACGGATATTACCATTTTCCTAGTACAACTGAGCTCCTAGAACTATTTAAAAGAAAATAAGGGCTCTATTTCTTCAACTGACTCGAGATTAATGAGTTTGGGTTTGCTAACAAGGACAAATTTTTTTTCAAAATTTCTTTCATTACTGAAGTCGTCTCTGTTATACCAGATGCTTAAATGCATGTCACTTCTTTCTGCAGGAAAGCCACAAAAAAGTTTGCCAGATCTCCTCCGTGAACACAATTTGCCACCGGGACTTTTCCCCCAGAACATAACCTGTTATGAATTCGATGAATCAAAGGCCAAACTGATTGTGTACTTGTCTTCTGCATGTGAGGTCAGCTTCAAGGACTCTTCTGTAATTAGGTATGCGCCTCGGGTAAAGACAATACTTTCGAGGGGAAAGCTGACATGCATAGAGGGAATGAAGACAAAAGTGCTAGTATGGGTCAAGGTTACAAGTGTGGCGGTTGAGAGCTACAAGTCTGATAAGGTGTGGTTTACAGCTGGTGTCAAGAAGTCCAGGCCTAAAATTGCATATGATGTGCCACAGGCTGCTATCAGGGTAGAAGAATTTTGAACCAAGGAATGTGGTTGAACTTGGTGTTCTTCATCCACGTTCAATGCTCGTATTTTTTAGTATTCTTTTTGGAATTTAAGCAATGGATGTATTATTCGAAATCCAATTGCCTCAATAATGGAACTTGAGTGCTACGCGATTGCAATGATTTTAAGATGTTACACCCACCATTGTTACACGAGTACATTGGGTGGGGTTAGGATCGTTGAGAGCCGAGAGTGATGGCATATTTCACGATCACACTGCGAGAGCTTTGGCCATAGATTACTACGCCGGAAAATCGACCTGATGCACGTGATGGATGGATACAGCCAGATGAGCAGAGCGCCCTTACATCATATGGTCGATTGCTTATCCGCCTTAACAAAAGATTTTCCATTTGATATGGGCATAATGGATCTAAAACCCACAGGCTCATTCCTCATGCAGGTACATAACGTCCTCTGCAGGCAAATTGTGATTACTTATTGTAGCTGCAAGTTTTCCTACTAAATGCAAATGTCTCCACTTTGTTTCAGTCAACAAAATAAAAATGAAAATGAAACCGTTCTGAAGTTGCGGAAAAAGCAGCACCATATAACCGAAGGCAGGCATTTGCTTTTGAAGATTGTGAATGAGTTTTTTTGTTTTTGAAGTGTTTTTTCTTTTATTTTTAGAATATATTAAATAATATATATTTTTATTTTTTAAAAATCACTTTTAATATAATACATCAAAATATTTCAAAACACAATTTTTTTTAATTTAAAATAAAAAATAAAAAAATTATTTTTTCTTAAAATTACTTTTAAAACAAAGTCATACACTTGGTGACTATATGAGATTGTGATTAAAATTGTTTTTGAAAATAATTTTTATCAAAAAACATATTAAAATAATATATTTTTTATTTTTTAAAAATTATTTTTGACATTAACACAGTAAAATAATATAAAAACATAAAATAAATTTAATTCAAAATAAAAAATTTTACAAACACATTCCCAAATACCATGAAATATAAAAACGCTGAGGTAGACTGAAACACGATACCAGCAGCATTGCCGGCTGATGCAATCATTACAATAAGAAGCTGAGCTTCGCTACAGGTGAATATGCTTCCATATTGTTTTCCAAAGAGAAAAACTCCGCGTTCAAACATATTATCCACATAACTGTTTATACATAGATATGCCGGCGGTTGAAAAGGTTGCCTTTCTGAACTTTCTATTTAGCTAAAGTGACACTACAAAATGGTCACCAAGAATTCTCCACCAAGTGCTGCACTGTAAATAATCATCTATCATAGATATATATTGAAAAATTGATCTGCTCTACAAAAGATTGAATTTTTAATTTTCCTTTTGGCGATCTTAACTTTTCAGATATGCCAGGGTATATCAAATCAGCTATGTATCTGCACTTCATCCTCGAACTATCTCATATATTGATATTATATTCTCTATGCTCAGCAGGAATATAATGCACCATTCCAGAAGATCAGATCGTCTGTTTTGGATAACTTCTTGAAGGAAGTGAATGTTGTGCTGCAAGAAGGGAGAGAAGTGATGAGAGAGCAGCTCTAAGATGAATACATCACAGCAAATTCTGAATAGTGAAATGTGGAACTGTCATTGCGGAGATGATTGGGCAATTGCCAGATGAATAGCTACTAATTTACTACTTGCATTCCAACTGCAATATTTTTGACGAATCCTGAAAAATACTGCAAATCAATCAACTTTCTACTCTCTGTATAGATGTCTGCTTATTTAAATTTCTTTAGTTTGAAGAGATATTTCAAGCATCCTCTCATTCATGCAACTGCCCTATCTCCAATGAGCACCACGTACTATATATGCTCTGTCACACCTAACTCTCTATAAACACAATCACCGTACACATAGCTATTTAAAATTCAGCGATAACCAGAATGCATAATATTCATTAGGTACAATAAAAGCAGATGAGTACCTCTACAAATTTTAATTTGTAATCCAAACTTCCAAAGCGTTGAGTAACTTCATACTCCTCCCTGAGGTACTCGTATATTTGAGCATATTTTGCATCCCTCCAAGCAATTTCAGATCTGATCAGTGAAAGAATAGAACTGGTAAGGGCTTCAAAATGAATGTAAGAAAATTGCAGCATATACAGTGCTGTTTCGGACACTTCTACAGATTCATGAATTCCATTATAGGTTGACTGTAATCCTGCCTCATCTAAGTGAGGCTTGTCTCAAAACTATTTCTTAGATAAAGGAATCTACACTTTAATGAGCATTGAGATTCTGTGTTGAACCTAAAAATATAATGAGGCTGAAGCACATGCACATTCATTCTCATAATGATACCAGATTAGTCCAACAAGGAACTGAAGAGCAGCTTGTTGAATAGCACTAAAGAGCATCAATAGTTTATGGCCCATGGAATCATCACTGTTTGAATCGACATCCAAAGGATCCCACGCAGAAATTCTCTTCTAAGATAAACTGATTCATTCAGATTCCAGATGAGTTTCTTTAAATTGGAGACAACACTACCCAGGAAAAAGAACAATCTTTTCTGAAAAAAGTTTCCTGCTCTTTAAAATTTTCATGTTTCTGAACGACTGATGACAGTAAACACATGGGGAAATGGAACTGAAACCTAAAATGTTCACTATGTGCTTAACAAGATCTTACTGAAATTTCCTAGCAGCACATGGTTTTACATTTAAAAGGAAATTATATAATAGTGCGTGAAAGAGACCATTTCAAATTATAATATGCAAAGAGAAACTTAACAAGCAAAGGTGACAACTAAGTACCTCTCAAAAAGACCGACTTTAAGAATCACATCAGCTAGATTTGAATTAGCCTTCCCAACAAGTTGAATGAGCTTTTTCCTATCCATTGTGAAAGTTCCAGTTTTTTCCATTGCACGATTTATGCCAGAAAACTCTTCAACCATCCCATCAACCTGAGAGAGAGAGAAAGGGAAGGGGATGGGGTGGACAAAAGAAATTAACAATTTACTTTCAGTTTAAAGCTCCTCCAATTGGCATCCCATTCCAAATTATGCTAGCCATTTTTCAAGAATAAATAAAAATGTTTCCCAAGTTGAGTCCTGACATCCAAATGATGAAAGTTTCAATTACTTGAAATCTGCCACACTGTGTTTTGAACAACTTTATGTCTTCTTCTACCATGTAGATTTCTGTATTGCATCATAAGTAAAGGATACAGACACAAGATTACCTGTGAAACAAAATAGTCCAAAGCTATGCTTTGCCCAAGCACGCTTCCAATAATGCGAATACTATCAGTGTCTAAGGTTTTGAGAACGATGTAATCTAGACCTCCCTGCATGTCCTCAGCCAGAAGTGGTTTCTCTATTATGGCATAATCTAAAAAATGGAGAAATCAAGGGCCAAACAAGAAATCATTCACGTATCCAGAAATTATCAAAAAGTTAAGGTGGTTACAAAACAAGTTATCGAGCTGACTCAGCAAAACTTTGGAAAAATTGAGATACTAATAAAGCCATAAGAGTTCGACTCAACTCAGCACAACCAAGCCTAACTAGATGTTGTTGGTTACAGATTATGATGTCTGTCCTAAATGTGATTCTCATCTCAATTATTAAAGCACAAAATATATCACATTTGCACAATATCACAAAACGTTGAACAAGACAGACGAACTAACTTTTCTGTTTGAATAAGGCAAAATATAGTATCTTCTCAAAGAAATATACCATCTTTCCTCATCTCGGAAAGCAATCCGGTAGTGTGCCTCCTTACTATTTCCAGGTACCTTTCAACCTCATGATCCTCAATATTAAATAGAACAGCAGATCCATATTGGAATACAACCATGTATCGGCAGCTGACATACCCTCTTATTCCAAGTGCCTGAGTTAAAAGTCAGATGGAGTAAGAAGAGCATCGAACAAATCAGCTTTAAAGGCATAAATACATGTTAGAAAGTTTCTTTTTGGTTGGAATCAGGATCTGATAGTGTACATGATTCCCACCACTTTTATCCATATGCAAAAGGTGGTGGAATGTTTGGAAAACTATCAAAGCTGAAAAGATCCCAAAAAAAAGAGAAAAGAAGCAATTGCTTTTCATAAGCTTACACTAATGTCTGGAGAGAAATCGAAAAATCTGAGGACAATATAATTTGTCGAGCGAGAGGTAGGAGGAACAACATTGCTTAAATTCAGTGCTTGCATGCTCCTCAAATTAATACTGCCAAAATCATGAATATGAGAAAACCAGATCATCAAAGAAAAAAAAAACAGAGAGAGAACAACGAATGTAAGAGGAACATAAAGCATGGGGAGGATAGCACATAACGAACCAAAGAAAAACGCTCGCTATAAAAAACTAAAACCCAGCAACATAGACGTAGGCACCTCAAATCACCTTTTAGTGACCGAACAGTCAGTACAACAGACACTGTCTCTATCTAGACAACATTTCACTAACATTAAAAGAAGTCTCTCAGTAGGGGGAAAAAATCCTTATAGAAGGCTGTTGCATTTTGAAACCTAGTTTAATCCAAGTCACTTTGTTTTTGCAAACAAACACAGTAAGCCACAAATTTCATCCAATAGAAACCCACCAAAAAAAAATAAAATTAATAAGCTACTGCAAAAAAAAAAAAAAAATACTCATTTCCACAGAGACATAGAAGAAAGAGACCGTTAAGGAAAAATAGAACACTAAAAATATGAAGTGGCAGACCTGGTACAAAGGAAGTAAGCTTTGACGGGAATCTTTCCAGTTTCCTCATCTTCTTTAGGTCCCAAAGGATAATCAAGAGCCAAATCAAGAGACCCGGATTCAATTTCGTTGCTATAAACCGAAACCCGAGAAGGGATTGCAGAAAATGGCCTGAATTTGAAACCACTGACAGTTTGGATTAAAGGGCGTGAGCAACAAAGAGGTTTGGGTGAAAGAAAGTCAGAAGCTTTTGTGGTTATGTGGTAGAGGAAAAGAGAAGCAGTAGCTCTCCACCTGCTGCCCATTCACGATGGACAGGAATGGTTCTTTTATTTTTTTGAGCTAACAGTTCTTTAGTTTAGTCAACAGTGAAATGTGAATGATAGATCCATGCCCTCTTCTTTGGGCTCCAACTTTCTTGGCTCTGGCTGCCCCTTCTACTCTACTTCTCTGATTTCATGGTCGCTTTATTTATTTATTATTTTTTGTCGTTTTACTGTTTTGTAAGAATATTGCATTTAAGGTAGTGTTTTTTTTACATATTAAATATGTATTTTAAATATAGAATTAACACTGATTTAAGTTTTTTTTTAAGATTTTAATTTATTGATGTAAAAAAAATCATTTGAATATATTTTTAATGAATAAAAATATTTTCATAAAACACTAGACACACACTAAAAAATAGGTAGGGGTGAATTTTGGAAATGCTCTAGCAAAGCGGCTGATAGCACGTTTGCTAAGATTTTTATTTTTATTTTAATATATTAGAAAAAAAATATAAAAAAAAATATTATCTTGATACTTTTTTTTTTTTAAAACAATTAAGAAAATAACATTATCACCCTCCACCACCCCTTCTGCGTGAAAATCAGAATTGCCACCCTGCGAGCAAAAATAGCAGCAAGACAGTGTAGGTGCGAGCGCCAGAGCGAGAGAGAGGAAATAGAGATTACAAAATCGGAAATGGCGATATCAGGAGACCTGAGGGTCTCAGCGACACTGGCCTCTTACTCTAAACACCCTCTTCTATGCTCTTTGCCTCCTTCGAATTCTAAGGTCTCCACTCCCTCGTTTAATTTAGCTCTACTCGCTTCTGTTTTCACGTGTATTTTATATTACTCATCCCATGTCATTTCAATTTATCTGTGTTGGTTGGGGAATTTGAGAAATGCTTTGGGATATGAGATGGGGAAAATCGGGGTTTTGGGTTCATTTTTGAGGGAGAACTGGCTGTTTGTTACAAATATGGGGGCATATAAGTATCCTTTTCTAATTGTTCATGGAGGCTGATAAATTATGTGTGTCTTGGTGATCTGGATTGATAGGTTTTCGGCATACAAGGGTCAATGCGTATGTGATTATGTATCATATAGCCTGGATAGTATCTGGAGTGTGTTAACTCCGTATGCAATGATTTACAATAAAGGAGAAGAACAGAAATTTAGAAAATTGATGGTTTAGAGAGGTGCTTAGCATTATGTTTTTGGCAATGGCATATATTTTGAAAGTAGATTATGGTGAAGTGAAATTGTTAAATAAATGACTTCGGGTATGCTTGGTTGGATGGTTGAACCTGCTTTTCATCAAAATCTGATTATTATTATTTTTTGCTTTTTTTTATGTTTTCAGATCGCATTGATGTGCAGATGTAAAAAATGATTTTTTAAAAAATAAAAAAATAAATTATTTTGATATATTTATGAGTAAAAAGCATTTTGAAAAGTAACCACCACCACTTTCCCAAACACTACCTTCGTATGCAGGTTCTATCTTAAGATTTACATGCTCCAAGGTTGTTCATTTCATGTTCCAAACTTGAAGAAGCATTTGTCTGATGTTGTGGATGCACTGAGTTAGGTTAGCTTTTGATTATTCCATATATAATATCTTGGACTGGAGTATAGAGAGGTTTTCCAGAGCCATATTTATGGACACTGACAGTTTCTGATTATTAAAGGTTTCGTGTATGAAACTGTAGAAGTTTCATCAAAGGGAGTGGCCCAAAACCTCAAACTTTCAGAGACAGAAAAAACAGTAAATTAAAATGGGTTTCAAGTGACAAGATCTTTGCTTCTATCGCCAAGAATTCTGTTTACTAGATTATGTGGTTTTAATTTGGCTTGATGTAGATTGTCATGTCACCAGATGCTGTTCACATGAACACCTTGTTAGCAGGCATCTGATGAAAGGCTTGATTGGTTCATTTTGAAGACTTGAGACACAACAGTGAGATAAATCAAATTTGGAGTGCCGGGCTGTATAAGTTGAGGATTTATATACTAATTCTTCATTTATTTATGGAAAAACAAAGACTTGGATAGTATATATAGTATAGAGAACCATGTGATGCTCAGTAAAATGAGACAGCATAGATATACGATGACAAAATGCTCTGCAGGTAGTTGTTACGATATTTGTGCTCGGAATCTGCTTTAGTAAACAGAAAATCTTATGCTCTAGTTTATAACATCTATGTATTTTTAGTATTGAAGAATTTTTGGCTGGCAGATTTTGGCATGTTGTTTTATGTCTCGCTATAGTTAAGTCTTCTGTTCTGTAATATATAGGTAGAGTTCCTAGGCTTCCTCAATGGAGGATGTGGCACTTCCCAAAACATGCTCAAGTGGCCTGGTGGCATTTTTGATGGCCATAAAATACACGGCCACTTTAAACGATCTGCTGGGATCGCTGAAGATTACCAACTGTCCTCAACTTCAATTAATCAAGAGGCTGAAAGCTTGCTCCTAAGTGCCATAAACATGAGCTTTCTTGAGCGTTTAAACTTGGCTTGGAGGATAATATTCCCTTCACCAACTCAAAGAAAGAGCTCAAATGCTAGGATTGCCAAACAGCGTCTGAAGATGATTCTCTTCTCTGACAGGTGTGCAGTTAGTGATGAGGCAAAACAGAAAATTGTGAACAACATTGTGCATGCTCTATCAGAATTTGTGGAGATAGAATCACAGGATAAAGTTCAGCTGAGTGTCACAACTGATACGGATCTTGGGACAGTGTACTCTGTCACAGTGCCTGTACGGCGGGTAAAGCCAGGATATCAGGAGGAAGATGAGAGTGGATCAATAACAAACATCGAGTACAAAGATAGTGGAGAAACTTCTGGTTCTGTCGATGTTCGGTTTGATTTCTACATCCCAGATGAAAGAGCACGATGAATTGTAAGCTTAAAGGAAAACAGAGGAGGGTTTGGCTAGTATCAAAAGCTTTATATTTTTCATATTTGGAGTTTTAGCCGTGAATATAATCTCACTCTTATGTATATATGAAATTCCTGTTGAGTGGCTGAAGATATTGCCCTTTATGAACTTTCTCTTTGAGTTGGCTGTTTGCCTTAATGACTCTGGAGCATGTGAATTGGCATCCTAGAATCATTTTAGTTTTGTGTTTGTATGTGTGCTTGTATGTTTTATTGATCATCTGAAGGTAGCCTGTCAGCTTGTTGATTGGTTTTTTGAGCAATGGAAATGATTTGATGATTGTTTGTGATGTTCATTAAATTTATAGTCCTTTGTCAATCAGGTTTCAAACCACATATGTAGTGGCACAAACCTAAAGCTTCAAAATGACACTAAAAAGTAGCCAATCAAAATGCACCAAAAAAACATTATCATGGTAGTTCATCTGAAACATAGATTCAAATAATTATCGTGCTGTCTACGCGGAGCTGGAAGGAACCTTTACTTCCCGTGTCACTATCCCTGCATCTTATAGCTTCTTCATCAGGGCAAACTAGGACTAAAATCACATTTGGTTTGGTGATCTAGACTAAGTTTTCTTCTCTTCCACATCAAAACACATGCTTTTATGTCTTAATTTTGTACCCAAATGAAAGGTGTATGTTTAAATTTCGAAAACACTACCGAAGATGCAGTTTCCAGGATTCGATTCGCCCCTCAATCTCATTTCTCTTGGGATTCCTTCTGTATTCGCCTCTCTTCTTATTTTACTTGTAAAATTTAGTTTGGGTTTTTTTCCCGACATTATTATATTGACATCTGATTTGATTGTGTACAATCTTTGATTATATAATGTGGATAGCTCTCTGGTTAGAAGTTCCTGCTCCCTCACAAGCTGCTCTTCTCGACTGTTGCTCCCAGAGTGAGTCTGTTGCTTTTACGGCTGTGTCCGATGGTTCCATTACAAGGTTTGTTCTTGTTCTTGTTCTTGTTCTTGTTGGACTCAAAAACCCAGCTTCGGCTTCAGCTGCATCAGATGGTTCCATTACAAGGTTTGTTCTTGTTGGAACTCAAAAACCCAGCTTCAGCTTCATTTTATCTCCAAAACTACATGTTTTATCTCTGTATTCTAATATTAATCGATTTATATTTTTATTACTTCTGTTTCAATAATTGCTTCCAATACTATGGTCATAACCTGCGTAAGTTTTTGCTTTCCAGTAGCATACGATGCTAGTAGCTTCTGGTACACAATGCTGGCCTTTACTTATAGCATCTTGTCTATCAGTCTGGGATTTTGGTTATTTGGCCTGATTTGCTCGATTATGCTTTGCTTACAGTGGTTTTATTGGAGAGAAAATGTTTGAATTGTAACCGTGTTTTAGTTTTTTTGTTGTTTGGAGCGGTACGCAATGGTTTTCATGCATTATATCATGGCTCGTTATGGCCAAAGTTTTCCAGGTATGACTTGTATTCAGGAACTAATGGAAATCATTAGGATATGGCAACATGTCTGGGATACTCTATTGAAACATGTAAGCTATCTTTACACATCCTCACAAGCCACATGAACATGAATCTAACTTGGAACTTGACACATGTTGCTTTCTTTCTTCCTTTCTTCCTTTCTTTTTTTAATTTTCTTTACGACAATGAGATAGATGTGTACTCAACCTTGCATGTATATTTGGCAGTAAATGTAGCTTTCCCTGCCATTCTAATAATCGGAAAACTTATGCATTTATATTATTTTCCTTGGAGATCTTTATATTTCTAAAGAGCACTATTAAATCTTGTAAACTGTTACCAGAATAAGGCTAGTCATACATCTGGTTAACATGTTGGAACTAAACACAAATTTTGTGAGTATCAAGGATAACCAAGTCTAAGAAGGCAAAAATAAGACATTTGCATGCATTTCTGTTTAGGTTTTTATCATCCGCCCACCTCGTAGAATCTAGAAACCTTGCATTCCATCCTTCAAATTGCTTTTCAAAGGTTAGGGTTTCTTTTCTATGCAATTATAATATTTGACGTTATGATGACCATGGCAATGTAATGCTGTTATCTGGGAGATTTGGTCACTAAGACATACAAAGAGCCTGAATTGCAACCTATTTGCATGTGGAACTGAGATTTCCTCGTTGCATCACTGCTGTCGGGATTTCGATGATTCTTTTCTATCTGGCTTTTATAGGCGAATTAATTTCAGCTGGATTAGACAAGAAGGGAATGTCTTGGGATACGTGCTTGGCAAATCCTCTGGCACTCTTCAGAAATCTGGGTGCAGAAATTGATTCCATTTCTTTCTACGGGTTTGATTTGATGGTAGCTGTTGGAGCAGCAGTAAGTATAGATGACTTGCGGAACTATGGAAGAGCTGAGGATTTAAAAGAACCATTTATGGATGAAGGGATAAGCTGCACTGCTTCAGTTCCAAATACTATACTGATAATGTGAGCTTTATAATTTTGAACATGCAGTTTCTGGTGGAAAACTTCTGAGCAGGGAATGCCATTATTATTTTTATTGTTGTATATAATATTTATTTTTATTATTATATATACTTAAGTTATAAAAAACAAAGTTTTTAAATCTAATAAAATCTACCATAAAACTGACAAGTCAAGTTGCGAAGCTCATATTATTCTAGTAAATTAAGACCTTGATATTAAAAAAACAAATTATCTTGAATTAATTAAAAAAATCAAACCATATTTTTTTATTAAATTATTCAAGTAATTTTCTGATAGTTTAAGTGAATTATATCGTGTCGTATAACTCTCGCATGGTGAGTCAATAAATTTTAAGGTTAATCTATATATTATTATTATTATTTTTGTGAACAAAAAGGGTAGGAAGATGAGTTGATTCTGTACCGGCAAAGAACATAATATCTTTGTATCCCATACGTACACTTGGAGGGATCCCCACCGTACGTATATCAGGTCGAGGCTGAAAGTACTTTTATGAGAGGAGCTCGGAGATATCTCATAAAAAAACAAGTGAAAATTAACGATCACCTTCACCACGTAAGCCCACCTTTGGGGCGGAAAAAAATGTGTGGATAAAAGAAACGATGGCGGCAACGCAAGGGGCCGGCGAGGTCAAATTTTGTGGTTACGTGGCAAATTGGAAGGGGGAAAAAAGAGCTCCCATGGAGGAGGAGACGTGGTAGAACATAATCGTTCGTGTGTGTTTTAGTCAAAGAACTTTACAAAAACACTTATCCCAAACAGCACATTCACGCGCAGCCCACGTGCAACGGACTGCGTACTAATAACGCACAGGGCCCAAAAATACATTTCATCGCATCCTTAACCGTCCATCTCCTGAATCCAATGATCTAAACTCACTCAAAATAAGGGATTTTACAAAAAAAACCCGGCTTTTAGAAACCCTAAAGACCCTCACTTTTAAATAACGCACCCATATAAATAGCACAAATTAATAAAATCTGTCTGTCCTCCCTCTTGTTACTCTCCTTTGTGTGTGATTGTTAGTGTTTTCTAGCTCTCTTGACCAGTCGCCGCCATGTCTGACGAGGAGCATCACTTCGAGTCAAAGGCCGATGCCGGAGCTTCAAAAACTTACCCTCAGCAAGCTGGTACCATTCGCAAGAATGGCTACATAGTCATCAAGAATCGCCCTTGCAAGGTCAAGTTTCACTATCAATCTCAATTTTAGATCTGCTTCTATCCTTTTGTTTTGTTTTTTTATCTGCGTGCTCAGTTTTGTTTCAGATTATGCATGCCTTTTATATGAGTGTCGGATCGGAATTGATTTTATTATTTTTGTGGAGTTGATTTGGTTATGGATATATGCAGCGTATAATGCTGCTGGTAAGTATGATCGAAATAGCCATTGCTCTATTCGTTTTTCTTTTGTGAAGGTAAATCTTAGGGTAGTTTGATTAATTATAAATATGAAATTAGTTACGAACTCGGGTGGGAATTATACCTGTCACGTGTGAAGCCATTGCTCTATTTCTATTTTTACTTTTTGTAAAGGTAAAGTTTTAGGATAGTTTTGAGTAATTATAAATATTTAATAAGTTATTAACTCGATGGACCTCTGTTATTAATCCTGAAATCGGAGGGGCGATATGCTGTGAATGCGTGTTTGTTTGTTTATCATATCTATAACTCTTTTAGTTATGTTAAGCTTTGTCAACCTATTTTGATCATCCTGTGTTGGTTCTTTACCTTTTTTAAGAAAAAACTGTCGGGTTTGCATACCACTTATTAAGGACATGCTTTTAATCTTCTTTTACAGGTCGTGGAGGTTTCGACCTCCAAAACTGGCAAGCATGGCCATGCTAAATGTCACTTTGTTGGGATTGATATTTTCAATGGCAAAAAGCTTGAAGATATTGTTCCTTCTTCCCACAACTGTGATGTATGCAGTTTTTTTATCTAATTGATTTTACATGATCTTTCAATGAGTATTCATCACAGGAGCTTTTTCATGATTTAAATGTCTCTTTCCATTGCATTGTAGGTTCCCCATGTCACCCGAACTGACTACCAGTTGATTGATATCTCCGAGGATGGATTTGTAGGTTCCTTGGTCTCTCTCAATTTTTTTTAAAACTAGGCTACATGGACTCTTGCCTGATCTGTTTTTAAATATCAGGTGAGCTTGCTGACTGAGAATGGCAATACCAAGGATGACCTGAAACTCCCAACTGATGACAGTCTCCTCACTCAGGTCAGTTGAAATTTTGCTCTCCCTAGTGAATCCAGTTAGGCAACTAGATTGTGCTGCCTCTCAGGATTTTAACTTTTTTTGTTCTGTATTGTGGTTGCCGAATCTGCTTGCCTATTTTGTGCTTTGAAACTGGGTGGATTTTTGGCATGCAGTCATGTGCTGGATGTATAAAAATCATACAGTGCCCTTAAATTGTGCTTTTGTGATTCAATGTTTGAGCCATAGTTTTCAAATCATAGGAGATGTCTGTTTCTGTCTATTTCGGAAAATCGATGAACCTCTTTGTTTAACAGAATCTAGGTGGTCATGTTTTCCCTTTTTTATGCAGATTAAGGATGGATTTGGTGAGGGGAAAGATCTTGTTGTGACGGTGATGTCTTCCATGGGAGAGGAGCAGATCTGCGCCCTCAAGGACATTGGCCCCAAGTAATCCGTGCCTAGCTTCATGCAAGGCATGGCCAAGGTTGGCTGCTGATAGTTGTAGTTTTAGCAAGGGGTTCTATGTGGGTTTGAAAGCCTGGCCCATTTGAGGAACGTTCTGTGCCAGAAGCGGGCCTTATAAGAAGACTAGCCATTATTTAAGTGGCTTTTTATTTGTAATGATATTTTTGTGGTTCTTGGTGTGGGTTTATTCTGCCTTTAAGACACTATCGTCTTGGCACCTTTGGTGGTTTCAAACAATTTACAGTTTTTATTTCCCTAGAGGGTCCAGTTCCTTTACTCGTCGTCGTGCCACATGTTCCCGTCGATGTCAATGTTAATGGTTACTTGTTATGTTTTATTAATCGATTTTTTTACTTGTGTGTGTTTGGTATAGCCTAAGCTCTGGAAGAGAATTGGGATTCTTCTGGAAAATATGGTTCGGTTCTTTCACACGTTAGCCAAAGGATTTACGCTGGTTGAATCATAATTAATAATTACATGACAGCAGACTATTTAGCAAAACAGAATTGCGTTTTTTGAACGGGTTTCCGTCATGTGTTTCACAATTGCGATATGATTTTAAAAGGTACGGTCAAAAGTAGCATACAAATGGCTTAGGACCGTCATGTTTCTCAAGACTGCAGTCTGATTTAAATGTTTACCTGTCAAAAGTAGCATGCAATTGAATTCTTGAGAGATCGTGTATGAATCCTTGTTGAGGATCCAATAATCGAGCATTTGCTGTTGCCTGGTTACTAATCCTGACGAGATATGCCCAGTGCAATTCTTCAAAAAAACCCACTCTTATGATTTTCAAGGAATCCTTTTGGGGATGGTCTTAAAAGTATATTACCATTTTGACCTTTTCCGACCGAAGATGTCCTGGGTCTTTCCACAGTTAATATCGTCCACCATTTTGCTTCACCAGTTCCTCTTCTGTCACCAGCTGGACCTCCCGTTCTTGCAGACACGCCCTTCACGCTAGGCAGTCTCTTTCTCCTTTCGTTTTCTTTGTCTTCTTCGTATCCCCTCCCCGTAACCTGTAATTTTTGCAATTATGTTCTATGGTCCTAAATTTTACAGACGTTCATCTTTGGGAAAAGATAATATAGGCTATATTATCTAGTGCAAAAGACCGAATTAAGAAGAATGACCAGAGGGTTGTGTGAAATGTTATGGCTAAATGAAATGCTTACTAAAACTAGTTATTCATTTAATGACACAATAAAACTCTTTTGTGAGAACAAAGCAATTATAGCATTGGCACACAACCATGTACAATATAGTTAAGCAAAACATGTAGAAGTATATCGTCATTTCATCAAGGAGAAACTAGACCAAAACAACTTATATTCCATTCATGAAGTCTAAAGAATAATTACCGTATATTTTGATAAAAACAATATCAAGTAGAATGTTTTATAGCTCACTTGGCAAGTTGAGTTTCGAAGACATGTATTCACCAACATAAGAGGATGTGTTTACCATATTTAAGAGATTTTAATTGTATTGACTCCTAAATAATAGCCTCTTTCTATATGTTAAGTATATAAGCATGCAATGTATCAATGAAAAGATAAAGTCTTCAAGCCCTATTGACATGTCCTTACATCTTTAACATATAGAATCGTGGGTGTATTTTTTTTCTCGAAAAAAACAATGCTTCGGTCTCATCTAAAGTTTAAAACTATCAAACAATAATAAAAAGAATATCAATTTATTGTATTTGCAAGTAAAACCCTTTTTAAAAACACAAAAAATATTATACTCGCGAACACTCTATGAAATCTTGCCACTTTCAATCGTCACCATCTCTGTGGGTGTTATTAAAAGAGCACACCAGGCAGGTCGTGGCAAAAAATAAAACAAAATAAATACGAATGGGACCGTCTCTCTCATTCTCCAGCCAGGGTGTGGCCCTGCATGCTCTGCACGGACCCATTTGCAACGTTCGCTGCTGAAAACAATAATGGCAGCTTGACAACTTGCATGCCAGCCCGCAGAACAGATATACTGGTCAACCACATATTTCACAGCTCTGAATCAGATGAAGTTTCAAGGAGGGAGAAGCTCCACCTGCCCCACTTTGTCCCAGCGCCATTTTTGCATCGCGATCTGATTCCATGGTGGCATTCTGGGGTTCGGAAAAATATATTCCCGGTGGCAGTTAAATGATTCCTTTCTATTTTTTCACTGGGCATACAGTTACTAATGACCCGGTTTGACACTCACTGAGTCACCGTAACCTGGCTCCATCAATTTGCTAATGAGTACAGACAAATGGCTCCTGCTCATATTCCTCTGTTCCACTTGTCTGGGCAGATCTTCCCGATCAATTTAGAGCACAAAACCCATGACATGAACGAGAAATCGCGGTGGGACTAGGCATGCGCCGTTAGCTTCATGTAGGGCATCGAGGAACTGGTAAACTCTTGGAGGAAGTCCTTGCCAAGGTACGTAATCTAAAAGCAGCTGTGAAATATTTGATATAAAATATTATATATTATATACTGAGTTATTATTTAAGAGTTGAAGTTTTTATATTTTTAGATGATTTTTTTATAGTATTATAAACTCATTGACCAAATGGTTTTATTAGAATTTTATTATTCTAATTAAAGCTAATTATTAATACACGGTAAAAAAATAATATAAATTGAGATTTCTCTTAAAAAATTGAGCTTTGCTCTATTAATTTCTTTTTATTCCTCTGGTATTAGCAGCGTTGACTTTCTCTCTCTCTTATTTCCGGATCCACCAAACGCTAAAGAAACAATACAAAGTTACAAACCGAAACTAACAGACTACACACACACAGACAAAAACACAGAAAACAAAGCTATAATCAAATGGCTGAAAATGAAAAGGAGCAACAGCAGCAACTATCATCTCCGTCCAAACCAGTCTCTTCCCGCCCGATCACCATGACGCTCCCTCCACGTTCCTTCACCGACACTTTCTTGTCCAGTGGGCCTCCTGGTACCTCGGGTTTCAGTCCAGGTCCTATGACTCTTCTCTCTGGCTTCTTCTCCGGCTCCGACGACTGTAAATCCCTCTCTCAGCTTCTTTCCGGCGCCATGGCCTCCCCTAATTTCAAACCTACCGATGACAAGAGCTCCGCTGGCGACTTTAGCAGGGCGGGAAAGTTGTCGATGGTCCCTCCCTCGCCAATGTTCACGATGCCACTGGGACTCGGTCAAGTGGCTCTTCCTGACTCACCGGGGTTCGGACTCTTCTCTCCCGAGGTAATCGAGTGCTTATATAATGGTTGCACCAGTTATATATTAAGTTATTAACTCCTCTTTTCTTTCCTGGACTTTGCTTGATATTAACAGTTTAAATAATTAGTTAAGTATGATATGATTATTCTCTAAAATATCTTTTTAAATAAAAAAAAATTAAGTTTAAAATTTATATATAAATTCATGTTATTTTATACTTGATTTTATTAAATAAAATAAAAATAATGAAAGTAATCACACTAGATAAACAAATTTCAATGCCGTATTAATAAATTATCTTTACTAAAACTAAAATTATTAGTTAAAATTATAATTACACCTTCTTTTTTTTTTTTGATTACCGAGAAAGAATTATTATTATTTTTTACATTTTAAACTCTTTGTTTATCTGAGAAGGTCTTTCGTTGTTTTTAAGATAGAATTTTAAACATTTTGTCTGCTTGGGAATTTGCTTTTCTACCTTTGGTAATAGCTCTTAGGTGTTTATGAGTCACTCGGATTAGTTTCCATGAGGATTCTTAGCAGAAGGAATATTAAATATTTTCTTAGCTTCAAAGTGATTTATTTGCTCGCAGTATTGATGATTTCGAGAATTAAAATTACAGTGCGGTAAAGGTTTGTGTTTTATTAATTTATTCCCTCCCCACTATCATTAATACGCCACCGCTTGTTATTGAAAGCCTGTATTTTTGTTGTCTATCTATACTCGAAATCTAACGATTTTTGAGATGTCTGGAGGGCTTTGGAATGATACACCAGCAGGCACCGGCACAGGCTGCACAAGCCAATTCAAATAGGCATGTTCAGCAGGCACCGGCAATGTCTTCGACACAGTTTTTGACCTTCATCAATAATCCAGCAGCGCACCGGCAGCAGCAAATGGTAGGCTCTGTAACGCATTCTAGAGTGACTCTGCAGGAACCGTCGGACTTCCCTCATTCTGATCAGAGATCCGAATCTTCTTCTCTGGCTGTTGACAAGCCCACTGATGATGGATACAATTGGAGGAAATATGGGCAGAAACAGGTGAAAGGAAGCGAATTTCCTAGAAGTTATTATAAATGTACACTTCCTATCTGTCCTGTCAAGAAAAAAGTTGAGCGATCACTTGATGGTCAAGTAACTGAAATTATCTACAAGGGGCAACACAATCATGAGCCACCACGACCCAATAAGTGTGGAAAGGATACCGGACGGATAAACGGCAATTCAAGCAGTCAGGGGGATTTTGAAATAGCTACCCAATTTCAAAGTGGAAATGTCAGAAAAATGGGAGATAGGAAGGATCGGGAATCCAGTCAAGCAGCACATGAACATGTTTCTGGGATGAGTGATTATGAGGAAGTTAGTGACACTGAAACTGGCGGTCAAATTGATGAAGATGAGCCTGGTCCTAAGAGAAGGTACCTTCGGGCATGCAAATCTCAAGTGTGCTTCTACTTGGAGGACTAGATTTTACAGACTATCTTGTATAACTAACGAAATAGCTCATGTCATGTGTAGAACTACGGAGGATAGAGTGACAGAACCAGCATCTTCACAAAAAACCTTGACAGAGTCTAGAATCGTTGTGCAGACAACCAGTGAAGTTGATCTCTTAGACGATGGCTATAGATGGCGCAAGTATGGGCAGAAAGTTGTCAAGGGCAATCATTATCCAAGGTGGTCCCTTAACTCCTTAAGACTGTGGTTTGCCTTTGGTTATATTATTGGTTATCGTGCTGGTTTGCTTGTGCATTTTGGCAATCTGCTGTTTTTAGACTTGCACCTAAATGTTCTGCAGGCACAAGCTCTTGGTTCTTGATAGAGCTACTAGTGGTGTGGCGGTAAAACTAGGCGCACGTATTTTATTTCAATTTAATATCATTGTTGTGCGCAGCTTTACTAGAGTTTGGACAGGGATAAAGAGTTTGGGAAGGGTTTATCATTGAAAACATTTAAATGTGAAACAAGCTCTCTATAATGTTAAAAGAAAAGGATAGAATCTGATAACAGATTTATAAAAACAAACACGATAATAAAGCTAGAGAATAAGAAAATGTTTTTCATTAAATATTTTAAATTTCTTTGAACAATTAAACACAACAAGCTTTCTTTTAAGCAGCACACCCAAGTCTTTATATGATAATCGTCAAAAAAGAGTAGAAAATATAGATATTTACGAAATGCACTATGGGTGTGTATGGGATTTTTTTAATCCATCGATCTTTTGCTTCTGTTCTCTTTCTTGTACAATCTGCAGGAGTTACTATAAATGCACAACCCCAGGATGCAAAGTCCGTAAACATGTCGAGAGGGCTGCAGCAGACCCTAGAGCCGTTATAACAACGTATGAGGCCAAACATAATCACGATTTACCAGCAGCCAAAAATAGAAGCCACAACAGCAGTTGATAGTAATGCCTCTCAGCTGAAACCACAAACTCTAGAGAAGCATGCAACAATCAACGTCTGCGGTTAAAAGATGAGCCGATAACATAATTCATCTGATATCATAGTAGGAAGATGACAACAAATGTTTGCTACAGACTGGGGAATGATTGTAAGTTATCTTTTTCTCGTATTTTCATGTTTTGGCCATTATTTTGATGAAGGCCCCCGTGTCACCAACTGCGAATATACAGAAGATAAATACACATAGGGAGAAGTTACTATATTGTATGTAAAAAACAGTTCGACGGACACGGTTCCTTGAAATTATGTTCAGTGCATTCTTTTGTACATGGAAATATGAAAGAAATGTTTCATGTAATTGCTGGCCACTTCAGCCTTTGGAATTTAATTATGTTTGACAGTCTCTCTTCCCCACTTTTACGTTGATATTGATTGTTTGTAAGTAATGCAGGTGGTCCTATTTCCACTCTTCATCTTTTACCGCTGGCTTAAGTTGATGTTTTCACCAAGTCTGCCGTGAAAGTTGTTCCGTTCTTAAAGGTTAAGACCTTTCTTGAAGCCAATTCTGGCTTGCAGTAGCTTCGAATCCATGTCCACTCTATTACAAGAGTTATTTGAACAGAATGTTTCCTGAGAGGCTGGGATTGGAGATGTTACAACTGCGTGATCGCAGAGTAGCTTTCGTTTCTAATTCGCCCACCGGGTTTCATCAGTTTGCAAATTCTTCCTCGATTAATTACAAGAATGAAATTGGCTGATATTATTATGACAATACCAGGTAGCATAGATATTATTATGGGGGAAGTTGATCGTTGAAATGATAATTGATCCAACAACAGTACAAGCTATCAATTCTTTTTCCAGATTGAAATCCTTAAACGAGGTCTATGGAATTATATGGATGCTTGTCTCTATTTTTACACTTGTATCTGGAATCACGATAGGCATACTAGTAATTGTGTGGTTAGAAAGAGAATCCTGCAGGGATACAACAACGTATTGGACCTGAATATGCCGGTCCCTTTGGAGTTCTTCAAGCTCTAGCGGATAGAACAAAACTATCGGTGTATTTTTATGGATTGCCATTTCAAGTATTGCTCCCATCGGGCTTCTTATGTCAGGATAAGGATCAAATAATAAATATTCTTTTTTAGATGCTCTACGAGCTGCTTCTCAATCAATTAGTTATGAAATACCGCTAACTCTTTATCTGCGATTCGTTGAAACATAAATTTTCCCTTTTTCTTTATTAGGAAAAATGTGAAATTAATTGAATATATATATATTCTTATTCATCATTGGGATTGATGAACTAAATTAGATTAGTTATACGAGTGAAAGAAAACAGCTTCTAAATTTGCAGTGAAAAAAATATTTGACAACCTTGGGAATGGAAATGTGATAGCAATATATAACTACTTCGTTCCGGCTCTGCCATAACACAAGACCGCCGCTTGCTCATTAATATTTGAAGGGATCCCACAAAAGAGATGGAGAGCAAGAGACTTTTTATTCAACACTTGGGATAAAATCCCTCTGTTGTCAACGATCTTATGACAGTTTATATTCATTTAGTGTTTTAGAATTCAAACTCAAAAAAATAAAACTTATCCTGATGGAAAGTCTCTCCATGGTCTGTTGACGCATCATGAATGATCAGGTGTGTCCCCCAAAGCATTTTTGAATAAAGAAACTATTTCAACTTCCCATTTAATACCCGAAAAGTTTGGCACAGATGGAGTTGTGATGATAGCACTCTTGTGCCCTTGGATATTATGAACTGCCATCAGATTGTCCAAAGTAAAAATCACAGGAGTCACGACCCCTGTTTCTTTCTCTCTTTCCCCCTCATCGAGTGGCGGGTCCATTGGAAAACTAGGGTCTCGGGCCCCATGTTCTTATAATTATCCCGAGACTCCACTCTAAAACGTTGTGAAAATGAAATGTCATGTAAGCATAAATTCCCAAAAAAGCCTTTGAGGAAATGATAGCGCTTTGTGCTTGTAGTAGATAAGCAGTGGGCTTGAGAAAGCAACTTTTCCACGCAAATGGCTTCTTGTGCTTTCGATAAATGCAACCACAAGTTTCCCAGATCGATGGTCTTATTTCGGATGAGCCCGGACCTGCAGGGTCAACCTAGTTGCCCCAACCCCATCGTAGCTGCCAGAGCATTATCTTTTATATTATTAAAGAATAATATAAATAATTTCTAAAATTTAGAGTTTTAAAATAAAATAATTTTTTAATTTATCATCAGAGCGATGATATAATGATTATGATTTCAAATATCTTCACTCTCATTTTATTTAATAAATAAAATTAAATATAAAACAATATAGGTTTGTGTAAATTTCAAGTTCAAAGATTTTTACTTAAAAAATATATTAAAAAATAATTAAACTTTATTTAACTATTTAAATTTTTAATTAGATGATTAGTTGATAAATAGTTCCTCCTCAACAGCTTTATATTTTTTAGCCTCTTCGAGGAGGGCAAGATAGCCTGGGTTGGTGAGGTTATATCGAGTAGGTATTGGTTGATTCCTTTGGAAAGGCACTTCCGCTTCTCGGTATGTTGTCGGATAAGGTCACACACGGTACCGTATTTGCCGGGCCCCTAGGGTATGTTTATTTTTCAGGAAAATATTTTTTTAAAAAAAGCGTGAATTTATTTTTTATCATTAAATGTATATAAAAAAATAACCTGAATAATTGATTTTTCCATCCATGGTTTTCTGAATCCCGATAACAAGATAAAGAATACAAAAACATTAATAATAGTTATAATACCAAGTAACATTTTCTGATAAGGATGATGATCATAGAATACTTGTTGGTATTGCGATGATGATTGATATTATTAAAATAATAGTTAATTTAATTAAAAATAATAATTGTGGAGTCAATGTAATAACAGTCATTGATGTTGTGATATTAGTTAGGACAGTGCTATATTTAGAGTATAATTTTATATTTTCGTTTTATTTTCCCGTAAAATAAATAGACTCCAAGAAGATGTCTCTTCACCGTCCCTTCCTGGACTAACTTTTTCCAGTCCGCGGGAAAAGGAAAGGGGAAGATAGTGCTCTAAAAAGGAGAAAAAAGTTGAGTTTGATCGAGTAGCTTTTCTTTTCCCTCCTCGCTCGCCCAGTAGTGCTGTTAATTTTCTGACATGGTAAACCATTTCGGTACGACTTCTTCTTTTTGTAAAACTCGAGTTCGTTCTGGTAACTCATACCTGCTCGGGTTGACTAAAATGGCTGCATCCCAGCAGAGAAGCCTGGAACTGGTAACCAATGCCAGCTTGGGTTGACTAAAATGGCTGGATCCCAGCAGAGAAGCCTGGAAACAAAATGCTGTCCGAATAAATCAGCAGAGAGAGAGCTGATGTTTTTCTTGAATATTATTTATATTTTATGTTTGAAATTAAAAAAAAATATTAATATAGTATTTTTCAAGTAAAGTGCACTTTTAAAATGCAGTCGGAAAACAAAAATAAAATCATCACACTGAAAAAAATAGTCTTTCAACTCCCAGTTTAATTGACAATCGTCTAATTATTTTCACATTAAAAAAAATCCTTTTTGTTAAATTCGTGATTTAAACAGTTTTAAACACGTGTGTGTGTGTGGATATACAGACAGAAGCATGTTTAAACTTATCTGCCATGCTGATTACACGTGTAGTGTTTCTACAGGCTAGTTAGTAAAAGAAAAAAGGATTAATAATAATAAGAATGGTATCTTGTAAATTTCTCTTTAATTGTGGTAAAACATTTTAATTGAACCGCAGCCTACCCTAGCGCAAAAGGATAGCGATAGGACATCGGTGGCATTTCTCTCTTCAATATGACACGACGTCGGATACCGATCAGATCTTGCCCTAGAAAAGTTGGAAAATAAAGGAGAGAGAACACGTTAGAATGATCACTCACGGGCCACATCCTTTTTATTTTGTCACTTTAAAGCGATGTTTGGTCACGGTCAACATGACATTACCACGATTGAATACATGAAATCTTTAATCAAATTAAAATATATCAGTGTGTCACAGATTGGTGTGATTTAGTGGGAAAATATATAAATTTCCTGCGCAGAATCCCTTGTCTTTTCCCTCTCGTTTCTTCCACCCTATACGAATAACCTGATATCCCTCTTCTCAACGGAATCAAACACGGTCAAATATTCTATAATAATTAAAAGCACCGGTGTTAGAATTGCTCTCGAATCTATGAAACTGATCGGTGTCCACCTTAGCGTTGTTATTTTGAACACTACTGGTTACTCACTGACAGTACTGTGTATAATAATATTTTTGTGTTTCTAGCACTTGCCCTCTGGTTCCTCCAATTTTTTCAACGCTATTCATTCGCCATCGGCTGCGCTTACTGAAAGAACAGTGTTGATTTAGCTTCCCGTATAAACGAAGCTGTGACAACTGCACACTGTATCGATTACCATGCACGCATGTGCTTTCTTCATGAGATATTTGTTTTGTCTTGACTAGTTAACGGGACATAAAGAAGCTCTCCAATCTTTTATGTTCTTGCGCGACTCTCTTGCATAGTGCGTAATAAACCCAACCATTTCTATCGTAGAGAACCCATGGGCGATCCACATATACACAAGTCCATCTATTCCTTCTGGGACCAGGAATAACAAAGATCCGAAAACGAACTCCTGTTACTTGTCAGTGTTCTCCAAATGGGCAGCGAAACGCACAAAAACATGCATGTGCAGCTAGCTAGCTAGCTAGCTGCTTATATGGCGCCGATTATATATATATATATATGGTCCCCCTTGTCTATGATGGTGTTCGAGTGTATGAATGGATCATTAAAAAAATTGCAGTCAAGGACGTAAAAGCGAGTATAAAATTGATATTTAAAGATTATGAGGTTAAGATAAACTATATGAGTGGAGGCAATTATTTGGTAGATTGTATTGTTGCCTGGGCGTTGAGACCTCATCAAAACTGGCTTGGAATTGCCAAACGAGTTCGCTCGCGAAGGAGAAATTATAATACTTGGTAATGTTCCTGGGCGAGATACATCGGGGATACATAGATGAAGATTTAAGATACATGGTGTTGTCAGGGAATAAACGAGTGCCGCTAGAAGAACATGATCAAGATCGACAGTTAGCTGCATGGGAAGTTATATAATTGAGATTTAGGATGCAATTATTTGTTTCCATCTAGCGAAGCATCATACAACATTCAACAACTCGTGACAATGGTGAGCGCTTCTAGCATTGGTTGTTTAGTACTGTAGCTCAGAACACTATAGATATTTCTTGTGATATATTATAGATTTCATCGTTCCCTTTCAACCAACGAGCACAACGAATTGAACGGAATCACTTGTTTTCTATTAGGATGAGAATAGATAAATTAACTATTAGGAGATAAATTATTTAATATACTCATACTTGTTTTCTATATAATAATATATCATGAGCTTGTTTGTTACTGTGGCAATGACGGCTCTTCAAGATATTTTTTATCCAAAATCTATTAAAATAATACATTTAATTATATATTTAAATTATCTTTAACATAGCACATTAGAATAGTTTAAAAATATAAAAAAAATAACTTAATGTAAGAAAATAAAATAAAATAAATAAAACATAAAAACAATTATGTTATATATCAAAGAAACAATGAATAAAATTTAACATGGAATCAATTTTCACGCGAGACAAGGAAGACTCCATTGCACCTAATGCTCGCCGCATTCATGTTTTCCTAATTTAACATTGAGCACAGCCCTTTAAGTGGAGGTTAGATATTGTGATTTCTAAAAAAAAAAAAATATTTTTTAATTTTATATATCTCTTTGAATTGTTTAAATATATTAATATGATATTAAAATGTCATATGAAACCATTTCTTGCGGGGGCTTGAAAACACTCAACTGGAGATCTCTGCGAAATGAACCCGCAGCCGGAGAAGTCCGTGCAACTGTACACTCGTGCTCATCCCTCACCGTCAGATCATTTTTGGAAGAAATATCACCGTTATATCAATATCTTCATGACCATCAAGTACTGTCAACAGTGACCACTCCTCCATTGAAGTTGAGTTTGAAAATTCCCTTTACGGTCAACCTCAGATTTCACAGTGGATGGATACGGTATGGTATTTGTGGGGGCCTGTGCGGAGGGGAGGGGGAGAGAGAGAGAGAGCAGAGAGGCGAGGCTTGGAAAGTGGGTGTCTTTTGAGGAACGACAGATTGGATCCAAAGAAATTAACGAAGTTGAGCTCCCCCTTCCTCTAACCCCAATGCACTATTAATTTAATTCTACGTAAACACCCTTTTCAGCCCCTTATTTTTATTATCTTTTTCAAAATTTACGTGCTAATAATGCTGTAAGAATAACTGTGTTTTTCTATCGAGTTTCGAGAGCACGTAGCTGAGATGTCCCTGCTCACGGTGGAGATTGATAGAATCATAAAAATATTCGACGATCTCAGCTATGGAGATCGATGAGGTATTCTCCGACGCTATTAATCTTATGCTCAAGCTTGTATATTTAAAATTGAACCTAGCTCTATTTGCCATGCGTGTAAACCATTTCTACTCCGACCGAGTGATTTTTTGAAGAGCTAGTACTCTTTATTCTAGTTAATTGCAATGGACTCTTTATTCTAGTTAATTCAAGAGATTTTTATTTGAAAAATTATATTAAATAATAATATAAATTATATTATAAAATCTCATATAAAAATTTAAATTTTTAAATAAAATAATTATTACTGTCCATCTCGTACAATCGGACATGAGTTCAAGCCGAGCGCATGTAAATTTCAATACATGCGTGTTACATGTGCACGCTCTACGCAACAGTGCTGCCCATAGACGCTGTACAGGATGCACGGGCCATCTTCCAAAACACACAATCAAGTGGTATCAGAAAAGTTGACCCCTGATCTTACGTGGAGACAGTGATGATGACTGTGATGATGACCATCACGAGCCCATTGATGTATCAAATATCAAACAATTTTTGGTGGTTACCACTGCGAGCCTTTTAATCACAGGCCACGGAGAAATATTTAGAATGCTGATAGCGCTGCGTATGTGTGCCTGGCCACACGAAATAATCTTCTCTCGATTTACTCTACAATATTTAATTACATGAGATAATCAAGTCCAATACCTGACAAGAAAATGCCATTTGCATCTTCCAAGCTTTGCAAGACACTAGAAATAAATAATCGCTGCTGTGGACACCATTCTCCCTCCCTGCATCTCTCCGACTGTGGGGTCGCTGTCCTCCCTCCTCGCCATCGCTGGCAGGGAACCCCACATTGTCTTCGGAAGTATAATTAATTATGAATTCTTTCATTATTATTATTATTATTATTATTAAAAAAACTAAAAGAGATAGTTGAGATACTGTAGCAATCTCTCTTGTAGCCCTAGCTAGGTTCACTAGCACTGAAACGCAATCATAAATCTACAGTGCCCCCCCCCCCCCCCCCCTCTCGATTTTATCTTTTTTTTTTTGAGTGTTCGGTTAGTTCATGATTGAATCTACTGGTTTACTTCTATTCACTTTGCATGAGATTCTCAATTGAAGCTTTACAACTACAATAAAACTTGTTAAATCTATGATCAAGAACGGAAAACACGGGGAAAGTGACGGAGTGTGCAATGCAAGCGCCGTGTCGTGGAGATGCCGCTGCATTTGAGCGGCAGATTTCATGTTTTTTTTTTTTAATGAAATTCAACTTTGTCTTAAGTTTGTCCGATTGACATGAGTTTATTAAAAATACACACACATATTTAAACAAACGGGGTCTTAAGTTTGTCCGATTGACATGAGTTTATTAAACACACACACACACACACACACACACACATATATATATATAATCTAATATATTTAAAATAAATACACACACACACACACACACACATATATATAATCTAATATATTTAAAATAAATATATATATATATATATAAATATAACCTAATATATTTAAAAAATATATCTTCAAAGATGTATCCCATTTCTATCCCACAATTATTTTTTTCCCATTGAAAAAACATACTAACAATACATCAACGTTGTTTAACGTTGGAAAATATTGACCCGAAACATGAAGCAGTGCGGAACACGTATCTAAATTCACAAGAACATGGAATATTAGGCCAGCCCCATTTTTTCCCATGATTTTACACCTCTTCCCATTTATTCAGCCTAATTATTTTTTCATTTTATGGGCTCGAACGTGCTTTTCACAATCGAAAACAACCATACAATGCGAAGCAAAACAGCCATACCGCATAGCCTTTTTGACTTTCTGCGCAAGCGCTTTTTAATTAACCTAATATCATCCATCCTTTACTCGACGGCGACCATCTTTGTCCTACCCCTACTACTGAATCCTGAAGATGATTGGTAGTTGAACTATATCTTCTATGTTTCTTTTTTAATCGGAATCGTTAGTTAATACACAATAATCTTGTTTTTTGTTCAGTAATTGTAACAGCAGAGAAAAAGGATATATGTATATATATCGCCACATTGGGCTCCTGTCAAATGCAAAGCTCGCCCACCTCTGGCATATATTACAGAAACAGCGCTATACCTTCTAACTTCATTTTCCTATAGGAATCAACCACTCCATTTCTACCAGTAAGAAAAGGAACAGGGTCGATAAATCTAGTGGGCATTTGTCTTAATTCCTTCAGATGAGCTATCAGCCAAAAAGCATGCCAAGATGGCGATGACAGATACAGGAGCTTTGAAAGGAAGAAATGCCATCGAAGAAGTGGGGTTTGAGGGGAGGGTTCTCTATCCCCTCCATTTGTTCCTCAACGTGCTATTCCTTTCTACAAAAGAAGTCTTTTAATTAGCGGTGCGCAATCCTGTGTCGACGTGGGCCTTCTTCTCTGCCAGTGTTTTTCCATAAAAAAAAAATCTCGTAGAAGTGCACAGGTAAGCACAAGAAATTCATCACAGAAAAATTACCAGTGAGTAAATAACTGCACTAAGATAAGGTACAATGGGGTGTTACTGTTCAACATTTAAAAGGTAAGAGAGGTTGGTGGCAATTATAAAAGTTAAACCAAACAACTGTCTGTTGCTCTAGCCTGTGACACATGATTTGGATAGATAAAAAGGCAACGCTAGAAACAAAAAAAAAAAGTAAAAGGGAGGTTGCGAGGTAATTATAGGCACGAAAAGAAATCCAGACCCCGATGTTGTTTCTTTCTCTCTCCCCTCCTACTGTCACAACTCACAGGTCTGTTTTTTGCCCAAAGGGAAGAGCTTTGCTTGAATATACAAACAAAGAAAGAAAAACCCGAATCACAAGCCAAGCCAAACCATTCTCTTTTCTCCCCTTTCCTTTGCTCTCACTTTTTATTTTTTTAATTTATCCGTCTCCTTCGATTCCATGACATTAGGCTATGAATGATTGAGTGAAATAGACGAGGGTCTCTTCCCTGTCTTTTGACTCTAATCCTCTTCACCACCAAACATACCATACTAAGTCATATCTCCAACATCCAGCTCCTTTTCTGTTTTTTCTCTCTCCGCATTTCCTCTCTATGTTTGGTTGGACTCATGAGAATGATGGCCATGTTTTAGCCTTTGCACTGGTTGGTAATGCAGCGGAATGAGAGATTTTAAAGTAGCCTTTTTTTTACTAGGAGAACGAGGGAAAGTGAAACAAAATAAGTAAAACTCAAGCTACTCCTCTGGCTTTCCCTTTCATTTTTACCCTTTTATCCTGAATACATAGCTTCCTGTGCTGGGCTGCTGCATTTGGCTAGAAAATGAGAAAGCATGGATGGCAACTTCCCTATCACCCTCTTCAGGTACTTATTTATTATTATTGTTGTTATTTTCTTTTATTGTGTTATTTTTAAGTGTTCCCTATCTTAATTTATTGGTTGGAAGTTTTGATCTTGAGTGGTTGATGTGAAGGTGGTGGCTGTTGCTGTATTTCTGGCTTTGGGGTTTGCTTTTTATGTGTTCTTTGCTCCTTTTGTGGGGAAGAGGTTATTTCAATATATAGCGATGGGAATCTACACACCTCTTGTAAGAGAATCCTCACCTCTCCATGCAGTATTTTTTTTCCTCTCATTACATATTTTTAATGTGTACTTTCATTGTTTTGAGCGCGTTTAACAACCGAGATCTGTTTTCCTCTTCTTGGTTCAAAAGCTCTTAGCTTTATTTTCTGTAATTCGGTTTCCTTTTGTGTTTTCTTGTTTCTAGGGATTCTTCTAACTATAGATCCTTCTAAATATACTGGCACTTTAGTTGATAAATTTGAGTGCTGTCTGGTCCCTGTGTTTATTACCTAAAACCATTACAAATGAACTACAAAGTTGATCCCCTGAAGATCAAAATTTTGGCTCTCGTTGGGAAAAAAATACTGTACCATTTGTTTCTCTGGGAATTCTAGCACTTGGCACATGCCTGTGTTAACAAATCGGGGATATTTGATACATTACGCTATTAATTGTGGTCCTCCAATGAAAGCAGTACAAAGCTAGTCCTTGCAATTTTCTATTTAGTTGCTTAATCACTGGCCTCTCTCTCTCTTTTTTACTTGTGGATTTTCTCAAACTGTCAACCCTTCCAGGGCCTGCTTTTTTTCTTAAGAAGAGAGTAAAAAGACTTCCTGGATTAATATGTAACTCAAAATAACTATTAATTAATTTCTGTATCATATCCTTTCGTGGTCATGCAAATCCATGAAAACATATCATCATTATATTAAAAACACTTTACATTTGGCTGTTAATGTGATCTCTAAACAATAATTTGTTTTTCAGAGGAAAAAATTAGTAGGCTTGTATTTCAGTCATACTATGGTTCTAAATTTCATTTGTGAAAATCATGGCACGAGTTAGCCATTTAAAGCATATAAAGTTCATCTTTTAGTCTTGTTTATTAGTGACAACAGATACAGGTCTATGTAAATGCAACTTCACAACCACTGTTTCTTATGCTGGTTTCATTATATTCGCGTTCTCCTCTTGTTGGCATTTTAATAACTGCTCTCTGCTTTTCAGATTACCTGTGCCTTTGGTCTATATATTTGGTGTGCAGCTGCTGATCCTGCGGACCCTGGAGTTTTTAGATCCAAAAAGTATCTCAAGATTCCAGACAGTGAAAAACATAACCCACATAAGGACTCAAAACTTAGTGGAGGGTCAACTTCATCAATACATGATGCAAATGCTTCTGCAGTTGTAGGAAATTCTCTGGAAAAAGAGGTGGTGCGTGCAGAATCAACTAAGAAAGAGCCCAAGACTCAAATTGATAAGGTGTCATCAGGGAATTCATCTTGTTTCCAATGGGTTTTCTTTCCTTGTGCTTTCATCTGTAATCACTGCAGTCCGAGTGATGAATCTTCTGAGCTACAGATGAGCGAAGATGGCATGTTCTATTGCAGTTTGTGTGAAGTTGAGGTTTGTAGGAGTGCTTGAAGTCAATAGCCTTCTCTCTCATTTTTAAATTGTCCAGCGGGGTTAATAATTATGCACTGACTTGGTTGAAATAAATAGCTTGACACTCAAGAATTATTGTTCTAATAACGAAAGCATATGCTTGCAATTTTTAAGTATTTCTGAGGACGCATATTTTTTAAAAGAAACCATTTTGATACATTCAACCTGCAAAAAGTTGCAGCCATTGCACACATCTTGAGTTCAATCAAAAGTTTAACTGTACTACATGTGATTACAGTTCATGAAAGTTTGTGCTTATGATATTATAATCCTGTCCAGGTTTTCAAGTACAGCAAACACTGTAGAGTATGTGACAAATGTGTTAATCGTTTTGATCATCACTGCAGGGTATGAGAGGTCTTGTTTTTTTGGAAAATTTTCTTTTCATCTTATAATCCTAATACTCATTTCATCCCTGACATTTGCAGTGGCTTAACAACTGCGTTGGCAAGAAGAACTACAGACAGTTTTTCACGCTTATGGTTTCTGCTCTCCTCCTGGTAAGCCCAAGCCTCCACATCCTGCCTTACCTGGAATCTTCAGATGGTCAGACTGCATCAAAAACTTCAACCCCGGCTTCTGAAGGCTTATAGGATTTTCGAAGTCCTAATTCTTAAAATCTTTCCATTCTTCCCTATGCAAGTGTCTTTGTTCGCAGTCATTGTGAAGCAAACCAAAAAAATTCATCCTGGGTCCATACAATGCTGCTGCCTTCTGTAGTTCATAATTTATCCATGCATGGCACAATCTTTCAAAAGCTCTTTCAGTTGAGTCCAAGATAGTTTGATTTTTTTTATTCCATTGGTTACTCTGCTTAATTGCTTGATTATCACGTCCCATTGGCCTCTGGCTTTATTGTTTGTGCTTAAATAATTTCCCGATTATATCGGAGATCTTAAATCATTCCTGGTATTAAACAAGTTATCACATCCTGAACTTTCTGCCATGATTCCCACAAGCACCCTCCCATTACTGAAGATTTCCCAGAGTAAGCGTTTCATTTTCAAGCCATTTTCAATGTAATTGACTATTGACAGGTATATACATGGTTTGTGTACCTTGGGGTTGAGATTGCAGCTTATTCTACAATGGTCGACTGGAATCCTTGTACTTATCCGCTGTTTTCTTGAACGGAGGAGATTCTCTGTTGATATCTCTGTTAAACTGGGAAGCAGTTTCTCTTTGGCTCCCTTTGTTATTGTGGTGGTGAGTGCTCTAATGATGTTTTGCTGTCAGAGTAACCCTGCCTTTTCTTGGCTATCAATTTTTTGACTTCGTGCTTCTTAACCATTTGTAAACTCACAAACCTGTTAGCTGAAAGATGAAGAGAAATGATTCTTTGTTATATGTACCACTTCGTTTCTTTGCATTAAACTAATAGAATGTGTACATCCATGTAGTCAGCCTGCACCATTTTGGCAATGATTGCGACCCTACCTCTTGCCCAGCTTTTCTTCTTTCATATCCTCCTTATAAAAAAGGTAATGATTCCTGTCATTTTATCTTCAAATTGCACTTTCTGCCGTTGTTTTATTATTCAATAAAAAAAAAATATTGATAAATCTTTTTTTATTTGTTTTCCTTATATTTTCTGGGCAGATGAGCCGAATATATTGTTTTTGGTACCAGTCACTGTTCAAGTTTTATGCAGTTTTATGCTGAGTAGTTACGTTTAATAACATAATTTCTGCACACGACACAGGGAATCAGCACTTATGATTACATAATAGCTCTAAGGGAGCAGGAACAAGAGCAACAAGGTGTTGAAGGTCAGCAGAGCGCGCAAATGTCTCCAGCCAGTTCACTTACTGGATTAAGCAGTGCGAGCTCATTTTCAACTTTTCACCGGGGTGCTTGGTGCACACCACCTCGCCTTTTTCTGGAAGATCAGGTACTTCTCATTAATCAATATTTCTTCTAGGTGTATTGTGTGATCGTGAATCTGTATATTATAAGAAGGACAATAATTTCAGCATGTGTTTTATTTTTTAGATTTTTTCTGCTGTATTTTTTGAATGCTTTGCACTTGCATGGGTTTGCTCTTTTAACAACACTGCTGAGCTTCTTGATGCTACTGTAACATTCCCTGTTCTTTCAGTTTGATGTTGTTCCTCCAGAGACTGGATCTGCCAGCTCATTGGGAAAGAAGACTATTGGAGAAGAACCAATCAAGAAAAAGAACCCGGCGGCAGTAAAGATCAGTCCTTGGACTTTGGCCAGGTTAAACGCAGAAGAAGTTTCAAGAGCTGCGGCAGAGGCGAGAAAGAAGTCAAAAATCCTGCAGCCCGTGACAAGAAGGGAACCCCCTCTTGGGCTAGACACAGATAGAAGCTTTGGCAGCAGTGGTCGTAGGATGGTTCCAAGGAGTGATAGTAATAGAAGGAGATCTAGTAAGCGAATTCGCTTTCCAGCTGACCTACCCATGGAATCTGTGACTAAGGCTTCAGGTATTGCTCCCGACAAGGGTTTCACTGACACATCAACAAACTTGGCACCTCTTCAGCTTGAGGCCCGTAGCGCTTTCCAAACAAGCCGAGCAATGTCAAGCTCAGCTGGGGTAGTTGCTTCTTCTCCTGAAAGCAGTTTAGACTCCCCAGATATCCACCCTTTCCAGGTTTCCTCATCTGGAGAGTCAAGACGTCTCACAGGTCTATCCGTGGGTGCTGCTGTTTCTCAAAATGTATTCCCGCTTTCAAGGTCTACCAGTGATGGCTATGAAGCTTCTGGCGGGGAAGATAGTGACAGGGTTTCTTCCAGGATTGCTCAAAGGTCAAACAACTGGAGTAACCTTCTTTTCAATGCTGATCAGGATGAGAGTGTCTTTAGATTGAAAGCATCATCTTCATCCAGCCAGGCACAATAGTAAACTTCGAGAACGACTCATTGAAGTTGGGTTTCGCTTTAATTTTTCCGTGGGGAAAAGTTCAGCATTGTTTCATTTTTGGGCCAAGAAATAACTGGCCACTTACGTCGCCTATTGACTTTGTATTCGGCTTTGGATTCTGGATTCAAGGGCCCAGGAGAAGACATGACACTGCTACAAAATGGTCATTGAACATTCTCGTTACTCTGAACCACACCGAAGCTTCATGCGCTCTCACTGCAAGGGTCGGCCCCTGGCAGCTGCATGTGGTACCCAAACTTTGATCTTGTATTGTTTATATTACTTGATTTGTATTCTATTGGAAGGGTTTGTTGGAAATGGACTCTCATGGATGGTTTCTATTGAAGATTTTACTTTTAACATCCACAGACTAACAGCTGTATTGTTTCTCCGGGATTCTGTGAATGGATCCAGCAAGGAGGGAAGCTCGCAGTGCCAGTTAAAAAACAATTGCAGATGCACCCCAAGTCAATAAGCTTCAATTCTTTCCACATCAATTTCTTGCATGTGCTGGGTCTTGACTGTCTTGCAACACACTCTTGTGGTGGTTCAGGTACAGCTTATAGAGCATTGATTAATGGCTACCGAATTTAAGTGAAGGATATACCAGCTATTAATACTGAAAACTTGCGGCTTACAATTGCTGGCTCGTTAGTAAGCTAAAATTAAACCCTGCTGCGTTGCCTAATTATAAAATGTTGGTATTGTTTTTATTTAAAAAAAAACATTAAATCAGTGTTTTTTTTATTTATTTTTGGTTCTGATGATATTGGTGTTTTAAAAAAGATAAAAATGAAAAACTATATTTAAATATATATTTTAAATTCAAACGACGACAGCCTGGTGAAATGGATTTTTTTCCTCAACAACCACGGAAATAGCCCACAAAAATAGCTTTCCAAGGACCGCTAAGTCAGCCCAGTTGGCCTTTTTGATTTTTTATTAATGTTAATGTTTGTATAATTTACACGTATAGTTAATTTTATAAATTTTAAAATTAATAATCATATAAATCTACTTTAACTCAACTGTTGTTGTTGATAAGAGAACAGCCTACATTCTGGATTCCCCTAAAATTCAATGAAGTTGCACGCTGGAATCAACTTCAAAGTACTAGATATTAGAATATATATATATATATTAGTAATAAAACTAAAGGAGATCAGCATTCACTGTACATTACTGTTCACTGAATATTTATTTTGCACCTACATGAGCTTGTTTTTTTTCCTCTTGATGAACAATGTGATGATGAAATTATCCCTCGAAAAAGATAAAAAAACAACGCCTAAGTTAAGGGGTTCCGCGATAATTGCACATTTTCGGTCTGGTTTGGTCTGGTTCGTCTAACATGGTTTATTCATTTTTTAATATCTCATTGCACAGTGCATTCACCATTTTGTCCCTCAAAAAGCACAAAAATCATGCCTGACAAGGAGGGGTGATATGGTAATTAACCAATTTTTTATTCTTTTTTCGGCAGTTTGCTATTGGCACATCGTTGGATGCACCGTTCATTTCTGCAATTACGCTTGTTTCGAACAGCACATGCAACTTACTCTGGTGTTCGAAAATGCCCAACCAACATCTAGGATGATTTTCCAGCATGCTCTCTTTCACCTGGTGCGGCGCGTGGGGCTCAATGGTGTCTGGAGGCGTGTCAATCGTCGTTTAAATTCCCCTCATTTCTCTCTCCTGCTTGTGCAACCTAAAGTCAGCACAATTGTTTTTTATCAAATTTCATTTCAGTCCCTAAACATTTGAATTAGGTTTTCTTGCCCTTATTGGTATTATATAGGTTTTGATTTGTTTCAATTTCGTCCTTCAATCGAAATTGATTATATATTGTAGTTTCAATTAGGTCCTCATTCTTTTAATTTTGCGGATTGACCTGGAATCCTTAAAAAACTTTATTTCAAAGTTTTGATTTGTTTCAATTTTATCCTTCCATGCAAATTTATTATAAGTCCTTAATATTTTCGGTGTTAAATTTTGTTTTCTTTTAATTTTATCCTTCCATGCAAATTAATTATGGATTTCAGTTTCTTTTTGGTCCCAATTCTTTTAATTTCCGGTTCTGTTTTAAATTATTTATTTTCAATGTTTGGATTTATTTCAATCTTATCCTTTAAACTAAATTTATTACATATGTTTTTTTTTTTATTTTATCCCCTATACTTTTAATCTTGGATTCTATTTTGGTTTCTTTATTTCTCATACATATTTCTTACATGGTTCCTATTTGTGTCCATATTTATATGTATATGCTTTTAGTTTTTCTTTTTCTTTTTTTATTATTTCCAATGTTATTACGTTTTTCTATTTAATATCCACATTTTAACATTTACTATTTGCTCAATGTGGACTGGATATATAAAGCTAGTTATATATTTTTATATTTATTTAATATTAACGTCCTCAAATATATATATATAGACACGCGCACACATACATACACACATGACCTATTTATTCTCAGAAAATAAAATAATAATTTATGATAAGTTTTCTAAAATACTTTTCATAAAATAATATGACAAATAAATCTTATAAACCAAAAAAAAAAATATTTCTGGACAATAGTTATGGTGTCATCGATAGTATGATCAATAATTATTAAAATATTAATTATGTATATAATATTTATAATGACATACTCAAATAATTTATAGAAATCAAATAATACTTATTTTTATTCTGATATTTATTTTGTTTTCAAATTGCTTTTTTGCTAGTATTGTTAGGGCTTGAATTTTCTAATTATCATAGATAGCACATTCAAAATAATAATTATTTATTAGTTTTGTTTGTTTAGGTATGTCAAATTAATTATATATTTGTATATTTATGTAATATTAGCGTCTTAATATATGTGTGTGTGGTCGGGTGGGTGGGTGTGGGTGTGTGTGACCTAGATTGTTTTGAAAAAAAATATATCTTTAGTCCATATCATCGATTGTGGTTTTGTTATCTACCAATTAAATTATTGTCAAATTAGTTAAAAAAAACAATAATAAAATTGTTTGTTGTATAAAATAAATCGCTCATCTGTGTTAAAATTCAATAACTATAATTTTACTATTTGCTAATTAAAGAATTTATGAAACAAATAAACACATGCATAACAATCAATCAGTATGTTCCACGGAGCACATGACTTATTTCAACATATTTTTTTTTTGAATTCAACTGTGCAATCTATTGATACAATAATTATCAAAACAATTTTCATATTAGCAATATTCAATCACTTTTAGGTAGAAAAAAAATCTATTTAACACATTCCATTAATTATAATTTTACTAATTAAATATTAAAATAACCAGTTACAACAAAATAATGATAATGGTTATTTTTAAAAAATTTTCTTATACACATGTAAGACTAATATATATATTTTAATATTTATTTAATATTATCGTCTAAAAATACAAACACACACACACACACACACACACACACAAACAGAGAGAGAAAGAGAGAGAGAATGATTTAGGATTTTTTGAAAAGAAAAAAATCAGTGTCAATATTCTAAAATACATTTAATATAATAATATGACAAGTAAATCTTATAAAATAAAAAAATATTTGGCAGTTAATTTTAATTTTGTGCTCTTTTGTTTAAGTTTATTTCTTAAAAAAGTTTACAATATTTTTATTTATAATATTTTAAATATAATATTACTGAGAAAAAAGACAACGCAAAAACAAATAAGTAGATAAATTTACCTAGGTTATCTGTAATTAAAAAATATACGAATCACTTCTCGTTTCAATGACATTGTTGCTTTTAGACAGAAAAAAAATCATATCTCATATTTTTTATTTATTATAAATTTACTAATTATAGCATGCAAAAAAATTAAGTTTATTTCTTCAAAAAATTACAAAAAAAATTATTTATAATATTTCAGATCTAATATTACTGGAAAAAAAGGACAACTCATGAAAAAGATAGGTAGACAAATTTACATAGGTCATCTACAATTAAAAAATATATGAACCCCTTCCCATTTCAATCACACTATTCTGTGTAGGCGAAAAAAATTATTTTTAACATATTTTATCTATTATAATTTTATTAATTAAATATTCAAATAACTAATTACAACATGTAAAAAATTAATTAATTTTTTACATAAAAAAAGGTCCAGCACAACACAGGGAAGCATACTCGTAAGTACTAAATCTAGTACTTACACATGTGTGTATGTATTATTTTCCACCTTGGGAAGTAACAAGCAGACTGGTCGTTTTGATTATTTATTTATTGGAAAAAAAAAAAAGAACCAACCCACCAATAACACAATTTATATGGCTTTGAAAAATCTTGAGTACTAATTTAACAAAAATATATTGTGTATGGTTACTATAAAATTATCATTTTATCTTTTTATTTATTTATTTCTAAGGGCTCGCAGGGTGGAATAATATTGTGTGGCAAAATAATCTCAGCAGATTCTATAGGGGATTTTGACCTTCTTCTTCTTCTTCTTTTTTTTTTATGACTGGATTGCTTTTTAAAACATGGTTTAATATAATCATTCCCAGAGTTTTTTGGACCTTTTTTCAAGTGCATGGTGAAAATACTTGATTGTATCTTGCACCATATATTTTTAGCTTTGCTTTATGAGCGTTCTTGTATTTATTTCTTATATATATTTATGGTGAATTAGTTTTTTTCTGGCGTTAGATATATGCGGTGGCGCGTCATCTTCATGGGTGTTTGGGGTGGCGGTTCAACGTGCGTTGCGTTGAACCGCAGCCCCAAACTCAGGTATTGCAGCGACAGTATATGTGTTGGGTATCTGTTATAATAGTTTGTTATAACAGTTTATAATTAGTTAGTAGTTTGTTTTTCTGTTTAGTTCTAGTCAGTATAGAATGAGTATGAGTCTTGTACTGAAGCTTATAAATAGGCTGATCTTGAATGAATAAAGTGGGTGAACGTTTTCTGTAACTCTGTCCATTAAAACCAATTGAAGGATTCAACAGAATCAACAATTGGTATCAGAGCACAGATCGACAAAAAAAAAGCTGGGTACTACGATCACTGGTCCATGATGATGGAAAATTTCTTGAGAAGCAAAGAAATGTGGAACCTAATTGAAGAAGGAGTCCCAACGGTGGCGCGTGGTACTGGTGCGAGTGAAGGGCAAAGAAAATCAGCAGAAGAAGCAAGAAGAGAATTCGAGACTTTAAGCATGAAGGAAGGTGAAAGTGTGGACAAGTATCTGTCAAGAACCCTAACTGTAGCAAACAAGATGAAGACGCATGGAGAGAGGGTACAACAAAGCACAGTGGTGGGGAAAATTCTAAGATCCATGACGCCGAAGTTCAATTACATTGTGTGTTCGATCGAAGAGTCAAATGATTTGGACTCTATGAGTATTGATGATCTTCACGGGAGTCTGCTAGTTAAATCAATAAGGGCTTGACTTTTCACTTGCAATGAATATTCACATGCCCATCTTTGAAGAACAAAAAGAGGTATGGTTCATGAACTTCGGTGTAGTAACCATATGACCGGTGATAAAATGTGGTTTCTAGAATTGGATGTTGAATTCGGACAATCGGTGAAATTGGGTAATAATGCTAGGATGATGGTACAATTTATGCAAACTGTATCATCCATCTAGAGGTTTAATAATGGAAAGTAGCATGTCCACAAATAGAATGTTTGTGTTACTAGCCTCTAGTAGAACTGCTGAACATGCTTGTTTCTGCACTATAAGAAAATGGTGAATGGGTTACCTCTTGTGAAGGGACCAACCCGAGTGTGTGAGGATGTATAATGGGAAAACAGCACAGGGACTGTTTTCGGGATATATGTGGCCCTGTGAGTCCGAAATCAAATAGTGGAATGAAATATTTGATTACGTTTATTGATGATCTAACAAGGAAAACTTGGGTGTTCTTCTTGATGAAAAGTCGAAGCATTGAAAACTTTCATAAATTTCAAGAAACTAGTAAACTGGGCAGTGTATTTGATGAATCGAAGTCCCACCATTGCTGTGAAAGATAGAACTCCAGAAGAAGCCTGGAGCAATCTCAAGCCATCTGTGAAACATTGTAGAGTGTTCGGGTGTATTGCATATGCTCACAATCATGATCATAAAAGAAAAAAATTGGATGATAAAAGCACCAAATGTGTACACTTGGGTGTTTGTAGTGGGTCAAAAGCCTATCGGTTATACAATCCAGTCACTAAGAAGGTTGTGGTGAGTAGAGATGTTGTGTTTGCAGGCTATTGGTGCAGCAGACAGTAATGCACAATCAGCTAGAGTTTGTGATGAACTTCATACCTCTGCAGCAGACAGTTATCAAGGAAGAACAAGGAGAATTGTGAGGAAACCTACTTGGATGATGGATCATATTACTGGAGAAGAATTGTCTGAAGAAGATGAGGTACAAAACTTAGTAAGTTGAACGAGAAAGGAGAGGTAGACAAATACAAGGTCAGATTGGTAGCATTAGGCTATGCCCAAAAACATGGGGTGGATTATTCCGAGGTGTTTGCACCTGTGGCTAGATGGGATACCATCATAATCATTCTAGCAATGGCATGCCCTTCATGCGCACCGGGCATGTCACGGTGGTCGTATTGCACCTTCTGCGATGGATTTGGAAAGGTCTGGTCATCCTTTTGGAGGTGATAGTGGAGCTATGGTTGACCTTTGACTGACTTTTTCT
Source organism: Salix dunnii (assembly GCA_015731905.1). Lineage (NCBI taxonomy): Eukaryota > Viridiplantae > Streptophyta > Magnoliopsida > Malpighiales > Salicaceae > Salix > Salix dunnii. The sequence goes on along the minus strand of CM027666.1, from coordinate 5,372,331 downwards.
AAGAAGATATTTAAAGCATCAGGAAGATTCTTCAGATTCACAACGTCGAATCACAAATGCATTGTGAAGAATCTGTGATTCGACATTGTGAAGAATCTCGAAGCCACACCTTATTCATTAACTGCGTTTGTGATTCGACAAGGCATTGATACATCTTTCAAGTTTGTGTAGATCAAAGCCATCGATCCCCCACCAGTATGGTGGTGGGTTTTGATTAAAAAAGGCCCGAAACCATTTTCCAAACAGCAACATAGCATGCACCACACCATTCTGAGCAATGTGAGCTCCGGCAATCAAGGAGTAAAAACCTCAGAAAACGGAGTTGCAGCGACAGTATATGTGTTGGGTATCTGTTATAATAGTTTGTTATAACAGTTTATAATTAGTTAGTATTCAACAGAATCAACAATATGTAGCAGGAAGTAAATATTTTCTACTCAACTTGCGTTCAAACCCCACAAATTCCCTTCTCAAACAAATGCTTCCAATACTGTTTCTTCTCCATTTTTTTGCCACAATAACACCAATTCTTTTTCCGGAAGTGGTTTCTCAACACCTTTTTAAAATTCCATGTTTTACTGGCAAATATTTTAATTCAAATATACTGATTCATGTCTTTAAAGTTTCATGTAAACCAATTTCATCTTTTTAACCCCAGTAGTCAATTTATAGGTTATCTAAATGTGTACCATCTGCAGGCTACATTCTGGTTTGCAGTAATATTTTATGTATCCCTACTGGAACTCTTAGGGTTGTGAATTCACCAATTGCAGATAGAAGAATACAGTTTAATAAGTATTCCCGTGTGAAGATTTCAAGCAGAGGCAGCATCCAAAATCCACACCTGGCTCGATTTTTCGAGTCCTGTCCAGCTAAAAATGGACCTTTTCATTCTCCATCATAGATTCAGCCAAACCAAATATATGTAAAAAGAAGAGCTATAATAATATCCATTCATAAGCATCAGCAACTCAAATCTTATTTCAGATGATGGTACACACAAGTTTCATATTCATTGCAGTATCCACATAGAACTGAGCTCAGATACACAAGTACAGACTCTGATAAACTAGAAAAGGATGACCACCAATACGTGTATAGAAAACAAAAGGGATCACGAGGTCGCTAACCTTAGTACTGCATGTCATGTACAAGCAACAGCAACAGAAACAAAATGAGGGGTCTTTCCATCATCAAAAGGCAAGCTAACATAGGCACCAGCAAACTCCTCAGCAATTTCCAAAACAAGCTCTCCGTGCATAGCCTTGCAATCCATGTAAAGAACAGCAAACGCCGCGAAATTGTAAAGAGTTAACACCGTTTGGAGTGCTGAAGCTACCACAATTCGAACAACAAAAGGCCAAATCTTCCATGGACTATCAATTTTACCAATGTGCAAACCTTCTCCAGGAAATGAACTGGTAATTACCAACAGGCCAGAGAAAAATCCAAAAAATAAAAGCATAGACAAAGCCACTCCCTTCATTCGTTTCACTAAGTAGTCACTCCTTCTCAACGGCTCCAGACCCCAACTTGATTCGGCAACCACAATCACCTGAGCTAAAATCCACTTCAATTGCAAATGAAGCAATACGAAGACCAAAACAACCCCAAGAATCACAGAAAGCACAATAAAATAAGGCGAAGAGACATTAATTTCAAATCCAAGAAGCTGAATTCCATTCATTCCAATAAACAAGATCAACGCGAAAGGGAGAAGGACCCCCAAAAAGATAATTTCAATAAAAGAGACAGTGATCAAAAGGGGAAAGAAAGAAGTGAAAGCAGATTTGATTGAAGACCAAAGCTTTACAGGTCTACCGTAGAATCCATGAATAACACTGTAGGTAACGGAAGCTTGAGCCAAAAGTGAGAGCGTGATGGTAAGGAGTGAAAAGAGAAGAGGGAGGATAATGATATCTGTGGTGAAAAGATCTGATGGGTCATCTTGATAAAAAGTACGAGAGAGGAGGGTTTTCGAGCCTCGAGTGGAGAATTGAGAGATGATATTTTGGATGGTGGGGTAGACAGAAAGCAAGAAAGAAAGAGGGAGGATAAAGAGGACAGAGAGAGCCAGGAAATGGCGGGAGTGAGCGTTTATTATACGTTGTGATTCTGATAAGACAGAGCAAAGGTTTGCTGCTGATCCCATGGTAGAGAGGAAGGAGGCGGCTGGTCGTGGTTTCTGTCTTGTTTTATGGGACGAAGAGATGGATATGTTCCGTCTTTTTTTTGTGTCTGGACTCTGGAGAGATCGAACAGTTAAAGGACGGGAAGTTATTTCCGGTCGTTTACTTTGTCTATGTGTTGCTTAATTGAGATTGGAGATTGGATACCGCAGCACAAACCATTTGATCATAAAAATTTTGTTGTTCATAGTCAAACGGCTAACACCAATCAAACTAGATTGGCATGCGGGGACGGGGACGTTTTAAGAGCTAGCCTTCTTTTTATTCCGGTTTAAATGGAGGTTAGCTAAAAAATTTTAAAAAATATTTATTCATTTATTTTTGAATTATTTTAATATATTGGTATAAAAGATAATTTGAGAAATAATACCTGCAAAACTAACAAGAAAAAATAATTTCTTTTGATAGACGTTCACTAACTTGACGGGACGTGTCCAGACATTTATAGGGGCATGTTGGATTGGATGATCCATGCAATTCATATGTATCCAGCTATTTATAAAAATAAATAAATGAGGCAGTTATTATAGTATTTGAAAACTATTGCAAGTATAATAGGAATATTACAAATCTGCAACTCGAAGATAGTAATAGCGTATTTTCCAAGATATCTCGAGTTTAAATATAAAAAAATAATATTTTTTATAATTTGTTTGACAGAATCGCTATGAAATAAATCCAAAACTTTATTAAAATATGATTGTATATAAGCACCGGTCAACAAATTAGTTTGAACAATAAGTTCATGATGCTATTTCATAGTAAAATATTAAGCTATCAGATTGAATGAATCCACCAATCTTAGACATTGATTGTGTGATTGGATAACTCGTATCTTTTTTATTTGTTTGAAATAACGTTATTAATAGTTTTTAAATGGTATCGTGTGATGATAGAGAATTTATGATTTGTATAGTTGGTCTCAAGTTTGAGTTAGTACGTTTATTTTTTATAGAAATTTGAGACAATTTAGGTTTTACTTCCTTTATATAGACTCACAAAATATATTTTTTGATGATAAAATTTCCAAACCTCCAAAAAAAGTTACTAATAAGTTTTCTTAGTATTTTTTAAAATGTTTTTTGACGACAATGTGAATAATAGTAGACACTAAAGATGAAACTAAGGGCCTATTTGGGAGGGCGGTTGCGATAGCTTTTGAAAGTGTTTTTCATGCCGCCACCAGTTTTTAAAATGAAAAGAAAAAAATAAAAAACCAAAACACCGTTTTGGCCGCCCTCCCAAACGGCCCCTAAGGGCTCGTGAGTTCTTCGATATAATTAGTTAAAACTGGACTAGATTCATTTCACCGATAAAAAAATAAAATCAAGTAGAAATTTTCATATCCGAGCATGATTGTAAAATAACATTTATACATTTGAGTCGATATTTTTTTATTAGTGTAGGCATTCAGGTTAGTTTACATGCACCTCAACTAATCCCATAAACCATGAAATTAATGATCATGTAAATCTTAAATGATCATCATATTAACAACTATGTAGTTAAATTTAAAACTATAAAAGAAACAAATCTCTTGATATTAAACTATTACAAGTAGGCTACCTATAGATGGTTTGAGTCAAAAAATTTGATGCCAACAAAGAGAAGAACAAAGGACAAAATTCAGTCTCCAACTCTCAATGGATCCTCAAATAAACAAAATTCCTGATTGAGTTCCAGAATTTATTTTTCTTTAAATAAAAAAACTACCTTGATTGATAATTAATTTATTTAAGATCCACGTCAAGTAAAAGCTTGATCCATTACAAGAAGTTTAACCCACCCATGAAAGCTACCCGGCCCGGAAAGAATCCAATTCCAGTGACAATGAGGCTGAAGATCCTGTTATGGAAATGAGGTTTTGGCTCAAAATTGAGGTGGACGAATGTTGTTTGTCCACGTGGCAGTGATGACCAGAAAATCAACAAAAACAACTCGTCTTATTATTACCATTAAGAAGTAGAAAGACCAGCTTAAATCAACAAAGACGTGGAAAGAAATAGGCCTTAGAAACCGCGTTTTTTTTAAAAATAATAATTACAAAAAACAATTAAACATCGACACAAGACCTTGACCAAACTAACGCTGTAGCAAACACCATCCTGGAAAGCTTGTTAGTCATAAACAGACACAATACCTTTACCGTTGACTAAGTGCTTTTTTTCGCGTTTAAAAATGTTTTTTTAATTTTGACTTATATATATTAAAAAGTATTATAAATAATTAACCACTACTATAATATCAAGTACTGTTTTAATTAACCGGCTGGTAAAAATTCGTTTGCCCTGAAAAAATAAGAGTGAAAAATATTTTGTGAATGCTATTATGTGATCGAACACAAACCTTGTTAAGATTTTTCAGAAAGTTTTAAAGCTCGAGACCTGAAAAACTATCTCAAGGATGCAGTGCTTGAAAAGTGATACTCCTTAGTGAAAACTTGATGGTGAGTATTTTTCTGATTTTAAATTAATTGAATCTGATTTATTAAAGATTAATTGGTTTTGTAATGTTATTTTATTTATTTCAATAATATTAGTATTTTGGAATATCTTTTCATTGTATTATATTTTTATTGGATCTATTTTAACTTTTCAAGTTCGATTTTTAATTTTAATTATAGGTTAAGTGATCACCATATTCATATAAAACATATTCCTAGCCCTGTATTCTAGTCAAAACATTTTCACTTAATGTTTTTTCTTTCTTAGAAAAACCTCAACTTATTTATAATTATGTGTATTCATTCTCAATTGAACCCAAATTTATAGATTTTACCAATTTAATCATAATATTTATTAAAAAATCTCAATTAATGTTCATCGACTTTCTCATCAAATTTCCTCAAATTGATATTAATTAATTGTATAAATATATACGTTAGACCAACATTATTAATTTCCCCACAAACTCTTTCTGATATTGGGGCGTTTTATTTGGTTTATAAAATATGCCCGTGAAATTTAAACTATTATAAGAACTTGACAAAATTCCTGAAAATTGACAATGTATGGAATCTAATCGATAGCTCTTATAGCTTTGAGATGCAATTGGAAATGGGTATATAGTATGGGGACTAATCTGGCTCCCATTTTTTTTCTTAAGAAAAATATTAACCACCTTCACGTAACGCTCATCCAACACAAGCGCAGGCTGCCGCTAAAAAAGCTCCAATGGTGGCATCTTCAACGTGCACACCTTAGAAAAAATGCCGACACCAGGCATCCATGACCCACACACGCTTTTGAATCACCATTCCCTTCACGCCAAGAACCCACCGACTCTTCCCCTTCAGCATCAGAATCCCTCTCTATTAATTCCCTCCCATTCCAACAATCATTTTGCATTTTCCCGGGTTTTTTCCACCATCCGATCTGTCCTGCCCATGTTTCTCTCATTTCCCTTTGAATTGAAATCTAAGTTTTGTTTCTTTAAGTCACATTGTCCGGCTCTTATTATTTTTAATTCAAGATCAATATAGTGGCACCGTGTATACATTGAGTCTTGTATTGTCGAGTCAATAAAAATATTTGATCAAATGGAGGTTTCTAGCGGAGCTTCTCCTAGAATGAGTTTGCATCAGCTACAAAAGGATGGATCTGAAGAGACCCATTTCCAGGATTTTGAGCTCGAATCATTTGATTATAATGATAGTCATAATCGTCAGTTCTATTCAACGAGTGCATTGGAGATCCTGAGAGAAACTGCGAGGATTCTCCGATGTAATTCATGGTCATTTATAGCAATCGCTGCTTTGCTTATTTGTCCAGTATCTGCCATCCTTTTGTCGAATGTATTGGTTGATCAATCTATTGTTAAGAGATTGAATACTAGGTTTTTGCTAGTTGCAAAATCTAGTGGACTTCCATTGCGGCCTCTTATCAAACAGTTTTGTCATCGTTTTGCCGAGATGGCTGTATCGTCTGCAACGTGTTTCCCGTTTTTTATTACCTTGTCTTTGTTATCAAGAGCTGCGGTGGTTTATTCTGTAGATTGCACTTATTCGAGGAAAGATGTTGATGGTTTAAAGTTTTTGGCGATGGCAAGTAAAATTTGGAGGAGGATTGTTTCGACGTATTTGTGGTCGTGTATGGTGATTGTCGGTTGTCTCACGTTATTCTTTGTTCTTCTTATAGCTGTTTGTAGCACATTTTTGGTGCTTGGGTTTCGGCCGGAGTTAAATCTGTATGCTACAATGATAGTGGGGATAGTTTTCTCGATTATTTTTGCCAATGCGATTATTGTTTGCAATATTGCTGTCGTGATCTCTGTTTTGGTGGATGTTTCAGGGCCGCAGGCACTGCTCCGGTCCAGTGTTTTAATTAGGGGACAGACTCAGGTGGGTCTTTTAATATTCCTTGGATCAACAATTGGGATGGAATTTATAGAAGGTTTGTTTGAGCATAGAGTTAAGACATTGAGTTATGGAGATGGGTCTTCCAGGATTTGGGAAGGTCCTCTCTTGGTTATAATGTATTCATTTGTTGTGCTTATTGATTTGATGATGAGTGCAGTTTTCTACTATAGCTGTAGATCTCATGGTATGGAACCCTCGCATGGTGAATGCCTGTCAATTTTAGAAACAGCTACTGTTTCTGCTGAATCCGTTGGCATCCCATGACGTGATCTTGTAAATCGATCGACACCGTACGTAGAGTTCTCTCCAGTTAGTGAAGGCAGGACTTGTAAGAGAAAGATTATGGTTATGTGGGTGGGTACTCTCTTTCTCTCTTAACTGATAAAGAAGTCGCATGGGGACTTCAAAAGCCATTAGCATGCAAAGATTATGGCTGCTGCTAAACTCAGATGAATCTCAAGTTTTCTGTATAAATGTTACTGGAATGCGGAACATCACATTTTTTGGTATTCTGCAGGAGATAAAACAAAATTCAAACTAGTATGTGAAGTTTGATGGGCACAGTATAGCTGTAAGACAATACAATCCTTGTAGAAAAACCTTCAAAAATTACAGTAACCTTTTCTTTCCATGAAATTCATTTCCTATTTGCTGCTGCTTTTGTTTTTTTCCATCTACCTTTCGTACTTGGCATATGCTGTCCTCGATCATGGATGGTTATATTTGTCTACACGTATTTAACTGCAGCTATGAATCTGCTAATGTTTCATGAACAGATTTACCACCTGTTATGGAACATGAATTACACTTGATATTTTAGTTCTGTGAATTAATTTGTTCATTGTATTGGATGGAATTTGCCAGTTATACGCATTCTTTTCCGATCAAGAACATTGTGCACAAGGGGGCTGACCTCCGACCATAAAAGAAGGGATCGTGGACCAAATAAAATACGTGATTATTTTGCTCAGGATTGATTTTGATTTCTTGACCACCTGCCCAAGTCCTACTGACAAACAGACGTTTCATGATTGATGCATGGAATTGCGGGCGTTTATTTTAAAATAAAAATCATTATATTTTTTAAAATTAAACAAAAAAAAATTGTTTGGAACAAGATTATTTTTTAAAGTATTTTATATTTAAAAAAATATCAAAATAAAATTATTTTTGATATCGTTATATTAAAATAATTTAAAAATATTAAACTTTTTAATTTAAAATTTATTTTTTATTTTTTTTCAAAATACTTTTAAAACATAGTTCTAAATAAGACTTAAGTTTACTATCAAAATCACATTTAATTATACCATGTAACATTTTACCATTTCAATATATATTTTTCTTGAAAACCTTATTGTTTTTTCTTATTTAGTTGATTCGATGTTGTATTCAATCATCCAAGATTTTTACAAATCTATCTAATAAATTAATTTATACCAAGTTAATTTTTATGTAATTTTATTAAAAAATCATACTAGAGAAGGACAAAGTAATAGAATCTCAAGATTTATCTTTTAGTTTAGATTTAAAGTAATTTATTTTTGTGTTTAAAAAATATTTTGATTTTTTTTGTTTTAAATTAATTTCTTTTGATATATATAGATTTTTTATGTATTGATATAAAAAATAAAAATATATTATTATAAAGCATTTACGAATAAAAAATATGTTAAAAAACAATGTTATTATTACATTTAAAAAACCCTTTAATAACATTATTTTCTTAAGACCTGTTTGGGAGTGCAATTGCGGTTGTTTTTTAAAGTGTTTTTTATTTAAAAATATATTAAAATAATATTTTTTTTAAAAAAATATTTTTAACATCAACACATCAAAATATTTTAAAAATACTAAAAAATTTTTATTGAAATAAAAAAAATCAAATTTTAAACAAAAGTATAACCATAAAAATAAACAAACATATAAAATGATTGGCGGGCTGCAGCTGCTTTATTAAAACCAGCTTTTGATAACTAAGGACCTGAAAAACAGCTGCCAGCAGCGCGTAGTGTTATGACGTGGGTTGAGCGTTCCCTTGTAAACACAGTGTAATTTAATAACGTAGGGGAAAAAAAACTATAATATTTCTTCTTTTCGGTTGTAGCTGTGACTGCCTCGCCTCGCGCCCATTACCGTACAAGCAGTAAGAACCCTGAACAGCTACCGATTCGTCCACTTCTTTTCAGCGTTTTACACACCCACCCACACAAATACATGTATATGAACTAAACCTAAATCTTGGAAAAGGTGAGCAAATTTGTTATTTAACACACACAATTCGTATTTTCTCCTGGCTTGACATCAGACTACTTGTATAACTCTTTTCGCCTTTTTAATTATACTTATCATTAACATTCAACTCTATTGCATAAATTCTTTTTTCCTTTCTAACAACATGCGTGCATGATGTTGAATATGCTTATTCGAGTTTGTGCAGTTAAGCTGTTCGACAAAAAGCCTAAAAGAAAAGTTTGGTTGTTTCCTATTTGATTGAAATGCAGCTGTGTAGGGAGTTTTTTCGCTAATCAAATCGCCACCCGTGTACCACCGTGTTTTTTTTTATTTGGAATTGTAAATGCTGTTGGTTTAGGTCAACCTTTTTTATATATAGTTATGTGCAAGTTTGAGGAAGAAGAGTGACTTCTTTAGGAGGACGTCTAATGAGCTTGGCTATATCTTGTAACAGGGATAATAATGGACAGCTACATACAGGAAAAGATTCATAAATTTGAGCAATTTGTCGATGGCCATTTGAAACCACAGCTTGTTCGTGCTATCGCTGAACGGCATGGATTTATGTTTTCTTTTTTGCTTATTTTTTTTTAATAATGGTTGTCACCTCTTTTTACCATTATTCTTATAACACAAGCTCCGCTACTGCTAATGTAATCTCAAAGTTTTCTACGTTTTAAGTGAAAATGAATGGGAAAGGAAGCTTAATTTTTTTTAACTGTAGTTTACATCAAATGCTTATTAGCATGTTGCTTCTTTAATTTGCTGGATCGAGAGTTCACTAGTAGAAAGGGATATTTAAAAATTACTCCATGTTGAATGCTTATTAAATGTTTTTCATGCTCTTATTTTGCAGGGACAAGGTTTTTGAGCAACAAAAGATTTTGTATCCTTTCATTCTGTTCATGTTTATTTTGAAGATAAATGAATAATGGGTAGTCAATGCGCACTTTCTTATAGCCAAAATATCCTTGTGCACCTTGGACATTAAACGTCTTTTAATTCAATTTCACAGCTCATATTTTCTTGACTATATACTTCTAGCTCAGATTTGCGAATGAATATAGAGAACTTAGAGAAGAACAGTGTAACTAATCTCAGAACAATGGTCAACCTTGGCTCTGAAGTGTACATGCAAGCTGACGTGTAAGTACTTGTTGCCTTGAAGTACTCTAGTTTCTATCAGTAGCTGCATGATTTGTCTTTCTTTGAACGCCATTTGTCATTTACATATTAGGCCAGATACACAACGCATATTTGTGGATGTTGGACTTGGATTCCACGTGGAGTTTAGCTGGACTGAAGCTTTGAGTTTTATAGCGCTAAGGGAGGAAAAAATAGCAAGGTATGCAATTTCTCTCAGGTTAATCAAAGCTTTCTCTTAGCTTTTGCTTATCAACTATTGTCATGTGGTTACTATTGTCATGTGTTATCTAGAAGTAGTTCTTAATGTGTTAAACCTTATTAGTCATTACGTATTCTGTCCATGGTACTCCCAAAATACAAAGAATAAAATAACACAAAAGCTTGCCATACAAGTTCCTACATCTGAACTTAGTGTACACTATTTATCTCTAGACTCCCTTACAATAACTAAGAGAGGAAAGAGAACTAAATCCTGAATTAATAGCATATATTGAGACCTCAAAGTTCCTCTGAGGCAGAAGCTGGCAGTGCTTGCCAGATTATTCTTCTCTTTGAACGTTTTGCTTGGCCTGGGCTACAGCAGGAGGCAGGGTAAGGATGTTTAGGAGTGTTTCCCTTTTGCTTGACCCTTGGGTGGAGATGCTGGGATAGGGCTACTTTTCTTTGTGATCGAATTATGAAAGCTCAATAACAGAATGAATGATCTTAAAAGGCTTTTGCTTAATACTGTAGGGTACGCCACAGGTCTCATCAATTACATGGACTGCACTTGCATCTTCCCTTCAGTTTCTTGTCTTTGCGTCAATGTCTTTGTATCATCACTCTTGCCATTGCATTTGTCTGTATCATCACCCCTTCCATTTTCAAGTCCCGGGAAAATTTAGGGGTGCTCTGCATTCATTCCCTAGAAGGAAATCTATTCAAAACCTTAATGATTCACTGAATTCGATTCTGCAGGCAAATAGAGGAGTACACTCGTTTAATATCATCAATTAAAGCGAGGATCAAATTGGTAAGCTCTGTTGTGATGAAGGCTCATTTTGTTCCAAGTTCTTGCTTTCTAGGAAAAAAAAATCTCTCCTTTTTTTCTCAAAGCATCTGAATGCTTCTAAGAACTACTTTTAGTAGGTCCTTAGTCCTTTACGTGTTTTTCACTTTCTTAGTAGAAAGGGGCTTGGGGACGTTATTCTGTTCTTATTAACATGCAAGGAAGGGTATGAAGAACATTGCATTGACTATTTAATTGCATTGACCTGGAACCAAGAGCTTTTCTTGGGTGGGAGTTTTATCCCGACAAATCCACTGTGAAAACACTTGATACTACGACCTATTTCTTAGCATTTCTTGATAGTTTTTGGGATTTGAGAGCTATATTATTGGTGGCGCGCAGGTCTGTGAGGGGATTCGAGAGTTGCTCCACCTGCCGGCAGAGAAATCTTTACCACAGCGTGTTTTTTAATATTTATGAGTTAAAAGTGTACGGCAACCAAATTGGGATATTGATGGCCAAAAAGGGAAAAAAAGATTCTTTCTCTGTGATGTAGCGGATAATTGTTTGGCATTGATGCTTTTCTGATGCTTTACTTCTGCGAGCTGTTCCTTTTGCAGTGTTGCTGAATTTACTTTTAACTGCCAACATAAAGTAGAAGTAGCTATAATTCGATTCATTTATTTGCCAGCAGGAATGCTGTAAAACCCATGCGGTAATTAAGAGAAAAAAAGGTCACATAATTATATAGATTTTTTTTTTTTGGTAAATCAACACTTTAAAAAATAAAATAAATTTGGGAATTAGCACGAGCAAAAAATTATTTTGAAAAATAGCACAACTAGGGATGTAGTTACCAATTATAGCATTTTAAACTGGGTATTTTAAGGCCCCTTTCGGAATTATGTTTTAAATTGAAAATTTATTTTGCCTAAAATTATCAATTTTTTTAATGTTTTAAAATAGTTTTGGTATGCTCTTATAAAAACTAATTTTTAAAACATATAATTTTTTTTTATGTATTTTTTAATAAAAAACAATTTAAAAATTAACCGAGGAGAATAAATGAAAGAAAAATAATCTTAGAGCCACAACACCATGAAAAGAACTTGATTAGATTATTTGACGCGCATATAGGAAAGCTATCAGAGTGATCAGCGCACGCTGCTGAGAGGCTCGTGCTACCACTCGCATCACGCACCGGCCTGGTTATGGGCTAGCAGTGCGACTTTTGTGGACATTAAAAAACGTTCACTCGTTGATCAGCCGGCTATCTATCCCACGAACAAAATTTTAACGCTTCCAATATCAATTGGATCTGGATAAAAAAACAATAGCCCAGGCCCAGGATTCAAAATCAAGCCCGTCTCTACTGTTAACTCTGGATTCAACTTTTATCCTTCAATGCTGTACTTAAATTGCTGTGTATAAGAAAGAGCTTGTTGTTGGTTGCGACTGTTCTTGATTGTTTTCAGAATATTTTTTCTTTGAAAATATAAAATTAATATTTCTTTTATTTTTATAATAAAATATTTTTAAGGCCAACACATTAAAACAGTATAAAAACACCTAAAACATTATTTTCAATAGTTTTTTTTTAAAAAAAAAACAAAATCATGAAACACAATTTCTACTGAAAAACAATTTTATTATTATTGTTATAAAGAAAAAAAATCATAAACAGGATAATCTTTTATTTAAACTGCACGTTTAATTAATTTTGATGTTCTGCATTAAAGACTTGGATCACAGGTAAATAAAACTGAGAATTTTATATATGATCTTTGATTTCTCGGAACTCACTTGAAGAAGTGGGTAATTTCGGACGAAATTATTCACTATAATAACGTTACGTACCAGGTGAGATAATAAAAACCCATACGTAATTTAAATTAATTTCACATAAATATGCGAGGGTGCACAGTTGACTGCAATTAAATTTTATATCAGGATGCCTGAATTCATCTCCTACATCCGGAGCAAGTGTCCCTAACATTCTCGTTTAAATATGTAGGAGGAGAACAGAGGAGGAAAGGATGTGGAAAGAAATAATAATAATAATAATATTAATTAATTAATTAAATAAATAAAAAAAAACACGGGACCAATCAGTCTTTCATAACTTTGAAAGGCTTTATTTTATTTTCTCGTTGGAATCCAAAACTTTTTACGTGATTTGTCGTATATGAAAAGGAGTTAATGTTATTGAAAACAATTTTTTTTAAATTAAAAAGACAAAATCATAAATAGGGTAGACATCTCACCGTTCAATTTGCATAACAGGTGGGGGTTGAAACGCAATCTTTTGCCGAGCATGACAGGAGGAAATATCAGCCTTACAAAATAAAACCAAAACCAAAGGATTTTTGCGTGGGCCCTGTCTCGTGGTGGGCCTAGCCTTTTCCCAGTTACGTGGGCCGTGCAGTACCTAGAAAGTATCTCTATTTCTGTCTCTGATGGGAACAGAAGCTATTGATAGGATGAGTGGTTGGTTGGTGCATGGCCATGGCATTGGTTTCCACTTTACGCTGAGGGGGAGGCATCGCAGAAAAGACAAAAGGGAAAGTAGAAAGTCAGGCTCAAAGCCGGTGTCTCTGTGGCAGACAAAAACCCCTATGTTCTTCAAGGCCTTCTCCACTTCTTTACCTTCTTCACCAACCAAACTTCCTGTTTATAATTTGGTTCTTCAAACCCTATTTATTGTTGTTAGAATCGAAAATCCGTTTGGCAATTACATTATCTTCATTCTTCTCCTTAATTAAATAACTAGACAATCCTCATTGCTAATAACTATATAGCAATTTAATGAAGCCAGAGTGATTAGAATGAATGAAATACCATAGGAACAGTCCTCTTTATAATCGAGTAGAATAAAAGCCCCAAACAAAAGAAGAACATCAGTATTTCTCTAGAATCATTGGAAACAATAAATACAAACTTCCAAAGGACAAACATGCATAAGATGGGTTCGCAAGAAGAACAGAACAGGAATTACAAAACAGCAGTTGACTTTAGATTAGAACAGCTGGGCCTTACTTATCAGAAGAGCTAGGAGGAGGAGGAGGACGCTTATTTCTCTTACTCTTAGGTTTCTGCAATTGGGTTTTCAATCCGTGGTTTTGAAGAAGAGGCGGAGTTAGAGGTTGGAGAAGCATCGATGGAGGTAGAGGAAAAAGAACTGGGAAGTGATTTTAGTTGAAGAAACCAGATTGATTTGAGTATTTTTCGTAAAAGTCTTTTAGAAATTAAATGTTTTCCTTACAAAACTAAATGAGTTGCTTAAGAAATGAATTCTATTTAGAAAATAATAATAATAATAATCATAAGAATACAACACGAAAAGAGAAACAATAATAAAACATTACATATTTCTTTTAAGTAAATAGAACTGCTAAATAATTCAATTTGGCGAGGATCATATGATGTTTTTCTTTCTTTCTTTCTTGTGAAAAGGGACTCGGAGATATCACTGCAACCAAACGATCAGATTATCAACAAACAAAGAATTAAAACCCTCCAAGATGGCTCGTTTTGTACCATAATGCGGTGAAAATAATCCAAACACATGTAGTGGCCATGCTAGTGGGTGTGTGGATGACACGAAAACGGGCCTCTAGGGAAAAGGAATTCAGAGTTATACTGCATAGCTTATTTATGGTGGCGAGGCAAGCAAGTAGCAACCTCCTTCTAGCAGTGCTGTTTGCTCTGCTTTACATTCTTTTACATTGGGAATACAGTTCAACGATCCAAACTTGACACTTAATTGGAATTTGTTTGATTATTGTTCTCTGCAATGTATCATGAACCAAAATGCATTAATGCTGAACAACAATTGTCTCTTATTTTGATGCTAAGGAAATATTAAGAATTCTGCTCCAAGTTGCTACAAAAATAGGAGCTTTTTCTATGACCAATATCCCCTAAATATTATTGAAGCAGACAGGAGGAAGATCGAGCCAGCTCCAAAGAGACAATTCACCACCTTCCTTGCTCAAAGAAGAGGAAGGAGACGAGGACCACTTATCTGTTAGTCTTTCTGGAATCTCGACTTCTTCTTGCACCTCCTCTATGACATTTCCCCCCGTGTCATCTCTGTTCTTTTCCTCCTCGTTGTTATTACTATTGATTCCAAAGTTAGATGGCAGCTCATACCCACCATTTGCCTCTGCTGGCATTCCTGATCTGAATGTCAGCCTTAAACATTCGGATACCCCATTATAAGCATAAAGAGAAGCTGAGAACTTCCGTTCGTGCTTCCACCGCTTCATGATCTCTCTAATCATTGGTGGCTCATCCCCATGATGTTCCTGCTCCATCAGCTCCATCATCTCCTGTGCGATGTCAAATGGAGAATGGTAGGAAGATGATCCTAGTGCATCATCGAATTGAAAATCAATCAGCCCCGTATCAATCTCTTCTTCTCCTCTCACTTCTTCCTGTTCACCTTGACCACTGGCATCAACATTACTCCAATTATCATCCACTTCAAATGTGCTTGTGCTCCGATGATCTTCTGCAATATAACGTGATTCAAAGCAACCACTCGTGTGATCGCTGATAGTCATAGTATCGGCAGTGCTATTAGCAGTATCAGTATTTTCAACAATGCTGATATCTACAGGCATTTCGAAGAAATGTTCGACCTGGTTTTGTTGTTCTCTTGCTTCTTGCTCCTGTTGGTTGACAGGGAAAGTAGTGGTCTGTGTCAATGAATTGCCTCTAGCTTTAAGCCTAAGTAACAGAACGTTGACAATCTTTGGGGGAAGAGCTGGCTTTGAATGCGAAGACGGGGAGGAGCAAGGCCAGAAATTTGTTCGAGTATTAGCTCCACGGAGCAAGCAAGCTGCCTCGTCATAAGCTCTTGCGGCTTCCTCAGCAGTATCATAGGTCCCCAGCCACACTCTAATCTTCTGAATTGTGTCTTTTATCTCTGCCACCCATCGGCCTGATGGCCGCTGCCTCACCCCAAGGTATCGTTTTCGATCTCTCCGAACTCCATGGAGTGATTCAGCCTCCTCCATCATCTGGTCCCAACCCATTTTTCCATCATTGCTTTCCTTCTCTTCTTCACCCTCACCTGCCTTTCTCTTCCTCACCATATTCCTCATCGGACGGTTGTTTTCTAGTTTACAGTCTTCCTGTCCTGTTTTGTTTAAATGTAGTGTTCTGGTTGATGGAGCTTGCACATAAGCTTGCTTTTATGTTTTACGTGCACCGTTTTCAGACGCGTATATAAGGGTAAGGAGACACTGTCCACTTGCATGAAGTTTGTGGATGGTCTGGAATTCTACTGCTTGTAATCACCTCGTTGTTCCATGTTTAATTCGGCTCCTTTTTCCTTTCTTTTTTTATTCAAAACCTCAATGAGATATCCCTTTCGACGAAGAGGAGAATTCAATGTGGAGCAAATTCTATGAAATCATATCAGACCAGGTCAAAACTCTTTCTTAAATTATTTATGATTAGAAAGTAGATACGAAGAGGACAGCATGCATGCCATATTTTGGTGGGTTTTTGTTTCCTTCCTACTTTCTTGTCACGCAATGATAGTGATGTGCGATTTCATTTGAAAACCAGCACTAAATAATTTTTCAAGTAATGACCAGTGACATTGTAGAATCCAATCTAGTTAGAGGGACATATTGTGTCTTATTGCTTGTAATTCAGAATATTTAACCCTCAGCCATCTATCCATCTTCGTTACATTCAACACCACCAAGATTTCCCAAGATATAATACAAAACCACCAGCTTCGCAAGGGAGATAAAATCCACAGATAAATTAAGGAAATTTTGATAGAGTCAGAACCTCTTGGAAGAAAAGTGAGATATTAGAAGCTTGACAAACGAGACGCAGCACAACCACATCGCTGTTTGCGGGGACAGTCCCATAAGATGAGACAAACAGCCCAATGCTATTGATGAAATCCCCGTCTGTGCTCCTAGTCTTGTTCCTTGCTCCTTTGATGTTACCATCCAAGATTAACCCATTCGAGGCTTAATCCTCCTGATTTTTAATGCATTTTTAACACAAATTTCGACAGAGAAAATAGTTATTTTCTCTCATTTGTTGTAGCTCAATCAATTCAAACTGCAAAACAAGATTTCCCTAAACAAGAGCTACGGAGCGTGCCTTCACCCATCCGAGTGCAAGGTAACCGTATATAGTTTTGATTTGCATTTATGAAGAAACTGAACGATAGGATAGAAAAGGTGCAGGAGTAGCAGAGCAGACACTGCATAGCTGAGAATCTCTGCTTTGTTCTGATAAACAGAAGAGAACTGTTACTTCATGACATTTCTATGTTCTTTGTTAGAATTCTCTGCCAAAAGAACTTGAGCAAAACAGTTTCAGGTAGCAGTCTAGTGCTAAGAAAAGAATTTCTGCGGTAATTCTTTCTACGCAAGTTTAGAAGCTAAGAACACGATGAATTTGAGGAACTGGGAGTAAGAAAGGATACAGTATGCTTCTGATATTCTTCATGAATCAGGGGACAAAAGATAAACTGAAACATTCAGTCTTCCAGTAAACTCCATCCAGTGCCCCATTTCTCAGCCTTGAGTGTCTAGAATTACCTATATGTCATTTTGGTTATGCTATACATTAGCTAATTGATTGTCAGGTATAAAAAACCACATGTACTGTTTATCCCAGATGGACTTCGAGGCCAGAATGCATCACTGCCGAATATCCCACTTCGCATATGGCCTAAAGCTCCTGGATTCAATTCCAGACTTTGATAAATCATGAAGGAAATAGTAAGAGAACGGCCTTGAAAATAAGAAATGGGAAATATGATTGCATGTAGGAGCATCCACCAAAACAATCACTCAGCACAAATCAAAACCATTTCATCATCAAAATCACCCAAAAAGATCACCCGCATGGGCGATGCATAATATAGCTTTGAGAGGGGTCATCTATCCGTCCCTAAAGTGTAATATTAAAAAATGTAATACCAGTCCCTAAAGTTAAGCTTCATCACTTGACAAGCCATGCACCGGCCATTTGCTCTCCTCTTCCTTCCAGAATGACTTCTAACACCTAAAAAATAAAAATAAAAATGCATGCTGGACTTGATGCTTGCATTAAACCAACCATCCTTCTAATATAAGTATTTGTTACTCGACATTCATTCTACAACTAGAAGCCTTTTTCCGCACTGATATCATTCCCAAAAAAAAAAAAAAAAAAAACCGAAAATAAAAGGCTGATATTTTAACTGAAATATCCATTTTGCTGGGACCGGTACCATTCATTTTATATTTCAAGTTCTCTACAATTTCCTGGATACCAAACATTTCCAGCTAGGCGAAATTAGAGGAGTACTTAATTTAATTATGTTGTAGATTTGACTAAAAAAACTGTTTTAGAGTGAAAAACGACTTCCTTACATGCACTGAAAAAAATAACCAAGTCGCGACTTTTTAAAAATGTGTTTTCGACCGCCATTTCTCTGTGCTTTTGTTTTCTAGTTCAATGACCAGTGGCAAGTAAAATGTAAAGGAGGGGAGCATACTATTGGATGAAAATAGTCAGTTGGAACAAGTATTTAGGATGCCGTTGCAATAAATTGGAAAGTATGTGCATGAATAAATACAAGCATGCGATACTAATATGTACTCAGATGTGCATAGGACGTGTTTTTCAAGGACACTTGCTATTACCCTAGATAAAATGAAAGATAAATCTAGCGTAGCATATGGAAATGGTGGTTATAATACAAAACAACCACTACTATTCAGCTCAATAGTCAATACAGCGTAAAGACAACCTCACATTGACATTTCAGCAGATGATATAAGCGGTCTGTTAAGACTGTCACTGTCTGCACAGTACTGAATCGGCATTAGAGCCGGGTCCTGATAGGTGGTGACCAATTTATCAAAAAATTCAGACATCGTAGGATCATTTTGATCTTCCCTGTCCTTCTTTATCAGTATCTGAAAAAAAAATATCCAGGTCAAAATTTGGGTTGAACATTAGATGCAGAAGAAATCACAATTACACTTGGGGAGAGGGTGGCGGAGAGGGGATAAAAGGATGAAAGCATAAGGATTGATATCCCCTTGGTTATGGCGTGTAGTAATAAAATTGGAATATCAACATACCTCAGCAGGATAAGCTTTAAAAACAGGGAGGAAGCGTTTCCTGCAGTACTCATTAAACAGAAGCGTGAGAACTGGAAGGGGTAGGATTAAGGTTGATGCGAGAGAGAGCTTCTTCAGAGAAAAAATTCCCACTGCAATCGCATGCATGAGTACCAGAGAAAATATCACCAAATTGTGTACGATAGGCCAAAACTTCCCTGCAGTTTCATACTTGGGAGCATATACATTTATGAACTGCATCATAAATTTGCAGAGTATTAAACTTTTTCTGAAACCTGTAAAACTAGCACTAACATAAAAATCTTTAATATGGAGCAACGCAGAAATACAAAACATAAAAGGCATGGTCCCTTCCCAACTGTTAGCAGCCTAAAATCTCTTAAAATACTGTTCATGTAACTGTTTACAGTCCTAAACATCTCCTGAAGCTCAGATCTAGAACAGCCCTCAAAGTGATCATAAATCATTATGAAAGAGGAAAATTTACACAAACTCACACTTTCGTTATGATTATTATATTCCCTATATCTGCTACAAACAAGAATGATCTAAGACCACAGTGGACTCTTACTAGCTGATACTGCTCACTACATTTTTTAAGTGGTAATCTTTGGTGATTTAAAAAGGAAATGCCCCTTCTTCATATCTCCCTAGATATAACTACGAACCATGTATTTTTACTCATTCTGTAAACATTTGACTGTTTCCATGTTTTAACTGTCTTTGACAACAATAAAATTCTGAAACTACATCACAACAAAACAACCTGCTGAGAAATTATAAAAAGCAAGATAAAAAAAGGAAAAGAAACCTGGTTACGGAAGATGATGTATGCAAGACAAAAGTACACCAGAAGGAAGGGCAAAATGACCGGAGCTAAGAAGAAATATGCAATACCAAGAAGTCCAAAGAAAAGAACCCTGGGAATGTCCCTGTGATAAGGAATTGATGGAACTTCAATTTCATCATCTGTACTTGCAGCACAACACTTTGTCATTAGACTGCAAATTAGAGGGATTATGCGAACAAGTTCTGATGCAGTGCTTGTCCATCCAGATGTGACAACATAAGCAATGAAAAATGATGCCTACACAAAATAAAAAAATAAAATTACACATCCTTGTTATATGCCGCAGCAATTTTACAATCAGAAAATCATCTAGCTAACATAAATATCTTAATTGGCTATTTCACTCCTCATAAAAGACAATCAAGGCAACCAAATATGTTTCAGTTCTCAGTCCTTCAAGAAGCTGTATTAAGCATTCAAGTTACAAAAAAAAATCACTTGATTGTCTTTTCAATATTGATAAAGGAGGGGAGAACAATGCAAGATATCATTGATAGAAAGAATGAGTGTTCAGCAAACATGTCAGGTTTTTCTGCTACAAAAAACACACAAAGTCACACACTCCTCTCTCGCATATAAAAATTGAAAATTCTGCTATAAAATTTCAGTAACATATATTCACCTGTGCTGGAACAACAGTAGCCAATTTTGCAGGAATATTCTTGGGATCAAGAAAAATGGAAATCCGATATAACACGGAACCGGAAAATACAGTGGCAAAGAAGATGTTCCATATTGTAAACCAGAGTACTTTGTTGCATGCACTCCTCTCTATCTCACTATGAGAAATATATCCTTGAATGGAGGAAAGGAACTCCATGATTGGGGGCACGATCTTTAGGAACAACATAAGAATCAGACTAGGAAGATATCCTGTAACTATTTGACTAACAAATGCTCTGCAAGTAAGATTCACAGAATTTAATGTCTTGGAAAAATCCAGCTATAACAGAGTAATTCTTATCAATCACCTTAATGATATGTGACAAAGAAGATAAACAAATGTTCTAATCTGAAATGAAATAGCGTTGAAACAGTTCTCTTTGTTTGGCATGTTTCAGATATGCCCCGGGTCAATTTGGTAAGAATATCCGCATGAACTCCATGACATACATTTTGAGTGACATGGCATAACATTGGACTTTAGAAGGGTCCCATTAGAAAGAGCTGATGCAGTTCATCAAGGAAGTACTTTTCTTACAAGATCATGAAAAGGCAAACTTAATGCATTGGTTATGAATAATCTAATGGCAGCTTATAACACCAAATGCAACAATAACAATAAAAGCATCCAACGTATAAAAAGAGGGTTCCACAGTGTCAATAGAGGATCCCTAGACAAATTACATATGAAAAATTCTGAATTATTTCATTAATGTTGTTTAGTATAAATCTGTAAAATTCATAATCATGATGAAATCCTATCACAATGACATTAATGAAATACATACTAGAAGCAACCACCCCAGAATATACTCTTAACATACCAGTCACCATTCTTTGTTGACAGTTCCAATTTCAATTTATAGTGGGAGAAAAGTAGAAGACAAAAGAGTGGGGAAGGGTTTTCAGTAAAATAGCAGCAACAGAAGCAGCGATGATAATTGAAATGTCAAGGATGATATGATGTAAACGCAGGTAATACAAGCACTTAGACCATTGCTTACATGGTTAGAATGCTTTTGAGGAATGGAAACCAAACTTCCAGCTGACTCAGGTTAGTAAGACCTTGTACAACTACAACAGGAATAAGGAACAAAATTGTAAGAAGAATACACGCAACTACAACCGCAAGCTTAGAAATCCATCTTCCCATGAATGATGAAGAAAAAAAAGGCCAAAAGACATCATTCGGTTGAGGAGCTTCTTCTGTGAGCCAATGTGTGGGGTTGATTGATTGTTGCAGGTGGAAAACAGTGGAAGCATCATACCGTGTCTTGAAGGACACAAAGGCAGCATGAGTGTCCTTTTACAAGAGAAACAACGTAAATTAATAGCATTCACCACACAATACCAAAACTGTTAAAAAAAAGACAATCTTAAGAAACTATTCAGAAGGTGTGGAAATCAATGGCAAAAAGACACATTATGGGCATCAGCTTGATTTTGGAAAGCTAGGTTTTTGTATTCATCCTATACCTGAAGATGATGAGTAAAAAACTTAATATGAAACATTCCATTCAGAGTACAGTTACTGCCACCATGAGACTTGAAGTACTTTAGAAAAATGGTGTCCTGGTAAGTTTCAGTTATAGTGCTCTAGAGCTGTGATGAAAATGAATTCCAAAAACGGAAGCACATGAGCATGTACATGAATGCACCTATCTAGACACAAACGGTGCACCAACAAGAATGTCATCTCCTATGGGGAAGTGGGTTGAAGGAGAGCGTAGGGTTGATATCTTTCTTTGAGGTGAGGAGGGAGGGGAAAGGGAAGGATCATAATTTTTCTTCCTCCATAAGCTCCAAAACTGACAGAAACATCCAAGCACAGATTAATCCAAAGTTATGCTTCACCATTTTGACTTGGGTTATTCTTTTCCAAGTCTTCGCATTTTTCTACAGCAATATTACAATTTCGAAAGCTTCTTGGTCTCCAGTAAATTCTTAACAGGAGAAGGAAATTCATCCATCTTACTTCCTTGTTTTATCAGGGAAAATAATTATGTGAACCAACAATTTCATGCAAGCATAGCTGCCTTTTCTTTTTTGAGAAAAAATAAATTGTACTGTGATGCTATAACTGTTTTGATCAATCAAAAAAACTATTCACCAAGATACATGCCAAAGCATTCTGCAACTTGCACACCTTCAAGTATGTTTTATGGTTATTTGAACTGTTGAATACGATATAAATTTGATAATTAAAGAATGTAAAAGGAATTTAAATACAACAGAAAGGATAAAAGTGAAGAGAGCACTGCATACTTTTGCCAATGATACTTCAGATTGCTCCAATCTCGCATTCTGCTCTAAGTCTTCAAACCTTTTCCCATAATGATCCAAAAGATCAACCTTTTGTCCAAACAATCCAGCTTCCTTACACTTCTGCTCAGATGGTTCTGATTGCAAGTGAAGAAGCCTCTTGTATAATTGCTTTGCATCATTCTGAACCCACAAGAAAAACAAAGGAAATAAATGTGAGGTAATCTAAGGGGAGAGGTGTTTCACCGATTATCCATTCTGGTTTTTAATTTAATGGCTAAATTACTCATCAAAGAACAGCTCACTTTTTTTCTCTTTCCATCACTTTGGAACGTGATCTGAATTTGTTACCGGGCTTCTTGGAATGACACCGAATGGCCTTAAAATTTTCATTAGTTTTGTGATTCCAAAAATGTTTAGCAATCAAAGAGAACTAGTAGGAATTCTATGTAGCACATTAATGTTTCCTACAAAGAAAACGGTGTATCAAGTTCAAATATCAACTATTAAACCAGGAGTAGTTTTGAAAGAATTTTATCATTACAATCTGACCTAGGATACTAGCAGCAGGTTTTCTACAATTTTGGAGAATAATTACCACCAAGAAAAAGCTTCATAGCTACTTCCCTGGAAAATTAATATTTTTACAGCAGTTTTGCAACCCTGACGTGCATAAAATTAGTCTGATTCCAAAATTTGAAAAATTCTAAATTTAAGGTTAAACTGATTTTTAATTGATATATTTATATGTATGTTACAAGGTAAAGTGTACACGCCATTTAAAAATTATCAGCTGTTAGCTGGGAGTTAGAATCTACGTGACTTTAAAAAAAATCTTGTTTCAACAAGTCCTTGAGAAATTCTCATCATAGATCTATATGCAATAAATGATTGAACAACCCCACCCCCCATCATCCCAAACAAAACCCAAAAATCACTCATTCTTCGTTCCATTACTCCTTTTTATGTCCAACACGGTGGTAAGAGAAGTCTTAGACTTATGACCATATAGATTACATGTTCTAGGACTGAAAGCTTGCTATTTCAAGGAAGAAAAAATAACAGAAAGGTGGAACTTTCTACAAATTTCCCTCTCAGAACCCTCACTTTGTTTTGGTTTACAACTATAATGATGATCTTATCTGCCGACCACTGTTATAATCCACCTCCTACGTCTGTAAGTGCAAGGTCTCATCCTTGGGCCTTAATATAAAGCAACATGATCATAGAGTTTTCCTTTTCGCTACTGCTTTTGGAATCAGCCTAATAAACCATATCTCAAAACCATTTAACTGTATTTTTCACAAGAGCTCAAATATATACAACAAAGGAGAGATAAAAAAAATAATTGTAAACAATGGTGACAAAGAAAAGGACATGTTACTTACAATGAGACTCTGAACTTTGCTAGTTCGGCGAACAATTATATGTGACAGATATGTGGTAGGGTAATACTCAGTGAAAAAGCTCTCAACACTGTCACTGACACTGCTTCCAGCTGAGACAGGGATATTGCGAACTAAGATGGTGAACTGATGTGGCTGAGGTCTGGATGAATAAAAATACGCAATCCTTTTTGAAGAAATATAGTTATATTCCTACATAATCAAATACACATCAGCAGCTGTTTATGTATCAAGAAATAACTTGATAATATATTTTAATAGTTAATTAAGCAAGAGAATTATGATCGATACCCTGCTAAGTTATTAACAGTCTCCTTCCCATGTGATCAGTAAATATAGATCTACACTAAAATATATATCTGATTATCACCTGACTATCAAAACGGAAAACTTACTGTCACAGTACCAGAAAAAGACTTTCGAGGCGGTCCAATTCTGCTAAAATAAGAATAGACAATAACCTATAACTGCACAAAATGGAACTTACACAATAAAGTAGATAGCAGGTGAAAATAGTGATAGCATATACAGAGGAGAAGTGAATCCATAACCTGCAAAAATGGACAAAATGCGTGAGTTTCTATGCCCTCTACACACTAACTTACCAATTAGAGTACATAGCAGATGAAAAAAGTGCAATATATACAGCAGAGAAGTGAATCCATAACCTGCCAAAATGGCCAAAATGTGTGAGCTTCTCTGCACAACACACACTATCCTACCATAAGAATACTACGGTCCCTGATACTGTGAACATTGGACAAGTTAAGAAGTTAATTCGTTTCCAGACACTCACCAAGCCATAAATATGTGAATATTTTAATGTGAAAGCGAGCCATCTCACTCATATTTACTTCGAATTACCTATGTATATAAGTTATGTATCGTTTTTAACAAGTGGATTCTCATTTTTGGTTGAAAACCATTTAACATTTCTTGATAAAATTGAATGATGGTGCTGATTCAAGTTATAACCAAATCTGCAGATGAAACTTACCACTTTGAGCCAAGATTTACATTTGAAATGGTGAAAACATCCAGTGAGTTACTATACAAATCAGCAAAGTCAATTTGGTGAAGCTCAGTCCCCGAACAGTTCACTGGAAGAAGAATAAATATCCCTATTATCCCAGCGAATGAAAATACTTTCAAACTGCAGAATTCAGATAAAGCAAGAGCAAATAAGGCTTTGTTTAATAGAAAATAAAAGGCTTCATCAAGGACTATAATTACCAGAAAGTTATAGATCGTATATACACCACAGCGTCCAAGCCTGAAGAAGACAACATTTCCTCTTCCGATAGCTTCCATGCCTTGGGCAACCAACCAGTAGATGGTATTAGCCTTTCAAGGTTGAAACGGCTTCTCCGTTTAGAATTCCCTTCCGCCAGCAAGCGCGGTATATAAACTTCATAATAACTTGGCTGTTTCTTCAGTATAGAGTACAGCACGAAGAATAGAACGCATAGAGCAGAGTTTATCCCCACTGATGTTAGAATAGCGGAAACGAGCATTTCAGCATACCAATCTCAAAACCTCCACAACATGAACGAGATCCTAAACTGCAGCGAGAACAGGACAAATATTTAACACCCCTGAACGGATTGCACTTTATTCACAGTTAAGAAATGATAATCATTTTACATCTTGTTACTTCAAATTAATCACTGCTTCTCTCGCTCTCAGTAGAAGCTAGCAACGACTGAGAAAAAATTTCATGCATAGCTCAATTAATTTGATTTCTTTCTTATATATGTTAATCAAGAGGTAAAGGATGATGCTCCGGAAAAGAAAAGAAAAGAAAAGAAAAGAAAAACTGGAAATAAGAAAGCAAGAAAAACGTCGGTGGAGAACATTCACACCTCGTACGGTTTAGATTCGGCTGCTCGTAAGAGAAGCGAAATGCTCTGCTGGATCAAACAGCTACTCTAATGAGTGGTGCGATCGAAAGTTCGCAGCTGTCGAGCAGAGACTTGTAGTGGAACAATTCGGTGCTGTTTTGCAGAGATTGTAGTGGATGGCTAGGCCGTAGTACTGACTACTGAGACTGCTTATATTCAGTCTGCTGCATGAGTGATTACCGCAAATACCCCTGGTGGTATCATGTTCTTTGCTTGCTTCAATACGGGAATAAGAGGGCAGATGACGAATGATTTATTCGTTCTGTTTGTTGGAGCAGGGCAGGGATGGTTTGGGGATTTACGGGGGCAAAGAAAGGAACGGTTGGTAGTCAGCGTCTTTGAAAATGCTACTATTTACTCCGTGTGCTTTGTGCACCGTATAATTTTCCCTGATACACAAGTAGCAAACTAACCCACGTGACAGATTTGTGGAGTTTCGTCGTTAAGCAGCCACGTGTTTCTGTAGTATTGAAACACGCAGTTACAAGATTGGAAGCCTGAAATTTCTTGTCGGGTCATTTTTTTTATTAAAAAAACCTAAAATAATATTATTTTGAAAAAAAGAAAAATTAAAACCTACCAGTCAATGTACATGTGGACTCTACCATCTCGCATCCGGGACCAAGGATCTGCTCATATGGTTGAGGACAGAGAGGAAAAACTGTAGATTCCTCGAAAGGGTAGTGTGGGAAATTACATGTTGCAGGATTAAAAAAGAAGAGGCTGTATAATTCTTGGACTTTTTAAACAAATAATTTTATTATTTAATATTTATTTAAATTTAATTTTTTATATAAACATTATTCTGATTTGTTTTTTTTTATATATATATTTATCTCAATCTCAAACAAATTTTTTAATATTTATTTTGTACTTGATTTTACGATCATATAGTTTTATAATTCTTTAATCAAGTAAACTATAATTTTAAGATACAAAATCTTGAACTCGGTGAAGTTCGTAGCTGGGACAGCATATCTTTTAGATTAAACTAGTTGGGTTGCCCGCACTTCGTTGCGGGCACAACAAATATATTTTGTTAGTTCAGAAAAAATATCACATCTCTGCATATAAAATTTGATCGTATAAAATATATCAACAATCCTTATTATAACAGTAAGAAAGCTGAAGTTTCAACATAAAAAAACAGAAATAGGCAATTTCTTCCAAACGTTTTCAGCATATAGTTAGGGGAAAATATATTATTTCCCTAACACCTGGATCAAGCTTCATGATGTTGCTAGTTTATATACATTGTTTAATAGAAATAGAGAACAAAATACATAACTGCTGGATTATACTAACATATCTAAGCATAACGATATCAACATAAAAGCCTCATAACTGAAGATATGGAAATTGAGCACTGATGCAAAAAGTTTTGAGCACAAAAATGAGGAAACTGTTGCAAATTTTCCAGCAGCTTCATAAACTTTCATGTCACCTTGAGTCTAGTGTTTCTGTAACAAAAGAAAAGAGAATTACTTATGGCTTGAGAATTTTTACAAAACCAATATGATTATATTGGTAGTTATATAATTAATTGCCATAATCATTTGTGGTGATATGCAAGATAAATAAGTCATGACTTGGAAATTGAAATTGTATGGTTTTATCAATGTAGGAAAAACGGTTGCAACATTGTGCCGAAATGAAACCCTATGAACAACCATAACATGCTAGTTGTTGAAAGTTGTCAGAAAACATTGAATATATCCGGATATGAATCTAATTATTGATTAATCTCACAATAACAACACATACATGATCATTATCTGCAAGTTTAAATAGAGGAAAGTGAATAGAATATGATGTGGTAAGAGTCATTATAATCAATAATTAATTTGTTCATTGTGCTTGTTGTTGTGCAACTAATATTTTTAATTGTAGTTAGTAATTAAGCCTTGAGCCTACCTTCGTTAGGATAAAAAGGTGAGCTTAGGTTGTTATAGTTTGTTGCTTGTAATGTACCTTTCTTAACTAATGGTAGTTGAATAAGCACTTTTATAGACGGTGAATATAAGTTTTTAATTAAATATCACAAAGTGATAAAAGTTTCGAACACACGTGAAAGCATACTAAAAATATTATATAAGGTAGTTTATAGCATGTCATATATGGCAAGGATCATACCTTTTTTTTGGTGAAAAGATTTGCTTTCTGTTTCTCTGAAGGATCGCCTGCTGATTGACATGCTTGTGCTTGAGTATTGTTTTCCGATGAGTTGTTTGATTGTGTATTACTGCGAAAGTATATTTTGTTAAAAGAATAAACGAAATGTGTAGAGAAAGAAAACATTAATCATCATATATTCAGAAAATATATTGATTATTATAATGTACAAACCTTTGTTGCGAATCATCATCATTGAAGTCTAGTCTCCTTTTTCTTCCAGCATTCAAAGTAATACCTTGTATCTGTTGCGTGTTAAGTGGATCAATCGTTAATGGTGAAGCTGAGAAGCTGTGTTTCTGAGCAATATTGGTTGGTGTTGAAGGGTCGGATGTGGTTGATACAGCGGACACATTAATGAATTCATTAGCATTTGATATCTGAGACAGCTGATGTTGCTGGATATCATCTGGTTTAGTTTGAACATCATTGAAAACATTTGTTATGAGTATATCACATCGATTTGTTGTTGATCGAAATGTTCCAAACCGCAATTGAAAAATATAGATCTTGTTTAGCTTTGATGCCATGGGTGGTGCGATCTTTGATGGGTCATTGAAACCTCTATCATACACATAATGATGTGCAGATGATCCAAAAAAGTTTTCTGCAACTTTTCCAACCATGAGAAAGTTTGTCACATCTATTTCATCAGTGACAACACAATCAAGACGAAACCTACATAGGTTGTAAAAATGATGCATGAAAGTTAATATACTAAGAGATACTGGTTGTGCATAAAGAATATATATCGAATAATTAAATTTGATATTCAAACAAAAGCTCACCACGGCACAGGTAAAGATGTTATTGCATCATGATCCATGCAAACTGGATTGTTAGCAGTGCCACCTAGTTTTTTATTGCAATGAGGACAACTTGGGTACCACCACCCATTAAAAATATCGAAATCAGCAATTTTTGCACGACATGTGAATCTGATATTCTATTATAAGAGGGGAAATAGAGTTAGCGTATGTTTTACATAAAAAGCATTGTTGATAAATTTGAAGGAGTTAAAAAATGATATGAAGAAATAAACCGGACCTTGTGCTCATATGGATTCATGCAAAGGATTTCTTTGATTGTTTTTCTATTTTCAATAATCTGGTCTTCCAATTTCAAAACAGCGTTCGAGGATGAAGGAAGTTCGTACACCTCAGCATGCAATTTCTCGAAGCTTTTAAAATAGAATTGATATGCAATTAGATGATCATAAATATAAGTAAAACATTCAAATTATTCGAAACCAAATTTAAGTTCAAAGAGAGAAACTTACTGATGATGGTAAGGCAACACTTCTGGTATGTCAGGATTTATATACCAAAGAGAAGCAGCTGTCCCATTTAGATTTGGTTGACCTAGTGGTTAAGAAAGTTTATATTGAAATTGGAAAGTAAAATTAGAAAATATACCAAAAAACAACAATATATATAAAAAGGTGGAGTTTTTAGGTAGTGGAAGATATTGAAACCTCGATACTCAGTTACATGAAATCCTGTAAAAGCTTTCATAATTGGTGATTTTAGTGTTTGAAGAACTGAATCGTTAAAATCCCTTGCGCTATCACTCCATATAGTTATACACATTTGATCACCCCTTTAAAAAAGATCAACAAAACATGTTAAAAAACAAAACAACAAAAAAAAAGTTGTTGAGTTTGTTAGCAAACCTTATATTTTCAATGATAAACTCTCTTTTATTTTCTAAAGTTTGGCCCCGAACCAGTACTTGTTCAAGCGGTTGAATAGCTTTAAGCCTTCCTAGAACATCTGAACAATAAAATGTATTCATGTTTATTTGAGATTGCCGTGGATAATAAACAATATAGCAAATTTGTGTATAACTTAGATATCACGTAAAAGGAACTAATCAAACCTGTCAGAACTCTTGAACCTTTTTTTAGAGAGAGAACGTGGGCAAAGTCAATGAAGTTGAAGTAATATCTTGGCACGTCAGGAGTGAGAGGATCAATAGTTTTAAATTTGACCGAAGGTTTAAGCTCAATAACAACATCATTATCAACAACTACATTTGTTGATCTGTTTTCATAGGTGTAAAAACCTTTAATCTCATAGTAAAGACCCTCGATAACTGCATCAGCGAAATTAGCTACATCTCTTGCTTTTGATGATCCTTGGATAGCTCCGCCCTTTAAACAACATTGATTATGTTATGCAAAAAAAATAAGTGCTAAATAACAATTAAAATCTAATTAGATGATAATATCTGCATTGTGAAAGTATTTGATACCAAAATAAAGAAAACAATAAGTTATAACAAAACTAAGAATGAAACAAATGATATATCTTGGTTGATTGTTGGATATACCTGAAAAGAAAATGGAAAGAATATATGGGCAAGTATGATGTTCTTGTTTCAATATGCATGAAAGAAAAAGGTAAATAGGAAAAAAAATTGCACCTGATTGTCTAAGAAAACACAATTAAAACTGCTGACTTGTTTTTCAAATCTTGAAATCCATACACGACAAACTCCTCGCATCAATGGATAAAAGGTGTACTTTTTGATATCCTTAATTCGCACAGCCATGTCTCTGCAAAAAAAAAATAGGTACATCAATAATAAGAAAATAGGATTGAAAAATAATAGTCATAAGAAAGAGAAAAAAACTAAGAAAAGTGATAGATAATAACACAGAAAAGAGTATAAATTTGTATGAAATATGGAAAGTAGGAATGACAAACACATGTTGTAATTAAACATAGTTTCAAAATGTAAAACAAATGTAAGAGTTGATGTCGAACCTTGAAAAGAGTGATTATATTGAATGCACCATATAAGAGATTTTGATTAGTATTCCAAGTGCTATAATATTAGCTTTTTATGACCGAGCTAATAATATCTTTGTAGACAATGTTCTTTGCATAATCAAGAGGATTGCCTTTATCATCCAGTGTAATTATTTTAAGCCCTTTTTTTGATGTCACTCTTGAAAGAGCCACATAAAGCTGGCCATGAGTAAAAACTTGCTCTTGAAGAAAAATCCTACAACCTTCAAAGATTGTCCTTGACTTTTATTTATTGTCATGGCATAGCATGGACGAATTGGAAGCCTTCTTTTTATTGTGTATGCACATCTCCCATCATTCATTGGGAATGTAATTATTGGAATGAATACATGGCTACCAACATTAGAAACTGTTATTATCTGCGCTTCAATGACTTTCTCAGCTAGCTGCATCACTAAAAACCTTGTTCCATTACATAAACCTGATGATGGGTTTGAATTTCATAATAACATGATTGGTGCTCCTATTTGCAATGAAAGCTTATGTGAAGGAACTCCATTAAATTCAAGCTGATTTAAAAATTCAATTGGATGTAATAAATCAGCATTCTCTACATTGCTTGATGATGTGCAAACACTGTCATGGCTTAAATAAATATGTTTGATTCTAGCAACATGTCAAGGATAAAATCATTGATCATGGAGATTGTATAATTTTTTGGTGTGACTATTGCACTATCTTGAAAATAGACAGAATCTAGGCAATGATTGTTAATGTAGGGGTAAACTGAAGAAACTATAGATGCAATAGGGTTGGAATCTGCATCCAAAAGCAGCTCTGGTGGTATCTTGATTAAAGATGCATCATAGTCATCTTCAAATGGTATATTAGATATTTTTCCATTGTCGATCATAAGAATCCATTTGGAAAATAATTATAGTTCATTCTTCTCAGCATTAGATAGTCCATTTGATGAAAGCCACATGTTTTCATTTAGCATGAAGATTTTAAATTCATACCACAGCAGCGAGCTACTCAAAGAAGCATGGATAATATCTTCTCTTGTTCCTCTAGCAACCACAAGATTTACCTAAAATCCCTACCCAATAATATTGACTTGCCACCAAATGATTGCTTATAAGTGTGATGGCCATTACATGCAAGGACATCTTGCAATGAATGATCCAATGCTTCAAAGCAACATCGGTTATTCATTGGAGCCTCATCCTAAAAATGAGAGATATCATCTTTAAGAGATGTGAAAGGTTTGTTTTCTTTTTTATCTCGTATGATGATGTTTCAGAAACCATTAGCGGGATTTTGAAGTATGAATACGCTGCACGACCACCTGACAATAACAATGATGTTATTCTAGATGATGCAACTATAAGGACAATCAAACCTTCATATCGAATCTTATTATTGTATTCCATTAAAAAGTATTTCATCTCCATGTACAAATATCAAAGCTTGTTTTTTTCCATAACAGCTGTAATAATATAATCATAGATATTTCTTTGACACTGGTTAAGCAATGGAAAAGTTATGGAATGATGAGATTTAAGATCAACTATATCATAGTTAAGCTCCTCCCTCAGTAGCTTATTTCTTATTTTTGCTAGCAACCTTTCGTTAGACATCGAAAGCTTATACTTTTCAAGAGAGGTTGATGCAACACTAAAAAGCAACTCAAGTTCATAAAACACATAGTTTGTAGCTCATTATCAGAGATTAAAAGATTCAATATGTTCAAAGTTGATCTAAAACGGTGTATAATATCATCATGCATAGATCTTCAAAATTGAAGGAACAATTCATTTGGGTCACCAACTTCACAAAAAATAACCAAACTAACAAATAATTGTTTAATTTTTAGAGTTGTTGCCGCTGCAATGGCTTCGATCCATTCTTTATCATCTCCCAAAAGTCCTAAGCTTTTGCAAGCAAGCTGGAATGATGGATACGAAACCCCGCAACTTTTTAAGGTCATGAAAACTTAAACTTTTTGTTCTTCTGGACCATTGTTTCTGCCTAGAATCCCAAACAAATTTGTTTGGAAAATCCATATAATACATGTTTCGTGCAACTGAGTCATTTTTATTGCATTCAAACCATTCTGTAAGCATTGTTTTTTGAAGTCCGGGTCTTTTCATCACATTTAGCAGCGAATCATTTCCTGAGTAGACAATGGTATGCTCTAATGGCAAATGAACCTGTAAACGCTCAACTGGAGGATTTCTTGAATGAATCGGAAATTGAAAAAGCCGCCAAACAGCCTCATATGGACATATAAAACGACAGTTAAGATAAGCTCTAATTTCATCATCATTCTCTTTTTGCACAACCATTCGACACCTATCTGATCCTTTACTAACATATTTGAAAAGATACTTTATGAGCATTGATTGACAACATATCTCAACATTGATGTGTGCATGGTATCTCAATAACAATTCTCTGTTATATGGAACAACATAGTTGTTGTGTAGCTGTATTCCATTTTTAAGCACAAAATTATCAGGTTGCTGGCGACGCTTGTAGTAGACAAAACCATTATCATCAAAAACTGTTGTTGTTCTAAATGTCTTCGGAAAAGATTTGGAGCATTTGCCGTTTTTCATGCACTTAGATTTCTGGTTTGGTAGACCACATGGCCCATGGATCATAAATTTGCATACAATATCATAACAAATGGGATCAATATTTTTATTAGGAATTTCAGCTGAAACAATTGAATCAATATCTTCAGTACTTCGACATTTAAATTCTGCATCCAACCAAATGAGAAGATGGGTGTGTGGAAGCCCTCTCTTTTGAAACTCAACTGCACAAACATCTTTTTTTTTTAAATGAGAAAACATTAGAAAATTATAACAATAGTATAGAATTTATAATTAACTAAACATCGAATAGCAGAAGAAAGGCGTAAGCACCTGCAATTGTCCTGCCAAATGGTTTGCCCGATTTTATATAGGCAATCATATCAATTACTGAAAGATTCTTGTGACAATATCAGGCTTATCTTCTTGCCTGTAAGATCTATATTTTCTGATATCTCTTTGAATCTCGGGCCAACATGTATTGCATGTAAATGTAATAAAAAGATCTGGGTTTCCGTAAGCTCTACAAATGGCCATTGCATCCTGATAATTATTTATCATATAACGCGGGCTACCAGTTAAGGAAGATGGAACAATAATTTTCCCAGCAACATTACCCTCAACATCTCCTCTAAGTATCGCTTCATTTATTCCTTTATAGATTTCTGACCTTAAATCACTTTGATTAGCTCTTATATAATCAAGTCGATCCTCTTCTACATTAACAAAAGCATCAACCAAGAATTGTTGATAAAGACGTCCACCTTTGATGATGGTGTTTTCAAAGTTTGCCCTCTCATGGATAAGATAAGCATAATATGCTCTCATAGGGACCCGTGAACGTTTTCTTTGCGGTTGATGATCTTGATCAGCCAACATGATGTTGCATCGATACCCATCATCGCCATAAGGAAAGAGCAATGGATATTGCAATGCCATAAATTTTGGGTGCAACTTAGAAATTCTTTGAAGAGTGCGAACATTGCTCGATGATAATATCACGCTCAGATCGGAAATTACCAATGTCTCCAACAATTAAACCACCAATATCATTTGATGATGGATCATCATATTGCCGCGAGTCATTATCTCTTTTACCAATCAACCGTAATTTATAATCGGATCGGGTATCACTGGAGAGCCTTTGCTTAGCATTTCTAAAAACTTTAACCGTTGATTAATATCATCTAACATCTGCATTAAATCACCGACAATAGTGCATCCAAAAAGATGAACTTTTATTCGCTGTGAATGCGCTCATCCGCGAGCTAATTTCATCATATGCATCATAGATATATAGTTGTGCAAATTTAGGTGGATCACCTTCAGCTGGCAAAAGAGAACCCATCAAATGATGACAATGTCCATTAATCTTGAAGACATATGGACCATGCTCTTCATTAACAGAGTGATCAAGTTTTGCTCCCATTGATGTGAAAGCAAACATAGAGTTGTATGCCCGTATATTATCTCGAAATTTTCTCGATGTAGATCCATTTGATGGATTGAGAAAATAGTCAAGAGGCTCTGGGGTTGAATGTGCACGTGGCAATGAAACTTTACCATCAAGGCAGCAAAGTGAGAAAGCTGGATTTCTTTTTGATGAACGTGTAAGACGTTCTTCAACCCAAAAAAGAGCTTTACAGTGCTGACACATAAATTTCTTCTCACCAAAATCGATATAAGAGAGAGAGGCTCCTAAAAAAGTAGCGCTAGTTAAAAAAGAATATAAAAGTGAGAACTTAAAACAGATGAAAATGAAGAAAAACAGGACAGAGATACAACATACTCTTTCTTTTTCGTTGATATTCAGCTTGACCAGATGACATAGCTGATAATGGTTGAAAATTAAGATCATGAGTGCTTGAATCGAGAAAAGAGTTGTGATTAGCGACATGATAATCGCTAGAATCAAGGGATTGAGATGTTGAAGCCCTTGCAATAGAAGCATGATATGAAGTTTGGGGATCATTTGATTGTGGTTGATAGCAACTATGCTCTAGATCGTTAGAGTTGTGTATGCCTGGGCAAAGGCTTGAAGTTTCCATTGAAATATGGTCTTGCGTTTCAACAATGTCATGATCGTTAATTAGCATCAAATCAGAATTATAAAAAGCTTCATTGACGTTATGAGATGAATACAAAGCAGTGTCATTATGTTGCTCTGGTTGCAGTCTTTGCCAACGACTTGTCATTACAGAACTTGTTTATAGGTTGGAAAAATCCAACCTAGAAATCTATTAATTCTATCAAAAACAAAACAAAACAAAAAAGCAATGTAAACATATATAACTTATTAAAGGTAAATAAAAAAGAAGCTAGTATAACATGCTCACTATATGAAAGGACATGCCAGTTTGTTCTATAGAGATGATCGATAATTACTTTAAAAAGAAGCTTTAAAGAAAAAAAATATAAGCCTTTCCATCCGCAACATATTAAAAAAAGATGAAGCAAACAAAAGCAACAAAACCAAATAACTTAACCTCAGTCAAAACACTGCTTAACACCTCTAAAAAAAACATCTAAAAGAAAATAAATCGAGAACTTCCTGTGCTAGGTATTGTCTAGTTAAGAAAAGGGTTGTTTTTTTCTATGCACTTGTTTTTTATTTAAAACACTTGTTCGATTCATCGACATTGGGAAAAAATGAGGAAAACATTGACAAATGAACTCTCACAACTTGAGTATAGGCAACAAAAATGAAACTAAGAAACCTATTATTTTTATCAAAAAGAAAACACCCAAAAAAGCAAGGCTTGACCATGTAACTTTTTTATGTTATAACTTGGATTCCAATTTCACTATAATTTGTGGCTGCATGATAGCAAACGGCAAATTGCATCAACTATAACTGTTTTTTTTTTCTAATTTCATTTGTTTATTTGAGCTATTTGTCACAACAACTTCTACAGCTTATAAGTGTATGGTCTAACTTGTAACTACATGATATGAATATATATCCTCATTTCTTTAGTGTGCAAGAAAACAGAGATGACATTAGTATTGACGGAGGTTGTCTGTTAAATAATTCGCATAGTGTATAAACTCGAAAAATAACAAACTAATCACAAAATAATAAAAACAAAGGCAACGTTGAAAACTACATAGTTATTAAAGACAAATAACATAAAATATAGCGACAAACATAAAATATAGCGGCAAATGAAAAAAAACAGAAACAGGCATGTTTTTCATGAACCAGCCCGAAAAAAGTCAAGGAAACAAA
Organism: Salix dunnii; assembly: GCA_015731905.1. NCBI lineage: Eukaryota > Viridiplantae > Streptophyta > Magnoliopsida > Malpighiales > Salicaceae > Salix > Salix dunnii. Next base: position 5,335,469 of record CM027666.1, on the reverse strand, counting down.
CAGGAAAAAACATTAACATTAAGCACATATATCAATTTTCAGCAACTCATGATTGGTATTAATATCCCAATTGCATAACCAATTATAAGCAAAAATTATCCACCAAAGGCAAACAAAATTTAGCAGCGAATAAAAACATCATTCCTTTGATTTCACCAAAGGATAGACATTACAGGAAACAATAAAAACTTAAATTTCAAAGAAAGAAAAAACCAAGATATAATGACAAATAAAATAAATAAAACTAAAAACAACCATATTTGTTGCCAACCAATGGGGAAAAAACCAAAGAAATAAAGAAAAAAAGAAAACTTCAACAATATCAAGCACATACATTAAGTTTCAACAACCAATCAATGCTATTAATTTTCTGATTTCATAGCTAATCCAAGAGTAAAATTGTTTGCTGAACGCAAATGAAAGAAAAAACCGAATCAAAACATCAACCCTCTAACCGCATAATTATTTACAGCGATAACTATTTACAGCATAAAACTATTGATCAAACCAATGAAATAAAGAAAAAACAAACTTCCATAACATCAAGCAAATATATTAATGCTCATCAAGAAATCATCGACATCATTTTTCTAATGTGATAGCTAATTAAAAAGAGAAATTGTCTGCCAAAGACAAATGAAACACAACAGCGAATTAAAACACCAATCTTCTAATCGCATAACCATTTGCAGGATAAATCCATTGAGTAAAGCCCATGATTGCAATAGAAAGGAAAAAAACTTTAAAAATATAATGACGAATAAAACACAGCATCGAGTCAAAACATCAATATTGTAATCCTATAACAATCCACTGCACAAAATCATTTCTCAAAGGACACACGTTGGAGTAAATAGTAAAAGTTTAAAGTGTAAACAAAGACAAAACCAAAAAACGTTGACAATTAGGAAAAAACATAAAAAACAGCCATGCATTTCATCAACCAAAGAGCAAAAAACCAAGGAAACAGACAAAAAAGCAAGCTTTGACAATATTAAGTCCAGGAATTAATTTTCACTGGTAAACAATTGATAAAATTAAATATTAATTTTCTAATTTCATAATATAATTTTCCTTGAAACTCAAACAAAATAGATCAGCTAATTAAAAAATGAATGCTCTTGTTGCACAACTATGCACAGCACAAAATCTTATCAATTAATTGCCAAAAATCATATTCCAGCACATGATCTTCTTAGTTCTAGCGATATATTAAGTTTAAGCATATATTAAGTTTCAGCAACCAATTACTACAATTGATTTTCTCATTCCATAGCTAATCAAAGACTAAAATTGTCTGCCGATAGCAAACGAAACACAGAAACGAATCAAAACATTAATCCTCTTATCCCATAACTTTTTATAGCACAAAAATTTATAGTATAAAGAGAAAAAACCCAAAAAATATAATAACATGGAAAAAATCCTAAAAAACAGCCATGGTTATCATGAACCAATGGCAAACAAACGAAGGAAATAGAGAAAAAAACAAAGTTCCACAATGTTAAGCATTTACATTAATTTTTATGAAGCAATCATCACCATTAATTTTTTAATTTAAGAGCTAATTAAAGAGAGAAATTGTCCATCAAAGCCAAACAAAACACAACAACGAATCAAGACATCAATCCTCTAATCTCATAACAATCAACAACAGAAAATCATTTCTCTAAGGATGTCCATTAGAGCAAGCAATAAAAATTTAAAGTTTATACAAAGACAAAATGCAAAAATATTGATAAATAGGAAAAAACTTCATAAACAGTTATGCTTTTTATCAACCAATGGGAAAAAAAACCGAGGGAATAGATAAAAAAGCAAGCTCCGACAATATTAAGTTCATAAATTACTTTTCACAGGTAAACAATTGATAAAATCAAACATTAATTTTCTGATTCCATAATATAATTGTTGTCTAAATCCAAACGAAATAGATCAGCTAATTAAAACATAAATGCTCTAGCTATACAACTATTCATAGAAATTTTTTTTTATCAATTGTCAAAAATCATATTTAAGCACATGATCTTCTAAGTTACAGCAACACATTAAATTTAAGAATGCATTAAGTTTCAACAACGTATTATTGCAATTGATTTTCTAATTTCATAGTTAATTAAAGAGTAAAATTGTCTGCCAATAGCAAACGAAACACAACAGCGAATCAAAACGTCAATCATCCAATGCTATAACTGTTCACAGTATAAAACGATTGATCAAAGGCCACGCATTGCAAGAAGCTGCAAAAATTTGATGTATAAAGGAAAAAAACCCTAAAAATATAATGACAAACGGGAAAAATCATAAAAAACAGTCATCGTTATCATAAACCAATAACAAAGAAACGAAGGAAACAGAGAAAACAGCAAACTTCCACAATATTAAGGATATATATTAATTTCATCAAGCAATCATAGCTAATTAAAGAGAGAAATTATCTGCCAAAGACAAACGAAACTTAACAGCTAATCAAAATGCCAATCGTCTAATGCTATAACTATTTACAGTATAAAACGATTGATCAAAGGCCATGTATTGTAAGAAGCTGTAAAAATTTGATATATAAAGGAAAAAACCCCTAAAAATATAACGATAAACGGAAAAAATCATTAAAAAAAAAAGCAATGATTATCATGAACCAATGGCAAAGAAACTAAGGAAATAGAGGAAAACACACTTGCATAATATCAAGCATATACATTAATTTTCAGCAAGCAATTAGCGTCATTAGTTTTCTAATTTCATAGCTAATTAAAGAGACAAATTGTCTGTCGAAGGTAAACGAAACATGACAGCGAATCGAAACATCAATTCTCTAATTTTATAACAATTTACAACACAGAACCATTTCTCAAAGCACATGCGTTGGAGCAAACATTAAAAATCTAAAGTGTAAACAAAGACAAAACGCAAAAACATAAACAAATGGGAAAAAATGTTAAAAACAGCCATGCATTTCATCAACCAATAAGCAAAAAACCAAGGAAATATACCAAAAAGCAAGCTTCTACAATATTAAGTTAACAAATTAATTTCCACTGGCAAACAATTGATAAAACTAAACATTAATTTTCTAATCTCATAATATAATTGACCTCTTAAGTCAAACAAAATAGATCAGCTAATTAAAACATGAATGCTCTAGCTACACAATTATTAATAGCACAAAATCCTATCAATTAATTGGCAAAAATCATATTTCAGCACATGATCCTCTAAGTCACAGCAGCACATAAAGTTTATACGCACATTAAGTTTTAACAACCAATTATTGCGATTGATTTTCTAATTGCATAGCTAATCAAAGAATAAAATTGTCTGCTAATAGCAAACAAAACACAGTAGTGAATCAAAACACCAATCCTCAAATTCCATAAATATTTATAGCACAAAACGATTGATCAAATTCCATGCATCGTAAGAAGGTGTAAAAATTTGTCGTATAAGGAAAAAAACAAACCTAAAAATATGTTGACAAACGGAAAAAAATCCCAAAAAAAAACAGCCATGGTCATCATGAAACAATGGCAAAGAAACTAAGGAAATAAAAAAAAAAAAAAACATGCACAATATTAAACATATACATTAATTTTCATCAAGCAATCAGCGCCATTAATTTTCTAGTTTCATAGCTAATTAAAGAGAGAAATTATCTGCCGAAGACAAACGAAATATATCAGGGAATAAAAACATCAATTGTCTAATCTCATAACCATTAACAACACAAAATTATTGATCAAAGGCCATGTATCGTAACAAATTGTAAAAATTTGTAGTATAAAAGGGAAAAAAAAACCTAAAAATATAATGACAAATGAAAAAAAAAAACCGAAAAAACAGCAATAGTTATCATGAACCAATGGCAAACAAACGAAGAAAATAGAGGAAAAAGCAAACTTCCACAATATTAAGCGTATACATTAATTTCATCAAGCAATTAATGCCATTAATTTTCTAATTTCATTGCTGATTAAAGAGAGAAATTGTCTGCCGTAGGCAAACGAAACACAGAATCAAAACATCAATCTTCTAATCCCATAACAATCTACAACACAAAACCATTTCTAAAAGGATATGCAGCGTAGTAAACAATAAAAATTAAGAATGCAAACAAACACAAAAAAAAAATCGACTAACAGGAAAAAATGCCAAAAACAACCATGCTTTTCATCAATGAATGAGTAAAATACAAAGCAAATAGACCGAAAAGCAAGCTTCTACAATATTAAGCGCACAAATTAATTTTCACCGACAAACAATTGATAAAATTAAACATTAATTTTCTAATTTCATAATATAATTGTTCTCCAAAGCCAAACAAAATAGATCAGCTAATTAAAACATTAATGCTCTTGTTGCACAACTATTCACGACACAAAATCGCATTAATTAATTGTCAAAAATCATATTCCAACATGTTAAACAAAAAATCACCAACCTATCATGCTCAGCCGAACAAAAATGTAAACATGTTTAAAAAAAATACCACTACAATATCAAGCAAAAAACAACTGGTTGAAATAACAAAACACAAAATTTCTAATTACACCAACCAATGCTAGCACAAAATAATCAATCTAAAAATCATGAAATAAAGCTTGATTCACGACACAAAATTGCATTAATTAATTGCCAAAAACCATGTTCCAACATGTGAAAAAAAAATAACCAACCAACCATGTGCAGCCGAACAAAAATCTAAACATGTTTAAAAAAAAAACCACCCAAATATCAAGCAAAAAACAACTAATTGAAATAACAAAACACTAAATTTCTAATTACACCAACCAATTCTACAACAAAATAATCAATCTAAGAAACATGAAATCAAGTTCGATGCTTGCTTAAGTAAACATCATAAATACTAAAATCTTGGATCCGAATTGCGAAACAGGGAAAAACATCAAAACATCAATCTTCCAAGTTTTTTCAACACAAAATAACGCATTTACACCAAATTAAAAACACAATAACAACTCGAATCACTGAACGGCAACAACAACATTGCAAAGTCAAACCATAAAAGCAACACAATAACCATCACCATTAAATTCCACCCAACCAAAACAAAGAAACTAAAATTTAGAATGATAAAAACATAAAATAAAAATACAGCTTTGAAACCTATGATGGGCATAAATAGTTTTCCAATCGAAACACACAAACCTTACAAAAAGAGAAGCAAGGAGACCCAAAAACAGCAGTAATCACAACTCACAGCCCCTAAAAAGCTCTACACACTCAAGATCAACATCACAAAGCACAAACAATCAAAGAAAGCAACATTACATTCAAAAAAAGCAAGGGAAAAATGATATCCATCATACCTTTTAAAGAAAGACGATAAAGAGCACCAGAAAAACAGCAGTATATCCCTGCAAAAAATGTGGAAAAAAAAGAAAAACATTATTCAAAAATACACAAAGTAAATAAAGATGAACATCAAAGAACACAAAACCAGAAAAACCTAAAAAGCTCAACACACTCAAGATCAACATCACAAAGCACAAACAATTAAAGAAGACAACATTACATTCAAAAAAAGCAAGGGAAAAATGATATCCATCATACCTTTTGAAGAAAAACAGTAAAAAGCACCAGAAAAACAGCAATATATCCCTGCAAAAAATATGAAAAAAAAGAAAAATATTATTCAAAAATACACAAAGTAAATAAAGATGAACATCAAAGAACACAAAACCAGAAAAACCGAACCCCAGCAGCGCAAAACTGACCAGTTTACTACTCTCCTAGCTCAGCTCTCTCTTAGCTCAGAAAAAGAAAATACATGTTTTTCAACCTACGTATGGCCTATATTTATTGCCTAATTCACACAAATTTACATACACACGCAACAAACATAATCAACAGTAACAACACACTGCCAAAAGACATAAAAAGCAATTTTTTATGACCAACCCCACTGAAAAAAACGTGACACAACAATAAATAACCACAAAATCCATGATTGTCCAGGAATAAAATCTTAAATTAATGCCAACCATACATAGCAGGTAATGTGTGCATTTAATGCACATTCGTAATCACAAAGAAAACTCTACACACACATTCACGGCATAAAAATGAAAAACAACAACAAACGTCAAATTAGCAGTTCTGTTATTTCCTAACCGACCTCTTTTTGACTGGAAGATTGACGCTTAGTGCAGCAGCTGCGCCCTTCTTCCCGCTACCAACACTTTCCCTCAATGGACACCATTTTTGCGTATGGCCACCAACAGCTCCTCAACCCAACCTCAGCCACAATCATCCTCAATTCCATCTCAGGCGACGCAACAGAAAACAACAACACACGGTGGCGCACATTACAAAAGCCGAGAGAAAAAAAACAAAGAAAAACAAAACCCAATTCAACTGTAACTTACCTTTCCGAAGCATTTCTTCCCCTTCTTCCTGCTCCTTCATCTCCCTGCCAACTATCCCCTTTCCCTCATAGCTCGCATCAAGAAACGGCAACGCAATCTTGATTAGAATCACAATCTCGTTTCCCTTTGCCAACTATAATTCCATCTCAGTCACAATCTCCATCTGAGGCGACATCTCAAGCAACCCAGAAGAAACGGTAACCCGAGGAGAAAAATAATTAGAGAAAAATTGTATCCTTGAAATGCAACCAGAACAAAAACCTAAGAGAGGGGAGGAAAAATGCTGTAAAAAACACACCATATCGGTCGCAATCTCCATCCCAGGCGACGCAGAATAAACGGCAATCCAAGAGACAACGACGCCGCTGAGGAGAAAAAAACAGAGAGTGTAATTTCAAAATGCAACCAGTAAAAAACCCTAAGAGAGTGGGGGGAAATTCGCTGGAAAAAAAAACACACGTGGCGCAATTTAAGCAACCGGACCGAACCGACCCAAAACCGGAAATCGAACCGAACCGAGGTTACTATTGAAGTCCACAGTAGAAATACTCAGAAGCTACAGTGTTTTCCCATCCTCTTTTAGATTATTGTATAATTATTAAATTCAAGTTAATCTAATAAATTAATATCTTAGTATTAAAAAAAATCATCTTTAATGTTTTTTTAAGCTCAACCATGTTTTTTAGTTATATTATTTTTTTAGTTTATTTAATAACAATTCTAAGTAGTTATCTATAAACTACATTTATTTATATTGATAAAATTTTTTGACTCGCAGTGTAACACAAGAAATAAACCAGTACATGATTATACTAAATAAAATAGCCTTGACAAGTATAACTATCACTATAGATTCATCGTGACTGTTTGTCTGGAAAAAATAATCTATAATTACTTTCGATATACTATATTATCAGCTCAATTTTTAAATATGGGCGGGCTATAACGAGATCCTAACGTTGAGAAGTGTGTGCGTTATTGTATCCGTCGTAAAAAAAAAAAAATACTATTTTATTTTATAACCAAGATATTCAGGTTAATTTATATTGAACATAATTAATCTTTGAATTTATTAAATATTTTGTAAATTCAATAACATGTAAGACACGGCGAGGATAACAAACATGTATAGTGAGACTTGAACCATGATGCAGAGTAGAAGAACAAATTCCTTCAACTACTAAGCTAAAGCCTCACTTGCCAAAAAAACACTATTTACTTGATGTTATTTTAGCAAAAACTTTTAATATATATAATTTTATTTTTAATATTAAATTTATTTAGTATCAACAATTCATATTTTTTAATTTATCTTTGATGAGCTTATTCAAGGTTTATAACTCAAGCTGTCAATTTGGCTTTTTTAATCTATTTTTTTTTAATATGAGTGACTAGCTTGATAGATTAATATGAGTTTATTTGATTTTTTTTCTTATATGTTTTTCTTGATTTTACCATTTAATATTAAATTATTTGATAATTGACCTATGTAGTTTTTTGTTCAGCTTGTTTTAATTTTTTTCCCTACATGTTATCATGTTCTATTTTTTTTCGTGCTTTGTTATCAAATAATATCATTTTAAAAACAATAAACCTTTTAATATCAATAATATGATGTATTTTTATAATATTATGAAGTATTTTTTTTAAGTTGACTGCTGTTGATTTTTTTTATTTAAGCTGTTTTTTTACTGTGACTATCTATTTTATTAATTATATTATTATATTACATATTTTTATTAAATCAATAATTTAAGTCTCTGATTCTCTTACTTTTTAAAGGTACTAATTTTGTCTAAGCATTTTTTTTTTATATTGAAAACAAAATCTGGCTGAGCCTGCTCTATGCCCGCGAAGAAGGCTTGGAACACCTAGTTTTTGCTATAGCATAGGCGCCGGGTGTACAACAGATGTTTATAGTTGTGAAAAGAAAATCTGAACACTTATCTACCGGGGGCTCGAAACTTCACGGGCTCCAGCCCCAAAGACAGCTAAACAGTCATTCTTCGGGGTTTTCAATTTTAGTCTGTTTTATGTTTTATCTAGAATGATATGTAATGATTGTAACATTCTATTTTATTAAAAAAATAAGATAAAATGATGTTATTTTCATTTTGGTTTTAATTCTGGTCCGTTCTAAAAATTTCAGTCAAATTCTGGCTGGAACGTCCCGGTTTCGTTCCAGGTGTGCCATTCCGGCCTTAAAATCTTCTTTATTTTGATTAATTTGTGATTTTTTTTAATTTTGATATTATATTTATTTGATTTTGTGTTTGTATTGTATAATTTAAAGTTAATTCATCTTGAATTTTAATTATGCTTATTAAATTAATATTTTAATTTTTTCATATATATATAATTAATTATATATAAATAGTACAACTCAAATGACACATCAAAATACTCCAAAATTAAAATATTTCATAACAATAAAAAAACCGAAACAACAACCAAAATAATATTGACAAACGGTCTCACAAGCCACCCCAAAAATCAGTCCATAAACGTATAAAGGGCACTCGATAGAATGTCAGAGGTTCTAGCACGCTTGTTACGCTTTTCACCGCTCCATAACCAATCTGATCCCGTACCCCCCCTCTCCTCCCCAACACAGGCCGGAAAGCTGACGGCCTCAGACTTTTCTGTCACAGGCACGTTCCACTTTTCAGTTTTCACAGCCCCGTAGTTGCTCTACCGGCATCATTTTATCTATTTACTTACCCTTGCTGTATCTCTAATTATGGCACGAATTAGGTTACCTTCCAATCGGGTCTAATTCTGGGCACGAAAAAAAACGATTAATTTGGTATTTTTATTCTGTTTCGCTAAAATAAGTTGGGGATCTTAAACCTCTTTCGATCCACATCGCTGAATTCAGAACTGTTATTATTTCTGTACAGGACAGGGGTAGGTGGTGATTGATGATATTTTTGTGTTGATTAGCTACTGGGGGTTCAAGTGTGCCCATGGTTAGTTTATTGCCTCTTGTGGTAGTAATTGCTGGACACATGGTGTGTTTTGCCTATCTAGCCCTCTGGCATATGCACTGGGTACGATTGAACTCCATCGGGGGAAATCAGGGTTTGGTTGGCTGAAGTCCATGCTGGAGCCCCGTCTGTAGTGGATATGCAGTGCATAATTCAGGTTTCCTTATTGATTGATGGAAAAACAGAGTGGAGGAGGAAAAAATGTCAGGAAGGGATCAAGCTCCCCCTTTGGCTCTGCCAAAGTAATTACTTGCGTAGCAGAAATTTATCGCGCTCCCCAGATTGCGATGAAGGCCTTTTCACCTTGAATTGGTAGAGGGGCTGCAAATCGAATCATCAAATCGTCAGGTTTTATAAACCATAAATGCAAATGACAATAGAAAAAAAATATAAATTACATACACAAAGTCGCGACATATCTTCATCACACTTTTTTTTAACTCAATAATATTTTCATCACTCTTCTTTGCTGATTATAAATTTCATATTTTTCATCTTCTGAAAGTCGTATCAAGTATAAAAATGGTCTTCTCACTGATTATCATATTCTATCGTCAAGAAGTTCTCGTCTATTATCTCTAATAGTAAATTATTTGTCATCAAATTACATGCAGGATATGGAAATTTCAAAATTCTCATCGATTATTTATTAGGGAATTTATTCCTAAAATTATTTTACAAGCTGATGTTTCTATAAATATTTTTCAAACCAGCTCAAATAATATACCTTCAAGAAAGCCTCGGTTGTGACCAGAATAGAAAAGATTGGAAAGTCAACCTATAGAATTGGAAAGTCAACTTGATTGGTTGATCTTGCAAAAACATATTATTTTAACGCATCCTAGTACAAAAAAATATTTTAAAAAATAATATATAGTTACTGGTATTTGATATTGTAATATACAGTAGTTTTTGTTTAAAAATGTAGAAAAAATTAATTTAATATTCTTAAAATAAAATAAAATTTTAAAATACATCTTAATACAATTTCCACAGCAAATTCAACCAGTTTCACAAAGACAACGCAATTAGGCGCGCGACCCTCTTGACCATCCCATCTCGGGTTTTTTGAAAACACATGCAAGATTCGTGAAAAGGTGTTTCTTGGGTTTTTTTTTTTTTTTTTTGGGGGTGGGTGGGTAAACAATTAAGACCCTCCCTTTTCTAATCATATAGGATAACGACATCATCACTGGAATAATGATTAACCTAGCGATCCTTAAATGTCCCTGGGTATGGAATACTAACAGGCTCCATTGATTATGAGTTTCTGTTTCCCTGGCTACTCTACCACCCAGCATAGTTTTTCAGCCAGAGTCTATTGAAAAGAATAAAAAGTCTCCAAGTATAAATTGTGTTCATTGACGCCCGTTGAGTCTTGCAGTCGGTTGCCTTTTCAAAAATACTGCCTTTCCTTTCCTTTTTTTGGGATGAAATGGTGTTGTGCTTTAATGTTATTGGCAATACCAGAGACAATAATTGGAATCTGGTGCAGCAAAAGGTTTTTACACTATCATGTTGTCATGATTGTTAGCAACTGCTCAGGAATCTTGCCTAGGTATTCAATATCTGTGTTACTGTCTAGGCTCTAGACAGATATATATGCTGCAAACAGTTCTTCTTCGGACATAAATCTGTACCATCATTTTCCCTTTCTCGAGGCAAGGTTGCACATTTCAGATAAATTTTCATTTTGCAAGACTTCAATATTTTAACAGCATTGTATCTCCCTGCAACTACGGATTCAATTGCCCAGCTGGCGTTAGAAGCAAAAAATCAACTGGATCTTAAATGCAAATTAAAAAACTTATATATGCATCTAATTAGATAAATCGAGAATTATTTATTAAAATAAATAAATGATCATGCAGCGTCTCTGCTGAATTCAAGCCTTCAAAGTTCTCGTGAAGGCTATAACCGCACAAAACAAACAAGCACTTTGCTTACGTGTTGAGCTGTGCAACTCTGAAAATGGCATTCCCTAAAGCATGCGAGAACACAGGAAACCGTGTTACTTGAGGGAATCTGGAGATTGGAAGTAAATATTGTACTGCACATCAACGTCTGCAATTTATATAAAGGAACACGGTTTACATGTTGTCATTTCTTTTCCAATCTATATATATAGAATGAAGTTGAAATTCAAAACGCGTCTCGATCCATTTGTTGGAGTTGATGTGTTCATATACATGGAATTGGGATATCCAAAGGTGGGTTGGAATCATACGAAGTTGCTATACTTTGTGTTCTTTCCTATCTTTTTTGGTGGCGGTAAACTGGTAAACAGGGAAGCCTGGGATCTCACCTAAAATAACTGGACTGGTATGGCAAGTAACTTGCACTTCCCGTGCAGTGTATAGATCTGGTTCGTTATCAAGGCTAGCTAGTCAACTTGCCTTTTCCAGAATAATAATAAAAAATTTTTTTTGCAGAGAATTTACTATCAATTTGCGATACTGCTGCACCCTGTATGCATGTATTATTCAATGCACAAGTTGGAAAGGTAGAATAACAATTCATCTCAGCTGAATCTTGTCTCGTAAGGCTCCTTTTCCACTTTCCAACAGTTACGGCTGCGCTCTTATCTTATCTAAAGGCAGAAACGTCACCACTCCATTCCAGCCAGAAGTTGAAACGAAAAAAATAGATTAGTTTTAATACTATTGTTGCTTGCTAGTCTATATACTATTGTTACATCCATATCTGCACAGGAAAATGAAGGAATGGTACTGGGCTCAACCCCAAAGCCAGAGCCTACAATTAATTAATCATTGGCAGATACTACCAGTACCGTCCAAATCCAAACCCTAAAAATCCCAATTTTAAAAATAGTTACACGATATTTATTGTCCACAGTGCTGCCAGATCCTTAAAGACCGACACGGTCGACGGCAGTTTTTTTGATTTGAGAATTTAAAACGAAGACACCGAAGGGGGATATGATCGAGGAAAGAAAGAGGGAAGGGGGGAAGAGAGGAAAGAAAGAGGGAAGCGGACGTTAAGTTTTCTGTTGAAAAAGTAAAAAACTGAATAACGGATACAAACCTCCACTTTTCTTTACAGAATCCCCTCCCCTTCGGATTCCCCTCTCCATTTCCTACTCTAAAATAAATCTCATCCACACGCATTCAAAGCAATATTAAGTAAACCATAATTACTCTTCTTCCTTTCCGGTACCGATCCCGATCTTCCTTCTCATGAGCTCCGAGACTCCATCCTCCGTCGCCGACACTTCCACAGCTGGAACTTCTTCACCGTCGTCTTCGACGACAAACAAGCAGAAGGAGAAGGCGAGAGTGAGCAGGACGTCTATGATACTGTGGCACGCCCACCAAAACGACGCCGCTGCCGTCCGGAAGTTACTAGAGGAAGATCCATCTCTCGTTCGTGCTAGGGATTACGATAACCGGACTCCTCTCCACGTGGCTTCTCTTCATGGATGGGTCGATGTCGCTAAGTGCTTGATTGAGTTTGGCGCCGATGTCAACGCCCAGGATCGCTGGAAAAATACGGTATCGTCATCTTTTCCTGCTCTTTTGGATGCCGTTTCATTTGCCTGTTTGTGTATTTTTTATATGCACGGGAGTGTGCTTGTAGTTGAAAAGTTGTCATGTAACTTGGATTTTTTTTTCATTGCAGCCACTAGCTGATGCAGAAGGAGCTAAAAAGCACAGTATGATTGAACTTTTAAAATCATACGGTGGCCTGTCATATGTGAGTATAGTCCTTCTTCTCCAACCGCCTGTAAAGGCACATGTTTCTTTCTCTCATTGAAGATAAAATAAAGAATTTTGTCTCTTGCGGATACACGTCTATTCTACAATCAGCAATGAATTAACAAGGGAACGTGCCAGCCATAATTCCCTCTTTTCACCATAACTAGTGTTAGCATTTGCAGGTTTGGAGGTTTATTGCTGGATATTTTTAACGTATTGTTTCAGTTCATAGCATCCAACATGTTTTCGGGATTTGGATGTTTTAGTTAGCCACTGCTAGTATGATCTATTATACAGCATACTGTTGTATAAACCTATTGTTACAATGAAATTATGTAGCTCTTGATTGTCGAGCATTTACTGGTGGATTAATTGCAAGCTAATTACTTTACGCCATATAATAGAAGGGGAAAGCTTTTACCCTTTGCTTTATCACTCAAGTAACGACCAGCCTAGCAATTTTCCAGCAAGACTGGCTTGTAATGAGTGCTGCTCTGCGTTGGCATTGGTTATTGACTGTTTTTCGGTTATCTGGTTCTTTTCATCAGCTGTAACTAATATGTAGTGTCTCACTGTGGCAATTTGTTTGATAATTCAGTCATATCTGCAAAAGCGCCCACTCATGTTCCTTCTCAATACTTCAGTGCCGTATGCTTTGCTGTCATATACTTTATAGCAATATAATTGCACAGCATTCATTCTGTGTCTTTTAATTGCTTGTATTAGAGCTAACTTCGTTTTTTTACAAATTGCAGGGGCAAAATGGAAGCCATTTTGAACCAAAGCCTGTTCCACCCCCTCTACCAAATAAGTGTGACTGGGAAATTGAACCTTCTGAGCTGGACTTCTCTAACTCAAACATTATTGGAAAGGTTTGATTCTATTTCTCAGGATTGATTATACAGATAACAGAATGTCTAAAGTTGACAAACTATCGTTTAATAAGCTTGAGTATAACTGGGAAATCGCTGTTTAATGTATTTGGATGGTCAATCCTGCAAGTTTTTTGTGGACATTAATAAAACTGTTCCATCTGTAGAAATTATGCAGCAGTTTGACACAAGTTAGAGTTCGTGTCTTTTAAACATTGCCTTTTATTATGTTAAAATTACCCTTTTTGTTCTAATCTTGCATTGTATATGCATGGCCATCTCTCAACAAGCAATTGTAGTTTAAGCTTGTATTTGACTTGAATAAAGGGAATAACTTTTTTGTCTAGATGATCGTAAGTTAGTTTTGGTGATTAACATGTTTCTTTTTCCATTTTACAGTGTTGATGTATATTTTTGCATTGGACATCTTTGCTTCATTCTAATGTCAAATGTTTGAATTCTGGGGCACAACTTTCAGGTTCCTGGTTTATTTTCTCTGAATATATCAGCTAACTGTAGCTTATTCTGTTAGGGATCTTTTGGTGAGATTTTAAAAGCCTGTTGGCGTGGAACGCCAGTAGCTGTTAAACGCATTCTTCCATCCCTCTCAGACGATAGATTGGTGATGTAAGTCTTTTCTTTGTAATGTTTTCCTATAGTTGAATTGTATATGTGTATTGCAGCTGTATTTCCCTTGTGTTTGTTAAACATTTTTTCCTTGTGAATAAAAACTTTGGGTGATTTATAACATGAAATCTGATCTTGGACCAAAACAAAAGATGACATCAACAGTCAGGCTTATTATGTGAACTTCTTACTTTGACCAATAATTAATTTGTTTTCGTGTTTGTCTATGCTATATTCAAGGAACCATATCATAGCAGTGAATCAGAACCAGATAGAAGATAAAATTAATGTATTTTTTCACTCTGAAAGGATGAGATTTATTCTAGATTCAATAGTTTCTTCTGATATGGACAAGCCTCCACTTTCTATTGAAATTAAAAGAGGATTTCACTCAAATATCTTGATCAATCTGGTGCCTTTTGTTGCTGCAATACACTTTCTTTTACTCTAGTTTTTTATATTGTCAGTTTGTTAACTCATCTTTAACTTTACTGGATCAGTCAGGACTTCAGGCATGAGGTTATTTTACTAGTCAAGCTTCGCCATCCTAATATAGTCCAGTTTCTGGGTGCAGTCACTGAGAGGAAGCCTCTTATGTTAATTACTGAATATTTGCGAGGGGTATATGACTCAATATCTGTGTTTGTTATTCCAAATTTAGGATTCTCTTCGAAAAGTTTGTTTTTATCACTGATTCATTTTTAAGCTAATCTTGATCTGTTCATGTGCTGACACAGGGTGATCTTCATCAGTACCTCAAGGGAAGGGGTGCACTAAGTCCATCTACAGCCATAAACTTTGCGCTGGACATTGCCAGGTACATAAAAGTTTCTGTACTTCTGTATTCACTGTAGGGGAAGGAGCACCTTTCTACCCATATATCTGGTTTGTTGTAGCTGCTGGACCATGCTTCCATTTTATAGGTGTACATTAATACCTAAAAGAGCCCATCTCCCAGGGAAGCTAATACCTTTGCTGTTAGGATCCGATTCATTGGGTTTTCAGAAAATAAGTGAGTTTGTGAATTGATAAGGGTAGTAATGTGACTCAAGCATAGCAACTTTCTGAGTTGTACCAGTAAATTGTCTAGTATTTGTTCTTTAATTGATAACATTCGTTTTTCATTCAAATGTTCAAAATTGTCGGATGAGATTCTCTTATAAAATTTTAAATATAAGATCATTTTAGTGAAGCTAATTACAGTTAATTGAATTATCATTCTTTTTCAATATTTATCAATCAATGAAGCTATGCTTGTCATATAATTTCTAATCAAGGTCCCCTTTTCTCTTTCTATGTCTTCATGGTTTGGGCCTCATGTAATCAATTGTTCTTCTCATTAGAAGATGCTTTTTGGACCCTGTGAGGGTAATTTGGTCCTTCCCATTCACATCACATGTGCGTTCTCTTCCTGCCCATATTTTTCAAGAAAGAGAATAATTGAAGAATCCTACAAGTATCATTGTACTTGAATGTGAAGAAATGTATTCCTTTGTTAACTTCCCTTGTTTTCCACGCATATCTGCTTTACATGCACAAGCCATATAGCTTTGTGCAAATAGTATTGCAGTATTTCATTTATTTGGGAAAGTGAAGCATTAGAAAATTTGAAATTTTTGAAGCTTTGTCTCAGAAACTTTTATCCATGTTATGGATGCATCCATAGTGACTTAAACTGTCATGCTAATCTGAGTTCTGTTTATCTTATATGACCAGAGGCATGGCATATCTTCACAATGAACCAAATGTCATTGTTCACAGAGACCTAAAACCAAGGTGAGTACATTTTTTATGAAATCACATGGACATATAATTATGCCTTAGCTGTTTAGCTAATATTTCCATGCTTTAACTAACACCTTCCTACTTGAAGAACTCTTGACTAACAGATTTAGCTTTTCCCGTCATGCAAAATGCATTTCTTTGATGTTTGATCCCTTCCAGCGTCGAGAATATGTAGTTGATAGTTACAGCACCCACACCTGCCCCTTTTTACATGTTAATATGTGTTCTCTAAATCTCAGGAATGTTCTTTTAGTCAACTCCAATGCAGACCATTTGAAAGTTGGAGATTTTGGTCTAAGCAAGCTCATCAAGGTTCAAAACTCTCATGATGTGTACAAAATGACTGGCGAGACAGGAAGTTGTGAGTGTCTCTTGCAGTTTTTTAACGAATAAATATGATGTCATGCTTACCTCTTTCTTCTTCTTCTTCTTCTTGAACAAACAAAAGATCGGTACATGGCTCCTGAAGTTTTCAAGCATAGGAAATATGATAAAAAAGTAGATGTTTTCTCCTTCGCAATGATACTATACGAGGTAATTGTGATTCTGTCGAGTATAAAAATTACAAATGGTGTATTCAAAACAAGCTTTGAAGCATTAAGTTCTTCGATGCAGATGCTTGAAGGGGAATCACCTTTTTTGAATTTTGAGCCTTATGAAGCAGCCAAGCACGTGGCAGAAGGGCATAGACCAACATTTCGTTCCAAAGGATTCAATATCTTCGAACTCAGAGAGTAAGTCAGATTTGAGATGTTATAAATTCATTGGTTTTGTTTTTTTTATTTTCCTGTCTTGGAAGGTCTACAGAAGTTCCACATCCTGTACCACTCCATAACATATTCCGCATCTGAAATGAACCTCATCTCCTACGTGGCATTACATTTCATATTGGGAAGTTAATTTGCATCCAGCTAGAATTATTTTTTATAACCACTGATGGTAAATGCATGAGGGAAAGCGAAGATGAAATTGGCAGGCATCTTCCAAAGCCAGTAAACCAAACTGCACTAGCTGCTAGATAGATAGACAACACCTGAGATGTTAAGTTTTCTTGGTTGAGCTTAAAGTGAATGGAGGAAAGAATCTATTGATATATTTATGAGATTGGGTATCCTGTGTCTAATAATCATCAAATCTTTACCGCTTCCTCTCTTTGTTCAATTAAAATCAAGTATTGCATCTTCTTTTAGTTGTAAAGCATATTTCTATCTTAATATAATGTCTACCTTTCTGCATTTTTCTTTATCTTGAACTGCCCTTCGGTTGTTCAGCAATCAAAATATCAGTCCATGTCAATGCTTGATGAATACCATTACTCTTAAAGGATATGGTATTAAAAATGCTTCATGTATGTTCAACCCTATCTTCAGCAGAGGTGGCAGAACCTTTGATTGCTAATTTGTTTGCTGTTCTATGTTTTTAGATTGACAGATCAGTGTTGGGCCGCTGACATGAATAGAAGACCTCCTTTCTTGGAAATTATTAAGAGACTTGAGAAGATCAAGGAAAACCTATCGGCAGATAATCACTGGCATTTATTCAATCCATAATGAGGAGCACGGTGAGATGGTCATATATTCTGGCCCTATACTATTCCTGCCAGTCATATTCTGTACTCATGATTTGCGCCGGTGTTGTGGATAGATTTTAGTAAGAAGATTGCGAGAGTCATTGCTATTACTGGTTTTTCTACAAAATGCCCTCGATGATCTTTGTCGGAGTAGGCAATTTACGTCAAGTCTTTGTTTTTGTGTCCCATCCCCTGACCCCCGAGTCTTGTTTTTCTTCTTGTTTTTTTGTTGCAAGGCATGAGAATCAGCGATATTCCATGTCCAGGGATTTTTAACGCTTCTTAGGTTGTGTTTCTTGTGTGAGTTGTAAATGCTAGTTTTCGTTATCATTGAAATTCATATTCTTTTCTGCGTGCACAGCAATGAACAAACAAAGCTTCTTTTCAACTTTTTTTACCGCATGTTTAGAGCCAAATTTTGATATGATTTTTATATTTAAAATAAAATAATAAATATATAATTTAACTCAATTATACTAGTACTCTTGATTATTTTATCTTTAATTTAAAATTCATTTTTGTTACATAAATCATTTATTTTATTACAAGGACCCTTATACTTATTTAAAGTGTAATAATACGTAGGCATTTTTTAAAAGATATAAATAGATATGTTAATTGTTCACTAAATAAACAAAAAATGTTCGTTAAAAAAAAAGAAGAAGCTTTTTTTATTAAAATATTCTCAATTGAATGTTGAGAGAAAAAACCTATAAATATTCCAATAAAAAAAAGGTTCTCATATCAAACTTAATGAAATAAATATCAAAATAACACAAATGACATTATTAAAATATAGTTCTTCTGTATATTCAAAAAATATTCTGATGAAATTAGGATAATCTAGAAGTCATTCACCCGCTTCAAAAATAATAAATCCCTTTGCTCCTTGCAAGATAGTGGTAGTAGAGTGATTCAAATGAGAGGTTGTCATAACTCGTCAATTGTCGGAGTATAGGTTATCTAGTCATCGAAGCATAGTAACTGGTCTGTTAAGTCAGTATAAATATGGGGGTCTAAGATCTAATTGTGTGTGCCTGAATTAGTAGAAAAATAAAACTTACGTTTGTATTGCACTCCATGGGTGCAACTATGAGTTTGTGCTGTAAGGTTTTCTGTGAAAAAAGACATGTATTTTTGTAATAGTATTTTTTACTTGTACCTATTTTCTTATGATTTTGAAATCAATACCCTTACAAAATTCAAAACACAATAATTGAATTCGATTCCAAGAATTGTTTCTAAGAATTTTTTTTTGTTCATCCTGTTATTTTTTTAAAAAAAGAAAGGACCAAAATTAATATTCACTGCCATAAAAGACGATGGGTGTGTGTGTAATATAATGCAAGTTCTTGGTTTTTCCATGCCTCTTTTCATGATTCATACTTTATCTCATGAAAATGAAACAGGGAGAGCCACCGGAGTCCAAACGCACCTTTTTTAGAGGGGTGGAGGGAGGGGGGGTCCGAAGCCTCCATATGCTTGGCCATTGGCCAATGACTAAAACCACATAACTAAAAAATATGCTATGAAAATTTCTTTATATCATCATCCCACCCGGGTCAAGCAAAGTTACCAAGCACAGGTCTGCAATGACTAGGTTTTGACAAGGAATCTATTAAAAGTATATACAAGGAAATGCTACCCTGGTATCCGGAAAACTGTAATTGTACACGAGATGGCTCAAAAGTCGTGAAAATCTGGTTAAAGTCGTCTTGTTATTCTTTCTCGAAAGTATATAATGTGTAAAAACATTTTGCAAGAGATGATGAGATAACTGTTTATCAAAAATATATAAAACTAAATGAGCTTCTTTTTCTGGAAAAAGGTCTTCAAGTGCCACACTTGCAAGCCTGCCACTGCTAAACATACACTAATCGAAAGAAAACTCAACCAGGCCATCTTTACATTAGTAGATGTGTTAAGATCTTGCATTTCTTCTTCTCTGCAACAAACACCAAGCTTGTTAGAAAGTGTTCGATGAGCAGATAAACTACAATCCTACCAGAAATTGCATGTTTAAGTTTATTAGCTCTCATAATTGTTGGAGAAAACAGATAAATCTTCACCTTTCACGGAGATAATTCATCTCCTCTTGAATGGAAATGACCGTGTCATACATTTTCTTCAGCTCCATTTCCATAACCTGGCGTTTAAGATGATGCAAACGGATAAGAAATTTTCATTGTTTCAAGCTTGACACTTCCAAATATAAAAATAGCATTGAATTTGTAAAACAACATAACACAGTATCAAAAGGCGTCAATGATTTTACAGGAGAGTACTGTTATAAAACAATAGACAACAAGTACTGGAGACGATCTGTCTCCGTCTGCAAATAACTACTTATGGATGCTAAGCAGCTGCAAAACAGCAATTATAAACTAGACATGCAGATTCATAGCATGTCTCTCGCTTCTAGTCTTCCATCACCAGTTTTTTACCATCATAGAACCCCTTTTATGAAATTTAGATGCTATGCTATAGATTAGACAAGCCTTAAAAATGAAAATACAAAACGTGAAAGAGCCTTCAACTTCAAAACCCCAGGGAAAGGATGAAAGGGTGCTTGAAAGTCAACTATTGGGGGATGGCAAGGATTGCTGTTGGGGAAGGGGATACAAAAAGCACGAGCTCAGCTTATAGAAGAAGGTATCAGCAACAACAAGTTTTATTACGGGGCATGTATCCTTCTCTTTTTCCATCTAATTCACAAGGTTTGCAGCTTTCATCCTGCTGAACTAAAAGACAATTTCTATGGCGCATCATTTTAGACAGTCCCCCAAGACCTTTTTTTAAACTGTAATTCCTGCTTGTGTGTTGCTATAAAAATGATCTCTGATCTGACACAAATTCTCACTTTAACATGTTATTCCTGCATGCGTCATTGTTTTTTGATAAGCCATTCCAATCACCATTGCTAGTATTGCTGTTAGTAGCCTAGTTGCTATCGCATGAGAATGCAATTCAAGTTTCCTACAACACTCAGTGATACACTGCTTACGAAAATGACATGCGGCCATGTCAGGGTTATACAAATCAAACAGCCGCCTTAGATTGATTTTACGGACAAAACCCAACTTTTCTGCTACAGCTAATTATTTCTCTGCTATAGTCTGTTTTTTCTTGCCTCTATGTGGATTGTGGAGTTACAGCTATGTGGCTCTATAGATTAGGTTCATTTGGTGCCTAAAACGAAATCTCTTTATTCTTAGACATCATCTAATCTTACAGTGGGCGATCACAATCCATCTGATAACCTTCAATAAGAACTAAAATAAGAGGACTTCCCCTGATCTATCCAGTAAACCCAACTGCGTTATTAGCCTTGAACTCAAAATCTTTGTCCCCTTCATCATAGCACGCCTAGTACTTGATCAAAGTATATGATAAGTAAGACTATTACCACAAAAACCAAATAAAACAACCTCGAATTCCGACATTTAAATCAGGGCAAAAAATAGATAGATTAGTATATACAGCAAGTTGACTCACATCCACAGAGCCCTTCTTGGCAACTTTAGACCAATCCTTAGCAGCCACACCAGTCTTCCAATCAAAATCAACAGTCAAAGTCGCAGTTGGCTTATGATCCGCCGCCCAGAAACACGCCATGTAATCCCCTGCTTCCGCCGCCGTGAAAGCAAACTGCCCTGATTCCACACGCTCTGAATGATGATAATTATTCCCATAACTCGATGTCACCTAAAAAAACACAAATTACAAACTTTAAAATAGCAAAAAAAATAATCGAGGAGAGAAATCATGGGTCCTTATTCAGTATCTTACCCTGACAGTGAGTTTGTGTGATTCGGGCAAGGGCTGGCTATCATGGGGGTTAACAATGCTGTACTTTCCAACAGTCATAGAATTGCTTTTGATGTCTTCTGCTATGCATTTCGTGTGTCCTGACTCGAGCTCGAAACGAAGTGATTTTGACGGGGATGATAAAAGCCCAGTTACAGTTGTTATTACAAGGAGATAAAGGTCGAGTCTTGAGATAATCATGGTGGTGGACTAGGAGCTGTCTTTTTTTTTTTTTCGTTTGTGAGAGAGAGTTTCAGTTTTGGGGTTTTTGGTTTTGAGATGTTTTTTTGGTTTACGTTTCTTGTTGAAATGAGACGGGACCAGTTTTGCTAATAGAAGCCGGAAAAGGAGGAGGTCGGACCGGCGAATGAGTTGTTGACAGCTGTCTTGATTAGTTTAGCACCTCCTTAGCACTTCTCTCTTTGTTTCAATATTTTTTATTTTAAAAATATATTAGAATATTTTTTTTTTGTTTTTTTAATATTTTAATATTTAAGCACCAAAATAATTTTAAAATAAAATAAAATCTCAGCTTTACAGTAAAAAAAACATTATATTAGACATGGGTCAAATTATTATTTTGAAAAATAATATTTATATATTACAAATGTGTTTTTTTATATATAAAAAAATCAACTAGTGTTATAGATCGCAGTGGATAGAATAATTGTATTTTATTTTATTTAGATATTAAAAAAATAGACAGTGACAGTCTGACATGTCTTAGTAATTTTTTTATTTATATAATATTTATGTGTCTAGCAAAAGACCCAATTGTCCTCCCTCAATATGGCAATAATATATATATAAAGAAAAACAAGATGAAAAGAATTAAAGAATATCTAAGACCCAACCCATGTTTCAATATTTCTGTTTCTCCTGTAAAGTTCTGTGTCGCTAAAAAAATCGAAATAAAATGGTGTTGTTTTTATTTTGATTTTAATTTTGATCAATTTTGAAAATTCTAGTTGAAATATCTTGGTATCATTCTAGGTGTACAGTTTCACTCTTAAAATCCTCTTTATTTTGATTAACTTATGATTTTTTTTCTAATTTTGAGATTATATTTGTTTGACTTTGTGTTTGTATTGTATAATTTAAAATTAATTTATCTTGAATTTTTATTATGTTTGTTAAATTAATATTTTAACTTTTATATATATATATATATATATATAAACAGTACAATTTCGAAACAGCATGCCAAAATGCTTCAAAATAGAAATATTTTGTATCAATATAAAACCAGAACGATGACTGGAACAATAGTAACAACCTTGTTTTCCCCCTCTCTCTTTTATTTTTCAACATTTTCTTTCTCATTTCTTAACTTTAAAAGTAACACTTGAAAAAGAAAAAATTTCATAATTAAATTATAAACGTTAAAACTATAAAAATCAAAAAAAGAAAAAAGATTTTTACTGTGCAATAAACAATTTGATGAATAAAATTTTAGAGTATGTGCATGTTAATAACAGTAAACCTCCGTTAAATTTTTGGATGTGATTCACTTGGAAAAATGAATTTAATAATATTTTATTTTTATTATAAATAAATAAATAAATTTAATATATTTTTAAATAAAAAATAAAAATTTGCAATGGCCGTTCCTTTCCCCTCTACTATTCTCTCCCGTACACAGAAATAATTTTTTTAGCAGGAAACTAATCTCTTTTATTTTTCAGATTATTGTCGCCATCGATCCTTTTCTATCTTCACCCCTCGATACCATCAACTCCGCTCGAATTATTAAATATAAACCCTAAAATCTCTGCTCAATAACAAATCCTATTATTATTATTATTATTATCTAAATTTTTTTTATTAATCTTTAATTCATTTATTAATCTTTTTATTACTCAACTAGCTAAGTGAAAGCAAACAGCCAGCCAATTAGCGCGGTGTGGCCAAAAGACTCGCACGAATATTCAGTAACAGATAGAGAGAGTTTAACTGATTAACACAGATTATCTAATAATCCCGGTATTTTCAGTCATTATTCTAGAAAAAATTAAATCATAAGTCAATTATAGCCGTCGGATTTCTCGAACTCGCATATCTTCTAAGACATTCCAAATTCCTGGCGAGAAAATCTCTATATATATGCAGTCAATTCCTTTCCTGGAAAAGAAAAGAAAAAGGTTTGGTTTTTGAGATATAATTTATTTTAATTGGTCCGCTCCTTATCAGTCATTTTTCCTCGTGATTTCCCTCTCATAACACTGCTTTCCCTCCCTCTCTCCCTTGTTCAAAGATTTGATCAACTCGTGGTCTTCTTATCCTTTATTTTCGATTGGATTAAATAACAATGTGGATCCCTTACTGTTGATTTCAAAAACAATTAAAATCTCAGTGTTATTGTTTTATTGTAAATGAAGAGGCGGCGATGAGGAGAGCAAGACAGAAATGGAGGTTGTTAGATCTGAGAGTGGAGTCAGGAGCGAGAAAATAGCAGCGCCGGTGGCTCCAGTCATTGCTAGAACTAAGCGATTACAAGTTTGGTTTATTAGGGTTTGTTCCAGTATTCTTTTATGGACCTGTTTAGTTCAGCTTCTTACGGTTGGAAAGTTGTGGCACCCCAGTTTTATCAATATCACCGCCCCCTCCGTTAAACATCCTCCTCCTTCCCTCCTTCCCCCTAGTAAGTCTGAAAAAAATATATTATTTTCTCGTCTTTATTTTTGCAGGAATTTCTTTTTAACATTTAAATTACTGAAAAAAGTAGAACGTTGGGATTCTGAATTCTTATTGGGACTTGGCAATTCGTGATCTTGGTTTTTAAGAAGACGAGGACAGTTGAGATTACTAAGAGTGAGACCATAAGTAGTAACTAGTAAGGTTTGGTTTTTTTTATCCGCAATTTGGTTTCGGCAAAGCTGTTGGTTTTCTTAGTTAGCTAAGTAAATTATTCAGTAAAAAGGGTTGGAGGTTAATTTCTGTTGTCTGAAAGACTAAATAATGGATTTTTTAAACATATAATTTGGTTATATTTTGAATTAATCCCACTCCCTGTGGCATTCATTCTACGTGTGGATTGCTGGTTTATGGTGGCACACATAATCTAAAGTAATGTCGATGATGTAAGAGTTTTGGAATTGTTGATCAGTAAAAGTTTCTTTTTTGGCCTTCAACTTGTCTTAGTTAGTTTCTAAAGTTCAAGTGCTAATGGTTGAGTCACGATTCTTGCTTCCCAGGAGATCTTGTGAGTGGTTTGACCCAGAAGTTACATCTTAGTTGTCCTTTCGTGACTCTTAGCTTTCTCCTGTGACTGATTCTAGCTTCTGAATCAAAGTTCTTGAGATGGTGGCTCATCATATACAACTCAAACACCTTCTGTTTGAGTTACATGCATCTGCATTTGCCATGATGATTCTTTTTGAAGAAAACATTTCTGGAAAATTACTAAAAAAGTTCCGTTTTAAATTGTAGAGGAACATCTTTCATGTGCAACTAGAGCCTTAATGTATAGCATCTCTCAAAGTCCAACTCTTCTTTTATGGACTGCCTCAGGGTATTTCTGTGTACCTCTGTAAATAAGACTTTAAGAGCTACATTTTTGTTTGCAGGAAACTATACAAGCAATGGTTATCTTAAAGTGTCCTGCAATGGTGGCTTGAATCAAATGCGATCTGCGGTTTGTACTTCTTCTTTCACTACTTGCCTTAATTGTTTTTCATATCATAAACCTGGCTAATCTGGAATTTCAGATCTGTGACATGGTGGCTGTCGCCAGGCTTTTGAATCTAACTTTGGTTGTTCCAGAACTTGATAAAACATCTTTCTGGGCTGACAATAGGTATTTTTTCTGTTCTTCACATGCTTTGACATTTCTTGTTTCCCAGTTATTTAATACTAACTATGCAGATTCTTTCTGCAGTACTTTTGAGGACATATTTGATGTGAAACATTTCATTGAGTCTCTAAGAGATGAAATTCGAATTGTCAGAAGGCTTCCAAAGCGATTTAGTAGTAAATATGGATACAGAGTATTTGAGATGCCCCCAGTTAGCTGGTCCAGCGAAGAATACTACCTGCAACAGGTTTAAATATTTTTACTAGCTTCTTTTAGTGGAAAGCAGGTTTACATCAGCCATCATTTAACAGATTGTTTAAAAATTAGTAGACAATCATGCAAGCTCTTTATCTTAAAGCTGGGTTGTTAGATTTTGAGATTTAGCTTCAATTTGGCAAATCAGATCAGCAGGTGACCTGAGAGAACATCACTTAAAGTTGATTCTATGCAAGGGTTAACTCTCTTTTGAATGAATGTTCTGATTCTTTCCCAAGTCTTGGTATGATCTTTTGGTGGTTTGCTAGAAATGTCATGAAAGTTAACTTTATGCAACGTAGAAACTTTTTGAGGAGTTCACAATGAGTTAAAAACTATAGTTTGCTGGAGATCATCTCCTCCACTCCCAGTTGCATACAGGGATTCCCCAGACATAGGATTTGCATTTCCTGAATTGTGATTTGGAAGTTGATGTGAATTGAAACGGCCATCTTCATATTGTATTTTTTTGTGTGTGTTATATGCTTGTAAAGTTACAGCAGATAGTGTGGAATTATTAAATAAAACCAAGCGGGTAAATGAGCTCTTAGAAAATCAATTGCAGAGGATGAAAGAACAATATGAAAGATTTGAGCAGGCTGAATATTGTAATTAGAAGGGTGAGTTGATTCTTGTACTGAAGGATAATAACCACAACAATGGCATCACCAAAACTCTCGTGTAACAATGGATTAGGGATTTGGTTCTGATATATAAACTTTAAAAAGTATAGTTTCATTTATTTATCTTGAGGTTCAAGGCATTCAAAGTACTTTTAAGCTATGGTATAGTAAGATAAATTAGCCTTTAGCTGAATGTATGTGTTATGATGCCTTTTCTACTTTCTACTCTCTTAGTAATGTTTCTTGTTTATGACTTTGAATTGGTAATGCAGATCTTGCCACTTTTCAGTAAGCAAAAGGTGTTGCACTTCAATAAAACAGATGCACGTTTGGCAAACAATGGGGTTTCAATTGATCTTCAGAAAGCCAGGTGCCGTGTTACTTTTCAGGCACTGAAATTCACTCCTGAGATCGAATCTTTGGGGTACAAATTGGTTCATGTTCTACACAAAAGGGGGCCTTTTGTGGCTTTGCATATGAGATATGAGATGGACATGTTGGCTTTCTCAGGCTGTACTCATGGCTGCACCGAGGAAGAAGCTGAGGAGCTCAAGCAGTTAAGGTTTGTTGTATCTGAAAATTGGCATTTCTTCCTTTTATTTTTGGTATATAGTTAGTGATCCAACTAATAGTCTTGTTCTAAAAATAAACTAATGGTTTCAATCTTCACCCTTCTTATTCTTCTCGAGGTCTGCCTTCATTCAGTAGCTGCTACTAGATACATAAGATGAGAAAGAATATCAGTAAATTTTAGTCATTGCTAAGTACTTGACAAAATAACTATTTTATAATCACCTTAAGAAAGGATGCTAACCTTGAGGCAATCCATTATTTTCATCTCTTTTGTAGAGATGCATGATAATCATTTTATTGCATCTTCACATTCCATTTAGGTATGCATACCCTTGGTGGAGAGAGAAAGAGATAGTTTCTGAAGAGAGGAGATCAAAAGGTCTGTGCCCATTGACACCTGAGGAGACAGCTTTGATTTTGCAAGCTTTGGGTTTTGACAAGGAGACACAGATATATATTGCAGCTGGTGAGATATATGGCAGTGAGCGGAGACTTGCGGTACTAAGAGCTGCTTATCCAAGGATTGTGAGTTACTAACCATTTTATTCAAACATTAGCAGGTCTGGTTAAATGCTTTGCAGCGCTCAGAAATGTCTCGAAGAAAATTGGCCAGTACATGTTGAATTCCATCTCATTGATTGTTGCCTGTGGTCCATTGCCAATGGGCCCAGCATGCAAACTGATGGGTTTGAATCTAAAGCTGTAGAGTAGTTGGATCTTTTGGATAATTATTAGAGCGATGAACTAGAGAGGACCTCTTTTAGGACCCCATCAAATGGTTTAGCTGACTTTGGAATATGCATGTCCAGAACAACTAATTCCATATTATTGAAACTAGCCAGTTATCATGTTGATTGCATGTCTCTTCTTGATCTCAATGTCAAAGGTTGTTTCAGGTGAAAAAGGAAATGCTGTTAGATTCAGGGGAGCTGCAGCAATTCCAGAACCATTCATCACAAATGGCTGCACTCGATTTCATGGTCTCATTAGCTAGTGACACTTTCATCCCCACCTATGACGGAAACATGGCAAAAGTGGTGGAGGGTCACCGCAGGTACAAATGCCCATTTTCTTACAAGCAGTGTTTATCATATATCAATTTACCATGGAAAAAAGTCATCATTTGAAGCATCTTGGAGATTTCCTGATAAGTTGGTTTGTGCAGGTATCTAGGGTTTAAGAAGACAATCCTGCTAGACCGAAAAAGACTAGTGGAGTTTCTGGATTTACATCAGAATGGGACACTGACATGGAATGAGTTTGCATTTGCTGTTCGATCAGCACATGAGAAGAGGATGGGACAGCCAACTCGACGGAGGGTTAATGCAGATAAACCAAAAGAGGAGGATTATTTTTACGCTAACCCTCAAGAGTGCCTCTGTGAGGGACCAAGCTGTGATGATTTATTAGGACCTGGTAATTCAAGTTCAGTTCCGTGATGCAACAAATCCAAGCACACCGAGATAGTGTTCTATTTATATTTTCATAAGCAGTATGGTGCACATACCGTGTGGCTTCCATTAATCCCTAATTGACCAGCGTATACACACCTCAGAGATTTGTAAGGAACGACAGACCAGAATCCTTTGAGTGCCCATTTAGGCTATCAAAGGCCACGATCTTCAATTTTTTTTTTTTCTGTTGATATATATTTATTCATTTCTTCTCCTGCTAAACGTTTGTCCAAGAATGTCGTATTAATCCCACAGTTAAAAGTTACACCTGTAGCCATTTCTCTGATGTAATGCTTTAGAACAATAGTTGTGAGCTAACAGAAACAATTTTCAGGTTAGGCCCATGAAAACGGTGAAACAAGAGTAGTGTAAATGAAAGAAACGGATCCTTTTCTTTGCATTCAAATTTCAGAACCTACTTGGCAGACAAATGCCTTTACATTTCCTTGAGCTTTTGTTATATCATTCTAAAAACATACAGCTCTCTGGCTGCATCTAGTATCTGGAATAATACATGCAGCTAGAGAATTTAGGACAGCAGAAACTATCTGAGTGTTTTACTTGGATAGGAATACAACTAATGTGCGTGCCGACTGCCAAGGTGTTTTTCTTGAGAACTCAATGAAGGGCGTCCAGAAAGTAATGGCCTCAATTTCTTGACATTTGATACGGTTTTCTACTTGGACTCCCAAAATATGATTTCGCCTTGCTCCCCAACTAGACCAAGATCCTTGAGCCTCCTCTCCTGGTAATATTCCAACTCATCTAATTCCAATTGCCTCTGCTTGAAAATCTCGTCAATTTGCTGCAGCACCTTCTTTTCCCCTGCTCTTATTCCAACTGCAATCTTAAGCCTTGGGTTGAGTTCTTTTCTTTCTAGCTTCTCATCCTACATTTTGCACTTGTATTTTGTTACTTCACATTTGTTGCAATCAATTAAACATTAGAAGAAGCCATCTATTTTAGAATTTGGAAAGTATAACTGCAATGGAACAGTGGGGAAGGAAAGGCCCTGTGTGACAAGAGAAGTAGATTGCTCGGAATAATTTGAAAAAGGAACTTAATCTAATTCTTTCTTGATCAAATTTTTCATTAGACTAGCTTTATTTGAGCTTAAAATCCTACATGTATTGTCTCAAAGATGAACATAACTAGTAAGCAAGAAGAGAAAAAAAAGAATATAGCTCAATTTGTTCCATAACGCTCAGTTGCATTACTACTCGAGGATACTATGATAGAATCTCAAAAATATTCTCACTTAGGAAGCATGCTGAAATAAACATAAACAGGTGTCAGCAAACTTTTGCCGCGAGCTATCACAAACTCTGTTGCCTAACGTTATGCAGATATTTTGTATAATGATTTATTCAAGCTTAGCTAGGTGACCCTGTTAAATGTTCATGGAAGATATATGAACATTGCTTTCTATATTGAAGCCAATCACGTAACATTGACCACATAATAACAAATATCTTATCTGTTTGGATGGAAAAATACCTCTTCAATGGTGGTATGATATTCAGAAAGAGCAGATTTGCAGGCATCTCTGACCACTCTGCATATGAGCTCCTCATTGGCACGGCTTACTGGCAATTCAAGATGGCCCCATATTGTATTTCTGAAAATAGATTCCAAGAGGAAAACATCGGTACCCCCAAGTGCTACCAGCCTCAGATATGGAAGCAATGTTGGTGGTAGAGGATTGCCTAAAACAATGTCAAAATCTGCTATCTCGCCCAGACCATTTGTCTCGGCAATATCCAGCTTGTCACTGAAAAAGGGGTCTGACTCAGATATCTGTAGTGTCAAGGTGTACATATTGCGGTCTGACTTTGCTTCTATGAATCCATAGTCCACAGCCAACTCAGCATTGCTCATGTTTAAATTATATTGGATAAGTACCTGCAGAACATTCCTCCAACTTGGTCAAAACTGATAACACTATTGACAGGATCATAAATAAAAAAATATGATTAGGTCTTGTTTCTACTAAACCTCGATGAGTTGTGGGTTCCTGGTGTTTATGTGGAGACTCCTCCAGCTAATTCCTCGTGCATTTTTAATTATTTCCACTGTTTTAAAAACCCTTTCAATTCTGTTTAACCCCCTTCCCCACGTAGATGCAGATGTAGATGTATGCTTTAAAGTTTTGCAAGGATGTCATTAGAAAATAAACTTTCAGATTCATTGCAAGCTAAGGATACACGCAATGTAAAACACTTTTTAAAGCTTCAGTAGAAGTATTTGTTGGAGTACTTCACCTGCTCTCCGGCCTTGAGTGAAATGGGGGACCGCAACGAAAATATGAGATCTCTGGAGAAAAGACCTGCTCCTTTAATCTCATAAACACCATCTTCTTTGGTAATGTCTGGGCTGTGGTTGACCTGATCCAAGAGCCAGGTTTGCAGAAAATTACACTTTAAAGAGAGGGAAATCATAATAAATTAGCCAGGACATGTTGAAATTGGATTTGCTTTTTCTTTTTTCTTTTTTCTTTTTATTGGTGAATATAGCCTGTGTATAGAGGGTTGGAATTTTAACATTCTCGAGAACAATTAAGGGCAAGAAGAGCTGCAAACTTCTGATCTGTATATTTTCTTCATTATTTCCCTGTGATGATCGGGATTCACGTATCAACATTGCTTAGTTATGCTGTGCTAAAATCAAACTGCAGCATGCAAGCAAGATTCCGTGAGGTAAACTAACTGCATCGTTAAATCACACATTCTGAGTTGCACAGTGAAAAGGTTAGGTTTCTATTTGCTGTTGTAAAAAACAGGCTTCGACCCCAAGAATTACAGACCAGAAACCGAGTTCTTTTCTATTAAAATGAGGGCGCTGATAAAAAATGGAGGTTGTTTCCAGAAGATCTTTCTGTTATTTCAAGCAAAACCAGCAACTAGAACACCACATTAGCACTGCAAGTATTATTTACATTGTACGCTACTGAAAACTGACTTGAAGATGAAGAAGAAGAAAGAGCTTACCAAGTCTGCCAGGGGGATCAAAACAAGGTTTTGTCCACGAAGACGTGAAAACGACCTTGATCTGAGAATCCCAAATGCCCAAGAGAAGTCATCCAACGTTACAGGGGAGGTAAAGAGCTGCTTATGAGGGACCAGGATTTCTTCTTCTACTTTCAGAAATTCACGCTGCAGATAGCTTTTTACACCTGATGTTGTGCTCAATAGTTGGGTTCCTGTACTTGAAAACAAGAAAATTACAATGATTGGTGACGAGGGAATAAAAAGCGAATAAAAAACGACAAATCTAGCATTAGAAAAAACATAAAAGTATTTATACAAGCATAACAAAATGTAATGAGCCCTCTGATAAGGACATTATAATTCTTGCTAGATAGGATCTTGATTGAATCTGAAATTTCATCTAATTTTACACAGAACTAAACAGTTGAATTGACAATACATATTAAGCGTTCTAAATTCCCAAGCTCTTGATATGGAACAAACAACTCTTTTCATTTATATACACGATCAAGATGAAGCTAACCGAAGTAAAAATAAACAGTCTCACTTTTGATTCCCAAACTATAATTATCAAGCTTTAAAGACCACACTGACCTTGAAGTTCAGCAAGCTCTTCTTCTGACCTGCACTGGAATCCATTAAAACCACATTTTATCAACCCCAAAATCTCAATTCAAAAAACCATTTATGTTCAAAAAGAAAACACCGAAACAACGAAAACCCAACCCAACCCACCAAAATATAGTGGAATTAGTACTTTCAGGAAGGACATCCAAATAAGGCCTCCAAGTCGAATCCTCCTTAAACTTCTCTCTTATCAAGAAAAGAGCCACAGATACCCAAGGCTTCAGTCCACTGCACACATTCCCTATCTCAGAAGCAGCGACTACATCCGGGTTTATCCACAGCTTCTTTGGTATCTCCAAAACAACTTCATTTCTTGAAATATCTCTCTGTGCTACAAGCCCCAGGCCTTGAGGTACCACACCAGGCTTTGCAGGAGTCTTGGCTGACACCACATCTTGATCACTCAGCCACTGCCAGAATGTTTGCACCACCGCTGCAGCTGCTGGTTGCGGTGACTGAAAAGAGGTTATAGAGAGTGGTTTCTTGAAGTGAAGAGATGGGTTCTTGGTGAAGAAGCTGGAGTTTTTGAAGGGTTTTGAAGGAGAGAGTAAGAGAGTGAAGTGTGTGGCCATTACGACAGTTGAGAGTACTTCCTTCAGTTAATTAGATAACGAGACAAACCGAGCGAGTGCTGTTGGGTTTTTTTTATAGCTTGTGGTTGATCATAGTCGAGGGTTTGAAACGTTGTGTCGTTTAACTGCTCGGGAGGCGTATCAATTGCTTAAGAAATGAGATGTCGTTTGTTAATCACCGGGAACAAATGTCGCGTGAGCTGCATGCCCGATTCACATTTTCTTTCCTTCTTTTGGTAAAGCTAGTATTAGCGAAATTACACTTCAGTGTACATTTTAGACCTCAAAGGACATATATGTAATTACACAATACATCTAAGTAAAGTTGCCATGGGAGCATTTAAACGACTGGACACGTGCCGAAACCTCTTTGGAAGGACACTTTGCACGTGCTTTATAGCCACTTGTTTTGCATGCAAGGGTGCCGGGATCAGTGCTCTACGTACACCCAAGCAATTTAGAGTCACTTGTCGTCTAATGGACAACAAATTCATCCATGCAGACGACACTTTCCCTTGGTTTCTTTTCCTTTTGATTTCTTTTATTTTCCAAAATATTTATTTTTCCTTATTCATTCAACAGATTGCAGTAAAACATACCAATTCTCGTAAAAAGATTTAGAATGATTTGTGGCAGGGTATTCATCACTATCTCTAAACAATGGATGGTATAGCAAACCAATTAAAAGAAATACCTTTATAAGCTCATCGATTTGATTATTGCATACCCTTTTCGTAGGTACACGTTTTTCTTATTAATTCATGCTGAATATATTTTCTCTGGGGTGTTTTTTTTTTTTTTGTTTTCTGAAAGAAATTAACCTCTTTCCACATTTGAAGTCTCCGACTCCGTTTCCTAAATTAGAGAAAAATAAAATAAAATATTTGTGATTAGGTTTAAAAAAGATTTAGAGGTGGAATTCACTTTCTTCTTCTTTTAGAATGGTCAGGAGAAACAAGGCTCGGCAACATCGCGAGAGAAGTAGCATTTTTTAATTGAAAACCTTGAAAAAGGGTGCCTGCCTATCTAGGAGGAGGAGGAAATTACTCATCGCATCGTCACCGATCTCAATATATGTGCCGAGAAGCCGAAAACAAGCGACCTCCGGGCCTCTACCAGCCAACCGAGAGAGACTCTAATTTGGGTTCAATGCATGTGTTTTCGAGATGGTAGATGGAAGATTTATTGGATTTTGGGGTTCCCTTTATTTATTTCATCCATATTGTACCATGTGTTCTGACATATGGATCCAACGGACAATTTTACTCTTAAAAAAATAAAAAAATCCACTTTGCTACATAACTGTTTATACCTGCTCTGCTAGCACGAGGCACAGCCATAGTTGACTTGAAAAGGAGCAGGGAAGGGAAGAACAGCCTTCAAGGTAAAGGACGACTGCTTTACCTTTTTGTCCTTGCAAGTCCATTCAAAGGCAGTATTATATTTATGGCACCTACCCTTTGTTTCTTACCAGCACCTTAACGTTTACAAATTTCTGCACATGAAGCACGAAAACATGTTTTAATAGGCTCTCCCTGTTATTAAATAACTTTTAATGCGCGACAAAGGTTTGATGCCCATGACAGTAGGCCCCTGCTCGTCGCTGTGACTGTTTCCACGTCAAAAAGGTGTCAACTCAAATTGTGTTTTGAACAAGCCAATCTGTCTATCTAGAGAATAAATAATTTAATTGAAACAAATAATATTTCGGGGCTTTTGGAAAAAAAAACCATTGGCCCTATTTCTGTCTCCAGGAGAAGAAAGTAGTCGTACCTAGCCAACCACCCGCTCCTTACTATTTCTTTCATTTGAAAGTTCTTGATCAGGAAAGTACGTAGAAATTTCAACAACCAATTACAGGAGAACCCGATGCAAGGAGTTTATATATATATATATATGAAGAAACCTCCCAAGTCCCACCCATCAGAGCTGCTTTCAATGTCATTTTCTAGCTGCTTGATCTAATCAAGAGCATCCCATCAAATATCCATCATTGTCTAGGCCCTCATAATCACTCTTGCAAAATCAAGCAGCAATATTAATTATCAGCTACTACTAATCAAACAACTGCTGTTACTGCTACTATACATGCACAAAAACTGAAAGATGAAGTTTGGTAAAGAGTTCCGCGTCCAAATGGTGCATGAATGGCAAGAAGCATACATGGACTATGATTTTCTCAAGACCCTTTTGAAAGAGGTACAAAGTTTCCAGCTAAAAACCAAGCCACCCGCAGCCAATCCAGTAGGCCTGAAAAGAAAGCTCTCACTATATAGAGCTTTCAGTGGTCTGACACAAAGGAATAATGACTACACCCCTAGGAGCCCTTCTCCTGATGATATTGAAAAACAACCGATTTTGGTGAATCCTGTGAGCGTCGATGGATCTCAAAGCTATCAGACTACATTTCTTATGCCTACTGTCGGAGGAGGAGAATACGAGCTTTTGTTTTTCAGAAGGCTTGATGACGAGTTCAATAAAGTGGACAGGTTTTACAGGTCTAAAGTGGAAGAGGTATTGAAAGAGGCTGAAATGTTGAATAAGCAAATGGATGCTTTGATTGCTTTCAGGATAAAAGTGGAGAATCCCACTGGATGGTCTGATAGAACTGCAGATATTACTCGCCTTGCCTCAGATGTTGCAGCTTCTACTGCTGCATTGGCAGCTTCCACCCCATCTGGAGCTAGAGCAAGCAGTAAGCTCCCTTAATTGTGACTCCATCTATTACCAGTGAACCTTCAAGAGCGCTTTTTTTTTAAAAAAAAAAATCAATAATGTTTCTTAAATTTGCTAATTCATTTGAAATATCCTTCTGCTTAATGTGCAGGAAGAGGTCTACAGGTAATGGATGTGATTGATGAAGGGCCAATCATGCGCGAGCAATCGGATGAATCAAACCATGATAAAGTAGAGAAGGAAAGCGATAACACTATACAGGTGGAGGAAGTACAGAAGCCAAAGAGCATGATCAGAACCTTTAGGCCAGCTTCACTGGAGATCCTAAACAACGTGAAGATTAACAACACACTGGCGACACCTCGCTCTACCATAAAAAACTTCCTTAAAGTTCCCCAACAAACAGAACTGAAATTCACAAGGGAAAATCTTAGGAAAGTCGAAGAACAACTTAAGGGTGCTTTTGTCGAATTTTACCAAAAGCTTCGCCTTCTTAAGAGTTACAACTTCTTGAATACGTTGGCATTTTCAAAAATTATGAAGAAGTACGATAAGGTATATAAACTACCCCTGGAGAATCCAGATTTTGTCTCCCATAACTTATATTTTAATCCACAAGAAAGTTTGAAAATTTTCCCTTATTGGCTTTGCATAATTCTTGCAGATTACCACAAGAAATGCATCTAAATATTACATGAAAATGGTGGATAACTCTTACCTTGGAAGCTCTGATGAGGTGAGCTTAGGTTCCGTTTCATAAAGTTGAAGGATACATTCAATATATATGTTTTTAATCCAGTACATTTGCTTATAAAGGATTCATTCTGTTGATTGATGCCTTGTTTAACATGCAACATACATTCCATCACAGGTTACCAAGCTTATGGAAAGGGTTGAAGCAACATTCATTAAGCATTTCTCAAACTCAAATCGCACTAAAGGCATGCGCGTCTTAAGACCAAAAGCAAAAAAAGAGAGGCACAGAACAACATTTTATATGGGTAAAATACTAAATAGGATTTGGTTTGCAACATGATTTCACGCATTTTAGTGTAGAAAAGATGCCTTCTTTAGATTCTAGATCTTTCCAGGGCTGTTATTGACTAGTTAATAACTCTGATAAAATTCTCAGGTTTCCTCTCTGGCTGCACAGTAGCTCTGCTGATAGCCCTTGTTTTAATAATACATGTTCGCAAAATCATGAATGAGCCAGGAAGAATCTTATACATGGAAACAATGTTTCCCCTTTACAGGTAACGCTATTTTTCTTTCAGCATAGGGTCTACAATTACTTACTACTTCTATCACTCAATTCAACGTGAACAACCTTATCCCAAAATTTCTTTTGGCCAGCTATAATCTATCTATTTGACAACCTATGTTCAATCTATTGCAGTTTGTTTGGATTGATTGTTCTACACATGCTCATGTATGCTGCTAATATATACTTTTGGAGGCGCTACCGAGTGAACTACTCCTTCATTTTTGGTTTCAAACAAGGAACCGAACTGGGCTACAGACAAGTGCTTCTTAACAGTTTCGGTATTGCGGTACTTGCTCTATGCAGTGTGCTCTTAAACCTTGACATGGAGATGGACCCTAAAACGAATGATTACAGGGCATTCACAGAACTACTCCCTCTGAATGTGCTAATAGTAAGATTCTAACAAATACTCGTTTTCCCCCTTTATTCTCTCTCGTTTTTCCCTTCCACCTTCCATTTTTTGAGCTTAAACTGATATTTTGCTTTCCCCGCAGTTCCTCCTCATCATATTGCTCTTGCCATTCAACATGTTTTATCGCTCGGCTCGCTTCTTCCTCCTCACATGTATCTTTCACTGTATTGCTGCCCCTCTCTACAAGGTGAAAATTGGTGGCATAGAATCACAAAATGTAGATATGGAAGCTGAAGTTTTCGTGCTAATTTTTTAGTAAATTTTTTCTTCTGCAGGTAACACTCCCTGATTTCTTCTTGGCAGACCAACTAACTAGCCAGGTGAGTTAGCAGCCTAGGCTGTACTTCGATAGTTCGAAAACCTGTTTTTCAGAAGTAATAGAAAGTATCTCTGTATTGATGCAGGTTCAATCTCTTAGAAGCCTGGAGTTCTACATTTGCTATTATGGTTGGGGAGACTATAAACACAGACAAAACACTTGCAGAAGCAACACTGTCTTCACAACTTTCTCATTCATTGTTGCTGTGATTCCGTACTGGTCTCGCCTTCTTCAGGTTTGCAAGCAACTAGCCTGGTTGTCTATTTGTCTAACAAGACTAGCTTTTTAAAACTTTCCAACACAATCTTTTGATTGAAATGGAGGCAACCACCAACAATATAAATCAAGTATCAATAAGTTTTTCTCCTTGTTTCAGTGCCTCCGACGCCTATTTGAAGAGAAAGATCCAATGCAAGGATATAATGGATTGAAATATTTTTTGACAATAGTAGCTGTTTGCTTGAGGACAGCTTACAGCCTTAACAAAGGAGTTGGTTGGAGAGCAATTGCATGGTTTTTCTCAGCCATTGCAGCTATATTTTGCACTTATTGGGATCTTGTTTTTGACTGGGGGCTTCTTCAGCGTCATTCTAAGAATCGATGGCTGAGAGACAAACTCCTTGTCCCTTACAGATCTGTATATTTTGGAGCCATGGTATGTAGCGAAGGGAAAAAATAACAGAAAGGGGGCCTTAATTTGATAAATATCAACTTCTCATAAAATTAAATCCCTCCTAACAGGAACATTCATTTGATTTACAGGTCTTGAATGTATTGCTGAGATTTGCTTGGCTGCAAACAGTATTGGACTTCAGGTTCTCTTCCTTGCACAAAGAAACCACGATTGCCATTGTGGCCAGCCTTGAGATCTTTCGCCGCGGCATGTGGAATTTCTTTAGGTAACAAAACTTTTACGTGTACGTGAAAAACTCAAGATCCTTAATTAACAAGAATCTCTAAATTTTTCTGGTTGAATGGTCGGTCAGGTTGGAAAATGAACATTTGAACAACGTAGGAAAATACCGCGCCTTCAAGTCCGTGCCTTTACCTTTCAACTATGTTGAAGATGATGACAACGATGACTAGGCTTTGATGCAACATTCGACAAGGGGGGAAACAAGATAAGAAAAGAAATCTAGCGGTGGCAGAGGAATCTAGATTGTATTTTTTTTGTTAGGTCTGAATTTAAAACCTAGTCGTAGTTAAGATGAGCTAACTTGCCCGCCCAGTACATTGAACTTTTTTATATATATATAATAAACTAATTGATTTAATGTGTGTTGTAATGGATCATTTTAATATTTAATTAGTAAAATTATTGTTGATAAAATTTATTAAAAATATTTTTTTTTATCTAAAAGTGATTGAATTTTGTTACTTTTAAAATTGTTTTTATAATTATTTAATCAGAAGATTATGCAATTGAAATTGAAAAAAATATGTTAAAATGAGTCACGTGCTTCGTGTAACATAGTGATTAGTTATTCTGTATGTTTTATTTGTTTCATAAATTCTTTTATTAGCAAGTGCTAAAATTATAATCGTTGAATTATAGCATAGACGAGTGATTTATTTTATGTTGCAAGCAATTTGATTAGTAGTTTTATTTTAACTATTTTAATAATAATTTAATTGGAAATAGCAAGACCACAATTGATCAAATTGACTATAAATATATTCTTTGTTGCGTGCAACATACTAATTATTTATTGAATATATTTTAATTATTTGACGAATAGTTTATTTTATAGATAACAAAAATACAACTAAAAATTATCAAAGATTATTTTTTCAATTTTTTTCTTCATATTATTATATAAAAAAAATTACAACGATGAGATTAAATTAATGTGAGATTCTTAAAAAGAAGACAATTTATATATATTTTAAGATGTTAATATAAAAAATATATCACATTAATCTATCTTATTTGTTAAGGAAAAAGTCACAAAAATAATATACATAAAACCTTAGAATCATCAACAATTTTGTTACATTTTAAAAAATTTGGTACCGGCTTTTGTGAAATATAGGGCAATTTTTTATTTTAGATAAATAATTTTTCTTCTTGTCTTGTCTACGTGTGGTTCTTTTTTTCATAATATAAGATCTGAAATATCATACATAAAAAAATACATAAAAATTATTTTTTAAAAAATAACATTGTTCATTGAATTTTTGTTACAATTATTATAGTTGTCATCATAAATATTGATATACATAATTAATATTCTAATTGTTATTGGTTATACTATTGATGACAATATAATTATTATTTAAAAAGTAATTTTTATTTATTTATTCCTCATATTATTTTATTAAAAATAGTTTAGAGAGCACTGATAGTAAATTATTATTTAAAAAAATAATAAATAGGTCAATTATATATATAGATAGATAGATAGATAGATAGATAGATAGATATAGATATAGATATAAAGGTGCTAATATTAAGTAAATATCAAAATATATAATAAGTCTCATATATTTATAAGAAAAAAAATCTTATAAATAATCATTATCATTACTTTGAATGCCTTATCTATAAGAATTAGAAATTTCAAAACTTAACAATACTAACAAAAAAACAATTAAAAAACTAAACAAATGATAAAAAAAAAAATATTTGATTAAAAAAAATATTTGAATTGAAGAATAAATAATATATAATAGATATCAATTTTCAAATGATCATCAATGAAAATTAAAATGTAAATTTTTTTAAAAATAACCTTAATAACAATGAAAATAAAAATTGGTGTGACCATAATTATTGTTAGAAAAAAAAAATCATCAATTTATTTTATTTATAAGATTTATTCCTCGTATTATTATATTAAAAGTATTTTAGAACAATAATACTAAAAAAAAATTTCTGAAAAAACCTAGGCTATATATATATATATATATTAAGGTGCTAATATTAAATAAATATCAAAATATATAATTAATCTAATATATTAGAAAAAACTTTCAAATAATCATTATCATTATTTTGAATGTCTTATCTATATTAATTAGAAAATTCAAAACAATATTAACGAAAAAAAATTAAAAAAATAAATCAATGACAAAAGAAAAATAAATATTATTAGATTTAAATAAATTATTTGACTTGAATAATAAATAAAAAAAGAGAAATAATAATAAATATTAATTTTTAAATGATCACCAACATAAATTAAAATTTAAAATAAAATAAAATAAAATAAGTCTTGATAACAGTGGAAAAACAAAATTGAAAATAAAAACTAAGAGCATGTACATATAAACATGAAAAGAAAAAGAAACTATGTAAAACATATAAAAAAAAATAAAAGAATTAAAATAAAATCCAAGATTAGAAGTATAAGGGTCAAGATAAAAAATACATATATAATAAATTTCATTTAAATGATAAAACTGTAATAAATCTAAACATTTACACCAACAAAATTAAATAATTTAAAACAAAATTAGAAATTAAAAGAATGAGGACTAAAATAAAACTGAATATATAATCAATTTGCATGGAAGAATAAAATTGAAACCAGTCAAAAATTTCATACAAAAGATATAAAGGATTTATAATCAGATTGAATGGAAGGATTAAATTGAAATAAATCAAAACTTTGATACCGAAAATATTAAATATTTCAAATCAATCAAGAAATTAAAAGATTGAGGACCGAAATGGAACTACAATATATAATCAATTTCAATTGAAGGACTACATTGAAATAAATCAATATATATATATATAAGGACCATACTAAACAATCGAAAACTTGGGGGCTAAAATGAAAAATCACAATAAACAACGACATTGACGAGTGCTTATATAAGCAAGAGAGAGAAAAGGGGAGAAACTTTCAACCTACTATTAACACATTTTCGCCCATCGGGTACCTACACGCGTTGCACGAGAAGGAAGATAACATGATTGAAAATCATTCTAGATATCGGTTGGGTATTTTCAAACTTCAGAATATGGTGCACGCACCGTTGAAAATCCGAGTGATCGTGGAAACAGGCGGTGTGTTTGGCGACACGCCAACAATAATTTGGTAGTAAATATAATAATAAAATCATAAATTATTGGGATACCTCTACAATCAATTCATGAATTTTGTCTCATATAGGGGTATTTACGTATTTGTCCATTTAAAAAAAGTATGCAATGACACTATTAACCTCAGACTTTACTTCCTTGTTTTATCTTATTTGAGGGTAAATGTATATTTAACTATTTTTTAAAATACATGCAATAATCATAATGCCCCTGGCGATTCCTGTGATTTTTTTTATTTTATTCATAGATATTATGGTTATTTTATTGTACAAAAATATACAGAAAATATAAAATTATCCCCAAATAATCTGGTAGTGTAAACCGGTACTATGAAAAAATAAAAAATACTGCAATAGATGATGCACACTAAAATACAAAATTATTAATACACTGTTTCAATTCAATGTTGAAATATGAATGATTAGTGTTAATGCGAGCTCTTTTAGCCTTTTTTTTTCCCTTCATTATCTTTCCGCAAACGTGGTCGTATTCTTTGATCTACTTTTGTTAGAGTCCAAAATGGCCACCCATGTTTGTCGAAATGACATTTTATATAGAAGTGGACCAATTCTTTCCTTGTTCGAAACAGTACGGATATTATATTTAGCAAGTCACATGCATGCAAGGTACTTGTCGATAGTCCACAAACGGAAGCTTTGACAAGTTCAAATCACGAAGGCTCTACTTTCCACGAACCTTCTTCGACTTGCTACGGCAACGTTTCAGTCACCATCAAATTCGTGTCCTTTCTTCTGCATCTCCCTTTCATACCCCCTAGTCAATTTAAACTCTAAACTCTAAACATGCAAAACTCTCCCTCCATATCTGAAAAACCCTTTGCCAGTGCTCGAGAAAAAATCCATAGCGAGCAAGAGAACAAATCAGAGATTCGTTGAGGTAGATTCTTATGTCATGATTCTTCAAGGTTTTGATGAACTTTGAAGCCTTTTCACATCTCTCTTTGAAATGTACCGCAAGAGAAGATGGGCTTTGAAGCCTTTTCATATCTTCAAGCAGCCTTGAAGAACAAATCAAATTTGCTCAATTATTGCTTTTCAATTTGTAAAAACATTTTTTCATCCTGACTTTCAGGTGAACTGTTTCTTCAAATTGTCGCGAGTATATATGGTTAGGGTAGCTTAATCCCACTTATTTTAGAAAAGGCGCCATCTCCATCAAGGAAATCAAAGAGTGCTGGCAGTGCACTTCATCCTCAAAGCAATATCATTTTCACGTGGCAGTAATGTCGAATATTATGAGTGCTCAACTTCATGATCAGTGATTCTTGTTGATCAACAGAATAAAGTCTTATTTGATCCTTAGTCATCCTTGTCAGCATCGGTATCATAGTAAGTGAATGGCAGAGGGACTGACTTGAACGCTCGATACTTGCCAACGTTGTTCAGGTGCTCATTCTCCAACCTGGTGGAATTTGGACCCATTTCTCACATCACGAGTTATACATTAAACTTCTCATATTTCTCATATATGATCATTAAATTGTATATGACGGTTGAGAAGAACAGTAATTAGCTAATGAACATTTGAGATTCTACTTGGAATATCCTTGAGCCTCCTCTCCTGGTAATATTCCAACTCATCTAATTCCGATTGCCTCTGCTTGAAAATCTCGTCAATTTGCTGCAGCACCTTCTTTTCCCCTGCTCCTATTCCAAGTTTCCAACTGCAATCTTAAGCCTTGGGTTGAATTCTTTTCTTTCTAGCTTCTCATCCTACATTTTGCACTTGTATTTTGTTACTTCACATTTGTTGCAATCAATTAAACATTAGAAGAAGCCATCTATTTTAGAATTTGGAAAGTGTAACTGCAATGGAACAGGGGGGAAGGAAAGGCCCTGTGTGACAAGAGAAGCAGATTGCTCAGAGTACTCTGAAAAAGGAACTTGATCTAATTCTTTCTTGATCAAATTTTTCGTTAGACTAGCTTTATTTGACCTCAAAATCCTACAAGCATTGTCTCAAAGATGAACATAACTCGTAAACAAGACGAAGAAAAATGAATATAGATCAAGTTGTTCCATAATGCTCAGTTGCATTACTACTCGAGGATACTATGATAGAATCTAAAAAAGATTCTCACGCAATTAAATCCCCTTCCTCTCCCTCCCCATGGCTTTCAAAGAATAAACCACCACCAATTCTTGTTGTTATGGCTAGCAAACTATATTTTCTGTTTCAAACACTCAGAAACTGCTTTCGTTCCTCAACAAAGCCCTTTTGGTGTTTCTATGCTGCTGCTGAGTCCTCTTCACAAACTTGCCCTTTCAATCACAACTTGTTTTCATAAATAGTGTGCTTTTTGATGATTTTACATGTTTGAGTTTGGTTACAAGTTGGAAAAAGAAACAAAAATGGGTTCAATAACCAAAATTTATTTTACCTCTCAGATCAAGAAAACATAAAATATAAACAAAGCTTCTGGTATGGAAGCAATGGATTCTTGTTCGGATCTTGACTCTCAGATCCAAGTTCTTCTTCTTGACACTCAGATCTACAAATCCCTTGAAGAAAAAACTGATTCTTGTTCGGCTTTGATTTGATGAAGCAACATATTCTGGTTGATTAATTACATCGAACAGTGTTTCAACAGTAATATTTTATAGTATGGCTTTTATTGTCGAGTAGCTACAAATAGCACATCAACCACGGAATAGCCATTTTACTTGGTGATATAGGTCTTTCATTGGATTGAATTGCTATAAGAGCATCTGCAAGGTCATGGATATGGGAAGTTAAAATTAAAAAATTATTTATTTATCTTGTTTGTTTGGTTTTTGACATTTCAGTGAGAGTATTAAAAACAGAGTCATAAATACTTCTAGCTGCATGAGCTGCTATATATATATATATATATATATCAAAAATATTTATTTTTAATTTTATTTAAAAATAATAAAAAATTATATATAAAATTAATAATTATATTATTGAAGAGTTTTTAAAAATAATTATTTAATTATATAACTTATTCCTATTAATTATATAATTAAATTACAT
This sequence comes from Salix dunnii, assembly GCA_015731905.1. NCBI lineage: Eukaryota > Viridiplantae > Streptophyta > Magnoliopsida > Malpighiales > Salicaceae > Salix > Salix dunnii. Next base: position 5,291,095 of record CM027666.1, on the reverse strand, counting down.
ATAAAATAATTGTATTATATTTAAAATAATATAAAAAAACAAATGGCTCTCTTAAATGGCTTTTATTATTGAAACACATATCAACAAAAAAACTATATATACACTATTCAAATATCTATTTTAGAGATTTGACTCTCTAAAATGTCTCTTACAACTACATATGCTCTGAAACAAAATAAAAAAATAAAAGTATAAATTTTTAGATATCACCATGCTGATAGCTGTACATTGGACTTGCTCTTAAAGATATAACAACGAGACAAACCCAGCTGGTGCTGCTGGCCTTTTTTTATAGCTTGTGGTTAATCATAGTCGAGGGTTTGAAACGGTGTGTCGTTTAACTGCTCGGGAGGCGTATCAATTGCTTAAGAAATGAGATGTCGTTTGTTAATCACCGGGAACAAATGTCACGTGAGCTGCATGCCCGATTCACATTTTCTTTCCTTCTTTTTTTGGTTCATTTTAGACCTCAAATGACATATGTGTAATTACACAAAACATCAAAGTAAAGTTGCCATGTGAACAGTATACTAATGGACACATTCGGAACTTTCTTTGGAAGGACACTTTGCACGTGCTTTATGGCCACTTGTTTTGCATGCAGGGGCCTGGTTCTGTCGTCGGTGCCGGGATCAGTGCTCTACGTACACCCAAGCAATTTAGAGTCACTTGTCGTATAATGGACAACAAATTCATCCATGCAGACGACACTTTCCGTTGATTTCTTTTCCTTTTGATTTTTTTATTTTCCAAAATATTTATTTTTCCTTTTTTCATTCAACAGATTACAGTAAACTATACCAATTCTCGTAAAAAGGTATTCATTGAGCAAGACATGACTTCACTTCAGAGAAGCTCACTCCAACCGATAACGGCGAATAAGCCCCACCTAGAAGCCGGTTCCAAATCAACCCTTGAGTGGGAAGAATGTCCTGGTTGTTGAAGATTCTATGTTGCTGCGGAGATTAACCAGTTCTGCTCTGGAAAGACTTGGAGCAAGTGTTGAAGTCTGCACAAATGGAAAAGAGGCCTTCGATGAAGTCTGTTAATCATTAAGTGATCAGAAGAAGGAAGGGGACTCAATCTCTCTCCCTTATGATTTCATTTTCATGGATTGTGCGGTATGAATTTGTCAACGTTTATCCCCCAGATACAAATATTATCATCTGCCTTAAATTCAAAACTCATTTCATTGCGGCAACATATATAGGTGATATTCTCCATGACATTACATTATTTGTTTTTGCATGGGCTGGATCTAGATGCCAATAATGAATGGATTGGAGACAACAAGGCTGATACGAATGGAGGAAGAACAATATGGTGGCGTTCATGTACCAATCATAGCGTTGACTGCCCAAGCGATGCCAGAGCAAACAAGTAAAGTTTATGATGCTGGAATGGATTTCCATTTAAGTAAGCCTTTGGAAGAGAAAAAGATGTTGGAGGTTATCCTGTCAATTGTTAACGAGTGAGACCAAAAGGTTTCCTTCCCTTTTTGTATTCTAGCAGCAAGCACAGCCGCTAGCATCCATTTTTACTGTGAATTTTGCTCTTTTAATCTCTCCCCATTCCTTTTGGATTCTTTTTTTATTTATTTATTCAGAGAGAGAGAGCGGTCCTCGAAATAATTATACGTGGGAGGTGGGATATTAGACACACGGGGCTTGTTTGGCAACGTGATACAATCTATGCTAATGTTCAGCATATATCGAGCCATCGATCTCTTTATTATTTAGTAGTTACAACGTTGAGAAATACAGGAAACACTTGGGAAATATAGCCAGCATACCTTAAACAATGGATGGTACGGCAAACCAAGAAAAAGAAATACCTATGATTATTACATGCCTTCTTCGTAAGTATACGTTTTTTTTATTAATTCGTGCTGGATATTTTCTCTGGGATGGTTTTTTATTTTCTGAAAGAAATTAACCTCTTTCCATATTTGAAGTCTCCGACTCCGTTTCCTAAATCAGAGAAAAATAAATCATTTGTAATTTTTTTTATTTTTTAAATTAAATTTAATATGTTTAAATTATATTCATATAATAATGTATATTTTTAAATAAAAAATAGTTTCAAAAGCGAGGTAAATCATTCTACAAAACAGTCATTAAGAGAAGTAGGAAATTACTCGTCGCTTCGTCACAGATGTCAATAAATGTGCTGAGAAACCGAAAAGAAGCGACCTCCGGGCCTATACCAGCCAGCCGAGACCGAGAGAGACTCAATTTGGCTTCAATGCATGTTCTTCGAGATGATAGATATATTGGATTTTGGGTTCCCTTTATTTATTTCTTCATATTGTAACGTATGTTCGGACAGATGATCCAGTGGACAATTTTACTCTTAAAAAGATAATAGAAAAACAAAATCCACTTAACAAGGTAATTGTTTATACACCACTGTGATATCGGGAGCCACAGCCATAGTTGACTTGAAACGGAGGGAAGGGAGGAACAGTCTTCAAGGTAGGGGACGACGACTTTACCTTTTTGTCCTTACAAGTACATTCAAAGGCACTATTATATTTACGGTACCTACCCTTTGTTTCTTGCCAGCACCTCAACGTTTACAAATTTCTGCACATGAAGCACGAAAACAAGTTTTAACTTTTAATAGGCTCTCCCTGTTATTAAATAACTTTTACATGCGCGACAAAGGTTTGATGCCCATGACAGTAGGCAACTGCTTGTCGCTGTGACTGTTACAACGTCAAAAAGATGTATCTGAAGAAAACTCCCAAGCCCCACCCATCAAAGCTGCTTTCAATGTCATTTTCTAGCTGCTTGATCTAATCAAGAGCATCCCTTCAAATATCCATCATATAGATTCTTAATACAAATAGTTGTCTAGGCGCTCATAATCACTCTTGCAAAATCAAGCAGCAATATTAATTATCAGCTACTACTAATAAAACAACTGTTGTTACTCACAAAAACTGAAAGATGAAGTTTGGTAAAGAGTTCAGCGTCCAAATGGTGCATGAATGGCAAGTAGCATACATGGACTATGATTTTCTCAAGACCCTTTTGAAAGAGGTACAAAGTTTCCAGCTAAAAACCAAGCCGCCCGCAGCCAATCCAGTAGGCCTGAAAAGAAAGCTCTCACTGTATAGAGCTTTCAGTGGTCTGACACAAAGGAATAGTGACTACACCCCTAGGAGCCCTTCTTCTCCTGATATTGAAAAACAACCGATTTTGGTGAATCCTGTGACCGTCGATGGATCTCAAAGGTATCAGACCACATTTCTTATGCCTACTGTCGGAGGAGGAGAATACGAGCTTTTGTTTTTCAGAAGGCTTGATGACGAGTTCAATAAAGTGGACAGGTTTTACAGGTCTAAAGTGGAAGAGGTAGTGAAAGAGGCTGAAATGTTGAATAAGCAAATGGATGCTTTGATTGCTTTCAGGATAAAAGTGGAGAATCCCACTGGATGGTCTGATAGAACTGCAGATATTACTCGCCTTGCCTCAGATGTTGCAGCTTCTACTGCTGCATTGGCAGCTTCCACCCCATCTGGAGCTAGAGCTAGCAGTAAGTTCCCTTAATTGTGACTCCATCTATTACCAGTGAACCTTCAAGAGCGTTTTTTTTTTTTAAAAAAAAAATCAATAATGTTTCTTAAATTTGCTAATTCATTTGAAATATCCTTCTGCTTAATATGCAGGAAGAGGTCTACAGGTAATGGATGTGATTGATGAAGGGCCAATCATGCGCGAGCAATCGGATGAATCAAACCATGATAAAGTAGAGAAGGAAAGCGATAACACTATACAGGAGGACGAAGTACAGAAGCCAAAGAGCATGATCAGGACCATTAGGCCAGCTCCACTGGAGATCCTAAACAACGTTAAGATTAACAACACACTGGCGACACCTCGCTCTACCATAAAAAACATCCTTAAAGATCCCCAACAAACAGAACTGAAATTCACAAGGGAAAATCTTAGGAAAGTCGAAGGACAACTTAAGGGTGCTTTTGTTGAATTTTACCAAAAGCTTCGCCTTCTTAAGAGTTACAACTTCTTGAATACGTTGGCATTTTCAAAAATTATGAAGAAGTACGATAAGGTATATAAAGTGTCCCTGGAGAATCCAGATTTTGTCTCCCATAACTTATATTTTTATAGCACAAGAGAGTTTGAAAATTTTCCCTTATTCGCTTTGCATAATTCTGGCAGATTACCACAAGAAATGCATCTAAATATTACATGAAAATGGTGGATAACTCCTACCTTGGAAGCTCTGATGAGGTGAGCTGAGGTTCCGTTTCATAATGTTGAAGGATACATTCAATATATATGTTTTTAATCCAGTACATTTGCTTATAAAGGATTCATTCTGTTGATCAATGCCATGTTTAACATGCAATATACATTCCATCACAGGTTACCAAGATTATGGAAAGGGTTGAAGCAACATTCATTAAGCATTTCTCAAACTCAAATCGCAGTAAAGGCATGCGCGTCTTAAGACCAGAAGCGAAAAGAGAGAGGCACAGAACAACATTTTATACGGGTAAAATACTAAATAGGATTTGGTTTGCATCTTGATTTCACGTATTTTAGTGTAAAAAAGATGTCTTCTTTAGGTTCTAGATCTTTCCAGGGTTGTTATTGACTAGTTAATAACTCTGATAAAATTCTCAGGTTTCTTGTTTGGCTGCACAGTAGCTCTGCTGATAGCTCTTGTTTTAATAATACATGTTCGCAAAATCATGAATGAGAAAGGCAGAATCTTATACATGGAAACCATGTTTCCTCTTTACAGGTAACAGTATTTTTCTTTCAGCATAGACTCTACATTTACTTTCTACTTCTATCACACAATTCATCCTGAACAAACTTATCCCAAAATTTCTTTTGGCCAGCTATAATCTATCTATTTGACAACCTATGTTCAATCTATTGCAGTTTGTTTGGATTGATTGTTCTACACATGATCATGTATGCTGCTAATATATACTTTTGGAGGCGCTACCGAGTGAACTACTCCTTCATTTTTGGTTTCAAACAAGGAACCGAACTGGGCTACAGACAAGTGCTTCTTAACAGTTTCGGTATTGCGGTACTTGCTCTATGCAGTGTGCTCTTAAACCTTGACATGGATATGGACCCTAAAACGAATGATTACAGGGCATTCACAGAACTTCTCCCTCTGAATGTGCTAATAGTAAAATTCTAACAAATACTCGTTTTCCCCCTTTATTCTCTCTCGTTTTTCCCTTCCACCTTCCATTATTTGAGCTTAAACTGATATTTTGCTTTCCCCGCAGTTCCTCCTCATCATATTGCTCTTGCCATTCAACATGTTTTATCGCTCGGCTCGCTTCTTCCTCCTCACATGTATCTTTCACTGTATTGCTGCCCCTCTCTACAAGGTGAAAATTGGTGGCATAGAATCACAAAATGTAGATATCGAAGTTGAAGTTTTCGTGCTAATTTTCTTGTAATATTTTTCTTCTACAGGTAACACTCCCTGATTTCTTCTTGGCAGACCAACTAACTAGCCAGGTGAGTTATCAGCCTAGGCTGTACTTCGATAGTTCAAAAACCTGTTTTTCAGAAGTAATAAAAAGCATCACTGTATTGATGCAGGTTCAATCTCTTAGAAGCCTGGAGTTCTACATTTGCTATTATGGTTGGGGGGACTATAAACACAGAAAGAACACTTGCGAAAGCAGCACTGTCTTCATTACTTTCTCATTCATTGTTGCTGTGATTCCGTACTGGTCTCGCCTTCTTCAGGTTTGCAAGCAACTAACCTGGTTGTCTGTGTATCTAACAAGACTAGCTTTCTAAAACTTTCAAACAGAGTCTTTTGATTGAAATGTGGATGCAACAACCATCAATATAAATCACATATCAATAAGTTTTCCTCCTTGTTTCAGTGCCTCCGACGCCTATTTGAAGAGAAAGATCCGATGCAAGGATATAATGGATTGAAATATTTTTTGACAATAGTAGCTGTTTGCTTGAGGATAGCTTACGCCCATAACAAAGGATCAGTTGGTTGGAGAGCAATAGCATGGTTTTTCTCAGCCATTGCAGCTATATTTTGCACGTATTGGGATCTTGTTTTTGACTGGGGGCTTCTTCAGCGTCATTCTAAGAATCGATGGCTGAGAGACAAACTCCTTGTCCCTTACAGATCTGTATATTTTGGAGCCATGGTATGTAGCAAAGGGAAATAACAACAGAAAATGGGCCTTAATTTGATAAAATATCAACTTCTCATAAAATTAAATCGCTCCTAACAGGAACATTCATTTGATTTACAGGTCTTGAACGTATTGCTGAGATTTGCTTGGCTGCAAACGGTATTGGACTTCCAGTTCCCTTCCTTGCACGAAAAGACCACGATTGCCATTGTGGCCAGTCTTGAGATCTGTCGCCGCGGCTTGTGGAATTTCTTTAGGTAACAAAACTTTTACGTGTATGTGAAAAACTCAAGATCCTTAATTAACAAGAATCTCTAAATTTTTCTGGTTGAATGGTCGGTCAGGTTGGAAAATGAACAATTGAACAACGTAGGAAAATACCGCGCCTTCAAGTCCGTGCCTTTACCTTTCAACTATGTTGAATATGACGACAATGATGACTAAGCTTTGATGCAACATTCGACAAGGGAGGAAGCCAGATAAGAAAAGAAATCTAGCGATGGCAGAGGAATCTAGGATGAATTTTTTTTCGTTAGGTCTGAATTTGAAACCTAGTTGGAGTTTAGATTATCTTTCCGTAAACGTAGTCGTATTCTTTGATCTCGTTTTAGTAGAGTCCAAAATTACCACCCATGTTTGTGGAAATGACATTAACTAAAAAATAAACGTTATAGACTGTTTGGTTCACTATACATTATGAGGTAATGTATTATGAGGTCTACTATTTTACTGTTTTTTTCTTTCTTGGTTTTGTGATTTGTGTGTTATGTAATGGGTGATTGGATTAGTATTGATTAGGTTTTGTCATTTTTGTGTGATGAGCGCTGGTCAATTGATTTGATTGAGTTGAAATTGCTTGAGTTTTATGATTTTGGTATGCTTGGTGTTAGGTAATTGGTTTGAATAGTTTGGAATTAGATAGTGGTGTGTTCGATTATGTGCTGGTTTGGTTTGCTGATTTAACTTCTTTGTGTTTGGTTGGAATTTGAGTTGTTATTCTTTGATTTCCTTGTGTTCGGGTGTGTTTTTAATTACTGTTTTTTTTTTCTCTTCTACCTTGTTGTTTTGGTTGGTATGTTTTTTTCACTGCCAGGAAATTGGTTTGATTGGGTTAAAATATAGATAAATTGGTTTGATTAACTTAAAACATAGATTGGCTTGCTTGTTGTGATAAAGTATTTTGTTTTGTAGGCAAATATATTTAGCAAATTAAATTGGGGATGTATTGTGGTGCTTGAAATTTATTAATTGTGTTGCTCTTGAAATTCTAATTCCAAATTGTCTTCTTGAACTTATGTTGTGATTTTGGTGTTCACGACCGTTTTGATTTTGATGTTTATTTTTAATCTAAGCTTAATTTGGTGAGCTAGTGATGCGAGAGAGGGGGAAGGAGGGTTTAACCATTTGTTTATGGTTTTGATTGAACGAGCTCTTTGTTTTTTGTAGCCTTTTCTTTGACCTTCATATAGCAAGGTTAAATGACTTGGGTTGCATATAGGCATGATACATATGAAAATTCTTTTTGATTATCTGTGATAATGTTTAGGAGATGTTTAGTGTCTTTGTCCCATCAATTTGGGTTTGCTCACGATGAACCAAGAAAAATAGAAGCCTAGTTCCGTTACTATATCTTTTATTTTTCATATGGTTGCAATTTATGTATAATATGTCAGTATCTCAATCGCTTTATATTCTACCATCGTTTGAGGTTTTGTTGATCAATTGAACCTACATAGATTGATTTGGAATTAAGAGTGGAATCCTTGAATGAAACTTTGTTGGCTAGGATAATTAATTTGAAAATATTTCGTTTGATCGCAATATTTTTTCTTTGCTAGCTTGTAATGGTTTGCACAAATTTTGCGTATATGACAATGCTCCATCACGTTCTATTCTAGTATAGTCCTAGGTTTTCGTCAACAATTTAACCAATATTTAATGGTCTTCGTTTAAGGTTGGTGTTCTATGATAAAACTTCAATAGTCACGATGATTTATTAAAAATATTTTATTCATGAATAGGATGTTTTCTCAACCAATTTCAGCTCCGAAACCGAAATGTTCTTTACCAATAGAAAAACCGGAACGGCGATCGGAACAGTATTGATAACCTTAGTTAAAAATGTTTTATTCATAAATAGGATATTTTTTCAACCAATTTCATGGTGATTGATTACAATTTTTTGCTTGGTTTGTCAATTTCTAATTATCTCATATCCAAGCGCTGACTTAGTTTTTCATAGGCAATCGAGCTAGCATTAAATCATCTTGATTTTGGAAATACATTGATAATATGTTTTCTGAAATGGATGCATGATAAATAGAAATAATTTTTGCTTAGCGTGCCAATTTTAAATCATTTTATATTCAAGTATCGACTCAGGTTTTCACAGGCAATCAAACCAACATTAAATCGTCTTGTTCTGAAAATAAAACAATGCTATGTTTTCTAAATTGGATGTATGATAATTAGCGATATTTTTTACTTACTATATCAATTTTTAATCACCTTACATTCAAGCGTTGACTCAGGTTTTTCGTTGGCAATCGAACCAATATTAAATCGTTTTGGTTTGCAAATTAAGTCTTGGAATAAAAATTTTAAGATTGGGATAATGTATTGGGGAATGCTTTATTCGTCCACATTTTTTTTCGTATGCAACCATTGAGTTTTGATTACAGGAATTTCTTTTTGCCTTTTTCAATTGATTTTTGTTGTTTGGATTTTTTTTCTTGCATCTTATGTAGCACAAACAAGTTACCTCGACTCAAGTTTATTTTTGTTATAAAATATTATCATTGTTGCTGCTAATATTTGCATTCAAAATCTGTTTTTATTGAAAGGTTTCATCATGACAAGTCATCGCTATCATATGCAACCTGGTTATCACATTGAAACATATGTTTATCCCACGGGTGTTTTTGATAATGACTTTTGTCATGTTAGAGTTTAAAAATTTATGACATATGCTCATTCATAATTAAACAAAGATAATTTCTAATAAAATTATGTCATGCGATGACAATCAATAAAAATAAATACAGTCATTGAAATTTGTTAATTTAAAAATCATTTCATGTGACTAAGAATTTTTGCAACAATTTTTTGTTCATTAACATCAATTTTTTCCTATTTATTTTAATAACTTGTGATGTTTTTTTACTGGAAAATTAGCAAGGGAATTGAATATATTAATTTGAGGAGGGTTTTGGCTTCTTTTTTCACCTCGATATCCTTTTTTTATAATAATCCGCAAGTAATATCATTTGCATGTTTTAGTAATATTTTATTAATTATATAATATAAATTTATCATTATAGATTTAATGAAATGGAATCATATATACAAGCATGCGCGCACGCAGGCCATATGGCTAGTTTATATGAAGGGGACCAATTCTTTCCTTGTTTGAAACAGTACGGAAATTATATTTAGCAAGTCACATGCAAGGTACTTGTCGATAGTCCACAAACGGAAGCTTTGACAAGTTCAAATCACGAAGGCTCTTCTTTCCACGAACCTTCTTCGACTTGCTACGGTAACTTTTCAGTCGCCATCAAATTCGAGTCCTTTCTTTTACATCTTACTCCCCGAGTCAATCTAAAGTCTAAACATTCAAAACTCTCTCTCCCCACATCTGGAAAACCCTTTACCAGTGCTCGAGAAATAATCCATAGCGAGCAAGAGAACAAATCAGAGATTCGTTGAGGTAGATTCTCATGACATGATTATTCAAGGCATTGATAAACTTTGAAGCCTTTTCACATCTTTCTCTTTGAAATGTACCACAAGAGAAGATGGGCTTTGAAGCCTTTTCATATCTTCAAGGAGCCTTGAAGAACAAATCAAATTTGCTCAATTATTGCTTTTCAATTTGTAAAAACATTTTTTCATCCTGACTTTCAGGTGAACTGTTTCTTTAAATTGTCTCGAGTATATATGGTTAGGGTAGCTTAATCCCACTTATTTTAGAAAAGGTGCTATCTCCATCAAAGAAATCAAAGAGTGCTGGCAGTGCACATCATCCTCAAAGCAACATCATTTTCTCGTGGAAGTAATGTCGAATATTTTGACTGCTCAACTTCATGACCAGTGATTCTTGTTGATCAACAGAATAAAGTCTTATTTGATCCTTAGTCATCCTTGTCAGCATCGGTATCATAGTAAGTGAATGGCAGAGGGACTGACTTGAACGCTCGATACTTGCCAACGTTGTTCAGGTGCTCATTCTCCAACCTGGTGGAATTTGGACCCATTTCTCAAATCACGAATTATACATTAAAAATCACTAGAGAAGAAAGAACTACACTTAAGACAAATTTTTAGCCGATAAGGTGTCATGACTTGTATTATTGTATTCTTCCGGCAACTTCCATGACCACAATTTTTTAGCGACAGACAGGTGTTGGGACAGAATAGAGGAACACAGGAGAACTCAAATGATTTAGAGTTTAATACTTGATCCTAAGTCAATGGAGTTGGCTACCAAAATTACTTCATATCCAGAGCCAAATCGATTACTGAATAAATGATACATGAACTCGACGAATGCCTATCCTAATGTCAGGAGTGAAAGTTACCTGAAGAAGCTCCAAATACCGCGGCGGATGATCTCTAGGCAGGAAATTGTAGTTGTCACAGCCATTTTGTGAAGACTGTGCAAATTAAATTCTATGACCAATTGCATCCAAGCAAGCCTCAGAACTACGTTCAATATCTGTGATGAAACCTCATTAACGTATTGGATCAGTAGCAAATCAGCAACTGCAAAATCATGCCACATGTTTTAGTACTTGGCCTTACCATAGCTGCAAAGTAGACGCTTTTATGTGAAATCACAAGTTTGTCTCTCAAAAAAGCGTTCTTTGATTTTCTTCTCAAAAGCCCCCAGTCTATTGCAATATCCCAGTATGTATTCACAATTACTGCAACAGCTGAGCTGATCAATGCCAAAACCATCCATTTCCTTCCCTTCTTTAGCTCATAAGCGGTTCTAATTAGAACTGCAATAATCGTCAAGAAGTATTTCAAACCATTATATCCGTGCACTGCATCTTTCTCTTCACACAATCGACGGATACACTACAAAATTATATGCATCATATGTTAGTATATTTTCTAATAGCTAGTGATTCATTTAAGAAGGTAACTTCAAACGTTTTTTCTTGTGATTTTGAATTTTAATAAGGGACTGAAATGGAATTGAAGTAGGAAGTTTAGTCAATAGAAAGGTCTTTGTCCTCGTTTTGTGCGTCGGTGCACGGGCAGAGAGTATTCATAGTGTTTTTTGTTTGCACTTTGATTATGCAATCCAAGGTGAATGGTTAATTGGATTTGCTGCACATCTGGTGTTTAAATCAAAGATATCATGGTTAGCAATTGCAACTAAAAAGTAAAATCCCTCAGTTCTTAGTGCTAGTAATATTCTACTTTCACCAATCCCACCAACTCAAGAACAGCATGTTTTCTTTTCAGAGTTAACCCAGGAGACTGGCTAGGAATTCAAAACAGGGAACTGAAACAGAACAGTAGTCAATGGCACAATTTCATCTCGAGCAGGAAAGTTCCAAAAGTTGTTTAGAATGGAAATTCTTAAGAGTGAACAATCACGCAACGAAAAATATTTGTTTCTTAATGGCCCGCTTTGATCATGAAAGAATGAGGACCTTTCCCAGTCAAAGCTGCAGCAGAGACATCATTGAAATCATAAATTTATAGTAATCAGTAGTCTTTTCTAGTTGTCCCAGCAGAGAAACTGACATATTTAATGTGAAAAATATTATTTTATTAACTTAGTGAAATCTTGTAATCCTCTCAAATAAATTGATGCCAGAACAAATGTATTCCAATGACTCATCCGTCCACACACTCTTCTCAAATGTTTGATTTGATACTTTATCATCATTAATACAATCGAAGATTATATCATAGGATGCGGCCAAAGTTGGGACATGAGAAATGAGTAGAGAAAAGAAGCGTTACCTGCAGAAGGCGGAGCCAGAATGGTGCAACAGCAACAACAAAATAGAAAGCATTATAGGCACCATGGCTATGGCATTTGTTTTGCCTCCTGGAGTATTCCCCTAAACCATAGTAGCAGATGTACAACTCGATACTCCTTATTGCTTGGACCTGAGGGTGCAAGAAGAGGATAACACTACCATCAAAATGTAAGATTTGTAATCTTTTCTCATCGTTGCATGAAATTTTTGGGTAAGGTATTAACCTGGCTAGTAAGGTGGTCTGCCAAGAAAAAATCTGCAAGTCTCACCTGCAAACATTCTGTCAATAAACTTTTCTATCTCGCCTTAGTTATACCATCTATTTATTGAGGTTTAAAGCCTTTTTAACTTTGTTTACCTTGTAAAGTGGCGCACAAATACAGCGAAACAAACATTGAACAAAGAAGAAACGACTCGAGCGATATATGATGTTGAAAGGGCTGAAGATGATGACAAGAACAACCTATATATGCATAAATACGTATACAAGCTTTAAGCCTTCAAACTCCAATCCCATTTACAGTGAAACCATAGTGCAATGCAAAATATCAAGTGATTTCCAAGGAGCAGAGGTTTGTCCTCTAGATCTCGTGTAAAACTTTTTGATAAAAGAAGCTGTAGCTACTAGTAGAATCTTACGGTTACTAGGCCCAAAGGAACGAGCTCGGTGATTGTTTTGTAATTTGAAGCTTTAGAACCCAAATCCAAGTGTAAATTTGCCAGGAAGCTGGACAGTGCAAGTACTGCAAGACCAGTGCCCAAGAGGAAAACGTCTCGATGTCCCAACTCAGTTCCTTGCTTGAAACCAAATATAAATGGGTAATTGACCCGATACTGCCTCCAGAAGTATATGTTTGCGGAATGAATGAGTATATGTAGGACTATAAAAGCAAATAAGCTGCATAAAAACATAGCCTGGCTAAATATTTTTTGAAAATTTTCATCCGATAGGTTAAAAAGGTAAAGCTACATGGAGGTCTATGGCTTTCACTTGCCTGTAAAGTGGGAAAATGTTAACCATGTATGAGGCACCTTCAGCCTTATCCATAAGCTTTCGAGCTTGTATTCTCAAAACAACAGCTATCAGAAGTGCAATGGAGCAACCACAAAAGAATCCTGAAAATGAAAGCAAGAAATCTGAATAAATCAGTGCAGGTCACAGAACCATGGCACCTAGTCCAAGATGTCACCCCAAACTTGCAAATCCATCACAAACTCAATGTCATCTTAGTACATAGGTATGATGTGACATCTTTCAGTTACTACCGTTACTTGCCTGAAAAGAATGTTACACTGTGCTTTACCCTTTTTGCTTTTGGCCGCAAAGAGTTCATACCTTCCCTCCGATTTGAGTTTGCAAAATACTTGATGAAGGTAGTCTCCACCCTTTCAAGGAGACCATTCACCTATAATAACTCAAAGCTCATCAACTAGTCTGCCAGTTTCCCCCCTATCAAAAGTTTTCCAGATTGTTGGAGAAGAAAAGATGTTCTTATAGAGAGACTTTACCATGACACTGATTTATATGATTAGCTCAAGTGCAGGGGAAACATTTTGTTCATTGTCGATGTATAAAATGAAAACAAGTATCCTAAATAGAATATGTCCAACTTCTATGATCTTAAAAATGGAAGATGGATGAAACAATGTACCTCATCAGAGTTGCCAAGGCAGGAGTTGTCCACTGTTTTCATGTATGATCTGGAAGCTCTCCTTGATGAGATCTGCACTATTGCAGATAAATCATGAGGCAGAGGAATTTAATCAAGAATATAGTTTATAACTCCTGAGAAAGGCTTCATCTTGACATGTGGTCAATGTATGCTGATAAGTAATTGGAAATGTAAGAGAACATTAAATCCTTTGTAAGTAAAATTCTTGACCTTTTCATACTTCTTCATGATCTTTGAGAATGCTGCAAGGTTCATATAACTGGTTCGACCATTAAAAAAAACACAATGAGTACAAAAACATCATTCAAGAGCAGAATTTGAGCAAATCATTGAAAAACTTCCACCTGTAGTGCTTTAGAAGAAGAAGTTTCTGGTAGAATTCGATTAGTGCAACTCTCAGTCGCTCTTCAACTTTCTTCAGTTCCTCTTTCTTGAAGCTCAGCTCTTCTTCTTTTGAGTCCTTAAAGACACATTTTATGGTTGCTAGTGGAGATTTAAGAGTGCTGTTAATCTTCACGCGCTCAAGAATTTTCAAAGGATCATCATTGTAGTCAGTGAGGTTGTCCTTCTCTTGGTAAGCGTTACCATGATCTTTCTCTTGCACTTCAATTACATCTGAAACATGATTTGACTCTTCTTGGTTACAATCAGTTCTATCCAGCTCACTGGTCAATTCCATATGCTCCCTTCCTGCATATTGGCACAAAATTAGAAATCTGAACTTCTCATGGGTAGGAAGTTTTTGTGACTGTGATCATAAGAATCAGAGATGCATCACCACTCTGTTCATAAGAGGATTTCCCCATCTGAAAATTGTTACTCATCTCAACTCCGTGTTCAACATTCATATCCTCCACTCCTGCAAGTAACATTGCACATAATACTGAACTACATGCGTTATTAGAATTATATTTGAATTTATGAGGTGTCAGAATGATTTGAGTCACATATATAACTTAGATATAACTTTAAATCCAAGATCACAATATCTTCCATTGATAAACTCAGTCACAATTTTAAACTCAGGCTACCAAAAATCCTCCAGTTATTAGCTACTTACCACCTTCTGCTCTTTAACCAGCTTAAAACAACTACAATAATTCTGGTTTATTTTTCTGATCTCTCAAAGGTTTCTTTGAAACTCGACTACCACAGTGTATGTGCTCTCATACCTGAAGTTGTATCTCTGCTTGGACTCTTCAAGGGATTTGTGGTAGCGACACCAGTTATACCACTTTTCTTCGCATCAGAGCCGTCAAAATGAGGGTTTTCCACCTTGATCCTCAAGGCAATCAAGGCATCCATTTGCTTATTCAGCAAATATGCTTCATGCTTCATCTCCTCACACTTATCCTTGTAAAATGTGTTTACATTGTTGAGTTCTTCATCAAGTTTCTTAAAGAACTTCGCCTCTATTTCGCCGCCTTCTTCAGACTCCCTCAGGAACTCAGTCTTATAATAAAAATTTCTAGAACCCGCTTCGGGCGACGCGTTAACATCTATAACTTGGTCCTCGATATCGCCTTTACTGGAGAGATTGGTAGATTGTAGGTTTAGTCCACTGAAGTGTCTTTGCGAAGTTAATTTGTGCTGTATTGCTGCTCTCAAAGGTGTCGAGGGTTGCCTGCTTTGCTTGTACTGCAAGATCTCTGCCAATATTCTTTTAAGACCATTATAATCCATATAAGCATCAGTCCATTCTGGCACCTTTTGTTGCTTGAAATGCTTTCCGAACTTCATCTTTCCTTGATGTCTTCCAAATTCACCTTCACTTTCTTAATTATCTGTATTCGGAATTCAGCAAAGCAGATTTAGGAGGAAGAAGAAGAAACTCTCTGGATTTATCTTTTAGCTTTAGAATGGATAAACATAAATTAGTGCATAGTTACGAAGTAATTCAAAAATAATTGAAACACATTGGTTGATTACTTCAAGAAACAATCATGATAAGCTAGCTAGCCAAAACAGTTTCGGGAAAAAAAACATCAGAGAGAGAGAGATTGAATACTATTGATTAATAGTTACCTTTCTATCTTTTGATGAAACAAGAATGAAGCCGGATGGAATTTTCCAGGTTTAGCATCAACACTGCCATTGAAGATTTCTTACGTGTGTATCTCTCTCTCTCTCTCTTCATGCAGAGGTGCCATCTTATAAGGTGCCCTCTAAAAGCTGCCGTCTGTTACACTCCTTCAAGTTATTCATGCTAAAAACAATCTGATGCTCCGAAAACCAATGCTCGTCTGGTTTCAAGCGATCAGAGCCGTGATTTTGAAATACAATGGACGCGACCTCACTTGATTGGCTAAAACCAAAATGGAGAATGAATGAAGCAGTTGGAACAGAACCCCTTGGCATGTTATTATATAGGTGCAATATAATGACAATCAAGGTTAAAAAAATGAGGATGCGGAAGCATTTTATAGAGCTTAGACGCTTTTTTTCGACCGTTTTGCCAAGAGGAGAAATTGATGTGAGGATCATGGTTGTTAAAATTGTGAGTTGATTCGTAAAATTATATGATTTTACGAGTTAATTTATTAAATCTTGTTAACTTGGATAGAAAAATTAATTTGGGTTAAATTCGGTCAAAAAATAATAAAATTATACAGAATCGTAAAATCAGATCGGATCGATCCGATTTTATGATCCTTAATTTTACCCAAAATTCATCTCTTTTGCCTACACCTACCTACCTAGCACCATGCCCCCGTCCCCCCTACCCTCCCTTTCTCTCTCTCCAGGCTAGCCCCCTTTCTCCTCTTGGATCGGTCTGATTTAATGATCCCAATTTTACCCAAAATTCATCCCTTCTACCTACACCTACCTACCTAGCGCTATGCCCTTGTCCCCCACTACCCTCCCTTTCTCTCTCCCCAAGCTAGCTCCCCCTCGCGGAGGCTAGGCACCTCCCCCCTCTCTTTCCCAGTTTTAAAATAAAAAAATCAGTAATTTTTAAATGCTAATATAATGATATAATTGTTATGTATTTTTAATTTTCTTTAAATCATGTTTAAACCTTAACTAATAAAATTTTATGGCCATAATTATATATATTGTATTCAAAAAAATTTAACTTACGATTTTATGATTTTTCTACCTACATGATTTTAGTTGTGATTTTATGATTTTTGTACAGTAAATTTTAAGTACGATTTTATGATTTTGATTTTACGATCTGAGTTCAGAAGCAACTTCCAATTCATGTCAAAATTACGATTTTGACAACCATGATAAGGACTGCATAACTCAGATCAATATTCCTATATATATATATAGGAATTGATTTCTACCTTCAAAGTGCTTGTTTATGCTACGTGTATTTATTGTAGCCAATAAAAATCAAAGTGCTTGTTTATGCTACGTGTATTTATTGTAGCCAATAAAAAACGAGCAATGTGGGAAACTTTCTTGCCTTTTCAATGTTGAATTCGAACCTAGCCTGCCTTTTAAGAATCATCAACTCTCAACATCCTAGCAAGGTTTGTGCATTTGTGAACGGTCTTAAGAGCATCAAATTGCTCTTTTAAGAAGCTAAAATACTTTCTTCTTCTTCTTTTTGTGGTAAAAAAGGGCTAGAAGCCCAAGAAAAACAAAGGGCTTACATAACAATAGAATTGGGCCTCACAACACCCCTAACATCTGCAACAAGAATATTTTTAAGGAAGTCAGGAGCCTCCTCATAGACATGGAGCCCAAAGCCAAGATTACAACTTCTGGTAACTAGAGCATCAACAACTGCATTTTATTCACAATAAATATGCTTAATAGTGCAACACCAATGGTCATGAATCTTCATTTTATAGTAGAAAATGATATTGTATAGAAGGTGAGTTGAGACCATAACAGAAGTTAAGAGAGTGAAAGCAGCACCAGAATCACACTCAATCTCCACATCTCGGTATCCATAGTCTCAAGCCAAATTAAGCCCCCAAAAAATACCTCATAATTCAACCTCAAGGATGGGACATGCACCTAAATTCACAGCAAAGCCCTGAATCTAGGCCTCAGTTAAATCACGTAAAACACCTTCGGCAACATTAAGACCAATGACATTTATTCTACTTCTATTTGTATTAACTTTGCAAGTACCAAGTTTGAGAGGTTTTCAATGGAGATAGACCACAGTGTGCTCTATAGAACCTGTTTTTTTTTAGTTTGCATCTTATATCAATTCAAGGTATAATCGAGGATCAAATACAAAGGCTTAAAGGGCATAAGAAAACCTATCTAAAAAATCATCTTACATCTCCATTTCTATATGAATCATAAAGCAATCTAGTACCAAGACAAGTCGTGGGTAATAATCTTATTGGATTAAAAATGCAGAAATAACCAATCATCAAATTCTATGGAAGAGTGACACGTATTAGGCCCGTTACTCCATGGAAGCTAAAATACTTTCAACAAATCCTTTATCTCCTTGTTTTCATTTTGATTTATTTATTGGGCTGTTCATTGGTTCGAGTAAAATTGGGCCTTAAAAATACTTTATGCAGTGCCACGTGACGTACAAAAAGGTCTCGTCCTTGCCTTCGTGCTGATTCCATCGGCCACTATACCGCATGAAGTCTACGTTTTATCGTATTTTTCCCCTTCCTTCGTTTCGCAGTGCGTGTATTATTATAATCTCTTTCAACAGGGAAGAAAAATCTTCTCATGAAAGATTTAGGAGGGGGGAAATGTAAAAGAGCAACTAACACAATGCATTCCACATCCCCATAAGAAAAATATTTATTCAAGTTCTTTAACAGCTGCATAAATTTCAACCATGGAAATAGAAATTTAAATGCTTAGCTATATAGGCTATCATAGGAAGCCACTTCATAACCAGTTTACTTGACCAGATTGTTTACTTATTTTGCTCGCCATTCTTCCCCCTGTCTCCGCTGCAACAGTAGAAGTGCGGCAGCTTAACTTGTCCGCAACTCCTGTGATCAAACAATCAATTGCAGCACATCATTTGCAAGGCATTGGCATACTGTACTCAAACTCATAGGCGAATATTCCAGGAGCTGGAATCGATACACAAATGCCATACTCACGGTAGTCATGAGAATAAACAATGGCTTTGAAACTGAATGATGGATGGATAGCATATGAGATCAAAAGGCAACTAAAAATAACAGAAGCCGAAACTGAATTTAATCATTGTCATGTCCTTGTTCAAGGCTTCATGGTACAGAATTGTTTCAGCTTTGTTTAATCACTTTATAAGAAACTCTTTTTGTTTGAGATCACGGAGATATAACATGATAAATATAGCTCAGATCCCTTCTGACTCATTTAACTATTAACCCATAAGTTAAAATGCAAAACAGAGAAACCACAATTCTTTCTTAGTTGCTGGATGAGCAACTTCTATT
The DNA here is from genome assembly GCA_015731905.1 of Salix dunnii. NCBI lineage: Eukaryota > Viridiplantae > Streptophyta > Magnoliopsida > Malpighiales > Salicaceae > Salix > Salix dunnii. Next base: position 5,271,888 of record CM027666.1, on the reverse strand, counting down.
ATTAACTTTTTATTTCAATTTCTCTAGGTTTATCTTTTCAGATTTTTATAATATAAGACTGTCAAATTTTTGCTTCATATAATGATTTCCACAAATTGCCAACAACATTGGCAAATCCTTACTTGCAGCGAATAATCACTGGTATTGGTTTCAAAGCCTTTGGCCCATTTCGTATACCTCTCTTATGGGGAGTAACCTGCATGACAATAAAGACGTAGGAATCACTACTGAACATTAAAAAATCACACTAGAACAGATTTCAGTGTTTAAAGCACCACATTCATGCATTTCAGCAGTTATCGTCAACCTGATAATGGATATATAATGAGTTATTCATCAAAAGACCTCACAGCTGAAAGAAACTATACAACATAAATTATCAAACAGCTGGGATGCTGAAATGCCTGTGAAAAAAATACCTACAGGCCAAAACATTAGATATGCTGATTACTAAAGGCAAAATCCCCAATAAAAAAAGGGTCAATATCTGACAGTATCCAGGCCAACCTCATCACACTCTAAATACCAAACCAAACTAGTTATCGCAGCAATATCCCCCAATACCCATATCACAATAAATATGAAACCAAACCATAAGGAAATAAAGCAAAAGACAGCCATTTTCTTCTCAGTACACATTAAATTCAAGAACCGCAATTTCTCTGGCAGTCTAACGACTGGTTTCAACTCGCAATACCTAAAATGTAGTTAAGTAATGCTATAGAGAAGTGAGGTTTTCCTGCAGGATTGACTTGCGTGTTGGGTCATCAGGTTCCGATCGCTCTTTTTACAAATAGATGAAAACACAAGCAGTGGATTCTTCCCTAATGCTATAATTCGTGCTTTCTGTTCTTTGACAAGTTTTAAATTTGGGCCTTTCAAAGCCAAGGAAAAAAATAACTGAAAAACTTAAAATTCATTCTTAAAACAAAACAATCTAAAATGGCAGCTCCGAATCCTCTGGATGGTTCTAATCAGACGGCAGTCTGTGTATGATGTTAATACACAAATGGCCAGATTCCGAAAACTAAAACATTAAGCATAAGAAGTACCGTGCACTCATATTTCAACATCCAATGATAAAAAAGAAAAAATCCTTAGGCTTTCAAGATAGATAGGCATCCATTCCAAAACCCTAAACCCTAATTATCACAAGAAGCATCACAAACAGTTTACACCCGGATACTAAACATCAAAGAACAAAAAACAAATAAATAAAGGCATAGTCACCAGGGGGAAAAAAAAAAAGAGCAATCAAATGCTCACTGTTAAGAAACATAGACGGAGCGGATAACTTTACCTTCCTTTTAGGAACAGCCATGAGTTCCATGGACCCACCAAACGAAAAACCCGGAAGCCCGAGCCCAGAGTTGCTACTGTTGTTGCTGGTGTCTAGGTTTGCATCGAGCTCTGGTAGAGTCAGATGTGGAGACGCGATATAGCTTTCTAAGGCGCCATCTAACGGCCGAACCATGGCTGGAACATGGGCCCACCTCCTGATTCCTGACCTGCACCCATTGTTGCCTTCGGCGGCGCATTTTAGCATTCCCAGTCTCAACGCCATTGTTGCACGAAGGCAAAGTGATAAAAACCTTTCAGTTCTGCTTGTGTTCAAGAGCGAGCAGCTGAGACTTATTAAAAACTTATACGGTGTCGTTTCTTCTTCTCTTTTCCCTCTCCTTCTGTCCAGGCGATGTTAGATGGCGAGCTTACCTGTATATTAATTAATGAATTTCAAAGGGTGCCTCGGAATTGTTCTCTCTTTACTCAAAGTTTTTGAAATCTATTTTGGAGAATTACCTGATTTTTCCATTTTCTTGGATTATTTTTTAAAAAAATACCTGAATTATCTGAAAATACTCAGGAAATAAAATAAAAAATAAAATAAACAATGCCTGGTCACACTTCAAATAATAAATCGACGAGATCTATTAGTAAGTGTAGTAGATTATACAACCATATTAAAATACATAAAAAGTAAATATAAGCCCACTGTATGGACACTATATAGCTAAACAAAAACAAACTCGTTGGACCCGAGCTCGAATCAAGGAAGTCGGTCCAAATAATTTTTCATTAATTTACTCTGATATAATTTTTATTTTTATTCCATTAAATATTATACAATTAAAAGGGTAAATAAAAAAATATTTTACAAACAACCTTCAAATCTAGTTTATCTGTTAAAAATATTTAAAACACATTAAATTTTATAAATATTTTATGAATAGTTTTTCACTCGTAATATATTCAAACAATTACAATTATTATTTTTATTGCATCGAGAACAACTTCTCCATCACCATAGCCATTTGAATTGGAAAGTCAATCAAGCGCAAATCACGTTTCGCTACCACTTCCTCTTTTATTATTATCATGATCAACCCACAATCATTTTTTTTCCATCCTTATCTTCATGGTTATCAAAATTATAATTTTGACATAATATAGAATGGGTTTTAAAAATTTAGATCGTAAGATAGAATCATAAGATCATAAAATTATATCTAAATTTTTTCGTACAAAAATAGTAAAATCACAATTAAAATAGTGTAGGTAGAAAAATTGTAAAATCATAAGTAAAATATTTTCGAATATAATATAACATAATTATGTCTATAAAACTATTTTTTTATCTTATTTTAAATAAAATTAAATTATTTTATATATAGTTTAATTATATAATTAATAGGAGTAAGTTATATAATTAAATAATTGTTTTTGAAAAACCCTCCAATAATAAAATTATTATTTTTAATTATATTTAAATTAAAAAAATAAATTTAAATATAATTAAAAGACCCACAATATTTGAGATTTGAAATTTAAACTACTTATTTTATGTTTTTCAAGTAATTGTATTTTTTTTTTATGGTTGTTGTATTTGAAATTAGTTAATATTATTTATTATCTTAAATTAATATAATTTTTTTAAAATTATTTTTCATGCTAACTACTACTACTACTACTACTACTACTATTATTACAACCCCTCCCCCCATGTAAACCTACTTTTTGTTTATTATTATTATTATTATCATTATTATTATAACTAGTATAAAAGCCCCCGTAACCCTAAATCTCCAATTCCCTCTGTCTAGATGGTGGGTTTTTTTGCTGAGAATAAAAGAAAAGATTTTGATTTGAGCTGCTCCAAATGTAATTTGTAAATGAAAGAATGAAAAATTGAAAATGAAAGCCTCAAAGTCCGAACACCTTAAACTCGTAAAATCGGACCGATCTGGCCCGATTTTACAATCCGGCCCGATTTTATATTTTCTCTAGCACCATTATCATTGAAAAATATTATATAAAAAAAATAAACAAATATATATATATATATAAACAAATTTTCATGGAGAGTGTTTTATAATAAAATATTATTCGTGAAACAAACTCATTCTCAGGGTGTTTGTTTATCAAAAAATAATTTGCTCTTAGATTTCATGAAAAGTGAATTTTGAGAAATTAATTATTTATATTTTTTGGTAGTATTATAGAAAATGAGTTGAAAAACAATTTTAAAGGCTTGATTAAATAACTTTTTGATTTTTTTTTAATTTTATTAAAAGAACAAAAGGCAAATATGATAGATAATAAGTGCCTGTTCGGCACTACTTTTGAACTGGTGTTTCGCCAAAATTTAAAAGTTTTTTTTTCATTTTAAATAAATAAATTATTTAAATTAAAAAATAAAAAATTTAAAAAAACTAAAGACCAAATTCTTCAATAAAAATTATTTTAGAAAACAAATAACAAAAAATCAAGAAACAAATCTTAAATAAAAATATAAAGTAAACAACCAACAATCAAAAGAATAAAAAACAAAGTTAATATAAAAAATTATTTTAATTAAATTAAATCAACTTAAAAAATATTTTAAATAAAATTTATAGTAGTAAAAAATTAAGAATTAAGTTTAATATAACAATAAATAACTAGATTTTTTGAATTTCTTATAAACACTTTATATCCAAAATAAATAAGTTTAAAACGAAGATAAAAATGTGAGAAGTTGAGATGTTCCTGGATGGGGCTGGATGCTGAATCCGGTCTGCCTCTTTCGACATTTCCACCACTTGCCGACTACGTGGCAAAGTTGTAAATAAATACGGTCAAGTTATACCCTGCGAAAAACGAACTGAACCTCTCTTTCTATAGAGCATAACACGCAGTTCACAAAGAGACAGCCCTCTCCCTGTCCTTCTCTTCGCAGTGAAGTGAAAATCGAAATTTTAGAGATGCAGAATTGAACTGAATTGAATGGATCTGAATTCTTTCACAAGGAGGCGATCACCAAAACCGGAGGACACAGATCAACTGCTAGCCCAAAACTCAAAAATGCAAGCGAAGAGATTTGGATCCAATGCGATCACGTTCACCAAGATCTTTGCTTATTGCTTGGTAGGTTTGCCAATATTATTCGCAATATCATTGATCCTTAGACACTCCTCGTCTGATCGAACGATGGGGTTCGCGGATGCTAGAGTTCTTGAGAACAGAGAAGTCAAGCAGAATGTCACGCCAGTTGGAGCAGGCGGTAAGTTCACATTTTGGAAATTGAATTTTTAATTTAAACCGTTTCGAGGTTTCTTAATTGCAAGGATTATTTGATTTATTCGAATTTATGACCTGGGACCTAGTTTGAAAACTGTAGTGCTAGCTCTAGTGATCTATGATTGAATAAATTGGATGATTGCATTATAGTTTTTTTAGCTGTAATTATAGCTATCTAATTGATTAGGAAAATCTGTGGTCTCTAATTGTAATTGCGTAAGTTATGGATCTGACTTTACCTTCTCTGTCAAAGAAAGAACGTCCTGGTCTTTTTTACTGACGCATTTCAAATTGAAGATTCAATATCCGTGTTGAAAGTCTGCGCATATACTATTCAATTTACTACCCGGTAAAGGATCTGGATTATATGCTTTGCTGAGTTGTTATAACTTACCTTTTCTTCTCTGATTTGTTAGGCCCGGAGGGCGTTTCGTTTCAGCATACTGACAAGTATAATGGCAAACTGCTTGGAGGGCTTCTTGCGGATGGTTTTGACGAAGCTGCTTGCGCGAGTAGGTACAGTTCTTTTTTATATCGCAAAATTTCACTCCATAAGCCTTCATCATATCTCATTTCGAGACTCAGAAGCTACGAGGATCTTCACAAACGTTGTGGACCAAATACTCAATCCTACAATAAAGCCCTGGAACAACTCAAGTCTGGCAACAAGATAACGGGTCTGACCGACTGTAATTATATTGTGTGGATATCTTTTAGCGGCCTGGGCAATAGGATATTATCCCTAGCTTCAACATTTCTTTATGCTCTCTTGACAAATAGAGTCCTGCTTGTTGACCAAGGAAAGGACATGGCAGATCTCTTCTGTGAGCCATTTCCTGATAAATCTTGGTTGCTGCCTAGGGACTTCCCTCTCATTGATCAATTCGACAGCTTGAATCAGAATTCTCCTAGTTGTCATGGGAATATGCTAAAGAATAATGTCATAAACTCGTCAGCAATGTCAAAACCATCATATTTATACCTCCATTTAGTTCATGATTATGGCGATCATGATAAGCTTTTCTTCTGTGATGGAGACCAGTCTTTTCTTCAAAATGTCCCTTGGTTGATCATGAAAACAGATAACTACTATGTCCCTTCGCTTTTCTTGATTCCATCTTTTGAGACAGAACTGAGCAACTTATTTCCTGAGAAAGTAACTGTTTTCCACCACCTCGGTCGGTACCTTTTCCACCCTTCAAATCATGTGTGGGGACTAATAACAAGGTATTATCGAACTTACTTAGCCAAGGCTGATGAGAGAATTGGCATTCAGATAAGAATTTTTGATTCAAGACGTGGTCCCTTTAAACACGTGATGGATCAAATTTTATCTTGTACTTTGAAAGAGAAGTTATTGCCTGAAGTAGACATGCAAGACTCCGTTGTCAATCCTTCTGAAAATGCCAAATTGAAGGCGGTTCTGGTAACATCCTTACTTTCAGGGTATTCTGAAGATTTAAGGAACATGTATTGGGAACATCCAACCATGACTGGGGAAGTCGTTGGAGTCTACCAGCCTAGCCATGAGGAGTTTCAACAAACAGAAAAGCAGATGCACAACAGAAAAGCCTGGGCAGAAATGTACCTTCTTAGTTTGACTGATGTCTTGGTCACAAGTGCATGGTCAACATTTGGCTATGTAGCTCAAGGTCTTGGAGGTTTGAGGCCATGGATCCTGTACAAGACTGAAAATGATACAGTCCCCAACCCTCCTTGTCACCGGGCCATGTCGATGGAACCTTGTTTTCATGCTCCTCCCTTTTATGATTGCAAGGCTAAGAAAGGAATCGATACAGGTATACTTGTTCCTCACGTGAGACACTGTGAGGATATCAGCTGGGGTCTAAAGGTGGTTGATGATCATGATGACTTGTAGTTTCGGTTGTTGTTTTCATTAGTTCACCATTTTTGCATAGAGTTTTAGATGTAGAATGTAATGAATTTTCAAACGAATCATGCTCGGAGAGCTTTGATGTGGTTTTCTTGCTGTGAAATATCTGTTAACAAGGAGAGAGTAAAGGTTGTATCAATTGGTTAAAGGTAGACTTCCTTCCATCAATGACCCGCCGTTCAACTGAAATTAGTGTCTCCTAAGAGGTTTTTAATTTGCATTTTTTATTTATTTTTGTAACTGGAAATTCAGGAGAAGTCGACCCCCGCAGTGAACTGCTGTCAGTGACTTTTCAGTTTTCCGGTCATTCAATCGATGCTCAAACGTTGTTATTGTCCACGTCGCTTACAAATTCTGTGTTGACATCTTCTTTAAGATTGGTAGGGGATGGTAAAAAAAGGCGTTGTTTTTTACTGTTAACGTAATTTGCAATTAAACATGAAAAATTACTTTGTAATATTTCATAATCAATATTTTTAATTTAACTCTTGAACTGTTGGCTCAAATGCTCAACATTATTATTCCTTAGATTATGATTGATAATTTCGGGTTCAAATTCAACTGCAGAAAGAAACTGCTGATAATATGGACGAGGGTTTCTTTTTTCTTTTCACACGAAAAGGATAACCGTTACTCGAGCCTCAAAGCCCAAGTCCTATTGGAAGCCCAAACCAAATCCGCAGCCTTAACTCGTCATCCTAGCCATCGATGTTTCCTGCCCCCACGCCCTCCTCTCCGGCACCACCCAGAGAAGTGAAAGAGTCACCGAAGAGAAACACACGGAACAGAGAGAAAGCATCCATGCCGTTCATCAAAGGAGATTAATAAATCATAATCTAAAGAATGATCAGTCAAAGGCTAACAAGAACCAGAAAGCTCGTTGCAAGGAATACAAAAGCAGATCATGCTTTTAAAAAGCTGTTTATTTTTATATTTTAAAAGTACATTAAAAAATATCATTTTTTTCAAATTAATTTTAATCTGCTGATATAAAAATAATATTTATAAATTAAAAATAAAATTATTTTGACATATATTAAAAAAAAACATTTTAGAAACATCTAAACACTTTTTAAAAATAATCGCTATATCAAATCCAATGCACCCGTAAAAATCCGCTTTGTGTCGTCATTGACGCCTGTAAGTAGCTTTTATGCTAGGCACAGACCATTTGCCAAAGCAGCAGCCTGCTCTCTTTGTTCGACACAAGAAAAACGTACAACTGACCGCCATTGATGGAGATACTGGGCCCAACCAGAGATCACCCTCAATGCAAGCATTGGCATTGTAATTATTGGAAACTACAATCGATAGTATCCCTTGCTATCCCGGCGAGAATTAACACGGCAAAGCTCTTCTCCAGCATACCTGCGCTCCTGGCCCCTTCCCATTGTCCTCCCAGCATCCGAAAAAGAAAAGAAACATTCTGGGCTCAAATACACACAGGCAAGGAGGTTGATATGTCATAAAATCACCAGATACGTATCCGCAACGATACTTTCAGGTTCTACCTGTCCACTCATCGCCTCTGGCTGGGCTTCAGGCCGGAAAGTGGACAAAGAACAACCCATCTTCTTCATCAAAATTAATTCATTACATTAGACACTGAAAAAGCAATAGAGACATCATGTTCACAGCAACAAAACGTGTCTAAAAACACAAATTTCATATCGTTCAAGCCACGTGTCCAATACATCTCCATCAGAAAGGCAGCTCCGTTAATTCTTCCTCCCTTCAGACAGTATAATGTGATGCCCATGTCTGCACCAATTCAAAACTAGTCATGGTATAGAAGCTAGGAAAATTGCATGCGATGAGATTGTAACGAAAGGCAATCATGAATCTTAAACCAGGAAAATGTAGTGAAGATAAAATCTACGAAAACATACCTGCTGCAAAATTACAAAGTTATGTCACAGGATATAAAATCAAAGGATAATGGTAAAAATAGCACATGCTGTTGGCAGCAGGGGAAGTAGCAAGGTAGTATCATTTTTGTCAATTGAATAATGTGCAGCAAGTTAAATCCTGAATGTTTCATGGACAATTTGGACATGGATGTGAATGCTTCTTCGTAGGATCCTGCCTGTCTACATGGAATCATGTGTTGAAGCAACTTGATTTCCAAGTGTTTGGTTCAACTATATGACTTCCCATATTCAATCGCTTAGTTTTGAATGTGATTCTCCTTTAATAGATAGAGAGAGAAAATGAAAGTGACTATTTGTCCACCATAAAACTTTCATGGCATGCACAAATATTTAGGAATTGCTATTTATTCTCGAGATTCTGTCATGCTTTGTGGTGAAGGATAATTTGCATATATAAAGGCATAGAGATACAGCCACCGAGCAAACTGCAGTCAAAATGATTCTGGAAGTAGAGATGATTGGATAATTAGAAAAGGTTGTTCATACGTTGACTTGAACGGTGCACTTGTAGCTCCAACTGGCGTGGCAAACGCCACATCTTGAAAGGGACCCGCCATCTTTCCTCGAGGGAACCAGCCAAGGTCTCCACCTTTCTTTCCTGATGGACACTCTGAGTACTCGGAAGCTAACTGTAATAAAAAAGGATTAAGTATTAGACAAATTCAATTCCAGGAAAGCAACAGGCTATACAGGCAATAACCAAACTACAAAAGCAACACCCAGGTTCCTTTAGATATCTTGCATAGCCAATAGTTCAAGCCAAATCGATCCAATTTTCCGCTTGCAATTTATCATACAGAAGAAAATTGATCCAGATTTAAAAAAGCAGTCTCTTTGCTATGAAAAGAAAGGAAAATGTTGGAATATCCTCATCGAGGTGAAACATCGCTCAAATCTGTCTGTACTCGATGCATATTCAGAAACCCAAGTTTTGCAAGAAGAGACCATAACTAGCAAGTTTACCTTTGCAAACTCAGCTGGAGGAACCTTGTCACCATTGCTTAGCCAACCATCCTGCAACTTCTGGTATGCCTCATTGATCTTGCCTTGCTTTTCACATAATATATGCCTCGCTGAAACAAAATATAAAGGCAATTTAGGAATCTCAGAAACTGGAGGACTGGTAGGTCACGTGTAAGGGATATATAATTGAATATGTGAGCCCCCTTGAACAAAGCCAAGCTCATGTTGACAAGTAAAACATGAAACAGGTACATGGTTTGATGCATACTGTAAAAGCATGCCATCCTGGACACAAATTTCTAATTCAGGCTTCTACAATCAAGTTTCTGAGCAACGGTCTTCAAACAATAACATTGAAAAATACAGCTTTCAACTGGATTGTAATGGATCAAATTTCACTTTTAAACCAGATAGAAGAAAAGAAGAAAGCTAGTAGAGCATAAAAACCTTTGACATAAGTGCAAGTGCCGAGCCCATCTGAAGCCTTTCCAGATTTTCCTTTCCCCTTGGAAACATTTTCATCACTCCCGCCCCCTGCCTGCTTTCCTTTTCCCTTTCCCTTCGCTCCAGCGTCTTTTGACTTGGAGTCCTTTCCCATTTTAGCTTACAATCCTAAACCAATGATCGATCCTGAGATACAGAACTCATTACAAAAAAATCAACGAACTAGAGAAAAAAAAATTAATAGCAGTAAATCAAAACCAAAATATTTAATAATAGATGTGCAAATTGACACCCGTTAAAAAAAATATACAAATTTATCCAATAATAATAAGGCCCCGTGAGGAAATTATCAGCAACGAATATCAAATTTTGCTGATCAGTAGACAAAATCTCGCTCAATCATAACCGCGATAAATCCGAAATTAGAAGACAATCATCAAAATTGAAAAATAAAAACAAAGATTTTTTTAACTTTTGATTACAGTTATTAATACTCTATGCAAAGAACATGAACCCAACTAATTATTAGACGATTTCTACTACACCTGACCTGAGTTCTGAGTTCTGACTTCTGAGTTCTTCTACGTCGGAATGGGGAGTTGGTAAGTTCAGGGCTTCGGGAAGGAAAGTAACCACAAACTTGGAGATAATAACAAGTGTGTCCGCATGGAATCAGTTGGCGAACCATTCAGCCCAAAGTCAGTGTAATAGAAAGCCCTACTCTGTCAACGTAATAAAAGGGCCCGTGAGACTATTCACCGATCCATATTTTATTTTCTCTCCCAGTCTACAAGAAATGGTATATAAATCATTTCTATAATAATAAAAATTAATTACGAGCGGCACTTTTTAGCTAGTATTTACAAAGAGATTGAACTGGTTACAGCTATGTATGAAGATGTTTAAAAAGAAAAGGAAAACTCTATAACATTGTACAGGAATAATTTCTGAAGAGGTTAAAATTTATTTTTAACATCGATTGCATCAAAAGAATATAAAAATTATTTATATAAGAATAGAAAAGGTAGCAAAATGCAGGCAAAAATATGGTTTTTACTTTTTAGAGATCAAAAACCAAGAACATATAATGATATCCTGATTTTTTTGAGTGCTTTTCCTCCATGACCAATTTATGCCTCAAGTTCACCCCACGCAAATACGCAGGCATATGGAAATTCACTTCCTGGCTGAAGGGACTAAAAACTTCCTCTTCTCTTTCGAAACAGGTTGTCACCATATTATTTGCCCTTGCTTCGACAAACATAAACCACTCAATCTCCAACACTCTTCTCTTGCCATGGAAGCCACACAATCACCTGCAGCTTCAGCTTCAACACTGAAAAACGTCAACGTTTTTGCAACTTCCATCTCTAAAAAATTAACCACCTCGATCCTAACATGGCCTTCTTCTACAAATCCCAAAGTGCTTCATCTTTATGCCCCAAAGAATCCTGTCCAAAGAAACAACACATTTCTGTCTCTCACTCGTTGCTCCACAAAACCAAACACCAACACAAACAGCGAAACTGACCAAGATTCTACCCCTGAATCCAATTCAAATCAAGAGCCCCAATACCCATCAACACCCATTTCTTCAAATGACTCGGTGCCCTCCAATTCACTGCCATCACAATCATTATCTAGGGGATTGGTGTTTGATTTGGGTCCCTCAAATTCATGGGACGACAAAGAAATTGGGTCACCGGTGGTGAAAAGATTCTTGAGTGACGAGGAAGAGAGATGGTACATGTGGTACCATGGGAATTCTGGTCAAAACGAAGGCTCAGCAGATTCAATAGGACTAGCAGTGTCAAGCAATGGGATTCACTGGGAAAGAGGGGTAGGGCCCGTTAACTCCAGTGGTGGTGTGGGTTTGGTTATGAAGTGTAGTCAAGATTGGTGGGCATTTGATACAACGAGCATTAGGCCTGGTGAAGTGGTTGTAATGTCAAGTTCAAAAGTCAGAGCTTCAAGTGCTGTCTACTGGCTTTACTACTCTGGTTTTAGTTCTGAGAAGGTGGATTATACGGATGATGATTCTTTGGATTTCAGTTTAGAAAACCCAGAAAGGTTTTGCCTTGATAATGTGAATAATGGGAATTTTGATAAAGGAAAGATCTTGAAGTCTCTGCCTGGTTTGGCAATGAGTCAGGACGGGAGGCATTGGGCGAGAATTGAAGGCGAACATCACAGCGGAGCTCTGTTCGATGTAGGGTCTGAGAGAGAGTGGGATTCTATGTTTATTGCTGGCCCACGGGTTGTTTTTCATGGCAATAGTGATCTTCGAATGTATTATCATTCGTTTGATGTGGAAAGTGGGCAATTTGGTATTGGGATTGCAAGGTCAAGAGACGGGATCAATTGGATGAAGTTGGGGAGGATAATTGGAGGAGGAAAAATGAGCTCTTTTGATGAGTTTGGTGCAATAAATGCGTGTGTTGTGAGGAACAAGAAAGATGGGAAGTATTTGATGGCTTATGAAGGTGTCGCTGCTGATGGAAAGAGGAGTATTGGAGTGGCAGTTTCTCCTGATGGATTAAAAGATTGGAGGAGATTTCAAGACGAGGCAGTGCTGGAGCCATCAGTGAAAGATGGATGGGATAACAAGGGAGTTGGATCTCCCTGCTTGGTTCAGATGGACGGGGAAGTTGATGAATGGAGATTGTATTACAGAGGAGTTGGCATCGAGGGAAGGGCTGGGATTGGAATGGCAATTTCTCAAGGAAATGATGTTAGTAGTTTTAGACGATGGACAGGATTCCATTTATAAGATACTGTGAAGTGTGAACCAAGTGATTTAGTTTTCTTTTGTTTACTTCTCATCATCATCATCTAAATCCAATGTAGTTTTCTCATGTGCACGAAACAATCATAATAATAATCTTAGTTTCTGTAAATTAATCTGTTCTGCACCGTCCCCACAAGTTTAATTCCCTTTATTGTAGTTTTGTCTCTTTCTTTTTCCTGCATTTTTATTTAACTTATGTCTTCCCTCTTTATTGCTCCGTTTCCTGCTGTCGTTTATCTCAGCCTCCATTTTGCACTCCCTTCTCCATATGGATTCCCACTTAATAGTGTGTTAATTGATCTCGGCTTCTGAAAAAAATATTCAGATCTTGACTGGTGTGGAAAACGTAATCACGATGCGTGTAGATAAAGAAGATGACTTTGGGTCATGAATCAATGATTCTCTGTGTGATTTACAGAGGTATACGTAATAGTGCGGGTCAGGGTTGGCTAAATCTGGAATATATTTTGTATTGTGATCATAATTATTTTTAAAAATATTTTTATTTATTTATAATTATATTAGAATATTTTCTTAAGAAAATTATCTGTCATTTTTACATCAAAATAATCTAAAAGAAAATTAAAAAAATATATATTTTTAAAGCTAAAAAACATATACGCGCGCTCTGTAATGTTTACTTAGGCCCCGTTTGTTTGCTGGAAAATGGTTTCCTTTTGGAAAGTGAATTCTGGGGAAAATGAATTCCTAGAAAGTGAATTTCTGAAAAGTGAATTCCAATATTTGGCAGTGTTATGGAAAATGAACTGGAAAACACTTTCCAGTGTTTGTTTGTGTTATGGAAAATGAACCGGAAAATAATTTATTAATAAATTAATTTTTTTTCAAGTTTATTAAAATAATGAGGAACAAATCTTACAAATTAAAAAGTTGAATGAGAATGAAATTGAAAAAAAATATAATTTCATAAATTATCTCAAATAAAATAAATAATAATCAAAATAATAGAGATCAAATCTAAAAATTTAAAAAAAAATGAAAGGTGAATAAATTAAAATAATAATAATTAACATTTCATAAATTATTTCAAATAAAATAAGTAACAATAAAAAAAATGAGGACCAAATTTGATAGATAAAAAATTTCAATAAAAAAATGATAAGAAAAAAGCAACTAGCAATTATAAAAATAAAGACCAAAATTAATATAAAAATTAAATTTTAAGAGATGGGATTGAAAAATAAATATTCAAAACAAATTATATATAGCAATCAAAAGTTTGAGGATCAAATTTGATATAATTAGCAAATAATGATATTTCTAAATTTTTCACAACTTCCGGAAAGTATTTTCCGTTCAAATTTTTCGGAAAACACTTTTCTGAAAACCAAGCTAAATTTTTCTTTGACTGGAAAATGTTTTTCGTTGACCAATTTTTTAAAAAACAAACAAACACAAAAAAAATTTAAAAAATAATTTCTCAAAAAATAAATTCCAAAAAACAACCACAGCGTTAGCTGAAATGCTCTTGGGTGCTGCTCTCCTCTCGGTCTGCATTGATGACTGAAAGAGCGAGACTTTCTGACAAATACCTCCATTTATTAACACTCTTTCAGAACACAGGCAGGGATTCCTAATTTGCAAGCAGACAAGATGAATTAGGTAAAGACAACTAAATGCACTCTTTATTTGGAAGGCATCACAAATTGGGGGGGATTATTAATTAAAAAAAGAAGATGTTGTTTAGGGGTTCGGGTATTTTTCTTGTTAGAGTTAATTATAAATATTTTAAAACATTATCATGAGAAATAATAATTATTCAACAAGTTAAATTGATATCATTTATTTTTCTTCCAATAATATTTTTAATTATTATTTTTATCATAATTTAATTATAAATAAAGTCTAATAACATATCTAGATAATATTTAATGTATTACTAGAAAATTGACAAATATAAATGCAAATATTAACAAAAAAATTTCATTGATAGATTGCAGTGAACTTTACCGCCATAATAGTTTTTTGTTGTACTCATCGGTAAATACCAACAATAATATTCTCTCGTTATGCACCAAGAAAATTATAGTGGAGAGTGAAGGACTTAGAAAGAAAAAAAAGGTCAAGATATATAATAATATGTCATTTTATATAGATGAAATTATTGATGAAACGCGTTGGTAAAATCCATTAATAATATTTAAGTTATGATATGATGAGTGGCCCCCTTCTTTCATACCCCTCCCCCTCATTTCTTATTCTTCACCAACTAACTTTACAACAAACATTATAACTCATTTATTTTATCATATATCAACCTCTTATTACAAACATAACCATCACAGCATTAAATGTATCAACATCCTTGTTTGGATTCAATCTTTCTTGTATGATTCCTCACATCAAACAAGCATAAACATCAATTTATTGCCTGAACTCAATTGTAAAAATAATAATATATCCAGTATATTTTTAAATATATATATATTTTTAATGTATATATAATATTTATAATTTTATCATTTATGTGTGTGTGTGTGTGTTAACGTATTTTTTTATCAAATAACAAATAATAATTGCATAATAGACACTCAAAAGTCGATTAATAATTTATAAAAATGTCTAAGTTTTTTATTTGATAAATAATTAATATAATATAAATTTTAAAAATCGGCCCCGTGAATATATACCTATTATAATCCCTAATGACTCCTGCCGATCTGCGAGGAAGGAGGTAGCATTGTGTAAATAAAAGACGCTGGCACTATATAGTCAGCTAGGCAACCTTAACACCAAATCCTAACGCCTAAATAACATGCAATAAATATTTGATGACAAGCCCACAAAGAAAGTTGATAAAGAGATCCAGTAATTTTTTACCACACTTTAGTTTCGATCCGTAGCAGCAGCTAGCATTCAAACCACAGATTAGTTTCGATCCGTAGCAGCAGCTAGCATTCAAAATGACAGACAGAACATGGATGTAAAGAAGCTTTATTTATAGAGATCTAATGCTACAATTGATCATGCAAGGCCATTAACCATTATGGTCAGTTCCTCAGTGAAACCCTACAATTTTCTTTTCTTTATAGCAGTGGAACTGTAGAAGTAGCTATAGTATAGATGATCAAAATACAGATGACCCAGTTGGAGAAGCACCCACCAGATTGAGCAAGCTATTCCAATAATCCCTGTTCTCTTCAAGATTATCATCATAGCTATCATTAATATTCTCTCCAGAACAGGACGGGTTGTGGTCCTGATGAGAATTACTAGCCAAAATTTCGGAAAGTCCAATAATATCCGCCCCAGGTGCGTTCTCAATATTCTCTGAAGAGTCAACAAACCATGCATTATGATCGCTCGCATACGGGCCTGTGACATGAATTCCCACTGAACTGTCCAAATCTCGTTTCACCTGTGCTGTTTCTTTCAGTTCTTCAAAGCACCCCAGCCGGTTTCCCCTATCAAATTCACTGGCCGCAGTCCCTCCATTGCATGTTGGATTGTTTGTGGCGAAAGCTATTCTGGTGGTTGAGTGTTTCTGCACTCCATTGAGTGGGAAGGCTAATGCATTTTCTGAGAAATTCAACGTGGATGTTGGAGACTCAAGAGAGTCACTTCTGCCTGCCGAGAACATGCTGAAAACGACCCCTTGCCATGCTTTAAGTACATCAAGACACTGTGGTCTTGCTGCTGGAGCTGCACTGCCTTTGTTGGAGACTATTTGAGCTGAAGCTGCCGATACTAGTAGGTTTTTGGGAGGATTAGGTACAATTAACTTGGACTCACGGACCAATCTGGCTTCGGCCTCCAGTCGAGCACTCTCCCATTGAGCCATGTGGCTTAAATTGGCAGCACCCTTGGAATGGCCACTCCCTGAGCCGAAAGAATCAGCTTTTGGCTTGTGAGTCGCAGGATCAATGCCCATTTTGTCTAATCTTTTCTTAAGATGTGTGTTCCAGTAATTCTTGATCTCGTTATCGGTTCTTTTCGGCAAGTGAGTAGCTATGGCTGACCACCTGTATAATACAAGACGGTCATCTTTGCGTTCAAAGCATCACGTGTCACTATCTAAAGATATGCGACCATTCACTGTAAGACCTAGGTAGAGTTTATACAGATGGCACGTACGTCTGATAGCAACAATTCCAATAACTTTATATTAAATAACTCTTTGGACCACTAAGTGTGCCTTTCCTAATCTAAGAGCAGACTACACGAAATTCGAAAACCAAAGATCATCAAGGGAATAATATTACCAAAGTCAAAAACCATGCCACCACGTGAAGTGTCGTCAGTATCATGGAAATATTTATATTTCAAAATATTTTGAAAAAAATATATTTTTTACTTTATTTTAAATTAATTTTTTTATATATTTAAATATATTTCTAAATAAAAAACACTTCGAGAAAACAAATTTAATATCGCTATGAAATGATCAACCATATATATCACCACGCACGTGGAACTACCATCTTACCTGTTTCCAAGTAGAGCATGCAGCTGAATGATTGATTGTTCTTCCTGCAGATTAAACTTTCCTCTTTTGATATCTGGCCGAAGGTAGTTAGTCCACCTGAGTCTACAGCTCTTCCCGCATCTTTGAAGTCCTGTATAGACACCAAAAAAACCAAAGGAAGGGATAACAATCAAGATATCGTTGAAGAAAGACTAGCTAGGGCATCAGGTGAATAAATAAAGGGTTTGTTAATGTAAATCACCAGCTTTAGCAGGCAGGGCTCGCCAGCTTCCATGCCCATGCTCTTCGATGTAAGCCAAAAGCTTCTGATCTTCTTCAGGAGTCCATGGCCCTTTCTTCAGCCCCACCTTCTCACGGCATTGAGACTTAACCATATCTCAGACCAACCGAGGGCACGGTAGCGACCCTTAGGTACGTTGTTGAGAGAGAGAAACAATAACGTGGAAGGTAAGGAGAAATATTAGGGGAAGACAGGGGAGTTATAAAAACACATGCACAATATATAGGCGCGCTGGTAATGAAATAAATATTATCGATATGGATCAGCACAAACCCAACTGGAACTAAGCACCTAAAATGTGAAACACGCGATGAAAATGTAAGCGTAGATAAATACTGAGCTCCGTATATCTGATGACGACAGACAGCAGTTATTTCTTTGCCTTTTCACCCTGTCATGCCGTAGCTCTTTTTCGGTTTTTCCACATGACCGACCGTACCATTCATAATTTATTTCTCTAATGCATTATATTGGGCAGTTGATAGTATTAAAACTCCATAACTATTTTTCATCAACCATTAATGATTTATTTTTATGATATGTAATAATAAATACTGCTATGTTTTTATTCACGTATGTGACTAGATTAACTTGCATGTATTTCAATTAATTTTATAGATCTTGAAATTGATGATCTTATAAGTTTTTATTGATTATTCTATTAGCAATCACGAGACTCGAATTTTTTTTTTTAAAAAAAACCTTTTAATTTCAAATTTTTATAATAGAGCACATATAGTCAATACTGCTGCTTTAACTGCATGTGAATTCCCCACCCCAGTACACACAAAAAAAAAAAAAAAAAAAAAAAACAGCAACAAAGGAATTACATATGAATTATTCGATCAAATCCTCCCCTGAAATTAACACGATCTCAACTACTACTTGAGGTTCTTTGCTTGCACATTACATCGCATATACAATAACAAAAATCAGTTCTTAATTTAGAAGAAACCAACGATCAGTTTTTAAACTAAGCAATAGAGAAATACTTAATCTTAGAATTAATCATATTTGTCTTCTTACTAGTATATGTCTTTGTAGCTGGAAAAAATAAACTTATACAATATGTTTTCTAAAATCAAATAAGTTATTTGATTTAAAATACGAAATAACAATAATACTAATAATACCTGCCCTAATAACTTAATTTGAGTGCCAAAATATATTAAGAAAATCAACTTAGACTCCATTTAAGTTTGGTTTTAATGTTAATTTTGGGTTGGAATTTGACTTTTCAAGGCAGGTTTTTTCTTCTTCTATCAGTGAAGGATGTGGATGGAAAAAACAATGTTGCGAAACAGATCGAGTTTAGGATAACGTTGAAAAATAATATTATTTTGGGGTAAAATCAATAGATATAAAGATCTATTTATCGAAATTAAAAAGGGGAGATGGTTGGAGGGTCGTCATTGCTGACAGATTCAGATTGAAGGATTTTAATTTCCGCAGCTGAAGAACTTTACTCCGTTCATAACAAGAGAGTTTGGATTCCCAGATTGGTATTAATTTGCAATCAATAACGTCTATTGTCCGATTGTCAAAAACCAGCTATACAGCCGGCACATGTTACAGACGCCATCTTTTCTTACATTGCTAGAAAATTGACAGGTTTTTAACTGTTGTATGTGTTGTTGTTATGTTTACAATTGCACGTCCTGCTGAGTGCCTGACAACCGAATGAATACTGTGTTTACTTTGTGGGCCAATAATAATTAAAAACGACTTGAAATTATTTCCTTTCGTATTAAAAACGATATAATTTTTCTTTTATAGAGTGATTATATAATTTATCTGGTTTCTACGATCTAGTTTTTCATCTTCCCTTCAATTTCTATGTTCTCGTATTTCATATTCTCTTCTTTTTTGCAGTATGATATTTTATTTTTCTTTGTTTGCATTTTGTTTTTTCTTTGATTTGTTTACTATAATTGTTGAAAGAAATGATTCACTTCAGTATGTGAGCGTGGGGTTGGTTTAAAAAAATTATTCGTATTAGAATTTTATCATGAGAAATTTCATTAAAGAAAAAAAAGATACGAGGGTATATCAGTAAAACTCGGGTAAAAAACTAATAATATTGATGAGTGTATACTGCTTTGATAAATGCATGGCAAACAAACAATGTAAAAATTATTATTTTCATTAATAATGTTGCTGATCATTCCATAAGAACACAAGTATCAAAGTATGAGATAACAAAAGAAGTTCGACATTATCTACAAAAATTATTTATTCAATTAAATTTTACAAAATAATATCAATTAAAGAACGACATACTAGCTCTTCACTCTATTTTTCTTGAACAAACAAAACATATTAAGATCAGATGTTATCTCACTTGTTATCATCCCAAGCATGACACCATCACCTTGCTTTTTGTCTCCTCTTCTTCATAGACTGTATATTTTTGTATCAAGTCACATTCTATTTTTCTATTTTGTTTTCTACTTGGCAAATTCTAGATACTTGTGATTGTTGTATCATGACATTGAGGGAAAATATTAAGATAATAAGGTTTTTTATATTATTATTTATTAAAGCTAGAATAATTTTTTATTTTAACCTATATATAGTCTTTTTGTATATAGGTTAAATAATTATTTAAATATTAATGATTTTCATTGACAAAACTCTAATCTCCTCTCTGATTTTCATCTCTCTCAATTAGTTTGTTTTGAACCTGAAATTGTTTGGCTTGATACCTTGGGCGTACGTGGAGGTGTGTATACACGCTAGGTCTGTTCCATGCCTGTCAATACAGCAGCTAATTATTGATGGCAACGGTTATAATTTATAAATGCATTTATTTATTACCAACGACAGTAAACCTTGGATACAATTTCAAACCCCATTATTTATTAAAAATACTTACCTTGGAAGAGATTAAGAAAAGAAATATCGTTCGAATTAATTATCCCTGTTATGCCCCTGTAAACTCTCTCCTTTTTGCTAGTTTCCAACAATATCCTGAAGGTGTGGCTAAGCTCTATGCTTGCCCCTGTAAAATCTAATTCGTGATTCTGGCATCTCTAGGAAATGATTTCGAGTTGTGTTGCGAGACTACTGTCGCTATTTAATTATTACGGCGTGCCAACTTATTGTCTAAATTTTTCTCGTACGAGATGTTGCAAATCAGGCCTGGGACATGTACATCCCATAAGGGTTAGGGCAAGCAATTAGCATTTGATTCGGAATATAAAGAGGCTTTAGGATTCAATCACCTTTGGGTAGACGTGAAGTTCTAATTCTTTTACATTATTGAAGACTAAGTTCTTTTCAGAGGATTTTTAAAAAGAAGTAATTCTATGCTGTGTTGCGGTCCAATTTGCACTGTCTATCACCATAGTATACCAACTTAGTGAATAGAGCTTCTAAAATTAAATGTTTTGGATCATGTACCCCGTAAGGTTTAGCACAATGCAATAAACATTTGATTCAGAATATAGAGAGGGATTGGGTTTTGAATGATATTTTAATTTTAGCCTTGAGAATAGCTTAATTCGTCAGGTTTTGTGTTTGTTTTCTAATAATTACGAGTTCAAGTTATTTTAGAATTACTTGAGTCTTACATGGTTGTCGACTTTAAAATCCATACAATTAGTTGAGATAAATATAAATTAGCAATAATAATTGAAAAAAATCTTTTGATTTATACAAATAATCATTGCCTTAACAAGATATAAAAATATTCTCGGGTATGTATATTAATATTTTTAAATGATTTTAAAAATATATTATTACTATCC
Organism: Salix dunnii; assembly: GCA_015731905.1. Taxonomy (NCBI): domain Eukaryota; kingdom Viridiplantae; phylum Streptophyta; class Magnoliopsida; order Malpighiales; family Salicaceae; genus Salix; species Salix dunnii. The sequence goes on along the minus strand of CM027666.1, from coordinate 5,250,835 downwards.
TAGAGCATTTATTTTATTTTTACAAACACTAAGTTGTTTATGCGTTAAAAAAAAGAAAAGAAAAGCGTACCCTGCACCTTATATCTATAACTGAAACTACCTAGGTAGTTTGAATAATATTCCGTCAAAAAAAAATTAATTTGATTGGAAAAAAAGTAAAAAAAATAAAATAAAAAAAACCACTTGCAATGATCTGGATTCGACATGCAGCGGTTTAATCGCCAAAATTAATTTCAACCATTTTATCATCCACCTGCCCCCACTACTCTCCGATGATATTAAGTATGAGAAAAAAATTAGATGAAATTGTTGGATAAAATTTAGTATGAGAAAAAATTCTAAAAATCCTCGATGAAGAAGAGTTTGAAATAGATTTTTTTGTTTAATTAGAATGTTAGATTCATAATTAGATTAAAAATTTATTTAAGTAGTTTAATTTATTAATTGTTTAGGATTTAATACCTGTATTCAGAAGCACAAACATAAAAATATATATAATAAGCTATATATATATATATATATATAGAGAGAGAGAGAGAGAGAGAAAATATTGAATGAAAAACAATATTCATCTCGAATTATCTTATTTTTTAACTTTATTGGTCTGTTTGTTCTGATAATTAACTATTATAGTCCATCCTTATCTGGCAATAGTTGGCAATTATTTAATTAAAGAATGAATGCGCTACTCGTTAACCGGTAAGAATTTATACGTATACAGAGAGACAGAGAGCACGATATTACATTCACCGGTGAGGCCGGCGGAATAATTGAGTACAGCAATGAGTACTGATTAATTATCGCGCGCATGGGTTCTCATCACTGGATCGGTCAGCATTCATCACCTCTCCCTTGCCGGTTTTAGTTGAGAGTGAATCGATTTTTTTTCTCTAACAAAACACTGAAACGTTAAGAAAACATTTCGCAAACCAGTGACAGCTTCACTCAGAGTTGTTATGTTTTCTCAGATGCCCAGTTTTTTACTGTTGTCGTGCCAGTGTAAACTGCGGAGTGGATTTGGTTTGTTCAGGTCTGCGAAAGCAATGATTTGGCACTGATTCAAATGCACACAGTTAGAAAGTGAGGAACAGTTTTTATAGTTAGGGTTACCACTATTGCAAAAGACCACCGCTGCCTCTCTCCCTCCCTCTCCCTGTTGGTATTTGGCAAGCAGGATTAGGAACTGAAATGTTCATCATCAGGCAATGAAAAGGATATTTTTCTTTCAGAAACACAGTAATGTGTTTGTTTTTTAAGAAAAAAGTGGCTTCGACGACGTAATTCTGATTAACCATTATTCAGCTTATTTGACGAGTTCATGCAAGCATCAGAAATTTAAAGATTTTACCCTTAAACCTGCTATTAAACTGAGGGAGGCATTGATTTTCTTTAAAAAAGTGATTGGCAGTGTTCCACAATAAGAAGATGGAGCAGCGTAATTTTCCTGAATTTGCTCTCTACTTAATCCTGGAAATCTTCGTCACTTTCTCATATATTTTTTTTTTAACCTCAGGTTTTATAGTTAAAAAGATTGTTTACGTTCTATACTCTCCAGGTTTAGACTTTTGGATCGAAACTCGTATTAAAAAGATGTCCCTTTATATATGTTTGATATTGCGTTTAAAAAATATTTTTTTAATATTTTTAAATTATTTTCATGTGTTAATATCAAAAATATTATTTTAATACAATTCTAAAATAAAAATACTTTAGAAAACATAACCTTGACTCCCAGACAGTCACTTATTCTCCGATAAAATTGAAGCTAACTCAAAGATATCTTTCATTGATTGATTTTATTTTATTTTAAAAATAATCTTTCTCTTAATTAAATAGATTAATGAAAACACCTTTAAGAAAGGGAAAAAAGGCATTAATAGAGAAGTATAAACAAAAATTAAACCTCGAGTAACAAGGCAAAACAATTTCATAAACAAATTGCCACAACAGGTCCAGAGTAACGCTCTCATGTAGCATCAAGCAGGGCATCCATATCGTCCGGCAACTCCCTAGCAAAACTAGCCTGAAATGTATATTATTAAAAGCAAATATTTATTAAAAAATGACTTTGGTAAAAAAGCTAACAAAGGTTTGGTAATCATTATTATTTTTTTTTAGTTCATTTATATCATCATTATTATTATCCTCGTCATCTTACAACTATTTTCTTCTTTACTATAATTAGAAAATATTTTAAAAAAACTATTTTTCAAGCCAAACATTAAAATATATTTTACTTGAAGACGGTATATATGTAGATATTTTACATAAAATAAACCTTGAAATTTCTATGATTACCTTGAAACCCTTAAAATTATAGTTAATTTCGGACACGGAATATAAAATAAAATAACTATATTATCATATTAATTTATTTATAGTTTAATTAATTATCCCTCATTCCATTATTTATTAGATGCATTACCACATCCCAATGTCTAGGGCTTCGTTTTCTAATAGTTTGACACATATACTCGATACCTACCTTCATAGCCCAAGACTTCATTACTCAAGCTATAATATATCCTTCATCACCAATAGATTCATGATGACAGGACCTTGTGATCATGAAGCTAGATTTTTTAATTGCACATTAACAATTGACAGGTGAAGAAACAGCTGCCAACAGAATCATCCACTGCATTCCACCAAACCATCACCTTCTACTCAAACAATTACAATCTCATCGTAACTCCCACTCCAACAGATAAATCGCACCACCAAGCCCTTGCTATTCTTTACGTCAAAATCATGAATTAATTTGTAAAATTATATAATTTTATGAGTTAAAATAATAAATTTAGTTAAAAAATTAAATCTCACTAAAACCAAATCAAAATCATTAAAATTATATAAAATTATAAAATCAAACTGTATCAGTCCGATTTTTTCTAATTTTTGCATTCACTAATCTGATGCGAGCCCCTCTCTTTCTTGCCACCTATGCATAGGGCAACGCCCCTTGGCCTGTCCCCCACGCGCTTTCTCTCTCACTTATAGTTTGTTAAATGTATGTAGCCATGCATACATTATTTTTTAAACAATAAAAATTTCTTGATTCTCATATGTTTATTTAAATATTAACTTTAAAATTTATAATTGAATTTTTTTATTGTTATTTTTTTACTTTAAATTATATATATATTAGTATTTTTATATCATTTTTATGTATTAATATCAAAATATTAGTTGAAGCTAGTACTATCAATATCGGTTTTGGTACCAGTAGTAGTATTAATAATATTTTCAATAGTAATACTTTTGATGAATATATTAAAAATAGCAAGAAAAATGACAGTAATAAAAGTTATTTTAGTTTACATAGCAAGCCAGTAAAATATTTATTTTAAATTTATTTGTTTTTACCTAATAAAATTCTTTAGACACAATTGTTTTGTAATTTATTTTTAAGTTATTTTAAATCATGTATGAACTTTAACCAATGAAATTTTATGGCTATAATTATAATACATTATATTCGAAAATATTTTATTTATGATTTTATAATTTTTCTAACTACACGATTTTAATTACGATTTTATAATTTTTATACGGTAAAATATTAAGTGCAATTTTACAATTTATAATATCATATCAAAATCACGATTTTAATTGCTTGCTACCATCCATAACCTTCGCCCAACATGAACAGTCAAGCATTGCCATCACACCATCATCATTACTATTATAATGTATGTTGACTTATCATATTACAATAATCAGCCAGGAAGTTTAATTAAGTTTTGAGATGGGTCGGAGCAATTCAAGGCCTCAATTGATTTATCTTGTAAAAATATAATTGTTATGGCAATAGACAATGTGTGCGTGTGGAACTGTTTTTTTGTTCTTTGTAAATGGAGTAGATCATCATGATCAAAACATCATTCTGTCTTTTGGAATACTCCTGCTGTAGACAAAAGTCTCTAACACGATATGGTGTCAGATTATACAGGAAGTCAAATCTGATGCTAATAGCATACATTACCCCTAGTAGCTGATTTGAGTGATTTTTAACAGCAGAACACTAGAATAGTTACTAATTGTTTTGGGAAATTGTACCTGATCTTTGTTTACTGTCCTGTAATCGATGTACAGAAAGCTCCCAAAAATCATCCGACGTGCATAGCAGGAGTACTTTAACATGACCGGGGTTGAATATGATTCAAGAGGTCAGTTGAGATTGCTGATGATCGGAAGGGAGACAGTTTTGCTACAGGGATCTCCATCTTCATAAAGCTGCATCTGCTGTTCCAAACCCCCCATCAAGTAAGTTGTATAAAATATTTTCCTGTACACTTTTCAAAAGCACCACAAGAAACCGGTGACCATCGTGCCAAGTTTGTAACAGATATCATAGTATTATAAAAGAGTGACTACACTACATTGTAATGAAAAACATGGTGCACGGTCTTCAGCAAGGTTTTGGGAGACAATCTCACTGTGCTTACTATTTCAAGAGTTGATGGGTGACTTACAAGAATGTCAGCTTTTACTTCTTCAAGAAGTACATCCCATCTCTTAGTTCTAACTTCTCTTCAGAAACTAGACCTGATAAAAAGCTTTGCAATTGTTGGAGTGACTTGTCGTAAGGAGGATCGGCTACGCAAAACATCTGGAACACCATGATGTTTGGAGTGATTTAGTTCAGATTATCCAACGAAAGTAATGGGGCATGTTTAAAATTTTAAACCATTCGCACCTTGAGAGTATTGTGAATGCGATCCAATGCCATGCTGCCGAAATTGGTTAGCATGCCCATTATAAACTTCTGCAAGACACCAACTTAAGATAGTTAGAGACCAATGACACTTAAAAAAGTTTGGACACATCTAAATCTAATTTTCATTTAATTTCCACTATTTTTACTTGGGAAGCTGTTATCCAGATATGAATCCTCACCCCACTCCACGCCCCACCAAAAATGACATTCTTTGAAATTTAAATACAGCAGAAGCAACAGCTCATTAAGCCATTTAACCTGTCAATGCTACAGACAAGCAGGCATGGAAGCAACTACACTAAATTCAATTCTACAGTTGAACCAGTTTATGACAACTAAAAATTTGATTGAAATGATAAATTGCAGTTACAATGAAAAGGAAAGTCTGAGAATAAATCATTGGATTTCATTACATTCGACACTGGTTTCGAGCACTAAGCATTCATTGAAAAGGTGAAAACTACCTGATATCAAGAATATTCATGTCACAAACCTCGTAGATGGTCATTTCTTTGCGTATCTGGTCCTCGACAGAGGCTACAGATCTCTCTCCGTCCTCGTCACCTCCTAACAACTCCTCACAGCTACCAGCATTGTCACTGTTTTTGCCAGCATCAACATTGCCTTCCACTAGGGTAAATACATGATCATTCAAGTCTTTGCCCAGTGATTCTTTAAGAATCCCCTGTGTATAGAAGAGAGGTGAAAACTATCAGCTAATTACTAACTTTTAACCCATGAAATACTAAATGAAAAAACAACCCAAACCATACAGAGACCTTTCAGCCAAACTTGCTCAGTCAACATAACAATCATTGTATTTGTTAAAACTGATCAGGCATTTTATCAATCTCAAGAAGTGACTGAACATTAAAAATTCAAACATACCTTGCCTATCCATAAATTTATCCTCCGATTCAACACGTCGACAGGTACCCCAATAGCAGTAGCAAGCTTATTTGAGGTCCAACTGAAGTAGAAACAAGCACACTTTTACACAATCAATGAGATACACATCTAGTCTTGCACTGGAAATGATTCCTGAGCTTACCTTGTTTGGTCTTGAAATTGCATGATGATTGCAGCATGTATAGGAGCCACACTTAACTGCATTGCTCTATCTTCAAATTGCAACTCCAACTTAAACAGCAAATCCCAAGACCACAAAAAAAAACTTTTTAAAAAAATGAAATAAAGCATTGTAATTTATCGTGTGATAGCAAGAAAACAGAGAACTGGCCAGGGATGTTGAAGCACCTAACCTTGACTGTTCCAAGATTTTTCTTCCAGAGTAGCTTACGAGGGGTCTTGATTTCATGGAATCTTTTTGCATAATCAGTGAGTAGCTGGTTTACAGGTTCAGGTACATTAAGAGCCTCATCCTGATATCAAGTGCAGCAAATTATGTTGCTTGTCAAAATGTACTTGTGATGAAAACAGTGGACTTGAAATAAAAGCATGCAGGAAACAAAAACATAATTCATGACCCATGATCATACCAAGCTTGCCAATTTCAGACAGTGAAAATGGAATTCAAGAATGCTGTTCATTTATTATTTCAAAAGGGGGGAATATGGAGCCAAAAGCTGGAGGCATATTTAAATCACACACAAAAAAAAATAACATAAGCACTTAATAACACAATATTTCAATGTGCTTGCAGGAATCATGCAGAATGTTTTGTTGAAGCTGACACCAAATGGACAAATCTAAAGCAACCAAGGTCCTCATATGGATTAGTTGTTTTCAGATACAATTAACTTCAGAAAGTGAAAGACATAGTACATTGTCCTGCCTAGAATAACATCGACTACAACTGAAGATTGCTTTTACATAAGCCCTCCAAAGTTTCATCAAAAAGCACATCTTAATATATCTCTATGAACCACCACTGCCCCAGTACCTTTCTATTAAAAGAAATTGAATATGCCTCTCAATAACAGCAACAGACCAACGGATAGGTTTTCCTTGGTACCTGGATTGGAGGCCAAAAATTTGAGGATAGGATTGTAGCATTAAGCATATCCATGGATGCCCCTGTTTCTGCTGGTTCTGAACCTAAGAATTCATTCTCCATAAGGACATTTGTCAACAAAAATTCAAATGCTAATTATAATTCATCTGCAAGAGTATCCAAGAGCTATCTGGTGCAGTTAAAATCTTCTGTTTTTTTTATGGTTACCTGTTTGAGCTGACTTCATTGTTGCTTTAATATTGTGGTTTGTCCTCTTGGAATCAATGAGATCGTTAAGCATAATTTCACACCTTTGCATACTACTTTCTCCAAAATGTATCTGGAACATGACAAAAAATAAATTAAAAGGCTGGAGCATTTTATAAACAATTAACCACAAATGAACAGGCTCCACATGGTAAATCTAATTAAAACAAAGATCAAAATGGTCTGTGGAAAACCTACCTTGAGGAGTTCTAAAGTACGTATTTCCAAGTCAATATCATAATCAGATTTGTTGAGAAGCTTTTCAGCCAGCATAACACGGTATTCATTGACTAGTTGGTCTTTTGAACCAATTATGCCAACAATCATCCCTAATATGTCAACCTTCCTTTGATTCCTGCTGCCCTTCAATGGATCAGCCTCAACAGGATCAGGCACCCAGCTGAATGGGCAAAAGTCGAGAAGAGTAACATGTTAGCTTTATATGTAGTTGAAGGATATATACTATTCAGCTAAGTCTACAGAGTACACTCCATTCCAAATTACAACTTTTGCAATACCATGCAGCATTGACCCATGCCTGCTTGTCATCCGTGTTGAAATCATCATCAGCACCAACATTCTCCTGACTTTCCTCGTCCCTATTTAATTCTTCAAGAAGACTATCGCCAGTAATTCCAGATCCATTTGGATTCCCACCAGTCCCATCAGTGAGCATGGTGACAATGCATTTTATTGTATCTTTTCTACCCCTTAAATATTCTTTTATTGGTTCACCAACGGCTTCAAGAAAGACACCGGCCGGGTCAATTGTCCGCAGTGCTTTAATAGTTGAAACATACTGATGCAATATATCATTGGTTGAGGCACCTGCAGTGAGCAAGCGATATCTCAATGCAGAAATAAAAGACTCCACAAGTTTAGAATGCTGTCCAGTATAGTCAAGGCACTGCTTCAAGTCTTCGATTGCAGGAGAGCTGCAGAGGTTATTAAATAATTAGGAAAGGTGAGAGTTTTCCCCATAACATCTTACATTAACATTATCAATATACATTTATGCATTATACTTATTGTGCTGCTCACAAAAAGGTTTGGATAAAACCTTATTTGCTCAAGTACTTGTAGCATCAAAAGACAAACAGGATTCAGATCCTAGAAGCAAAGAGGAAAGGAATAGCAACTAAAACTAGATTGATATGGTTTCAACACTTGTTTTCAAGAGAGAAATCATTCATAGGCAAGACCTAATTTCACCGATGCTTGTCCCCATCCAAATGGGACCCAAGAATTCTCGTGCTTTACAAATATATTGATTGTTAATATCTGTGAACAACATGGGGGGAGAGAGAGAGAGAGAGAGAGTTGATGAATCACCAACAGTGCCAGTTTACCAAATCTATTTACTTATAAATTTAAACAGTAATTGGTGAAATTTCAAAAACATTTTCTAACACAGGGCACCATGACCAGGTTTTTTCTTCTTCTTTCCAATCACTCTGCAATAGTTTTTTGAAGGTGAAAAGTGCTAGTTTTACACAACATTCTGGATTCCTTAAGTGAGACTGTAGACACCAACCCCCATTATATTCGGTTTTTTACACAGGAATCTTACAAGCATAGTTTAAATTAAGGCAAAACTATTAAGATAAAACACCAGATAACAGTAACTATCATTGCTGCCTTATGTATAGGAATGTGTAGAGGAAAATGAGGCTAAGACGAATTGCCTGAGGAAAATGAGGTTAAGAATCCAAAAAACTTACCTGTCAGGATAGTCAACAATAATCTCAAATAGTTTGGAAATCCTCAAATCTTGCAATGTTTCATAAGCAAAATACTCTAGTCGCAAATTCCATCTAACAAGTCCTTCAGAGGGAGCATTAATTGCAGGACAATAAGCTGAAGGGTGAGAAGCAAGAGGTGACCTGGGACCTGGTGAGGGGCTATAATTGCTAGTTGTCTCACCAAGATAAGCAAGTAATGCGTGCAAGAATTGGAGAGGCACAGCCTGTAATTATTAGTCAAGGAATCATCTATCAATATTATACAAGTACAAGAATATACAGAAAAGAAAAGGAAGGCATAAAATAATTTATAAAATACAATAAGACTAATGTGTGAAATGGCATGAAGAGCATTTTAAATGCTAGCAGGTTCTGGGTGATTGGACATCACATTTAAACAGAATGACAATAATAGTTGCTACAGCTGCTATTTGTAGTGCATTACCATTTAAAATAGTGCATCATTATAGTACAATACATGATTGTGCATCTGATCCATGACATTCCGTGTGCATTCCTCATGTAACTTGACAATTGCAGTTTGTCAATTTAATGCAGCACACGGATGGTGTTACAAGACAATAAAAATAGTATAACTATCTACGATGCAGCAATTGCATGGGGTGGAAGAAATGTAAGCACTGATAAACACTGGAAACAACCTTGATCCACTCTTTAATGGAGCCCAAAACTGAAGCCCTGTAATCATCACCGGCCAGATCATGTACTTTAGCCTGCCATCCAAATAGGAAATATGTTGTTATAAATAATGGGGATACATAATTCAGAAGATAAATGATGCCGACTAACCAAAAATAAATTGCTCTTATTTGTGTGTGTGCACATGGGTGCAATAATTATAAGATTGTCAGATAAAATATGGTAAAACAACAGAAAATCAGAGTAGAAGCAAATGAATTTGGGCAAGCATTGATTGCATGGAAAATCAAACCCTCACTTTCAGAAGCAAGAAGATGGCAGAAGCATAGGCATCTTCAGTCATAGATGTGAACCCAAGACTTCTGAGGTCACGTACAACCTTTCCAATATTCTTCACTAAATTGTTATTCTCAGTAAATTTCCCTTGTAGGCAGCATTCATCAATATCCATCGCACCATTCCTATGTAACATTTTCCCCATCTCATCTAAATCCATGTCATCTTTATCTCGAGAAGGATCATCATCAACGCCATTAAACTCTCCATCCATTAGTGTACTCAGCTCCTCCAGCCTTCCCTTAAAATACCAGTGTAGTAGTTCTAAGAACATTATAAATCACGGAAACAACACTACAAATTAACCTTACTATCAAAACATTTTTAGTCACGCATAAATCACTAACAACGAAAAGCATACTAATTACGAGGCACGCATACCAGGAAAATGGCGAGGAAGACTAGCCATTAGAACTGAAGAAACCATCAATTGATACTTAGAAAAAAGATATTCTCTTTCGTCATCAGAATCAGGTTTTCCTTCCAGTAATAAAGCACGAACTAACAGTAACAAACACTTCTCCTGGTGCTGTTTCTCTAACGAAATCTCTTCTAGTGCTCTGCACAAAACTTGCGACAACTCAATTTCATAATTAGCTCCTACATTGCTATAACAATCAAAATGCCGCCAAAATTTTGACGCTAAATTTCTCTCGAAAGTTTCCTGTCATAAAAAAAAAAAAAACATTAAGTTGCAAATGCTTAAAGCGTTCTGTTAAGAGAAGCATTTATATACAATACCTCCAGTGACTTGAGAAAGAAATCGCGAACGAGAGAAAGGAGGCCATGCTTGCAGAGAATTTGAACGTGAGAGAAGAGATCAGAGGCGTCGCCTCCGTGGAGAAGAGATATGGTGGCGGAACAGAAACTGGCGTAGCTGTGAACAATTTCTTGAACTGAATCGGCGTTGAGTGTGTCTAGGATTTCTAGATTATTTACTAATGATAGAGTTGATTCTTCCATTCTCTACAAAACCCTAGAAAGAAAGAGTGGTGAAGTTTGGAGGGAGGGAGAGTGAAAATAGAACATTTGTCTAGATTGTTTTGTTTCTGTACCTTGGTCCTCGTATTGTACACAGTTTACGAAGATAGTAGTAACGTTGAGCAATGCTGTCGATCGAGTACCGAATGGAATCTATATTTTTCTTGCCATTCCAGATTTTCCTTAGAGAAAACAAGCTTTCTATGAATGCACTTATTCTTTCTTTCTTTTTTGTTATTTAGAGACAGTGTCGGAAGCCACATTTGAATGATCACGATACATTATAAGTATTAAAAGATGTTTTGACAATTCTTGGAGATACATAGTAATATTTTATGAGGGACTAACATGAAGACATGCATAAAGTAAGGGGTTCTATTGATTTTTTCTAAATTAGGTGGTGATGCCCCCTCAACAGAAGTTTTAAAATTATTATTATTATTATTATAGCCTGAAAGCCCACAGCTCAGGTCGAGCCGGCCTAGTGGTCCGAGTAGCGGATCAAGATGTGCTCAATCCGTAGACAAATTAATCGGGCATGTAATTGGCCCGGGATTATGCCGGCCCATATATATGTGTAATATAATGTCCCGTCACACGCATCTCTTTATCCCACGTTAACATTCCAAACTTAACTCTATCCTTAAAAAAAAAAATCACAAAAAATAAATATAGATTGATATTTGACTCATTTATCATAGCTAGCTGTTGCGTTACAAGATGTGACCGTTAGAAGCCCCCATTTCAAATTCACAGAGAACAAAGCAGTCAAAACGCAAGAGATACCCCACTGGCAAAAAAAAAAAAATGAGAGAAGAGGACCAACTGCAACAGCCACTAACACCCGAAGAGGTGATGCAAGAGCTCAGATTCAAAGCCACTGAGCTTCTTCTCAGAGAAGAATGGCAAGAATCCGTCCAGGTCTACACCCAGTTCATCAATCTCTGTCGAGACCAGATCTCTAACAAGTCACATCAAAATCACCCAGACCCAGATCTCCACACCAAGCTTAAAAAATCCCTCTGCTTAGCCCTGTCAAACCGTGCTGAAGCACTTTCCAGGCTGAGAGATCTCACAAAAGCCCTCAAAGATTGTGATCAAGCATTGAAAATTGAGAGTACCCATTTCAAGTCCCTTGTTTGCAAAGGCAAAATCTTGCTTAGTTTGAACAGGTATTCAATGGCCTTGGATTGCTTCAAAACTGCTATTCTAGATCCACAGGCTAGTGGAAACCTTGAAACTCTGAATGGGTATGTGCAGAAATGCAAGAAACTGGAATCCCAATCGAGGACTGGAGCTTTTGATCTCTCTGATTGGATCCTAAGTCGGTTCCGTGGCAAATCTCCAGAGCTTGCTGAGTACACGGGTCCAGTGCAGATTAAAAGGTCTGAGCTCAGTGGAAGAGGCCTGTTTGCAACAAAGAACATTGATGCAGGTACTTTGCTGTTTGTGACCAAAGCAATTGCCACAGAAAGAGGTATATTGTCAAGTGAAGATTCTGGTGAGAATGCACAGTTGGTCATGTGGAAGAATTTTGTTGATAAAGTTGTAGATTCTGCTACCAAGTGTGAAAGAATTCACCATTTGATTAGCACATTGTCAAGTGGTGAAGATGAGGATAAGCTTGAGGCACCTGAAATGAGCCTCTTTAGGCCTGAGGCAGAGGGGATTGGAGAGTTAAATGAGAAGCTTGATAAGGTTAGAATTTTGAGCGTATTGGATGTGAATTCACTTGTTGAGGATTCAGTGTCAGCTAAAGTCTTAGGAAGGAACAGTGATTATTATGGTGTTGGATTATGGGTTCTGGCTTCATTCATTAACCATTCATGTAATCCTAATGCTAGACGATTGCATGTTGGGGATCACATGTTAGTTCATGCTTCCAGGGATGTTAAGGCAGGTGAAGAAATCACATTTGCATATTTTGACGTGCTTTCGCCATTAAGCAAGCGGAACGAGATGTCAAAGACATGGGGTTTTCATTGCAGTTGCAAGAGGTGCAAATTCGAAGAAGAAATGTGTTCTAAGCAAGAGGTGAAGGAATTAGAGATTGGACTTGAAAGAGGGATTGATGTGGGCAGTGCAATTTTTAGGCTAGAGGAAGGTATGAGAAGATGGATGGTGAGAGGGAAGGGGAAAGGCTACATGAGGGCATCATTTTGGGCAGCATATTTTGAAGCTTATGGCTCTGAGAAATCTATGAGGAGGTGGGGAAGACGGATTCCGGCTGTCGATATAGTAGTGGATAGTGTTGCAGAAGCTGTGGGATGTGATGAGAGAATACTGAAGGTTTTCATGCAAACATTTAAAGGAAATGGGCTTAGTGTGGTGGATATGGAGAAATCACTCAAGTTGGGAAGGGGAGTGCATGGAAAGGTGGTCAAGAAACAACAAGCCTTAAGGTCCCTCCTTGACCTTGGCACTCATGATGCTTGAACATTAGGCTACTGTGCTAGTAGCGATGCCACGTTTTTTCTTTTCTTCTCTCTTCTTTTTTTGTCTCTGTTTTATCTATTTATTTTACTATTGCAAGGTCATTTTTTATATTTTGTTTTGTGCCATATTGACACGAACCATATTGACACGATCTGTAGCTTTTGTTTTCTACTAACAAGGAAACACTTGATTATTTTTTTAAATATTAAATCAAATAATATTTTTATTTATTTATTAAAAATTATTTTTGATATTAACACAGCACTAATATATAATAATAAATAAAATAAAAAATAAATTCAATTTATTAAAAATATTTTTAAAATATAAAAAACAAACTTTGTTACACACGCCCATCATGACAACATCTTAACATGACAACGTCTCAATTAAATCTAGAGGTTATTGACAGGTGTTACTTAAAAAAAAAAAATTGAAAAAATTTAAATTTGTCTTGCTTTTGTTTCAAATAAAAAAAAATATTTTTAATATGTTCATGTCAGTAATAAAAAAAATAAAAAAAAATTATTTATAAATAAAAAACATTTTAAAAAAAGATACATATATTACGAAGAATCATGGCAGACCACGAGATTTTATGGCGATCTGACAGCATGCGCTTGAGCACCAAAACCATCTGAGACACTTCTATAAGAGTATTTATTCGGCACTGTATTTCAAAATTATTTAAAAAGTAATAATTTTTATTTTATTTTAAATTAAAAAATAATATTTTTTAAAAATATATACTTTTAATGCAATTCTAAATAATAATAATAATAAAAAAAAAACCTTTCAAAAACATAAACAACTTCAGTTCCAAAACACTGATAATGGCCATATCGACCCCTAGAAGCAATTTGTGACGGACTAGCATCTAAAATTATTTTATTATTATTATTTTGCTATTTAATCCTTGGACGAGGAGTGGATTAATTCGCCACTGAAGGAGCCGGGGATTGAGCATAACTCCTAATTAGGCATATGAAAATACTTAATTATCATCAATACCTGCCTATTTCTTTTTCATTAGCAAGAAATGATGTAATCTATTTTTCCCCATTATAAAAGTACAGATATAAATCTTTTATGTTGACAGTAAGATATGGTGACCTCAAAAGAAACCCAAAACTAATACAGTTACATGCGCTCGCAAGGGAGAAAAGGTGCATTGCAACAACAGGGTGACAGCAGTACAGGCCAGAGCAACTTGAAAACCTACAATATCAAATGTCATTCATTCTGACCAGCTTAGTATAGAGAATGCGGTCATCCCTCCCAGTGTTGCTCTCCAATAAAGAACTTTGCTGAAGTTCCTGATGCAACCTTTAGAGACTAGAAACAGCACCTGTACGATTGCAACCCTTATGGGGGAAGCTGAGAAGATACAGAAGCACAGTTCTCACCTTGACTTCCCCGTGGGAAAGAAATTTTCCCAAGCTGTGTATAATCAAACCTAGTGTCTACAACCTGAATAGGCAACAGTTAATCCTCAACACTCCCAGACGCTGGCAAAGAGCAAAATTAGGAATTTTAGTCTTACCCTGATGTAACCAGTTTGATTCCAGTCAATAAACCTGAAGGCCTGTCCCAAAAAAAGAAATATTGATTGTAGGTAGATGAAAGAACAATCCTGATTCTCAAATTGTGGACAGAAAAGAGAATTAAGAGCATACCTCCAATAATTCTTTATCAATTACAGCCTCTTTCCCAGACAGCTCCTGTCTCCAACTTCTGATCATTTTTTCAAGACAAATCTACAACAGACTTGGGTTTTGTACCTGCATCTTTCAAGACAGTTTTGTCCTCAACTGCGTCCTCTGCCCTCTCTTTCATCACTAGCCAGAGGTTCATGCTCAGCATCCTACTGGTCTTCCCCTCGTCTTTTTCTGTTTAGCATTTGACCCAATAAAACAACTTATACGGGATGCAGTACAGTATATAACTGCATCTCAATGTTATTACAGGAAAACCAATATTATAATAAATTATCAAACTTGAACCGGAAACTTTTAACATGCAATCCATCTTATACTTCCCCAACTTGATATACGACTATTTTGCATGAGAGAACTTGTCTGAAAGATTATGATATCTATCAAAAACTTAAAAGAAGAAATATTGCCTCATTAGATGAGCCCAGGTTCATCCATTTGTTCATATTCTTCGGGATCCTCCATTTATTCACATTCTTCAGGATCTTCCTCTGGGTCTTCCTCAACTTCACTTTCTTCTTCCTGCTTTGGCTTATTAATAGGATCAACAGAAGTATCCTCCTCCATGACAGATTTTTCATCATTCAGCTAGTCTGCACTTGACATTTCACTGTTAGCAGATTTAGCTATCACAGGTAGCTCAGTAGTCTTCAGGCGCTTTCCTAATGATTTGAATGATTGCCATTGTCCTTCACACACCCCCCCCCCCCCACTACCTCTTGCGTTGATTTCTTTTTTCGAATGAATTTTATTTGTAGCTTTTGCATATAGTAGAGGAACATTGGAAGATGCCTTAGTAAGTGAAACAAGGAACATTCATGTAGATGGAGTAACCATTGTGAACCATCCCAGAGAAATGTCAAAAGACAGGAGCCCATTTGATATTGAAGCATCTCATATAATGATTCAGCAAACAAGGTTTGTGTGATGTGCAAGCAGCTACATATTCAGAACAAGAATAGGATGCAAATGAAACATCAAGATCCACCTATGTGAAGCTTCATGACTTGGAGAATCTTGTCGCAAAGATCTGCCCTCTTTCAGCAAAGAGGAACCGCATTGATCCCTTGAAGCTTGTGTTGGAGTTCGCTGCTGCCTAATTTCAAGTCTGGTTTTCTGCTCTCATCACCTCTCCCTCCCCTTATTGTGTTGTTCCAAAATGCGCTCCCTTTTCCACTTTCTTTCTCTTTCTCATTCATGTTCCCATTCCCTTTTCCATTCTCATTCTCATTCTCTATCTCGATCTTTCTCCCTCTTTTAACTCAAATTCTCAAAGATAGCTAAATTTCTCATCCTACACTTATCAATCCTCGGATGGGCGCAATGATAATTATACTCAAGTGATGTTCCATGGAAGCCTTTTCCTGTACCATTGTCCCTTTGAGGAGGAAAACTAACTCCATAGTCTGGATTTGGCGAGCTTTGAGGATACAATAGATCCTCAAAACTTCTCTTAGGAGCTGCCCCCGGTATTGATGGAGCATGCTTCCCATTGTATGTAGAAGAACTATGTAATGAAGAATTGCGAGGATTGGCATCCGTTCTTCCCCCAAAAGACATGAGATTGTCGGCGGTATAATGACCAGCAGCACCTCTCAAAGCAAGGTAGTCAACTTGTCTGCCAGAAATGGTTTGCTACTCAGTGTAATACTAGGTATATACCAGCTAACTTAGCTGTGCACAAACAATAACCATAATGAACAATTCTAGTGTGGTAAGGGCAAGGATGTCCTTGCCCGTTGATTGAGAGAAAACAGATGATTAGTTAATGAAAATCAGTACTTGCTACATGCATACCAAGCTCCATGCTGATCATATTACTTAGCCATGAAAAATACCTGGCACCTCCATCAAGAGAAGCAGATTGCAATGACTGAGATTTCATTAAGTCTATATTGAAACATGTTTTGTTCCAGAAATTTAAAAGAAAAACAAATAAGCAAGAAAACAAAAATCAATTCAATAATAAGATAAAATCAAAACCTGATGTTGACGACCAAAACCAACAGAATCAGCATATCGTGTAGCTGGATCACCTTGCATGTCCCTCCCTAGATATGCATCCTGTTGTTCACCATATGGTCGTCTGTCTATTGCTGGATAATCAGGAATCTTTTCTGCAAACAATTGATAGCTTTTGTGACCATATCCATGACTTGATGATGACACAGAGTCAGCAGACAAAAATTTGGGAGAATCAGGCAGAGTTGAGGAATAGTTCCCATGAGCATCTAAAGACAATGCTCCACTCCTTTTGGCATTCAATGTCTCCTTTTGGCATTCAATGTGGGAGCCTTCGCAAAACAAATTCCAAAAGAATCCTTGGATGGTTAAGGCAGCAGATAGTCAAAGAAATTAGTTGACAATTCACTGGATTTACAACGCAGTAGACCAAACTTACAGCCCAACTATGTAGGGGCACAAACAAAGAGGAGCATGTATTATTTAGATGTAGTTAGTTTGGATGCAGAGCATTTTGTCCTATTCAAGATTTCAGGGACCACAAACACAAGAGCATAAAAAGAATTTCCTGCATCAAATGTCATCTTAGATCCTAAGAAATTTGTAGCAACTAACAAGCACCGCACAAGTTAGGATATTATCTTGATACATGCAGTAGCAAGAATCTTAACCCACATTACCGATTAATTACTATAAAATATGTAAATAAGCTAATGAAAAACAGAACACAAAACATGAATGGGAGTAAAAAGGACCTGTTGAGCACCGCTCATGGAAGCTGGGCCATAAACAGCTCTGTATTGGCCCCCATAATGTGTTGTGGCTGAAGCATGACTTCTGTATCCACCAACATCAGCTCCTGAGGACAACCTAGAATCGATGAATGCCTAGAGGCCAACGAATGCTGAGAACCCCCATCATGCCCCCCAGCAGAGCTACCAGAATAGGTCATTCCCAGCTGAATAAATTTCAAATAAAAAGAGACAGCTTTATCCACAACTCACTCATACGAATACCGTATCATCAAAGCATGAGTGACGAATATTCCGAATCAATAAAAAGTTGCAAGCAGTAAGAAAGAACAATATGGTCAAATTACAAAGCAAAACTCCTTAGAATAAGCATTTCCAAGTTATGAAAAACGAAAAACAAAGAGAGAACGGAAAATAGCGAGAAGACAAGAATTCAAATTTAAAAATGAGACCTTTACTCCACGACCACTCACACGGGGAAAAAAAAAAAAAAAAAGGACCAAAGAGCCCACCCGATACGAGCATCGATTAGTCTGGGCCGTCTGAGACACCGCGTGGTTTATATCACAAAAATTATAAACTACTCAAGCTTTGACACTGCGTTTGCTTATGCTTTTAAATTGTTTATCACATTAAAAAATATAAAATTAATGTTTTTTTAAAATATTTTGTGATGTATTAATTTTTTTTAAATCATTCTGATATATTTTCAATTAAAAAACACTTTTAAAATGTACTCGTCACAGTAACAAACACGTACTAACATACGATGAGAGAAACTGCCAAAGAAAAGCAAATTTCAGTCATTCAGATGTCATCAAAATCGAAATAAATGAATCTGACCTAATTACAATAAAAGCAGCAATTTTTACTTTGCAGTCAACAGCACGTAAAAGAAAATTCTTACATATTGAACATAGCCGGATGGGGCACCATAAGCATTGCTGCCTCTCGGATAATACATATCATTTAAACCAATGAGTTAAAACATAGCAAGAAAACCTGCAATTAAAAGCCAAACAAACATGTTATACAAATAAACATGAAAGGGATATCCAATGACTAGAGAAGAAAATGATAACAACCAACCCGCGATTGATATTATACGGACTACTGCCAGTGGGTTGTTTTGCTTTTTCTTAAGAACTCTAAAATAGGAGACCATGGGACTGATTTTTGAAGATTGGCAAAGAAGGCGGTATAGGAATTCCAGGAACCGCCACCAAATTTCCTGGTTTTACATCTCAATGCCTCACGGGTTTGCATTTGCATTTCACGGATTGGTTCGTAGAGTTAAGGCCTGGAAGTTTAATTCATCATACCCTGATAAAAAGCTTTTATGCTCGTTCTTGAACCGGGCCTGGCTGATTGGTTTTGGAGTTAGAATCCAGTGAACTTAATTTGTCTTACTGGGCCCTGGCTAAGTGACCAGGTTTCTTTTTTCTTTTTTGGCGATGGAATTGATAGAAACCATTGTTGAGTGTTAAATTATTGATCCAGTTATTTTTCTTCCTCGTCCCTGGAAATTACCAAATTAGATCAGGAGGGATTAGATAGTAAGGGGTTGACATACAGAGGGATTTCTTTTATCTCTATGAAGGTGAAACAGGTGGCGGTTAAAAATATCAAGGTAGAGATAGCAGCACTCTTCAACTTGACGGGCCACTGCATTTGAGTTTATAGTTGTTACCTGTAACCGACGTGGACCGATTTGATTGTTTATATACTCCTGTTACTTGGTCATAAAAAAATATATATATATTTAGATGTTGTCAGTATTTATTTATAGTATGGGAAAATAATTAAATTTATGTGGGGTTTGATAATACATAACCCGAATAACTTGACGAGTATCGGGATAAATTAAAATAAATAATAAAATATATTTTTCTATCAATTTATTGTTAAGAGATGAATTTGTATGTGAAAGGAGTGATTAAAAAGTAAACAGTTATTTAAGTTAATTTAACAAACTCACAATTCAAAACATAAAATCAATATAAATAAATTAAGAAAACATTGAGTCTACCGGTTTTATATGTCGAATTAATGGCTTTGATAACCGCGTAAAAATATATAAAACAAATTATAAAATTTAATTCCAGTAGATCAAATATTTGATAATAAAATTGAAATTAAAAAATATCTCATTAAACTCACAACCAGGATCAATAGGCTACGATGGCCTTGTATAAATCAAATTAAAATAAATTATGAAATTTGATTATCATAAGTTAAATTATGAAATTAGAATTGAAAAAATAACACACACACATATATAATACTTTATTTTTCATGGTCCAAGTCTTTTGTTTAGTATTTGTTTGTCACCGTATTTCAAAAGAGTTTTTTTTATATATTTTTAAATTATTTTAACGTACCTATAATAAAAAAATTAAAAATATTATTCAAATATTTTTTAAAATAAAAATACTTTAAAAAATAATTTCCACCATATTACTAAATTTATGGTAAAAACAGCCACGTGTGCTTTAATTTGAGGTTCGTTCTTTGTTGAAAATGAGCATGAGAGCAACCCAAACAACGTTTTAAATTATATATATATATATATCTTGGTTCTTTAATGTGGTTTATATATTTTAATAGTGTTCCTCGATAAAATATCAAGATATTTTTGTATCCTTAAAAAATATTATTCTTACATCTATTCCAAGAAATTTTAAATCAACCGGGTGAGATTTTTTTTTTTAAATAAAAACTAAAAGCACAGTGAAAAAAATAATTAAACTCCTAAAAAAATAAAACATTTATTTCTTTCCCTCCCGTATAATTGACTTTTCAAATGTTTTTTTTACTCCAAGTATACATAACAGTAAAATTCATATTTATATTATTTAAAATAATATTCTACTAATTCGACTCCTTAAAATAACTTATCCTTATGATGATGGTCAAAGAAAACAGAGATTGGGGGAAAAAAATGGGCAAAAAGTCTTCATGAAAGAGAGAGGCACATCATACGACTTTCCATTTGCATCTCCAAGTCAATAAAATAACACCTTCTGATATAAAACTAATCATGACATCAACGTAATCAAATTTCTCTGCTGTATTTCTTATAAATTTACCCAGATCTTAACCAATGATTTGCTTGCACGTCATCGTTCCAGTAATTGTCGACCCAGGCAACTGTTTCAGTGATGATAAGTTCACATGCCGTGTAAAAAAGTATGCATTCATCCTATCGTAGTATAGGATTTAAAAGATGACCCGTGACACGCGGTGGCCTACCAGGTCATTGCTAGAACGGCACTTGTGGAGGCAGGTCTCGTGCGGCAGAGAGGGGCTGGATAGTTAAGAAGAGGACACGTTGCCATCTAATCAAAACAGATACGACAACACAGCTCTCCAGAACCAACTGGCTGTCTTTGCAGAGCGGAGATGCTTGCTATTATTATTATTTTTCCTGAAAATTATATTTATTTTTTAGTTTTATTACTATATTTGTGCACCCGTTACGCACCACCGGTCATTGTATTTTTCTTATGAGAAAACATTTCAAGCAACATAAATATATTTAAAAAAAAGCTCAAGACGGCGATTAAAAAACAAGAGTAATCATCAATGGTATAAACACCAAATTGAAAAAATACATTTAAAAAAGATAATAAATAAATATTTCAAATCTATATAAATATCTAAAACTCACAATTCATTAAATTATAGACTCAAACTTGATTAAAAAAATCAACTCCCGACCAATTTAGTATCGATTAGTTAAAATAAAATCGACAAATAAAAAAACCAAAGAAATAGAGAAAGCAAATGGATAAAAATAAAATTTCTAAAATTAAACAAACAATAAAAAAATACGACCTATATTGAAAAGATAAAAAATAAAGTTGGATGAAATAAAAATAATTATAATCTTGTAAATTATTTTTAAAAAAATCATTTCAAACATAGAAGGATATGACTAGGAAAAACATCAATTTAAACAATAATAAAAAGAATGGTAAATTAAAAAATTGGAGATAAAAGGGTCACTTTAAAAACCATCAAAAAAATTATCACAAAGCAAGTTAAAAATCAAGAGGAGGTTAAAAAATAAAGTGGGGTTATATTTATTTACTTGAATAAATATTGAAGAATAAAATGAAAAAAATAATTATCAACAATAAAGAAAAATAAAAACCTAATAAATTTAAACAAACTTTCTAAATTTGGTCAAATATCAATCTTGATAGGAAAAAGAGCATACAGAGGTCGAGATTAAAAAATAAAATTAATTTAAAAAATAATTATGAACAAGATAAGCAACAATCAGAAGAGTGGATTGAAAGAGAATAAAATTTAACCTCACAGAACCGAGCGCACGTTCATTTTTGCTTGGGAGATTTATTTATTTATTCAAAAAAAAATATTTTTAAAAAAAATTGGAATGAAAAGTGCATGCACACACTGAAGTCTCAGGCTGCTACGAGGGAGTTCATGGGCGCGAGTGATTTTTGCCGTCTCTAGAAAATCAACTGATACACTTACTAGTCATCTGCACACACTCACACACACACACATAAAATGTCTAGTAAGGGTTTGAGAGTTTTGTTTTTGAATAAATCTAACTTGAAAATACAACAAATGAATGTTTTTTTTAATATACTATTATAAAAAGAAAAAAAAGTATTTTAATATATTTTTGAATTAAAAAAGAATTAAAAACCTGTTTACCCAACGATAACTAGCACATTAAAAAAAACCCGCCAGCAAGCATTTTGTTTTTAGTTTTTTTTATTCTATCTAACCGTATACCAAGTAGCAAACTTGGACCAAGGAAAAAACAGGACAGAGAATCCAAGAAGGATGCCCGCAACTTTTACCTTGATTATTATTATAATTATTACTGCTGCTGCTGCTTGTCTTGCACCAGCTGCAGATTCTCCTACTTTTTTGTTTCCCAAATGAACTTCCAGGATCTAATCGACTTCACATCTCTCATGTTTTGTTTCCAAAACCAGCACCTTCATGATCTAATCCCCCAAAAGGGACCCACATCCTGGTGGGGTTATGACCTAATCCTTACCTCAATCAACCCAGGCCCCAGTGCTATTTTATCCCATTTCTGTAATGTGTACGTGGATTCTTAATCATCTCCATCCCGGAGGACAAAACAAGAAAATAAAACTTGGGTGGGTCAACAAAAACAAGCCACCTTCTGGTGACGCATGCCATGCCCAAAAAAGGTGGCTGCATCTAACGGATGAGATTCACAGAATATCCCGTCTCGTTTCTTGACATTCTATAAAAATAATCACTGAAAGCGCTGGTTTGATGATAATCCGGATGATCTCATAACATCAACACGTATTCATTAGAAAATTGATTGATGCAGTGATCAACGAAGCTGATTTAAACCATTCAGGACAAAGAACATGAGGTGGCGAGATAAGAACCAGGGAGTTTAAAATAATGGCCTACAATTTTCTCCGATGTTTATCCCTAGTCTACCTCTTCTACTTTTAGTAGGATACGTGTCATTTCACGGAGAGGTGACTGCTGATGGCTACCTCAGCCTCAGACAAATGTTTACAGCCTCCGCCAGGATTCAAATCTCTCGAGTTGTAAAAATGGAGCACTCTCCACCTTGCTCACACGAGGAACCGGTTCGGTTTTGAAACCAAAACTCAATGCACGACCCTGCAAGAATGGTTTGGAAAAGCAAATTCACCCCACCAAAAAGTGCTGATGCCAGTATAACTTCATTTTTTTTTCACTCTACAAAATAAGAAAATATACAAGTTATATATTAATCAAAAGCTCATGAAACCATATGCTGAGCTGACTGAAAAGCAATTGTTCAATCCCAGCTTCAAACTCACTGCACAGCACTTGACCAACAGGATATCTAATTTTACCCTACCGTATTAAAGAGGAATTTCATTGGAGGAAAAATACTCAAGAGGCATGTAAATATGACAATACATTGACCAGCAACAGTGCCAAAAGAGCTGTAATTTTCAATTAAAATATCCGACTGGATAACCCTTGTGGATAAAAGTTTTGGAAAGAGCAGGTGCAAAGAATCAAGCATAAAAGCCAGATTTAGAGCGTGTCCTCATTCTTTGCACTCAATGCGAGTATGGATGTCTACCTAGTTATCGTCCGAGGTATACAAGTCAACAAAACAACCAATCAAAACCATGCATCCACAAAAGGACAAAAAACCTTCAAAAATAAAAGGGCCAGCCATCTCCTTGCAAACATTTCAAACACCTTCATTTCTCTTAAGCCCCCTCCCCCTCCCCCTCCCGTAGCCAAGTCTTCGTTGGGTCTCTTTAATCCTAGCAAACCACCTCAAGTTCCTGTCTTTCTTTTTAAATACCACTTGTCTTGTTTGAGCAATAAAAATGCAAGGAAAAACCAGCTATAACCAGCTTCCGCCTGGTTTTAGGTTCCACCCTACCGATGAGGAACTGATCGTGTACTACCTTCGTAACCAAGCCACTTCCAGGCCATGCCCTGCATCTATTATCCCAGAAGTTGATATTTACAAGTTTGATCCCTGGCAATTACCTGGTTGGTTTCAAATTAACTGGCTTTCTTTCCGCGGACATGCTATCTAAACTGTCCTTTTAATTCATAATCATGCTTCACTGCTTCTAGCTAGGCCTTGTGATATTGATTGTTTCACTTGTGTGGTGCAGAGAAGGCAGAATTTGGAGAAAATGAGTGGTACTTCTTCACCCCTCGTGATCGCAAGTACCCAAATGGAGTGAGGCCGAACAGAGCAACTGTGTCGGGTTACTGGAAGGCCACGGGCACAGACAAGGCCATCCACAGCGGATCCAAATATGTTGGTGTGAAGAAAGCTCTTGTTTTTTACAAGGGCAGGCCACCAAAGGGTGCTAAGACAGATTGGATTATGCATGAGTATCGCTTAAATGATCCAAGAAAACAAGCCAACAAGCAAAATGGATCCATGAGAGTAAGCTCCTTTTTCGTTTCTTTTCCTCTTTATAGTGAATATGTATAATTGGATGCTATTACGATTATTAATTTACATCTGTGCATTTATTTTTATTTGACCACGGTTTTTGTTTTTTATGTTTCAGCTGGATGACTGGGTCCTATGTAGAATTTACAAAAAGAGGCACACCTTAAGACAATTAGAGGAGAAAACAGAAAATACAGTAGATGCCCATATGAACGTTACCCCCACTAGTGATGCTAGTGAACTACAGATGATGAAATTTGAAAGAACATGTTCTGTTTCTCATCTGTTAGAATTGGAGTACCTGGGTTCGATTTCTGAACTCTTGAGTGGTGAAACGTACAATTCAAATCTTGATTTCCAAAACCTCATGAGCAATGCAGGAACTGACCAGGTTGAAAAAATCCAGCTTGGACAGAAGTCTCTCCAACATACGGATCGTGGGAAGATTCAGGGGAACCAGCAGGGCAGTACCTTAAACCAGCCACTATTTGTGAACCCAACGATGTATGGATTCCAGTGACTTGCATGGTTTTGATTCTTTTGACCAATGAATCAAGAAAATTTGGGTTTATCATCATATCGAAGACAACATAGTGGCTAACATCCAGTTAGAAATGTACAAATTGTTTGTGAGGATACACATACATTTATCTAGCGCAGTTGTCCACTGTGAACCAGATACCTGCAGTTTCTCTTAATGTGGCACCTATTAAGCATCTAAAAATATATATTATTTACACATAGATAGGACAAGCTTGAAGGTGTTTCCATTTGTTCATAATATCCCTTAATCCAAGGCAGGCAGCCTCAATACACTAAATTTCTTCCCCAGAGATTGATGTAAATTAAAGTGGTGCTTCTGTTAGTGAAAATCAAAATACATTGCTGCTGGCTCTTTTGTTAGCTAAAACTCATAACGGCCACAAACAATACAGAAAGCAATCATCACCATATCGAGCAGATTTGCAGCCGGTCATGCACTTTATATCATTATTTTTCAAACTTTGGAAAGTAAATCTCACTTCTAAAAAAATACTGAAATGTTAATTTTGAGAAAAACAATGTGGAAAGCAAATTTGATCGATGCAACTAACCGGGTGGTTTGGTGGGTGCATGGGTTAATTTGTCGTAAGCTTGACAGCGATTTATAAAGATAAGAGCTTTGAAGGCTTAAGATTCCGATCATTACATCATCAGTACAGCCAACTGCATATTGAAGGTTGAATTCCATCATACTAAGTTATATCCATTACCTGCTTCTCTGAATGGGTCAATATTGGATCACCTATAAACTCTACCGGGTCAGAGATTTAATTCTAATATTCTCCGTATACTGAGAGCAATTGCGGCTACTAGTGAAAATCGTTGCTATCATTTTCATTATTGACCGCTACTTTGGATGGTCATTGGCAAATACAGAATGTACAGTTAGAGGTGTGCACACAAGTCTTGAGCCTCAAAAAGCGAGTTCAATCATCGAGTTATGGCCCGAGTGACTGTTTGTTTACGGTAAATTAGGTTAGGAGCAAAAAAGAGGTGAGGCATTATTTTATCTGGAGGCATCGTAAAGCATGCAAAGATTGTTGACGAAGAAAACTAGCTAATTCAGTAGTTCATAAGGTTCATCACTTCTTTACCAACTTCCCAGTTACCTATGCCAGACTCAATTATAAGAATCATCTCCGGTTAGGCCTTTTCTACCAATACTATCAATATTTTTGCCCTTTAAATTTATATGATCAATGGAGGAAGATAAGAATCTTCCATTAGTTTCATCTAATCTAGATGGCTACAGCTTAGGGATGGTATTGTTGCTAGCTTGCATGGTTTTGTCATGGATTTTTATCCACAGATGGAACCAGAGGCACAAACAAGGCCCGAAAACATGGCCTATTGTAGGAGCTGCAATTGAGCAGTTTATGAACTATAATCGAATGCATGACTGGCTTGTTAAATACCTGTCTGAGTTAAAAACGGTGGTTGTACCAATGCCATTCACAACATATACTTACATTGCAGATCCTGCTAATGTAGAGCATGTCCTCAAGAACAACTTTGCTAATTATCCTAAGGTAACCACTTTTAATACAGTATATTATTTAATCACCGATTCTGATTTCAATAACGTATCTACTTTGACATTTAATTTGCACTCTACCAAGTTTTTGGGTATTAAGGATCTTTCGGAAGTAGAATTCTATATATGATAATAATGGAATTATAAATTTCTTTGAAGGGTGAGACTTACCACTCATATATGGAAGTCCTGCTTGGAGATGGGATATTTAATGTAGATGGAGAGCTCTGGAGGAAGCAGAGGAAGACTGCTAGTTTTGAGTTTGCTTCCAGGAATTTAAGGGAATTCAGCACAGTAGTCTTCAGAGAGTATAGCTTCAAGCTTTCTTCTATTCTTAGTCAAGCTTCTTTCCATAATCAAGAAGTAGAAATGCAGGTAACTTTTAATAGTTTTTAGTTTTCAGTATCATTTATTGTCACAAGGTTAGAGCACCATGAAAATTAAATGCAACCCTGCTCTCCATAACATTGAAAAGAAAACTTTTGTCGAGTTTTCAGTTTTCCTTTCAGAAGTCGTGCCTACAAGCGTTGTGAAAGAAGCTATTCAGGCTACTGTTGATTTGTCGAATACAACTTGTGTGGGTTTTCTCTGGTTATAAATAAAGCTCCCAATTTCTCTTTTACAGGACTTGTTAATGAGGATGACATTGGACTCCATATGCAAAGTTGGGTTTGGTGTAGAAATTGGAACACTGGCTCCCAGCCTCCCGGATAATCGCTTTGCTCGAGCATTTGATACCGCCAACATCATCGTGACGCTTCGGTTCATTGATCCATTGTGGAAAATGAAGAAATTTCTTAATGTGGGCTCGGAGGCTTTACTTGATAAGAGCATTAAAATCATTGATGATTTCACCTACTCCATGATTCGCAAAAGGAAAGCAGAAATAGAAGAAGAGCGGAGCACTGGTAAAAATAACAAGGTAGCGTCATCTTTGTGAAAGATTTAATCTCTAGAATGATAAAAGGGATTGTGTTCACTAAACAAATTTATGGTCGCTGTCAGATGAAGCACGACATACTATCAAGGTTCATTGAGCTAGGTGAAAACCCGGGAAGCAATTTGACAGACAGAAGCCTAAGAGATGTTGTCCTGAACTTTGTGATAGCAGGGCGAGATACAACAGCAACAACTCTCTCATGGGCTATATACATGGTGATGACTCATAGCCACGTAGCCGAGAAGCTTTACTCTGAGCTCAAAAATTTTGAAGAGGATAGGGCAAAGGAAGAGAATGTTAAGTTGCTTCAGATTAACACAGAAGATCCTGAATCATTCAGTCAAAGGGCATTGCAATATGCAGGATTTCTGACCTATGATTCCTTGGGAAGATTATACTATTTGCATGCAGTGATCACAGAGACACTTCGTTTGTATCCAGCAGTTCCTCAGGTATGCCCAATGCAACGAATCAAATGTATTCAATGAAAACCGTCTACAAACTTTGGATTTTAGAAAACATAGATGCTTAAGTTCATATAGCTAGAGAAGAGGGCAATGTAGTCTTGGAAATCTTGGTCATGATATACATGCATTTCACAGAAAACATGACAACAGCAGACAGCTTAGTAAACTGTTATTGAGTGATTGCAGGACCCCAAGGGTATCCTGGAGGACGATGTCTTGCCTGATGGAACCAAAGTAAAAGCAGGAGGCATGGTGACTTATGTTCCCTATTCCATGGGTAGAATGGAGTATAATTGGGGTCCTGATGCAGCTTCATTCAAGCCTGAGAGATGGCTCAAAGATGGTTTCTTCCAAAATGCATCTCCTTTCAAGTTCACTGCATTTCAAGTAAGTTAAAAAAGAATTCACGCTCACAACCAGTATCTTAAAGCTTAATCATTGTTCCGTATGATTCGTGTTTTCTTGAAAATTAAGGTCGCTCACGATCATTGATTCTGATATTCCACAGGCTGGACCGAGAATATGCCTGGGTAAGGACTCTGCATATCTCCAAATGAAGATGGCTCTGGCCTTATTGTGTAGATTTTTCAGCTTTAGTTTAGTTCCGAATCATTCAGTAGAATACAGAATGATGACAACACTCTCGATGGCACATGGCCTGAAGCTTAGGATAGCCAGGAAATCGTAAGTCTAGAAGACGTTATCTTGATGTTAATCTGAGGCAGATGCAATCAATTTCCATGAAATTTCGAAGTCATGCCACTTCGAGCTATATATAATGACAATTGGTTTAAGTTTAAACTGCGAATAGCTGGTATATATTCAGTAGAGTTGTGCCGCTCAACTCGTATAGTTAAAAAGCATTTCATACACTCCAATTATTATGTCAGCGCAAAATCAAAAACAAAACCAGCATCCAGAATCACGTTGAGTAAAAGGGGGGGGAAGGGTAAGAAGTGGGCAAAAGAGCAAAAATGCTTCGCGAAAGATGCTGTCCCTCAGTGAGAGTAATCACAGAGATTAAAAATTAATCACAGATATTCCAAGGGTTAAGAAGGGGAAAGAAGAAATGCATTTCGTATCCCATACTATTCCGAAGTTTTATTAATAGAAAATAAGTACAGGGAATAACATATAATCATGCACTCAACTCACAATAAACTGCTCGGTACACTCTGTTGATCAGTGATATTGTTTACAAGCTGTGCGGCATGATTTTGTTTGGTGGCAAAGGGATATAAGCTGATCAATGATGTTTATTGAAAAGACTCCAAATTAACTAAGCAACTTAAGCTTCTTCTCCTTCCACTCTTTTATATCAGCATCAATCTTTGCTTGAACACTAGCATGGAACCCTGGGTACGGTTCATAACCGAAAGAGGACTGAAGAGCCTGAAGCAAGGCAATGTAACCACCATAGTTTTGAGATTCGATTGTGATAAAACAAAAATGCATGCAGATGATGAAGAAGAAGATTAATCTAGAAGCTATACCTCCAACAGCACAAAGAAGGGAGCCATTACAAAGGCTTGAATGAGGTTATCCAAAAGTGCAGGGGCCCGTTTCTGCAGGAAATTATCTGAACTTGAGGCACATTTTAATATAACCAAAATTTATTAACTCCAGTTCACAAGATCAATCACCTCAAAGACCCCATGGCCGATGAACTGTCCAGTCCAACAAACTATTTGAGCCACCAGAACAACCTGGAGAACAATTTTTGTCTTTAAAATTGAATGAAACAAAACAGAAACACTATCTCTTGGTTTGCATTGTTTAAAGAGAATGCAAGAATGTACAGAGTCAGACTTAAAAGGTGCAAGAATCAGATGTTTATGTGCAGCAAATATTTAAAGTAAATTGTACACGGAAATTGTCACACGAATCAATGCGCTAATGTCCAACAAAATTATCAGTGAAGAAGCATGCCTTAGAAACACTTCTATACTGCATTATCCTGTAGAACCCCTTGCAGCTGTAAAAAAAATCAAGAACTTCTTTGATCCAACTTACAAGACTCACGATACTCCATTATTGAGGTGAAATCTGACATCTACTTCCAAAACACCATTTCTCAAAATCGGATCAAGTCCAATAACAATTTAAGCCATGGGGACTCGAACCAAGGAGCATTACATTCATCATCTCTGTCTTATTTATCAGACATTAGTGACAATCAAGTACAACAATTCAATCCTCCTCCTGGTTCCAGCATCCAGATGGCATAGTACGAAAAATGGATAGATTCAGTTGTTCACCGGTCAAATTTACAGCCAAAATCCAAATTCCAAACAAATGCCTTACCTCATATATCATATAAAGTCGGACGCAACAAGAGAGCCATTCAAATCCAAAGAAGGCCTACATTTATCAAGCCTTGGCTACATGCCTTGGAAAAGTATCCATCTAGAATTCTAGGTGTGAAATATGACATTCTCTACAGGAAACACATGGTTTGAAATTATTACTGGCCTACTAATTAAAGCTTTCTGTTAAGAATAGCAACAGACCAGGCTGTATGAAGAGCCATATTAATTAAGGCCACGTTGACAAACAAATTGAAACGTCGGAAAGGAAAGAGATTTCGAATGTTTTGACCCTACCAATTCGCAATATATAACTTTCAAGAGGACCAGGTTATTGAATAGAAGCCATCTACTTTTTAAAAGACATGTTTCTGCTTCTACAACAAACGCAAACTACAGCTTCCAGCGAAAGTTATAATGATCTTAAAGCACAGAGAAGCAGCAACATGATATTTTCCAATTTGACTGTAGCTACAAACTTGTATGAAACTTCGTATTCAGGTCACCAGAAAAGAAAAACAATATATTTAACGAGGTATATGAATAAGTAGCTATCATTGAAATTTCTCAAGCCTGGACTCAAAAACGGCAGACCTCACAACATACTCATTATTCTCGGGTTATGAATTTCCGTGAACCATATGCTATCATCAGCAACTGAACATTATTGTTCAATACCCAACAAACCAAAAACTACGAATAACACCAGAAAAGAAAAGGAAAAGGAAAAATTACCTTCCAAGCAAGAGAGAACCCAAGCCAACTAGCCACAAAACAACTAGCCACCCAACAAAAAGCACAAAGCAAAGCAGCCAAGGAACCAGCTTTTGGGTCCAGACAGATATAAAAAAAAGCATAGATCAAAACAAGAAAGAACCCAAGGTTAAACAAGAGAACTACATCATCACCAAAAAGAGATAACTCGACTCGAGGGAGATTAAACAGAGGAGGTGTGAAATAAAGAATCAAACTAGCGGTGAAAAAGATTGGCCAAACAAATATCATGTGAATCAATACGTTTGTTGAGTTATTATGGTATGCACCATAGAATGCAAAGTGCTTCTCTAGATCAATCAATCCATACTTTCCCATCAAAACCAGAAAGAAAAGGCAGAGGAAAAGATGGGATTTTTTTCCCTGGGAAAGTATTAAGGTGTCGCGAGCGTGTGTTTTCACAGGGGATGGAGAAGGAATCTATGAGATGAGATATTGCTTTCAGCCGGGGGAGGTTTCTTATATTTTATAACCAGCACACAAAAGAGAGACAAAAGAAAAGGCAGCTCTGAAAAAAGAGGTTTGCCGTCAGTGGACTTCCATTTAAGTTTTAGGTGTCGTGTCATTAACCGCAGCCCTGGTCGAAAGAAGTGCTGACGGAAAACAATTATTATTATTATTATTATTATTATTATTATTATTTTATGGAATGTTGTTAAAATTATTTAAAAAAAAATAAAAGACATATATACTATTTTAATATATTTCTAATGAAGAATTACAGCGGATACCATACTCTTAAATGCTAATTAAATATGATTTTATTTTCGCTAAATGTACTAGAGCCTGGCTATTGCTAAGTTTCTTTACTACATAAAATAAATAATTACAATGGATATATCCAGGAATAATCTCTTATAACTAATGAATTATTAAAACAAGACTGAGATTACTCCTGGGCTAAAATCATTAAATTGTCTCAATTAAATTGATTGTTGAAGTTGATAATAATTTGTATAATAAAGATACACGGTTGAGTTTATTGATTAGTTTTGTATAATAAAGATTATGTTAAAAAGGCCAACGAGGTGGTTGATAACATGGACGAGCCAGGCATGTGATTTGATCTATCCACAGTATCTTTAATATTGTGTAAATTGACCAGTAAATCATACATATTTTGGCACGTTATCAGTTGGGAGCTTTCGATTCGTGTATCCGGACGCCGAAAGTGTATGCATCGTGCCTGTACGATGAGAAGACAGTGAAGTCAATAGACGATATAGTACACGGGCATTTTCAAGAATATATATTTTCTCCTGTTTTCTCTTTCTTTTTTCCCACAGGATCTGTTGTTGATATGTATTTTGTTTGGATGCTAGCAAACCCTATCTATGTAGAGCTCACATTCTACTTTAAGTTGGTTGATATGTATATGATCGTGCAGAAGAATGATGATGATGGGCTAGAACAACTCCAAATTAAGTGTTATAAGATCTACGCTCTTGGAGGCCGTGAATGGCCATCGCCTATAATATTGTACAGCGCCTAGGGTTCTAACATACGCAGGTGTATGAATTTACATTGGAGCTAGGTTCAAAGTTATAAACATTTCAGCTAGCTACATGTGCTGCCGGCCGGAACCGTTACTCGCATGCATTGATATGAAAATTAGGGTGTAGATTATGTTAGAAAATAATATAAATTATATTTTAGAAATTTTAATTATAAATTTAAATTGTTAGGTGAGATAGTTTATTCACAGTTTAATCGATTATTTAGAAAATTCAACAATAATTTTCGATACTGCTTTTGCTGAAGTTCTGAGATCCCAAATAAAATGTCACATGCCTTGTTCTAGAAAGAAAGAAATTCTTTTGGAAAGATAGGAAACTGTTTGGAGAAAAAGCACTGATCTAGGCTTCGACCGTGAAGAATGCTTATGTCGCAGGCTCCGTTAGACATCTATCAGGTGGCTGGACATAACATGTATAATACAAAACTCCTAGTTAATTTCTTACCACAGATACACTAGTTCTGGATGTTTTCAGTGACAACATCTGACAGTATATGCTAATTAAGAAATACATATGCTCAAAAAACAAAACTATTGACAGTACGGATATATGCTTCACATATATAATTCATTAGTTCCGCGAAAGAACCACAGCTGAGGCGAAGATTATCAGCGTAATCATTGTTATTGAGGCAAAAGAACCTATTAAGGATCCGGATATTCGCTCGCAGAAATTATCGAATTGTTGACAGATTGCCAGCCAATTTGCATTAGCATTCCCCTTGTGTGCCAAGTATACAACGACTGTCGCAGCTGAAGCCCCAGCTGTCAGAAGTTCCACCATTGCCTTTACATGGTTGAAACCAGCTAAGCACATTAGAAAGTGGATTTCTTCAAACTATAAAAAACTAATTAATGATCTTCGCTAATATTTAAGAATACAAGTGGCCATACCGTATCAAAGATGACCAAGATAATCCTGGTGATTTTTGCCTCACTCCTGATGAAGTGGAAGATAGATAGGGGAATAGAAAGAACAAGATATCCACACACAATAGAATTTGCAACCAGAAAAAACCTGTTTGATATGGACGCCACACATTTGTAACGTAAAACTTTGGAAACATATATACGAGGAATATTTAAGATAAGGAAATAACTTACGTTAGGGAGGGAAGATCACTATATCTAGCCCTGATGAGGGATTGTGTGAAAATTGCAAGTGTTTCATTAGTAGTCCCCATGGTCAAAGCACTTCCAAAAGTTCCAATAGCTGCAAAACCTCTTAAAATGAGATCTGCTATTGAGATCCCTCTATTAAGCCCTCGTTTTGGAGTTGCGATGATCGTGGATGCTTCACCTGACTCAACTGCTTCTGCCTTCATAATTGACCCGAGAATGTTTCCGGCCTCTTTAATTAATTTCTCCTGTACCACGTTTTTGGTTCACCCTGTTAACAGCTATAAATGAGATTTTGTGTAGCTCTAATTTCAGCTCAAATAGCATCAGATAAAGAGGTGAGGAAAAGTAACGTAAGGTATATTTCAATATTGAATTAGCTCGCCAAAGCAAATTTGGATTTTCTCCATGGCTGCAAGGGGAAGAAACAACTGAAGCAGGTATTAGGTAAGCCAAGGCTGAGGTAGCTTGGTTTTGCTTCCCTAAGCATTCATTCCAGATGTCACTGTCTGACAGGCTACATAATCCAACCACAGTATAGGTTGGACGATGATGCTATATTTTTCAATTTAACTAGCAAGTTAAAGCAGGCTTTATGAACACTGATTTGTCTAGTTTATTATTTCTCGATACATGCTCATAAGCGCCTAGAATTCTTTCCTTCAATTTGACCCCTAAGATCTCCAAAAAAAATCCGACCTTAGCAACTAGCCATTTATATATTGATTTTCTTCATGTAAATTACTCAACTATTTCTTTATATCATTTTTCCTGTATTCCAAGTCTGGTGATCAAATCTTATCAACACGATTGATATTTACTAATATGTCCTTCAATTACTGAGTTGACCACATAAAATAAACAAGGTTTGAAAATGGTCTGCCATTTTCGTTTTAAAATAAAACTAAACATGATAGATGAAAATTATTACAATCAAATGTTAAGATATAAAAACGGTAATAAATATAATAATCTAACATTTGATTCTGGTGAATTTTAGAGTACTTTAATTATTCTCAGATTTCAATTTCGACTGATTTATTCATAATTAGTCCTCAAGTTTTGATGATAAAAATAAATGCAAATATAGGCTACAAAGAATTTTAAAAGTTATTTTAGATTATTTAGCGTTTTATGCTTTGTATAAACAAGTGTAACAACAAAATTAAAACAGCCTATATTTTAAAAATTAGTAAAAAAAACCCCAATAATTTCATGAATGAACTCACAACTAACAGGCCACTGTTGTGAGAAGGCTATGCTTATATTAAAACCTCTCAGTAGATGCATTTACAAGGTAAGTGGGAATCATTAGCCTGTCCGGCTAGGCCTTGCCAAATTTCGGGTCAAATTTCAAATAAATCGAACGTGGAATTATAGCCCAGGTTGACTTTGAAAAGAACGTGGAATTTCCCTTTTCTTGAAAAGTCGTAGTCGTTCTTTAGATATGAACAAAACATTAAATATTCAAATTTTAAATTTTAAAAATCAATAAAACAATAACTTAAAAGGTTAATTGGTTAAACCAGCTGTGTAATCGCTAAGTAAGTATCGTTGTTAGCATATTTGAAGGATAGAGTTTAGTTACGGTGGCGAGGAATTAAGTTCGGGTCCCGAACTAGCTCTAAATACGAACCATATTTGCTAGATATCTACTTGCTTGACCTTTGGCTTTTTCTCCGATCGCAAGCAAAAGTTGGAAACTTCTGATACTCGATGTAACAAACCTACCGTGAAGAAGAAGTTAATAATTACGTGTGTTAATTATAGAATCTGGTTGGATATTTCAATAATTATCAAATAAATGAATCCTCGGATCTTGTAGATCACCCTTGACCAATTTCATCTCGATCAGTGCTACCCAAAAATAATTTGATTAAAAAGGCAAAATATTGTTTATATATATATATATATATATGAACATAGAGGATTTGTTCCTGAAAATATATGGAAATTAGCTCAAGAGATCATCAGGAGAGAAACTTACTTGTGTAGCTGAGATGACTATCACTGCACCAACCTTTTTCTCCATGAGGTCTTCACCATTGCCGATAGTAATCATCGTAGATCTAGCATGTGACTGTGAAATAGAGACATAGCCAAGGACTGCTTGCCGATCATCTCAACCAGACAATGACCCCGAAGTTTGAAATACGAAATCATATAGATATATATATATATATATATATATATCAAGGAACTAGAGGTTATTGGGATGAACGTTTCATCGATGCAGCAACGCCGGCCATCAATGAAACTCGAAACAAAATACGTGCGAGGAGCTTGCCGGCAAGTCATCCTTGGCTACGCCACGGTATCTCATCTTCACACGCAAGACCTTAGAGGAATTAATAAATCTAGTTCTTCATTCAACGAAAAATTATTGCACATCTGACTATGGCACCAGATCAGGAGAGAGCTGTATATATATAATTATATAGATATATTTGAGTGTATATAATAGTATCACAAGCACGTTACTTGTATTGATTAAGTTAAAGAAAGGGTAATTAAGAGTAAAGCTTTAGTTTTTAAGATGAAATAGTTGTGTTGCGTTCATGCATCGGACTCTTTGATTCAATCATTGCATGGAGGAGCTCAAACTTCAAACTTCAACCAACGGGATCCGAGAGATAAGGAGTTGAATTGACGATTTTTAAGGGGACTGGTGGCACAGGATAAGAGATGATCATTAAAGATCAGAGATGAAAACATATCTACTCCATGATCACATAATGTTGGTGAAATTCATTTTATGTACCACGTGATGCGATGATCTTAGAAGAAGCTAGCAAGAAAGCATTTACCTGCGAGATTTTACTGCTTTCAAACTGTTTTGAAATGCAAAAACCTTATCACTATTTTGGAGGGATGAATTCCCAGGTGTTAGCCAATCACAGTTCATAGTTCTTACACCAACCCTAAAAGAAACCAACACCGCAGGTCGATTCTATTTGTGTCTTTTGCGCATTTAAATTAAGAGTTATAATATGGTCACGGGAACTTATATATCATAAGTGATCATGGCTAGCAAACAGATTGTTTCAATATTTTACATAAATTGGAAACCGAAACATTCTTATCATTACAAAATAGTTTTTGTTTTTATATAATTTGTAAATATGAGTCCGTTTTCTTCTTCAATTAAAAATCAATATCCTGTGGAATATGGTTTTGTGTTATATGGATATTTGATTCAATCTTACGTTGTTACTAATGCCCATTTTGTAAGATAGAAATGTGAGTGTTACTTGGAGATGTTCAAATTGGTTTTGTTTGGAAAGAATTAGCTAGTTTTGGTCAAGGAGAAATGGTTTGATTTGGGCGATTATTTAGGATCTGAAAGAAGGGTTACGGGTAAGTTCTTAAAGTCTGGCTAAAGGAAGGAAGGCTTGTTAAAGGGTTTTTGGATTGAACATTCTAACTGGTATCTGTAACTGGAACATGTAATCAACCGATTACATATTCCTCAGGCACAGAAAAACGATTCACTGCAGAAATAGATTAGCGAAACAATGAACTCACATGTCCTTTCTGTTTCAGATTAATGAGCCCAGCCATAGGATCACCTGCAACCATCTTTCTAAAACTAGCCATTAAAGCCTCGACATACTCAGGAAATGACATTCTAATGCTTCACCTTCTAAATGTAATGAAGCTACCTTCACTTTAACATCTTCAGAGGTATTATCTATTAAAAAAAAATTCAAATCGAAATAATCAACTTGTAGATCTTCACCATTGAACTCGGGAAAATCAACCCTAGACAGCCTGGTTTGAGCTTGACATACATTATTCACCCCATGTGTGCATTATCATTCAGACTATCATTCAATTCAAGTCACTATGCGCACTCTCTTTATTTAATTATACCCAAACCCCGTTTAACACCTCAATGAGCACGTCTATTAACTCCGTATTTTTCTAACCCGCATTGTCCCAATATAATGCAAATCATTTCCCTAATATCAGGAAACTCTTGATTACACCTAATAGCTGTATCATCATATGTAGAATTCAAAGAACCCTGTTGTTTCTAGAACCGAAACTGTTGCTCAGCAAGTTCAGAGACTACCTTAGTCAAAGTTTCCAGCGGTTCCTCCATACGCTTCAAATTCCTTCGTCTCGTCTTTTTGCCATGTTGAAAAGACCTTCACTTCCACACTGATCAACCCACCACAGGTGCCAAGAACTGCCCCGCAAGCTACCAATCGAAAGGGTTTAATAATTGAAGAGAAGAATTGCAAGATTTGGTTATAGAAATCAAAACAGGAAATAAAAGCTTGATATTAACAAATTAGAATCATTCTTTTATTGGATTGAAAACAGTTTACATGAAAATATATTTGCTCTGTCACATAAATATACAAATTAGCTTGAAAATACCACCTGCTTTATATGCCATCTCTGCAATTTAAGAATTACTGGAAGAAAATATATATCTGACTCCAAGTTAAAATGTAATGAGATGAAGACTTGCGTAGTTCAGTGGGTTAATGAAATTGATGCTGTTAAGAAACCAAACATGGCTATCAATGGGGGGTGGTTTTCTTGTTTTCCCCGCTCTTCCATCATTTAGCAGGCCTGGAAACTCTTTACCATCCCTTAAAATATGGGTAACCTGTCTGTCTGTCCAAGGAGCTAGGGTTCTGTTCAATGGATTAGGTCTAAATGGGCTAGTCTTGTCTCCTAGCTGGCAAACGTTTTTTATTGGTCCTGCCCTTTATAGGGCCAGCCCTGCCTCCTACGCTGATCTTTCAGTCTAGGCCAGCTCTTAAGCTGCAGTCTTATTGGGCCTTCTTAAAGCCCTTTGTGCTGCAACATTTTCTATGTTACTCGGAAACGATCCGTAAACTAACATGTTTGCTATCTCGGTGATGCTGTGTTTTTAATTAAATATGACGTGTTATAAATTGAAGTTATTATTAATAAAAGTGTGTAAGAAATCCCTGAAAATTTCCAAATGTATTTTTTATTCCTTCAATATTCTGTATTTTAAATTGAAAGTGGGCATTAACAAAGGTGTTGAATATTTCAGATCTTGAAAAAATAAAAGAGAAAAAAAACACACACACGCACGATATCTAAGAATATACGAGATTTCAAAATAAATTGTTTTTCTTTATCGAGAAAATTGGATATTCTGCTTTGATTTTGATCAGGTAATGATTTTAATCTAAAAATCGTTCAAATCACCTTAAAACCCAATAATATCCATAATCAAAATGCTACAAAAAAATATATTAGAAAAGGTCATTGGGCCTATTGGCATAGACAGAGGGCCTAGTTTGAAGCGGAGCAGAGAGGCCACCATATATTGAGGGGATGAGGAGAAAACGATCAAAGGCCCATGACAAGCCCACCTGAGCACAAGGAAATGGGGGGGGGGGGGGAGTTTTCATTGTCCCGTGCGCGGTCTCTACTCTCTAGGGATAGGATGTTTAACGTTGAATTTTAATCTATTTATTTTTATTAAATTTGGTTTTTTGTTTTGAATGATATTTTTAGTGTTTTTGTACAATTTTGAGGAGTGGGTGTTAGCAATGAATTTATTAAAAAAATATATATCTCTAAGTAAAATTAAAAATCATTTCAAAAAGCCACATTGACTCTATTGACATAAATCATATTATCAATTTGAATCCTCTAAATATAAAAAAAAACACAAATTTCTACAGGCTGGAGAATCCCATTAAGGATTTTGTAGAGAATAAGAAAAAAGAAATAGAAAAACAGAAAATTGACCATAATATTAGGCGCGAGTTTTTTAAGAGACACCCTAACACTTGCGTCCAGCAATACGATACATCCAAGTTTGCTGACATTGGTGTGAGCAATGCCGGTCAAGGGAAAAAATCGGGGCGAAGGTGGATAGGAGGAGTTCGGCTCTTCAACAGCGATGAAAAACTCATCAGCTAATACAAAAACCTGATCCATGACAAAATCCTACCTATAAAAGATATTACAGGCCATTTAAGAGGAGAAATTATTCTGCAGCTT
Source organism: Salix dunnii (assembly GCA_015731905.1). Taxonomy (NCBI): domain Eukaryota; kingdom Viridiplantae; phylum Streptophyta; class Magnoliopsida; order Malpighiales; family Salicaceae; genus Salix; species Salix dunnii. The sequence continues at coordinate 5,211,159 of CM027666.1, read as the reverse complement.
AAAGCATTCCTCACCCTTCACAATATATAACCTGTTTTGCACCGTTGTTGTTATCATGATTAATATTTTAAAAAAAATAATATCATAAAAAGTGTTTTTAATTGTTGTTCAAAATTAAAATTGAAATATTTGATTAAATATATGGTTGAGTTTGAGGGTTAATGAAAAGAAATTTCAAGTGTTTGGTTACCATGCTTTTCATATTACCGATAACTTATGAAATTATTTTAAAGGACACACACATATATTTTTTTAATATTGTCGATTTAATTATCATAATAATAAAATATAATTAATAATTTAAGTAAATTGCATAATTTTTTTATTTTTAAAGTAAATTACATAATTTTTTATTTTTAAAAAATATATTTTATATATATATATTGTTTAAATCGAATTGGGTCTGCCCCAAATAAATAGGTTGACCCAGCAAAGGTGGGCCCAAAGGCCCAACCCTGCCGGACTTGGGCTGGGCCGAGAGCAGCCCACCCTAAGTGTTAAGACTCTTTTAAAACGCAAAACGGTGTGTTTGGTGTGGAAAAAAAAAACACAAAACAGTGCGCTGCATTCGTCTGTGAATTAATTCACGCAATTACTGTTCACGTAACACGTGAATAGTAACATGCTCGACTATGACAGGAGGATCACCGGTTGATACCTACGTGTAGAAGAGACCGAGGTGGTTCTTTTTGTTGTGGTGCCGTCATTAATGGTGGCTTGTGGTGGACGAAGGCCGCGTTGGAAGATTGCTGCGCTGTGTTGGTAGTGGTTCAGTTGCCTGACGCCGAAGATATGGGGGAAGACTGGACGGTGAAGATGTTGTTGGTGAAGAGGGGAGATTGTCAGTGAAGAAGGAGCAGAGGATGGTGCTCGGCAATGACTGCTGAGGAGAAAAAGAGTTGTATCCATAGGCGTTTCTAGTAAGAGAAACCAAGCTCTGTGATAAAACTGCATCATGGTCGGTGTTGCGTGTGTGCTTCCTATCCTCGAAACTCATAGCTATTTGGGTAACAACCAAAAATAAAATTCAAAAAAAAAAAATAGCAACAATTACTCATCTTTCGCTGTGAAATTTACGTGTTAAGGTACTAATTAACTTAATATTAAATAGTGAGATTTAATAAATAACCTGGGATAATTTATTAAATTGACAACCTAAATCATGTTATTAAATCTGATATGATTTAAAAAAACATCAATCTTTATTTTTAACTAATACAATATTGAAAGTTTGGGAATCAAGAAAAAACATCAAATCAATGAGATCGAATAATTTCACATAGAATAAATAAATAAAAATAAAAAGTTCAATCCTCAAATATTTTAATATTAAAACTTAAATAAAAGTTTTTTTTTTTGAAAAAAAAAAGAACAAGAAAACTGGGTCGTTAGAGGGTGAAATTTTCAATTGAAAAACAAAATCCAAAAAATAAATTAGATCAACTTGTCTATCAAAAATAAAATAGTTGAAATAATTTTTTTTATATGAAAAAATTCATTTTTTTTTTCATTAAAAGAATTGCACTCAGGATAATTATTTTTTATGTTTAAATCCATATATGACATTATTTATTTTCCACCGCAAACTGTACATACCCCTCGTGTTAGGATGAGCCTTCGATCCTCCCTCTTTATCTCCAGCTTCACCACTTGCGGCAGCAGCTCTTCTCGTGAAATTTCAACCCCAACAAACAAACCCCTTTTGAATTCTGTGACCAGGCAGCCCAATCCACCAGACAGCTCAGGAGGATCAGAAGAAAATAATGGGGAGCTATTACGCGCCAGCAGCAGATTTTGCTCGTGTGGAAGAAGACATTTTCTTGAAGCAGCATCGACCGCTTTATTTCCTATAGGTCCTTCAATCGCTTCTGATAATTTACATCCTCGTTACAAGGTATGCATGCCTATCTTAATTTTCTCCAAAAGCACACGCTAAAGAATGGTGATTGCAGAGATATCCTGGATGCCAATTCACTCTCAGTTATGTTTCATCTTTATTCAATCTTGTAACGTTGAAAGATTAACTTCATGACTGAAAATTTTGAGTTCGGCAAACTCAAAAATGTATCTCACTCTTTGAATCCAATTATATTGTCAAACTGTCTGGTAATGTTTGCCAAACAGTAGCAGAAATTAACCATTGTAAAAATGGTATTGGTTGCGTTGGTTGGCCAGCACCGAACTGGAGGGCACGATTGAGATTGCTGTCATTGTTGATTTTATCGTGTGAGAGCACGGTGGGAGTAATTTGGTAACACAAAAAACATATTGCAGACAGTGTTAAATAGAGTTCATCCTCCAAGACCAGATTGGTACGAGGAATTTTATGCATCTGTGTTAAATTCTACCGTGGAACCCTATGAAGCAGAGGTTAGTGGTACTCTTGCTCAACAGTTTTTCTTGCAGGGATTATGTATTCAGGCCTCCATTTGGTGACATATTCTTTTCCCTTTTCCTTTATTATTTTCTTCGGGGCGCGAAGGTTGCTGTTTACAAGACACAGCTTTTTACTAATTTGAGAGGAAAGGCCAAGAAAGTGTTGGAGATTGGCATAGGAACTGGTCCTAACCTCAAATATTATGCCAATAGTGCTGATGTCCAGGTCTTCGGTGTCGATCCTAACACAAAGATGGAAAAATATGCGCAGGAATCAGCCGTGGCTGCTGGTCTACCACTTTCAAACTTTGAATTTATACAAGCAGTATGCATGTTTCTGCTATGACACTATCAATTCTACTAAATTTCTATACATTCGACTTAATTTACTGCAAAATGGTTAGTAGTAGAAAAGGGATAGGAATGATTAGGAAGCATTAATTTATGATTCACATTGCTTTCAATTAATGAATTCTGTGGAAAGTTCATTACCATGGTCTAGTATTGTTAGCAATAGTAACATCGATAGCCCTCAAGTCATATGTTTATCTGATCATGCTATAAAACTATCAATCTCATCTGTAGCCTTAAATATATGTTTAGACATCTGTATCGATGAATATGAAACTGCTGCTTTAAATCATTAGCTTACTCTTTAGTATCTTACTCTCTTCGCCACTAAGGGTGCGGATCATCTACTGGTTTTGTCATTTGTTTCCTGAGTTATTTACTTGCCAGTTGAGATTGTCGTAATATCAAAATTGAAAGTTGTCGCACTGTTCTTCATCGATTTTGAAGGCCTTGATTGTATGCAGGTTGGGGAAGCTATTCCATTAAATGATGCTTCTGTTGATGCTGTTGTGGGCACTCTTGTACTCTGCTCCGTTAAAGAAGTTGGCCAGACACTACAAGGTAGGTGCATTGTACAGTCTTTTTTAAAAACAATAAGAATAATTTTATTTATTTTCTTTTTTATATATTTTATATGTGGTACGTTATATTTCTATATTAATAATATCATATCATTCATCAGATCAGTAATGCTACCTAATATCATAATCAGGACCATCCACCATTATAATTATTATAATAATAGTAATAATACTAATTATGATAATAATTATCATTTTCAGTGTTATTTTTTCACCTATTAATATTATCATCACCACCACTAACTTTCAAACCTTTGCAAACATATTAAAATTTGTCATTACAAAAACAAAAATTATAACTTGTGTGAGATCTGTGGTGATTGAAAAGTGTTCTGCTTCATGAAAAGTCGAAATGACGTTATAATTTGTCGGGGGTCGATCTTATTGCTTGCATGTTTTTGTGCTCGAACTAGTTTGCAATTGCAAATTTCATTCCAGCAAATTCCCAGCACCGACAAATTCCGTGCCAAACCAGATTTTTCTCTTTGTGAGGTACATTATTCAACTGGAATCTCTGTGTGCAGAGGTAAAGAGGGTGCTTAAACCTGGTGGGCTTTACTTATTTGTGGAGCATGTGGCTGCAAAAGGTCCTGTGGACTGAACTTCCAAGTAAACATTGGTGAGCTTAGTCGATCTCGTTAAATATCTGTTGTTAATGATGCTGGTGTATGCAGATGGAACAATTCTCAGACTGCTACAAAGTGCCCTCGATCCATTACAACAGACAGTTGCTGATGGTTGTCACCTATCTAGGGAAACGGGAAAGGAAATTTTCAAAGCTGGTTTCTCATCTGTCGATTTAAGCATGGCTTTCGTGTCCAATGCCTTGATTATAAATCCCCATGTGTATGGAATAGCTAGCAAGTAACATTAACGGGGAACATCTGTTAAAAAAAAACATATATATATTAAGAGTGAACAACACTAACTAATTTGATGGGAACCAAATATCTAACATTAAACTATAGCAATCTACTGAGACGATGACGTTTCTAGAATGGGGTTAGCCTGCAAATGCATTTGTGGATTGTTTGTGCTTGTCAGCAGGTTTAACTCTTGAGAGGCATACGCGCGTCCCGTTGTCCGCCTGCTGCTGGAACCCATTTGAAATTATATTGCTCGACAATTTATTTTCTTCTTGTTATATCACACAGTCGAGCCACGCAGCAGAAATGTTCATTTTCTTATAGCGTAAAGCTAGTTTTACTGAATATTCTCCTTAAAAATCCCGTGATGCATTGAGTAATTGGTTTCACACCAGTTGATACTTTGATCCAGACATTAAAGCTTCTTTCAGAATGATTTTGGAAAGAAATTTTAAGCAAACTAGCATTGCTCTTTTCCTCTGTATATCCCCCATGCATGGTTGCTAGGAGCCGAATCTGGTCAAGGGAGCATTTCATTCTCAGTTCATAAACGAAACCAGTTAGCGCTGATCATATATTCAATTCATTGGATTTTATGGCATCTGAATTTGAAATACATATGCTGGTGCTCCAGTTTTGTATTTGAAAATGAACAAGCTCATCAAGTAATTTCAACCACCACCACCACAGCACCTACAGCCACCGCACCACCCCGGCCCTACACCATCATCATAGCAACCACTGTATTTTTTGCTTATTGCTTACCATGCATACTTATTTGTAGTTGAAAATCTTCAGTCACAGGCCTGTTTGTGACACCTTTTTCATAAAACTTTTGTTGACTATGGATTGATAGTAGAGCTGATGGACAAAGACTGGGTGGGGACTTGACACATCATGTTTTATCTATATTCTATTTTTTAACCTTGAAAAGTTTTTAAAAATAATTTTATATTATATTCTGATTTTAGAATTTAACAAGTTGCGAATACGAGAGATTAATCTTAGTTTAGAAGAATCATTCTGGCTTATTTGTTGTTTTTTCTAAACTCGTGTTTTTTTAATTTTATCATCTATTATTCGATTAATTTGAATATCAGGCTATGTATTTCTTTTCTTTTTTGTATATGATTTTTTACCATTTTTAAAAATGACATTGGTTATCTTGTATTTTCCCTCCTGTAAAAATATTAGTCTCAGCTGTTTTATAGAGCATGATACCATTCTAAGTTTGCTTGAGTTATTTCTTTATCTTGTTTTATATAGTTTTTTTCAATTTAGACCGGTTAATTTTAGCTGGAATTCCTAATCTGATGTTGTGTGGATTTCATGGTGTTGTCATGGATTCTGTTTTTAAAAATATTATCTTTTGTTGATGCGGTAGCCCAATTAATGGCGTTAGCAAAGTCACATTCAGTTGTTCAATGAACCTGACGAGCTCGCACATGTTCTGCACTCAAACTCTAAAGCCTTTTATATTGCCAGCGCCCCCAGCTTCATTAAAGCCATCAATTCAAGTTGGCACAGAGAAAACACAAAAGATATCTCGGAACCCCACCAACCCCTGACCTCCCCGGCTTTCCACGAGCTGAACCCTACGTTCCATTTTAGACTCCCCAGGTTTGGTTTTTGCCGCACCCCTGCTCCATAGCTGCCTTACTCGAGCTGAAGCTAGTCCACTTCTGAACACCTTCAGCGTGCTTTGCCTAATCATTCCAGACCATTATGGGAAAAAATGAATTTTTTATAGTCCAGAATACTGGTCGGGTGGAGATAGAAAGTCAAATGAACAAATCGATGAATTGTTCGAGATTGAGTATGATTTTACCTTCTGAAATCACAATATAGTTTAAAAGAAGAGTTGCTTGCTTGCCTTGGCAATTAATTCACAGCAGTTCTGTGGGGGTTAGTTGGGTTATACGGTGACATGTGAAAGGAGATTCTTAACATCAAAACACATTAACTGCGAATTCCATTCAAAGTCTGAGAGCTCTGGCATGTGAGAACTATTGCCAAGCAAGTGATATAAAAACTGTTTATAGCATCCAACCAATTGCCTGTGGGCTGTCCCGAGATGTCTCATCAAATCGGGAGGATCTCTTCACAGGGCCAAGGACATGAAAAGTGGTCGAATTGAGTTTGTGTAAAGGAAGTGGGGTTTGCTTTTCATTAGTGCTCGAGATTTTACTGTCGTTGAAGCATGCCTGGGACCTTTTTTATCTTCATAAAAGACATTGATTGTGTTCTTCTTATCGTGGTGCAAGGCTGGATTCGATTTCCTTCTCATTGTCGGTTTCTTTCGCGCAACGTTGCCACTCTCTCTCTCCCCCGTCTAGTTCCCATCGTCACACGCATCAAGTTTTTATTCGTGTCAAGCTTTAATATATTTTTTAAATAAAAATTTCTGCATGGTTTATATATTTCCATACATTTTCTTACATGTCAAATAAATATACGTCAGATTATTCATATTAACTAAAAATCGCACTTTTACATATAGCAGTAATCAATTCACTGGGCAATTCCTTTTAAAGGTTTTTTTTGTTTGCCTCCTGCTTTGGAGGAGGGTACCCACCCCTTCTTCCCGAGCTCTACAGCCGCGTAGATATGAGCTTTTTTTTTAAAAAAAAAATAAATTTAAAAAATAATAATTATTAATATACTCTCAGATACTATCACAATAATAAAGGTTTATTTTGGTGTTTATCTAGGTGAAGTTTTTTAAATCATGTGTTCGTTTCAATGGTCCAGATCATATAGTTAATTTTAAATCTTCATATCTGATTCCATTCCATTTAGAGATAGATATTTATTAGAAATCCATTGCCATTTGCGTATCTATTTTAAAAAAAAATATATATGATAATTTATAATATAAACCGAATACGATATGTGCAAATTCAATAAGAAATTATTCAAAAAAAATAAAATCCATTAAAATAAATAAGTATTTTAAAAAAAGAAAAAAAACACGAGATCATAACTAAAAAAATGATAGCTATAAAAATCATGTGAGCATGAATGTTAGGGTAGAAGAGCATTGTAACATGGTTAAATTCATCAGGAATGAAAACAATGTTTGAATGGCATGGAATGACATCAGCATTGTCGATGAAATCGTCAATCTCGACAGAACCGATAACAAAGGTTGACGATAAGCCTGAATCATACAACCATTCTTGTTCTGGGAGAACGTGAGCTAGCAGAATGAAAAACTGTTTAGTTGGGTAGCAAACTAGGGGAGATGCAGCAACTGGGACAATTTTCAACGGTTGACTGTCTGAGAGAGAACTCAACATTTATAGACTACTAGATAATGCCCCCGACGCCTTGCCGCTGGGCATACAATATTTTTTTAAATATAAAAAATATTAATTATATGTATTTTTAAATTATATTATAAATTTAGTTAAAATAAATTTATTCAGAAATTCATCCTCACATTATTGTCATTATTATTGTTATAAGAGTTAAAATTATTATCCACATTGCTGTCAAAATAATAATAAAAATTAAACTGACTTGAAAAATAATTTGAAAAAATAAAATATTTTAATAAGTAAACAATAAAAAATTAATAATTAAAATTATTATTATTATTGTGTAAATGGTAAAATCATAAAAATTATCTAATCCAAAGAGCAAATTAAAATAATAAAAAACAAAAAAGAAATAAAGGAAAAAAGCGAATAATATTTATTATTCATATTATTATTAAGACAGTAAAAATCAGTAAATTATATTGAGAGAAAAAAATATAAAAAAAATAAGAAGCACGAAAAAGCATTAAAATATTGTTATTATTATAATTCATAATAATAATAATAATATGAAAGAGTAAATAAACAATAAAATATTAATAAAAAAATAAAAATCAAAATCAAAATCAACATTGTTATTATTACAAAAAGAATAGATATTATAAAATTACCTCGAGGAAAAAAAAACTTAAAAAACAATAACAAAAAAGTAAGCAAGAGAAATAATTAAATTATTATTATTATTATTAAATAATAATTAATTAAATTACTACTACTATATTATTATTATTATTATTATTATTATTATTATTATTCTAGAATTAAAGAATTCATTGAATAATAATAGGGATCATTATAGAAATAATAAGAAATCAAGGGATGAAAAAAAAATTAAAAGTATAAGGGCCAAATATTAATTATGTTAGATTTTTTTTTATTATAACATAATGTTAGACAAAATAATAAATTTGTATAGAATTTTTTAATTATAAATTTGTATAAAATAATAAATAGTTTTATCCATAAAAAGATGAATATATAAATTGAAAATATATCCTCATGTTATTATCATTATCATTATTATAACAGTTAAAATTATTATCAATATTACTGTCAAAATAATCTCAATAATTAAATTATCCTGGAAAATAATAAAAAAAAGCAAAAGATTTATGTATAAATAAGAAAAAAAAAACATAAACACTAAAATTATCATGATCATTGCATAAATAGTCAAATAATAAAAATCATATAAAAGTAATAAAAAACCAATCACTAAAATTATTATTACTATTGCGTAAATAGTAAAATCATAAAAATCATTTAATCCAAGAAACAAATAAAAATAACAGGAAAAAAAAATAAAGGAAAAAAAAGAAGCAATATTAATTTTAAAATGACTATCAATTTAAATTAAAATTTTAGGATTTAAGCGATTTAAATAAAATCAAAAGAAAAAAAAACTATAAAAAAACTAAAAGTATAGATGTATAAATATGAATAAAAAAATACACATTGTCTAAGAATTTATAAAAACAAATTAAATGAATTAATATAAAAAAAACCATGCAATAATCAAATAAAAAAAATAGTTCTATCCACAAAAAGATGAATACATAAATTGAAAATCTATCCTCATGTTATTATCATAACCACTACTATAACAGTTAAAATTATTGTCCATATTATTGTCAAAACAATTTAAATAATTAAATTGTGTTGAAAAATCATTAGAAAAAGGAAAAGATTTTTGTATGAAAAAAGAAAAAAAAACAACTACTAAAATTATCATGATTACCGAATAGTCAAATCATAAAAATCATCTAATCCAAAGAAAAAAAAAAGAAGCAAAAAAAAAAAAAGACAGAAAAAAAGAGTAATATTAATAGTAAAATGATTATTATAATAGTTAAAATTATTATTAATATTATTGTCAGAACAATTCAAATAATTTGGAAAATCATTAAAAAAATGAAAAAATTTGTATAAAAAACAATTAAAAAATAACAAATGAATTAATATCAAATATTAATAAAAAAATAACAATGAAAAATAAATTAAAATGAAAAATAATATATATAAAATTAATTCTAATTAAATGATAAAATTAAAACAAAAAAGAATTGGAGGACCAAAAATAAATAATGGTGATTGGTTTCATTTTATAAAAATCAGAAGAAAAGGGACTGAAATCAAACTTTGTATATGTTACCAATTTCAATTGGAGGGCTAAATTGAAGAAATCAAAACATCCGTACCGGAAAAATTGAAGGAATAAAAAATCAATCAAAAATCAGAAGTATAAGGACTGAAATAAAACTTTCTTATATAATCAGTTTTAATTGAAGGGCGCAATTGAAAATAAAAAAACTTTAATTTCAATAAATTAGTAAGAAAAACGAAATCAAAACATCAGGGACCAAAATGAACTTCACGCCAACATCGGGGGCCAGAGCAGAATTTGCGGCGGTAGGAGAGAGAAAAGCAACCGCAGACCAAAACACGTCCACCATCGCTCACCCAGAGATATGTGACCAGAACGCGCCGTGACGGAGAGGAGAAGGCATCCCGGCGCATCTTCTGGTGTGGCGGAAGAGAATTTTTTACGGCGGGAATAATCCACACGCGCCGCCTAAAAGGCGCGTCTATGCCGGACGCTGCTGGCGCGTTCGTACGACGCGCCAGCAGTTAAAACGAAAAAATAGATAAAATAATAGGTAATGACTGGCTTGCCCCTGGACCCACCGATATTTACGAAAAAAACCGATGAGGAAAAGACGGCGGTAGCCCTGTTTACCGTGCTCTATTTTGTCTTTATCGGGGGCTTTTTTCATCTGTGCACTGTGCATATAAAGAGGAAAAACCGGTGATGCCCCTGGTTCCTGTGCACTATTTTGTCTTTTTCGGGGGGCTTTTTCGCTAATACACTGTTCAAACCGGGGAAAAAAAAATGGACGAACTCGCGCGACGCACGGATGAAATATGTCCAATGAATAGCGAAATGTGTCTTGGTGCATAGTGTTTTCGTGCACAGAAAAACCACAACACCGTTTATTTTAATGTGTTTAATGGGATTAGACAGTCACATTGAGAAAATTGAAATTTCAATGAGAAAATTGACCCGGTGAGAAGTATCAGCCTCCACTTTTATCCCCACTCTAGTATCTAACACGCACCGTCTCACCTGCCTCCGCCCACAAAACCTGTTTTCGTTGGTGCTGGTGCACGCAGCCCTACAATGCCATTCCTAATCCTATCCTTTCTCCTCCGGATGAGAGGTGTCTTCAATTTTGCTCTTTAATTTCTTCGGTTAGATTTGTGTAGTTTGGGTTCTTGAATAGCTGTCAAGTTACTCCTTGACTTTTCTCTGGAGTTACTGGATGAGATTCAAGATGAGCTACTTCTCCACCTGTCTGCGATCCCTAATTCATCATTATGATGTGTACATGTCCTCAGCTTCTTTGTTGTCTATTGCCACGCTAACCGGGTCCAAGTCTTGGCCCCTTGATATATTAGCTCATCTTATTTATAATACTCACATTTCAATTACAAGCTTCGCATTATTACATGTAGCCAAATTTAACTATCTTGGGTCTTTTTAACTATCTTCAAGTAACAAATTTATTTTCATGTGCCCCCCGCCGCATACAAGTAATTATTTATGCTTGTAAATCTATTAATTTGACATCAATACATTAAAATAATATTTTTTATTTTTAAAAATTATTTTTGACATCAATACATTAAAATAATATAAAACATAAAAAATATTAATTTGAAGTGAATATAAAAATATAAAAATTTATTTTCTTAAAAATATTTTTAAAACTCGGTCTCAGCCACCCGAAAGCCAAATCACATGGAACATCGCCTGAAAGGAACAGGCACATGCCTCGTCTTCCTTTGAGATGATAAATATAACCGTTTTGACGAGCGTGACCATCCCTGGATCTACAGGCTGTTATTTGCGGTTTAAGATTGCTTGCAAGATGGAAGAACATGGGGAACACTTTTGCATTGGATGCACGCGGGCTGGTTTTCAACTAGGGTCACCTTCATCACGGGTGGTGTCTCGTGGCAAATAACATGGAACCTTTGATTTCATCTTCTTCATGGTCAACAGATTAGAACAAGAACCTGATGGAAAATTTACTTTCTCAACCTGTTCTTGTTTCTCTTGGTAGATTCAATAGAAAAATGAATAGACACCTACCTCTCTCTCTGTGTTTTGTTTTGCCCTTTCCCATATTTTAACATAATTTATTTTTCATATTTTATCGTAAAACTCTTTTTAATATTTATCTAATAAATTAAGTTAATTAGACCATACTAGGATAATTTCCACGTGATTTTTCAATTAGACAAATGAGATAGTCTAGAGGGTTTTTTTATTTGTTAAGGTAATCGAGCAGCGTTGAAGAAACTATTGTATAATTTAATTTTAAATCGTGAAAGAAATAGGGTCAGAAGTTTTCAAAGTTAACCAAGGTTTTCTTCGCTAATTTTATTCTCAAATTGTTTTTACAAATTAATCGGGTTATATTTGAACAGATTATATTGATTGAATCATACCACGTCAATCCACATATAATTTAATTTTAAAATCATACCATACAATAAGTGGGTTCACGATTTTTTTGTCGATTTCATCATTTTTAATATTAATTTTATCATCGTAATTTTTTTACTGGTCAGCCTAATTGTCAATGAACTAGCAAAGGTAATTGATTAGTACCAAAGTGATCATAATACCATTAAGCTCATCCCGTAACCTTCGTGGCCTTTCAGAACATGCTTTCCCATCCACGTAATCACCAGACTCGACAATCCGGTTCACTTGTTTCGCTTGGCGTAAAAGTGGAACTAATCTCCAAGGTCTTCCTGACAGCAAACACCTCCGCCTCATCTGACCCCCTTACCCCTGTTGCAGTGGTGAAATGCACATAAAATTTAAAACCCTTCGAGAAGGAGAGTGAACGAGGAAACAACCCTTTCTTGCTAATTTCATTTAAAAAACCAATAAACTAAGGATCTTGCAGAATCCCAATTAATTAGTCATCCTATTTTCCCTCGAACATAAAAGACCACAAGCATTCTCAACAAGAGCGAAAATTTCTCAAAATATAATGTACTGCTGCTTTTTCTCCGGCCTCAAGCAACAAAATATAATATGGGCGTAAAGAAAAAGGAGAAAGAAAGAAGGGGCTATTTTAAATGAATTTATGTCTGTTAATATGGTGTAATGTATTTTTAATTAAAAATATATTAAATGATATTTTTTTATAAAAATGTATAAAAAAACCAGAAGACAATTTGAAAAGCAGAAAGCAGTGCGAAACGGGAACTTTAAAATTTAAAATTCGAAGCATGATTCACTGTCCACTCTTACCGCGGCAACAATTTTAAATTCAGAGCAAGATCCACTGCGAACTTTTACGTGGCGGGAAGCGATGTCGTTTAGAATTTAAAAAGTAAACTGTCATGATCCATTCATATAGAGGGAAACAGCGAGGGAGGCGTGAGAATCATTCCGCATCACTGTTGTCGGCAACACCTCTGCTACTTATTCCCAAATTTCAGCACGAGAGTTCAAGTAACGTGCCCTAGTCAACTATGAGCTTCCGAGTTTAAGAGAAAGTATCACAAAATTCAAAATTTATATTGAAATAAGAAAAAACAATTAGAAAAAAGGCTAATTTTTAAATCAAACCAAATCCTATTCCGGGGCTCGTTTCAAGGCTATTACGGTTCGGTCTTCAAAGCCTCCTCAAATTATTTCTGTTTGGAAAAATTAGTTTTTTTTTTTTATTTCAATAAAAACCCTGCATTTTGTGATATTTTTCACCGTATCACTGAAAATTCTTCAGCCACACGTACAGAGGAAGTCCCCCCACCATTCCCCCACCACGAAATGCTTTTGCTTCTTGAAGAACGGAATCAAATCAAACGGTGCTCATTGGACAATCATTCCACCCATCAGATTCCTTACTTGCTGTTGAATTTATGAGCATTTACGATTCTTACAGCAAGTTTCTGTAAGGCTTACACGAACATTAAGTACACCTAATAAAGAGGTTCTTCACCAAACCGAGGAGGTAGTTGGGAGTCCACTTTTTTGAGCATCAGCTGGGTTTCAATAATATAAGATTTAGTAAGTGTCTAGACTTCCTTAATTTCTTTTTCAGTGTTTTTATTTTTTTTTAAATATAAGAATAATATTTTTATGTTTTTTATTTGATAATATAAAATAAAAAAATATTTTTAAAAACCATGCATTAAACATGATAGAAGAACCTATTTTAAATGTTAGGTCGTTGCTTTAACTACCAGTGAAGGCGGTTAGAGGCACGAGAGACCTAGCCTAAAGATCCGGCTCCCTCCCTTTTCTATGAAAGATTTCCACTAATCACGGGGTTTGCATTTTTCAAACCACGCGCGAAGCGCGTGAAACTGGAAAATGCACTCACGAGGTACTGTTCAAGATGATGCACTGGTATCTTCGATCAACACGGTGCTGCTGCTGTTTCCAAAAGAAAACAGAGAGAGACGTGTAAAATTTTGAGTTTTCTTTAAAAGCACTAAAAAATTATGTTAATTTATCCAGCTAAGAAATTAAACCACTTATATTAATTATTCTCGAAATTAAAATTAAAATAAAAATCGATTTTCCAGCTGCACCGACTATTTTAAACCGATGTGGAATGCAGACATAAAAAATAAGTGTTCAGATATTTGTTTTTTAAAAATGAAATGACTATCTAGATTGATATCTCGTGTCATAACAAAATCTCGTTGTATAGTTCAGAGCTCAAAATCTATACTGCTAAAAAATATTTGGTCACATGAATAGTTGACTGGACATGCAAGATAAAATATAATTTAATAAGACATGCACAAATATGAGCACAGAGAAAAATAAGTCTTTTTTTTATGATAAAGAATATAATTTTAACAGGGAAATCTCAAAAGATATGCCTGGTAGTTAAAAATGTTTATTTTCTCTTTTCAACTCTCTGAATTCGAAAAATGACAACCACGCTAGAGACAAATCCTGATTCCTATTTTGTGCCTTTTTTTCATTACAGGGATTTAACCCACTCGCGTTTGGTAACGTTGTTTTTCAAAATGTTTTTTTTGTTAAAAAATATATTAAATTGAACAGTGACAAGACATGTCGTGAATCGAAACCCAGATCGATTTTCTCAGCTTCTCTTTATTTCTACGAGAATCTCACGCAGTGTAGCAGCTCGGTGCGACGTGATTAGAGGATTTGATTTTGTGTGAAGAGTCGTAGCAAGAATGATCAGCCATGAGATGATCACTTTTTTCCCAGACCACACAGCACATGGGGAGGGGCAGGAGGAGAAGAATGGGGACAACTAGGAAGATTGTGATGTTTGGTTTGAAAATCACAAAGGACAGAAGATATGATTAAGCACGAACGATTTGCAGCACCAACAAAAACACCATAATTTCCCGACAAATTAATTAAGATGTGAGACTTTTTAGGCATCCACGGCCTCGGTCATTGTATCATGTTCATGCCAGTTCTTTGATTGGGCGCCCTGGCACGCACTGTTTATAGTTCTAGAATATTCAAGAGGTCTCTGAAAAATAAATTGACCTTTTCAAAATGTTAAACCAATTTTAATGCTAAATTGTATTTCTTTGATGCCTCTAAATCTCCATTCGTAGTCGAGCAAGGAAATCAATGAAGTCTCCTAACTGGCTGTCTTGACAATAAATACATTAACCCGTCTAGGTACAAGACGTCCTGTTTCGTTTTAAGAGATACGGGAGGAGGTAGTACATGTTGTTGCGCTAGTAATTAATTTCTCTGAATATACTTTTATCTAAAAAAATATTTTATTTTTATTTTTAATATTAAACAATAAAAACTCACAAAAAAAAAATGATTTAGAATAAAAAGAAATATTTAATTAAAAAAAACATGATTTCACTGCAAAAGCAAACAACACCATAACTAGTTTGGGTCGCGTTTCAGCTCTGCTGAAAGAGAAAATAAAAGCATTATAAAAAAGTCGAATCGGAATCATCTTGCCAGAGTTCACTGTACTGATCTCATTTGTAAACCTCAATCGATGTTCTTGACCTCCCATCGCACGTAAACCTTGACGAATAACAAAACTCATGATTGAAGACTGTAAAAAGCAGGATGGAAAGGGAGACACTAATATTGAAAATAAGCTTAAAAGTTGTCACACAGAGACGAGTCCTACACGACATCATGCATTGCAACAAAAACCAGGAAGGAGCGTTTCGGGCCTCGACAAGAGCAATGCTTTTTTTCCCATTTGACTTCGAGTCGCGGGGGCATCAAGATCCTGAAGATAGAACGTTAGAATCCATGGCAACAGGGAAAGGTGTGACGAAACATGAAAGCCAGATGGTATAGCGGTGGGTGAAGTTTCCAGAAGATTAGCGGTCTGGATCAAATCCACAAAGCCGAATATAAAACATAAAAGCAAAAGGGTGAAGAGGATGTTGCATGCTTGGGCGTGTTCAAAGTTCAAACGACAAGTTGGTTATTGGCCGTTAAAGTCCAGGAAATGTCATATGGCATGTAACCACCCTCACCCACTCCCAGAAACAGAGTGAACAATTGCCCCCCTTTTTTTAAAAAAAAAAATAATCCAAAAACAATTATCACTTTTGAATGACTGGGTTGGCTGACAGAAAATATATATTTTACAGCAAAAAGGAGAGCTTAAAATCCCAGTACTAGCATTACTTAACCCAGTGCAGTTATTTTTTCTTCCCTGTGAAATATATGCAGTTATTTTTTAAAATTATGAATTATGTTGGACTTTCTAATAAAACAATTTGAGTTTACCGCGTGAAATAATTAGATTTGGGTTGATTTTTAATATAAAAAACACTGCCAACCATGATGTTTAACTTATTTAATTTTCAGTACAGACAAATTTTGATATCGCACCGCTTCCTTTGTTTTATTTTTCAGTACAGACAAAATTTGAATACCAGCACTGTATATTAATCACGTCCTTTGTCCGGTCTTCCGGTTTCGATATATCTCTTCGAGTTGTCGTCCCTTCCCTTTCTTCCGGATTTTACTGTCGTTGCATTCCAGACCCAAGTGATCTCTCTTCCAAAAAAAATTAATTCAAAGTTCAGAAGAGATAAAATGTTTTGACAGCCGTAGCAAATGGGTTTTGAACATAGAGAACAGAGCAAAAAGGATTGCGTGCAATGTTTTTTTAAAAAGAGATGGGCAAAAAATGTACCTTTAACTTAATAACATGCTGGTAACTTTTTTTAAAAATAAAATTTAAAATATTTTTATTCTTATTTTAAAATCATAAATGGAAGAGTGGAAGACAGTCATAATAAAAAATTTCAGCAGCATTGCATAGCCAGTTTTATCATGTAGATCCCAGAACCCTAATAAAATTTATACAGCGGTCAAGATACGAAGTTGCCATTCCAAAGGTGTTCTGTGAAGTGTTGCCTCTTTCTGAATTTGACTGCTTTTCAAACATTATCAGGCTAGAGAGAGGAAGGGTCTCCCCATGATCATTGAATTTTCTTTCTCGATATGTGCACTGTTTGACCCTTCTAGGAAGTTGTGTTGTTTAGGGATGGCGTGGCACGAGCTTCGCTCGAAATCTGGGCTGGTCAGCCGATGCCTATTTTCTTCAGCAATGGCGTGGAGGGTGGTGATCTATTAACTTTGTCCAGAAATGCATGCTCGTAGTAACCCAGACTCATTTTTTTTACCTCTTCCCTCTCCATCATGATCCCCGGAGTAGCGATTCCGTTTCCACTTCGAAATCTCTGTTAAAAATACTCCTCCTGTGCTTTATCATAGCGGTAGCTGTGAGAGAGGAGG
Organism: Salix dunnii; assembly: GCA_015731905.1. Lineage (NCBI taxonomy): Eukaryota > Viridiplantae > Streptophyta > Magnoliopsida > Malpighiales > Salicaceae > Salix > Salix dunnii. The sequence goes on along the minus strand of CM027666.1, from coordinate 5,193,854 downwards.
AAGATGACAGGGAAATGGGTAAACCAGAAAACTTCCAAGAAGGTAATAATTTTTACCCACGAGGTTCGGGTAGAGTAAAAATAATAAAATCCTCGCCGGTGAGAGATTTTTCTTTAATATTTGATATTAGGAGTAGGTAGGCTGTCAACGGACTGATGAGAGGATAGTTTTAGCATCGGAAAAAAATACACGTAATTCGTCAATGTAGCAGCTGTATTATACTTGCTAATTACTTCTCAATTAATGAAGCCGAGATACGCTCATGCCGAGAATCGCGGTCCTCTGATCTCGTCGATTAGCATGGAATCCAAGTCGTGGCTGTCCATGCAATCTTCTTCTCTTGATTAGGAAATTATGATAGTGCCTTATGATTATACAGGTAATAAGACACTGAACATACAATTAATCCAGCTAATAATCCATGGCAGCTAATAAGTTACCGGCCCAACCATGTAATACAATAGGGTTTCTAGTAGTTAGAGATTGGGGGTAAGAAGTTTTTTTTTTTTTTTTTGGTTTAAATTTTGTCATCGATAATATAATAGTTATTAATAACTTATATATTTATTAATTTTAAAACTCATTTAACTAGTTAAGGTTGCGCAAAAATTAATCTAAACACTTATGTTAATTAAAAAAAACATAAAAGTTAGCTCACATTCCACAGCTTTGAATATCAATTAATGAATTGTAAAAAGTAAAATAAAATCATAAACTGAACCATCCGTTTTATGAAAATTAATTTATGGTTCATGCATTCTATTACAGGCAAAATAAAGATTTTGAAAATAATATAATTGCGGTATTTAAATTAACCGCAAATAAAAATTACAGTATTTAAAAAAAATAATCTCGGCACTAAAAACCGGCAGGTATCCACCATGGTAGGTTTTAGTTTACTATATTTTTGTTAAAAAAAAGAACTGTGCTAATGAAAAAAAAAATCATAAAAAGGGGAAGAGAGAAAATAAAGTGTTCCTGCGGCAAATAAAAGTCGTGCTCTTGTGTTTTCACCACCACAAGCTTGATTTTTACCGGTCATGGTCCCCCAGCTGCTCAAGGGTGCGCGCGTGCGATTGTTGTGTGTGACTAGTGACAATGGTGGCAAAATAGTTCCCCTGACTACCTCTTGCCAAATCTCTATAAATTCTCCCCCATCGCCCCTCAATTTTCTCCACTCCAGCTTCTCCCATTTTTCTATAGCTTGCTTTCTTTCATCTCAAGGTATAATCTTTGCATGTAGCAACTGTCTCTCTTCTCTCACATTTGCTTCTCAAAATATTATCTCTCTTTTTAAATGGATCTAACAAAAAAAACTGATCAAGGGGATGCTTTTTTTAAGAAAATCTAAAATGGTTTACTTCTTTGTGCAGGAAAATGGCTCTAGTTGGAATTTTCTTGGCTGGTTTCCTTGTAATGGTCTCGTCTGTTAATGGTGACGGTGGTGGAGGTTGGATCAATGCTCGTGCAACCTTCTACGGAGGTGGTGATGCTTCTGGCACAATGGGTATGCCTCTTCGCAGAAACGAAGAACCGTTTTGAGAAATTACACCCTTTAGGGCACACCATTTGTCTATTTTGCTGGTTTTGATAAATTTTGTAACTCCAGGTGGGGCTTGCGGTTATGGGAACTTGTACAGTCAGGGGTATGGAACAAACACTGCAGCTTTGAGCACAGCTCTGTTCAATAGCGGGTTAAGTTGTGGATCTTGCTATGAGATTAGGTGCGTGAACGACCCCAAATGGTGCCTGCCTGGCTCCATTTTGGTCACAGCCACCAATTTCTGCCCTCCAAACAATGCCCTGCCTAACAATGCAGGGGGTTGGTGTAACCCTCCTCAACACCACTTTGATCTCTCTCAGCCTGTCTTCCAGCACATTGCCCAATACAGAGCTGGAGTTGTACCTGTGTCTTACAGAAGGTAAGTCTCTAGCTCCTGGAGCTTCAAATTTTACCATGGAAAAAAAATGTCTTGAATAAGGTGTTTTGACGAAACTATTTTTTTTCTTAATAGAGTGTCGGGTGAGGGTTATTTTCGTCTTTAATCAGTCTCTTTATGTGCTAATTGTCTTGGTGGCCTCGTTTTTGTAGGGTTCCCTGCAGAAGGAGAGGAGGCATAAGATTCACAATCAATGGTCACTCTTACTTTAATCTAGTCCTGATAACCAACGTTGGTGGTGCTGGTGATGTACATGCTGTGTCCATCAAGGGGTCCAGGACTGGTTGGCAACCCATGTCAAGGAACTGGGGGCAAAATTGGCAAAGCAACAATAATCTTGACGGACAAAGCCTGTCATTTAAGGTCACCACCAGTGATGGCCGCACTGTGGTCTCCTACAATGTTGCTCCTTCACGCTGGTCCTTCGGCCAGACCTTCTCTGGTGCTCAGTTCCGTTAGGGTCCAGATCTGTTCTTTCAGCGCAGTAAAGTTTTAGCATTTTAGGTCTATATTTATGTAGTAGTACTTCGGTATCAAAAGTGGTATTAGTATGGTTTTAGTATACTAATATATACTTGTATCTCAATTGGAGGTCAGTCATTAGGTCATGATGAGAAGGGCTTATTTTACATGGCACTACTCATTCTGAGCTGATTGAGTCGCGCAAGCGTTTTCTTATTCAAGGGCTCTTTATTAGTCTTGGGGCTTTTCCCTTTTTTTTTCTTCTGCCATGAAAAGGGCAGAAGATGATGGCAGGGGTGGACTTTTACCACCCGCCGCTAGTATTTTAGCTAGTTGCTTCTTTTTCCTGCTCCCGATGCTTTCAAGGGAATTGGGAGCGTTTTCTTCTTTCTTGGAAGCTGACTGTGATCAGCGTCTGCTGAATTATGTCCTATGGTTTTTATGCTTGTAATGTTTAAGACTTGAAAGTGTAAGTTTCTGGTTTCCACAAGAGATGAAATTAGTGGTGAAAGAATGGTATTAATCCAGGTATCTTTTGTCTTTCTCCTCTTCGTGTTAGCCGTATGACAATGCCCATTTTATTGTGGTCCATCTGGACCGCGACACGCTCGTGAATAGATAATGAAAGTTGTAAGAAACTCGTTGCCAGCTAATTGATTAATTGGGCTACCCCGAAGGCCTGAAATAATTTCTTCATGAGTTCCAAATTCAAGTGTGATAATCAATCAATCCAGGCCTAGACGCCGAATTGCCCGACTCCGAACGCTATCGCGATTCACCTGCCCAGATGCTTGAAGGAGATTACATTCTCTGCAACTGGTGCCCCTCAACAGCGAGGTTCATGCTTTAGCGTTTTGAAATGTTATTTTTAAAATGTTTTGATACAGTTCAGAATGAAAGTGTTTGAAAATCTTTTCAACATTGATTATTTTTAATAAAAAAATAGGGGCATAGCCTCTTTTCTTCCTTCCTATTTTTACTTTTTGTTTTTTGTACTCTGTTTCCCACTCTCATCTGCTGTCACCAACTGAAGATTTCCAGTATAACAATTGAGCTTGGTCTGAGGATGAAATGAAAAAGGAGAAGAAGATGCAAAGGGAATTAAAAAGAGGGATTGCATCTGGCATATGGGCAGTAAAGTAGGTGCGATTCAAAGGCTGAGAGTTCCCAAGCTATGGCTGGAACGCAATGATTTTGGCGTAGGTGGTAAATTTAATTTCAACAAAATCTGGTGTGATAAAACTTTGGGATAATGTAGACCTTGAAGAAAACATAGGATTTTTTTAATTGCAACGAACCTTTCCAGAACACCAAGGGCAAGTTACGATTATAAGAATTTGATTTGTCTTCTCTTCTGGGGGCAAACTCTAGATGGTGACTCGCATTTAACTGTAAATGGGAATCTATCAAATTTTAACTCCGCCGGCGTGCGTATTGCTCCTCTTGTTAAATTCCCTGTTTATCCTCATTTATTTGTGTTAGAAGTGAAAATCCGAATCAACTCTGCAGAATAGATGATAGTAGCTGGCTAGCAGATGAACAACCTTTTTGCTTTTAGAATGAATCTAAAACCCACTTGTCTGTAACGCTTTCTTGACAGTGATTGGTATCAGGACTGCGGTAAGACGAAGCAAGACACTTCATATCAATGTCTCCTCTGTTTGTCCCTCCCAATCTCTTCCTGGGAACATTGCCTCAAAATTCATTATGTTTAGCTGCACGGACACCATCAGAGAATAGGATACAGAGAAAATCAGATATGTTTGTTGTTACTGTCGAATTAACAGTACGCTTCCCTCTAGTTTTTTTATTCCCCTTCTGAGAAAATCATATGGGAATTAAACCTCTAGAATGAAGGTTCGGTACAGGTAAAACGGATTGAAGTGGTAGTAGTCCAAGAGGTTCCTGGGTATAACAAAAAGAACCTGTTTCTTAAGATCCCGAAGGCAATAGGATATTGAAAGATTCAACTAACAAACAAGATACATGAAAGAGGTGGGCATGTGTATTCGAATTTGAACTCTGAAAGGAACTGTGCACAGAGATCATCGAGGATGGAAATACCTGAGACGAGCTGAGAGCGATGTACTAATGGAATTTCTTCGGAAAGTTCAAGTGGTTTTACTTGGAGTAATTATTTGAAATTAGCGATTGACAGGTATGTGAACATTGATCTCTCTTTTACTTTACTCTTTTCTGGATTTTAATTATCATTTACGTTCACTTGGACCGGCAATTACTTGGGAATGGAGAGACTTGAAGTTCCATGAGTTTTTGCACATTTAGATCTTCAGAATTTTATGCCCGTGTAAGATGGATATGGAGTATAAATGGAAACGAGGTGAAATTAAATTATATCAAGATGCAATTTCATTTATTTATGCTATGTTTTAATTTATATATATATTTTTTAAAATATTAATGTTAGAAATAATTTTTAAAAAATTAAATAAAAAATATTATTTTGATATATTTTTAAACAAAAAAATATACCGTTTCTTCGTTTAAAATTTGTTTGTTTTTGTAATTTAAAATTGTTTTTTAATTTTTTTACTTTAATTTTGAATTGTTTTGATATATTAATATTAGAAATAAATTTTAAAAATAAGAATAGTATTATTTTAATATGTTTTAAAAGAAAAGCTAATTTAAAGGGCAAAATTAACAGAGTAACCGTAAGTGTTTATTTATGACGGATACGTCAAACAAACTCGCGATGATGACTGCCGTGATGGTGAGATCGAACGGACGGCGAAATCTGGTGTCACGTGGAAGGGGTCAGGTTTTCTGACTCGCCATACTTTTTCATACCAGTCGACGGCTTCTCGCTCTCCACGACAAAACTGCTTGCGTGGCGATTAGACAGTGTACGAGCCAAGCCTTTAATATACTCCGGATATCTTTTTGCTTTGTATTACTGTATTTATTCTCTCACGAATCCTGCGAGAATATTTTTTAACACCACCAGCGAGGAAAGGAAAGAGGCGTGCTGCTACGACACGAATGCGATATGTTTTAGACAGTTTCCCCTCGCCCCATGTGACTCCCCGTATGTCTCGGCCCATCACTTATAATGACGTGTTAACATCATATTATTATTATTATTATTATTATTATTATTATTATTAATTTCATATCGGGAGATAGTGATAAGATGAGGGCAGTCCCGTCATGATACGGTGTATTGGTCATTTTCATGGTGGCTTTATTGTTGGTTGTGGTTCTGGGACGCTCCATGATAAGCGAAATGCTTTTTTTGTGATTTGATAAGTCACGGGACTCCTGACTGACTCCTTCCAAATATTCAGAAAAAAATAAAAAAGAAATCCAATCATTCAGTTCAAGTGATTCAGGTTATTGTATATTTAGGGATGTGAAAGTTCTCTCGAGGTATTTTGTGGTTATTGGATTGTTTAATAATTATATTTATGGAGTCTTATTATTTTTTAATTTTCACTTGAGTTTTCTATATCTTCCTGCTATTTTCAAATGATAACAATATCATGTTTTACCTGATTTCATCCTTATTATGGTCGAAAGAATCATTTCATTTAAGAGATTAAGTTAATAAATGAGACTTTGAATTATGATTTATATTATTTTTTAATATTTTTTTAAATAAAAATATTTTGGACTTGAAACTTGCACAAAATCACACTGTTTTATGCTTGATTTTTATCGATTAGAATAAGGGTTGTGAGATTTAAACTTGTAACTGCTGAGTTAACAAGGTTTTAATATCAAGTTAAGTAACTATCTCACCTAAAAATTTAAATTAATTGATAAAATCTAAAATATAATTTAATCAGTGATGGATAATTAAACTCAACTCGAGCGGTCTTGCCTTCGTTGCATGAGATAAAAGCTGTTAAAATTATTATTTAAGTGGACATCTTCGATTGCATGATCGTATAGTTTTTTTTGGAAGTACCGAAAATCTAGTCTTTGAATGAGATCTGTATTGATGCCACGTGTTGACTTGTATCAGCTTGGTCTCATAAAAACATCATACCAAAGTTCTGACATATGTTCCCAGTGGCTGGTATCGACAGAACATAGCTGCAGACCAGAATCCACCAAGCTCCACGCTGCGTCCATTGTTCTGCACAGCAGCACAAACGAATTATCGATGGTACTGGATTTACATGAGAAGCTCTCACATCCAGTAAAATCACCAGCCAGTGGCGTGAGAAACCGAGAAGAATAGGGTCAACCTGGTCACTGGAATTGGATGGATATTGATTAAATAGTGAGGATTATGATCAGTGAAAATATGCAGATGGACATTTATTTACGATGCTACCGGAAGCGCCGTTCACCGACTCTGTCTACAACAATAGCCATTGAAGACAATAACTACTCTTGAATTAGTTTATAACATGGCAAAGCAATTGGCCATGGCATGAAGAGGGTTAATTCTTAAAGCTGTGGCGTAAAAAGGACCGGAAGTTGACAGTTGACAGCTAAAGAGAGTTATGATCAGTGAAAATATGCAGATGGGCATGTTTTGCTTTTCATTAATTTCACCAGGAGGGATGCTGTGTTTTACGAAGCCTCGTAAAATCTAACAAGATTTATAGAGGGGAAGCTCAGTTTGTTAGTTTCCAAAAAGTGATTTATTTTTTGAAATAAGAGAAGTGTAATTTAAGGCAAATAATTTAAAAAAAAAAAACAGATTATTTTCTAACTTTAAGTTACAATGAAAATAATACCTCAAAATCATATTCCAGCATGGCCTGTATATATATATATATATATATATATAAAATTGTTATTTTATTAAACAATGGAAGAATTACAAAAGACCTCGTTTATTAAGTAAAAAGTGAATTCCAAGAAAATAAATTATTTTATCTTATCATGTTTGTGTTTAGCATGACAAAAATGTTTTGTCCTCGATAAATCAATTATAAAAATTTAGTACAAAATAATATAAATATGTATACAAGTTTTAAATTCAAGGAAAAAATACATTAAAAAAATACTATAAATCATATTATAGAAACATCTAATAATTAAAATTTTAGATTAATGGGATATACAAACCCTAAGTTTCTAAGCAAATCTTTGAAGTGTGGGAGGCAATTGAATAGAGGATAGGGGTTTTATTTATTTTGACGAGCAAGGATTTTATATAGCTATCTGTACTTGCAAAACCACCATTGCTATTTAACACCTGTGAGGGGGGGATTGTATACCTTGCCATTAATTATATTACTCGCTGCAGCTTGCCGGACATGGGTGCTATGCCCTCACAGTTACTGCTTTTGTTCACAACAGAGGTATGGCGATCTGGTGCTTTTGTTCTGATCCGAAGAATATATAAATTATTTCTGAACTCAAAATTGGATATTCATATAATATTTCTAAGTTGCAAAGATGGATTTTTTTTCTTATAAAAAACAGATCACATTCAAGAAGTAAAGTTCGTTTTCTCAGAGAAGACATTCATCAAAAGACAACAACAATAATTATAGACGTGGATTGATTGCCTATGAATCGTAAGACAAGACCTATGCACGTGATCACATTATGAGAAAATCTCACATTTTCTTCTTCGTCCTGAATTTCCACGTATTGGAGCAGTTAAACTATATATTATACCTTATCAAAATCGTCGTCTCTGTTCATAACTTTCTCCCTGACAATATGTAGCTCCAGCTATAAAAATCAATGAAAATCTAAAAATGGAAGATACCAGGGTCTCACCAAACAGTTCAATTCTCCCTTTTGACCTTATATAATGGTTCAGATGGCTACTGTAGATTGGATTTTCCGGGCATTTTAGATTTCTCTTGTCAAATCTCACGATCTTATATCAATATCTAGCTGAGTTGTGTGCATGTATACTACGTACGCTGCTGTTACCTTTGATCTGGTAGTTGGGTTGTCAAGGTGTTTTAATGGGGGTGGGGTGCTTAGATTTTGACTTAGCTAAATAGCTGATGGCGATGCTTGCACGAAATTTTGATGGCGTTCTCCATGCTCGCAGTTGAAACAGTTTATTCATAGACGTGATTCTTACAGTTACAGGGAAGAGAAGAGGATCCTATTGTTTTTTACTCTTGGCCAGTCTAAATCAGGCGGGCAAAGGAAATAATATTCGCTCCACAATAGTAAGGAAAAGGATTAGGGTTTTTCAAATTTAAATGGGTTTAGATGTAATATAATAGCATATTAAGGGGTTATACTTTGCAAATTTTACAGCTTATATATCAAAATTTATTTTTAATAATCTGGTGAAATTTTGGATGCATGTTCATATGGCTATCAAGTGACCGTCTAGTGCATATAAAGCGACAGTGTTTTGAAGGGAAATTTCGATTTATTTCACTAGCTTATTTTATTATTTGATAAATATATTAAGTAATATGTTCTAAATAAATATAAAAAGACATTAAAACCCAATTTAACAATCCATCCTGTTAATTTTCTTTTGTTTTCAGGGAATGAACATTCAGCTTAGCAATTCATTTTACTGAATTATGAATAGCTAAGTCGGATTTTAAATGTAAAATGAAGGGAACTTTCCTTCCAGGATAAAGATTGGCATGTCGTCAATGCCCCGTCATCAATAAATAGCCACGTCATACATGCCACACAATCTTTGTCAAACAGGCTGTGCTGCCACTTAATAGCCACACTATCTTTGTATAATATAATAGTAATAATAATTATTATCTTAATGATAAACTGGTGATCTTTCAACCGATTCTGACACGGAGATGTTCTAACAGTGAGCTCCATGTTCAAGCGGCGTCCCGGCAGCCCATCCATTTTTGGGTTCTGAGGTATTGAATTTGTGCTCTCAATTAGTCTGCCACGTTCTCACGTACAGTGGAGGGGAGCATAATGAAACTTTGTGTCATCGAGGTGAAGGTAGAAATAACCAGAAAATCAGTGACGAGCTAATTGCAGAGGAAAACCCGCATCAAACTGCTTACAGAACTCGATTCACAGAAGTTGTTTTAAATTACAAGCGTTGTTATATGGTTTTAATATACATTGCTTTATGGTTTCAATATACATCTCCAGGACACACCAAGGCGGGATGGGGGCGGCAGCCCGCCTGCCCTCTGTGACCTCGTCTCACCAAAGTTTAGACAGGGAAGGCTTAAATTTAAGTGAAACCTACTTGTATACAGAAGATTGGAAATGGTGCCTCAATGGATAGAATCAGCACCATTCTTTCTAACAAGTTACCACCATAAGGGAATTCCTATGCTGATATCAAAGCTGTATAGATATTATGTACTCACTGGCTTCTTCTCGCTGTTGAATAGCTACGAGCCTATAGCAAATTCAGTTGTGTCATTGAGAGGACAGGTAATTTCACAAAAACGTGACCAAGCTCTCCAACAACTTATCACTGAATGAATAGTTGCATCATTCAATCTCAGTGTGGTTGCTGCAAAAAATAAATTGGTTTCAATTTTCAATAAGTTGGGACGATAACAATATATGACCTGAAGATAAGCAATTTAATATAGCTGATTCAAAGAGGAACTTGTTCTCAACAATCTTTTCTCTAAAGGGAGACCTCACCATTATCAAAAGGTTAAATCAGTGGTTCTTATAGCTCACAACAGAAAAAATCCAAGAGCAAGAGCATCAAAATTTGCTACAGAACCAACTACTTGAAGACCGAACACTCTTAAGGTATTGGGACGTGGGAGGAATTATGACATGCATGTTGCAGGTGAAGGGCAACATAAATCTAGCAATACAAACTTAATCTATTTGACCTGATTTGAAGCAGCTAATATGTTGACCACAGCTGGGTGTCAACGCCAATATAGATTCAGTAATTTTTTCCACTGATAGACAACTTAATCTATTTGAAGTGCATTCTAAAGGTGCAACTTAATTCTAACCAAGGAATCTCTTACTGGAGCAACACGGAACAGCAATAAAAATATTCCTGAAATATTTGAATCCCAAAATCCACTCTTATTACTGAAATAAACATCTCCACCATAATGAAAGTAAATAATTGTATCCTAATCCAAGTTTGATTAAATTTCAATTCAAGGCTCCTGTAGTGTTGATGTGGCAGTCTCCTGGAATATAGAGAACTTGAAAGTAAAATAATAGTGCTGAAATGAGCAGCGGTAGTCAAAACACACCTCAACAACAGATATCCAACACCTGGATCCCTAACACCATGATAAGAAAATAGCTACAAAATATAAAATGGCTTCAAATCCTAAATTGACCCAGCAAACGGGCTAAACCTCACTCAGATAAATACTCTGAGGAATTTCCGCCTCTTATTTTGGTAAAATATATGACTATTAATATACCTCTGTTATGCAAATGAAGCAGTAATGAATTATTTATCACCTTCAGATTGTGATCTTCTGTTAAATGGTCCAGGACTGTAGGACGTTCTAGTTCATGAGACTTACCACACCTTCCCTTAAGCCTAGTTGAAGGTCACATTACTCATCTAGTAATATGCTCAAACTACTACTTATGGATGATACTTTAGATAAACAGAAGCACTGAAAGAGTAGTACTCTAGCTCTTATATATTTAATCGCATCTTATAGATGAACTTTAAATGACCATTTATTATTCCAATGGGCATCACTTCACAAACTTTTAGATGATTTTTTCCCTAGTAAAAACCATAATGGAGGATGGTTACGCATGGCCACATATTCAGATCTATTTTTACTCATTCCAGCAATTGCTGTCTCAGTCAAAAGGTTCAGATCAGTTCATAGATGACACGTGTGAAATATAAGGGGGTGAAAGTACTTATCTGCTTATTTAAACTAGAAACGAGGAAAAAACTTACCTGAGAATACAGATGATCATCAAACATAGTAACAGCGCACGATCCTGGGGCAGAAGCCCAACCACAAGGGATGGTGTCATACCCGGGTTTAGGAGCTTCAAAACTTCCAATAACATGAAAATCCTCAGGGCTTTTTTGTACTTTCATCTCTGTTGCAGGTTGGAATTTTGTATCGTTCAACAAATTTAGATTGTATGACCCAGGCAGGTAAGGGTACTGCCCAGCCAACTGTAGCCTCAGTGATGCAGTTCCATTTAACTCGTCAAGAATACCATTCATTCCACTTTCTTGACCAGAACTAGACAGGTCTGAATTTTTCCCCCCGCCAAAGTAACCAGAATAACTCCCAAAAGAGGTGCTTGCAGAGCACTCGGCATCCCTTAAAAAAGACATTCAATCAATTAGTAAAGAACACATGTCAGGAGGGGTATTCTAAACTCTTCTATGCATTGTTAATTTGTGACCTGTTCTGTGTATATGTGTCCCTATCCTGCACAGAATCAAATACTTCTGAAAAATAGGTGGGTCTACACTATGCCCCAATCCCCGACTCTTTTTCTCTTTGTTTATGTATACACATGTAAATTTGTCCTTATGTTTTTACAAAACGGAGCTTTAATCCTGTACTCGTGTCTGGGCAGAGCAAGCCCGGACATGATCTTCCAGTGGGAAAATAGTTATAGCAATGAGATTTGAAGTTTCCATGAATTAATTCGCTCACCTATGGGGAAGCAGATTTGGGTCCTCTGATAACATAATATGTTGACTATCATTGTTAGGAACCCACGAAATAGGTAGAAGCTGCTGCTCCGCGCCCATTCCAAAAGGTACATGCATTGCATTCTGAAACTGCAAGCAAGATTGGTTAGGTAACAACTCCAGGGAACAGGGAACTATTTGTATCAAATAAAAGTAATATGTTACCTGACCATGGCATTCTAGAGACATAAGATGCTGTTTTCCCAAGTGTTCCTGGCAAAAAAAAATCCTGTTAAAAGTAAATAGAACAGTTACAGATAATAAAGAGAGATAATTTGCTCGAGGGACATCTTTTCAAGGTCCGATAGAGTGTTTCCGCTAAATTGACTTTAGGTTTTGCAGCACTGGCTTTTGTTTCCCTCTACTACTCAAAGAACACTTGAATACTCAGAGCACTAGGAGGTAGCATTTCTTGTATATTTTATCCTTGCACAAAACCATCCAATTTGGATTAAAAAAAAATTACTAGGATGTCAGAACATCTTATCCTTACTGCCCTCCTCATTATCCATAAAAAAAATGCTATAGGATTACACTGAGTAGGCTCATGGATTTTCCCATAGATGGGCTAATTAAACCCACATTCAATTGCGTGCTGACCAAAGATGAGACACAATTATAAATAAAAAACATAGGAGCTGATGAACAACAAACAGAGAGTGTGTATATATTTTCTCCAGATGAAACCCACCACAAGAATAGGTATACCTTATGTGATCGAATCCGGTTAACTGATTCCCTGAGTGAACTTTCCAATTGCCCTAAATGCTCTAAGCTGCTAATCTTATCTGGATTGGTCCAGTAGCTGCAGAAACTCAAAGTAACTTAAGATTAGTCCAGGGTGGTGACCACCCACTGTATCCATAAGATTGTGAAATGGCACTCTACATTGAAAGATTTGGACGTGTTCACCTTAGCCTCTTATGCACATCAGATAGTTGATTCTGCAATAGCCTTGATTGGCTAGTCAGGTCCTGGTCAATTAAATTGCAATTTTATCGGATATGTTACAACCCATCATCACACAAGAAAGAGTTTTGAAATGTCGTATTTGATAATGGATAAACTGGTGTGCACCCATACCTCTATTGTTTGGGAACTGAAACAAAAAGAACGGGATTCAAGAGTTTTAGTACATAACGTTTACAGAACATAGTCAGCCTATAAGCTATGCGAAATGAAATTTTTCAACATCAACAAGCGCATACCTTGTACCGAGAAATTCTGGTATATTGACATCATGGTCCAGCTTCTTAAAAGTTTTCTTGAGTGCCTATACGCTCAAAGAAAAAGAAAATAATGTAACAAAAAAGAATGACAACTGCATCAACAAAACCAAGTGAAAAAAAGAGCAGGTGTGAGTTAATATCAGAAAAGTCTCGTAAACAAGGATCAAGGGACTTACTTCAAGGCTTTCTAACTTCCTGTTCCAATCAAGTACAAGAACAATTAAATTTCAATTTAATAAATATTCAATGCAGTCATGGAATGACTAAGAAAATGAAGCAAGAAAACTTCACAATACCTCTTCGCCCTTTCTTGTGGTGTTAAGTGAGCAAATTTTGTAATTACTTCTTCGATGCTAATAAAGAAGGAAAAGGAAGAAAATTAATCAAAACTGTTTATGTCGGTGAGGATCAAAATATGATGAGAAACAACCATAAATGCCCTAGAGGCCGCACAACCTTGATATACTCCTTTGCCCCTCCACCATATACACAACTGATATGCATGAAATATATTGAGGGTCGCACATGCGAACGAGACTCAAGCTATAACTCTCAATCAGTACCATATTGTAGGAAAACAATGAATAATGAGAAACCACTAGGTTGGATGATGAGAGATGTGATCAAGTTGAATCTGTACCAATGCAATGAAATTCCCAAAAAGATGCAAAACAAGAAATTTCACAGGCAAGCTTAAAGTTCACTCGCTCACTTTAATTTTGTAAGACATTTAAGCGTGGCATCAATGACAGTACCTGCTAGCTCCTTTACACAAAGAAGGCTTGCCAGTTGGTGAAAACATGAGAAGGATGATGTCTATGTCACATAGTATAGATAACTCATTAGCCTTCTTCATGATACCATGTTTCCTCTTGGCATAGGTCGCTTGACGTCCATTTGAATTCTCCAATTTCTTAATCTTTAGCTTCACCCTGCCCATCCTGCCCATTTAACATCACCATTTAACCATCAAAGGATGACCATAATTTTATAGAATAATCCACATTTCCCAGAGTTTCAATTATCCTGTAATTTTGTTTCAACATGAAGCACATATTTCAAACCAGGTATGGAATTTCCATCAATCAGCACCAAAATATCCTCACAAGTTTGTAAATTTATCATGATTAAACACCTTTTAATACCTAATGCACCGAAATCATGTATGATAACAATAAGTGCACAAGGACCAGCTAAGAAATTTGACAAATGAAAGTTGATCAAAAAGAAGAAAAAAAATACAGAGATGGGAAGCAATAATTTTGACATGAGAAAGAAAGGGAAAGAAACTGGGATCATAAAAAAGCTTAGAAGAACTGCACCATTTAGCTGGCTATTGTGACTGCCAAACAAATCTAAAGAATGAAACAGTCACTACCCAGTTTCCTCTTAATGAAAAGAAAGAGGAAAATCTACGTATCTCTCTGTCTTTCTGATGAAGAAGAGGACTTGTAGGGAAAAAAAGAAACAACAAAAAAGGAAAGAAGGAAAATTTACCTTAAGGAGCAAAATCAAACGACGAGTGGGATTTGGATGATAGAAAGAATATTTAAATGTGGAAACAAAGAAAACGTAGAGGGAGAGAGAGAGAAGAAGAGAGAGGATAGGACTGCATGACATGACCGGGTGAACGCCAAATTCGGTCATCCAACGAAGCTTGAGGGTCGGGATCGTCCGTAAGTTTCCCCCGAGAGCTTCAAACCACCCAAAGAAACCTGACAATAACCGACGTCTCAAAAAAAACTGTTCATTCTATACGTTTCTAGCTGTACCTCTCCCCCGTTTAGAATGATACCAGGTGTCAAATTGTGATGGCCGATAAACGCAGTAAAATTTATGCGTGTTAGAAATTAATTTTATTTATAAAATGTTGTTTTATTTTATTTATTTAAAATATATCTTTATTATTATATTAAAATAAAAATATATATATTTTTATGTCATTCACAACTTTATAATATTAAGGAGGTTAAGCATGTTGAAGCAATATTAGTAGGAAATGGAATCACTTGTTGTGATGGAGCTAGAGACAAGTTCATTCCTGAGAGTTTGAAGCCCTTTCATGAATTTAAATGATTTTGGGGTTGAATTTTCATAAATGTTCTATGCCGAGTTATGAAGATTTTTAGATGATGTTAAATTATCTGTTTTATATTATAGAAATTAAAATTATTTGTTTAAATATAATAATATATTGTGTTTAATTATGAATGGTGTTTTCATAGTGAAGTGTGCTGTGAAACTTGCTGGAAATGTACTGTGAACTCTAATGTTTGTTGAATTGTTTTTGTTTTTTTTTGCTGCAGGGAGTGCCGTGAATCTAAATAAAACTATCATAAATATTTTGTTAAATGAGTCGCAATCTTTACATATAACTCGCGAGTCTTATAAGAGACTTGTATTTGACTCACAAAATTAGCTATTTCTGTAAATATTTCAGTGAAGGTGGTATTTTGCCATTATTTTTTACCGTGCTTCCAATGACGACCAGGAATAGGCAATTCTTCCCTGTCAGTTGAGGTCTGTTCACGGGTCAACGCAGGAAAATCTGATTTAAAAATGAAGCAAGCTGGTACTGTGGGCACTATTTCAGGTCAGGCCTTTGGCGCAGGGAGGGGAGGGAGAGAACGGTTGTGAGTGGTGGGTCTCTCCTGCTCTCTTTATGGCTAGAGCTGAGAGAAACCCGCGAAGGCCTCTCGTTTTCTGGGTTTCGATCATTTGTGTATATCAGCAATTGTTACTTGCTGACCAATATGTCTCGCTACAGAGACAGTCTGAACTCCTATCACTTTAATCTATACAAGTGGCAGAATAAAACTTCCAGATCCATTCCTTGCTCGGATACTTCATGGAACTCATTCTCCGCACAGTAATCTATCTGCTGGCTTTATTTTTGTTACTTGTCAAAATCTTGAACAAGATTACTTTTTCTAAAACACACTAAAGATAAACTAGTGGCTTTTATTTGGTGCAAAAGCATCGGTGGACAACGACGACGGCGAAGGTGATGGCGGAGTGGTGGAATTGTGGCGGGGCTCAAAATTGTCAGGTGATGTTTTGAATTGGTTATTGTTTATAAAATATTTTATAATACAGGGGCTGAAAATGTTGTTTAATAGATCAATTTTGTATAGAAGTTAATTATAAAACATTTTATATTAATTAACTTTATTGTAAAGTATTTCAGGAAAAACACGTAAAAAAAATCATTAATGCTTGAAACAAACATCTTTTTATCAGAACTGTATAACCATTCAAGCATTGTTGAATTGCTAGAGAGTGTTAAATGTAAAAATATAATATTTTTCAGAATAAAAATAACTTTGAAAATCAGTCATGCCATGCGTTGTAATCGGTATTGACGTGGGAAAACTGGACACAAAGGGTTTTAGAAATTGAGCCTACGTGTAGTAGACGGTAGACTAGTTTGATTGATTGATGGATGCCGGACCCTGACATTCCGATCGATTGGACTGGGCATTGGCAATTCATAGGCTACCTCTTTTCCAAAACCCGTCCTGTCCCTATAAGTTAGCCTGAGACCTGCCGGATCTGGGATTTGAATAATAAAAAATACATTAGATGTCCCGGTTAAAAAACACCATCGCTCTCTTGCTTTTTTTTTTTTTTTTTTTATCAACAGAACAATATTATTATGATATTTGTTTTTTAAAAATTGAAACCAATCCATGACTCATAAATTTCCGGGGTTAATCTCTACGTTAAGGGGTTTTTTGGGTCTCCTAAAAATTTATTAGAATAAGAATCGGTGATTTAGCTAAAGTGGTGTGTTAACTTGTTTGAATCACGCATGAAAGGCTAAAGGTCACGGATTTGCTTGCTTCCTTACGTGTGCCGGCAGAAGAGAGAGAGGCCTTAGCATATTGATGATCATTTTTTCTTTTTCCTCCTCCCATCTTCCACGAGCATGGCGCTAGCTTCTGCCTTTGAAACCCGGGCACGGTACCTGTCTTGTTATCCGGGTATACAGCCGCGACGAAGAAGGCAGCCACCACCTTACATACCTGATCAGATGAATCCAAGGGAGCTGCCCCAGCAGGATCCTGTGGATCAGCCCTCCTATTTATACGGCGGGTCAGGCCCCATGCACAGGACACCTCTGTGACCTCTTTTATTCCATGCACGGTAAAAGATCTGATGAGGCCAGCTGCTTGATATATCTTACAAGCGTCATCCCGAAAACATGTTTCCTTCTTTCATATGTTCAGCATAATTATAACAAACTCTTTCACCTGAGCCCGGGTGCGTTGAGGGGGGAAATCGTCTTAATTTCCCGACGACAAACCTCACTCTCATTCGTGTGCAAACACGGGATGCTTCTCCTTGTTCTTCATCTAAACTTTCACATCACGTGACAAGCCCCTCTCTATTTTCTGTGGTCATATTAAACTTTCATCTTAATTTTTAGTATTGCAATTGTTGCAATCAGCTCTCCATTGACATGGTCCCGTCCCGTGCGAACGATATCTTTTAGTTTCTTTAGGGCCTCAGTTTCCTGTGTTGGCAGCTTAATTTTCAGTATTGCTATTGTTGCATGGGTCTTTCTACTGCAACATCATAACATTGACCTTCGTGGCATTTCTTCCTTACGGAACTTAAATTGATTGTCCTGCTTTGGCTGTTAGTTCAGAGTGGCGTGGTCTGCTCCTGCTCTTGCTGTGTTATGGACTCTAATTTTCATTACTCGTCCAATTTATGTCCGCTCCAACACTTTGCGAGTTGCAGTTTGTGGACGGGTTAGACTTGAGCTTCCTCCTCGTGTATTGCTATCGCGCCTATCTGGGTTCTTTCTACTTTCATGGTTTCGGGTTTTACAGTTTCTCACAGCAAGTGCTTCATCTTTCTGCTTTTGGAAGTTTGTGATGGCCTGGTGGCTGTGCTATCGATAGCCTGAGATGGATCATTTTAAATCTCGTCGATAACATTTTATTTAAATAAAATCTTTTTTTTTTATTCAATCAAGTTTAGATATCTATTGATCGGTCTCTTGTCTTGGAGAAAGAAGAAGTTGAAACTTGCCTTTAATTCAATTCATTTTCATCATGAATTATTTTTTAAATAAATTAATTTTGAATTATAATCTAAACTCTAAAATTAATCTTCAATGAACCGTATCGAGCATATTTTAAATTTAAAAGCTTACATAAATAAATATCATGTTTGAATTGCTCTCGTGTTGAAGTGAGAATTGTCTCTCTTTGATCACAAATAATATCAAAACTACAGGTTAAAGTGTAAGAACTTAATATTTCCCTGCATCTCTTGATCCTTGCATGATGCTTTCAAAGGCGGATTTAGTAACGATGTACCACTAATCCGAGAACAATGGCTTGCATAACTTCAAAACTAGACTAGTTAGATGTTCAATGAATTTACGAGCACCGGAAATCTGTGCCGGCGATATACCCATAGCACTGATGGAATTACAATTACTAAGAGACGACCAAGATAATTTGTCATGACTAGAGTCGTATTTTTTTAATATAAAAGATATTAAAATATTAAATAAAATAATAAATTTTTACATAATTTATGTGGATTACGAGTTTTTTTATAAAATATATAAATTTTAAATTGATATAAATTTATTTGTTTGGTAGATTTTAATGAAATTATCATTATAAATTTATAATTGTCATTAAAAAAATAAAAAAAATTTGATACCTGAATTATTGAATTCATCATATTAGGATTAGTTTATTTTATAATACAATTTATATTACTATATTATGTGAAAACACTTACAGTAACCAAATAACAGAAATAATCAGTTCATTTTCCATCTGCAAAAAGAAAAAAACATCGTTGAAAATTAATGGTTACGTTAACATCATTATCATGACTATAATAGTTAAAATTATTATCAATATTACTGTTTAAATAATTAAAACCATTAAATTGCCCAACATTTCTTTTGTAAAATAAAAAAAAGAAAAACATTTTCCACCACCATTATACATCACATGCGTTGCGTGTGAAATCTAATGACGATTCTGAATGACACTCTTGCAAT
The DNA here is from genome assembly GCA_015731905.1 of Salix dunnii. Classification (NCBI taxonomy): domain Eukaryota; kingdom Viridiplantae; phylum Streptophyta; class Magnoliopsida; order Malpighiales; family Salicaceae; genus Salix; species Salix dunnii. Next base: position 5,174,627 of record CM027666.1, on the reverse strand, counting down.
AACCTCAAGAAAAAATAATGAAACATACAAAATTACTAACACCCGTGAACCCAGTAATAATCATGAAAAAACTTGCAATGAAAATATCACCATAACCTAGTACCAGGTTTCATTCTTGTTGTCTACAAGGGTATTAAAATAGTTTCAATGTGTAAAAACATGAAAAATCTAAAATATACTCGCCTCCAACCCTTGCCCTGCGTCTCATCCAAGGATAAATTTATTATTTCAGTGTTTAAAATTAGATAAAAAATCAGAATTACCCCTAAATAGCTTTCATTTCCTTGTCAGCACTTACAAGTAAATCGGTAACTTTGCTATGCAAATAAAAAAAAAAAACCAAATCTCCCCAAACAATATATAATTACTATATGAATTTTCTGAAAATATCTAAAATACCCTGAATTACAACTAAAACGGTCTATTTTTGTATGTTTTTCAACATGCATATACAAGATTTTGGTTTTTGCTAGGTAAACAGATGGTCATGATGACATCAGTCCCAGACGATCTCGTTTCACAAGCATTTTGACATGTTCACATGCACCATTAATGAACAATGACACGAAGCAGGTGCGCAGCTTGAAGAAGGCAGTGGGGACAGCGAGTAAAATGACGCAGAAACATGCCCTCTCCTTCTCTGTTTAGGACCTAAAAGGATATTCGAGTGTGTTTATAAAAAAAATGAGCATTTTTTATTTTTATTTTATATTTTAAATAGTTTTTTATATATTTTTAGATATTTTGATATATTAATATTAAAAATAAAAAATATAATTTTAATATATTTCTAAACAAAATATATTTTAAAAAGTTACGGCATTTCTAAACAAACACTAAGGGGCGCGTGGGGGAGGACGGGAGTAACTGCGAATGGCGGGCTTTTGGCAACTGGACCGGGATCGTTTAGCTCGGTGTGTTCCCCATGGAAAGTCAGGTTTTCAAAGTTTTTGACCGGAATTCCTCTGCAAGGATAGTCCATTCCTGTTACTATGACCACAATAAATGAAACGTATAGCATTAGATTTTCCGACAGGTAAAGTGAGAAAAAAACAGGGAAATTCTTCTTCTTCGCTGTAATTTATTTTTCTTTCTGGTATTTACTGGCAAGTGTTTCGATAAAGGGCAGTAAGATCGAAAAGACTCGCACCACAAAACTCCTTTTGTTGCCGAGGTTGCAAGAAAACCTGCTCTTCGAGAATTGAGTGATCTGACTCTCCAATGGAAGTATCAGAAGCTGAAATTTATGGTCTCACATTGAGTTGCCGTTCTCTTTTTTAAATACAAGACATCGGTATCCATTTATTAAAATGTTGACCGTTCAGTACCTCAATTTTTATTCATTGAAAATCAGGCTACAGAAAATTCTACAGAAACCATTTTACTTTTTATTTTTTATGCTGCCTGTGGAATAACCAAGAACTATCCTCCTAGCTATTCCATGAGATTTATTTGAATATATATATACAAAGAATAAATATAAATTTTAGGCAAGGATATGGGCCATGAATTTTATTTTCTTCCTTTCCATTGTAAATATATAGTTTCTATATTGTTAATTTATCGGTCGATATGTATTAAAAAATTATCATGGAAGACAGTCGATAAAATGAATAACCACATATTTAACAGTAATGTTAAAGCTAAAATTCAAAATATATCTACAGCTACTGTAAATTGCACGTGGATGCTTCTAGGAGACATGATAGGATGATAAATAATTTATAATTTATAGAATAAATTTTAAATTTAAATTAAAATATATCTGTCATGTAACTTATAAAAAGGGTGGATTTCCTCGCATAGAAACGAAGTGCCAGAGCAAAAATAAATGGCAAGAGACGTTGACATTATCACCCCAAACAACTTCACGAGGACATTCAAACAAATATTTGAGCGATGGACCACGTGGTTATCATTAATGAGTTTCGCTAAATTACGCGCGCATAAAATACAGGGGTAACGTGTTTTCTTACAGCTAAATGGCTCCGTGAAAGAGACAGAGAGGACAGTAGGGTCGGGCTGGGACTGAGATGACGTTAAGGTAAATTGTCCTCTCGAACTGTTATAACTAAGCTCCATGTTTTTCTCGTTTGAAATTCATATAATTTCTTTACTTTAACCATCGCAATTAGAGAAAACGAGGTTATTTGCCCGCGTCCTTTTTTTTTTTTATTTAAAAAGTTAATTGATTTTTTATATATTATAATTAGTTATTATAATATTTAATTAATAAAATTATAATAGATTAAATTTGTTAATATTTTTTTCATCCGGGAATGAATAGTGTAATTAAAACACAGGAAAAGTAGTTTATATATTTTTTAATTGTAGATAACATGGGTAAATTTGTGTTCTTATTTTTTTTGTAATTTTTTCTCTGTCAGTAATATCAGATCCGAAATATTATATATTTTGTTTTTTATAAAAACAATCTAAAATCCAATAATTATTTTTTTTTCTAAGAAATAAGCTTAAACAAAAGAGGACAAAATTATAATTAAAAGGTAAAATATTTTTTTTTTATTTTTTCAGATTTAGTTCTCATATTATTATATTAAAACTATTTAAGAACATTGATATTATTTTTTTATTCTTTAAAAAATCCTAGGTAATTTTTTTCTATCTATCTATCTATATATATTTTCAGGTGCTCATATTAAATAAATATTAAAATATATAATTAGTCTCACATATTAATAAGAAGAAAAACCTAAATAAATGACAAAAAATAAATAGGTAGACTTAAAAAGAAAATTGACCTGGAAGATTAATAAAAAGAATTTTAAAAACAACAAAGAGAGAAAATAATAAAAATTAATTTAAAAATAACCATCAACACAAATTAAAATGTAAATATCACAAAAAACCTGAATAACAGTGAAAATAATAAAAATTCATGAGATTATAATTATTGATAGAAAAAAATAATTTTTTTATAAGATTTATTACTCATGTTACTATATCAAAATTATTTCAGAGTAATGATATTATTTTGTTTTCTAAAAAATCCAGGTTATACATATTTTGAATGTTTTATCAATATGTGACTTGAAGGGAATAAAAAGATAAATCATAATAATTATTAAATTTAAAATAATTATCAGCACATATTAAATTTTGAACATTAAATAAAAGCTTAGTAATATTATAAATGAAGAAAAATTGAGAACAGAAACTAATAGCATGTATATATAAATATGGACAAAAATATATATAAAAAAAATATAGGAATTAAAAGTACAAGAGATAAAATATATATATATATATATATATATATATATATATATATATATATATATATATATATATAATTTGAAGGACAAAATTAAAATAAATCCAAACATGGATACCAATGCAATTAAATAATTTGAAACAAAACCGAAAATTAAAAGAATTAGGACCAAAATGAAACTGAAATTTATACTTAATTTGTATGGAAGGAAAAAACTGAAATAAATCAAAACTTTGATACTGAAATTATTATGGATTCCAGACCATTTTAAAAATTGAAAGTGCGAGGACCTAAATGAAAGTACAATATATAAGTAATTTCAATTAAATGACGCAAATGAAACAAATTAAAACCTATATAATAACAATAAGGACTTGTTTGAAACAATTCAAAGTGTAGGGACTATAGTGAAAATTGGGAAAAAACAGTTGCGCTGATATTAGCATGCGCAAGCAGGAGAGAGAAAAGGGGGGGAATTTTTCAACGACTATTGACATGTCTCCGATCATCTTGTGTTTACACGCGCCGCTCCATTGGGAAGAGAACATTGATGAAAATCATTCTAGACGTCGGTTGGGTATTTTTCGACGCCGGAATAGGCCGAACGCACCGAAGGAACAATGCGTGAGCGTTGAAGATGGACAGCGCGTCTAGCGACGCTCCATCAGTAAATCGGCGGGAAATTAATAAAAAAATGGTAAATTATTGGCTCACCCTTCACTCGTTTTCTAGGGCTAAAATAGTTATTGCACTGTGCAAAAAATATAAAGAAATAAATGAATCGGGTAGCTGGACCGGACCAGAAATGTGTAATTACATTTGAAACCCCCGGTTAGATGTCCTTATTTTATCTTTTTCGAGAGCTAAATGCATTATTTCACAGGACAAAAAAGAAAAAATTCAGAAGATCGAATGAACCAAACGAACCGAGCCGAGCCGAGCCGAGCCGAGCCAAACCGAATATTAAGTGTAACAATAATCGTGAATACTGATTTGTGAGAGGATAAATAGTAAACCGGGCCTTGATCTGTTTTAGCTGTAATAATAATATTTTTTAAGATTAACACATAATTTATAAACTAACATTATAACCCGCACGCGCAGATAGCATTGGACTAGATAGACTCCACATGGTAACACATGTGCAATTCAAACCTCTCTTATCTAGCAAATTAATTTACATCTCAAAAGTCAAACCGCATGTTTTATAAAGAACAAATGCTATAAAATGAGCAAAAATAATTAAAAAAATGACATGGAAAAGAGTAGCAAGAAAAAATGACATGGACATCGAATTATTTTTGTTCATTTTATAAATATTATTCTTTATAAAAAAACAAAAATGCATGGTAGCTTTCTGGAGATAGATTAATTTGGTGGAAAAGCGAGGTTTCAGGGTGTTTGAGAGTGTGGTTGTGGTTGTTTTTTAAAATATTATTCATTTATAAAAATATTAAAATGATATTTTTTTATTTTTAAAAAATTATTTTTAACATCAATACATTGAAATGATCTAAAAATATCAAAATATTTTATTTTATTATGTTTTTTTTTCAAAATTTGGCCAAACAGATCCAGCCGCTGGCCAAACAGTCATGAAATGGACGAATGCTCCATACGCAACTTGACACGGTGCGCAGAGCACACCGGCGTATTAATTACCGTGCAAAGAGGTGGCATGCATGGCAGAGGCGTTTGGTTGTCGGGTCAGCTTCAGGTGGTTAACTGAAACCCAGGTTAAACCGGGCTCTCTCGAAGTAAAAACACAAGGTAGAGCTGATAGGGACTGAGAGGAGTTGAAGTGGAGCTAGGTTTTACCGGTGCTTGGCAGGGGCTGTTCTGTAAAGCCCTCATTTTCTGCCTTGAAAAGAAAGATGTGTAGACCCGTGAGAGCCCAAGCGAGCAGCACCTGCGCATTTTAGTCTTTCTTGTCACAATAGAGTGAGACAGCTCAGGCTTCAACAGTTCAAGAGAAAAGAAAAGTAGCGTGCCTCTCATTTTCACACGTGTGGAGAAAAAGAAAGAAATGCTTGAGCTATATAAAGCAGAAGAGGTACCGGCAGTTGATAAAATAATAAAGGTGAGGATCAGGGTTAGTCGGGGGTGGGTTGTTAACTACCTTTAAGCCTCCTTTCCTTTCCGTGGAGTCTCAGAGAGAATCAAGGTGGAGAAGATTATAGTACTAAAACCGTGCAGGTCTCTCTCTCTCTCTCTCAAAGCGCCATTGCTGTTTTTCTCTATAATCAAGAGACTTGCATGTCTCTTTCCCTTCGTCACTGTCTGTCAAAGCTAGCTTCTAATGCTCTACATTCTCACAGGATGACTTCGTGTGCAGTTATCTAACAGCATATGTCAGAGATAGAAATGAAGGCATGGCCGAGAACCTTGCTACACATGCAACGCCAGATAATAACAGCAGAAATGGTCTTTCTTGTTACCCCTCTTCTTCCACTTCTTCTCCTTGTTCTTCAACGGGAATGATTGATACAGACATTGGTTCTAACTCTTAGTCCCAACTCTGGAATGACACCACCTGACTCTTCTTCTCATGAAATGGAAAATTGGAGGCTTACCTGGGGTTTTCCTTTCACGGGAAACTACCATGCTAACAGTGATACTGTTGTGGAGGTTAAGGTTTCTGATAGCAGTGATGGGTTCGCAAAGAACAACGAGACTGTAAATCACTATGCTGACTCATTCAATGAAGAAAACCCGGATGAAAATAGGACGAGTGGTAAGGAAACAGAGAGTGGGCAGTCAAAGCTTTGTACAAGAGGGCATTGGAGGCCGGCAGAGGATTCCAAGCTAAAAAAACTAGTGGCTCTTTATGGCCCTCAAAACTGGAACCTTATAGCTGAGAAGTTAGAAGGTAGATCAGGTAAAACACCATTGAGAGAAATTGTAAGCTTGTGTTCAAATTTTGCCACTTTCATTTGTCTGCGTTTTGTACTGTCATTTGTTAAGAAGTTCTTCTCACTAGTTTCTGCTTGGCTCATTTTGATTATTGTCATGTGAAGGTAAGAGCTGTAGATTAAGGTGGTTTAACCAGTTGGATCCAAGGATAAACAGAAAAGCTTTCACTGAAGAAGAAGAAGAGAGACTAATGCAAGCTCATAGACTTTATGGCAACAAATGGGCCATGATAGCAAGACTTTTCCCTGGAAGGACCGATAACGCAGTCAAGAACCATTGGCATGTCATAATGGCAAGAAAATATAGAGAACAAACAAGTGCTTTCAGGAGAAGGAGGCTAGGTCAATCTGTCAACAGAAGAATGGAAGACACTCCAAGCTTTGTCGGCAGAGATGCAGGCATGAAAACGATACCACCTCCATATTGTCCCAACATCTCTAGTGCTGGTGTACTAAACAAGTTATCTCCTTGTCGAATTGGAAACTTTAATGGTGCTGGTCGCGGTGGGGTTGACTATGGCTTAAATGGATCCGCCCACATGACCAGTGGGGGAGAAGCAGTCTCAAGCATTAAGGTTCCTCAAAGTGGGTTTTGTGCACAGCAGACACCTTTTGATTTCTTCTCTGGTATGTGCCTTCGTGATCCCCCAATCCCTCTCTCAACATTCTTTTTTGCTGATGTTGCGCAATCTTGTGTTTCTGGGTTTCTGTGCTGCTACGACATCGGTTTCTTTTTGTATAGCCTACCAAATTTCCTAGCTCTACTCTCTTCAATTTATATTCAGTTGAAACCAAGTTGATTAATCTTAGTTTCATTTATTCTGCTTCGCCGACTGAAACAAACCTTTTCCCCTAACTATTTTGTTGCTCTAAATTCTGTATAAAATAGTTATTTTCATTTTGATGAGTGGTCTGCGTTTCTTGCAGGTCCCAAAAGTAATAACATGATGCGGATGTTCAGCCACACCATATCATGGGATAGGCCAAATGATGAACCCCGCAATTCTGACTTCTATCAACAGCAACACCCCGCATACACGCTGACAATGCAACAGTCAAGCTACCAATACCCCTATTGCTTCTCAGACTCCACAGCGCCAACATTACCTCAAGCAGTTTCAGCCAGTGAGCCTTTATGTTCATCCCCATCAGTGGCAGGTCAGAGCAGAGTTGGCGGCCATTTTGAGACCGTTCCACCACCATTCATCGACTTTCTCGGGGTAGGAGCGACATGAAGTCAGAAGAGTAGCAAAAGAAAAGAGCTGTATTTTTTTTTTTTTTTGCAGAAATCATATCATAGAGATGCTTGTTGCGGATGAGCTCCAATATAACAGAGAGGCCATTAGAGGAAAAAGAGAAAGGGATTCTTGTAAATTGTTGCAATTGGATGGCTTTATATAAAATCTGCACCAGTCTGTTGATGTCATGTCACACCAACACCCTCTTTTGTTTTGTTTTTAGTAAAATCTTCTGCATCACACGAGACCCTTTCTTGTTTCTAAAGTGAAACAGATAGATCCGACTGCTGAATATTAATGTCATTTTGTCCTTTCATTATTCTCAAAACTCTATAATATTTTAATAATCAAGTTATCCAGTGTTTGAATTCTAGTCAATCTTGTTTAATAATATTTCTTTTACTCTCTTGACACTAATATCTTTTCTTTTTTTGGAAAGAATACCAAAATACCATTTAAGAATAATATCACAGACGAGTCATGACGATACAAGACAATAATATTTTTTTATTCCGCGTCAAGAGGATTCTTGAATATCTTGTGCACCAGTCAGACTAATTTCCTTTCTCAACGCAGCTCTAACATTGATTTAGTAGATTAAGATAAATTTAATAATAAAAAACCATGTTAATTTTATAGCTTGAACTTGGAAAATAGAACCGAGTGATGCATATCCTGTGATATTGGAACTGACCCAACGGAATTTAATTGGACGTAATTAAGTTTGTGTATAGTATACGAATAATAGCATCATTGGAGTGATAGTCTCCTGAGAAGGAAGGAGCAAATTCAAAGGTTTTGAAATGAAAACCAGGAAATGACTGCAGCACCAGAGTCCACGATCATTTACGTTGTCCAAAACGGAAACAAAGGTTAGAGATTATCAGGAGCTTCACCTTAAACGGACGTTGATGTGAAGAGAGAACAAGAAGCTGAAACTTGTGTCAAACATCCTTTTCATGGGCCTGCAGAATTCAGGCACAAAGTCTGCAACTAGAGGCAGAAAGTATTAAACACGGTTTCCTTTCGTGGATGGGAACTATTACACGCCGTTTCCTTTCGTTCTCTCATCAGCAGAATCTTCTGTGATTTCATGACACCCGCATGGAGTGTCTGTTTGCAACTGTCCAATTCTGCGCAAAATGTGCTGCGTGCGTATAGTTCCCTGCCGATACAAGAAACATATTCTGTGGTGAAATGATCTTTCGGTATTCTGTTGTCATGGACCAACACGCTAACATTAAGCAGCTGGTTTATATTTCGTGTTCGGGTTCTGCATCAAGCCCAGCAAAGCATTCGCACCTCGACTGCACTCAGGGCTGGGCATGGGATGATATGATTAAAGGATGGCAATTTAGTAACTTTATGTTAATGCTTTTAACAAATTGAAATCTGTTTAATTTTTTTTTTGTTTTTTCAAATTATTTGATATGTTTATATTAAAAATTTATTTTGTAAAAATAAAAAAAATACTATAAAAAACAAAATTACCATATTCTCAAATAATTCCTAATCTTAAATTAATAGATATCGCATTTGAATACGTGGAAACTTTTTTGTCCAACATTATCAAATATAAATATTATTTAACTTAGTGTATAACATGTATAAATTTAAAATCAAATATATATAAAAAAATATTTATAGAATATATTTTTAATGCAATATGATGTATGCATCCACAAACATTAACAATTTTATTTTTTAATAAATAGCAAATAATAGTTAAATAATAGATATTTATGTAAATACTTGAAACCGATAAATAATTTATAAGTATTTAAAAAATTTAATTGATAAATAAAAAAAATAAAAAAATAATTTTCTAGGAATTCAACTCAAGTTCTCTTAACAGCCATAAAATAATGTTGTGCTGATTGGACAACCCCCGCGACAACATCTTTTTTTCATCTTCATCACATTTGATGTAGATATTTGTATTTATTTTTTAAAATAATTTTTTATTTAAAAATATATATTAAAATACATATATTTTATTTTTAAAAATTATTTTTAATATTAATATATTAAAATAATCTAATAAACATTATTTTTTTAATTTAAAAATAAAAAAATCAATTATTTTTAAAAACAATTCTAAAATACAATTTCAAACACATCATAAACACCGCATATCTTTTTCAAGGTTCCTACCCAGTAATCATGGCAGAAACTAACTTCATTACCACCGCAACATATAACCCAAGCCAACCCATCTTGAATTTCTTCCCAACACTCCTGACATGTCTCCGTCAATGAGACTTGTCTAATTTAAAACATGTTCAGGCACAACCTTGTCTGTTTCTTGGCAGATGTATTTAGTTTTCAGAACCGCGCCCGTTGAGCTTCCGAGCTGGTCAACAGTCCCCATGCAATTTTCTTATAAAAAACGTTAATCAAAGCGAGCTGCGTTGAGAGAGAGAGAGAGAGAGAGAGAGAGAGGAAGCGCTAAACCGGTTTCTATAGGATGTTTATTGGACCGGGTTGAGGTTGGATTTTGCTACACATTCTAACCCAGCCATATTGAGTAGTATAAAATACCTAATGGATAGGATTGTGTGTGTGTGTGTGTGTGTGAGAGAGAGAGAGAGAGAGAGAGAGGAGAATAGCAGGTCGAAGAAGGCTCATCCAGTAATTTCAAGTCGAAAAAAATTATTAGTAATATAAATCTAAATTGCTAACTCCACGATGAATGTGTTCATTAATCTCACACGATTGGATAAAAAAGGAAGGTCCTCGGCCAGCCAGGCCAAGGTCCAGTAGTGAAGATCAGAGACGGCAGCTAGATGTTGAACACCGGCCTATCTGAAGCATATGTTTGGGCAATTATGGGCCCAGCCCACAATCATTGGACTTCTCCAACTTCTGGTCCATTGTCCGACAGGCAGCAAACGAAAACGAAAATAACAAAGACACGGACAAATTTATCTATCCATCTAGATTTGTTCACATTGCGAGGAGGTCGAGTCTTCCCATGAAACCACATTGTTTTCCTAATAGCAAGCAGTTTCAAAGATTTTTTTTATGAAAAAAAATAAAGAAAGAAAGAAGAACGATTTGCCGGCGTTTAGTAAAAACACCTAGATGAACTCGCATGCCTTGCGATCATCAAGCAACGTTGTCGCCGGCGTTTAGTAAAAACACCTCTCCATAAACCTGAAAAAGTCGTTGAAATCGATCTTTTCCTTGCTGTCCTCTCCAACGGCTCGGATCATTCTTGAACACTCCTCTATTTGTATTCCTTCCTTCAAACCCAAACGACACATCACTCTGTTCAACTCTCTTGCGTCTATAAACCCATCCTTGTTCTCATCAAACACATCAAAAACTTCCTTAACCTCCTCCATGCTGCAGGGTTCCTCTTCCTCGAATAAACTTAGTAGCTCATCTGCACCGAACCCCTCGTCACCACCCGAGCCGTCTTCATGAAACTCCAATCCTAATCTGTTCATGACCAGTTTTATATCTGCTTGGTTTAGTTTTTCATGATGCTCCTTCTCATGATGATATTGAACACAACCCTGTTGTTGCTTCAACTTTTCAGGATTCAAGCCTGGTTTGACACTTGCGAAGAAAAGATGTCGTAGAGATTGAAGGTAAAACAGGATATTCAAGAGTACACAGCCGAACATCCCTGCTAATATTTTCTCCATTGGGGGCGAGCGAAAGAAACTGGTTTTTAATATTTCTTCAAGACACACAGCTAACCGTGTTCTTCTATTTTCCTCCAGACCCATTACTTATATAGAGCTAAAAAAGGGAATCGTTAAGGACGCGGGGAAAGTTCATCTTGAAAGAAGTTGCCATTAAACTTGAGGAAATCTACTCGGCAAGGGGAGAAAGTGATTTGTTCCGGAATTTCCTTTCAACTTACACAGCAAGACATCGGTAATTATGTAACCTTTGAAGTTGAGAAGATACGTGGAGTTAAGACAGATGCAAACAGTTTTCTTTTGGTTTATCTCACTGTAGGAATCCCTCACGAAGTGAGAGGGTACTTCACGACTACGTAATGTTTGTTGCCGACCACGCGAATCATCGAAGAAAGTTGGAGCGATCAGTTTATTTGACATTGACTATAAAAACTTTTTTTCAAAAAAAAAATAATAAATAAAATTGACTTTAAAAAAAATAAAAGATGTGTTATAAATAAGATTTGTGAATTAAAATGTTAAAAAAAATTTCGTTAATTTTTAAAAAATCATAATAATTTTTTAATTTAATTATGCAAAGAATTTCTTTAACTAAACTCAAATACCCCAAGCCAATGCAAAAAACAGAAAGTAAATCAAACATTTGTCCTTTATGCAACTTTCTTAATGTTAAAGTTAAAAACATACCGTGGTGAGTGTAAACATTGGGAGTAAAAAAGCAGTGCGAGAAACTCTCTCTCTCTCTCTCTCTCTCTATATATATATATATATATATATGAGGTACTGTAATCATTTGCCTTAAAATGAGAAGGAAAAGCTAGTGGAAGCCTCTAATTTAGTTCACTTCAATATTTGATTAAATTCCTCTAAAATTTCTAAAATTGGAATGATCAATGAAATAAATATAAAATGCCCTTTGGTGCTACGATTCGACATCAAATCTGGTGTTCCGGTGGCGTGCATGTGGCGCCTTAAGAGTGGGCCAGGCTTAGGCAGATAACTTTAAATGAGCAAAAGTCCAAAATTAGATGTCTGGGCTCTTGCTAGTAACTGAACAAGGTTGACAAGCCTGTTGCCATAGCCCGGCCTTTTTAGTTTTTGGAGATTCTTACATAGCCTCCCAGGCATTATGGACTCACAAGCTTTCCAGTACAAAACCCAGCCCATTTTCCTTTTTCTTTACCAGACTATTTGCTGTTTAGCCCATGAGTCATGTTGTCCTGTGCCATGTTATCACGGAGTTAAAGTCACATAAATACAATTAATGCTTGATAATTGACAATTATTTTTTTGACAAATATTTTTTCACTTAAAAAGTAATGTATTGTATAATAAATATTTCTTTTAATAAAAAATAAAGTTGTTTTTAAGATGATCCAAAAGCAAATATTTTTTTTTTTGGTGAATTTTGCCTTTGACATTAACGCGTGAGCCTAATCATGTTGGAGAGTGGTTTGAAACTTAAGCGTCCAGGATTTTGTTTCGAGTCGGACTGGGTTTTGAACGAGCTGAGCCTGTAGCAATTGAGTTTTTAATTAAATGAAACACACTGAGTCAACTCAAACACAATTGAATTTGAAACCCAAGCCATCCAGCTGGCCCATGACATGGGCCACCATTAGACAAATAAATATGAAGAGGGTTTCTTACGCACACCCGCACACAGAGTAGGGACATAGGTGTCACTTCAGCCATGGATGAATCTCATGAACAATGAATTAAATTGGCAAATCGCACACAACCTTTACTCGCTTGTATTTCTCCCAAAGTGGGATATAATGCATGCCTTTTGTGTTAAAATGCACCTTTATCTTTTCAATGATCACTAATCACTATATGAAACAAAGAGATAATTAACATGACAGGTTGCTTTCCAACATGCTAAATGACCTGATCAAGATAAAGTCAATCATTTTATTGTTGTTAAATCAATCTAGTATGGTAGATCAAGAGATGGATATGGGGCCATAGCTCTATAATGGAATGCTATATTACATATGAAGTGCCCTAGCTTGACTTCGGAATTCATTTGCTTTATCAATATCCAAAAAAGTGTCTTCAATTTGTTGCTATTGCATGACATCGATCATGCACTAAAATAACAGTACTAGGAGGTTGACGTTGGGCTAATGCCCACGAAAAGTAGCTTAGTGGGACTAATACAATGTATGAAAGGCTTCCACATATAGGTGAATTAGGTCAGGAGGCCAGCCAATTGATGCTTTAATTAAGAGCTGATGCTAACATGCAGGAAAGAAGTTTTTCCTTCAAGGAGAACCACAAGTTGGAGAGATTTAATGAGGGTTCCAATCATGAAAAGTTGGAATTGATTCGAGACTTCAGCTCTTGGACATCAAAATCATTCAATTCCTGGGCAGATAATGCTGGAGTTGCTAGGTTCCAGTGGGATTTCCTTGAGCTGAGGTCATGAAACTAGACAATACAAGAATATTTGTCTCCATATAAAATAAAAGCAAAGGGAACAAAAAGAAAAGAAAAAAGAAGAAGAAAAGATTACTAAGTATATATATGTGGCCTGCTATCTTCTGCAGGATGGCATCACATGCTCTGGGTCCCATAACTACTACTAAAATTTTTGCCTAGACTATGGCCTTCTGCTTTTGATAACATTGGAATGCCTGATTGTTTCACCCAAGCGGATGGATCAGAGGCACATATCGAACTTTATTTTGATCTTTCAGTAGAAGCCAAACACAGAGAAAAGGTAAACACCACAGCTTTGACAATATGGTTAGCTGATATGGGTTACCCCTGGCGTATTTTGTGTCAAATGAATACAAAAGAAAAGAACGTGGAAACGCAGGCAAAAAGATGGGGGGGGAAAGGAAACCTTTTTTCCCGGTGTTTCCACCTTTTGGCATTGTTGCCTGTTTCGATTCTTTGGGCATGAAAGAGAAAGATCCCTGGCTTTCTGAGGCATATAAAAATTCAAGCTTATCTGTTCAAATGTGGGAGGGCCTACAGGAACTTTCTGTGCCATTGAGCCCTCATCTCCCTTTGTATTTTCCATCCCTATCCCTTTTGTATAACAGTATCATTTAGTTCCGATGAATAGTGAAGAAAACCCCTTACTGCACAAGCATCATAAAAGTTGCAAGTTGCCGTGTTAAACTGTAGCATTGGATCTTACAAAAGAATGATCTGCACTGAATGACAGTATGCCGTACACAAGTAGAATCATACGACTTTCCGAAGCACTCAGTATTGGAGGGAATTTCATGAACTGCTAGTTCCATCATGAGATCAAAGGGTCAGAGCCCTTCTAGAGGAAAAAAACTTGGATAAAAAAAAATATCTCTAGAACGTGAGTATTCGGGGTCATAGGTATACAAGGCCTTTCAACAAAATAAAACCCACTTCATTTTTCTTTGCAAGTCTTTATTTTTTCAAGTTCAAATTTCATAAAAAAATCAAGTACTAAATGTGATTTACAAGTTTATTCTACAAAGAGAAGGATTTTGTTACAGCCAAGAATCTATCTCTCTTCTGTCAAGTTATCTCTCACTCTTACATTAATATAAAAACATCTAAGATACCATATACATGAAAAACTTAGGAAACAGAAATCATCTAAAGATGGATAAGGAAAAACTGCTGGTCTTAAAGTGGCAGGGAAGATTGAGTGGAAAGCTATGGTCCCGTCGGAGGTGGCTATGCTATTCTAGAGGGTCAAAATAGGGATACTCTTCTGGGTTTTCTTCTATTCAGAGATCCTGTTAATAAGGTGGCTTCTGGTGGTGCAAGTGCACAAATTCGTTGAGATTTTGAGGCACTCTGAAGAAATACTCCATTTCATTTCATTACTGTTATAGCAGAAAGTGTACAACTTAGCTGATCTCTCGTCAAGTGTTCTCATGGAAATTGAGAAACCGGGAAAACGCAGCGGGGTTCGCTTGCAACACTGAAGCTGTTCCTGCCATATAATTTCTGTCTTCTTTTTTTGATTGAAACCCCTTAAAGAGACCTCCTCCATTAATAGAGTTGGACTTTTCACTCGTGATCCCGAGTGTCGCCCATATAGAGCTCTTTGCAGCTTCACTAGGATCATCAATCCTCAAGGTCTTAGGAACAACAACACCCGTTTCTGATTTGGTGCCGTCCCTGGATGGCTCTTCTAAGCAGGGTGGATTAAGGATGTTGCCATCCCTTGAATGTTTCCCCAGTGGAGAAGTAGGACTGTAGCTTTGAATACCGTGGTTTAGAGAGGCTGATGGAGAGGATGCACATGGTGGTACATTCCAAGGGCTTGGAACAGCACAACCCCAGTAAGTCGGTGCAGGGTAAAACGATACTGGATAGCCTGAAGGGAAAACCGTAGGTGGAGACATCGCAGGGTTCCATGGATATGGCCAAGGAGGCCCCGGGAAGCAGGGTACCTGGGGAGGAAATGATTGATAATCCTTGTTAACTGCTTCCCGCGAAGTACCATTACATCCCTTCTCTGATGAATTTGAAGCCGTTGCAGAAGATACACTCGAGTGATCATCCCCATCACCTCCTGTCCCTCCGCAAGTCACAATGATTCTACGTTCAGGTCTATGATACCCATTTCGAACACTATTTTGCGTTTTCTCTGAAAGGTTCAGCACAGAGGCAACGGATTCACAGAGAGGTGAATCAGAACCAAAGGTAAGGACAGTGCTGTTGTTTCCCAAAGCGGGGTTATGAAATCCATTCATGGCATGGACTTGAGCTGTTCGGAGAGCTTCTGATACCATTAAGTGACGATAGTGTGAAGCAGAAGAGCTCTTATTCTTGCGCCTTCCAGCTCCCACAGGTACATTCCTCATGGTTCCTCCAGCAGTCCAGTATCTCTGACAGTTTTTACAGAAATGACGTGGCTGGTTGACATTGTAATTGTTGTAATAACAGAATTTAGTGTCCATGCTATTACATCTGGGGCATGGAAGTATTTTGTCAGGCTTCTTCAAAGTCTTCTCTTGCGAGATGCTTGTCTCACTTTGTTCTTCAATCTTACTGCTTTTCAGTGATGAAGTTTCCCTCTCAGCTGAGGTAGCCTCTGGGTTCTCTGTAATGCCTAATGATGTTGGACCTTTTGAGTCCTTATTGATCTGATTCGAGGTAACGTCTTCATGTTTATCATTGGCAATTTCCTCTCCTGAAATCTCCTGAAAGATATATATATATAAGAACAAAAATGAACGAGAAGAAATAGAGTCAGCTTACTTATGAAGAGTCGTATTTACAATTTTTCAAACCATAAAGCAGGTGTAAATGAGTCGGTAGAAATTGCTTTTTAAAATGTTTTTTTTTCCTAAAAATATATTAAAATAATATCTATCTATCTATATATATAGTTTTAATATTAGTAAAAAAAATTGAAAAAAAAAAATTGTAGACAACAAGTTCTTACAAACTACCAAACACGCACTTACTGTTTAATTATAATCAGTTTAGTTTGAAGAAAACACTGTAGGGCTAGAGAGTTTAAAAACAACTTCAAGCAGAACTCTGTCTCGCTGTCAACTGGTGATTAAGTGTTTATTAGTCCAGGCACTGGAACCTAAAAGTGTTATTAGAGGCAAATCCATAAAGAGTTTTATCGTTTTCCAAAAATAAAGCAAAGCTTTCCCTAAAACACACGCAGGGGCAGATGAAACACTAGAAAAGACTGGAGATTAATTGTGTGGAGAAGTAAAATACTTAGTCAGTCCAAGAAAAGATGCAGTAAGAATCAAAAGTTAATGACTCTGAGAAATTTCTATGATCCTTGATGAGACAAACATCTGGATCAATCTTGCTAACTGATTCAAAATGGAAAGTAACAGTGAAATACTGATATGTAGCTTGTGCCCTATTATAGTTCACCGACACTAATTCTGTTTTAAACGAAGTTACAGAGAAAGCACGACACAGGGGGGAAAATATATGGAACACGTAAAAACTCGGAAAACATTTTGATCCCCAACAATTACCACAGACGGTGAAGAGAGAAGATGATTGAAACCCTTCTAAGCCTCGAAGAAAAAGCAAGATAAAGGGACAATTCCTTGATTTTGAAATTCTATAACATGCAACACTTGAAAAAATTGCACAGCTCCAATTCGCATGAATAATAAACGAGCGTTTCATCTCCTCTTAAGAAAATGAAAAAACATGGATAAACAATTTCTTCGTTCTGGGAAAAGAGTTGCGGCACTTAGAATTGCAAGTATATGATAACAAATTCTTATAATGACGGCAAACACAGAATCCAATCCCAGTCCGCATATAAAATAAACATACCCTGTTTTTCCCTTCTTGCTCTCCTCGTTCCCTGTGGTTTTCATGTGAAGAAGTAGCAGTAGTAGGATTATCACAACAGTCCTCGGACCCGGGAGGTGTTCTTGAGGAAGACTCGTACTTATTAACTGCACAAGAAACATCCTCCTGCTGATTGACTTGCAGCGGAATCGTCTTTCCAAACAGCTTTATCGCCAAATCTGACATTTCAGTTCCTTAAAAGAAGAGTCAAACCTCCTGTCTCAGCTTCTGTTATGGTGTGCTGTATTTTTATTTTTATTTTGGGATCGGACGAGGTGGGAGACGAGAGAAAATAAAACAAGAGAGAAAGAGTTTCAAAGTCATTTGTTTGGTGGTGGTAAGTAATTAAACTAGGTGGGGGAATGCCACATCAGAAAAGGCAAAATTTTGTGAGCCACAAGTTTTTGTGGCCTTTGAGATCTTTCTTGTTATTGGATTCCCCACATTTGCTTGTGAAGATAGTGCTGCCCGGTCCCGTTCTTTTTTCTGCCATGTCAGCATTTCGCTCCTTACTCAATTACTCGCCTTTCTTGTTCGTCAAATACTCGCCCTCCTCCTTTTCTTTCGAGGGGAAACCCCGATTTTGCCCTTGTACTCAATTTTTTTTTAATTTTTTGAAAAATAAATTTTATATCAACACATCAAAATAATATAAAAACACGTTAAAGTCCCTTTTTAGAAGTGTTGTTTTTTAAAGTATTTTTTTATTAAAAATATATTAAAATAATAATTTATATATTTTTTTATTAAAAAATTAACATTATTATATCAAAATAATCTAAAAACACTTTTTTATTGAAAATATATTTTATTTCCTTTTCAAAACACTTTTCAAATACATTAAATATACTTTTAAGTAATACAACTGGCAAGGGGCATATAAAAGGATATCATTTTCTAATATCGATTATGTTGGCGGCAAAATTAATATAATTAAAAGGTTTGAGATTTGATCGATAATGCAATTATACAACATGGTCTAAAATGGTTTTTTTCCTCTTTCTATTTTTTATAGCATAATAAATGATAGCAGTGTTTTCTTTTATTTTCTTTTATAGCATAATAAATAAAAAATAATTTAAATAAATAAATAAAATTGACTCATTTTGTACATCTAGGCTACACCATAGGCATAGCCAGTATTTTTTTAAGGTAATGGATAGCTATGTTTTGATTCCTGTAATGGAAATTAAATTAGACCAAAATACTATATATGAAATTCAAGTTAAAACCCGTTTATGAAGAGTAAAAAAATAGAATTAAAAGATTTATTTTTTATTTTAAATTAATCAAAATATATATAAATTAACTTGAAGATCCATATTAATAAAAAAATAATTAAAGTTCACATATAACTTGGACCTGCACGTTAAAGTTAGAGTGTTATCCGGTCTGAATAGGTTCCTATCCAAGCCGGTTTTTAGGACTTCTTACAACCATGGGGTCAAAGTCTTCTAATTTGTGTGCGAAATAGAAGAAAACCATGCGCGGAGAGGATTTTGTTCCTGTGCACAAGTAAACGGTAAAAACACAGGAATAATAATAATAATAATAATAATAATAATAATAATAATAATAGAATGAAATTCAAGCGAGCATGGTCATTTAAAGTATATGCACTGATCATGTTCATGCGAAAATCTATTAAACTGAAATAATAAAAGTCATATACGACAAATAAAAAGGTTGAAAAGGAATGGAATTGAAAAAACTAATCCAATTTTATAAAATATTTTAAATAAAATAAATAGTAATTAAGAGAATAAAAACCAAACATGATAGATAAAAAAAATTCAATTAAAAAAAAGTTATGATAAAAATAAAGATCAAAATTGATATAAAAAACAAATTAAAAAGGAATAAAATAAAATAATAACAATAATAGTTTAGAGCAAAAATATGGCAATAAAAAAATTAAAAAAATAAATTTGAATAACGTGGTTTATTTGATTATTTTTTTACAATTGTGTTTTCCAAAAACAGTCAAATTTGTTTTTTATTCCCCAACTTTCTAATGATAAATAAGGAAATTAGTTTCCCATGAGATAAACTATAGCATGCAGGGACTTCAAAGTCATTCATGCAATCACAAATTCACAATTCCGTGCTGCTGCTACTGAAGAAAAGAAAAACACCGGCCCGTTTAAGTAACCAACTTGTAAAAATAACACCAGCGCCGTCTGTGGGAATCGAACCCACGACCACATGGTTAAAAGCCATGCGCTCTACCAGCTGAGCTAAGACGGCATTTCGCTTGGAGGATTAATTAAAAAAAATAATATATATAGATATATTAAGACCAAAACAACGAGCAGTTCTGGCGAGTTTTTGGTCTGGATATTCACAGGCGATCGAACCCCACCTGCCATGTAAGCACGTGGCACGTGACCTACCTTGGTGTCCTGTACAGCTATCAAGGAATTAACAGCTGCTCCCTGCCACATCACCACCATATTCTAACATGGCCCGCCTGCAAAAAGCGAAGTGAAAAGGCCACCTGACACATCCGTGCCGTTGATTCCCTCGGCAAATTACATCCTGCAACGTTTCGGAAGCAGCATTTAATTAAACAAGGAAGCATCTCCTACTCTCGTCTACTCTCGTTTCCTTATTGTCGGGGTTGCATTTTGAGAGCGAATCTTCTTCTAGTGGCTGCCCTTATAGATTCCTTCATCTTGTTATTTTCTTACTCAGATTATTCTCCATCAACAGGAACAGGAACGCTCTGATCAAAATCCAAGAACTCTAAATCAGACATTCTTGACATTGTAGAGCATCGCCTTTTCTTACGAATATGTTTCCCCTGAGATTCTATATGATAACATATCTTATTTTTCTTTTAAAAAAAATGAAGCTGAATATATTCTAATAAAAAAACCCCTCGCTGCTCAGCACCAGAGCCAGATATTTTCAGGGTAAAGGAGTTATAAATCCAGGCAAGAGATTAAATACCACAATACAATAGGAATTCAGCGACTGGAATTCAAAATATACGAGTTACTGCACCTGCTTCGAGGGACGAGCACCGTTCATAAAATAATGATTTATTCGAGCTAATTCAAGTAAACATGTTTGAAGTTTTCTGAAGTGATTCTGGAGAAAATCAGGCAGGGGTTTAGAAATCTCAGAAAATCTAAATTACCTGAAATAGCTGGAAACTATACAGGTATACAGAGCACCGTCGGGGAATAACAGCCCCGCCTATATCTATCTTGATACAGAATTGCACTGGTCTTGATAGAAGAATGTTGCTATCACAAAATTATCTGTGTTGCTCCACAATTCTCCACCGTGTTTAAGGCTATTTTCTTACTTTTCTCTTTTATTCTCTTCTCCTTGCATGACTGGGAATGTCCGTATGTTTTTATCCCTTGATCTTTCATGTTCATGCTGGTGTTCGAAAGAATTTATTAAATTCTTCTAGATATATTGGACCATTGTGAGAATATGCTCTTCAGATTTTCTAAAAATAAATCGTCACGGCTGAACATGTAAATTAATTCAAGGATGGAGGTGTAACTTTAAAATAGTACTGGTAAAATGAATCCAAGGTCCCTCAAATTTTGAAACTACTCACGTTAGAACCTTCTCTTTAACGTTTGTCACTCAAGACCTTGTACCTTTGACTATTGACCATACATGGTCTCTCATCACGTAGTCCAACCAAAATAATCTATGAAATTGACATGAACAGTTAGTCTTTTAAATCACTAGCCATGGACACAGATGAATGGACTGCTGATCTTCACCTGCAGCTGAAAGTACATGATCTCGCTTGATCAAAATTAAACTAGAGTGGCAAATTTTACTAATTTATGAAACTTGAAGTACCATTAACCCTTTTTACCCCTTACAATAGTCCTGGAAGTTTAATAGCGACTTAATCCAAGTTTTCATTACTTATTTTATATAGAGTGACGATTTTTAGTGAATATATACATGTATTATTCAATATCTATTACTGTATTGTATACTTTTTTTGTATGTAAATGGATTTTAAAAAAAGAGAAAGAAAAACATTCGTCTTGGACTCGTTAGATGCAGGCAAGCTTAAGTTTATGTTTACATAAGACGGCCTTTTTATAATTTGGGCATGATTAGTATTGTTTTTATTTTTGTGTGGTTAAGATTTTAAAAAAATAATTTTAAAAAAATATTTAAGGTGTAATTTAAAATAATTTTTAAAGTGTTTAATTAAAATCGTGATTAAATTTGAAATTAATAAAAAATAATTTTAAATATTTGATCACCAAACTGTTCATATTAATTTTAACTTGTGAAATTATTTTGATAGGCATAGACATATACACAACACAAACAAAATTAGAATTACGAGATAAAAATTATATGGTGATATCTTTTTAATATTTTTTTATATTTTAATTTTTAATTTTTTATATTATTTTAATATTTTAAAAAATAGTATATTATATTTTAATATAATATAATATTCGCCCGCCCGGTCCCTCTCTCAATTGAAAAGCAAGTATAGAAAAAATATGTATTGCCTGCTTATCATAAAACGCTATTTTTATTCAAAACTTGTGTGGATTCCATATCAAAATTTTACTTGCCAAACTTTACTAAACATTTATTTAATCAGGTTATTTGGAATCATCGGTGGCATCACAAAGACAAATAGCTCGAAAAATTGACACTAATCATCGTTTCACAATTCAACTAATCGAATGAATACACGTCAAAAAGAAAAGCTATCCCAGTAACATAGTTAACATTTTCTTCAAGTAAATGGTCACCTTTTTTTTTTCTGCAGGAAAAATAATCCACAAACAAAGTTTTGAAGCAAAAATATTCTATAAATTAATAAATAATCAGCTTTCCAGGTTAAAAAACATGGTCCACTCTATGCGTTTGGGGGGATTAATTTTAGAAGAAAATCATGTTCGGAAAATAATAATAAACATACACAGATGAATCCAGAAGAATCATGGAAGCTTTTTTAATTATAAAATTGGTTTTAGAGTGAAGCCAAAAGACTTGTTGGGATTTTAAAAATAGCTAAACTAATAAGAGGATAACTGATACGAAGATTTTTACCCAGTGCTTTTAAAAAGCTGTATAGGTGGAAAGTGAAACCTTCAAGTGGAAGTACCATTACAGGATGAAAGCGACAGCACGCGGTGAACAGTATCTTCACTTCGAACTTGTCAGTTTCAATTCACATGTGATGTCTGTTTCGATAATACACTGTAAAATTATTATTTTTTATTTAGAAATATATTAAATAATATTTTTTATATTAATATATTAGAATAATCTAAAATATTTTAAAAAAATTATTTAAAATTAAAAAAAAATATTTTTCAAATACATTTTACAAACATACTAGAAAGCATACCGAGCACCGCACCTTTGCTTTTGGCCGACCACAGATGATAACACGGTTACGAAGTGCTCAAATGCTTGACGTAATCAGATAAATACATGATAGATGAAAAGTATGTGGGTGTGTTCGATCGATCATGGACTACACAAATGCGTGTCACGAGCAATATGTGTGTGCAAAATAAATAAATATATAGTTTGATTAATAATTAATACAGCGAAGTTAAAGTTAACGATGATCTTAAGCTTAAAGATCTGATTGTATAAAATATCTTCACACGTTCAAAACACACACCCGTTACTCATATCGTGTTTTCACGCCGAAAACCACAAATTTAAGGGCAGTGAACCGGACCCGATAAGTTTAAATCAACGAGAGATATCCGCTGTGATCTGCAGCACATACTCACGAACCCACGCGCCAGAGCAATGGTTTAAATTAAACTTCAATCCATTCTGTTCAATCACGTCCCTTCCGGTTTTTTTTCTTAATACGATACTCTTTATGGCGTGCATTAAAAAATAATAATATGATTATCATTTCATGTAACGTGATAAATATTGCAAAAAATAATAGTTAATGCAACAGAATAAAAATAAAAATAAAAATAAAAATAGAATGTCAAGTAAATTGACAATTTACGATAGAGATGAGAGAACAGTTTAAAAAACTAAACAGCATATAGTATTTGCTAACAAAAATAAGAGGAAATAAATAAAACCAAGTTCTGAAACTAAACCACCCGCGTTCATAGAATCATCATCACCAGTGACAACTATCATTGTGTTGATGGATTAAGGACCACGGGCGCCACAAATGGTCCGCTACAGGTCCTGTGAATTGAACACCAGTAAAGTTATGGATCTCGATTAATGTTGGTTCGTTTTTTAACCCAAAGTGGGAGTCTCGGCCTGTAGTCTGCGAAATTAATTAACTCTGTCTCGAATAGAAAACATTAAGGGCTAAATCAACATTTTTTAAACTATGAGGACAGAAATCAAAATCATAACTCCGTGACATCAAACCCACTGGCAAATACTTGCTAACAGCGGTATCAGAGTGTAGCAGGATCATTAGCGATCACTGATATTACTTATTAATGTTTCCCTTCTGCTGTCACTCTCCGCTGTGAATGTTGGTGGGCTGTGCTCAGGTAATGAGTAGTTTGTAAATTCTTTTGACCAGATCATACAATGTTCTCCACTAATTGCAGATGGGCCAAGGGAGCCAGTCTTCTTCAATCTAAATTCAAAACAACACATTGACAATTTCATTTCCATTTTGACCCATAAAAGCAGCTAAAGTTCCTTTGACAAGGTTGGAGCTTGAAAGCACGCCTTTTGTAACCCAAAGTAAAAGATAAGGAAAAAAAGGGCTTCTGGATAGGCTGCCCAAGTTGGTTCGGTAGTGCTCCATTAAGAAGTGCTTCTCTCTCTGCCGTGACGGCTTTTAGTGAATAACACGTTAGTCACCACAAGACGAAAACAAGCTGCAGTATAAATGTCTGAATAGCAAGCGTTTCAGGTTTAAAAAATTTATGTTGAAGGAATGACAATTCAAAAGTGGCTAGAAATGGCAGGCAAACTCCTTCATCCACTAGTAATTATACTGCTAGTTTCCCAGCTTACCTTCTTGAAGGCTACCTCGGCATCAAGTAAATCCACAAACTTGTCTCCTTAAGTATATCTTTTCTTTCTATTATTTCTTGTTCATGAATAATTGCTACAGCTGTTTTATTCTGTTCATTGCATTTACAGGGACTGGAGATAATCTGCTGTATAATACTCGATATATGCTATCTTCTGATCCGAACACCCAACACCAGGTACCGTTCATGGGCTAATTGGTCTGTCCAGGGACACTTTTATATTAATTGAACCGAGGAAAGACGCTAGCAAATTAATCTATGGTTTCTTTTGACACCTGAAAATGCAGAAAATCACAAAGCGAGGTGCCTGGAGGGCGAATTTGGAGTACAATGATTATTCAAATACAGGAGCCAATGGCCGCCACACTCCCGAGCCGCCTACTGTCCGGGGGGGGAATAATTAAGCTCAGTCAGTTCACTGACTGCACGGTAGAGTTGTGGGGAAAAAAGGGGCTCTTCTGCTCAGTTCCTTCAGGCAAGGTTAAGTTCATGTAGGCAGAATAAAGCCGAGAGCTTATTAGGGTGAAAACCGCTAGTGGAAAAATATGTAGATTGAAGCAACTTTAAATGTTTATCATCTGCTTTGCCATGTTTATCATGTGTTTGATGGAGTATTTGCCGTGCTTCAAGATTGAATTCTGGGGCTGCAATGGAGTTGATGATCATTTACTATATATATCCGCCTGCAAAATTACTGTTTTTTTGGAGCAAATCTAATGGAGGTTTCAATCCCGTAATTAGAAGGTATAACGAGGCCTCGCATCAAAAAGCCGATAACTGGTTTTACATATATGATGATGCTATAAATTATTTTCATTGCCAGGCACGAATCTTTAGTCTCACGATCACAAAATTAAATCAAATTGGAAAAATAAAAAGATACCGGCCGGGCTTTAAGAAAACATTCCTATCGACAATAGTATCCTCGCCTCTCATTGGCTCTATATTAAAATAGTAAAAATAAGTACAGGGACTAAAAATCAAAAAAAGGAAAAATCTCTTTCTAAACTAAAAAAGAAAAGAAAAAAGAAGCTTGATTGAAAAGGGACACACTGGATAATATCATGAAGTGTGCTTATAGAAAGAAAGTAAGAGTAAAATGCCAGTAATTTTAATGAAACTGGTCAATGGTGGGGTTGCATAGCCACTTATGATGAACGGGCTTTCTACTCGGCCTCCAATTGTTTTTGTTCATTCGTCCGACGGATTCGTAGTTTAGTTTTCAAATCTTTTCGGCCTAGTGGGGGCTTTGGGCTTCTCCTGCTCCAGGTCGGCTTCATTGATTCCTGATTAGCGAACGTGAGAGCTTTCTCAGTGTATATATATTTAAAAAAAATATATAAAAAGGTGTTGATGTTTTATTATTCCTAGACACAAACCACCATGAATTTCAAAATTAAAATGATCTTTTTACCTCTCGAGCAGCAAAATTTAACCCTCGATGCACGGGGTATTTTGGATATTTTCATGGATATGTGTGACATTTACAAGTTGTTTGGGGTGTTTTGGTCTTTTTTTATTATTTGTATAGGTAAACTATTTATTTACCCCGGATGCTGACAAGAAGATGAAAATTAGACAAGGATATTTTCAGTCGGATCCTTAACATTGAAATAACAATGTTGCCCTTGGATGAGGCATGAATTCGATGTGTGAGGCGAGGGTAGTTTAAGTTTTTCATTTTTGTGCATAGTGGAACTACTTACATACCCTCAAAAATGATAAAAATAAAAGGCTGATGTTGAGGCATGGTAGCACTTCACTCCTAGTTTTTTTATGATTATTGCTTAGTTTAGGGTTGTTTAGATAATTTTGTATTTTTTTATTTTATTTCTTCGAGATTATTGTAGATACATCTTTTGATTATGTAGTCTGTTTTTACTTGCACGTGCCTTTCAACTGACATGTTTGGTGACAATGGGTGGTTGAAAATATTTGTTTGCCATGTTTTTTTTCTCATGGTGGCGCACGTGTCATTGTACGAAGAGCAAAGGATTATCAGTGGTCGGTCCTCTTTGTTTTTGGGTGTTTCATTTCAGTTCTTTATCTTTTAATTTTCTTTTCCTTCCTGACTTCTTTAATAGAAGTTTTAACTGTTTTTAATTATACCTTTTTATTAAAATTTATTATATATGTTGTTTTTCATTTCATCCTTTATTATTTGTTTTTGGTTCCTTTAATTTTTTCGGTTTGCAGGTTATAATTTATTTCAATTTTGTCATTCTATTGAAATTGGTTATATATGCTACTTTTCATTCTGTCTTTTATTCTATTATTTTTTTTAAAATTACACTATTTTTTTAAAATTCCATTATTTTGTTCAGTCCCAAGGTCTTGATTTGTTGTAATTTTATTCTTCAATTGAAATTAATTATATATTTTATTTTTTATTTCTGCCTCTGGTATTTTATTTTTTTATTTAGTGTTATTTCTTTTGGTTTTTTATATCCTTCTTGGACAATGGTAATACTTTGTCTATAATTATACATCTATGCTTTTAATTTAATTTTTAATTATTATTATTATTTTTATTAAAATTTTATTTTTATTCGATTCAACTCATATTTATAATATAATGAAAAAAAAAACTTCCTCTTTGATAAAATTAGTCATAAGAATTAGTCATAAGTGTTGCTAATAAATCTCCTGTTATCAAGGAGAAGATTGCATTTTCAGTTTCCTGACTTAGTCTACTCCACGATACTAGGACATGTAAATCGTGGGTTGTTATTTCCCTTCTCTTCTTCATTTGTAAGGCTATTTAAGAGCCACATCAGCTATGAAACGATATAGCATTCAGTCCAGTTTTCTTGAGTGATCAGCCTTGAAATACTTGTGATATTCTGAGAGTAGAACATTTGGTATCAGAGCCAGTACACACAACCCAAACACACCATAACCTGCACCAAAGAACCCGAAAACACAAAAACCATGTCATCTGAAAACAACTTTGTTCAACCCGCCATTCCAAGGTTTGATGGTCACTATGATCACTGGAGTATGCTGATGGAGAACTTTCTACGTTCCAAGGAGTATTGGAACCTTGTGGAGACAGGGATCACTGCAGCAGCAGAAGGAGTTGATCCTAGTGAGGCACAGAAGAAGTTGCTTGATGAACAGAAGTTGAAAGACCTGAAATGTAAGAACTATTTATTTCAGTCTCTTGATCGTTCAATTTTAGAAACTATCTTGAAGAAAGACACAGCAAAAGACATATGGGACTCCTTGAAACAAAAATATCAAGGATCCACACGTGTCAAGAGAGCTCAATTGCAGGCTCTCCGAAAGGAATTTGAGACATTGCACATGAAAGCTAATGAATCAGTCAATGATTATTTTGCAAGAACTCTCATTATTGCCAATAAAATGAGAATTCATGGAGAATATATGAAGGATGTGGTGATCATTGAAAAGATCCTAAGATCAATGACTCCTAAATATGACTATGTTGTATGTTCAATTGAGGAGTCCAATGATCTGGACATACTATCTATTGATGAACTACAAAGTAGCCTGTTAGTTCATGAACAAAGAGTTCATCGCCATGTTGTAGTGGAAGAACAAGCACTGCAGATTTCATATGGCGTTCAACAAGGAGGAAGAGATGGTGGGCGGAGCTCCTACCGAGGCCGAGGAAGAGGACGGGGAAGAGGCAGATTTGTTTTTGACAAATCAAACATTGAATGTTACAACTGTGGAGAAACAGGACATTATCAATGGGAATGTTCAAAACGAGGAAGGGACCAGAAGGCAAATTATGCAGAAACCAAAGAAGAAATGTTGTTAATGGCACATACCAATTCACTTGATGTTGCGGCAGAACACGTCTGGTACCTTGACTCCGGGTGCAGCAACCACATGTGTGGCAAGAGGGAGTTTTTCTTTGAATTCGACAGCAGCTTCAAAGACAATGTGAAGATGGGAAATAATTCTTGTCTCAATGTACATGGTCGAGGGAGAATTCGCATAGAAATGAATGGGATCATTCATGTCATCACTGATGTGTTCTTCGTACCAGAACTAAAGAACAATTTGCTCAGTCTCGGCCAATTGATGGAAAAAGGTCTTGCTGTGTTGATTAAGCAAGGCAAATGCAAAATTTTCCATCCGGAGAGGGGTTTAATTATGGAAACCCAAATGACCTATAATCGTTTATTTGTGTTAATTGCTCACTGCACACTCAATTCCGGTGTGGCAGCTGGGAATTTTGGTGTGGCTGCTGGGATCAAGCAAATTCATCAACAATGTTTCTCATCCGCAATCATTGATCAGGCCACTCTGTGGCACCATCGCTACGGTCATCTCAGCTGGAATGGGATCAACACACTTCAACATAAGAGGATGGTAGCTGGATTACCACACTTCAAACCCATACAACAAATATGTGAAGTTTGTCTGGCAGGGAGACAACACAGGGATTCTTTTCCAAGGGAAAGCATGTGGAGGGCATCCGGAATCCTTCAATTGGTGCATGCGGATATATGTGGTCCAATTAGTCCAAACTCACACAGCAACAAGAGGTATTTAATTACCTTTATTGATGATTTTAGCAGGAAAATCTGGGTTTATTTCTTGACAGAAAAATCAGAGGCATTCACCACATTCAAACTGTACAAAGCCAAGGTAGAAAAGGGCACTGGTGCATTCATTCAAAATTTGCGAACTGATCGGGGAGGTGAATTCACTTCCACAGAATTCACAAACTTCTGCAATGAAAATGGGATACACAAGCAATTGACAGCCCCGTACACTCCCCAACAAAACGGCGTCGCGGAGAGGAAGAACAGGACCATTATGAATATGGTGAGGAGCCTGTTGACAGAGAAGCAAATTCCTCGAAATTTTTGGCCTGAAGCTGTCAATTGGGCAGTACACATTCTCAATCGTAGTCCCACCCTTGCTGTGCGCGCAACAAGACACCCGAAGAGGCTTGGGATGGTGTTAAACCATCTGTGTCCCATTTTCGAATTTTCGGCTGTATTGGGCATGTTCACGTTCCGGTTCACAAGAGAACCAAGCTTGATGCCAAGAGTGTTAAGTGCATTTTTCTGGGGGTGAGTGATTCCTCTAAAGCTTATCGAATGTTTGACCCAATTTTGCAGAGGATTATTGTCAGCAGGGACGTGATCTTTGAAGAAAATCAACAGTGGGTATGGGGTGATAATTCAGAGGACAACACAGCGGCTGAATTATCATGGGAACACGTTGATAATTCCACAGAAGAAGAAAGAGAGGAGGAGCCCGAACAAGAGACAGATGGGTTACCCACCAACAATCTTGGGTTGCCCAACACACCTCTTGATCACGATGACGATGGCCATGGAATTGATGAAGATGAGGTTGCAGAACAGCAAGCCCATGGGTCATTCTTTGATTGTGAAACTAGAAAGGAGACACACGGGTCACAGGCGAGCGGTTCACGGGCTCACGGGTCACAGACACACGGGTCACCCAATAATCCGTCTCCTTCCATTCCAGAAGCAAGGATACGAAGACGACCTGAATGGCTCAAGGACTATGATTTGGGCACTGATTTATTTGATGCAGGATGGATGAATTTTGCAGATGCAGGGAGGAAGAATTTGGCAGGAGATGAAGGAGAAAATTTTGGGATGACGAAGGCTGGAAAAGAAGGAATGAATTTTGATCTCTCTTTGGCTGGTGACAGAGGGATGACGAATTCATTTAATATGGCTGGTGACAGAGGGATGATTTTTGATGATGTGAATTTTGCTAAGCTAGCTTTATTCAACACAAATGACCCACTGACTTTTGAGGAGGCCATAAAATTTGACAACTGGAGAGCAGCCATGAATCAAGAAATCGAAGCCATTGAACGGAACAATACGTGGGAGCTGATTGATCTGCCACCAGGAGGAAAAACTGTCGGGGTTAAGTGGATATTTAAGACAAAACTCAATGAGTTTGGGAAGGTGGATAAATATAAAGCACGTCTAGTTGCTAAGGGGTATAGTCAACAATACGGAGTGGACTACGCAGAAGTGTTTGCTCCGGTTGCTCGTCTTGATACAATCCGCATGGTTATCTCTCTTGCAGCACAAAGAGGATGGTTGATTTTTCAGCTTGATGTCAAATCAGCTTTCTTGCATGGTGAAATTGATGAAGAAGTTTTTGTTGATCAACCCGCGGGATATGAGAAGAAAGGGGAAGAATCAAAAGTTTATCGACTCAAGAAGGCATTGTATGGACTCAAACAAGCTCCCCGGGCATGGTATAGTCGTATTGAGTCATACTTTGCTAAAGAAGGCTTCAACAAATGCCCGCATGAACACACATTGTTCATCAAAACAGCAGATGAAGGTAAAATCTTGATCAGTTGTCTTTATGTAGATGACCTCATATTTACCGGAAACGACGAAAGTATGTTTGAAAAATTCAAGAAATCCATGATGGATGAATTTGATATGACTGATCTCGGGAAAATGAGATATTTTCTGGGCATCGAAGTATTGCAAAAGAATGACAGAATATTCATTAGCCAACGAAAATATGCTAATGAGATTCTGGAAAGATTTCATATGGGTGACTGCAACTCAGTGAAAAATCCAATTGTTCCTGGATTTAAACTGACAAGAGATGAAGGTGGGATACAAGTTGATAGTACCATTTATAAGCAAATGGTGGGGAGCCTCATGTATCTAACTGCCACGCGTCATGACTTGATGTTTGCTGTAAGTCTAATTAGCAGGTACATGGAGCATCCTACAGAAAATCATTTGATGGCAGCAAAAAGAATTCTACGGTATATAAAGGGCACGACCAGTTTTGGAATATTCTACAAGAAGGGAGGAGATGGTGAACTATTTGGCTACACAGATAGTGATTATGCGGGGGATCAAAATGATAGAAAGAGTACTTCAGGCTATGTCTTTATGGTGAATTCAAGCGCAATATCCTGGTCTTCAAAGAAACAACCTGTGGTTACTCTTTCCACTACAGAAGCCGAGTTCATTGCTGCAGCTTCAAGTGCTTGTCAAGTTGTTTGGTTGAGGAGAATTTTTAAGAGTTTGAATCATGTGCAGTCTGGACCTACAGTGGTATATTGTGATAATATCTCAGCTATCAAACTTTCAAAAAATCCGATTATGCATGGTCGTAGCAAGCATATAGACATTCGGTTTCATTTTCTTCGTGATCTAGTCAAAGATGAAGTGATAGAACTAACACAATGTTCTACCCATGACCAAATCGCGGATATCATGACTAAACCATTGAAGATTGAAGTTTTCTCAAAATTGCGAGAATCAATGGGTGTTTGTGAGTATTCTGAATAAACTGTTATGAATATACAATTTAAGGGAGGATGATAAAATTAGTCATAAGAATTAGTCATAAGTGTTGCTAATAAATCTCCTGTTATCAAGGAGAAGATTGCATTTTCAGTTTCCTGACTTAGTCTACTCCACGATACTAGGACATGTAAATCGTGGGTTGTTATTTCCCTTCTCTTCTTCATTTGTAAGGCTATTTAAGAGCCACATCAGCTATGAAACGATATAGCATTCAGTCCAGTTTTCTTGAGTGATCAGCCTTGAAATACTTGTGATATTCTGAGAGTAGAACACTCTTCATATTTTGTTTGCATTAAAAAAAATACATTTATGACCGCGGTGAAAAGCGTGCAATTGGCTTGTGTGTGTATATATATTGTGAGTTATTTCGAGAGCTTCTAACGATTGGGATAAAGTAATGCATGAAGCTTCTTCGTCTCCACCATGTCTATCGAAGGCACGTCGTTGTCTAATTGGCTTATTTCTTATGCTTAACCTCTAGATCCTGGGACCTCCTGTTGGATTGATCGAAACTTTTGTTGGATGGATATTTGTGGCGGTTCTAATTTTGCTTTCTATAGGGCTCCGACCCTCTTTTATATATATATGAATAATTTGAGATATTATTTATCATTCAAAGTGATCATTTCTTCGATACTTGAACACATCAGATTATAGTCCTGATTGAATTCTGAGCATAATGATATGTAATTCTGAACATTACATTACCATTTTTTCTACCATGCAGTGATTTTTTTTTGAAGTACAGTGCTGCTTCAGCAGCAGCAGAATATTTCATGCTTGCAAAATGCAAAATGCCACAAATAAATAAATTATTGGAGGCAAAACAGGTTCGGGTACAGCACTACGGCCGAAAACAAAGAAAAAAGCTCAACAATTAAAGAGGACCGCCCGATAGATGAGATCAACCCCGTCCCACTTCAATACGTTTCCACTTTCCAATCACCTGGAAATCTTCCACCGTCAAAGTAGCCACCCACCGCGGCGGCGGCAACCCCCGAGCCATCTAAATTGACACGGGGATGCCGTTGCATGACTCTCTTTGAACCTCTTATTTCCACGAAGAAAACCTTGCTTCTCGAGGTCCAAGAATTGCCATTGAATGGGCACAATAATTATATTGCCCTGGTGTTCTACGCAGTTTCAAGAATCAGTGCTCTGGTCCCGGTCCATTTTTTCTTATGTGCTGTGTATGATAAGGCTTTTCTTGTCTTGTGTCAGAATTATTGCGTTTTAGGTGAATTTAGAATCTTGTGACAGCTATTATTCCAAAACATCCACAGTAGTGGAGCATCATTTATGGTGTTAGGAAAGTCTGGCCTTTTTCAAATTAAACAAATATTGAATTGGAAACTACATTGAACATTGAAGGAAAACTCTACCTCCAAAGATCGTCAGTTTGGCCAATTTCGTCGAGAAATTGCTTGCATTTACATAGCCTGTTGATTTCAATTGAGCTACTCAGATATCTTGAATAGATATAAAATTTCCAACCTTTGCGTCCTGATTGCTCATGGTCCTCATATTGACCTGAAAGAGAGTGCCCTGCCTTCTTGACTTGTTTATAAACCTATCAGAAATACAGGATTTGTTTGTGTTGTCATATTCCCTTCTGTTTTTTGGTATTTTCTTTTGTTTAGTTTAAGTTTTGTTTAGCTTCTTGGCAAATCAAGTTAATATTATGTAATTATGCTCTGCGCTATTATCATTTCATAGTGAGTTATGGGGGGTAGCCCCATTAGGATTCTTGTCAATCACCTCACTAAATATATGCTAGCTAGTTTTAGACAGTTTACCCGTAACCACCCTAATTTACGATATCGTCTTTATTATCATGAAGCTTTATCTGACTATCTCGGAGTGCGCCCTGTGTTTTTTGGTGCCGTATGTTTTCTTCCTGAACCTGTTCACCCATATGGATTTTTTCTTCAAGCAGTGAAGAGGGGCTGTGTTTTTCTGGGTTGAGTCATGTCAAACTGAGACATATTGCGTCATTAGATGTAGCATTTTATCAGAAATGAGTTACTCTTGCCTGAATTGTTTGCGGGAATATTTCTTCATGATCCCACTTTGTCCCTGTCAATCAAGTCGTGGGGTATTGGACAAAGATTGCTGTGCCTGGAAAAAAGATTCTAGAAGTTGGACATCACTTAATGAGGCAAGTGCAACATTTACTGGTTCGGTGAAGAAAGCAATTATGTCCACCACTAATGAACCATGTGCTTACATTTGGCTTTTGAATGTTGATTTTCCACATTCCCTATTTGTCCAGATGTGAGATGGACCTGAATTTTCGTTTTTTGGTTTGCCACTGTGTTCATGTAGATGTAGTAGGCCTAGATAAGAAGTTAAACTTTCTGGAAGTTAAATATGACGCGACAAGTTGATATTAGTTATGAACAGTGATTTTATTTATTTATTATTTATCAATTCTTTTGTCACTGGACTTCTTAGAAAGTACCTCATACTGGCTCTTCATTTCTTTATCTGGGTCATTAAAACAGCTTTGACGATTCTGTATTGTCATGACCCCAAGTGACTTTCAGTTTGAATATTGAAATTTTGAAGATTCGTCGACCATTTATTTCGAAGCTGGATTATGATGTGGAATAATAGTTAATGAGGGCGAAGTCTCTTGAAACTGGATGAACATGAAAGCATGCCACTTTGTTTGTTGTTACACCTGAAATGGTTCCATTCTCTTCGTTTACTTTTGCCATTCTTGATGCAGTTACACAAGATGGTGTCTTTGCACTTCACACTATGATGGAATTGCTTGTTTTCACTTCCAAAACAAGGAGTCCATGTGCTGTCTGCTGATATGTGTAAATTACCTAGTTTTATTTATCTGTACAGGAAGTCAATCCTAGCTAAAACCTATTGAAGTTCCGAGAAAAGTGTCCTGAACCTTGCAGCAAGAATAAGTTTCAGAGGATTTTAGTCTCTCAATGAAGCAACGATATTTGTGACTGTTTTGAGGATTCGTTTTTAGAAGATGCCTGGATCATGAAGAAGTTTCTTTCTTTCTGTGCATGGATTGTTATTTTAACCTTGCATTTCGAGTCTCTCTTCATATCAAATGCATATAAAAATGTAAATTGATTAATGACACATTGCTCATGTCATTTTGTCGTGTTTTTGACATGAAATTGCATCGATGTATCTCGTTTTTTACTTTGTTGGGATGGTGAATCGTTTCCTTTTGTCTCTCTTTTCCTGATTCTTGAGGCCATATTCTTCTCATCTTCTTTCCATGCTATTGGATTTGAGAGATCTCCTCTCTAATGGGTCCCTTTAAAGAATAATAATCGATGAGAGGCACCTTTGCTTAACTGACTTTTGATTCACCAGACCTTCTCCTACTGACCTAAGAAAATACATGGCCCGTTTGGCATCATCCCAGAATCTCCTTTACCTGTTTTGGAATAAATTAAAGCAAGAAAGGAGCCTTCAAGTACAGCAGCTGTTTAAAGAGAAAGGTACTTCAATAACTCTTACTTCTTTTCTTGTTTTCAAACATTCGGGCCACATATCATAAAAACTTTCTCAATAATTTTTATTCCTTTCTCTGAATATGAACTATGAGACTTGTCAATAATGAATGAGTGTAGTCTTAGGACAGAAGCAGATGCTTGCTTAGGAAGAACTTGCTGTTAAAAGGGACCTACCACTACATTGGATTCACCCTATTGGTCTTCTAGTTGAAGTTTTTATTTTTTTACTTTTATATAATGGAATGATGGTGGCAGTAAAAATATAACCACAGGACCTTTTCACTCTCTCCTCACTGTATCGTGTCCAGAGGCTGTTGATAAAAATGGCAGGCTGAGTCAACTGTTTGAAATCCTAATCTATAGCAAAAACATATACTATACATGTCTTCTACTCTCTCCGTTAATTAAATAAACATAGTACAGTCGCTATTGTAATTGGATGTTTAAAGCATTGCTTTAGTATCAACATTCTACACCTTTGAATCCAGGGAAAGTGATTAATGCAGCAAGCTAGATCATATGGCACCGATCAGATGGCAGTTTTTTGGAGATCAATCATTGGATTTTGATTCCAGTGATTAAAGCTCAAAACCGCAACCCAAGAAATCCAAATATCGATCTGATTCAATCGACTTTTACGATTTTTTGTTGGCCATTTTGGCTTCCCTTTTTCTTTTTCCTTTCCTTTTCTTTTCCTTTTGTTTTTTTTTTCTTTTCTTTTATGGGTGAAAATTTCTTTTCTCAGTTTCATCATGGATATGGACTACAGACTTAAAGCTAACATTCCCTTTGGAATATATTTCTTTATTTATTAGTAAGAAACTTCTATGTTGAGCAGTCCAGTTTAGTAGATTGTTTTCATATTACAGAAGTGTGCTGCTGCCATAAACATGCAGGCCTCCTGTCATTTCATTGTCTATTCATTTGTAACTTACACAGTCACATACACTCGGAGAGAGAGAACCAAATCAATCTTGATTCATGTCAACAAGCAGCACTGGATGGTTGGCTGTGTTGCTTTTGCATCACAACCACCATGAGATGTTGGATCAGCTTCAGATTGTTAGTTATGTTGCTTCTGTATCACTTCCATTTCAGGCTATTGGTTTAGCTTGTTGTTTACTTTAACATTCCATAACAAGATAGGCGACTTTAGTTTTCTTTTTCCTGTTTATTTATTTATTATTTTTAAAAGAATAAAATGGTATTAATTAGTCGGAACATGACAGGATTGGTTGCGGAAAGAAAAAGAAAGGGGGTCAATTAATGAACACGAAAACTCAATTTTCTCCAGATGCTTTCTTGATTTTACTTGGATTCCTTTGGATAACTCTGATGCAAGGAAACAAAGACTGGCTGGCTTGAATATACTTAAAAAAAAGGTTGGTTTCGATGGATGGTACATCTCGTGGCATTAGCCATCTGTCGAGCATGTAAGCAGCCGACCCTATATATGCATAAAATTCGGAGCCTAAGATTCCTCCCCCTGTGACTGTAAGCAGATAATCTTGTGCATTTGTGTCTCTTTTTGGTTCATTTTTTCCCCATATAAAAGAAATTGTATCAAGGGGTGATTACATGTGTATAGTTTATCTGATCTTCATCACAAGAAGATGGCTGGTCTGATTCACTTTTATAGGGCACTTCTTTATTAGAAATATGAGGCAAGCTTAGGTCCTAAAATCTAAGGTTAGATTCTTTGATTCCTTCAACCCTGTACAGAACAAAAAGAATCTGCCAATCACAATACAGCCTGCTCAAAAAAGAAAATAGGAAAAGAGTGTAAAATTAAAAGAAAGACCCATTTGGATGTCCCTTTCAGTCACCAAAAAGAAATATCCATTATAAAAAATTCCCATCAACGTATTTATTTTCTTCAAAGCTTCTCAGAGTGTTAGGAAAGTAGCACCCATTATTCATCATGGTGGGGCTATCTTACTCAGCAGGGAATCGAGCAGAGAGAAAAATAGAGAGGGGAGGTGGGAAAACAGGAAGATAAAAACAAACCATGCACTTTTCTTCTTTCTCTCCTTTTGAGAGACTCAAATTGAAGCGTGTTGCTTTCTCTGTTCTTCCTGCATAAGAGATTCTCTACCTCTCCCCTTTCAAGTCAAGGAAGAAAGAAGTTGGTTTTTTAAAAAAGAAAAAGTAAGTATGAAATGGGAGGAGGAAGAAAGGAAGAGCCACCTCTCATAGAATTTATTCCCTTCCAACATAGCCCCACTTATGTTTCCAGATATGGAGTGAGAACATCGGACTGGCCAACCACTCCAAAATTATAAAAGACAACTACACAGCTGCCACATTTTCAAGCATAGCTGAAAGGATCAGAACTCATATTTATGTTTCAGTCTTCCACTGGCCTATCATCCACCAAACAGAAACGGGTCTGCAACATCAAGGTATGAACTTGGTTTTGTCTACTGATGCCAAGCCTAGGCTAAAATGGACTCAAGAACTTCATCAAAGGTTTGTTGAAGCAGTCAATCAACTTGGAGGTGTAGATAGTAAGTATTAGTATTTCTACGACCTCAACGACCTTACTTGTCAGTCTTTTGTAACGAGCTCAAGTTTTACCAAACTCTTCTGTGGTTATTTATGTGCAGAGGCAACACCAAAGAGTCTGGTGAGGTTGATGGGGATTCCTGGACTTACTTTATACCACTTGAAGAGCCATTTACAGGCATTCTCTCCAGAATGATCAGATCAACCTCTGTTTTAATAATGCAGAAAAACAAGATTGTGATTTTATGTTTGCTTCTTGATGCAGAAATACAGGCTAGGGAAGAGTCAGCAGTCCTTGATCAGCATTGAAAGCAACAAAGAAGGTGATTCTAAATATTAAAGAATCAGATTGAAAAACTGTGCATAGTTAGTATTTCTCATTTATATTCTACTAATGGGGTGTTGTTCTATGTTTTTTTTTTGTTGCAGATGACGGAGAGACTCAAAGTAGTGATGATCATTTCAAAGAGTCTGCAGTGAATCCTAGTAGTAGGGGAATCTGCAGTGATGGAAACCACCATCCAATTAACGAGTAATAGTTGACATAATCTCTACCGGCTTTATGGTGAAATTATACTGAGATAATAATACAAAACCTTTTTATTGACTCAAAGTGCTATGTTCAACAGAAGCTTTCAGATTGCACAGGCTCTTCAAATGCAAATGGAAGTGCAGAGGAAACTTCATGAACAGATTGAGGTAAGACCAAGAAAACAATTCCTTTCTTCGAAGCTCTTTCTCAGTCTATTTAACATAACATGCGAATCCGGTTTAAATTTTTATTGCAGGTACAGAGACATTTGCAGCTGAGAATTGAAGCTCAAGGGAAATACTTGCAGTCAGTTTTGAAGAAAGCACAGGAAACTCTGGCTGGGTATAATTCTTCTTCAATGGGTATAGAACTTGCGAAAGCCGAGCTCTGTCGATTAATCTCAATGGTTAATAGTGGGTGTCCAAGTTCTTCAATGTCAGAACTGACAGAAACAGGAGGTTCAATCTTAAAAGACATAGAAAGGACACAAATGTGGAATACAGTATGTTCAATGGAAAGCTCCTTGACATCATCTGAGAGTTCTGGAAGAAAGGAAGATATGCAAAAGGAGAATGAGATTCATGACACCAACAGGTCCAATACAACCTCTTTTGAGCTTCCTTTAATGGATATTCACCCACAAGAAAACCAATTGGATAACGGTTCAAGTAATCAAGGAAAGAAGAGAAGTGGCAGTATCATTTCTGATGGTGTTTCTGTAGAGCAGCCCCCGGCTAGGAGATTGAAAAATGGTGATCAGTTGAGGTTGGGGACGTTTGATTTGAATAGTTAATATCAACACGAGATTGAATCAGCTTCGAAATGATTAGACTCAAAGTCGCAGGGAATTGAACAGCTCAACGGGGCTCCTTTGGAGAACCTCAGGACTTTATACTTGAAGGGTTCTTGTTAATATAGTCCCTGCAGGTAAGTTACCCAATAGAGTTAAATCTTTGTTTATAAACTATGTATAATTGGTATATGTATGGACCCCAAGAAGATTTTTATAAGCATATCCATATATATAAAAAGGTGGTGTAATAAATATATTTTGTGAATACATCTCTTGGAAGTTTTTCTAAGACAGTGTCTCTCGATGTTTTTCATTTTTAGGCCTAACCATTTGGGGTATCCTTGGCTATATATTTCATGTAACCATACTAAGGTCTTTCCTGGTCCATTTCAAGGAAAAACATCCACACCAGACCTGGAGTCTGGTGACCTCTTGTTGGATTTGAACCCAAAATGACTGCGGAGGACCAGTTACCAACTTTAGCTAAATTTTTGCTCTTGCCAGTTCACTTTATAGCTCTAGTTTTAGCAAATTGACCCAAATTCAACTTTTCAATCAGTTTTGACAGTGAACCATGCTTCTCAGGATCACTCCAGGGATTTCTTAGGACGTCCGCTAGAATTGGCAAGTGAGAGAGAAGGGACGGCCAAAAAGGCATACGTAAAACAATAGAAGAACAGGAACAGCCTAGAACTAGAAATCATTATTGCTGCAAAATCATTAAACATCCAATAAAGAATGAATCATTAGCCAAACCACGCGCAAGCTTGATTATATTAACGTTCAAGGTACTTCAATAAATCTATTTGCTGGGCCTGAAAACTCAAATCCTTCACCAAACCACACAATTCAATATGTGCTCCTAGCGTTTCTCCTCCTTCACAAGCAAGCCCTGGGGAATGGAAACCGGAAGAACGAGAATGGAGCTTCCACACATTATTCACAGCTATTGTTTTTCACAGATTTTCTATCTTTATTTTTGTTAAGTTGTCCCTTTTCTATTTCATGGATACAAGGTATGCTACTTAGAGAAACAGTTTCTCTAGTTATGACAGCTACCAAAAATTATGCTAATATGTTCTTTCTCTTTGGTTCACTGTATAAAAAAATTAAGAAAAGCCTATAAGAAGAAATCATTATAGCTGCAAAATCATTAAACATACAACAAAGAATGAATGATTAACCAAACCGTTCATTCTAATATCTTGAAATCTGTTTCCCTCATCATAGGCAAAAGCCTACTGTACGTGACTTCAGACGTCACAGAAGTCTCGGGATAGTCATTTGATTACAGTGTTGTGGGGGAGCCACTACCGATTGCCCCCCAACATCAACCCTTGAGGAAAGATTCTCGGTGTTGTTGGTAGAACGAGGAGGCGTACCACATGGAAATATCCTGATAACAGATAGAAAGTACATGGGTTTTCCCCTGTTGCAAACTGATGAATTTTCATCAATCGCTCAAAGCTTTCCGAGTTTCCAACCAAAGAGGACGGGTTCTTGGAGGATCACCAGCAATAAATTTCGGGTTCTATAGCAGAGTTAGCGATGATTTTGTTCAAGAGCGGGGTGGGATAAAAAGTTAGTGAAGGAGTCCTATGACTGGGTGGAGTCCAGAATTGTTATAAACCCGATGAGTTGACGAAATTTCAATTTGCTGTCAAACTTGGGTCACTTGAAGCTGGAGTTCTACCTTGTATTCGGTTTCCTGGGAACATAAACAGGGAACAAAGATCGGAGGGTCTCTGCCTGGTAGCTGTTGAAGTTTGCCTGAAGTTGCTGTCAAATGTTCTGTTAGCATTTCAGTGTTCTTCATTTACTATATATATTTGTGAAGATTACAGTGAAATATAAGCAATCTATTCCTCTTCTTCCCAGTTCAATAAAACAGTGCTCATTGTTACTGTTTTCTAATTCTCTATTTTCTTTCATTACTCAAATACTCAAACACATTAAATTTCTAACAATTAAAAGATCTGTGATGGAAGCTGAAGCCGATTATTCTCAAATTTCTTCTCCTATCTTTGATGGAGAAAACAGCCAACTTTAAGCAGTGAAAATGGAAACATACCCAGAAACATTTAATCTAATAAAAAAAAAGACAGACAAACAATATCAATTTTATGAAATCGATTGTTTTTTTTCTAGAAAATAGAATAACGAAAAGAATAAAATAAGAGGAGAGTGGCAGAGGGCGTAGAAACTTTCAGTTGATTTTCTTTGTAAGCCTTTTTGTTCGAACCATTTTTATGCCTTTTGAATTAATTATAGGATTTAATTTAAAACAAATAGATTTTGAATTTTTATTTGATTTTTATCATTTGAGTTAATCTGATTTGTTTATATGATATAGTGTCTATTTTACATTGTTTTTCAAAAAAATTTTTGAAAAAAATAATATTTTTTTTATATTTAGTTTTTTATTTAAATTAATTTCTTTTATGTTTTCAAATTATTTTGATATTAAAAATATTTTTTAAAAAATAATAACAAATAATACTTTAAAAAACTATTTATTTAATAGGACTGGCAGCAATAGATTTAGATTGAGGAATCATGCGTGACTAATAATTAAAAATACGAGATCTCGTGTGACCAAAATTAAAGTGAAGGGGCTAACATGACTATTCCAAAACTTGAGGGACTTTAGAATCATTTTACCCCGTTTTAAACTTTAATCTATCCTCGAATCATTTTACATATAAACTAAAATTTAGTCTTATTAGTCTTATTACTACTACTACTACTTAATATCTTAAAGTATAACATCTCTTAAATTACATCCTTATCAGATGCTTATTTGATATTTTAAATGAGTCTGCAGAAAACAAAGGGCTAATCCGGCTCTTAATCATGCCAAACAATAAAAATTAAATCCTCATGGTTTTCTAAAAATAAATAAATTAATCTAATCCTTTTAAAATAAACAAATGACTAGGGTTTTAGCAGCTAATATTTAATTAATTAAAATAGAATTAAACAACTTTTAATCAGAAAGCTATCTTTCTACACGCTTGTGTTTTAAGTTCTTAGATATAAAAAAAGATAACACCCCGAGTCCAATTTGAAGGCGAGTACTATGAATTCGTTGGGCATTACAGCTCTTAAGAGCCCAACAATGATCTGCTGTCCAGTAAATACTGGGCCAAATAGCCCATGGATGAGCGGATACGAGCTCCATTCAAGCCCTTATGCCCAAGTAGGCTTTTGTGTGGCTTGTCTTGAGCTCTGGAACATGGGCCATGTAATCAGAAGTGTAATATAATATCAAGGCAAAAAATAATAAGAAATGTTGCGTAGACAAATAAAACAAGCATAGAAAGTATACTAGGCCCCGTTTGTTTGCTGGAAAGTGGTTTCTTTTTGGAAAGTGAATTCCGGGGAAAGTGAATTCCTGAAAAGTGAATTCCGATGTTTGACAGTGTTATGGAAAATGAACTGGAAAATAATTTATTAATAAAATTTTTTTTTCAAGTTTATTAAAATAATGAGGAACAAATCTTACAAATTAAAAAGTTGAATGAGAATGAAATTGAAAAAAAAATATAATTTCATAAATTATCTCAAATAAAATAAATAATAATCAAAATAATAGAGATCAAATCTAAAAATTTAAAAAAAAATGAAAGGTGAATAAATTAAAATAATAATAATTAACATTTCATAAATTATTTCAAATAAAATAAGTAACAATAAAAAAAATGAGGACCAAATTTGATAGATAAAAAATGATAAGAAAAAAGCAAATAGCAATTATAAAAATAAGAACCAAAATTAATATAAAAATTAAATTTTAAGAGATGGAATTGAAAAATAAATATTCAAAACAAATTATATATAGCAATCAAAAGTTTGAGGATCAAATTTGATATAATAAGCAAATAATGATATTTTTAAATTTTTCACAACTTCCGGAAAGTGTTTTCCGCCCAAATTTTCCGGAAAACACTTTCCTGAAAACCAAACCAAATTTTTCTTTGGCTGGAAAGTGTTTTCCGTTGACCAACTTTCAGAAAGACATACAAACACGAGAAATTTTGGAAAGTGATTTCCCAGAAAGTGAATTCCGGGAAACAAACACATCCCTAGTCTCCCGTTCGATGCATGCAAGAATATAAAATTATAGGTATAGAATAAACTAAAAGATTTGGAGAAAATAAAGAAATTTACTTTATTGTTCATCCAAACTTATAATATTGTGGATTTTACTTTTTATTTCCACTTTTTTTTCCTGTTTTGATCATCTAATCTGTTTGCAATTTGTTATTTCCAAGTTTTTTTAACATGTCTGTTTGAGAATGTAGTTAAGGTTGTTTTTAAAAGTACTTTTCTTTCAAAAATACATCAAATTAAAAATTATTTTTGATATCAGTACATTAAAATATCTAAAAACATTAAATTTTTTTAATTTAAAATAAATAATAATTTTTTTAAAATCATTTTTCAAACAAACTCCCAGATGTACTCTCAAATATATGAAGTGTTGAGAAATATTTCAAAAATAAATTAAAAAATGATTTTGCAAAACATAGCTGTAGGTTATAGCTAAGAAAAAGATACTAAAAGAACATGGACCATTATTAAAAAAAAAAAAAAACACACCCTATTTTTCATTTTATGTAGCATAAAAACTTCACCTTGTGATGTAAGGTGTCAACTTGTATATTTATTCTGTCCCTATTCTTTTAGCATTTTATATTTCGTGTTAAAATTTCATTTGTTTTTAATTTTCAGTCCTTGAATGCTGAGAAGCGATAGAGAAAGTGTTTGCTCGATCACATCGTGGTCACCAAGAAGGTTGATCGATCTTGATTTCCATCGGTCTATCATGGCGAAAAGAGCCCCCTAAAGCTGGTTTTCGCTTTAACCCTGCAACCATAATTAGCGTCTAAGATTAAATAAAATTTTATAAATATTTATATGTGAATATATCTTTTGCTTTTACTAGAAAGACCAACTTCCTCCTTTGATATTTAACTAATGTTAACAAATCTTTTTTGATTTATTAGTTTATATATTTTTTTAATTAAAAAAGTCATGATACTCAAAAGCATATTCGTAGAGTTGGCCTATTCTTGAAACGTAAATACTGCAGTCCTGTTACTCAGTCCTCGAAACAAACTTTAAAGAATGAGATAGCGATGTGAGAAGATGAGATGGCCATGTGCTCCTGAGTCTTTCAAAGCATGCGCAAGATGAACTATAATAGTCAAACCTGATGTG
The DNA here is from genome assembly GCA_015731905.1 of Salix dunnii. Taxonomy (NCBI): domain Eukaryota; kingdom Viridiplantae; phylum Streptophyta; class Magnoliopsida; order Malpighiales; family Salicaceae; genus Salix; species Salix dunnii. The sequence continues at coordinate 5,130,449 of CM027666.1, read as the reverse complement.
TGAAGATATTTGTTTCTGGGTTGAAAATCATGTTCTGTGATCATTTCTTTAGTGTTTTTATATATTAAAAAAAACCAAAGCAACCGAACATAATACCAACTGCGAAGTATAAACTCATATCGGCATGCTCAAACAATTAAAGCGACACATTTGGCCAATGCCATCGAATTAATCCTCTCTTGAGCAAATTGGAAAAACAGAAAATGGAGCTTCTTCATGTACTTCTCGCAGCTTCTTATGTTTTACTTGTTAGCTTTTCTCAATCCTCATCATTATGTCAAGGTATGTTGCGTAACCAAATGAGTTATTCTGTATGATGACAGCTTTCTAGTAGAAGCTAGACAATTACTCTAACAAATTCAATCTCCTTCCCCTTGTTGTAGGCAGAACTCTCCCCTACATGACTCCAGATGTCACGCAGATCTCTGGAAGGTCATTCGATTACATAATAGTAGGGGGAGGCACCGCTGGTTGCCCCCTGGCAGCAACACTTTCAAAGAGATATTCTGTGCTAGTGGTCGAACGAGGAAGCTCACCGTATGAAAATCCTTTTGTATTGCAGAAAAAGTTCTATGGTTTCCCGTTGCTCCAAACCAATGAATTCTCATCAGTTTCTCAAAGTTTTATCTCCAAGGACGGCGTTTCCAACCTTAGAGGACGAGTTCTCGGAGGATCATCAACAATAGGTGGCGGGTTCTATAGCAGAGCTAGCGATGTTTTTGTTAGAAGAGCTGGATGGGACGAAAAATTGGTCGAGGAGTCTTATGAGTGGGTGGAGTCTAAACTGGTTTCTAAACCTGAGCTGACCAAGTGGCAATCTGCTGTCAAATTTGGCTTTCTTGAAGCAGGAATTCTACCTTACAATGGGTTCAGCTTGGAACATGTAGAGGGCACCAAGATGGGAGGGACATTGTTTGATCACGATGGGAGAAGGCGCACCTCTGCTGATCTTTTAGAGACAGGGAACCCAGATAATATCATAGTTCTTCTGAATGCAACTGTAAAGAATATCATCTTCCATAAAAAAGGTAAGCAAATATATCTCTAGTTGCTGACTTTAGCAAACTTCAACAGCTATGAACAAACAGAACTCAAATGACCTCCTATCCGTATATTTGCTTTGACAGTCAATATATTGGTGCTAGTAAATTCCTTTCAAACTACGCAGGTACTGAAAATGAGAAAACAGTTCACGGTATTAGGTTCATCAAGAGCGATGGCAATGCAAGTCAAACTTATGAAGCTTATCTGCAGCAGCTAGCTAATTCAGGTTCATGGGGCGATGTTATTCTGTCAGCAGGAGCATTAGGAAGTCCCCAGATCCTATTGTTGAGTGGCATCGGACCAAAAAGACATCTGAAGAGCTTTGGCATCCCACTTGTGTTGGACTTTCCAGAGATTGGGCAAGAGATGATAGACAACCCGTCCATATCTGTTTTGTTAGAGTCTGGCCCCGAAGTTCAGTTACCTGATCCACCTCAAATTGCGGGCATAGCAGAAGACTTCAAATTCATAGTTCAGGGATTAATCCTACCGATAAGCATCAATGCAACAATAATACCAATGGCAATCAAGTTTGCATTTCCAGCGTCCAAAGGGAAGCTGGAATTGAACAGCACTGACCCTAGGCAAAACCCTTTAGTTGAATTCAACTATCTAGCCGAGGAGAAGGACATGAAGGAATGTGTCGAGATGGTTCAGTTGGTTGAGAGAGTGGCAGGGTCCAAATCCATTGCTGGGTTTCTGAAGACGGAACCCTACAATAATTCGAAGTCTCCTCTTGAACTGAGAGAGTTCTGCAAGAAGAATGTTAGGACTTTCTATCATTACCATGGCGGCTGCGCTGTTGGATCGGTTGTTGACAATGAATACAGAGTACAAGGGGTAAAGAGATTGAGGGTTGTAGATGGATCGAGTTTCTCGGAATCACCGGGAACGAACCCAACGGCTACGCTGTTGATGCTAGGAAGGTACCAAGGGATCAAGATTCTCGAGGAAAACAACCTGAATGAACCATCCAAATCCAAATCCAACCACACCCAAACCCACATATAGAGTAATTAAGCTATATGGATCACCGTCGGAGAATCTTCAGTAATTCGCTGTGCGTCTACCATTTCAATGTAACAATAACCCACCCCCTCTCTCTCTCTCAACAAGAAGTCACAATCCAAACTAGAATAAACAAGCTTACATTGTAATTCACAGACCACACTACCTTGTCTTACTATCTCATTTCTCAATGCAGTTTCTTTCAATAACAAGTCTTTACATATTTTCGTGTAAAAGTCATTCCATATTTTGCACACAAGAATATAAGATTTTGTCCCTTGTGAAGATTTTTTCACAAAAATTGAGTGGAATAAAAGAAATGGTAAGTAAGGTAATCATCAAGTTGAGTCTAAAATGGTTTTTATACCTGAGTTAATTATATGGAAACTGGATATCAAACATGGCCTTCATGGATCAGGGGTGCTACCTTATAAAAGGTTCAGCTGGAAACATTTAAAAGGAACAAAGATTAACGGGGCAATGTTTGATGAACGTCGAAGAAACACACCTCAGCTGATCTTATTTAGACTGGGAATCTAGAAGATGCCAGTTCTTTTGTTGTAAATGAAAATAATATGTTAAGCCACGACGTTCAAAAAGGATCATAAAACCAAACCCCAAATACCATATATAAGAGGAACGTGGGAAAGAAGAATTGCAGACATTAAGTATAACGGTTGCAGACATGAAGTATCGTGGCATAGTTCTGGATTCCATTCTGCTGCATTTTCAATCTTTGAAGTGATGGAATTATCCATTGAAGTCTAATTCATGACTTTGCCGGCCTTCTATTTACTCAATCTAAGCTCCTAAATTTCTTTGGATTCGAGTTCAAATAGCCATCCATAACTAACACTGTCTTCTTTTGCTATCTCTTAGCAGATTCTTTCCACAGCTTGAATTAGAATGGTTCACTTATCTAGCTAATGAATATTATAATACATTATTGCTCAAGCGCGACAGTAAAATTTGAAATCAAAATATATGCTTCCTTTATTGTTCAAATTGAAAACATAAAATGCAATCACTTCTCTGTACACATCATATTTAGAAAGGTAAAAGGATTTAAGAAAAAATCTCACAAAAACTTAACTCTCCGTTTCATGATCAGGAGCACTTGGACTTGAAGTAGAGAAATCAGTAGAATCACTTGAAGGATTTTCATTTGAATCCCTATTTCTCCTATTACCATTAAAAGCAAAACTAACCCAAATCTCTCTTTCAGCTCTCCTCCTCCCTTCATCTCCCCCATCTCTCTTCTTCCCCAACTCCTCCTCGTCGACAGGCATCTTATACCTGCAAACAGGGCAATTCCCATGAATCTTTAACCACTTTTCTACACAATTACCGTGGAACCTGTGCTTACAAGGCATCTCCCTTACTACCGCACCAGACTCCCACTCCTCTAAACAGATAGCACACTCGCCATCTTTATTATCTTCCCCGATCTCCACACTTGGCATGGCCTCCATGGATGCTTTCGAGGCCGGTGGTTGGCCATTCTTGTTACCTATGTCTCCAAGTAGAGATTCAAGACTTGCAGCCCCTTCAATCACCACCATGCCTTGAGTGAGAGGGTTTATAAGAATGATTCTTTCGTTTGGGCCTGTTGTTTGTGGTTCTTCTTGATCTGAGTCACGTTCCTCCGTGGAGTTCGTGGAAGTGAGCCCTAAGATAAAAGGTAAAAATAAAGAGAGGTCTCTATGCCTTAAAAGCCTCTCAAACATAGAAGATAATTCAGAAGGTAATTCAGTCTCAGAGGCCATGAGGAACTACTACTGCTAGTGTAGATTTGGAGAGAGTGAGAGGGAGAGGAGGTTAAGATTTACAATGAATTGTGAGAGATAATGGCAAGGTTCAAGTGATGAATATTATAAGGGAAACATCGGTGTGCCCACAGGAAAACTAGAAGCTTGTGGAAAGATCTAGAACAAAGCACATGCTAATAATTGATGTTTATCACCACAAGGCAGAGTCTTTTTCCAAAGAAGACTTTAAACAAAGGAAGATATTATCTTTTTGTGGGCGGGGAGGTATTGCCACTTGTGGAGCTAATTAAATAATTAAAGAAGACTTTAAACAGAAGCCAAGGTGTTTATCATTCCTTGACTTGGTTTCCTTTCTTTGTTTAGGATGGACCCATCTCTCTGTTTTCTATTCCAACTAGAGTTTAACTTTGAACCTTGAAAGTCCAACTTTTTAACTCTTCAAACTCAAGCCAAGGCTGTAAACTTTGAACAAGAAACCAAGGTTTTCACCCGCGAGAACACTACGCTATGCATATTACCGAAGCAAAGATTTTTTTCCCTTCAATAACCCAAATTGCCTGCCCTCGAATTCATTGATTGTTTAAAGAATAGGAAAAGTTTAATCAACCAAGAGGACGGGATCCTTTTGGCCGAATGGAGTATCTGGTAACATCTAGAAATGAAATTGGAAACTTCCAGAAATCCTCTAAGGTTTGTTAATTTGTTCAGAGCAGGATTTTGTTGGATGATGCACGCAGATCAATTTTTTAATGCCCATATTGAGAGTTTTTTTGGGTGGTTTGACTATATAAAAAATACACCAATTAGTACCATTTTCTTTTTTATTGATTTAATCAGATAGTTTTTAATCCCAGCACAAATGAGAATTCCTACACTGGTGGTCCACCTAGACGAGATGATGCTTGAGGTTTTGCTTTAGTAGCTAACTACCTTCCCTCTATGGACTCGCACCACCTGTTTGTAAAAATCTCTGAACGATTGTTTTAACAAGTAAGAAATTGTCTTAGTTTTTCATTATTTTTATTTTAAAACTTCTGCAGGTGCTCTGGTAACGTAACTTATTCCTTCTGCAATTTTGGGGCATCTGATTTCATCTTTCAACAGCTCCAGTGTGATGGCTGTTAAGATTTTTCCTTCGGCACTCCCGTTCAAAACCTGTGATGTCTTCGGAAACCCATTAAAACCTTTTAATTTCCTTCCCATACAAACTAGAAGTAAGTACAGCCAGCACATTTAATTCAAGTAAGCTAAGCCCTTTTAACTGATTTAGTTTAGCATTTCTGGTGTGATGTGCATCCCCTCTCAATTTGATTCCAGATTTTCGAACAAAGACATTGGTGGCGAAAAGAAGAGCAAACACTCGAACAGAAAGTGCGAAAATCAGAAATAGAATAACGTTAAAGAAGGTATGCTTTATCAATAACTGCAAAAAATGTTTTGCCATTAAGTTCTTAACTATTTGTGAAATTTGAATGGATATGTAAGCTTGGAAAACATATTATTTCTAGGTGATCACTAAGTACTTTCACGAATCTGATATAATGAGAAAGGAGGTGATGTTTCCAATTCACATGCTTTTGCTGATTAAAATCACTGCAACGTGCTATCTAAGAAAGGATAATTACACTTTATTATTAGGCTATCCTGTTCCATGTGCAGAATGAAGAACATAGATTGTTTGAGAAAGATTTTCCAATCTTGTAAATAGAATTAGTTTATGAATGTCTGATAAATTCTATTAATTTAAGGTAAAAATAGCTTGAGCATCCCTTAAAACATAGATAGTGTTTGAGAGAATTTCTTGGATGTAACTTTTTTGATATCTTGCTTTACAAATGTTTTCATCAGTTTAATGGAACTCGTGCAAAACCAAGGCTGTCAGTTTTCTGCTCAACCAAGCAGTTGTATGCTATGCTGGTGGATGACCAAAACAAGAAGTGTTTATTTTACGGAAGCACTTTGCAGAAACCTTTACGCAGTGATCCCCCTCGTAACACCATTGTAAGTATTCTATCATGGTTAGCACCATTGTAAGCTGTTAGTATTTCATGGTTAAGAAATATATCGTTAATGATATCTACTGCTGATTTTGAAATACATCAAACGCTATGTGCTTGTCCATTGGCATTCTTCCTCCTCGACTTTCTGTTTTCATTGCTTCCAATTATTGTTTTGCAGGAAGCTGCTGAATGTCTAGGCGAAGAGCTTATTAAGGCTTGTATGGATCTTAAGATCAATGAAATATCATCTTATGATCGCAATGGTTTTGCTGGCGGAGAGAGAATGCAAGCTTTCGAGATTGCAATTTCTCGTCATGGATTCTTACCAAGATAGATATGCCCCTAATTATTTTCCCTTGTCAAATGGACGTCATCACTCTGTACTTATATAAAATGCTACTTCATATGAGAAGATGTTTTTTTCTTTTCTTTTCTTTTTTCATCCATGAAGAAATTGAGCTTTTTTTTTTTACCAAAATAAATAATCCTATAGAAGGGTCATTAGCACTATTGAAGGGTCAGAATACAAAGTGAGACCGAGTCCTAGTACAGTGCTGTCTTCCGTCACTCCAATTCAATCTGGTCTCTTGTATGCATTTAGGGCAAGGGATTTTTTTTGTACATCGTGTATTTTTTGGGAACGGTGTGGAGGTTAATGGCAGTCGTTCGGTCTTAGAAGGCAGTTACTAACCGTTTGACGATGTTAGAAATTGATTTTTTTATGCCGTTGCTGTCAAACTCCCATGAAAACCAAACCCATCAATTTTATCGATCTCGCAACCAGAACTCTCAAGTCTCGACTCCTCGTTTTTTTAACCCATCTCTCGGTAAGAGTTCTCCCTATGTTTTACTCGCTTTCTTCGAATAATTTTGTCGTCAATGTCCAGAGATAATGGAGCAAACTCCAGGAGAAGAAATTGGAATCAGAATCTCCACTGAATCCCCACAAAATAAACTAAAGCAACAAAAGTCTCCACTGGATCCCCGCGAAATGATGAGCCAAAACGACCAAAGCCATTATGCAAGCTCCCCAAAGCCCCTAAGGAACCAGGTAACAAAAGGAGAGCCGTGGCTAAAGGAATGCAAAATACAATCTCCAAAATATCAAAGTCTGCTAAATTCCTTCCTACAGGCACCCTTTTGACTTTTGAAATGCTTCTCCCATCAATACCCAAGAATGGAGTTTGCACTCCTGTTACTACACTAACGGTGCATTTCTTGCTAGGCCTTCGCTCTCTTTCCTGCTTTTTATTTCATTTTACTGTGGTTTTGTTACTACAAAAGGGTTGGCTGTTTTTAAGCCCGGTCTTACTGTCGAGGTGCCTAAAGATGAGAGGTACATAATTGGGTTTACCCATTTTGTTCATGCAATGATGTCGGTGATGGTCTTCATGGCAATTGCGCTGTCAGATCAAAGAGTGACTGATTGCTTGTTACCTGGGCATGTCAAGGAGATGGATGAAGTGATGGAGAGCTTTCCCCTTATGGTTGGTGTAATTTTCAGTGGCCTGTTCTTGGCATTGGATGCATGGCTAATTGATTATTGGTGTTTTTTTGCTAGTATTATTTTAGAGTGATTTTTTATCGAAAGTGTTCAGGCCCTGCCTCTGAGTACCGATAGATCAGGGTTTTTTAAAACTTTGTTGTGTAATGTTGACCTCGAAATAATTGTATTTGCTAGTTTCTACTATCAAGTAATGCTTCCTTTTCTCTCTCTTTTTTTTAATGATCATGAGACTCTTCTTTGTGTTTTGCCCTTCTTTTCAAGGGCGTCCAGAATTTTGTTTTCGATGCACAAACAGAAATGGGCAAGCATGGAGTTGTAAAGAGTGAGAAGCAGTAAATTTGAAAGGGATAAAAAAGTTGAAAGAAAGAATGGATTTAATATAAGGGCAAAATGCCTATATTATGACGAAAAGAATTTGTAAAAACTTGTTAGAAGATTGAACTCTCTATCTATACAAGGCACTAATCTTTTCTACGAACAAGATGGCATGCAAAATTTTCAATTGGAGATCATTCTGTTAAAGCTTATGGTTCTGTATAGCCCTGGTAACAAAAATGGCAAGTCTATCTTTCACCGCAGCATCTAGCACCATTTCCTTCTTTAAGCTTCTGCCATAGACAAAGCATTTCCCTCGGACCTTGGTAGTGGGCAACAACATAGCCATCCTTGCACCCTTCATTATGGACCCTCGCTTCCATCTCATATTTAACTTCTAAACCCTCCCTTTCCATTTCTGCAATCCAGATACCCATTGCTACATCTTCTAGCTTAAACATCTGCCACATCAACCATAAACATTTTTCATACTGAGAAATATAGAGCTGATCTGTGGGTGGTTTGGAACAGTAGACTCATATTCTGACAGCAATCCGTTGACTAATATCATTTTCATACCTTTAAACGGCCTTCTTTGTATCTCTTGTAAACTGCCTTGGCAATGTCACGTGACACCACATCACCAGGACCATGTGCCCAAGGGGGGTATGTCTCTTCAGACCATTCCTTTTTACAAAAAAAAAAAAAAATATATGAGGATAAGGAAACACCAAAAGAAAAAAAGCAATAGCTTTATGGCTTGGCATATACATTATACCATGTAAGTAAACCTGCATCAGCGTTGAGGCAACCTAAAATTTCAGGGTCGTGATTGAAATCCTTGCAATAAGAATATATAACAGACCTTCTCTATATGATGGGTGTTTATTTTTGATGTCGTGTTTAGGTGAGTCTGCAAATAATTGCGTTTTTGACACGTTTTGGATGATCATCCAAATGTGGAATTAACATGGTAACTGTATACAACACCAAAAGTATTCAAGTTGAATAGGTTTTTGCTATAACACAGTATAAGCATGATCTCCCAAATTGACAAAGATATATATATATAAACATTTTAAGGAAACCGGTAATTATTTGTGAGCCTTCTACGTGCAAATAGGGTCAAGAATGGAGATTTACCTCTGGGCTAATATACCACTTGCTTTCAGTACTCCTTTGAGGCTGCGAGTTTGAATTGATTAGTCCATAGAGCAAGCCATGACTCACTTTGATCCTCTTTAAAGAAGCTTGCACTTCATCCACTCGAACAAATGCATCATCATCAGTCTTCATGACATACTTGGTTGATGCGATCTCTGTCTGTTAAAGAGATAAGGTAAACAGGGAAAAGGTCCAGTCATCCATGTATGTCTAAAGACTAGAGAAAAACGTACCCCAAAGATGCAGATAGCTAAATTTTTCCAGGTTATGAGGTTGTAATAGTCAACAAAAGGCATCAACTGTATGTCTCCATATGTTCGTGCTTCATTCCAGAGTTCCTCATTCACTATTTGATTTTTGTGCTGCAGCACACAACTCAAGTTTGTAAGTGGCCCAGCAAACAGATTTACATCATTATAACCATACACCTCAATCTTATGGCTTCTTCTTCCAACAGACAAAGCGACGCACAGAATTAGTTAACAAAACCTGTGATACAAATTCATGTTACCACTACTTAGACCTTCATCACAAATGGCTCAGATAGAAACTTAGGGCCTGCTATAAAAAGATTCTATCCCTTCATGGTGAGGTCAATGAATTCTGATTTCGGAGAAGTGTACAGTCCGTAATTAGGTAAAAGTTTTGTTTCTCCAATTTTTTTTTTTTTTTTGTCTATGCATCGTTCCCATAAAAATTGCTGCATGAAATGAAGGAACTTAAATCAAGCTCACCAGACCAACAAAAAAGCGCACTGCAACTTCCCCTGATCGCACAGCAGCATACTGCATCCACGTTCTTCGAACAGCCATCCTGCGCTTAAAATTGTTTGCTGTAGAAAAAACACCAATAAAGAGATCCAGTGATCTTTTTGGGGAGAGAGGAATTGATTTGAGTACTTCTAGATCAATTGCATGCTCTGAATCCTCTGATGTAGGTAGACCACTAGCCAAAACTGAAATTAGCTTTACATCCCCAGAAATCCTGACTTCACTTACTTGCCATGGCTCCAAAGTCTGAACAGACAACAAAGTGGCCAGCAAATGAATTCAAAGAAACTGGCACGGTAAACTAAATTCCAAAAGCAGCACAAACATCAAAGCAAGGAAATCACTTCACGGTATGCAAAAGATGTCATATGCTTTCCATCAACAGTTGTCTGGATTCCTTCCGTTCCCACTCTTAGCGTTGCAACAGATGGCTGACCTTGCTTAAATGGAAAATATCTTCTTAATTTAGTTCCTTCCTGAAATGAAGACCTTCTTGAACCATCAGAATGCATGCTTGTCACCCAAGTATCATTTCTTCCCACCATCTTATTACATTGATCCAACTCATCCACTGGTATATAAAACTAAAAGAGTTATCGCCACATAATAGAGTTGATGGCAATGCCACAAATTTTAATTGGCTTAGGGTGGATAAAATTTACAGACGACAGATAAACACATCGCAAACTTTTAGTTCAATTCCTTATATAGCTTCATCTAGATACAATTTGATAAAGTGACCAATGGGTTTAGTTGCCCACTTTAGTTTTCCACGTTAAATATGGAAAGTTTCAGAAACCTCGGTAAAAAATTTGATTGCTATTAATAGGATGATGCAATACACAACAACAATTTTACAATGGACCCGAGGGGAAAATACGCGAGGCAATAAAAGAACTGACATATTGGGCTACAGAAGCTGATCCTAACCGCTATTAATGGGATATAAAACTTAAATGAACACAAAATCAAAATGCAAGCATAACATCCAATCTATGTTGAACTGAAAGTGAAAACAATGTGGTAGATATTTGTACCTTTCGTAATCTTTTTAGGAGATGGAGAAGGACATCGCTCCTCTTCACCCCAGTCACGAGCCACAGTCCAGGTGTTTTGCACTATTACTGGATCCTCTGTAATCTTATCACCATGAAGTCTAACATTGTAATGAAAAATTATGGGTGGATCAGGCTCCCCAAGAAGAGCCTCCCCAGTTAAGTCAATCTGAAAATTGCCAAGAAGACCGTATTGAATGCTGATAATTGTGATGGAAGAACCCTGACTCAGGCCACAAGGAAACCACAATTTATAACCACTGTTATCATGCTCTGTGGCATTCATTTTGTTAAGAAAATGAGGACATTGTTTCTCTTCTGCTCTCTTATTTGAACTCTCATTTGTATAACCAAGTCTTTCCTCTTCGATGGAAGCGATTAGGCTGTTCCATGCATTTCCAGCTTCCTTAATAGCTTCTACTCCATTTGATAAAACCTGAGCATGATCAATCAATTGTTTCAGTAGATTCCATGTCCTCAGAGATTTTTTCTCTTCATTGGAAATATTTCTCAGAGCAAATAGACTGGAGACAACAGTATCTGTAGAAAAAGCTTGAGAAGAATTCTCTGGAGTCTGAACTGCAGGTTGAAGAGCAGGATGCACCCCTTCAAGAGGCGTGCTTGCATTGGAGGAGGGACTCAACGGATAAATTTCTCCAATTGGATTTTTCAGGAGCCCATATCTAACGACGTATAACATGAGCAAGGATGCAAACAGAACACCACCGTAACATTTCTTCATTCTGCTGTTCAAACAGGGGCGTCAAAGTTCTTGAGACTGATCTCTCATGTGATCGATCTTAAGGGATCCAATATCCCACGATTAATGTTCTTCTTGTGATTGAATCTCTAAGAAACTTGTGCAATGGAAGTCCAGGCCAAGGTGCTAGGAAAGAGGAAAAGATCAGTATAAACAGAATCAACAGTTGACATCTTCTGATATTCAGTCGGATAAAAACCAGAATCTGAGATATAAATTTAGAAGGATCATTTCAAGGAAGTTTTAGATCCTTTCATTCTCTGCTAGCTGCCTGGTTGAACTAGCAGCCAAGCCTCGCAAACTCACAAACATATACTGCAGCCCTGACAAGCTCCGGAACTAATGTTCCACACAAGGCTGCCAAGCTGCAAGATTCCAAATTCATTAACCTGTTCACAAGTAGAAAATTTTGCTAAGAAAAAGCTCTGAACAATGTGCCAAAATGTGCATGCACGCCCTAAAAGATCGATTATAGCTAAAGGTTCCATGAATGATCATATTATGCAAAAAATATAGAAATACCAAAATTAAGGAAAACAGGCTGTTCGTCAGTACTTGGGAAAATCAATACAAGTATTAAGGATTGACACATCAAGTAACTAGTTATAATGTAGCAAATAGGAAACTTCAACTCTCAGGAAAATGATGTTTACAACAAAACAGGATGCAAGACCTTCCAGGGATGCATTCGCTCACAAAGCTTCAAAAGGCAATATCAAATAGATCACAAGCAAAAAGTGTATCCACCTTGTATCATTTCCTGTTCAACACTCAAAACAAGAAACACCGTTTTCTTTCCACTTGGAAATATCCGAATCTTGCCATCTATTTCAGCTTTGATAAATTTCCTAGAGAAAAAAAGAACAATTTTCAGGGACGCCCATCATATATACTGCACTGAAACATGAAACTAACGAACAAGTCCACACAGTCGATGCCTTCCCTGGCCTGCTACTATCGATCTAAAAGGAGGGAGCAAGTACTATCCTACTTCAGTGGCTCTATTATTATATCCCTTGATGACCAAAAAAACGAACAAGAAAAAGGTTGCACCATATGTGTGGTGACTTCTTAACTTCTAGACCACCTGGTAGTGGCATACCGATATAACTATGTAATACAGTAAAATCACTAACCATCGGAACTAATGACGTAGGGACCACTTCGGTTTTGATGTTTGAATATAAAACTAACACTACAAGAAATACTCTCAAGAAATTCAATAAAAAATATTGGATTTGTCAAATCGCTTCAAGCTCGTTAATTTTGCTTCTTTACTAATCAAATTCAATTTTCTAAGAATTTTATACAAACTTGGCTCAAAATAATCAAAGCGCATTTCCTCGTTTTTTCTTAGTGAAATAATTGTCTTACTAGAATTGTCGTTGGAAAACTTGAGGAAATTAAATAAGACGTCATTAACATGGCCAAAAATAATTGAGGGTGGTTGACTAAGATTTATTAGTATAACATGCCCAGAAAAATATTAGATTAAAAAGTATATATAAGTGTGATTTTCAAGCCTTTTCATCAGACACATGAAGTTGATAATGCTATCACTAAACATGTCCCAACGAGACACACTTGTTAGGTCTGACCAATGTCATACCCGAGTGAAGTTAGGATTGGCACTTGTCAAACCTAGATGTTATTTGGGTTTAGTAAGGGTCTAATAACGTGTTGGACCCAGCACATATGCCTGGTAGTGCGAACAAGACCAAGCAATTTGAGTCTGCCACTTGCCAAACTCAGGTGCAATTTGGATTTGACATCTTACAGAACCAGACCCAACTCTTGGGCCTAACAAGCGAAGTTAAACTCAATAACTTGACAGGTGGCAATTGGCATTGTCAAGCCAACATGGTGGGGTTGTCGCGTATTATCTGGAAGTGTTGATCTTGAGAATTTCTGTCATCTTACCGCGAATATGGTCAAATTCACTATATCCATGGATTCACATATAATATCATCAGTTTTATAGATTTTTATATATAAAACTTAGAGAAACTATTTATCAACAAAACATGCTCAATCAAACAAGTTTATATTACACCAACATTATTAACATCATTAAAGGTATTAAAGCTTATCATGTCTTGTTATATCTCTATCTTTTAGTTAGATAAAATGAATGGAGCACAAATCATAATATAACTTATAAATAAGTTCTTCTTCTCCACATAAAAACAAAACTCACGGGCTATAAATATATTATTAGTCCTTCAAAACAAAACTTCATAATCCTTGTTTTTCATCGCATACATATTTAAAAGTATTTTCCTCCAAACTTCTCTGTTTTTTTTCCCGTGAAAAAATTAATTATTTAAGCACTCAATAACACTGGCATCCAACATTCTACGAGTCAACTTAACCTACAGTGCACTGAGTATAAGTCATCAATCAACTTGTTAAAAAATCTATGGGATTACGATGATGAATGAATTGATTGATTATCCAACCAACCAAGAAGCATGTTCCTGATCTATTTCAATTTTTAGGACATCATTAGGAGCAACACGTAGGTATTTGCATAATCAAGAAATGCACACATTGGTCTTATCTCCTGTCTGTTTCCCGGGAAAATGCAAGAAAATAAAATCATGAATCTTAAGAAGAAGAAAAACAGTTAGTACACATTAAGACATTCAGCCAGCCAGCTTGCTTTATACGAAGAGACTTTCAAATTCGAAACAAAGAATCAAATTCCTTACAGGCTGCTCAGCTCTCTCAGAAACCAAACAGAGCCTATGCGAGTGAAATAAAGAAGAAAAAAAGTCCAAGAAGAGTGAAGAAAAGCAAGATTAAAGCGAACTGGAGCTAATTAAATTGACAAAGTAAGGAAATAAGCTTTGAGAATGAGCAACAGTACCTGAACTAAATAAGCTAAGAAAGACAACCGAAAACTAACCTCTGTTTCTTTCTTTATATTATTTTGAATCTGCAGACAGAGGGAGGCGAGGGTGAGAAAAGTGGAGAGAAATGAGGGTGGCAGTGCTCTGCTGCTTCAGCGGTGGGAAAGGAAGATGGTAAATTCTCTCCGTGTTGATTACTGTATGGGTCAACAACGGAAAGATATGAGAAAAATCAATTTCAGTTCTGCTGTATTCATTTTTTACTTGATTCGATACGGCGGCATCTTTGAAGTGTTTTCGCGCGTAAAGCCACCCGTCGGATTATTCGCCCTCTTGCCTTTGCTCTCCGAGCTATAATTAGAGGAAAATCATTTTCTTATTCCAAAGAGGGGCTTGGAGTTTTTTTATTTTTTTTATTTCACCATTGCATTTGCACTCGCATCAATTCAATCCAATTCATGTGTCATGATTCGCTTGTATTGATATCTCTGAACAGGATCGCAGTTACAAAGCAAGGATATATAAAAAAAAAACTTTAATATTTAAAATTCAACGATAAGCTTGGGATAGTTGGTGCTTGCAAGGAAGCAACCATTAATTGTCCTCCACAAGAATGGTAGCCGGTCGCCGTTGGTGCAAGCAAGATGAGTTTCCAACAACTTGCAGAGTGAATGGCGAGCAGTAATAACCAGTAGCTTGGGCCCTGACTGGGGAGCAAATACGCGGCGTTTACTGATTGGTAACTACCTGCCTCTTTCAGCCCACTAATTAATTCTCGTAGAAAGCCATTGCTGATAGAGGAAGGCTTTTCAAAACTTCCTTAATTGTTCTGGGCCAGCTTCCACAGGCTAAGGGTCGGGGGAGGATACCCTATTCACCGCTCAGTAAATAACTATTAGCTTCTATGTCTATTGCGTGGTCCTGTTACTATTTTTTAATTTGGTTTTTTTGTAATAACTATTAGCCTTTTTATAAGATTCTGGCTTCCAACACCCATCTCCATGATCCTAATCTTGCAGCACGAGATTTTTCACTGCTAAAGAGATAACTCCTCAAAGAGCAATGCTAATTTTCTAAGGGATCCTGGCGGAAAAGTTACGACTGAATTTGTGGACTATCTAATAAAATTAGATGCAGCATTACTATTTTAAGAATCTATCTATCTCTTTTATTTATTTATTTTCAAGTTTGACACTTGATGATCTCAAGTGGGATACCCTGGACTGTAACAAAAAAGAAGGGGGGAGAGAGAGGGAGAGAGCGTAGAATATCCATCAATTTAATGAATATCTTGGGCCATGAAGGTAAAAGATGATCTGGGTTTCCCCCCCTTCAGATTCTCACCAGAAACGAAACTGAGTTTTGTTTTTTTTTCAGAACGAAATTATTTTTTGCAAGGGTACAAAGGAAATTAATGCATTAACAAGGACTCACAGAAGTCAGGTTATTACAGGATGCATAGCCAAGCTCATGCAATTTTACAGCCAGTGGCGTAATAGAGGGAGGAATATGGTCAGATAACCCACAAATACTGCAGATTTTTTCTCCCCTAAGATAACAGCAGTATCTAAAACTTCGGAAACTGGACCTTAGATGCACATCTTCTCTTTGGTACCACCGGACATTCTATGAATTCTGACCCAGAAATGTCTACACACATGAAAACCTGATAGATCTGGCTATTTTTGGATGGATCGATGTTGCACTCTATGCCAGGGGTAAATCCAGTAGCATCTTTTATAGCTTCTTTTATGCTGCCCAAGTCATAAAATCCATCGTCTGGTTGAATTCCTGCAACATATTTCGCAGAACAGCTCATTTTTGTTAGCAAACAATATCTAATTAAGGCTTCCTTGATCAAGACATGGAAAAGAAAAGTGAATAATTGAGAGTCTACACACACACACACACACACACACACACCTGCATTTCTAAGAGCTTGGAGAAGGTTTGCTTTTTCCTTCAGTTTAAGAGCTGCTTCGAAGTAACCGTGCTGGTCAATTTCTTCTGACTCGGCACATGTCCCGTGCTTTTCCCATTCATGTGACCAAAACCTGAAACCAGTGCTGCTGGGGCAGGACAGTGATGGCCAATCCTTTTGCAAACTGCTTGTCAAATCTGAAATCTAAACAGATATCAACAATAAATATGACATTAACGATATAGTTTTTCTTACAGCTACATGTGATTATTTAATTTAGCATGGCTTCAATTAATTGTCAACTTTTCTCCTTCAACTTTCCAGGTAGAATTTTCAATGCTCGAGATGGTTCCTTGGTTATTATATGAGAAAATGTTAGCATATCAAATTATCTCATGCGACCACCTATATTATTATTATTATTATTATTATTATTTTCCCAACAACCCAACCATCACCTAAAAGCATGGTTGCTTCCCATTCCTGAAGTTTCAAATTTCAGGGTGGGGTAGCTCTAATGTTGTGCTTTTGGAGAATCCCCAAGCAAAAGAAAATTTGGCACGGCACCACTTAGACAGCAGGTCAAAGTCCCCAAACACTGGAAAAAAGAGGTGAAACGTTGTCTTCCCCAAGTTCCTGCCCTTTGGGATCAATGGAAATGTGACAAAGACCATTGTTAAATGTTAATCACATTAATTGTCCATGCTTGGCCGAAAAGAAAGGAGAAACACTTTATTTTATGCAAATATTATATCGATTAGTAAATAACAACTGACGCCAGAAAATGAAGTGCTTTTTTTTTTGCTGATAGAAAACATGTTAAGATGAGTTTGTACAAGAGGTGCAAATTAATATTTTAAGTCTGGAAATTAATTAAGTTGACGTCTTCTTTGTGGATATGATCGATAAAAATTGGATAGACAGAACTGGAACAGGGCCTGGCTTGGAGATACGAAGTAATATTAGGTGATGCATATAGGTAGTTGTTTCTTGTGATAATATCTACGCTTTCCATGATCAGTTGACGGATCTTACAGACTCGTCATGTTTACTACCTTAATTTCAACCCCAGCAGGAAGATTAATTTTTACCCCAGATCGATGAAGCAATAATTCATGTATTCTATCCCCAGTGATTCAAGTTTGAGCACGTACCTGGTCTTCATCCAAAGCACTATCCGGGTTACAGTTTTGTGGGTACGAGCCATCTTTATTCTGAGGCCAAAGTCCATGAATGCCGAAATCTGCAGCTGGTTTTCCAGTCCTTGGATAGCAACAACTATGTTTTGTGTCACAGTATGCTCCTGGCCACTGCATGGGTATGCATACAGATAATCAATCAGCATTCAACGATTAATTAGAGAGATAAATATACCTCCAAGAAAAAGCTCTAGGGAAAGAAGATAAAGAGAATCGTTCGAAACATGCAGTCATTAATATGTATCTAAGTACCTCGCTGGCTAAATCATATATGAATGAAAGGAAAATGTGCTCGCATAAATGGCTAACCTGTTGAACGAAGTAGAAAAAATCAAAATCCTCGGAAACACAAAGAACTGAAAGGTATTGTATCATCAAAAGCTTGATGAAGATTGAAAAGTTGAGTCTCATCTTTAACAATACGACTTCTAGACTTGGATTGTCTAACAAATTCTTATTTTATAGATAGATTTTAGAATTAGAATGTAGTTTGGGGCTGAGTCCGGAAATATATATATAGATAGATGTAGCCCATTAACGGAATATGAGGTAACGACGTCAGAATATGCTTCTTTGAACTCTTTAGTTTTATTTATTTTTTATTTATTTTATGACATCTCCCCGTGCTTAACGTTCTTCCCACGTTAGTCCTTTGTAATTGGCTTGCCTGTTCATATTTATTAATTATGTCTGATTTTGTGGTTGTTTTTAAAATATTTTTTATTTAAAATATATTAAAATTTTATATTTTAAATAAAAAATATTTTAAAAACAACCCATAAAAATAATTTTAAAACATATATTTTTTTTTAATTTTGTTTTTTTGAAATGAAATATCAATCACCTGTTTCTTTTTAATTATTGATGCCGTTTTAGCCCATAAATTGCGTGGTTAAATATTTCTTTTCACCACAATTAGTCTTTTGAAAACCCATTAATGGAGCTGGTAGCTAAATTTATAATAGTTAAATGATATTGAACCAATTAAAAAAATTATATTTCCAATTCAAATTATAATATTTGTATTTTTTTAGCTCAAATATAAATATATGATCGACTGAGAATATTTTATTTGACGAGTTTTCTTCTATAGTTTAGCTTTTTGGAATGATTTCCCTTGCGTGTGCTACATAAAAAAAAGTATGTGGGAAGCAGGGTGTGATAATAAATAATTTGATATATGCACAGCAGATCTCGAGTTCGAGTTAAAATGTGTATGTCTTATAAAAATTTAGAAAAATTAAGATTTTATTATCTCACCTAGACCTATAAAATATATTTTCTTAGAGATAGAGTTTTCTCAAATAAAAAAAATACATAAAAAAATATATTCATAAAACACACACACACACACACACAAAGTCTTTCACAAGATGGAGTTGGTAATTGCAGCGAGGCTCTTAAAATCTAAGATCTAGTCAATTACATCCTGCTATACTCCGATTCTACTGATTTTAGAAATTTGATGACATGTTTGGAAATGTATAATATAGTATATAAAATAAAATAAAAATACATGATATGATATAACGAGAAAGAGTTCAGTGAAGACTTGAACTTCAATTTTTAACACATTGCGCTGCTATGCAAGATATAATTTTCTTAAAATAAAATCTCTTTCGAGGAAAGTACATGAACATGAACGATAATATCATCAACCACGTAATGCTATAGTTTCATCGTCTACATCTAACTAACGTTGTTGGATATCTAGGATTCGATACCTTTTTAATTTCTATAAAAAGTTTAAAAATAAAATATACGCAGTCTGATCATGCAGGCTGATTGCTTAGATCTACCAGTTATTACAAACAGCCATGGATCAATCATGTTAACTAAAATTAATTAGGGAGCGATTCCATCTAAACATGGTTTATATTTTCTCACGCCCCCTTAATTACAAAAATAGTCATGACTCCATCAGTCATCTACAGAAATACAGTTGAATATAGTTGAGTAAACTGGAACCTGTCAGTTCAATTCAAAATTTATTTGTAGGTATTGAATAATTCATTCCAGCTCCTATACACGTTGATGGACGGAGACATTTTGGCCCGCCATACGGTCTGCAACACATGGCGTGATGTTCTAATACAGCTTTGGATGCTGCTGCCACCATGTATTTTCCTGATCCAAGGACAACGTACGATGGTGGTCCGGTGGAGGACAGCAGATCTGAAGATATCTTCAATGTGGGGTGGGTAAATTTCTGCTTGACCAGGACAGCAGCCCGGCCTCTGTTTCACCCTGTCATAAATAATTCCAAATTGCAATTGCTTTAAGATTAGTAAACTTTCCATCCAAGAATCAGTCCACACCTGATGAAACTCGGATAGACCCAGGAAATATTAAAATTACGATGGAGATGACAGAGCCATGGAAGTGACGTCCACGTCTCGTGCCATGCCCACCTACTACCTTTACCTTCAGTGGTGGGATTTTTATCTTGGCTTGCAAACAATTTATCTGCACGCGCGAATAGGTCTACTTAAAGCAAACAAATTAAGATACGTAACAGTTGATTTAATATGATTCAAAGCGGTTTTCAGACATAGTTTTGGCTCCCCTTCCTTGGCATCTAGGCTCTCCATCTTCTGTTGCCCACTACTCGAAATATTGGCATATATTTATACATGAAGTGGGGGATAATTAATTATGTTATGAATCAGTGACACGGTATCTTTTTTTATCGCTAATCAAAGTTGCTTGGTTTAGAATAAGAGATAGTGAGGGTGAGTAGATGGTCATTCCAATCCACGGCATCTTGTGACTATTACTATTCATCTTTCAAAAGCAAGACCGCTCATATGTCGCCCATCAATGTCTCTCTTTAAATTTATCATAGTTTAATCAAATATTTTAAAAATTATTTTAGATCACAATTAAAATGATTTTTATAATTTTTTTTTAAATCTTAACCACAAAAACAAAAGCAATACCAAACAGACTTATAATTTTGCCGAGAACATGGCATGACAGGAGCAACTACGTTAAGCAATGACATAATATTATTGGTTATGCTTACTTTTGAGTGTTTTGCTTTTGATATTATGAAGTAATTGCTTTTTCTTATAATTATTGAAATGTAATCAATAAGATTTTAATATGATGTCAAAGAATTATCTTATTTAAAAGCTTAAACTTATTAATAAGATCTTTAAATATAATTTATGTTATTCTATAACAAATTAAAATCATATATTTATGCAAGTTCTTTGAGTTTTTTACATGGTAAAATCTCTTGTATCGCTCCTAAATCAACCAACTCCTGGTATTTTTATATGACACTGAGAAATATTTGCTTGAAACCAATCACAATTATCTCCAAAGATAATGATATTTATGTTGCATAGACATGCGTTTAACATATGTTCTTCCAACACGATTTCACATTTCCGTTGATATAAGATTACCGGGCACATGTTTCCTCAAAACAATGTCGGGAATTAAAACAAAAAAACATATGTATTAGCATATAATAAAATGGCCCGCTTCTATTGGATCAAGTTCTAAGAGATATAATACGATTTGACCTAGAACTTGGGTAATCATAGTTCTGGCCTGAATTTTAAAGCAAACAACTTGAAGATATAATTGACTTAATCAAACTCGGGCAATTTATCATATTAACCTGAAAACTCTATAATTTATCATATTTAATGGGTTCACTGGTAGAGTCCCACAAGGCAGGAGGGGGGCTAAATTCCAAACCTCTAGTTTAGTTTAATAATCGAAATAAACATTTCAAATTATTTTAGTTTTTTGTTTAATCCCATAGGACTACGGTAACCAATTTGAATTTATAATATTTTTTGCATATATAAACACATTCTGTTTGTATGAGATTTTTTTAGAAAATGTTTTCCCTCATTTTTTAATGTGAAACAAATATTAAAAAACACTTAAACACATATAAATGAAAAATATTTCTAGTCAATCCTAAAGAAAAATATTTTAATCTTATAAAATAATATATATCTTGATACCACATATTTATCATACTCACCGCCACCACACCACTGCCATCTATTATCATAACTATTGTCTTATTATTAATATAAAACTGCTTGGATTTTCCGGGCAGTGAAAAAGGCGCAAGAATAAAGTAAAAGGATTCCTCTACCATTGAAAAGGCTCACAAATTCATTCCATTCGACATTGACATTCACTTCAACTCGCTGCGAAAGTAAATATATTGGTCACTGACACGGAGACTGTGATAAATGAACTATCAGCAGTCTAAATTACGGATCTAAAAAGAAGGAAACTCAATCTGTGAGCCACATTTGCCTTTGGGAAACACTGGACATTCGATGAGATTCTTCCCAGTAGTATCCACGCACAGGTAAATTTGATAAAGTTGACTGTTCCCAGATGTATCAGTATTGCACTCTATCCATGGAGTAAATCCTACTGTCTCTTGTAAAGCACTTTTAATATTACTCAAGCTGTATGATCTTCCATCTGGGTTTATTCCTGCAACATTTTTATCCCTCGACCATTAGCTTCCATAGAAGAAAAAGGAATCAGTCAAGGTACAACTGTAGAAGAGGTGAGCGTGAAAATGAAATCTCACCTGCACTTGTTAGAGCTTGAAGGAGGTTGACCTGCTTTTGCAAAACGAGGGCTGCTTGGAAGTATCCATGCTGGTCAAGAACAGACTCGGAGCATGTCCCGTGCTTTTCCCATTCATGTGTCCAAAAACCTACTCCATTGCCGCTTGGGCAAGCGAGTGTTGGCCACTTCTTTTGCATACTGCTTCTTAGGTCTGCAATCTGTACCATCACCAGAAGATCAGTAATACTACATTAAAGGACATACAAAGAAAGAAAGAAAGAATTCAACGGAAACTAAATGCTCATACTGAAAAATAAAATTACTATTTTATAAAATAAGGTTGAGAAATTAAGAGGGACCAGGTCAGGTGATGAGTTAGATGTACGTTCACTAGCCTTCACATTCGACTCTAGTTATATATGTGACTCTCGGTTAAAAAATCCAAGGTAATTAAACCGGATTATCTGATGAGCGAGGTGAAATCATGTTGCATAACAGACCAGCCGACTGGGGGACATAGTTAACCAAAGTCAAACTAGAAAGGTTTGTTTACTGACGATACCATAAATACCCCTATCGTTATAAAACCAATTTTGAGCTTATTGATGCCCTGGACACTTGAAGCCCTCTGTTGCTCATTTCTCAAGCTAGGCTTGTGATTGACTCGGCCAGCTTAGAATAATGAAACCCTTTCTCTGTGGAGGAAGAAATACACACACAAACACACTTGTCGTCCATGTCGGGTTCAGTGGCACTATAAAAACCACAGTAAAAATACACAGCTGTTGACGCCATGGACAGGAACAGGAGGTCGATCTCCCGGTCTAAATGAAAGCCAAAAGATGGGAGTAGCAGTTTTGTTAATTCGCCAGAGGAAATAATAAAAATATCGAGAGAACCTTATTTCCATGAAACAGACTTGAAAAAATAAGTATATAATAGTTTAAACAAGCAGCGGAAAAGGAAGAAAAGATGGGGTTCTTGTTTGCTTTTAAACAAAATGTTAGCTAGGACATTGAAACCACAAGAGACTCGCGCGCGGTTACTATAAGATCAATGATCATTGCTTTAACCTCTCGGTTACTAGAAAACGAAAGTCAATCAATAAAACTACTATTCAATGCAAAGTTTTGATCTTTTCTGCGTTAACTAATAGTATTGTTTAGAAGAAACAGCATTTCAGCCAATGAATTATAATTCCCAGGACTCATCCTTTCCTATAAATTTCGCAGTATTTGTCACAGCAACATGTAATGGATAGGAACGAAAAGAGGGAAAATTCCGATCAAGCAATCCTGATTTACTTTCCTGTATCATACCATAGTTTGCAGAGATTAATAGAAGAACAACGATCTTATGACAACCCTTTTTGAAGATGATTTCATAGGCAAAACTCTAAATTATGGAGTGCATAGTACCTTATCTGGATCGAAGAGGTTTTTGGAATCGCAGTTTTGTGGGTACTTCCCATCTCGGTAATTAGGCCAAAGTCCATGAATACCAAAATCAGCTGCAGGTTTTCCAGTGGTTGGGTAGCAACAGCTTTGCTTCGTGTCACAGTATGACCCAGGCCACTGCATCACAGCAGTAGCCATTAACGAAGAGGAAAAAAAGAGACAGGGAGTTTATAAGAAACTCAACGTTGCTGATCAATTGTGAGGCCAGGATTAGTGTAGAATCTTTCATATATCAAAGAATAAACTACTTTACCTGCTGAACAAAGTAGAAGAAATCAAAATCCTGTGAAACACAAAGGCCTGATAGGCACACGAGTACCAAAATCTTGATCAAAGTTACAGTACTATTGGCTTTCATCTTCTCTTTTTTTTACCTCGGTGAAATGGGTTTCGAGCCTTTTAAGATGTGATAGCGCAGCACAATGATACTATGAACTGTATTTATAGGGGATCGCAGTATCAACTACACACGATGCGCTTTCCAACCTAATCAATCAATCCATGTTAACACTATGTGTGAACGTTTCCCTGTCAAGTTTATATATACGGCGACTGTCAGTCTAATATAACCTATATTCTGTGTCGTGATTGTTATTTGTGAAAGTGGAATCCATTCTTAAACTCATCCCAGCTATGATTGATCTTTTGTTTTTA
Source organism: Salix dunnii (assembly GCA_015731905.1). Taxonomy (NCBI): domain Eukaryota; kingdom Viridiplantae; phylum Streptophyta; class Magnoliopsida; order Malpighiales; family Salicaceae; genus Salix; species Salix dunnii. The sequence goes on along the minus strand of CM027666.1, from coordinate 5,106,417 downwards.
TTCACCATGCGGCCAGGTTCATTTTCAATTTGTGGTGTGAATATTTTTTGATGGCTACAACCTCATACACTTCCATTATTAGAGGCGTATATATGATCTTCTGTCCACATTGCAGATTTTATGAGTTTGTGGTCTTATTAAATATGACGCCTTCTGATCGATATCTTTTCAAAATTTTGATTTCGACGATTTGTTAGATGACATCTTTCCTTTCAAATTTAGTAATTGTGACGTTTTTGGATCTTTCCGAGTCAACTTGTTAAATTTATAGGTTGAGTTATAATATCGTTATAACATTATAACAAATCATTAGTAATTTTTAATCAATTCAAAATAGAAAACCTAGATTAACCTGTTAAAGACACAATTCATTTATAAGAGTAAAATAATCTCATAGTAAACAAATATAAAAATCACATCTTTATTTTCAGCTAACTCAATATTAAAAGATAAAATTAAAAAATAGAAAAAAAAAACTAAAGTTAACCTTGATTAACATCTTAAACTAGCGATCTGGATCATGAGACTATGATAACTTCATAAAAAATAAATAAAAAAAATTATGAAGCTTTATTTTCAATATATTTGTGTTGAAGGTTCAAGAAATAAAATTAAATACATGAGACCAGGATAACTCCATATATAACAAATTGAAAAAAGATTGTTTAATTCATTTTAACTTGTCAAACTCGCAAAATATATCATAAAATCATGATAATTCAATATATAAAAATTATATATGAAGCTCAATTTTCAATTAGTCTAATATCGAAAGGTGAAATAAAAAAAATCACTTAAGAAAATGGAAAAAATAAATAAAAAAATAAGTCAAGGTAACTTGTTAAACTTGCAACTTGTATCAAGAGATTATAATAACTTTATAAAATAAACCCATGAAGCTTTACATTCAACATATATTATATTAAGGGTTGAAATTGAGGAGAAAAAAATACAACCTGAGTTCATAAGATAGAGATGACTAACATAATCATTAAAAAAAAATTATGAAATTCAACTCTCAAACAACTTAACATTTAAAAAAAAAATTGAAAAAAAAAATTAAATAAAAAAATTGAGTTGTTGGAGGGTGACATTAAAAAAATATATTCATTTAAAAATGAAAAAAAAAAAACTCAAGATAACTTACCAGAAAACAAATAAAAAATAATTACAAAGCCTAATTAAAAACAATCAGTTAAAAAAGGAACATAAAGAAATGAACATGTCAATTTATTAAAAAATATATATAGAAATAATATTATTATTATTTTTTTAGAAAATATTTTTGACAGCAACAAATCCAAATAATTTCAAAATATAATTTTTTAAAGTAAAATAGTAAAAAAAATATTTCATTTTCTTAAAAATAAATGGCACAGCTAGCAAGTCAAATTGTAGTTAGCTTTGAGTGACACTGACAGATTTCAATGCTGTATGGCCGGCGGTTAGGTTAGCAAGGGAATTCCATTTTTGTATCTAGCTTCAATGGTGCAGCTGCTTGCACCAGGAAAGTCATCCTGTACACACATGGAAACTTCAAATTTACCGGACAACATTTTATTCTACGGATATGATTCCTTCTCCTTCCTTCTATAATTGCTTATCACATTTTTCTTTGTTATGAACACCGATATGGTCCCACTGGGACCTTCACACGGTGCCGCTGCTTTAATTCACCGGGAAAGTCATCCTGTACACACATGGATACTGCAAAATTATGGGACAACATTTTATCCTATGGATATGATTTCTTCTCCTTCCTTCTACAATTGCTTATCACATTTTTCTTTGTTATGAACACCGATATGGTCCCACTGGGACAACCGAGTTACTTCGATGATTTGGAAGAGTACAAAAAACCATGAAATCGAGAAAAAACGGGATTCATAGCTCTCATGCTCCACCCCATTTTACGTGTGAGAAGAACATTGTAGCCCTACCTTTTCTTTTAATGATAATTGTTGAGGAAAATAAATATTAGACAAGAAATTAATGATGTACTGATGCTTCTGTACATCAATGTTTCAGAATACACACCAATTTCGACCCTGATGAGAACTTAACGAAAATTGCCTATCAGAACCAAGCCTGCTACTCCTGATTCATTACAAGCGATGAAAGATTTCAAGAACATACATGAGTTGAACGAAGAGCTGTTAGCACCAGCTCGGAAGCCTTCTAATGATAGTGGGTAGAAATAGTTGTTGAAAGGCAGGAACGATGCATATGTCTCAGTCATACAAGAGGAATTTCAGTTACACCATGAGAGTAATCAGATTAAAAAAATGCACCCCATCACTTGCTTTGCCATTTCTAGACTGCCATGGCTACTGCGTGCGGATAACAAAGTTCACCACAGCATAGGTGCAGGATCGGAAACTCATCTATGAACTTGTAAGCTTCATCAAAGCATCCAGCTCAACCTATAACAAATCAACCACACACCAATAATGCTCGATCCCAGGAATAATTCCATACACATCACTCATCAGGCTGCATTTTTGCCCTCATAATTTCCCTGAACATAGATATCGCCTTTTGCACCTGTCCCTGGGTTGCATATCCCACAATCATCGCAGACCAAATCTGTGTATCTCTTATACACATGCTCTCAAAAGGCAGAAATGGCATCATCCAAGCTTCCACAATTGGCATACATGTCTGTAATTGCCATATTCACCTATACATATCATTCCAGCCCATTCTTCTTAACATATTCATGAATCCACTTTCCTAAGTCTAATGCACCCAAACACACGACGACAAAACACTAAGCACGGTTACGTCATTAGTCTTAGGTCCCCTCGCTTGCAATTGTCGAAACAAAGACAACGCCTCATTAGGCCAGCTACTTCTAGCATAACCTGATATAACTACACACGGTTTTAATATCTTATCAAACACTCGCTGAGCTCCATCCACATCATTACACCCGCTGTACATTTTTATAAGTGTAGGGAAGGCATAAGTATTCTCATTTAGCCCAAGTTTGATAGCAATTGTTTACCTTGTCGTAAGGCTTTAGCGACCGCACATGTTTCAAGTAAAGATGGGAAAGAGTAGTTACCCGGAAAGAGATTATGATTTAAAGCTCCGATGAAAAGAGAATTGGATTTGAGAGGGGCAGTGGACCGTGAATGACGCCAAACATAGGAGTTAAAGAATTTCTGGTTGGGAAATTGTTTCAAACAGTTGGCGTGCGTAGTCCAAGGTTGATGAGCTCAGTGAGGATGTGGAGGTGGGTTTTGATTCCAAAGGCTTCAATTGTTTTGAGAGTTGGTATGATGGATAAATTGTGTGTTGTCGTAAGAGTTGTAATGTGAGGGAGAGAGTATTTGATTACTGGAGGAAACGAAAAGGGAGTTGTTATTGTGATTGGAATTGAATGTTTGGCTGTGGAGGGAATTGATTACCTGAAAATTGAACTATTGACATGTTGAGAATTGATCTAGCATGATTCGATTGCAGGTTAGCACAGCGCAATCATCAAACTTCATGTCTGTTAAAATTGCCTCCACCCTATTATGAACAATTTCTTAAACATAGATATTGTAGATAGTTTTTAGTTCAGGATAGCAGTAGTTTTTTTCTTCACCTGGGGACTTGATAGGATAAATAGTTAGATGCTTATACTTGTATTTTCACCATCATTGGAATACATGGCAGAATTTATCTGCAAAATTTCCAGTTCCCTGATGCCAGCAGTTTTCTATGCTAGATTCCGTGTATATCAGCTAATTCTATGAATATTGAAATTAATGACCATATAATTTCTAACGATTCTAAGAATATTAAAATTAATGACCATATAAATTTCTAACTATTCTAATTTAGTTGCATTCGCGGCCATTTGATATATTTTTGAGTTTACAACTATCTGCGTGTTTTGTTTGAAGAATTTGAAGACAGAAAATATGGTGTATCAATGGCCGATGTTTGAAATTCTTGCCATTAGCTGTTGGGGAAATCAACTGAACAGGAAGATTGACACTGGCATTGTTCCTGCCGGTATCAGGTTTTTTCTTCTTGTTTTTGCACGAGCACTTGAGAAATGAATAGAAAATAAAGTTTCATAGGAATCCGACATGTATCTTGAAGAGAAAAATATGATTGTACCTTGTACATAAAGGCAGCGTTGCATTGTGTTAGAAAGTAGTTTTAAAAGTATTATTAATGGATATATTTGGAGTTAATTTTTTTTAAAGTAAAAATTTTATCAAAAAATATTCTTTAACAAAAGTAACTTATTTAAGTTCAAATATAATATGTTTATAAAAATACTTTCGAAAAAAAAATGAATTTTTTTTATTTGTATATTTTATTTTAAATTAATAATTTTTATATTTTTAAATTATTTTGATGTGCTGAAATTAAAAATAATTTTGATATATTTCTAAACGAAAAACACTTTAAAAAATAACTTCAACAACATTTATAAACAGTCATCTTCCTGCAATCTTTCATCGGGTTAAATCTAAATATTAGCTAACATTCAAGATCTTCATGTTCTTTGCTCCGCTTGAGATTTCATCCCTCGAGCTGCTTTTGCAAAATAACTGCGTTACTGATGTCGATCTTATTGTCAGTAAGCTGCCATCTTTTAGTTTCAGAGCTGTTTTATGATTTGTTTGATGGAAGTATATGTACCTATTATACCCACAAAAGATCCGATCATCAGAATTCCCACGATGAACACCAACTCTAACCCAAAACTTCGAGCAGATTTGTCAATCCTGAGGTAGCACAAGCAGGGTAACAGCATGGAGACAGTGACACTCAAAAATGCACCTGTAAAAGCCATCACGTATCCGAAAAAGGGAATTGTTAGAGCCACCACCACGGTGCTGATCACAATTACTGTTCTGACGAGGATACTGAGAAATCTGCTGTCGCGGAAAACAAAAGTTTCCTCAATAGCGGTAGCAATTGGAGCAGTAATAACCGCATATTTCGTCAGGGGATTGACTAGAGTGGTATAAATTGCTAATTTTGCACCAATTTTTCTGACTGGCAGGTTTAAGGTCACCTGAGACTTCAAATATTCTCCATACATGAGGTAGCCTAAAACCGCCATTGATCCATAAGTGACGGTACTTGTAACGAAGCTGATTAGTAAGACCTGCAGAGGACAGAATACAGAAGAGATGTCAGAACCACACAATATCAGAGTTGCCGATACCACTTCGGTTAGCACTTCATTTTTTTTATTGCCATGGAATGTTTAGCGTCTCGTTTTAGGGTTGTACTATTCATATAAAAAATTATATATATATATATATATATATATATATATATATATATATATATATATAAAAAAAATTAAATATAATTTTTATTATTTATAAAATTAAAGTTGACACAACAATTTTATTTTTTTATAATATATATTTTTTTAATATTTATTGTTTTGATTTTGTTTCTTGCATTTTTAATATTCACATAAACAATTATATAAATATATATATATATGATGATGACCAGGCAAGAAAGTCAGGTCATAATGGAAAAAAGCAAGAAATCAAAGCGGGAGATGAACAACAAAACAATTTGTTCAGGCGGGAGAAAGGCGGGGGGAGATTTTTTTTATTGTAGTTGAAGCAGTACAATTGGAGTAATACCGATATGTTTTGGCGAGTATCTGATCGAAAAATCTGAAACATATTGAAATTTAAAACAAGGTAAAAACAACATTATATTATCTCTTTTGTTAACTGGTATAAAATATTTCAGTCGAAACGAAACAGTATTGACAACTATGCACAATACTCTTGCAAATTTGGACCGGAAAGATATCGATAGCATGGCTGACTTATCTGAAGGCTAATACTTTTTTAGCATTGAGTTTCAAAAATATTTTTGAAAAAAAATTAACAAAAAATTATTTTCTATATTAAATTAAATTTTTTTAGTGTTTTTAAATTATTTTTATGTGATGATGTCAAAAATAATTTTTAAAAAATAATAATAAAATATTATTTTAATTTATTTCTGAATGAAAATGTAAATGTAAACCACACTTTTAAACGGTCAGTAAATATGAGAAGAACCAGTTTCCGCAGCGAACCTTGGAGAATTGGCTTCTGTCTTTCATGGAATTGCACAACGTAGGGAAAACTGCATGACCACAGTAACAGAAAGTGAATAAGCTTAAAGTGGTAGGTAATCCTCCCCAATTCAAAAGCACACCGTCTTCATGGAACCCGACACCGTCAACTGCACCCACCCACAAAACACAACCAACCAGAATAATAGAAGCCGAAACCCCGCCAGCAGAAACATAGGCCAGCATGCCCAGACTCTTTAGCCATGTTGTTGGCAAGATCACAAGGGCAGTGAGCAGAACAAAGCCCGTTTTACCTCGGATATATAGTCCGGCAAGTTTGAAGCCTGCGTTCGGAAACAGTTTGTATAGATTGTCACCTTCCAGAATCAGAAACTCAACTGCTACCAAGTACAGCTCAAGATACATGAAGATGGATACTACAAGTCTTCCTTTGTATCCGAAAGCTTTCTCTCCTATGTCAGGGTAACTTCTGATGAGTGGGTCCGAATCCATACAGCGTTTTAGAAGTAACCCTGTATACCAACATAGAACTGCCACTAGAAAAAGCAGTATCAAGCTCAGCCATCCTCCTTGAGAAAGTGCGAAGGGAATTGAGAGTATCCCAACACCTGCAAAAAAGAACAGTAATTAAATGTATCATTATTAGTAAAAGCACTGTCCTGATTACCTCTGCGAACTCTAAAATTACTATATATGACTCAGAAAATGATTTGTTTTCGATTCATTTAAAAAGAATAGATGAATGTTACATAGAAAACACAAGCAAGTAAAGTGCAACTAATATATATAGGAAAGTCTCCTGTCTGTCTTTTAAATGGTTTATTTACAGCAAAGAGATCAAGAAATGGCGAGACCTGATAAAGCGTTGAGTCCATTAAAACACGTTTTAAGAAAGGTGGTGCCCCTGCGTGGCTCCTCAGGTTGTGGGAACTGGTTATGGCTCTCCACTTCCTTAGCATTAAGGCTCTCCATCTTCTGTTGCCCACTACTCAAAATATTGGCATATATTTATACATGAAGTGGGGGATGCTTAATTATGTTATTAATCAGTGACACGGTATCTTTTTTTATTGCTAATCAAAGTTGCTTGGTTTAGAATAAGAGATAGTGAGGGTGAGTAGATAGTCATTCCCTCCACGGCATTTTGTGACTATTACTATTCATCTTTCAAAAGCAAGACCACTCACATGTCGCCCACCAATGTGGCTCCTCTTTACGGTTTCTTCAACATTGGAGACGGTGAGTCTTCATGCTTTCCGCACTTGCATTATACACACACAACAACTTGTTTTGTGAGAACTACGCTGCTATAATAATTTTAAAAATAATTAGAGCTCGTAGCTGCAAAGATTGTGTAAGTATGGTGCTGTCACCAAGTATTGCATAGTGATCTATTGTGGCAGCAAAATTTTAGCTGCACTGCCTTTATGTTAAGAATATAGTTGTAGGTGCAGGTTACTGTTATGTGTATATTTCATTTCTTGTGTTTCATTGTTGCAGTCTAGGATGTCAAAGTAGTATAGTAGGTACAAAAAGTTTATTTTTCATTGTATATATTTTCTACTGTAAACCCTAAAACATCATCGAAATACAATTGAAAGTTTTACATGGTATCAAAGCAAACTTGATTTTTTTTTCAAAATATTTTGTTCTCGGAAACTATAGTGTTATTGGCACTATTCATAGAACAACTACTATTCAAATCAAAGCTCTCGCTGCGTATTCATAGAAAAGAACCCAGAAACACCTAGAAATTCTCATTTGTTTAATCCAACAATCCATCCCCAAACAACCCAGCAACACAATCGTGATTTTCCATCACTACAATCGTGATTTTTCTAGCAAGCAATCCATCACCAAACAACCTAGAAATCAGTCGAACAACCCAACAACACACAAATACACCCATCTGATTTTCCATCAATCGGACCAACCCATTTCAGTAACCCAGAAAACCCATCACAAAACACAAAAAAATGAAAATCAACACCACAATTGAACCTATGTCACCTCCAACAATCCAGTTAAACAACCCAGCAACATCAATAGTTGTCCATCAAGACAACTCCGCTTTCTCAAATAGCATTATACTCAATGAAACCAACTTCTCACTATGGTCGCAACTCATGGAGATGAGAATCAGAGCCCGAAATAAATGAGGATACCTTACCAGAGCCACTGCAAAACCAGAATCCGATGACCCATATATGGAATCATGGATCATCGAGAAACATCGGGTCAAAAGTTGGCTCATATATTCCATGACCTCATCTTTAATGCAACGCTTCATCCATCTTTCCACGGCCAAAGAAATCTAGGAGGCTGCCACTCGAACCTTCTATGACGACGTCGATGAGGCCTGCATATTCGAGTTAAACCAAAGGTCATTTACAACCAAATAAAATGGACGACCATTGTCTACTTACTATAACAAACTAGTAGAAATTTTCCAAGAAATCGACTGTAGAATGTCATCCCAAGCCGGAACAGTTGAAGGCATTCTCCACCTCCACACTATCATGGCCAAACTTTGAGTTCACATCTTCCTCAGTGGGCTTGACCAAGTGTTCGAGCAGATCTGTGGTGAAATTCTTCAAAAAGATCCAAAGCTTGATCTTTAAGGTGCATACACATGTGTCCGGAGAGAGCAGCTTCAGAAGAAAATCATGGACAGAAAACACACTGGGGTCTCTCCAGTTATTTCAGAGACCATCTTGATGCTCGCCAGGAGGCTTCGGCTGGAGAGAACTAGGAGTGACAAAGGATTTGGGGGGGAGAGGACACGAGGGTAAGAGGGAGGCAGAGAAGGGATTTATGGTAGATCGGGTGGAGTATGAAGGTGAAAGGATGGTTTTTAATCAGAGTGATAAATACCCGAGTAAAAAAAAATCAAGTGGGTTGGTGTGTAGTCATTGTGGAGAAATGGGTCATTCAAAACAATGGTGTTATGAAATTATTGGATATCCAGACCGGTGGGATTTTAGGAAAAAACCTCGGAAAAATTTAAAAAAAAATATGGCACATCTTATAGAAGCAGAATCGCAACAACCAATTACAAATGTTATCCATCCAGGTATAATCGTTAAAAATTCTACCTTCTTTGTTATTGCTAAAAATAGTACTTGGATTATTAATACAGGTGCATCCGACCATATGACTAGAGACTCTGGTAACTTTCCTAAACCTTTCTCTCAGTTAATTATCTATACAACTAATGGTAATCCTTCCCATATTACTGGGGAAGGGTTTGTAACCTTGACAAAATCTCTCACACTAGATACAGTTTTCATTATTCTGTCCCTAGCATATAACCTTTTCTCGGTTAACCAAATTACCTTTATTCTTGCATGTACTGTAATTTTTCCCCTCTGTTTTGTGTTTTGACATTCTAACCCGGAAAATTCTTGGTTGTGTTGTTAGACAGGGACAACTTTATTATCTGGAGTTAACTGGGGGGTGGTCAAGATTTAGTCAGACACATCAAGCAACCAATAAAGATAAAACTCAAGCACTAGTATGGTTATGGCACCGAAGGCTAGGACATCTATCATTTGGGTATCTTAAGAAATTAAAACCGCATTTCTTTTCAGATTTCAGTATTTTAGATTTTAAGTGTGACACTTGTGAATTGGCCAAAAGCCATCGTATCCCTTATTTTCCAACTGTGAATAAAAGTTCAAAACCTTTCACAGTTATTCACTCAAATGTTTGGGTCCTGTAAAAATTCCATCATTTTCTAGTGCACGTTATTTTGTTACTTTTATTGATGAGTGCACCCGGATGACTTGGATTTTTCTTCTTAAAAATAAGAGTGATGTAGGTATCACTTTTCAGGAATTTCATAAAATATCAAAGGTCGATCCGTACAATGCAGTCTGACAATGGTAAGGAATTTATGGATCAAATTCTAGGGATGTTTTTGGATCACTATGAAATTCGACATCAGACTTCATGCACCTATACTCCACAACAAAACGGCCTCACAGAACAGAAGAATAGGTAACTTATGGAAGTTGTTCAGGCATCCCTGTTTGGTATGAATATGTTCAAGTTTGATTGGGGAGAAACAATCAAATCAGCTTCCTATTTAATTAATCGCACCCCATCTAGTGTGCTCAACTTCCAAACTCCTCAACAAAGATGGAATCTCTGTTTTCCATCCCTCATTTACCGAATCGAGAATTAGTTGAAGAAGCACCCCCAGTCTCTAGATGTGTCTACATCTACACCATTAGCTAAAGAACCAACCGAGAATGCTTGTCCTTAGGTAAATCCAAACTATATCCTTTATGAAACTAATAAAATTCCTGCTCCTGTAGAAAATATAACAAACAAATACCTATAGAGATCAAATAAGGGAGTTCCAAGGAAACAATATGAACTTGATCCAAATACCAAGGTTAAATACCCAATCAGTAATTATGTGTCTTCCTAGAGGTTGTCTAAATCGTATGCATTTTCTGTTAATCAATTATCCACTATATCTATTCCTGGTAATATACAGGATGCTCTAGCGAAACCAAAATAGACTAAAGTGATGAACGAAGAGATTGGGGTACTTCAGAGGAATAACACTTGAGAGATGTGCCCATTACCAAAAGGAAATAAGACAGTTGAGTGCAAATAGGTGTTTACTGTAAAACTCAAGGCAGATGAGAGTATTGACTGGTACAAAGTAAGGCTAGTTGCGAAGAGATATACGCAGAAGTACACAGAAGTATTGGGTGGATTATCAAGAGACGTTTACCCCAGTTACAAAAATCAATACTATTTGCACCTCATATCATTAGCAGTTAATCAAGACTGGGTCCTGCAACAATTCGATGTCAATAATGCTTTCCTGAATGGAGACCTTAAAGAAGAAGTCTACATGGATTTGCCTCCTGGATCTAAACAAAAATCCACGTGTAGAAATGAAGTTTGCAAACTAAAAAAGGCATTATATGGTCTAAAACAGTCGCCACGGGCATGGTTTGGAAGATTCTCCTATACGATGAAGGAATTTGGGTATAAGCAAAGCAACTCGGATCACACGGTTTTCATAAAACACAAAGAAAGAAAGATTACAGCGTTAACTGTGTATGTGGACGACATGGTTCTAACAGGAGATGATCAAAAAGAAAGAAAAGTGCTATAACAGTTTCTAGCGTCAAAGTTTGAAATGAAAGATCTCAAACAACTAAAATATTTCTTAGGGATTGAAGTCTCAAGGTCAAAAACTGGGATATGTCTATCACAATAAAAATATATGTTAGATTTGTTAACAGAAACTGGAATGCTTGCGTGTAAACCAGTAGACACTCTAATGGAAATGAATCACAAGCTGGGAGAAATAGAAAATCAGACACCTATAGACAAAGGATGTTATCAACGGTTAGTTGGAAAGCTGATATATTTATCACATACAAGGCCAGACATAGTCTATGCAGTAAATGTGGTAAGTCAGTTCATGCATTCATTGGGAAAAGAGCATATGAAAGTAGTATATCAGATTTTAAGGTATCTGAAGAGTGCACTGGGAAAAGGACTACTTTTTTCAACAAAAAAAAGATTCACGAGATTGAAGGGTATACAGACTCAAATTGGGCAGGAAACCAAACTGATAGAGATCGATATCAGGTTACTTTACATTTATAGAAGACAACCTTATCACTTAGAGAAGTAATAAACAGAAAGTAGTCACTAAATCAATTGCGGAAGCAGAATACTGAGGTATGGCTCACGGAGTGTGTGAGTTACTTTGGATAAAACGTGTGTTACAAGATTTGGGAATTGATTATGGAACGTCTATGAATCTACATTGTGATAATAAAGCGGCCATTGAGATTGCACACAATCCGGTACAACATAATCGCACCAAACACGATGAAGTAGATTGACATTTCATTAAAGAAAATCTCGATCGGAAGATTATACAATTTTTATTTGTTCGGTCCGAAGATCAGTTAGCGGATATAGAAGGCAGTTTCAGGGAAGGTATTTTATGATGCTATTAACAAGATGGGCATAATAAATATTTATGCTCCAGCTTGAGGGGGAGTGTTAAGAATACAACTGTAGTTGCAGGTTACCGTTATGTGTATATTTCTTTTCTTGTGTATCATTGTTGCAGTCTAAGATGGCAAAGTAGTATAGCAAGTACAAAAAGTTTATTTTTCATTATATATATTCTCTATGGTAAACCCTAAAACATCATTGAAATACAATTGGAAGTTTTATACTTTTGTAAACCAATGGAAGATAATGTCCTATATAAAAGGAGCACTCTCAATTGAAAATGATAGAAAGAGAAGGGGAAAAAAGGATGATTCCATCAAAATTTTAAAGAACTGATATAAAAATAGAGCACCGAATAATAAATTGGCCTCCACTTTCAAAAACCTCCGGGTCTACAGTATTCTATGATTCAAATACTCCATTAACTACTAGCAAATAACTTCTACACACTGAATCTTTTACAAGCGTTCTTGCTACTTTTGCCCTCTCAGAACTTTGATTGCTGCCCGATCGATATTGACAAAAAAAAATTCATCCATGAAGTTATTGAAAGAGAAAGAAAATACCATATTTCCTAGCCACAGGAAATTAATAACATCAACTGTATTTGCACGTTTGTTGCATCACGAGCATTGCAGTGTGAAACATATACAACTGTCTTCTCTTTCAGTATAAAGATTCATCAGTTTATGATTATAAATAAAAAAATAAAAAAAAGAAGTCTGGCACCCCCTTCCTGTGATATGTAAACATTGATAGGAAATATCTAATCGGATATTGAGAGGATAAAAGAAAAAATGTATTTTCCAAAGAAATCAACAAGAAGTACGGGAAATTAAGTTTTTATTACCCCTTTGCCTGTCATTTTCTTCTTTTGATGGTATTGGTGGATTCAAGCATATATACTCGTAGAGTACTATTAGCAGAGAGTATTATCTCGTTAATTACGCTTCAGCATATATATTACCTGTACAGAAGAGAAAGAAAAAGGAAACTGGGCTTCTTTTTTTTCAATCTTCCAGTGACAAGACTCGTTAATGCATGCACTATTAATTATAGGTATTTCTAAGTTAAATTGCTATCCGAGTGAGAACCCACTTCTTCCATTCACCTCTTTCAAACAGGTTCAAGATCGCATGAAGAAAATAATTGACAGACATGTTGTGAGGTTGTGGTTTTTTTTGCTTCTCTTCTTCTTCTTCTTTTTTCCACCTGTATAGCGGATTTTAAGCTAAACAGAACAGCTGCAGTTTTGTGCATGAAAAAAACAACAATTGCTAGAACTTTAAGCTGAACACCGAGGTGGTCTGTCGAGTTTACAATGATGATCATCATCGCCCTGCTTATAAAACGAGCAGAACTTGCGAAATTTCAAACGCAACCACCGAACAGAGAATTACGTGTTTTTTTAATCTTTTCTAGAATAATATAATTTGAACTCCAGAACTTGCCCGTCTCTCTTGTTTTATGCCTTGCAGCTGAATTTTCTCTAACCTCGTGATATGACTTTAGAGATATACTACTTACTGTCCATTTACATGGTTAGATTGGATGTCAAGAACCTATATTCTTATTTTATCACCAAATGAAGAAAAGGATAAACAGCACTTAATCCCTTGACTTTACTTTCCGACAGATAAAGTGAAACATTTACAAAAAGATATTATTATTTTCTTGAAAATATATTAAAATAATATTTCTTTTTATTTTTAGAAACTATTTTAAACATTAATATATTGAGAATAAAAAATAAAAATCTATTAATCTTTCAAAAAGTAATTTATAAAATATTAAAAAATAATATATATCATATTCTAAGTTTCACTTAACAACTTAGATATTTGATAAAAATAAAATACATAATAATATAAGTCTATATATAAATTTTAACAAACAAAAAAAACTTTAATATAAAAAAAATATATTAAAAATAATATAAATTATACTTTAAAATATCACCTAATTAATACTTTCTCGAAATAAAACACACTAGCAAGCGTCGACCCAAACCACGAATCTCATGCATCATCCGCATCAGTCAAACCAATGAAATGCGTCTAAAAAAGATCAAAAAGATGGAAACCATAACCATTACTATAGCTCCTTGCTTTATTGAAGTCAATTATTGCCATTCGGGCAGCTGAATCGGATGGGACATGACATCTTGGCTATCCCCATGTCTGCCTCTGACTGAATATGATTATGGCATCAGCCCTGCTAAATTATTCAATCTACCTGCTAATCACAAAGCTGCTGACGTAATAAAGAACGTCATAATCCTGTTTGACTGGAGAAAGAAAAGGCAGCTAGACTGCATTACTGGAGGTACAGTCTGTATCAGTACACTAAAACAAAGGAACACAGAATCAACATGCGATCCTGGTGCGGATCTAATTTACATCACTTTCTGTCAATGGATACAGTAAAGCAATGGTCTAATTTCTGGCCAGTAGAATTGCTTCTTCAGCCACCACTGGAAAACGCAACTGAAACTGATTGGTTGCAGAGTGCCTCACACTTTTGATTTGTCTTGCCCGGCTTTATTCCCTCCCTCAGAGAAAAGGAGTGGAGCTCATAAACCTTTCGTTCTTTGCCTAACCTTGGAAAAATAAAAGGGAAGCAAGAAAAATAATCCAGGGATTAAAGAGCGCGACAAATCTTTTTGTGCCTTTCAATTCTAACTATCTAATTTAGAAATCTAGAGCAGGTTTTGATGAGTTATTTCTTCATATACAAAATCTATGGTTTTTTTTTTGTATTCAACAGAATAGAATGAATGGTCTGCAGAAATTCTTCTGGATTGTTGATTGGAAAATGCAGGGTTGATTTTTATTCATTTAAATTGATGAGAAATGATTTTTGTAGTTTGTTCATCGAAGAGAGAACTGAGTCGAGTTTGGAGTTTGGAAGGGACTCATTCTGATACGTGTTAGTGTCCGAGGGTGCTGGATGACATTGACTGTACGAGAACCAGTGACTGAATAATAGGTCCCTAAAAGTCAAAATAATATTTTGCCGACATCACCACGTGGCTTAAAAAAACTGACACTATAGACATGGACAAAACAAATCAAACACTGTACCAGAATTTCGATGCATCTGGGGAAGGAAAAAAAATCCATCTGATTTAGCAATTTCCCACGACGTCGTTTACTCCCTTGCTATTTCCAGGAACATCTTCGTGCATTTTCACTCGTTCAATAATAAATGAATTTACTTTTCTTTTTCCCACTTTATCATTTGCAAGTCTAACTAGTTAAATAATTTTTTAATTCTTGGGATTGAAATAATTAATAGGTTTTCATAATTGAAAAATAAAATATAATATTTATATATGCAAGATGTGATATAATAAAATATATCAATATACTCAGTTATAACAACAGCAACATCGAAGTCTTAACACCTAAAATTATCATTATTATTACTGTTAATACAATAAAAATTATTAAATTATTTCGAGAAAAAAACATTAACAACAAGGAAAGCAAAAACAAATATTATTATTGAGTTAATGATGAAAAAAATTAAATCAAATAATAAAAAAAGCTAAAAAATTTAACAAAAAAGAAAAAAAAATCATAAAACAAAAATAAAAATAATAATATAAAAAAAAATCATTTGATTTGAAAATAAAATAAAAACTAAAAGAAAGAACAAATAGAAAAAAAAAATAAGAAATGTCAAATTTTAAATTATCATAAATACAAACTAAAATTTAAGAACTAATTTTTTTAAAAAAAATATCACCTCAAAAAATAAAAAAATCAAAAAAATCAAAAAATCAAAGATAAGAGCGAGTGAGCGAGCGCACACACACATATATAATCATAGACAAAAATAGAAATTATTTTAGATATAAAAAAATAAAAGAATTAAAATTAAAAGTATAAGGGCCAAAATAAAAAAAAAAATATATTATAAATCTCAATCAAATGATAAGATTGAAAAAAAAAAATTTCTATACCGAAAATATTGAGAAATTGAAAATTAATTCCAAAATTAAAAGAATAAGGATGAAAATGAAAACACAATAGATAGTCAATTTCCATTAAAATGTCAAATCGAAACAAATCAAAACTTATAACAGAAATCAAGATCATACAAAACAATTAAAAAATTCGATGACTTAAATAAAAACACCATAAATACAAGGGTCTGCCTTTGTAATTTAGCATGAAAGAGAGAGAAAATAGCCAAAAAAAGTCCAGCCTGACCTTGTCCATTGTGTGAGCCCACGCGCTACACATGAGAAAGAATACACAGCAGTGCATTGGATAAGATGTCGGATAGATATTTTTACCATCGGACAACGTTGCACATGCCGCTGAAGGGTGTGTGAGGTCAAATATTATCAGCACATGTGTCAAATACACATAGTATTTGAAGAAAAATAATAATAATATAGTAAATTACCAAAACATTTCTTTTATTTTGTCCTATTTGAGGCATATAAATATTTAGATATTTGAAAAAAATATCAAATATCATAAATATCTCCGCAAATAATTCTTGATTTTTGTTTTATTAGATGGTAAAATGATTTTGTGCGATGAAATGTAAAATTACCATAAACCCCCCGACAACTATTATTTTTTGTCTTGTTTGGAAGTAAAATGAGTATTTTACTGTAAAAAAATATATAAAAAAAATCAATAAATTATGACTCGCCCAAACCAAAAGAACCTAAAAATACTTTTACAATCAACAGTAAAAACAATCACATTACACAATAAAAAACTAAACTCTTCTAGTTTACGTTATAATATAATATCAAGGGACTGTGAGAAAAATATGTAAATGTGCAAATCTCTTCTCTAAACTTCGCGCGCGCGCGCAAAAAGTGTTTTCGGAATACACAGGCAAAGAACTGTTATTGAAAACTTAATAAATGAAATTTGTCTGTTAAATCAAAGTATTTTTGGATAAATTAATAGTTTCATAATCTATATAAATGACACCAGGTTTTAAATGAAATAAAAAAAATGCAAATGATGGTATGAAAATCAGGGTTTTTTTAAAGAAAAAGATTAAAAATTAATTAAGTTAAATGAAAAGCTATTCTTGACAAAATAGTCTGGTTTTATTTCTTTTTATCTATAGATAAATACATTTAAATCATAAGCATGCATATTATAGAGTACATCCTACTAAAAACAATATATTTTTTTTTAATATAAATGACTTTCTTTATGCTAGGAAACCACCCTTCAAAAAATATATTTTATAAATTTAGGTCCAAACTCCAAACCAGCCCACAACCCGAACCCAAAAGACTTGAGAAAGCCGAACCGCAAAATCTCTTACCCTTCCCTTTTAAAAATCTCCCGTCAACGCGTATCGCCATCATCATAAAAATTCCACCGCCACCTCAGTGCCCGAAATACATACCCAAACCCAAATTTCAGAGAGATAGAGAGCGGGGGGGTCTGGTAGCCCTCTCCCTCTCCTATCCATCCGAAACCCTAAAAATCTCACATTCCCTTCAAATGCCATTTCCTTCTCTTTGATGCGACGCCCGCATGCCCGCAACCTGGTCGAGTCAAATACTTCCACCCAGCAAAAAATGGATCCTTCTATCAAACTTCACAGCCGAACCATCTCACCCCGATCCACCAAATTCAAACACACCAAACCGAAACTAGCTATTATAACAACGCTAATCGCTCTCCTATCTTGTTATTACCTCTTTAAATCGAAAACAAAATCGTTTTCTAAAAGGTACAGTATCATAATCGACGGAGGGAGTACGGGCTCCCGGATCCATGTATTCGGGTACCGGATTGAGAGTGGAGGGAAAGTTGTGTTTGATCTTGAAGAAGGAGTGATGAAGGTGAGTCCGGGATTATCGGCTTACGCGGAGGATCCTGAAGTTGCAGGTGGGTCAGTGAAGGAATTGGTAGAGTTTGGGAAAGGGAGAGTGCCTAGAGAATTGTGGGGGGAGACTGAGGTTAGGTTAATGGCGACTGCCGGAATGCGGTTGCTTGATTCGGAGGTTCAAGATCGGATTTTGAATGTGTCTAGACGGGTTTTGATGAAGTCTGGCTTTAAGTTTCAGGATAGTTGGGCTTCTGTTATTACCGGTACAAAATGATTTTTATGTTATTTATTTGTATATTGGTAATTGTTATAGAAGAGGGTTGGTTGCGATTACGCTTCTTTTTTTTTTCAATAGGGTCGGACGAGGGGTTGTATGCATGGGTTATTGCGAATCATGCGTTGGGTACTCTTGGCGGTGATCCTCTGGAAACTACCGGGATTATTGAACTTGGCGGAGCTTCTGCTCAGGTTTTTCTCTTTTTCTCAAATTTATAAATTTTTGTTTTGGTGTTCTGTTGTGCCATTGAAAATTTTTGAACATAAAGCAGTTGCATTGTCATTGTAAGGAGAATTCAAGTTGGAAACGTGGAGTGGCCATTCAAGGGCAAAGTGTCATGTCTTGAATGGTCTTTGCTGCTTAGTTTTTTGTTGAGTTAGGCAAAATGTTTTAGAGCTGATTTAAATTTGAGATGTTCTAACAATGTACTTAGTTTTAGTTTCTGTATTTCTAGGTTTAAAGGTTTGAGAGAAGATATTATCTTTTGTTTCTTGTATCGGTTGGCTGTCAATCGTCAATGCAAAATATTCTTAGGAAGTTAATATTGCTTGAATTCCCTGTCTGTTATTATGCTTTAAGCAATGCTAATTTTTTTTATCCATGCCTGCTCTCTGATTCTTCTGTCTCAGGTGACTTTTGTTTCAACTGAGCCGGTGCCTCCTGAGTTTTCACGTGCTGTTGAGTTTGGGAATATTACTTATAATATCTATAGCCATAGCTTTCTTAATTTCGGACAGG
The DNA here is from genome assembly GCA_015731905.1 of Salix dunnii. Lineage (NCBI taxonomy): Eukaryota > Viridiplantae > Streptophyta > Magnoliopsida > Malpighiales > Salicaceae > Salix > Salix dunnii. Next base: position 5,087,521 of record CM027666.1, on the reverse strand, counting down.
TAAACTTTCTCTAGAATAATTATAATATATATAGCCATAGCTTTCTTAATGGTAAAAACTTGTTAAATCAAGGAAAACAGCTTGATTAGAAAACTGGGGAAAACAAGCTTAAATTAAAATTCTTAGCATGGTAACTTACATATTTTTTTTACCTATATGCAAGTGTTGTCTGCATGGGCTGTATTTTAATCTTTATCAGTGCATCAACTGAATAAATTTGAAGATGTGAAACTCTCATGAAACTTTTTGTGTCGGAGCTGACTGCTTTTGTTTTCACTTATCTACATTGCAAGAACTTTGACATTTAGTTATTGATTTCTTCTTGGATGCTGAGAAAAAATAACCATTAGAAGCTTGTAACTTTTAAATTTTGCAGAATGTTGCATTTGAAGCATTGAGGGAATCACTTGTCTCAGGAAACCATCATCCAGGTAAGTATTTTGTGTCTTTTATTTGTAAGTGCTTAAATCTGAATTTAATGCAATCTAAGAACATTTTTTTATGAATCATTTTAAAAGCTCTATTAGTCCAATACACACTTGACCGATTATTGGGAGCAACAATAAGACCAGATAAATTATATATCAATGATTGATGTGCGTTGGATTAATATTTTTCACATTAATTTCAGATAAATAGATTAGTAAGTCATCCCAGCCAACTTTATTTCTCCCAATAGATATATTATAAGTAATATTTTATGTGCACAAAATGTCACATTAATCTCTAAAAACAACATGAAAAATTTATAGACTATCAATTAAAATAAAATGAAATCATACATCAGTTAGCTAGCTAAACCTGTATGTTCCACACAGTCTAAATTCTCATTTGTTGATAATTCTTTATTTATGGATATGAAGTTATTAGCTTAGTAGTAATATGCTCAATGATTAGCATAAAAAGTGAAATATTATATTAACATGTTTATATGAGTTTTCATTTTTATTATTCGTAAAAAAGAAAATTACAGCACACTATTGCATTGATGCATGCATGTTTGCTGGGTCATGTGTAAGGATTGTCAAAATTACAGTCTTTTTTTTCTGTTTGATTTTAATTCTAGGATCTTTGATTGGTTTGGGTTGGTCAGTGTGCACTAGTTCATTATGCATAATGGATTTAGAAATGGGATACCTTAACACGATTTCTTGTATTTCCTCAATTTCGCAGCTGCTGAATCTCTCGGTAAGGGAAAATTTGTGGATCCTTGTACTCCCAAGGGATATTCACATGTTGTGGAGTCTTGGAAGCTCTCTCCAGGTTCTTTGACTGAAAAGAACAGGTTTGTGTCGACTCTTCATTCTAAGGGCAACTTCTCCAACTGCAGATCAGCTGCACTAACACTGTTACAAAAGGGAAAAGGTATGAGATTTGTCAGTAGAATTATAGTGACATTTTGTGCTTTCTGTTCTTTTAGCTGCTTTATTGTCTGGATGCAGAGATATGCTCCTATCAGCATTGCCAAATAGGATCAATATTCATACCCAAGCTTAGGGGGAAGTTCTTGGCCATGGAAAACTTCTTTTATACATCAAAGGTTTTACAACTCCCTGCCCCCTCCTTTTTTTGCTTTACATTAGTACTTTTTTTTTTCATGGTTTGCATTCTTTGTTGGAGAAACAACAATGAAGGTTTGCCTTTGATGTTCTGATTTTGTTTGTGACCATATCCAGCATGCTTTAATTATGCTCTGATCATATGTCTCCAAGTCCTTTCTTATTTGTCAACTGTCCTATTTGATTGATTAGTTCTTTGGACTGGGTCAAAGGGCATTTCTTTCCAATCTTATGATAGCTGGAGAACACTTTTGTGGAGAGGATTGGTCCACTTTGAAAAAGAAACACCAGTCGTCCAAGGATGAAGATTTGGTGCACTATTGCTTCTCCTCAGCATATATAGTTGCCCTGCTTCATGACAGCCTTGGTATTGCAGTCGATGACTCCAGGTAATTCTCTCCCAACACTTTCAGAGAGTATTTTCTTTGAATACGGAAATATATTCTTAGATTGCCAAATCATTTAATTAGTCTGTCAATTGAAACTGCTCATGTTTCTACATAAAGGTAGTCTTTGCAAAGGAGTGTCTCTCTTTGAGCATGTGTTGAACACACTTCTTCACATCCCAATTGTATTTTTTTTTCTTTTTTCAATAATTTAAATCATATTGACGGGTCCTTTCCCTCTGCAGAATTGAATTTGCCAATCAGGTTGGTAATATCCCACTTGATTGGGCACTGGGAGCTTTTATCTTACAGACCAATGCAGCCTTGGATATGGAGCACTCTGACTGGATTGCAACTATTATTAGTGATGACTCGCCCACACTACTCTCTCTAATTGGCTTCGCCATATTAATGATGTTTATAGCATGGTCTATTTCGAAGTGGAGGAAGCCCCAGGTGAAGACAGTTTATGATCTAGAGAAGGGACGGTATATAGTGACGCGAGTTGGAAAAAGTTGATAGCATGATGCAATTGCATCTTCATGGCTTGGTAGATCAGGTGGAAGCTTGTATAAATTACAATAAGCATCGTTTGATTCTCTACAATTCCCTGTTTCACTGGACAGTCACCCACTCTTATAGATTACCAACTTATCGGGGAGGCATCTATTATGCGGGGATCCAAAAATTGCAGTGTAACTAGTGAAAGAACAGCAATATAGGATAGAAGATTAGCTTCTGATTTGTATCTAGCGGGAATTTAAATCGTGAATATTCTTTTTAACCAAATGCTTGTTGCCTAAACTACAAAATTATGAACTATTTGAGATGGGGAGTTCATTATCTCGACTCCCGGCACTGTTCAATGCGTTGTATCAAAACAAGTTACTTAGTATCTATTCACTTCATTTTACCAAATTTCATGTGCATGCGTTTTGACTCTTTCTATTTTTCAAGGTTTTTTTTCTTGCACTCGGAGGATGAATGAGACGTTGAAGTGAGGAAATATGTTTAGCTTTTTTGTGGTATTTGGATGGTTGAAGACGTCGTGCCACAAAGGTACGCACAGCCTTATCCTGACGCTAGAAATTGGCGAGCCACGAAGAATGGTGTCCGCTGGCATTGTTGGAGGCCAAAAAATGGGAGGCTGAACTCACAAGTCTTGCCAGATTCGGCGTCTGAACACGATCCAGATTTACCACACGAATATTGGAACTGGTCCTCAAATAGAGAGCAGAGCCTACTAATGAAAAATCCTAGAACTACATTAAAGAATTGACAAGAAGATGAGGGGTTTATGGTGAATCTACTACCAGCTGAGCACATGACATGATTGACATTATCAAATAAAAAAGCCCAAGTTGTTGCAAATTTTCAAGGAATAATAGGAAACAAGAACAGTGCTTTAACAACGTATCTTCAAACTAGAGAATATTATAATGCCGCGGTTATAATCCCTTGATATTTTTTAGACGAAAAGAAAGGAGACGGGCGGGTGAAGCCGCGACTACTTCTAAACTGTTAACCTTGAATCATTTTTTAATTACATGATAAAGAGATTAAACCAGATAGCATTGAAATAGCATGCATCAGTTATAGGCTACAGCCCTTGCCTACGAGCATGGCACTTTTGACGATTAAGCTTCACACACAGAATTCTCAAAATCCGACTCTTCCTTAAATTCGAATGATATAGATCGAGGCATGAATACTAGGAGTAGCTCCAAAATGAAAATATAATTTATGCTGAAACCGAAGGATTCACGAGCGATCTGGGTGGGGATATAAGGAAAAGAGATTAAGGAAAAATAAAATCTCATTATCATGTGGCAATCTATTAAGTATTTTTCCTCTTGATAGATTAACGAAAAGGCATTATTATGCAATCGTAACACATATAGAGAGATTGCTGTTCATGGATTTTCATTTATCTTGATACTAATTGTTACAAGCACCAAGCCAGATAGATGCATAAAGTTCTGCTATGAACACAATCCATTTATGATGCTAGCTTGAAATCTGATATAACATCCTCAGATACACCCGTCACACAAGATGCTATAATTAGATAAATCAAATAGAGAGAGAGAAGGGGGGGGGGGGGATGGCAATTCACCAACACCAGTCCTCACTACGTACTCTGGAAAAGATGATGAGTAGCCATGAACACGACCTGTATATCGTTCACGACATGTTTCAAGGAAATCAAAATTATAGAAAACAACTCCCAGATGAACAGAGAAGAAAAATGAAAATAAAGGAAAATTTCAAAATATCGAAGCAAATAAGAAAAGTGACGGAGATGTGTAAAATTTAGGGCGATGTTTACAGGGACAACTGTAAGATGGAAATGGAAAGTACGTAAATAATAATATATATACATAACTCATGTATTATATTAACAAATATAGCTTTTTATATGATAAGTTATGTTAATTAACGTGGCAATTAATATTCTTCTTAGTGCATATGTGTCTATGTGCGTAGATGTGTGTGAAGAAACTGGTAATGGAAATAACTCCATCAAATCTCATTGCAATTAACAGTTAATCTATCCATAATTCTAACCCCCCCCCCCCCCCCCCACGTATATAAGTAAATAAAACATTGGTTAAATCTCAAGATAAATGGACCGAAAATGAATATGAAATGTCAGAAACATCCCTCATGAACGCCATATCTGCTTCGAAGCGACGTCGTCATCACTTGTCACCCACCAAGAAGATGAGAAATTCCCATGTATGCACCGCAATACTATTTAATTCTGACGACTTATTTTGTTATTTATTTATTAAAAGAAAGAAAGGAAACTTCAGGGCGAGCTCTTTATCAGGTCGGCGTGCTCTAACTTGCTAGGTGGCTAGCATTCCAGCCGTGGAAGAAAAATTAAAAAAAAGTGCACGGCGTGATGGTGGGGCATTTTGACAAATTCTCCGTAACTGTATAATTTGGTCGGGCAGACATCTAAATTCTATGCGTACCCCTGTCATTAATTAAGAGAGAGACGCATTATAATGGCAGCACCATCATCATGCACATGCCATGTATAAGCTTCACATGATTAAAGTCCGAGTCAATAAAAATATTTTATAAAATCCTATTTCAGAGCAAAACGTTGACGTTTTCATGGTTCCTGTGGGAAATCTCTTTAATAGGAAAGAGTTGGATGCAATCGAGAGAGAAGGGGGTGGGTCAGTTTCGGAGGGTATTAATGTAATTGAAATTATACTGGTGGTGGTTAAATAAATGCAAAATGCCTGCTTTAATAGATATTTAAATAAAAGAAATTTAAAGAAAATAATCGTGCTCAGGTCAGCAGCAAGAAAGAATAACATCTACCCCTGACCCATTCCAAGACAGGAATTGAAACAAGCTGGTCGCCGATATTAGATAACGCGTTTTCTTACTCTCCTCTCGTCGCCTGTTTCCTGGCTTCAATATACAAACAAATCCTATGTAACACGCCCAAATCGCGTCAAATAAAAGAACAAAAAAAAATTATATTTATATATAAAAAAAAACACTGGTAAGCCAACTATATATTATAAAATCACAATCTTTCTTGTTTTTGTTCTCTTTTGATTTCTCAACCAAAATCCTTCGATCCGCTGGTTTTAAGTGTTATTCTAGGGTTCCAAATAAGCTTGTCTGTTCTTTCCTTCTGTATTTTTTTTTTAGTTTGAAGAGGAGAAAACGAAATTAGGGATTGCAAATGAGCGATCACGTGGTGTTGGATGTTGACCGACTCATAAAGTCGCCGGTGACCGAGGAGTCTGTTCAGGCGATCGTTAAGGAAGCCGACGCCGGGCCGTCGTGCTCGAGGGAAAATGAAGGAGCCGATGGTGGTGTTTCGGGGGAGGAGGAGCCGTTGATTCAGGGGGCCGAGTGTCGCATTTGCCAGGAGGAGGATTCCGTCAGCAATTTGGAGACTCCTTGTGCTTGCAGCGGTAGCCTCAAGGTATAATAAATTCTGGCAGATTTTACTAAGTAATTGAATTCTTTTTAAAGATTTTAAATATTATGAAATTGAGGGTTTTTGGTCAACGGAAAGGTAGCTCCTTCCTCGATGTTTAGAGAGGTCAATTATTAATAACTCATTTTGTGCTCTTCAAAGTTGGAAAATAGCTGTATCTTGTTGGGCCAGAGCATGGTTTTCTGATCATTTGTCCAGTGTCTTTACATTTGTTAAGACATCGTTTGACATTTCATCATGTTTGCACTGAATTTTATTTATCTTGTTCGAGAATTTGTTGTTTCGGAAGGTTGTATCAGTTGGTTTGTCGTGATGTTTGTGCCTGTGAGATACATTTTAGATAATCTGAATAAAAGGTCCTTTATTTCCATCTTGTCTTTTTTTTACATGGCATCGGATACTAGGACCCTTTAGATTGATGATAGTCTTCGCTATACACTATTTTATGTATTTGATGGTGGCTGCAATTTCTTTTATCCAGTATGCCCATAGGAAGTGCGTCCAGCACTGGTGCAATGAGAAGGGTGATATCACTTGTGAGATATGCCATCAGGTATGCTCGCTTAATATTGTTTTCTAGCTGTTCTCTGTGCTGTGGGATGCATGCTTGGTTCCTTATTGATTGTACAGCATACACCACTTCATGAATGTACATGCATTTTTAACATGAAAACATGCGAAGCAATTTATGGATTTCACTTGCTACTAGCAAAGCAGCGGGAAGCTGCAATGATCAAATTGCGACTAAATAAACACCCTAGAAGCTTACCGGTGGTGTTGGAGACTCTTGGGTTTCATTGTGTTATATCAGGCTTAGTTGATCAAAGGAGGGTGTGGTGGTGTATATGGAAAAGTAATGTAGGTTTCTATAACTTTGGTGGAATTTTATTGGATTTTGTGGAACTGGGTGAAAGAGTGTGGGAGGAATGGTGTCTGAACTTTTCAGAGGGTTTTTGGGTTAAACCTTAATTTTTGATGTATTGGATAATTGTCTGCAGTTCTGTTTTTTTGTTTATTTATTTCGTGTGTTTTTCATTTTAATGAGCTTGTAATTTGGCATATTGTTAGGATATGAATTTGTAATTGTGGCACGTAGTGATCTACAATCTTTTTTGTCTTATTTAATGACAACAAATTGACAAATGAATGGCCACCAGATGCACAATATATTATTAGCTTCTTGTGGATGTTACCAACCTATTCATTAAGTAGATTGCTTCTGAGCACCCTTTGTGAGATCTAGAGAAATAAGCACTCAAAGTGACTGCCACACTAGTTAGATGTAATAGTGGACTGCATTCTGATTTCTTCAAATATCATGTCGGTCTACTAACCCCCTGGATATTCTTAACTGGCATAAAGTTTTCAACTAATAACATTATACGTGATAATCTTGCTAATTTTTCATCTGTGATGTATATAGCCTTACCAACCTGGTTACACCGCTCCACCTCGTCCACCACACTCTGAAGATACTGCTATTGATTTTGGGTATGTTTAAAATGTCGTGTGTTTGTTGTCGTATAAGTTATCGCTAGTTTTTTTTCTTTTGCTCTAGGATTGTTGGGGGTTTTTTATACCTATTACAGACAAGCTGATGTGCTTCAAAATAACTTTCATGTCATTTACTTATCAATGATGCTTTTTGCATTATCATGCCTTATTTTGACATTCTGACCATGATTATTTTTGCAGTGGAGGCTGGACAATCTCTGGCACCCAACTAGATTTGCGTGATCCTCGCCTATTGGCAATTGCAGAGGCTGAGCGCCATTTTATAGAAGCAGAGTATGATGACTATGCTACTTCAAATGCTGGTGGTGCTGCATTTTGCCGTTCAGTTGCTCTTATTGTAAGCCCTTAAATTATAAATTCCTCTGATAGCATTCACATGAGTCTAAAATTTTATGGTTTGATGTGAGAATTTTATTCAGAATCCTTTTATGAATTGGTACAATCGATCAGCTGTTACATGAAGTAAGGATATTTTCCATTTGCCCTTAATATTGAAGTGTTTGTTTGCAAACACGTGATTATATTTTTCTCAATACCTGGAGAGTACTAGCAATATAAAGAAACCCAATTAAACCAAACTTTGGAGGTTTGAACAAACTTCCCCCTAGATCTCGTGGAAGCTGCTTGAGCATACCACCTGGGTTTCCATGCTGGCTGCTACTTGCATCTGCTATTTCTCTTGTTAATGCCTTCTTATTTAAGCTCTCATTTTTCTTTGATTATCTACACAATTGAAATTTGGTTTGAATCCCAAATTCACTTACATTGCAGTTGATGGCCCTCCTGCTCTTGCGGCATGCATTGACTCTCACAGATTCTGATGCTGATGATGACGTCTCTACATTTTTTTCTGTAAGTGGAATTGATATTTCCATCTGTTCTATGATAATGATGATCATCATTTCACTTTGTTGTTTAGTGTTTATTTGATTTTATGGTTTCACCTATCTAATGAACCAGTTGATCACCTACAGCTTTTCCTGCTTCGGGCAGCTGGTTTTCTTCTGCCCTGTTACATCATGGCTTGGGCCATCAGCATCTTGCAACGACGGAGGCAAAGACAGGTTGGTGTTTCTTTCAGTTCTAGCCTGTTGTGTTGTATCTGTATCTTTTGCCCATGCTATCTTTTCACATAAATTGATGTTATATAATAGTATATATTGAAGTTTGTACAATAACTTGTTTTAACAGGAGGCAGCAGCATTGGCTGCGACACAAGTTGCTTTTGTTCTACAATCAGGGCAACAGAGGGGTCTGCAGTTTACCATTGCACCAGGACCTTCTGTAACTCCTCTCCAGGAACCTGTTTGATATGACAAAAAAAGGTGAATGTGCAAAAGTAATGGATGGATGAAAGGGAGGGCCGTGAATAATATCATCCAGAAAAACATTTAATGGCTTGTTCACAAGGCCAAAATGCTATCAATCAGTATTTTTCCTGTTTAAAAATGTGTATATGCATCATTACATTGTGACAAGTTCAAAGGAAGGTGCTGGATAATTAAATTTGCTGGCAAACATGAGCGCGGATGCCCCCGCCCCCGTATTTTGTACTTTGTTTAAATTTCTACACATTTTCTTGTAATGCTAATTTTATTTTTATTTTCCCCTCCTGATTTGAGAGTTCATCTTTAGTACTCCGAAACTGGTTTTATTTTCTACTTGCACACTCAGCATTGGGAATACCTTGTTAATTTGGTTGTATAAAGGGGGTGAAAGCTTCTTGCTCGAGTTCTTAGGAGAAATCGTACTATGAAGATTAGGTTAGCCCCAGCCTTCTTGAAATAAAAAGAAGCCAAAACAGGGACTGGGAATGGAGGGTTACTGAGTTAATGTCGCCCAAATGGAACAATTGAGGTAACCGGTAATAGAATGAAGTAAAGAAATGATTCATTAGAACACAACTATCATAGTTGATGATGGAGAGGTTTGTTTTATAAAAAATATAATGGACGCCATGGTGGAAATTTTCCCGGGAAGATTGACGTGCCAGATTAGAAATCATAATGTAAAGGATTCAATTAACTGAATGGAGCTCTTTGAAGTTCAGTTCGATGACGCACCTCTGCTCTTAAGATATCGTGCTTACCTTTCAATTTGAACCGCGAGACCAGGAGGGCAGAATGCAGGAAAGATGGAGCTGACCTCTGCAGGAGATCGCCCCATCTTCTCTTCACATGCCCATTGGTACTTAATCTTACAGGCAAGCTGCATTCTGTAAAGTGGAGGAGGGGGTGCGTTGGGGATTGGCAGGTGGATGGCCAGATGAAGAAGATACGACCGTTTAAAACAACTGTTCATAAAGCATCAAGAATATGTTCTCGCAGACTCCAGGCATGATTATAATTTATTAAAAACAATGTTAAAAGTAGAACAAGGCAGCATCTCCCTTTTACTTGTGTTTCCGTAACATTCCGTTTGCAGCTCTCACTTTTTGGCGTCCCTTTAGAAACAGATATTGCTTGCGATCGGGTTCATCAAGAATCTTCCTCTGCTAAAGAAGCGATTAGCTGTTCCAAAGAATGATTCAACCTGTAATGTGGCTTTTTGTCCTCAAAATTTCTTCAGACCTGGCCGAGAAAAAACAAATATGGAATCTCGAAGGATGCAGATTAACATCCGTATTGGTGTGTCTTATCGGGGCCAAAACTTCGTTGATGATGCATGTTTTGGCTGGCCTCAGATGGCAACAGCAAAATATTTAACGAGCTCCCTTTTATGCTTCGATTCTAAATCAAAATGGATGTAGTACGTATCTATTACAGGTAGACAGGTAACCTTTGTGGTTGTCATAATATCAAGTGTTAATCTGGTCTGTGGATACTCAGTTTTTGTTCATATTCATACATTTTAGATCGCAAACTATGGCCTTAAACCAAAGTAAGCAACTCCATATATTCGCTAAATTAACATGTGATTTAATACTTGTTTGGAAGTCTGGTTGCAGTTATTTTTTAAAGTGATTTTCATTCAAAAATATATAAAAATAATATTTTTTATTTTTAAAAAATTATTTTTGACATTAACACATAAAAATGATTTAAAAAACATAAAAAAATTAATTTAAAATTAAAAAATAAAAAAAAATATTTTTCTTACGGAAACACTTTTGAAATACAATATCAAATATTCCTTTAATAGAGTTAGGTGGTGTTCGAGACAGATCTGTGCTCTTGGAAGGTCAAGGAAACCTTCCAGTTGTGAGAATCTTAATCCTTCCAGTTGTGAGAATCTTAATAAATTTCAAACTCTATGTTCTCCAATCCTATTCAAGACACTATCTATAACAATGCATGCAATTGTAGTTAAGGCTAAGTTACATGGAAATGTGATATCATATCATTTATAGGAGGAATTGGTGCTTATTTTTCTTCTTCTGTTGCATTAATTTCTAGCAAAACATATCACAAGTATTATATAGAGTTTATGCAAGTAATACACACTCAAATTTGCTTTAACTTTAACATAAACTGCTCTTCTATTGCCACTCTTGTGTGTCGACCCTGACATGACATTGGTGCTTAAATGGGAGGGAAAAAAAGGAGCATGGAATATGGATTCGAGTCATTGCAATCCATTGTTTTAGCTTATAAATGAAAGTACAGCAGAAAAAGTCCTGACTTTAAGACCAGTCTCGAGAATCTACAAAGCCACAATCCGTAGCATAGGGTTACACTTTAAGATTTAAATAAAACTTCCTTCTTTTTATTTCAGTCACACACACAAACACACACATATATATAGCATCCTTCCCTTCTTTGATTGCTAATGCTACTTGCTATCTTACACCAAAGGGGACATATACTATGAATTAAGATCGTAAACTCCCAAAAAATAAAAAACACAGATTTTTAAATAAGTACAGCCCGTACGACCCCAATCTAAGAAGAAGAAGGGCCCACTTCTATTCTTTTTATCCCCTCCTAATTGGCTAGGTTTGAATGAAAGAATTCTCCTGGTTGGCATTGATGAATCATCTTTATAAATTCGAGTGTTCGTAGCCCGATATATCTTCCGGCTCTATTCTTTAAGAAAATATATTTCAAGTGCAAAGTTTGGACTCAAACACCAAAAATAAAGCAAGTCATGAAAATAAAATTTCCCTTTCATAATTTCTTTTGTTTTAGAAACTGAAGCCTTGCATCCAACTCCCTTGATGGAGAAAAAGCAGGGAAAGAAGAGTGTTACATAAGCATCTGAACTTCGATGCATCCCATTTGACTGGACAGTGACACCCACAACGACACCACTTGACCATGAAAGCAAAACAAATTATTAAAAAACAGTGATAACACTTGCCCGAAAATATTGCATCAGAACACAGTTCTTCAGTGCTCGTGGTGGATGCCGATCCAGTCAGTAGATGAGAAAGCTCAAGTTCAGTACAGCAGCAATAATTTGATTCAAAATGTGATGAAACAGATGTGGATGACTTCATCACTCAACTTTATGGTTAAACACATTAGTATTCTCATATCCATCTCAACCAAACAAGACACTTCCAAATGAATCCGCATATTGATCATGTGCACGGCACCACCCACTAGGGGAGGATTTAATCCTTATGGAAGATAGGGAGAAATACAAAGCAGCAATCGATTTAACCATTCTAGTTTGATTGGGGGATATAAAGCAAAGAATCAGCACATTAACAACACATTCACGCTGGGGTTGCGTTGCTTGGACCATGATTAATCACCGTTGATATGCCACCATAAATATTCACAAGCCATTTTAATAAAGCACAAGAACATATGCTTTAGAATGTTCCTAGATGCATGTGATTTATATTATAACAGCAACAATAACAGTAAAGGAAAAGAGAATAAAGGAAAAGATGGTCTTCATAAATAAACGAGAAATATTTACAAATTAATTCACAAAGAAGAAGGGAGGGAGGATGGCTTGAAGTGGGTCTTCGTTGAATCATTGAATGGGGGATGAAGTACTTGGCAACCCAAAGAAAAGAAGCATAAAGAAACACATTTAGCACTAGAAACCACGTACTGTTATTTTTGTTGCATAGGGAAGAGAGCTTGGAATTCTAAAGTGAGGAGGAGATCTTAGAATGGCATAAAGCAAGAGCTTGTTTCTTTTGGGGGCTCTTCTATTCCTCATTTTCCACCCTGGCTTATGTCTGCCCAGTCAGTCACCCCTGCTTAAAAAACAAAACTTCCCTTTTCTTAATATCAAAGCAATGATAATTTCCCAGAATACCCCAATACATAAAAGATCTTCATGCCATTAGAATATATATTTATAACTACAACAAAAAACCCTGTTATTCGTAGAAAGCTTGCGTCAAAGTATGCCCCAAAAGTACGTATTCAAGGCATCCACATAAGCTGAGCCGAACCAAGCTGAGACTCAAACTGGAAAGACCATTGGCTACGAATAATTATCAGTCCCCAGTGCATGTCCAAGTAAGCATGGTCGGATGATGAGGCCAGACAGTTAAAAGAGTTCAAGAGAGTTGTAGGCCTGTTTCAACAGACAAAAGCAAAACAAATGATAGAGATGTGAGGGAACAAATGAAAAAAGATACTTGGCTTCTCAAGGGCATTGTTCCAACTCCTTTATTCATCAGATTCTTCCATAACAGCCTTAATTAGTTTAGAATGCAGGCATATGATTTGAGTGAATAAAAAATCCCACTGGGTGTTCTGGGGCCCTCCCTGCTTTTTTGCTTTAAAGCGCCCTCCAAATCCAACAAGGGATAAATAACAGACCTATATCCACAGGAATGGAGCATACCATAGAAAATTCACATTCTAAACCTGTTCATCATCTCATTACTCTAAACAAAACAACACACTTCTGCTCTTGTTGTTTGGTCAAAGCAGAAACAATGGTTTTTTGTGCTTATAGAGTGCTTATCCTTCTTATATGTATTGGATTCATAGCAGTTCAACCTGATGAAGTTTATGGCTTGACGAGTGTAGAGCTAGTCCTCAGACACAACCAAAAAGATCAAGGGATAGTGCCACAAAACCAACGTGTTCTTACGGATGTTGATATGCAGGGAATGGACATAAAGAAATCAGCGCATGCAAGCAAGACATTTGATCGAAGTCAATCAAGCAAAAGAGGAGTACGGAGAGGATCAGATCCTATCCACAACAGGTCCTGATATATTTGAAATGTTTCTTCAAACAGAGGCAGGAAGAACAAGCCAACAGCTAAAGAAAAAGAATAGCTTCTAGCAACGCAGAGAAACTAGACAGTGGTGAATTTGCATTTTGAAGAACTCTAAAGGATGGGTTGATTGGTTTAGCGTTTTATTTTATTTTAAGAGTTTTTTTTTTTATAGAGAGAGAGATGTGAATAGAAAAGCTATTAGAGAAAAATGTTTGCAGAGCCAGTATCATCTTTGTGCCACAAGTTGAGATCATAATCAACAGTCAATGAACAAGGAATGGTGTGGTATGGCTCCCAGAAAGGAAAAGACAGTTTTTTCTTCTCCCCTCCATCTTTCTATGAAATTTGCGTCTGTTTGCTTTGCTATTTGCTTACCTGTAGACTATAGTAATATTCCCTCATTAACAAAGTTTGTTTAACATGCTGAGAGTAAAAATTCTTTGATTGATTCAAACTCAACCCTTGACATGCCTTGTTTAACATGCTGAGAGTAAAAATTCTTTGACTGATTTAAACTCAACCCTTGACATGCCTTAATCCAGAACAACAACAACTCCACAACAAAGGTAAAGCACTAATTAAATAAACTTCCTACCCAGTCATACAAGAAGTAGAAGCCTCAAAATTAATTTTATGTACATTTATGAATAGACCGGCAGGTTTTATTTGTGTTTCATTATGAGCTACTATGAAACTCCACACCTTGTTTCATGTGACATAAACAGGGCAGATCTTATATCTACCAGTAGAAGCTAAGAAGTCATATCAATATGGGCACACAACATGATCACTGTTATGACCAAGGATGCACTCCCTTTTACAAGGTAGATAATATTTATGATGCAGCTATATTAACCTGATAAAACTAAGAAAACAACAAGTTAAACATATCTAAAGAGACACTTATCCGTTGGACCATGGACCATCCCAACTATCATAGACTTTGTAAAATTTCAATTATCTTTCTCACTTCAGGTTCGGGGTCGAATATTACACCATACATTTGGACTTCCACCTAAATATCATTGTAACCACATTTAAATTCTACAGGATTATGAGCAGCAAAATAGATATTCCAATAGAATTCAGTTTCCTTTACTGCCATAGAACAGGGGCTCATCATGGTATGGTCTGAGCAAATTTGAGGGGATTAGTGGATTACTTTGTTTGATCTGACAAAGCCTTTTTAAAAAACAGCGCGCATACTTTGGTTCTCCAACAAAGTAGAATTATTGGTGACATCATTGCATTTCCTCGATAAAAATGACCAGGAAGGAGACAGTGGATTAACTTAGGGAAAGACGAATCTTTAGAATTAATTAAGGAACTTGTTCTGAAGCATATTTACAGAAAGCGAGGCATTGGGATTGACGCAGAGAATAAGAAAGATAAGATATTATACTAAGTTGAGGAGGCAGGATGTGGTTTGTCAGCAGCATTATTAACTCCAAACTAACCTCTTTCCACTCTCATCTTCTTTTCTGGGACAGCATCGCATCATAACACTATGACTATGCAAGCTTAGAAAATCGGCGACCAATACAAAAGGGCGAGTCTACCCTGCGGGCTGCTTACACTTACTTATTTCAAAAGCCTGTGGCAATCATAAATGATTTGTCCATTTCGAAAAGCAATTACCAAGTTTGTTTACACGAATTTGAAGTATTCAATCAACACATACATTTAAGTGATAGAAAGCAAAATGAAAGAGCAAAACAAAGTGCAAAACTTCCCTTTCATATAAAACAAACAGACTTTGTACAAAGCAAGTTCACGCCAAGAAAAAAACAGTGCCTATCAAATAACATACAGCTCAAAACCATTCAAGCTGCCGTTTATTTCTTTATTTTGAAAGAACAGCAGATAGGTGAATCAAACTAAAACAAGTTAAGCCCATTTATCAAAACAGAAAAATAACCATACCCAGAAAGTGAATTCATTCAAATAGCAGCCCTTTTCACTTCAACTTGCAAGCTTCAAACGAATAAAGTCCTAATCTTGAAGGTGGAGTAATTCTCGATCACCAGAAAATGCTCTTCGATCTTTGACTGTATTTTCCAAAAACAATCTACGCCGTTGAATTTGTTGACCACGACGTAGATTCCACTTGGGGAGCGATGCATTCTGGGCATTTGTTTTCGGCAGAAAGAAAGAAGGTAATGGATTGGATCCTGAAAAGGCAGAGTTTACCGGGTATTGCCCAAATAAAAAAAAAAAATGGGCTTTAGGCCGACACATGTGGTGCTTTAAGCAAACAAAAGTCAATGGGCTCTGTGGATCTGTCCTTGTTAAGGGCACAGCCTCACAAGAACCAGATTGTCACATGCTTCCAAATTTTGACACAAATTTGGCGTCCATTAAAGGGGAAATTTTTGACAGGGAAGAGAAACGACAGGTAATTTGAATGGAAGTGGGATTGGTTTAGCAGGATAGTTCTTATCATTATTATTTCCTAGGGCTGGTTTAAGGGATTTTTCTTTTTCGTAATCTTATCCTCTCAAGAGTAACATTAAAATGCTTGTGGGTGGATACTTGTCCACCCATAACAAGTTGACAGATTGAGCCCGTGACATGTTTATCTCCTCCTGTTATGGCGGTTTGTGTCTGGTGGGGCCCTCAAGTAAAGGGCTGGAGACCATGGAATATGGTTCACTTGTGGTTGAATGGCAAAAGCGAAGCTTTCATTTCAATATAGAAATGAAGGAAGAAGCAAGCTTGCATTTTTGGGCAATTTGAGTCCCCGGATAACTCTTACCGGCATGACATTTCTTTCCTTGTGCCGTCGAAACCTCCGGCGGTGCACAAATATCCCCCGGTAAATGCCCTCTTAACTATGGCTCAGATATTATTTGAAATTGTGATAAAAAATATTTTTTTCGAGAAAATATATAAAATAATTACTTGTCCAAGTAATAGAAACGATACGAGGGGAAATAATAATTTAGAATCAAATATTCATCCAAAGTTTTTGGATCAAGGTCCGTTTATATCCATCGCAGCTAACATATAAAAAACAAGAATCTTACTGCCCTGGTGAACGATCAGCTAGTCATAGACGAGTCTAACAAGTCCGCGTAACCTAGCCTTTCTACCATTCAAAAATAATCTCGGATGGTAATAACAAAGAAAATAATTATTTAGTAATTGTTTCAAGAACATTAAAATTAAAAAGTTTATTCTCATATAATTTCATGTTCTGTGATAATTAATATAATAATTATTAAAAATTCACATGATAATTAATTTTAAAAATAGTATATGATTAGTTGGGGGTGATAAAAGAAAAGGCATGCATGTCTTGGGCTGCTTTTTGAATTTTCCCTGGAATTAGAGGTTGCGGTGGAGCTAATCTGAGGTATTTCTCTCTAGCACAATGCGCATGCTTTCTTGAATGATGCCATCACTGTCAGATAAAGTTTCTAATCAATAAGGAGTTTTTCTTGACTCTTTGCAATCTAGGCCAAATCTTATGGGCTTAGGGTTGGAGGGGTGGCGTTGATAATTGGATGGTTGTTATTACGACTTTTGTCAACTTGTTCCAAATAAAGAGATCGCCGCCATCATCTCTCCATACCCATCTACCTCACAGCAGGTTCTCTCTCTTAAGCATGCTCTAAATCTTGCGTCTAATCAAATATCGAAGAAGGAATTAACGCCCGTAAATTGTATTTATATTGAACAGACTTTTCTCTCTTGGATTGTAATGAAGCGTGATCGGAGAACATTATCCCAGATGAAAGTATAAAAAGACAGTCACATCTTCAGCTTCTGTGACCTGTCTGTGTGATTTTTGTCTGGATATTATCATTACAATATCTCCCAGTTGCATGTATACTGTGTGTGTGTATAGTAATGTGGTGTTGCTTAGTATATTGATTTTTTTTAATACTAAAAAAATATCAATTTAATATAACTTTAATAATAAATTTAAAAGAAAAAAACACCCCATCTAACAGTGATGGAAAGGGCTGGTGCCTGCGAGGCGGTACCTGACACCTCGTTTTCCTAGCCATATCACTTGACCCCATTAATGAACACTCAAGCAAGCTCTTCAGACCAACTTTTTAACACTAGTCTTTTTGTCCTCGCGGAGAGCACACTGCTAATCATTTCGAGCTAAGATAAAAGAGAGGGGGGAAGGTTGTGGTTGAGTGATTTTCTTATTCAACCTTGCAACAGTTGAATCGAGCGAAATCTTGTATGATTATGAGATAGGACTACAACCACGCACCATAGAAAATACATGACGTGCCGCCGCATTAGATGCTTGGGAGGGGGGGGGGGGCGGGGATGATGATTATGAGATCGACTAAATCAAGATTATTATTAGCCATCCTTGTATTGGTAATGAGATTAATAATTCGCCATCCTTGTATTGGTAATGAGATTCTCCATCGCCCTTTTAAGCAGAGGAAGAAGTTCCTTGGCGGATCAAGTAGCACTTTCGATGGTCGGTGCAATTTTCAATCATGCAAGGTACTTTGCCGAATGAAATCTTCTCCCAAGGAAGTCATATCAGCCTCCATTATGTAATTTTTCATCTCCTATATGACGATGAGATGCCAGTTGATAGATATTTGTCAATTTCATCTATTTATTCTAAATAATTATGAGCTTAGGATGGAGAGGTAGTCACATAATTCATTGAACAGTGCTATCTAATTACTTGGGCAAAACATTAGCCAATGGCCATGTAAATGAGTTGACAAATTTCAACAATTCTCAAATCAACACCGATTTCTTTCTTGCCATGGAAGCAAACAAGTTTGAAATCTGTAAAACTCTGTGTGCGAACAGAAGAGGAGACTATTGCGTAGGCCGAGAGACCAGTACACGCTTGACGTGCAAATCATAGCGCACTATTTTGCAGGGGATGAGCTGTGCCTGATGAATGAGGGCATACTGTCCTTTAATACTGTATACCCTTAGAATCAAGCCACGTGTTCTTTCAGGACTGCATTGCACCAGACCCTAAATCCCAACATATTTCTCTGAAAAGTGCCTTAACCCAAATATTTAGGCACTGATTTCCATCGAACGTCGTCACCGCCCAAGGAAAGCAGTTATCGATTGACCGCAACAAAACTAGCTAAACAATTGAAATCACACACTAATGACAAAGCAGTAAACCATATTAATGAAACTTTGAGTTTACATGACACAAATAACACGAGTGTTTTTTGTTGGAGTGGTGCCCCATTGCCTCGCACACTTGTGTCCCTCTTATATCAACCATCTTATCTCCGACCACACAACCCACAACACACATTACCTTGTGAGACATTCGGCATTAAAAACAGAAACCATCGTCATCACTGCAGAGCCCTCGACTTCTTCATTTTTTGTGTGCAAAAATTGCTTTCGACCCTCTACATGACTAAAGCCATGGACTTAACCTCTATCCCCCACCATATTTCCAAATACCCCGACTCGGACTCGGATACTGAAACCCCACTCCAGACCCACCTCACCAAGGCCTTGTCTCTTACAAATGGCTCGTACAAGACCCACCAAAATCACTGTTTCGCACCGCCACCACAGCAGCATATGGTGGTCTCATACAAAGAATGCCTTAAAAACCATGCTGCAAGTTTTGGTGGACTAGCCTTGGATGGCTGTGGGGAGTTCATGCCTAAGCCAACCACTACCCCTCAAGACCCTACATCCCTCAAATGTGCTGCCTGTGGCTGCCACCGCAACTTCCACCGCCGCGAACCTTTCGGCCCCACCACTCTCATGCCGCCGGCTCTTAACTGGACCACAAGCCCAAGTCCAGGGTCAACAAGTTCAGGACCAAGTCCAAGCCCGACATCACCAGCATCACCAACCCCCCAGTCTTTCTACCCTTCCGCACCTCACATGCTATTGGCCTTGAGCACTGGTCATCCTGATGATACCCAACTCCAGAAACAGGGTCACAGTTTGGTGAAGACAAGCTCTCATGGGAAAAAGAGAGCAAGAACCAAGTTTAGTCGTGAACAGAAAGAAAAGATGTATCTTTTTGCTGAGAAGCTGGGGTGGAGGATGCCCAGAGGCAATAATGATAGAGACGTTGAAGAGTTTTGCACTGAAATTGGGGTTAATAGAAATGTTTTCAAAGTCTGGATGCATAACAACAGGTCCAGGAAAGAAAAGGTCAGTGATAGTTATGGTATTGATACCCGCAACAAGTGTGGTTTTAATGTTAACGAGGAATTAGCTGCAGGCATAGTAAATGGTACAAACAGCAAGGTTGACAGCTTTGACAACGATGATAATGGGAGCAGCCATGATAGGTGCCAGATTGAGAGTAAAGTCCATGTTAATGGTTCCATGACTCCTCATGGGTCGTCCACTTCATCCTTGATAAAGGGATAGAAAGAAAGGCAGAGGGCTAGTGGGCTTTTTTTTCTTGTTGCCTTTCGTTTTCTAGTATCTTGAACTATGTTGATTGCTGATTAGTGAAATCTAATAATCACTAGTTAATGGTTATGGAAATCAGAATGGAGGATGCATGACAGTTAAAAGAGAAGCAAATTTTCTTACAAAATTGCTTCTCTGTCAACTTATCTTTTATATTGTATTAACATGCTGCATTTTTTTTTTTTTATTTCTTCAAACTTCTCTCTGGACGTCCTCTTTTGCCTTTCATGTTTCAGACCTCTAATTGTGGTTTCACCAAAATGAGGGCAAGCGTCATGATTGCTGGAATGGATGTGTCTTTTTGCATTTTGCTAGAACTGAGAAGGGAGCTCTCATTACTTGCTCGATGTGTTTAATCCATCTTCTTTTAAGTAAAAGGGGCAGAGCCGCAGAGGGGTAAGCTCAAAATGGAATGTAAGCAAAGCTGCAGCCTGCATGTAGTTACTAATTGAAGCTAGGGCTTATATAGATTTGGATATGCAATTTGTAATGGCATCTCATCTCTTGTTCAGTTTTTGTAGCAACTCTGCTTTGCAGAATATATATTTTTTTTACATTTGAAAACATTACTATATATATATATATTTAAAACATAAGACAAACCGAATTTAAATATAATATATCCTCTCTTAAAACGATAATGATAGTGTCTCTACTGGGGTGGTTCAGGCAGCTTTAATAGGCTGCGTGCGTGCTAGTTTTTTTTTAAAAAATATTTTTAAACTGTTTAAAACTTATATTTTTATATTAATATATCAAAAGATATAAAACTGTATAAAAAATATTATAACAAAATTTAAAAAAAAAACACGATTTACAGAACACGCTTGGTCAGATAATGCATTTCTCATGGAGGGTGTTTTCGGCTTTGAGGTTGGATTTATTAACAGGATTAATTATTGATCACAAATTAATAAAAACAATCCAGCTCCAATCGGTACCATGTCTATTAATTACATGTTAATCCTGTTAGCAAGCAATTTCACCTTTCCCTGTTCAGGAGGTTGATTAAGCGGCGACGTTTGTTTTCTTATGGTCCTAATTTTAAAATAATGAAGCCGGAAGCCACTTGCATTTCGTTGGTGACCAGCTATTTACCCTAAGATAGCGGGATAGTTTTCAAAATCCAATCCTTGTTCAGTTTTTTTAACTTAAAAAGTTACTATTTTATTATTTTTAGTAGATGAATTTATTATATATATTTTTTTTTACCAAAACATTTTCTTACTAGTAATATATGTTTTCTGAAATAAAATAAAGCATTTAAAACAATTTTGTATTTTAAATCTCAATTTTAAATAAGTAGAGAGAAAACATCTCTCCCGTCTAAATTATCTATTTTTATAATATATATAAAAAAAAACTGAGCTTATCATGAAAAATAAGTTTTAACATATAAAAAGATAACATTGAAAATCAAGTCGGGTTAAGATATATTATGAGCTTGTTGATATTATATTTTAAAAATATTTAAAAAAAATTTAAAATATATATTTTTATTTTTTATTTTAAACTAAAAATAATAACTTTTAAAATCATTTTAATATAATGATGTCAAAAATATTTTTTAAAAAATATATATTATTTTAATATATTTTTAAAAAAATATTTTAATATATTTTTAATATATATATATATATTATTTTAATATATTTTTAAATTAAGAATATTTTTACAAACAATCTCAAAATATATTCTTTTGTGTCCTTTAGTAAAACAAATCATAAAAAAGAGAGGTGTTTCCATCAATCATTTTCTGCCCACAAAAAATATCAATCTTGCTATCAATTAATTTGTTTCCAAAGTTTGATGATGCTGATCCGACTCTTTAATAAGAACTCAAAAAAGGATTTAATTTTGAATTTTTTATTCTAAATCATTGAAGTTCAGTAATATATTCGAGGGTTATTTTGGCAAAAATAAGTTCAATTTGGGTTTTAATTAGGATTCAAAATATACCCACCTAAATTGAAGGCATAAAAAATGATAGAATTAGTTGCAGAGGACAGCAGTCATTTCGTCAGGCTACCAGTGGTGGTCCATTCATTAGAAAACAAAAAACACCTAGCAGACAATTGCCTTGTAGGTGCGTGAGCCTGGTCTTTTAGACTTAGACACACCTAGGTTTTTTTATTCTATTAGACTATGCATGGCATTAACCTGTATAATCAGATCACTGAATGGAAAAGCCAAGACAAATTATTTTATCTTTTATTTTTTATTTTTATAATTACAAAATAATAGTTATATTGAAGAGTTAAAATAATATTTTTAAATTGAATAGCAATTACTACATATTTGATGAAAATGACTAAAAATTACGTAGTATATTTCAACGCAAAAAATAATTTTGATTGTATTTGTATTGGTTATTTATTATTAATAAATAGTTATATTAATATTATAAATATTAAAATAAAATTGGTTATTTTAAATTATGTTTTTTCCATTGAAGTATAAATATAAAAAATATTATATTTATATTATTAAAAAAAACATTATTAATTTGACTTATCTAAATAGGTTTTTACTTTGGAGATGCTCTTATAATTATCTATTTATTTAGGGGTGTGGGAAACTAAAAAAAATATTTTTAATAAAAACTAAATTTAAATTTATTTTTTAAATATTCTAATTTATTTTTGATATATTGATATTAAAATAATTTTAATTAATTTTAAACACTTAAAAAATCAATCTGAGCCATATTTACAATCAGATATTTATAAGGACAACGTGTGTGCCTAACTTCTGTTTTTCTACCTCTAACCTTGCACGTCTAAATTGTAGATTCTTGAAAACGCCTTTTCTACCTGCCCTGCTAGCAATCCTCGCCACGTGTCCTCCACCAGAGGGACCTGAATTGAGATGAAAAACAAACCAAGAAAAGTAAAATTGTAAATGAATTAGGTGAGGAGTGACGTTGCCTTTTGGAATTGAAGACTGATTGAAAAGCGAGATTCTGAATTTGTATTTGGATTTCCTTGAGATATTCAAGGGATCTGTTGGGGGAGGAGTAGAGGAAGAGAATTTAAGGCGCTAAGCTGGTTGGGGGAGATCCACGATTGTTTTTTAAGAGGCGGCCATTGATGGTTCTGCTTCGCTCTGGCAGTGGGTTTTGGCGGGAATGCGAGACGACGACGGCAAAAAATTGATATGGGTAGCGATGGTTTTTTTATTTATTTATTTTATACAAAATATTTATTTTATATTAGCAATAATTTGAAAATATATATATAAAAACGCTATTGAAAAAAAAATAGACTTGAATGTACCCGGAGAAGTGAAGTCGGCGATTTTTGTTAATCCGGCGAGTTTGATGGCTGTTTTCTTTTATTATTATTTCTTTCTTGTATTTCTTTATTAAATCATGACAGTCTCCATATAAGAGCTGCCGGTGGAGAAACTGAATAGGGGAGGGGTGAGGGTATAAGTGGAACATCAAATTGATCCATCAATTTTCGAGTCAACGTCAAGTATATATTCCCGAACTAATGATGGTCTGAAAAATATTATCTAGAAAACAATTTTCTTGTTGATGGTTTGAGCATGTTTTAAAATAATAATTAGTGGTGGAATCTAGTTGCTCGAGGTCAAATCAAATTTAGTCGAATATAACAAAATATATTCGAGTATTACTTTTATTTTACCTAACAAATAATAAATAAATCACTATGGGTTCATCTAGTGTGGTATTGTCAACTTGACAAGTCTAAAAATAAAGTGAATGATAAATAAGAACAGAGTTTTGCTAAAAAAATAAAAAAATTTTTTTTTTAAATATCAAGATAATAATATACTAAATCAACTTTAATCAAACTAATTAATCTATTGAATTTGCAATGGTCATAAAATTATAACAAACCCATCATGAAACATCTAAAACAACTATAAAACTTACTTATAGTGAACTTGATATTGAATAATATATATTTTTATTTATCGATCAACTTGATATTGAATAATATATATTTTAAAAAAAATAAGTTAACTTGTCAATCTTATAACTCAGGTTGTGAGGTTGAGATAATTTCATAAGAAATAAATTAAAATAAATTATAAAACTTAACTTTTAATAAACCTAATACTGAATAGTAAAATTATAAAAATAAAATATAGATAAATAACCCGAGTCAATTATAATTAAGATGTTAAATCAATGTATAAGATCACGAGACAGTAATATTATAATATAAAACAAGTAAAAAAACAACTTGAATCAACTAGGGTTAACTAATTAAACTCGCTACTCAAGTTACGAGGTTGATATCATCATGTAAAAATAAAATCAAAATAAATTATAAAGAATAATTTTTAATCAATTTAACATTGAATGATAAAATAAAATAAAATCAAACTATAAAAAAATATTTAAAATATCATATATTGACTAATGAAATTATTTATTAAAAAATATATATTTTTTGAGATGTTTAATTATTCAATATGTTTAATTTTACACAACAACAACGAATAGCTCCGGGTCAGCAACACACGAGTAACCTGAAATATCATTGAATCGTTACCCTAAGCAAGAATATCGATTAATTGGAATGAATAAATAAAGTATCAGTTATCAGTCACCTCCTCTCCCATAAGAAATTGTTCTTGCATGGGAACAATTTCATATGTTATAGGCCTCTTTTAGTGATTGTTTAGAAGTATAATTGTAATTATTTTTTATTTAAAAATATATTAAAATTATATTATTTATTTATTTTTAAAAAATTATTTTTGATACAGAACATGAAAATAATTCAAAATAAAAAATAATAATAAAATATTTTTTAATAAATATTTTTAAAATACAGTAAGGCCTTAAACTGAAATCAAGCGACTGAAGGTGATCACGGTTAAATTCTGTCAGCCGCTCACTCAATCTAGAACAAATACCATTCACTAGCTTTCACAGACAGCAACAAAAACAACAATAATTAACTGATTAAAAAATTAACGAAACGCAGGGATTCTACTTCCAGTCACAGGACAGGGCAGCCCTTGATTTTCAGCCCCATTGAAAAACCAGCCTTTTCAGGATATGACGAGTATCTGCAATCGGTCGCCTGGAGAGCTCTAGTACAGGACCGTATTCTTTGCAAATACAGGAACATTTCATAGCAATAAGGTTCCGCGACCAGGAGATCACTACGGTCTTCCTTCCAGAGCATTAATTTTTTCCGCTCCTCGATCTCTTGCCAGCAGTAGTTGTTATCGCAAGTGCTCGGAAATACAGGCCTGTTTTCTCCCGTGCAGTTCACGATCTCCTTGATCCTGATAGCTCGGATGAAGACGGGGCCAGTGACGAGGATTCTTCCGAAGGAGAATCTGGAGGGGTATGTTTCTTTGGATTCCTTTTATTGTTTGTAAAATTGATCGCGTACTTATTCGAACAAAGATCACCCTTTATGAAGAAAACATCACGGGGTTGAGTTATTCCCTGTTAGAACTTAGAACTGTGACTTGTGCTGGTGGTAGATTGTACTGGCCGGTAGCTCCATTTTATTAAATTCAACCTGCAGCTACGTTCCCTTTTCAGATTGAAAACGAACTGCTAAGAAAGAATCGCTGGATCAGATGATTCTACCTTCAGCAGAACAGACCTTGCAACTCTGATTAGGAACAGTTATGGGATGTCTTATGATGATCAGCTAAGAAGGCATGCTGTATAAGTTTCTGCAAAATGAACGTGTCATATTGCAATTGTATGTTAAATAGCTTGACTGTCCTCTTTGTTTTCACGCGAAGGATTGGTTTCTCGGGAAATAAACGAGCCATGTCTATACTTTCGTTGGAAACCACACGATTACTCTTCCGTTGGCATATCCACTGATTATATATAAATAATAGCATTGTAATTAATGTATCTGACGCCTCCACCAAATAATATTTTTATTAAATGGAGAGAAAAAGAGAGTTTCTCAAGCATCTACAGTATGAATCTGAGTGTGTGATTGGAGGATTATAGTTGAAATTGTTTATTAAAATAAGTTTTATTTAACAATATATTATAATAATATATATTTTTTATTTTTTTAAAATATTCTTGACATACGTATATGAAAATATCTAAAAACATCCATTTTTTAAATTTAAAATAAAAAATAAAAATAAAAAAATTTATTTTTATTAAATATTTTGAAATGGAATGAAAAATAAAAATTCGAACAAAAACCGTGTCAATCGTTACTTGTGTTCTAATAGCATACTTTGTCAACAAAATATGCCATTCTAACATGACTTGTCCAAAATCTCAAGGACGCTTCCAGCTTCAACTTTTCACACCATAAAAAAAAAAAAAAATTGCAATCAGAGGGCATAGAGGCTTTTTCTCATGGATAAATTATATAATTTTATTAAAGAAAATGCAAAACGTGACTTTAATTTTTTTTTATTTTGTTTCAAATTTAATCTACATTTTTGTGATTTTTCAGTATCTATATTGAATCTTATCAATGAACGTTGACTACAAACTATTTACATTGAATAAAATAAAGGCTA
Source organism: Salix dunnii (assembly GCA_015731905.1). Classification (NCBI taxonomy): domain Eukaryota; kingdom Viridiplantae; phylum Streptophyta; class Magnoliopsida; order Malpighiales; family Salicaceae; genus Salix; species Salix dunnii. The sequence goes on along the minus strand of CM027666.1, from coordinate 5,061,050 downwards.
AATTAAATTCTATAATTAACTATGGTTAATTAAGACTGTGTTTGACATTACTTTCAAAATTATTTTTTAAAAAAATTATTTTTTATTTATTTTTATTTTAAATTAAATATTTTTATGTGCTGATACGATATATTTTTTAAAACTAAAATATGTAAGGGCTTGCTTGTATTTCTATAATAAAATAAGGCTGAGTATTAACAGATTTGATGGATTCGTAACTGAAAGCACACAGAAATCCAACTATTCATTTTATTTCCATTTTCGCACGCTGTCTCCAGTAATTATTTTGAATCTACATTAAAATTCAATTGTTAATCATAAAATATTATTCTTTTAATTATTAATCATATCAAAATTGACCCAATCAAGTTACTAATTTTGATCTTATACCTATCAATTAGCCTCCAAAACTTTTCTAGACATGACAATGTTAACTTGTCCTGATCGAGAGGCTGCAGAAGTTAAAATAATAATATTATTTTTAAAAATTTATTTATAATATCGATAAATCAAATTAATTTAAAAATACAAAATGAAAACAATAGTGACCACACTTTTAAACATAAATTCAAAGTTTTTATTTTTAATAAAATCCGGCTCCAATCAGAACATTTATACCAGTAAAATGGGATTAGGTTGAAACCTAAGGACTAAATTAGTAATTTTTAAAAAACGAAACCATTTTAGAAGGTTTTTTTTTTTTAATTTAATTTTTTATATATCTTTATATTATTTTAATTAAAAATAAAAAAAATAAATTATTTTAATATATAATTTTTTTAAAGAAACATTTTGAAAATTAACAACACCCCATTTAAAATACAAAGCGAAGCAAAAACCCTTCACTGCAGTAACCAAGCCTCCGCCCTCTCTTTCTCTCCTTTTCTCAGCACAGCACCCTGAGAGGAAAGGAAGGATGGCACAGTCACTTGAACTGCTGCTGATTCAATTCTTGATGCCAGACAACGATGCCAGAAGGCAAGCAGAGGAGCAAATTAAGAGGTTAGCCAAAGATCCTCAAGTGGTCCCCGCCCTTGCTCAACATCTTCGCACTGCTAAAACTCCCAATGTTCGCCAACTAGCCGCCGTCCTCCTCCGCAAGAAGATCACCGGACACTGGGCTAAACTCCCTCCTCAACTCAAACTCCTTGTCAAACAATCTCTCATTGAAAGCATCACCATGGAACACAGGTTTTGATTATTTCATTTCATTTTTTTAATTTGATGAATAATAATCATGGAAAACTTTTTTTAACTATTGCTATTTCATTCTTGTAGTCCTCCAGTAAGGAGAGCGAGTGCGAATGTGGTGAGTATAATTGCCAAATACGCAGTTCCGGCTGGAGAGTGGCCTGATTTGTTGCCCTTTTTGTTCCAATGCAGCCAAAGTGCACAGGAAGATCACAGAGAAGTAAGAACATTTTCTTTTCTCATTCATTGTTTTAGCTGGTTGATCCTGCGATGCAAGATTAGCCTGATCAAGAATTGTTGAGCATGATCAGGGCAATACATTGTTTGCTCCTACTTATAACAAGTGTGTTTGCAATCCCCCCCACCCCCCCTCTTTCTGTAATAATTTACGTGTTTATACCGTTTTACTAGAAATGGAAGGATAACTTATTGGTTGTGTTCTGTTTTGGTGATGTAAGGTGGCACTGATCCTTTTCAGCTCTATGACCGAAACTATTGGGAATGCATTTCAACCTCATTTCGCAGATTTGCAAGCTCTTTTGCTCAAGTGTCTGCAGGATGATACAAGCAACCGTGTTAGAATTGCTGCTCTCAAGTAATGGCCGAGTGTTTTTAAATGTTTTTGGTGCTCCTGTTTTCGTCAACAGACAAATATTGTATGATCGCTTGCTAAGATTTATTATGTTTTACCAGGGCAGTGGGATCTTTCCTCGAGTTTACAAATGATGGGGACGAAGTGGTCAGTTTGTATGCTTGTAGCAGAATTTAGACTACTTTTTATTTGTTGATTTTTTGGTTTATCTTTTTCCTCCACTTGCACCTGTCTCGTGTCCTCTGTCATCTGCTGTAGTATTTGTCTTTTGACACTACTTTGCACATCACTGTATTATTACTTAAGAGGTAATCTTATTAAGGATGCAATCACATAATGGGAATAATTACATCTCTACGTGAGTAAGTAGAAAAAAAAAGGAGTTGGATCAATCACAACTCCTGCGCTCTGCTTTAGGTTAATCAATGCTCAGCAGCGATCTTGGAAGGTCTAAATATCCTAGTCCAAGGCAATTTTAAAAGAGATGATTAATTTTCTGACACTGCAGAGGCTTATTTTTTCCCTCCCAATTTTCAAGAGTTCATTCAAGCCATATGTATGTGCAGGTCAAATTTCGCCAGTTCATTCCCAGCATTTTAAATGTGGCCAGACAATGCCTTTCATCCGGTGAGGAGGATGTTGCAATAATTGCTTTTGAAATCTTTGATGAGCTGATTGAATCTCCCGCACCTCTTCTTGGAGATTCTGTTAAATCCATTGTGCAGTTCTCTCTTGAAGTATGCTCTAGTCAAAATTTGGAATCCAACACACGTCATCAGGTTAGATAGGTGGATCAAAATATGTGTGCTTAGGCACTCTAAATTTAGTTGACATGTGTAGTTGAGGCACAAAAGTTCTTATTTTCTCAACCCTGTTCCCACTTACTCTGCTTTTTTTTTCCTTTTCATATCAGGCTATTCATATAATTTCATGGCTGGCAAAGTACAAATACAGTTCCCTGAAAAAGTATAAGCTGGCCATTCCCATTCTGCAAGTGATGTGCCCCATGCTTGCAGAATCAACTGATGCTGTTGAAGATGATGATCTTGCTCCTGATCGAGCTGCTGCAGAAGTTATTGACACTATGGCTTTGAACCTCGCAAAGCAAGTTTTTCCTCCTGTCTTTGAGTTTGCTTCTCTAAGTAGTCAGAGTGCAAACCCAAAGTTCCGGGAAGCATCTGTTACAGCTTTAGGTGTTGTTTCAGAGGGTTGTCTGGAGTTGATGAAAGATAAATTGGAACCCATTCTTCATATTGTCTTGGGGGCTTTGAGGGATCCAGAACAAATGGTTCGAGGGGCAGCATCATTTGCACTGGGTCAATTTGCAGAGCATTTACAGCCTGAAATCATGTCCCACTATGAAAGTGTTCTTCCCTGCATTTTAAATGCTATTGAGGATGCATCTGATGAAGTAAAGGTAAACATAAGAATATCATCAAATTATTATGCAGATCATATTTTGCACGACACTTGTATGAACAGTGTGCATTTTACTCCACATGATCTTCTTTATTTGATTTTGGACAGGAAAAGTCATACTACGCATTAGCAGCATTTTGTGAGGACATGGGTGAAGAAATTCTTCCTTTTCTTGATCCTTTGATGCAGAAGCTACTTGCAGCCCTCCAAAATAGCCCTCGTAATTTGCAGGAGACATGCATGGTAAGGAAGATGCTTCTCATGTGCTCTGGAAAATATGTGTTTAAACTGAATAAGTAATTCATTTCCTATCCTTAATTCTGGTTATACTTACAAATTTTGCCAAGAAATGTTTTTGCAGTCTGCAATTGGTTCAGTTGCGTCTGCTGCTGAGCAAGCTTTCATTCCTTATTCTGAAAGGGTTCTCGAGTTAATGAAATCCTTCATGGTGCTTACCAATGATGAAGATCTCCGATCACGAGCAAGGGCTACTGAGCTTGTGGGAATAGTGGCCATGTCTGCTGGGAGAGCGAGGATGGAGCCAATTCTACCCCCTTTCATGGAAGCTGCAATTTCAGTAATGATATTACCAATTCTCTTTAACAATTGCAGCATGTCCTTTCAGAAAATAATTTTTTTCTGTATTTTCTCAGGGTTTTGGATTGGAGTTCAGTGAGCTTCGGGAGTATACTCATGGATTCTTTAGCAATGTAGCAGAAATTATGGATGATAGCTTTGAAAAGGTTTAATAATTGCCACGAAAATGAAGTTGTATGTCCTTTGCATAGACCCCATGTTCACATGTAATGATATTTCTTTGAACAGTATCTTCCTCATGTCGTGCCCCTGGCATTTGCTTCCTGCAATCTTGATGATGGTTCTGCAGTGGACATCATTGAATCAGATGATGAAAATATCAATGGATTTGGTGGAGTCTCATCTGATGATGAAGCTCATGATGAGCCAAGAGTTCGGAATATTAGTGTAAGAACAGGAGTGCTGGATGAAAAGGCAGCTGCAACTCAAGCGCTTGGCTTGTATGCACTTCACACAAAGAGTTCTTATTCTCCGTATCCATTTTCTAACCTCTGTATTCCCAGAATTATATTCATTTATCATCCTGCTGAGGTTTTTAAATAACAAATAAAATATTACGCCTTGAATTCCTTAATTGCTTTAAGCTACTTGGAGGAGACATTAAAGATTCTGGTGAGACATTCAGGGTATTTCCATGAAGATGTTCGCCTTCAGGCTATCATTGCTTTGAAGTGTGAGTAACAACCATATGGCTTGTTGTTGATATTGTGTTGATGCATGCCCAGTTGCTCCATTTCCCCATTAAAACTAATGTCTGTTATCAAAATGAACTCTCTTGATTGTTTCTTAGAAGTAAGTTTACAAAGTGGAAAGCAGATCGTCATGAGATAGCAATAGCAATAATTATATGAAAAACAACTCATTTTCTTTTGCTGTCTCATGTTAAATAAAGAGTGAAACTATTGTGTTACCATTGAAGAGAAGGAATTTGGGAGAGGAGAGTGGACGAGAACTTTAATGAAAATGTGGGCATCTTGTTTCCTTGTTAATTTAAAAGAGAACTTGAAAGATTAGAGACAAGTTTTAGCATGTCACCCTGGTGTTTGTTATTGCTATCAATTCTTGTGTGACTTGACTTGTCTTATCACACTCCGCCTGTGGGATTTTACCTCTGTAAGCTTGTTTTGTTCATAGCAAAGATAGTAGATTGAGTGAATATTCTATGATAACAAACAATAACACTGTAATTCTCACTGAAATCATAATAATCCCATTATTTGATTCCATACAGCTATTCTGACTTCAGCACACGCATTCTTCCAGAGTCAAAATGTGAGTAAGCATTAACCCTTTACTCATTGATATGTTTCTTTGATGGTTTTAGAAACATCTTTTACTTTTCTTGTCTTATTATTGCCCGTCTTGTTTCCCTTTGCCACACCCAAGGACTGATGACTTTTGTATATTACATACAACTTGCACTTTTTCATATAATCTGGACATGCATGTTTTATTTTCGGTTTCGGTTGGAATTTTATTTGTTTCATGGGAAAAAATCCTGAAAAGAAAATAGATTGGTGGAGCCATTTTGGTTTGCATGAGTTCTTCTATGTCCTCCCTCATTATATTGCTGACCTAACTCATCTTAATCCCAGTCTATCCTTGGTACCAGATGACATGCAAAAGCTTACAGCTAGTTTCCAAATACACTTCTCTTCAATTATGACTGTGATGGTGTACTAATACAATACTACTCTTGCTTTGTGTTATGCAGGATGGACCGGAAAAAGCAAGAGAAATGCTTGGTGAGGACATGGCTTGATAGTGGCATATAAAGTGTCTGTATCTGCCAGGATTGTATATCCTGATTTTAAGTGGTGAACAAATTCCAATTAACATATCTTTATACAAGCAGATACTGTGATGGATATTTACATCAAAACTATGACTGGAGATGATGACAAGGAAGTAGTTGCTCAAGCTTGTATGAGTGTGGCAGAAATCATGAAGGATTATGGTTATGCAGCTATTGAACCGTGTAAGCATGGCTGTATTTCCTTCTCTGTGCCTCTCCCCCTCACCCTCTCTCTGTGTCTCTATCCCCCCTCTCTCGTGAAATTAAATTTAGATGCAGATAAAACATCTTAAGGGGCTGCTCTCTAATTTGATCTGGTTACAGATATGTCTCGGCTTGTTGATGCGACTTTGGTATTGCTAAAAGAGGAGTCAACCTGTCAGCAGTTGGAAGATGATAGTGATATGGAAGATGATGATACGGAACATGACGAGTTGCTTATGGATGCTGTCTCTGACCTTCTTCCTGCATTTGCAGAGTCCATGGGCTCTCATTTTGCACCCATCTTTGCAAACCTATTTGAACCTTTGATGAAATTTGCGGTGTGTTATTTAGTTGATCCTCTTGGCAAGTTAGTTGTCATCTTGTGCTAAGACTTGTTCTGGATTCTTATCATTTTGATGGTTGGAATATGCAGAAAGCCTCGCGCCCTCTGCAAGATCGAACTATGGTGGTTGCTTGCCTTGCAGAAGTTGCTCAGGGCATGGGTGCTCCAATTGCGGGTTATGTTGATGTAATTTTATTGCAACATGATACTTTTTTGTTTATTCAAGGTTTGTTATTTGGTAGTTCTGATATTTTTTCTATATTTTCTGAAAGCTCGTCTCATGTTTCAGAGAGTGATGCCCTTAGCAATCAAAGAACTTGCATCATCTGATGCAACAAACAGGAGGAATGCTGCATTTTGTGTTGGAGAATTGTGCAAAAATGGCGGGGAGTCAACTTTGAAGTATCCTTATGCATGTAGTAGGGACAAAAAAAACTTTGTCAAAACTAGGAATAAACATGATCACCAATATATAAATGATCGATATTATACAAAAAAGAAAGAGTCACTTGAGTTAACCCCATAAACCTACCCATTTCCCCACTTTTCTCTATGTTTCCATGATTGATATTAAGAGCTCTGCCTTTTGTAATCTACATTTATGATGTGGCTGTTGGATAGTGTGGGACTACAGTTTATTGTATGTGATTTATTATGTTGAAAGTTGTCTTGAAAGGTGCGAGGAACTATTTTGTTGTTGATTTCATCATCACATAGCCCATTCATTTATGTTGCTGGAGCTTTTTTCTTTCATCAACACCAGATATTATGGTGATATATTACGTGGGCTCTTCCCATTATTTGGAGAGTCTGAGCCAGATGATGCTGTCAGGGATAATGCAGCGGGTGCAGTTGCAAGGATGATAATGGCACATCCTCCATCTGTTCCATTAAATCAGGTTAACATCCCAGTCTGTTCCATTAATACTCTACTTATTTCTTCCTCGTAAATCTTGACAGCCAAATCTCTTGGGTTAATTTTCTCAGGTCCTTCCAGTGTTCCTGAAAGCTCTTCCATTAAAAGAAGATCGTGAAGAGTCCATGGCCGTCTACAGTTGTGTCTCTACTCTTGTTTTGTCATCCAATCAACAGGTAATTTTGTGTCTGTGTGTGTAGACATAATTCAGATGGATTCAGCTAATAGATTGTTTGGTGAAAACTTATTAGATCATTGAAATAGTTATGAGGTGGTGAAAGTAACAGGGCACACGCACAGAGACATACTACTTTTATGTGCTTTTTTAGTTTTATTTCAATCACTAATGCTGTGCTCTTTGTTTTTCTTGCTTTATATACACAAAAGCAGATCCTTGCACTTGTTCCAGAGTTGGTCAATCTTTTTGCCCAGGTTGTGGTTTCTCCAGTTGAAACCCCCGAAGTCAAGGCTCAAGTAGGAAGAGCTTTCTCACACCTGATTTCACTCTATGGTCATCAAATGCAACCTCTATTAAGTAACCTATCGCCTGCACATGCTAGTGCTCTAGCTGCATTTGCCCCCAAAAGCTGATGCTTGATAGAATTTGCCAGTTGGCTTTCTTTTCTAGTTCTCTATATGTTTTCCTTTATAGAGTGTGCTTCTCAAAGAAAATGTTTCCTGATGCCCATTTTTTAGTTGGAAGGCTAAATTCAGGGAGGATGCAAAAGTATTATCTGGTAAGAATGATTTTTTTGTTAACAGACGGTACAAACTTTTACCTGCTACGGTGTATAGCTGCTCCACTAGCATAAATTAACACAGATGCACTGGTTTTTACAGGTTTGGATCCAGCTGTTGTCTCCACATCTTATTCTGTGAAGGCACTGCTTTCAGTTCCATTGATCTTGTATCATGGTATTCAATTTTCTCGATATTTATTTCCCTGCACTATTATTTATCATAGCTCCAGTGTTCCACAATTTATTTGCTTGGTCAGCTTGAGTGGCGAGGTTTTTCTTTTTCGGGGTTTTCTGTCCATGACAAGAGAGGTTTTTGAGTGTTTCACAAAATACAAATTTGTGCCTGTTAACGAGGATTCTTGCTGTCCACATTATGTGAATATATAAAAGCCAGCAGCATTGAAGAATCTGCTTTGCTACACGGCACTACTACTACTACTAATTCTTGATATGTTTTTTATATATATAGTGTGGCTTGTGGTTGTTCAACATGTTTGTAGGAAAGCACATTTGCCGCCACACTGCAAGATAGCGGCTCTCAGCTCCATAAGCTAGCACAGCCGCACCCTGCGCACTTGATAAAATGTTTATCCATTCATTATTACGTGGACTTGAAATTAAATTGTGTGGATTTTAAGTGCTCCGAGTGCCCTTCTATCACCGGTACTTGCGAAGTGCTGATTTTCGCATCCTTTTAAAGCCATGCTGTCAACATTTACTATGAGATGTGCAACAATCTTGTCTTTTAACTATGTGCATTAGCGTCGGCGCAGAGATCTTTTGAAATTCATCATCAACCCAGTCTAGTATTCCAAGCAACCATCCACGAACAGTCGTATCCTTGCATCCTGATCGATTGGCTTTTAGCTTCAAGTTTTTGATATTGATCTTCAAGTAAATAAGCGATCATATCATACAAAAGCTACTTTTTTAAAGAAAAAATTACAGTAGCTTTTGGTACACCCCGAAATCTCAAATAGAAAGTTTTGGAGGCTGCATATTTGAATGCCGAGTACATTTGGACTATCAGTGGTGCCCTTCTCCAGTCTTTAAACGGAGGTTTTCAGGTCCTTGACTTGAACTCGTGTCAAGGCAGACCATTGCTGAAGTACAAGGGAAAGGGTTTCGGAATTAAATGAGAGTCTTGCATGCTCATTTTATTAAGCAAGGTGAACACAACTGCATCAGTTCAATTTTCTTGCACGCAATCTGATCAATGAGGCATTCCCGGTTCTCGCCAGGGTGATTTAGTGTGTTTGGAGTGTAGTTAAAATTATTTTTATTAAAAAATATATTAAAATGATATTTTATTTTTTAAAAGTTATTTTTTATATACATAAAAATGATCTAAAAACATTAAATTTTTATAATTTTGTGCTAAGATCTCTCTTAGAGGGCCAAATTATGTTTTCTCTTGGGAGGGGCAGCTTCAGAAAGCATCTATCCAAACTTAATACTACAATACTGAACGTGCTACAAGCCCCTGAATGCTAAGTGCTATAGGCACTGTCTAACCAAATAATTGTGCACGAAATTGAGGGGTTCTTCTGTCCTGTTATTGATTTCATGTGTCCTTGGAAAAGCGAACGTTTCAAGTCCAAACAAGGATTGTGAAATCCAAATATGATGCCAAGCCCTGGGCAAGACTGGTATGCTAACCACTTCTATCGTGGGCTGGAATGAAGCAGCATGCTGATTGATAGACTCGAGCAGTTGGGAGATGATGTTCAGTTTCTCTTATCTCCACGTTCATGGTGTTGATTTTGATGTTATCATCTTGATGACGTTTCCTTTGGCAATTAATTTTGTTTGCCACTCTGTCAACATCCCCTCTGTCTTGCTTCCACTGATCCATCATCCATCTTCTTTTGTTATAAAAATAATTAAATAGATAAAGAAGAATGGAAGTAATTTCAAAAATCACGTAAATCAGCTGATATTCAACCAAAATAACTAGTAAACAATTTTTTCCTTGGATAATGACAGAAAGAAGCTAAAAGAAAAGGGCAAGTACATGCACCATTATAGAAAACCTATTATTATATTATAATTTTAATTATATATATAAAAGAATGATACCCTAAGCTGCGATGGCGTCCTTGTTGTCTGTAACAGCAATGTAATGGAAGATGGAAAGTGCAGAATCAAAAAAAGAGGGGAGAGTTTTTTTGCAGACAAGAAACACCCAGTTGAAGTCTAATTCTAGCAGCTTGAGGACGCCATCTACCTGCGTTGTAGCTGCCACAATAATAATATGAGTCCACATTTAATAGAATATATGATTGTTCAGATAGATGCCCTCCCTAGGCTGCGACAGAGTCTTTGCTGTGAAAATTTATCCTTTCGAAAAATCTTACTCTTCTCCAGGAACAAGTTCTTTCCAAAATATTAATTCTACTCAAGGAACATTATATATTACACCAGTTGTTATATATTGTTTAGTAATGTTATTTTGTATTATTTTAGTGTTGTTTTCATGGTAACTATGAACATCTGGTTGGAACAATTGCTTTTGCCTTCTAATTTGGATAATTGACTTTAAACTACCTGATCATTTATTGTTGCTCAGCCCTGTTTCTGTCATCAGAAGATGGTCCCCAGTGAACAATATCTTCAGTGGCTTGTAGAATAAGCAGACTGATCCTTGCGCCAATCATGATATAGAGACACTGCCATTGATGTCAGATGCAGAAATTAACTGGATGCAATTTATCATGCGAACAAGAAGCAATTGCTGCAGTGGTACAGCCTGTTTCGCAGAGAAACCTGTTTCCAAAAAAGAGAAAAAGGTTGACCATGTAAGATATCAACAAGAAAGAGGAAACCGAAAGTGAGACAGAGAAAAAGATTCGAGGAAATAAGAAGGGAAAAGGGAATGAGTACGATTTGCTTTCATTTCTTTTAGGAAAAGAAGGGAAAAAAAGTTAGATCCAGCAGGATAATACCACTTTTTATGAAGAAGGAAAAGAAGTAATCTCTTTCCTTTCCTTCCGCTGCTTCTCAGGTTTTCATAGATTCGGAAAAATCAATCCTTTCATTTCATCCCTTCCATTATTTTTTATAATGAGAGGAAACAAGCAGCAAAGCATACCTTGTGAGACCAGTTGTGTGAGACTTGAATGAGTAAAACCCTGGCTATTTCGGACTTTTACAAGGAATGCACTTCTGATTCTAACTCGAGACTTGTTATATAAATCACAAGCTCTCTGCGATCACGCCACGCCACTTCATCATTCTAGTTCCTTCCAACCAAATGAGTCTACAGCCTGCCACTCTCACCTTTCCCCCACTCTTTCTCCTCGCTCCACATGCCTCTTTGGTAAGTTAAACCAAGCAGAGTGTGCGAATTAACATAACCAATAAGCACAAGATCCAGCAACTCACTTCCGTGTTGCCTGGAGCGTGTATAAGCTGGACATCCTTGCTAAGGTTCCACGGACCCCTACCCTGTAGCTTTGTTTTAACATCAGCAGTAGAGCTGTCAGCCTGGCAAGAAAAATATGCGCAGCTACCTGTAAGCTTTAGAGTCACCTTATTCTTCATTGAGTTCGTCACAACTTTCTTGAGCATAATCATTAGTTAGTGCCTCCGTGGTTCGCTACAGTGGATAAAATGAGGCATAGCCCATTGTGCTACAGACAAACAACTGGGGCAGAATATTAGAAAAAAATGGCAGCCAACTTATACACGCGCATCCGCTAACACAAGTTAGGTAAAACAGCAACGAAAGAATCAAATTGCGAAGGCACCTGAAGAGCTTTGAGGCGTTCCTCCCCAGAAGTTGGCTGCTTAAAAACTGCAGACATCTCGCCAATTCGTTTGAATACTTGCTGATCAAAAAATTAATAGAGGACTTGCTATCAAAATCTTCAACATTTGAGATATCAATTTGTTTATTTTTTTGAGGCTTTTGAGTGAAGCCCGTCAATTTCTTAGGCTGAAAGGAGCCCATGCAGTAATCCTAATTAATAGTACTCCAGGTAAACAAATATTGGAGTTGGACTAGAGAAGAAAAACAATTACAGGGATTACTGGAGCCATCCAACGGCAGGTATCGCAATCTATGCATGTGTGATCTGCAAAACAAATCAGAAAGAAAATAAACCACGTTGCCTCATCCCATAACAAAACGTATAGAGCAAGAACCAGCATCATCAAAAACTAAAAATCGGTCTGAAAATATAAGCATCACATCACATTTCAGCTAGACCCAAAAAAAAGGAGCGAGAGAGGGAGAGACTATTGTTAAGTTACCTTCCTAGAAGTATCCTTCTCGCCTCATTCGTCTAGCCTGATATCGAGTAGAATTCGGTGCTGCAGCTGCTTCCTCTTGGCTTTAGATTGCTTTAATTACGGAGATTTTACCAGTCTTTCCGGCGACTGAATGACGAAGAAGGTAACAGCACCTCTGGGTATCTCAATCTTGCAGTAGTCTTCACGGCCATCATCCCCACATGTTTCCTTGTCAAAACACAGTCAAGCTAAAAAAGAAAATGAGGCAGTAGAAGCCCCTCAGCAAGCAAGCCGTTTCTAATTACAAGAGATAGCACATAAACGTCAAAGTCAAACAAAATCAATCGGTCAACGCATGCTTGCTTCTTTTTTAAGCATCCACACAACCGCAGTTAGCCCTGCTTCAAGGTGTCGGGTTCCGGACTTCCGATGACAAGAAAAAAAACCTACCTTTTATGTTCGGATTAAGTAAGAGTAAAACAGCACTCATTTTTAATTTTATTTGGAAAATTACAATATTTTATTTTGGATTTTTTTCTATAAAGAAGAAGAAGAAAGAACGAGGATTTAATTTAATGGTCAAGATTTATCTGAAGGAGCGACAACCAACAGTCCAGATCAAATAGGGAAGAAAGTAACTGAAGTGTAGAGCGTAGAGGCCCCTCATTCCCTCCCACCCTCAGCTCAACTCATTCAGGTGCCTCAGCTCAGCTCCTGTCCGGAAATGAAATGACCCACCCCCACCCCCACCCCCATTAACAAACACTTCTCGATCAACACGCACGCGCAGAATCACAATCCATAATTACAAAACAAAAAACCCAACCCCCGAATAAAAAAATAAAGTTATTAGCTTTTGCCACTACTGCCATTTGCAAAAGTAAAATAGAGCTCGAGCTCAAAACCCTAATTTTCTACCTTTTTCCATCAAAAATCAAACTTAGTTCAACACAAAACAATGATTAATGGTTTTGATGATGATCCAACATCATCACCACCGTCACCACCAACACCAGCAAACCTCCACGACACTACCACCACACCCTGTCCCTCTCTCCACTCCCGCCAATAGATCATCGGCTACCCCCTCCCACACTCAATCCCAACCCCCTCTTTCTCTGGCACCACTCTCCTCCTCCTCTCACCGTCTCCCGCCACAACCACCACCAGCCCTCGATCATGCAATTATCCCTATCGCTCACCACTCTGCCGGCCCAGCTCCCACACTGGCTAGGGTTCGGCTCTCTGATATCTCTCCCTACGATGGGGCTCCTGGTGGGCCGTACGTGCGGGCGGTGGAGGCGCTTTCGGGGTCTTTAATGAGGCACAACGCTGCGGTTATTGAATTGGGGAGTGAAGAAACCTCGCTTATGCGGTGTGGCCTCGAGGCCGCAAGGTTGTATTTTAGGAGTCGGTCTCAAAACGGTGTCGTTAAAGGCTGCCGCGGGGTTTATATGTACAGAGCTGGAAGGTAAAAATGTTTGTTTAATTGCTGTGTATTTTGATTAGAAGTGTGTAATCGGTGTAAAGTTGGAAACTGTATATGGTTCTGTGTGTGTTTAGTTTGGAGGTTAAAACTATGAGTTGGTAATTAGATGTTATAATTTATAAATGTGTTGCAGGCCAGTGGAAGATTGGGACTCGTCTCCGCCATGTATGGCTGAAATATTTAGGTGCATGGGAAAGGCAGCGCGTGCTGCTTTATGTGCATTAGCTAGACATCTTCGTTTAAGAAGCGAGTAAGGACGATGACTGTGGTGGATATTTAATTTTTAAAGTTTGTAGTGGTTATGGTTTTTATGAATGATATGAAGCTTGCAAATTGTGCTGACTGCAGTGTTTTCAACCAATTGCTTGATGATACCCCGTTGCCCGCTGGCGAGGTGTCTTCTTCGGTGCTTGTTGCCACTTATTCTCATTCTTCTTTGCAAAATGGAAAGGGGGCTATTGGGGGTGGGAAACCAGCGGCTAATGGTGAAGTTGAGAAGGGATTGTTGACTTTGATTTCCTCAGACAGTCCTGTTCTGCAGGTATTCTTCTGTCTTTTAAACATGTATTCCTGATATCTAACAAATATTGTTCTTTAGTTTTGGAGATTTTTTCATGACTATTGGCACACTTGTGTTTGCTTCAAATTAATTTTGATCTTTCCCTTTCCCTTCCCTCCCAAGCCATGAGTAACATTATTCATTTGCGACACTCTGATAGGTGTTTCTGTGTAATAGTGGCCGTTTGTTTTATACCATCTTAAATGCTTTTCATCTCTAGGTTTGTGACCCAAATGGTCGCTGGTACTTAGCTGACTGTGGTTCAGCTCCAGGGGATCTTTTACTTATTACTGGCAAGACACTTAGCCACACGACTGCTGGACTCCATCCTGCTGCCTCATATAGAGCTGCTCCTGATTTCTCATTTGGCACTAACAGTGGTGGGAGGTATAAATATTTTTATTGAAACTGAATATTATCATGCATCTTGTGTTTAAAATCGCTTGATTTTTACAATTGATTTTCACTTTCAGGCTGCTTACTAAACTTTTCTGTTGCAGGACTTCACTGGCATTCAGGCTCATGCCACAGGGAAATGCCATTTTAGATTGTTCTCCAATTGCAGCAGCTGGTCATGTTATTCCCCAGAGCTATGTACCAATATCAGTGAGTCAGTTTATGGATGACCTTTCTGCTGAGGAGGATGTTGTGTGCAATCAACCTAATAATACCTATGTAAGTTTTAATTGGAGTTTGCCTGTAAAAGCGTAAGAGTAAAAGAATTTCCACCAACTAAACCTTCGTATATTAGATTTTATTCTTCTTTATTAGTTGTGCTTTTTGGCCTTTCCTTCTCTGTTCTTCTCATAAAATTGTTAAGAGCAGGTTGTGCTGAAATATATAATTTTATCTGTTCATGAAACATCTATGTTATCCACCCTGTTTTCAGCTGAGATCGGATCTTAAAGACCCATCATGGGCAACAGCTATGGAATTCATGTCGTGATTGATCAAGCTCCTATTCTTAGATTTTTTTTTACTGGTTTGCGAAACTTCTATTAATGACTTTCACATCTGGAGAAAAAATAAAAATATTGAAAAAACTAGCTGAAATCAGGTGATGCTCACACATGTAAAAGAATATGAACTCGCTGCTTGGTTTCCTGCCAGTCCTTATTTTTTGTTCATGTGTATTTAGAATTTCTTTCTTGTTGTTGAGTTAAATGCCTTACCTTTTTTGTTTGCTGATCAACTGAAACTTTCTGTTGTAATTTGTCATGAGATTTCATTTTAAATATTGGATTTACAGGTTGCTCGAAATGATATGAACAAGGAACCATCACTAAGAAGTGTGCTCTCAGATCCTTTGTCGTGAGTTCTTCTGTCTTTGCTTGTGCATTTCCATTATGCTTGTTGGTTTCAATATAATGGCATCCTAGATCAGGTAACAGTCTCAAATCTTGGAAGCGTGTAGGTTTTTTCAATTCTACGTGATACTTGCACCTTTTTTACCATGGCTTATATTGCTAAATTCATCCAGTTAAAATATTCTCAATCCTCACTTTATACTATTACCATTAAAAAGTGTAAATTTTTAATAAATGCATGTGTGCAATGCTAGAAAGAAGTCTAAGTACTGGTTTCTTTCTGTTTTCACAACCAAACTCTGATGTTCTTGTTATGCATATACAAAGATTGGGAGTAACTCAGTAATAAAAGAAAAATACATGTGATGGGATTTGTATGGTTATATATCCCCGTAACTAAGATCTCTAGCTGCTGTTATGTATGTAGACTTCAGGTTACCACCATGGTGGAAGAGATGGGTGAGTCTTTTTGTTTATATTTCATCTCTGCGACGTCTCCTTTTTACTGATGCAGTGAGAAATTTGCAGCCCTGCTGGTCTGCCAGTGCATGTATACATTATGAGAGTATTCCTACAAGTGGTTGTTAAGAACTGACTTCGAATGCATTAAGTTTTTACATAACCTCATCTCTTCGAATGCGCTCAGCAGAATTCTGGGTTCCTTGTCATCAGAGAAATAGAAAATGGGATGAATCATTGTGTCTATACTTGTAGATTTAAAAAATTTGGATTTATGCCCCACAAAGGATTCATAGTTCACTAGGTCAGAAAATCAAGGATCTTAGAAGGAAGTTAGAATTTTTACTGTACATGTGAATGATGACTAGGTTACTAGTAGCCAAAAATAAGTAGAAGAAAATAGTACCCAGAGTAAAGAGAAGAGAAGAAACACTCTTAGGCTACAGCTCAAACTAAACCAAAACACTAATAATTCTATCATTAAAGTCCTACCCATCAGATATTACTATTAGGAACTTCAAAAGCCCTATTAGTTCTGATCTAAATAGGAAAAAGAAATCCAATTGAAAAAGGAAAATCATAAATAGTAGAAAACTTTTGATAGAAAATCCTTGGGTATTGTTGGAAAACCAGAAAACACATATATCAGTAGCTTTTGCATCAACTAAAATCAGAAAACCATAAATGATAGAAACTGAACCATAATTCCTCATTCCTAAGTAGCTTTAAATTCCTAAGAAGGAAAAATTTCTGAACAGATTAAGCTTACCAGAAAAACAAGAATATGCAGAAATGAAAATCAAAATGGTAATTCAAAAAGTTATTCTTATTTGTCTGCATCAGTTAATCGTCTATATGATTTTGATAATATTAATTTTATAGTCATTACTCTTCTTACTCGTATGTTGATTTTTCCTCTCTTGTTTAGAGAGAGAGAAATTGACCGCTATATTCATGTGTGCTATGTGAATATTAAATTGGTTTTTTCTTTTCCACGCACTTATCTAATGATGCCTCAGAGGTGCATTCCTTGAAGATGCCATGTTTGTTTCCTGTGGACATTCATTTGGTGGTCTCATGCTGAGACGAGTCATTGATATGGTAAGTAGGATTATCTGCTAATTCTATGAAAATTAGAAGTAACTTTTATAATAGCATAGGAATAAGATGCTAAAAAACACTAGATGCTCAATGTTTTTATATTGGATCTAGTATCAATACATTCAAGGGAGTGTCAGGACCTTCATTTGTATAGTTTTACAGCGACATGAAAATTTAGCTACAAACTTGGGCACTCATAGAACTCCTTGCTCTTTTTCTGTCATTATACTTTGGGAAGTGGAATGAATTTTGATTCCCATCCTCTGGGTTCCAAATGATGTTTTTTCATATGTTTCAGCTAGTGTTTATTGCTTATACTGCGTAGGCACAAAAACTGAAATGTGTAGTCTGTTAACGTTTTCTGCAATTCAAGGACTGCTACCTTATGATGTGACATGCCCTTTGATATTTTCCTATGAGATCTACTGGTCTGCTGCTTTTGTACTATAGACTTGTCTAGTCTACACAGGAGACAAGAATCATAACTCCAGTTGTTTTTTTGCTTCACAGTCAAGATGTACACTTTGCAATGCTGAAATTGAGGCTGGGTCTTTGGTTCCTAATTATGGTAGGTTCTACTTGACTTGTTTATACTCTCTCCTGCACGCGCGCACACATCCTTTTGATTCCCAGTCATGCTAGATACCAATTCTTTTATAAACCTCTTAATTGCCTCTTATTGTCTTTGCTCTTGTATTTGACTTACTTGCAGCTCTTAGAGCTGCAGCATCAGCTGTGAAGAATGAAGATGATCGAAGGCTATTCCATAATGCAACTCTGCGAAAGCGTCGCAAAGAAATTGGTGATCATGCAGATTCCATGAAGAGACCACACGGGGTATGCTTCAAATAAGTGCCTGACTTTTTTGTTTAGTTATCCTGGAAATACACTTTTACAAGCATACATGGATATCAAATCTTCCAGTACTTATGTTTGTAGTGGATAAGGGCAAGGCAAGGCAAAGGGAATTTAAATGCGTGACTTGGAAAAACTGTAAATTTTCAATTAGGCAGTGGATGATATCCATAGCAATCTAATGGTGACTGAAAGCACAAATGAGACATTAAGAATTGGTGTAAAGAACCGTGATTTTGGCTTATTTTGTCTCAACTATTATGGAACATTGATAGCTCTTCCACTAGCGTTATATTTTTTAAGGGTTCTGTTCTGACTTCTTCCAGTGCTTTTAGTGATCCTGTAACTCAAAATTTTTCTTTTTAAAATGATTTGAAATCAATAAAAATCTAAAGATGACTGTAGCGCAAATGAATCATTAGGAATTGGTGTGAAGAACCTCATTTTGTCATATTTTCTCTCAGCCATCATGGGCCACTGTTAACTCTTTAACGAGTGCAGCACTTTCAATTGGATTTTGTTTCTTTGATGTTTTCAATGATCGATACTCTTTGTAGTTTGTTGCTTGCAAAACTAGCATGCTGTAAATTCTATTATGTGCTAATAAGAGACCAGTTTCAAATGCATTTGACTGATTATTTGCCTGTCCTTAGGAAAATGGAGATACTGCTGCTGCTGATGGTTTGCATAGAGGAGTGCAGTATCCTTTTGCTGTAAATGAGAAAGTAGTGATTAAGGTTCGTTTTAGCCCTCTCTTTCCCTTTTTTCTGTTTATGGCTGGTGTCACTTGCATTGCAAGCATGAAAAAGTGAGCGCTGTGTTGAATCATATAGGGAAATAGGAGGACACCAGAAAAATTTGTTGGAAAGGAAGCAATCATCACTTCACAATGTCTCAATGGCTGGTGAGTTGAGATGGCTTTTTATACCAGTTAAAACACTACTTACCTCAAGATAATCACACGGTGTTGGTAGTTGAACACTGTGTATGGAATATGAAAGCAAATCATGGTTTAATTTAATGTTAGATGCAGAGTACAAAGACTTTTCCCTTTCTTTCAGGTACTTGCTTGAGATTATTGGTAGTGGTGAGAATGTTCGTCTACAATATCGATCTCTTAGAAAAATTTTGAATTCTGAAGCCATTGAAGACAGATGTGCTTCACACCCAACTCAAAACAGCAGCCAATAGACTTAAATTTTCTACACATACTACTACACTTACCATCTCTATAGAGCTCAACTAGTGATAGATCCTGTCCTGTTGATGCCAAGAAGGAAATGACATTGTTTCTTGTAAGTTATCTTGTATCAGAATATTTAGCTAGAAAGTCTAGAACAGGTAGGGTTATTTTGCGGCCAGAGTCCCAGTTAGCAGACTGTAAATAAAGAGAGGAGAAGATCGAGGATAACACGGACCGTTTCTCTGTGACACGAGGGGTATGTACACACAGAATGATTTTTATTAGTATATTATATGTTTTTGGTTTCCCTCAATTTTGCCTATTTCTTCCTGTATTTCAGTTGGAAAAATCAATGTTTAAATGCGAGGTGAAAATTATTGTTTAAAGCTTTTTATTGATCAAATTCCACGTGGGAACAGCACTCATTTACAAACACACGTAGCAGGCCCCAGCTGAACTTTTTTCTCCATGAAATAATAATAAACACACGTGCTTTCTACGTATATTCTTAATTTGGCGGGCTTCCGCGGCCTTTTTTTATTTGCTTTGTCAGTTGCTTTTGTTGACCCTCTCTCATTCCTTCCAGCATCTCCTTTCTACTGCTCATAACCGTATTGAACACTTCATTCACGCCGTTACGCAACCTCTCCAATCCCTCCCCTAACGTTTCCGTCACTCTCTCCAGCTCATTAACGACACCGTTTAAGCTCTTCTCTTTTTCTCCGCCGGCGTCATCCATCGCGCCGATCACTTCCTTGAGACGTGTTTCCACGTCGTCGAGCTCCTTGAGTGGATGCCTTTTTTTGCCTGGACGGGTCAACTCGGCCGAGATGGCTGAGTTGAGAGTATTGAACGAGTCAGCCCACAAAAACTCGGACGGCGCTCTGACGGCAGCACCCAGAACCGCCGATCCACGCAACGCCGCGACCACAACTCCCGCGACAAGCACCGTTACCAGCCCAACGGAGCAGATCGTGCGCCGAACAATCCTTTCATCGGGTGAGATCTTTCCACGTGGAACCTCCTTAAGCATGAAAACCAGATCCGTCACCGATTGCTCCAAGTTTTTGGTGCTATCAAATCTGGATCCCTTGGAATTATTATCCCAGTCACTCAGCGAAGCCCTAGCCCGTCTCAGCTTCTCTGCATCTTCACTGTTGTTAATTAGGTGAAGTGCAAATTTGAGGAGAAGTTGGCGTTGGCGTAAGCGTTCTATCTCCGAAGTGATGGAGTTGCAGAGATCGAGGAGCTTGAGACTTTCATCCAAGTAAAGATTCAAAGAGCTGGAGAGCTTGGGGGTAGAAAGTAGAGTTATGGCTTGGTTATGTGTGAAGGAGAGAAAATCGAGGGCCGAGGAGAGCCAGGAGAGATCGATACTAACAGAAAATTGGGAATAATTACATAACGTATTGAGGCGACGAAGAAGGGATTCATCGAAGGAGTGAGAGATAAGGTCGAACTTCTCCTTCTTCTTCTTCTTGCTAAAAGAATCAAAGAAGGAGGGATAATTGGGTTTCTCTATCAGAAACATTGTTGATGAGAAAAATTGAATGGAAAACACATGCACTGGTCGCTGTGGTTTTATTGTGTGTATATGGAATAGGAAATAAAAGACGGAGGCGAGCAGCTGCCGCCACAAGCAATTGACAAGGTCGCTGCACGCTCCTCCTTTTACTTTGACGGGGTGCAGAACAGATAGACCCTGACAATATAATAATAATAATTCAAAACATTGTTCTTTATTCTAAGTTTGAATGTCTCAATTTACGGTCTTGTCCCGGGGGTTTTTCTGGGAATTTGTAATTTCTAAGCAAGGGCTGTCCGCTTGTCGCTCTGTGCGCGCGTGTTTTGTATTAAAAGATTAGAAAAGGGGTAGCGTGAGATATGATTTAATTAAAACTAAATATAATTAAGGAATATAAAGTATGGGATATGACTGAGTAATAACCATTTAATCACATAGAAATTTACGTGTTATTTCTAATTATTATTTTGAAAGCACGATAATAATTTAACTCAATCCCATTAAGGCCATACCAATTCTGATCTTGGCAGAATTACGTGTATCCAGGTAGGGTTGGAGATCATTTTCAGGATGCCAGCTTGACTATTCTTCTTCTTCTATAAAAGTTTGTCAATTATCTTAATCAATTGATGTGTTTTTATATTCATTCAGTTGGAAGACTTTTTATATAAAAAGAAATAATAGCTAACTTTTTGATATTTAATTCTTTTTTTATAAACTAAGTTTTCATAGCATGTTTTATGGACCGTGGACATCTATATTAGTGACCTAAGATAACACGCGAAGTTATTAAAATTGTTTTTTTTTTACGCGGCATGAAAATATAATATAAATTTTAATTATAAAATTATAAATAAAATGTTTTTACCGACAATTGACTCGTTTAAAATCTCTTCTTCAACGAATCTTCAGCAAACATTGCTCCTGGTCAACCAACCAACCACCTCAAGCAACATCTCTAAGGCAGGACTTAGGGTAAAGAACTAATACGTGCAAACAGATTTCCAGGTTTTACATGGCCTGCAGGTGATCTAATTCTAGCATGGGTGTTCTTTAGGAGCTTTTAACACTCCAGCAGCCTTTGCTCGAATGCTAGCATGAGTGTTTTTTAGATAAACAACGAGAGGAACCAAACATTCGATTTGTATATCAAGCAGACAAGGGAAACTTTACTTACAAGAGAGACAAAATGAACTGGATTACTGCATCTTGATAAGCAACAGAGCCAAGAAAAGATGAAATCACATTTTGACAGAAAGCAATAGCTCCACGAGCATAATTTCATCTCATTTGCCATTCTTCATTCATTAAGAAACACATGGCTCAATCAGAGCACCCATGGTAGAATTTAAGTCTCAAAATGTAACAATTTATGATAAACAGAAACAGAAAACGAGAATCATATTATAGAGTCGTGCTGCACTAACCCCAGTACAAAAGACCCCCCCTGCCAAGTGCCAACAATATCAACCAATAAGGTATTGATATGGAGCAATATATTACGGCCTAAGGGGCTAGGCGAAGAAGGGAATAAAACATCTATTTGAACAAACTACAGGAACCCAATGTTATGAAATATAAAGCATAGCGAACAAAATTAACAGAGAGAGAAGGATTCTGTCATCTGAGAAATCAGAGAATGTGTAAAACAGAGGGGAAATGAGCATTTTCCATGTGAATGGCTTCAGTATGTTCATATAGCTCGTCCAACAAATCTGTCAAGGTAAGTAGATGATGGTGATGATGATAAGTAAACAAAAACCCAGAAGGGAAAAAGATAATGAATGAAAGAGAGGTCGCACACCCAGCCTAACCTTCAATATCAGCAGGAGTAACACCTTGAGACTTCAACACTTGTTCAGGGGTTTGCATCACAGGAGTTATATCTTTCATCCTCTTTATTACATCAACAATTTGTGATTGCATTGCTTTCAAAAACCATTTTCTATCCTCCCCACTAACATTATCTAGTTCAATATTTTTAACATTAGAAAAAAACAAGAAGCTATTTGTTGTGATGAGCATCGATTAGAAGCCATCAAAATGGGCAAGGCTCCACTTGAGCAATCCGTCCCAGTTGGGTTCGTCTTTTGCCATTCTTCTTCTTCTATTAACTACTTCCTTCCAGCCCTAAGTTCCCGCTTTTCTATAATAATATTAATAAGGGCAGCGGTGGTTCATGCAATTGCAAAGGCAAATTAAAAAATCTGAGAGAAAGAGATGTAAAAATACAAATAGAAGGGTGAAGAAAAGAGAATGTAGAAGAAAATAAGACCGCCTGGCCCACTAACCTAAACACAGCAAAAAAGCAAAAAAATCAGCACTTTTAATTCTTACCAGCACAGAATTTGATCGAATGGATACGAAGAGCAAAACAAGAACACTAGCCAAATGGGTCATACTAATTCTTTAACATATAGGGAACCCCTCAAATTGAGGTCACGTTTTAGGTTGATGCCAACAAATCTGTCAAGGCAGAAGACGAGGGCACTCGCAAGTCAGACAAGATGACCATCACTAATGACAAGTATCGTCTGAGCTAAAAGGAAATTAAGCTCACAAGAGTTACTAGAAAATTAAAAATTTTATACTTTGAGCAGGATAAAATTTTACGAGTTTAACTGGGTGTATTATTGTGTCAACTTGTAATTTTATTAATTATCGAATTTTTAATTTAATTTTGTAAGATTATATATGTTAACTTGTAAAATCATTTGTTTACAATTTTTACAATATTGATATCTCGAAAATAGCAAGTCTCTAGCTTTTCACTAACTTTGTTATCCATTAGAAGTTATAATTGTGGAAGGCTAAACATATCAAAGCTATATAGTTTATTTCAACTTATAATTCAAACATTAACTAGTTCGTTGATGGATATAAATAATTTAAGGTTTCGTATTCTTATCGACCAAACTAAATAAGACCGGTAAAATGTGCTTCTGTTTTTTTTTTAAATAAATAAATAAATAATATCCAACAAGTTAGAAGATTATTAATCACAATAAATTTAGAGATGCGCATATTCTCAGTTAAACATTGTTGAAAGATTCGAAAACATCAGTTATAAACAGAAGTATGTTTTCAGAACAACGAAGTGATTTTGGGATTTAGTATTAAACCATGAATGTTTTCTTAAACATCTTGATATATTCACGTATATATAATTGTTGATGGTGTAATTATTATTGAAATTTTATTGATTAAAAATAATAATTCAAATCCATGGGAGAAAAAACCCAGCTCAAATCAGGTCATCTATTATCAGTATTTCTTTAAGAAACAAAAAAAAATATTTTTTTTTTGTTTCTTTTTCCTTCAAGAACGTAAAAATCCACACTCGACTGTTAAAAAATCTTAACCAGACTAAATGGTTTTAAGAAGTTGTGGCAGTGGTTGTCTTTTTTTCTCCAGAAAATAAATGATGTTTGTGTTTTTATTTTGAAAACTGCACACTAAACGGCTCCTAAACCAATGGCTGCAGGAATGTTTTTCTGTGATGATGGGAAGTTGCGGGACAGTCTTAATTAGTTCCCTATGGCGGTACGTATTAGCTAGTTGATCACAGGATCTAATCACGGGATTACTGATCTTTACGATGCGCATCGCCCTCGTGTATATATAATATATGTGCTCTGGTGAGCAGACACAGACGAACTTGCTAAGCCAACTGTTTTTGAAAACCATCCAACTAGTGCCAGAAACTAGCGCTCGAGGGAGATTTCTGACTACGTGCCGGAATAAAGATTCACAGCTTTTTTATTATTATCTGTGACATTGCTGTGCAGGGAATGTATCGATAAGGACACCCAAGAGCGAATCAAATCAATGCTGGAACGCCTCGTTCTCCTCATCTTCTATTCTTGTCGAACCAGAAAACGAGGCCTCGCCTGTTTCCAAGTTGAGAAGCCTGTTTTTGTGCTGTGTACTACATGAATATCCCCTTGTATGGGTTGAGTACAGCTTGGTGACTGGACAATAGCATTAACAATGCAAAACTTCACTGTAACCGCTAA
Source organism: Salix dunnii (assembly GCA_015731905.1). Classification (NCBI taxonomy): domain Eukaryota; kingdom Viridiplantae; phylum Streptophyta; class Magnoliopsida; order Malpighiales; family Salicaceae; genus Salix; species Salix dunnii. Next base: position 5,036,526 of record CM027666.1, on the reverse strand, counting down.
ATATTCACAGATAATTACTCGAATTTAGGTTTTATGAAAGTGATTAGAATCTTTGATGGAGATCGGTGCATGATATACATGTATCCTTGGCCTTGCTTTCACCGGAAAATCTTAAACGACTAGATATAAATTTCGTGAGAGAAAAGGAGAGGTTTAACAGAGTTTAGGCAAAGGTGATCTGCTATAATAAGGGGCAGTGCCACTAATGACACTGGCATCATGACCGACCAGATTTGACATCCGACCCTTCATCTCCCTACATGCCTCCTCCAACTCCATGACCCTCCATTGCATCCTTTGCATGTTCATTCTCATGTCCTGGTTCTCAAATGAAAGACTCTCGACATCGCCATTGTACAAGACCATCTCGGAGGAAATGATCATGCTTGGACCCTCCAGGTCTTTGACAGAGACACAGCACTCATCTTTTGGTATTTTAGAATGTTGTAGCTTGAGTGCTTGAACTGCAATATCTGGAGGGATTCTTGGATTTTTGGCAAGGTCTTTGCATGCTTCAAGACTCATCTTCTCGTAGTTAAGGCATCTGCATAATCTTGATCGCTCCACAAATGGAAGTGTTGGGTGAGACTGCAAATATCCACAAATAGAATGCATTGAAGATTGATTGACAATTATACAATTGGAAAATCTAATTTATACCTTTGCAAAGTTAATTTTACGGAAGTCATTTTTCAAAGAATTTCAACCATTAAATTTGTGAGGGTTATCAGTGGGATTCACTCGTTAAGTATTTTGAAAGGAGGTTTTCGGTGCAATTAGCATCACTAATATTGAAAATAAAATCTTGGGATTATTTGTTAGCCAACAAAGGTTTGAAGTAAGAGAATAGTAAAAAACTCTGTAGACAAGCTAGCAAATTAGTAAGCCGTATGAGGTTCAATGCACACATTCTACCTCAATTATATAAATTTGACATAACGTAAAGAACTTGTGTTTTGTAATGGTACAGGCAAACATTTCTACTTTCCTGTACGTTAGACTATGAACAGCGAGGCCCTTGGAGAATAAAGGATGAGATCACTGGTTGCATGCATTCTTTGATGAAGTTCTGCAGGTTTTTTGTCTGTTTAAATAGATGACAAATGACGTTGTTGGTAGCAAAATGAGTTGCCGTGAGAGTCACGGACTTGAAATGGAAAGGAAACAAGAGATTTTGAGGTAAGAAAGAAGAAGATTCACAAACTTATATGTGGCCGGCCGGCTGGGCCATAAATAAGTTAGCATCCATTAATGTTGGATTGGACAACCATAGGTTCATATGCACCTTTATCATGGAAAAGAACACCTTCAGCCACCGGTAAAAAACTCTTTCACGGAAAGAATGGAGTGTTATTGTATTCTTTCTAGTAGGTTAGACGTTTCTTTCATGGCATGTATAGTTCATTGTACCCAGTCTAGTGGTGATACATATTGCCTTTGATGAAACAAATATATAAATCACTGTACATTAGTACCTGAGCCTGATAAAAAGTTATCAGATTCATTTTTTAAAGTTGATGATATGCTGTGGTTCTCTCCAGTTGATCAGCTAAAGGGAAAGAACTTTAAAAAAGAGGCAATATCTATAATTAAATTAAACTATGAAGTGGGGGAAATGGCGGATGATTTTGTCTTATTTGTTAAATCTGTCACTGTTGTTTTACTCTTACTGATTTTTCTCTTCTTTATCCAGAACCATCAATAATTTGGCCATCATTGATAAGAAAGAAAGAAAAAAAAGGAGATGAGGGTTTGCAATACTTACCTGAAGATAGATATCAATGGCTTTGTAGACCCCATCAAAGCTATCTCTTGCGGAATCTGGTAAACTTTCTGCAACTCCGAGAACTTTTGAGGTCTTGAGGTTTTGATCAGGGGATATTTCACACAAGTACTTATCAATCAATGCTCCAACCTTCTTCAGCTTCTTTGAGGAAAGCAAATCACTATTAACAAATATCCTCATCAATCTTATTACAAGATTAACATCAAAAACACCCCTATCATGGCCAGAGACAAGCAAGTCATCTAAAGTTGCCTGGTCAAGCATCCCACCAATCAACATCTCCAGCTTAGCCCTGCAATCTTTGCTCAGACCAAATCCAGACACAATCCTCAATACTGAAAACAGTCCTCTGCAAGAAAATGAACAGCTCACAGAAATCACCCCATGGATAGCTGTGTCCGCAAGACCAGCATAGGCTGATCTTGAATACAAAGCAGCTCTTTTTGCTCCAGTTTTGCATTGAAGTACAGCCATTTCCAGGTAATGGAGTAGGAATTTTGTGAGAATTAAGCTATCGTTGTCAGTTCCATAAGCCCCCATATTTTTTATTAACTTTTCAATAATCATTGGAGGCAATATGATCAAATCATCAAACCACCATTGTTTGCTCGATGAACCTGGCTTAGTTGACTCGGGAGTGGTTTTAGCTGGGGAAGAAAACCTGAACCTAGATTCAGTTTCTGGAGATGATGAAGAGGAAGAAGAGGAAGCAATAAGAGTTGCAATATCTGTATTCTGAGCAATTTTTCCCAACAGTGAAAAAATAAGCTTTTCTACAAGTCCAGATGAATCCGCATTTGTAAAGAATGACTCACAGCTTTTGAGACAGGAAACTGTATCTTGCCAAGACCAGTAAATCATTCCATCAAGAAATGTCTCTGTCTGTTTCAAGAGATTGCTCGTGGATACATTCTCAGTCATGCCAAGAAATACTGCACAGAAATGGAGAAGAGCCACGTTTGAAACTGTGATTTTGATTTTGCCATGATTGTAACAGAATCTCGAAACCAGCTCAAACCCATCTGGGCCTCCAGGGAAGTCATCAATTTCAATAATGGAATTCTTATTCCGGGATTTTCTCTTTTCTCGCCTGACGATCTTCTGTAGCTTTTCTGAATATGCTGATAGAACTTTCTGCAAGAATGAACTATGAACAATCAGAAAAAATCTTACCTGAAGTTTCAAAGAAGAAAGGAAACTAGCAGTGGTTACTTAACAAAGTATTATATGCACTACCTGGTTGAGAAAGAAAGTTTGTTGACCATTAACTTTAACTTCAAGATCACGGAGCTCTGGCATTGCTTCTTTGCATCGAATGTAATCAAGAAACTTATGTTTGCCTGGTAGTGAGAAATGCTCTAAGGATATATGATGACAGCGGACAAGAAAATCATTCACACTATTTGTAGGATATAGTTATTTCATAATAATACCCCCACGAAGCATCAGCACGGATGATAAATACCGCAGTAATTTAAGCTTCATTTGACTTTACAAGCTTCATTTGACTTTACCGTTGGCTTTTCACTCAGACTTGTAGTTGGGAACAGACTTGTGATTTGTGACCCATGCAGTAGAAACTGCTTTTTATGATTAAATAGAAAGGGCAAAAAAGAAGAAGAAGAAGTTCCATCGTGTTTAATTACTCGGTAAAAATCGGCTTAGATGCTATTTATCTCAAACTAAAAAGAATAATTATTTTTCTAAAATAAAAATAATAAAGTTCCAAAAAAAAAAGCTCGGCAAACTGTATATTCTTTTCACCAACTGCCTTTCATCATGAGTTCACCCCTTTGTTTTTTCAGATTATTTTAATATATTGATATTTTTAAAAATTAAAAAATATATTTTAATATATTTTCCGGCATAAAATACTATGAAAAAACATGCTACCAGACGATCTCCTTGAATACTTTAACAAAAAAAAAATGACAATAAATAAACATATTACGTGTTGATGATTCGTTTTTTGGCAGGTTCACATTTCATTTGATGTTATTTTAATGTAAAATGGAGAATCATGAACAGGAGCATAACTTATTGCAAAAAATAATGAAATCCCTTTTGTTCTAACCAGCCGCTGATTCCTCATTAAAAACAGTTACAGGCAAAAATTGCAGTCTAAGAAGCTTACAAAATACATGTTGGCAGTACCAGCTGAAAAGAAACACGACGTTGGTACGCCGAACGAAAGCGATGACAGCCAATTTTGTCTGAGAGTCAACAGGATTTCTATTATTATTGCATTGTTTATCCCTTCCGTCACTCACACTCACATACGATATGTTTCTTGGCTTCGACTTGGCTTTGCACCACGGGATTTTCTACACTTTTCGGACATGTGAATAAGGGCCCCAGCAGAGACTTCTGGCCAGCTAATAATAATTCAGGGGAAAGGAAAATGAAACAGCAGCAGCAGCACTCCTCTGTCCTGTGACTAGCTATTTCTTGATGCGGTGCGTTTAGAACTGCTTCAGCAGGCCACTAGGTTAGGCAAGTAGCTTTAAAGTTTAAGGATCATGAAACATCGGGGATTTTGGGGAATTGAAAATCCACTCTGTATGATTAGCAACGAGGTGGCTCTTACGTTAGACAAGGGTGGCCTCCTCTTTAACAACTCTCCCTTTATGTAAATTCGTTTGAGAATGACACAAGATTATCAAGGTCAATCAATGGAAGTTCTGTGCAAGTTCGAAATCAAATGATAAATCATGCTCAAAGCATATGAACTAAATCCAACAACCCATGAGGATCATCAATCAGTCGCGTAATCTGAGCTCGATGTTGCTAAAATACAAGTGTACCAGCTAAACGCATCGTTTTAAACCACCAATTTTTCTCTCGTAAATAAATGTGGCCTCTGCGGCTAAACAGTCAAGTTCATGAGGATCCAAACGACTGAAAAAATCATATTGTCATTCAATAACCAAACCCAGTACACGACTGACCATTGGAAAAAAAAACATGATCGATCTTTGCTTACATGCCATCTCTCATGATTGATGTTGAGCTCGTGATCAAAAGTTTTCACTGTCAACACTTTCCACGTCCGTCCGTCCAAGCAAGGAGACATTTACCAGCACCAGCCAGATTTTAACTATGGAAAACATTACAACAATTTCAAACTAGCCTATCTATAACAACAAGAGCTCAGACGACACAGTTCCTACTCTCTTGATTGTTGCAGTACGGGGAATAGCTCATTAAAGTCACATCGGCGCAGAAATTTTCAAAATTCCACATAAGACAAAAATGCCATGTAAAACCAAACTTCATATGAATGACAGTGACCAAATTTCATATCCGATGGCATCCTCCCATCAGAGTTGGACCAAAACAGCCAAGGCTGAAAGCTTTACTTCTTTCCTCACCATCGATATCGATATCAGTCCCGGTCACGCTCCCTGTCCCGCCCATATTCGATATGTCGACCATACTCATAATCTCAATCTCAATCCCTCTCCCTACTACAACTACAACACCTGTCCCTTCCATCACAGTCTCGGCCTTGCTGCTTTCCCCGTAGTCCAGATCCCTCCCTCTTTCTCTACTCTCTCTCCCAGCTTTGTCAGCAACACCTAACAATATATCATTTTGTTAGCACCAATAACCTTGCCCATCTGATTCTAATGGATAGAACTCTGGTTCATGAATAATAATCACAAACCTATAAGATATCAACATACTTGATTTCAATACATAGTTGTTTTTAAAATAGAAAACAAAAGAATAAAATGATGTTCATATACCGAATTCATCAACCTCCCATCCTGCACGTCCAGCACCTGGAAGCACCCTTCTAGCTTCAGCTTGTTGAGTTTTGGCCCGAAATTTTTTCTTCAGAATGCCAAACTCATCATATAGCACTCCATCATCCTGTTATTGGACCGTGAAAAATATAAAACAAGAATGTGTTAAATAATCTCAAAGTCAAGAGCACCACAAGAATATCATACTTCTTCAGCTTCTTTTCTTCGTCTCTTGGTTTCCTCTAATTCTTCTTCATCAAGTTCTTTGTAACCACCACCTTGTCCTCCTCTGTGTGAGCATATGAGCATAATTTCTACAAGATGTAAGAATAGAAAACATTGAAGTCAGGAAAGAAGAGAAGCATTAAGAACTAAAGCACATCCAAAATGACAAAGCAAATATGAATTGGTCATTGCTTATCCAGTCAACTATGGTACATAAACCAAGGTTGGGGTTTGTTATGACTTGGTCACTGCTTACCCACTCACCCATATGCTAGCTGTAAGGTCTTTGAATACACAGTTCATAAAACAGGAACCTTTGTAAAAGGAGAACCGGTGAAAAGGTAAGGATAGGTTTTCAACACTGCCAATTTTAGATTTTAGCAATGAAAGTTGACAATGTTCTAAATCATGCAACCTATATGATGGATCAGAAGTATTCAAGAGACCAGGAATTATCAAATATCACCTCGCACCACCCTCATTGTGTCCAGGCTTATTCGTGTTGCTAACATGGCGCTTTGTGTGCTTTGCCCAGTTGATATTGCCACACCTGAACTACAGGAAGAAAAGTAGAAACATAAGCAGCACAAAACAAAGGATGCTGAATATTTAGTCATGCATTTAAAAAACCTTGCCTACAATATGATTTGAAGGCCTCAACCAGCTGCCAACAAAGGAAATCCAAATACATTCTTCAAGCTAAAAGCACTGCAGATGGTTTTACAATGTACAAGTCAATGAGCACAATATTACCAACTAATCTTATTATAGATCCAGTACATGACAGCCTCACCAACTACACACCCTTGACTAAATAGCACAAAGCTTCAGAATGCATGCGCACAAATGCATCTACAAAATTCAGCATTCTAAACACAATCCCACCATCAGAATAACTCCCTTTGTCCCAAGCTCGGCACGTGATATATAGATTATATAAGAAATGAGAGCTACACTCCAAAATTTTTTATCTAATCAAGTATCATAAAAGCAGTCCGTTGAAGTTCTCCTTCCAGATCGTATTCATGGTCGTCAATGATCCACATTAAAACTGAATCTCACTGAAAGCATTATCATTCTGCTGAGCTCATTTAGCCTCACAATCTCCTCCCTTTATTGGTCAGTGCTTTGGTTTGTTCTATGAGATACAGTTACACGACCAACGTAGAAGAAAAAACAGAGGTAATCTTACAGTATGCTCACAGAGTCAGAGACTAGCATATCAAGTGACATGAAATTTAAGCAGTTGAACAGCACAAGAAAGCAAACAAATTATGAAACTCAGGCAACCAGAGGCTTACATTGGACAAGTCCAGTCATTTGGACAAAAAAGTCCAGTAGGACCACCAACTGACCGGCCAGGGACACCAAAGTCATTGGCAATGCGTCCCCTCCCATGACCTCCAGCTCCAGCACCACCACCAAAAGGACCAAAAGGTCAAGCACTTGCACAACGGTCACACACACCACGAAATGCATAATTTACATTGGAACAACTGCTTGAACAATAAAGCATAAGGAGCTAAGTGCATTAGAGATGCTGCAGAAACCAATGGAAAAAAATTAATACTAAAGCTAAAAAAGAGCAAGATAGAGCTGCTCGCCAATATCAAATCACAGACCTTGTATTCGGACATAACCAGTCTCCATTCCTGTTGCCATGCTTTCCCTGAAGCATCACCCTGTCATCTACCTCTTCCCCCACCCTCATTCAAATCCTTCGCATTCTCCTCAAACCCACCAAGATCATTGGGATCACCCACAGAGTTACACACAGTGTCATCTTTGCTCTTGGATTGTGCTATAGACACACCAATAATATTACCATGAAAATCCTTGTTGTTAAACCACTCTACAGCAGCTAGAGCGGCATGAGGTCCTCGTAGGTAACTGTGGAATCACCCTTGGCCTCATTCGTCATTTTGTCATGGTATTCTGCTCATTTATAACAAAGAATAAAAGGCAAATAAAAGAATCAAACTAACAATTCTCTCGACATAAAAGAAGCATATAGTACCGGTAGATGCTTAAAAAAAGTATCTAGCAAGACTTCATACCTTTAACAACCCAACGGTGCAAAAATATTCAGCCGACATAGTGTCATCGGTCCCTTCGGGTAAATTACTGATATAGATGGTCCCATTAGAAGGGGCTCCTTTCCCTGTATAGCTTGCCATGTTGCTACAATCACATCAAACTCAATAATCCCTGCCATACAGGCAAACCAAGAAAATTCCTCACCTAACAAATACCCTAGACGTGAAATCAACTAAATAATCTGTTCATCTATAAAAAATCAAAACCCTAATTAATTGATGCACCTCTAAAGAAGGTGCTTCGAAAATAAAATTGGATGAGCCGTCTTCAATATCACGTCTGGTTGGTTTCAAAATCAAGGTTTTCTTCTTTGGCCGTCGATTCACTTCCACGTTAATGTACAGAAATCGAATGCTGTCTCTCTGTTTCGAAAAGTGTTTTGCGATTTTTTTCTTTCTTTCTATTTTTTTTTACCTTAAATGGATGATGTAAAAGGCTCCAGGCCCAGTATTTCATAGCCAGCCCAACTTCCAGTCCAGGATAGCGATGGAGAACACAGTCTCCGGGCTTGCAAAAACATAACATGCTTTCTGGCACACAGGAAGATCCGTGCACGCGCGCGCACTCACACATATTTTCTCGAGTGTTATTTCTAGACAAAAATAAATAAATAAATAAAGAAAAGAGGGCAACATGTACAGAGCACCACCTGTAGAAAACCTGCAAGACATCAACTTTTTATATAATTGAAATCACCAGTACTGTACGTGCACGTGTGAATGGAGGCGTTCGTGGATGTCGGGTTTTTTTTTTTTTCCTGCACATATTAAAATATCTAAAAATATTGATTTTAAAAAAAAAAAGTAATAGCAATGTTTTTACAAAAAAAATAAATTACTGTTAAAAGATATTTACTGGTTATTTAAGGGTATTTTATATCTTTTTTGAGTTTTTTTATAATAAAATTATAATTTTACCCCTATTATTAGACAACAAATGGTTGATAACTCAAGGATCTTTTTGTCCTTTTAAACAGTTATAAACACTAAATTAATACTATTATCTTCAAATAAAAAAAAAATGAAAAGTAGCCGGGGTGATTCTGGCTGCTTTTATATCATTTCCTTCCATTTTCTGAATCGAACCTGGAAGTTAAGAATTATAGTCGAACCCAATCCAAATTGATGACGTGGCGGGTGACTTGATATTTAGACGCTGATACAATCCAACTGAAAATTGATTATCCCACTGGGTATCCGGTCAAAACTAGGATGGCATTGGATGATGCTAGGATCCGATTTTGCTGTATCCTAGTCTGATGCAAAATATCTAAATCCATCGCTTTAATTCAACGGACAAGATCAGATGAAAAATTATATTTATTTATCAATCCCTAGCATGGCCTAAATTTTATAAACAGATTAAAATAAAATAAATATCAGTTTAAAAAATAAAAATATTTTCATTCATAAGCCATGGAATAAAGTTCAGGCTTCAAATTCATAAAAATAATAATAAAAAAAAAAAACACAAAAAACTTCACTGATGATGAGATAGAAATCAATACAATTTAAAAAATATAAAAAGTTAAAAAAAATCAAGTGGAAATAGCATAATGTATTTTAAAAAACAATATAAACTATATGTTAAAATTTTATATAATAATTTCTTTATAATATCGAGTAAATGAAATCGGATTTAACTCAACCATAACATTAGATATCTAAAATACTGGATAAGATGGCCATCCCCAAGCAAGAAATCATATTGGATATCGGATAAGATGGCCATCCCCCAATCAAGAAAGGAAGTGTTTGACTTTAAAAAAGATAAAAAGAAAAGCGCGAACGGATCACCTGGTGAATCGAAGGGGCCATGATCTGGGCCGGGTCGACAGGCAAGACACATAATGCTGGGCGAGGAAAGAAACCAAGCTGCAGGGAGCACTGGGCATTGATTGGCCCATATACCCACCCTCAGATACCATAACAGAGCAGATCCCTCTCCCTTCTTCTTCTTCTTCTTCTTCGTCCCCCTGGAATTTCACAGATCATGAGTGGAGATTGGTCAAATTCATAATTTCGTTTTAACACTTGTCTAAAACCACGATGAATCCACCAGATAAACCGCTGCTAAAACCACTCTCTCCTCAAGACTGGGAATCCCTAATCGAGGATTTCCAACAAGGCGGTCCACGCCACCATAAATGGACTGCACCAAACCTACTCCAATCTCTCATCGACCAGGCCTTCACTTCTCTCCTCAAAAAAGACTTCCTTCTCAAGCTTCCTCTCCTTCTCCTCCTAGAAGAATTCTCCGAAACGTTTTTCACTCACGAAACGCATCTCAATCGCCTCCTCGAATCTCTGCGCTCCGTTATTCAATCACCGCTCGACGGCGTAACCATCTCGTATTATTTAAAAGAGCAATTCATGGTAAGCACCACTTCGATTTTTGTAACCGTAAACGCGCTCGAGAAATTTCACTCGCGGTTCATTGAGGGTCTGGTTGAGCTTCTAGTTTTGGTCATTAACAGGCCGAATCACAGTATGGACAGGCAAACACGCGCGATTGCGTGCGAGTGTTTGCGGGAATTGGAGAAATGTTGGCCGTGTTTGCTGTCTAATATTGGTGGGCATTTATGGAGTTTGTGTCAAAATGAGAGAAGCCATGCTTGCCAATCTTACCTGCTGTTGTTTACTAGTGTTGTTTTTAATATTGTTAATACCAAGTTGAATGTTTCGATATTGAATACTTCGGTGCCTTTAGTTCCGTTTAACGTGCCGCAATGGGTTCTGTCTGGTGGGGATGAGAATGGGATTGGGAGTAAAGAGGTGGTTGTGGGGTTGAATTATAAGGAGTTGAGGAGAGCTATGGCGTTTTTATTGGAGTCTCCACAGCTTTTTACACCAAGTGGGATGATGGAGTTCTTAGGGATGGTAATGCCTATGGCTGTAGCTTTGGAGTTGCAAGCGTCGATGTTGAAGGTGCAGTTTTTTTGGATGATTTATTCGTTCGATCCTCTGTCGTGTCATGCTGTTTTGGCGATGTATTCTCGTTTTCTGGACGTGTTTGATGGACAAGAAGGAGAGATTTTTACTCGGCTATTGTTGATTTCGAAGGAGACACACCATTATTTGGTTTTTAGATTGCTTGCTCTTCATTGGTTGTTGGGTTTGTTAAGTAAATTGATGATCAGTGGAGAGGTTGGGAAATATAAGTCGATTTTTGAGTTGGGTCTGAGATTTTATCCAGCCGTGTTTGATCCACTTGCATTGAAAGCATTGAAGCTGGATTTGCTTGCCTTCTACTCTATATGTCTTGATAGGTTGAAACTTGAGAGTTTTTCCGGTGAGGAGGTGGGTATTGGGAAATCTGCTGCTAAGCTGTTTGAAGATGGTCTGGTTTCTGTTTCGGCTTTCAAATGGTTGCCTCCTTGGAGTACAGAAACTGCTGTGGCTTTCCGTGCATTTCACAAGTTCTTGATAGGTGCCTCATCTCATTCTGACAATGATCCTTCCACCACTAGAACCCTCATGGACTCTACCATCTTCCATACCTTGCAGGTGCTTTATTTTGTTTTTCTTTTTTCTGAATTTTTTATTCTAATTGTTACTATATCTGGATAGATGTAGCAGAATCACAATATAATTTCCGAAATCAGTTATCTTTGAATATGGTATGTCTTTCTTCTGTATTTGCTAAAGACTCTTCATTCTATATATTATGAAGTTTGACTGGGAAAAACAATGGAATATAACTGAAAAAATGTTTCGTACTTGCGTTCAGTGTGCTAGTTTAAAACAGAGTTGAGGATCAGAGAGTATAGGGAACTGCATTATCAGAGGCATGTTTATAGAATGCTGTTTTTGCATGTAGCTAGATCATATTCGATTGCACAAGTTGTGGAAGGATAGTTGTATGGTAATAAACACTGTTAAAAACATGGCATTTGAATGACAGATGAGAAAAAATTGGTTTCTTGCCTTTTTGGAGCTGCTATTCCAAGTTTATAGTGCTATTTTTGAAAAATGACCGACAAGAATTTCTACAAACCTTGTAAGAGTTTTTCATTGGTGATTATAGTAATATCATGTAAGCTATGCTATACCTTGAACACTTGGAAATTAAATGTCGGACCAAAAGGTAAGTGCACAACGTTATATACTTGCAGTTTAGTCCTTGAATAATCTGCTATAAAAGTTAAAATTTACAATTATAAATTTTCAATTCCATCAAAAAGCATGTTTTGTGGCATGCTTTAATAAACCTCCTTTTCCTACCTATTCTATTATGTTGGATATAACTAAGTGTCCTGCCACATGTGCGGGTTTAAAGGAGATATATTACAATCTCCAGCCCAATTTTGAAGGTTCAGCATACAACTAAGGGCAGGAATAAATGTGTTGCACCAAGCAGCATGTCACCTTGAAGAACATAGGTTAGGTATTGTTGATTTATGGAGATCGGGTTTTATAAAACTGTAAATGTTAGTTAATTTCCCAAATAAGTGTGCAGAAAAGTTTACAAGGAATTCATATCCTGGGTCTTGTTTTATGTGGAAACAGATGAGGCAAAAAATCTTCCATCTTTTAAAGCAGTTTTCTCTGTATGTACAAGGAACACAATGGAGTGTCTTGCCTGATTTCTTTAGTCTCTGGGGTTTGGTTTCAGAATTGGGATGGATGAAACTTGGCCACAATCTGTTTTATCTCTCATAATGTTAATGTTTCCAACTTTTTTTTGTGTGTAGGGGATGCTAGTGGACATGACATTGCAGTTTCAGAGATTGGTCCCTGTCATTGTTTCTTACACTGATCGCTTGCTAGGCTGTCAAAAGCATTGTTGGCTTGGAGAGCGCATGCTTCAGACAGTTGATGAGCTTTTGCTTCCAAATGTCAAAATAGACTATAAACTGTCTTCTTACCTGCCAATATTTGACAGAATTGCTGAAAACATTACAATACCTCCAAGGGGATTGTTAGACCTACTTGACAAGTTTATGGTCTTTCTTGTTGAGAAACATGGCCCTGATACAGGGTTGAAATCTTGGTCCCGGGGAAGTAAAGTTCTTGGCATCTGCCGAACTATGCTGATGCACCACCATAGCTCTAGATTGTTCCTTGGGTTATCTCGCCTTCTTGCTTTTACATGTCTATATTTCCCTGATTTGGAGGTTCGTGACAATGCAAGGTATAACCAGAGAAATTGCTTGCATTTTGGTGTTGTTTCAGTAAGACAGACTCTTTCCATGTAAAATAATCAAAATTCGGCTTTGTTAACTATATGGGTCTGTTTGGAGATAATTACCTGTTATTATCAGTTGTCATTAACTTCTCTTCTTTAACCGTGGCTTTTTATAGGATCTACCTGCGAATGCTGATCTGTATACCAGGAGTCAAGCTTCGAGACATATTGAATCAGGGGGAGCAACTCCTTGGTATTTCTCCATCTTCACATTCCAGTTCTTTCTTCAATGTTCACTCTCCTAGACAACATTATCAGAATTTAAAGAAATCCAGGAACATCTCAGCCTACATTCACATTGAGCGAACGAAACCACTGCTTGTTAAGCAAACCTGGTCCTTGTCCTTGCTACCTTTGGGTGATGGGAGTGCTAAAGCTGGTTATCTAGAGAGCATAAGGGATAGTGACCCTTCGGTTGACATAAGAGACCATAATGGTAATGAAAATTTGTTGACTGCCCCAGAAACTGAAAGAATCTGCAAGTCTCAGGAGCCATTGCGCGTTATGGATTCAAAAATTTCAGAAATCTTAGAGATATTAAGGAGGCATTTCTCATGTATTCCTGATTTTAGGCACATGCCTGGGTTTAAGGTTAGAATATCCTGCCATTTGAGATTTGAATCTGAACCTTTCAGTCATATATGGGGAGACAATTCACCTACTAGTCAGTTGGATGGAGCAGATGGTCTTCCTGCCATATATGCAACTGTCCTTCAATTTTCATCCTCTGCACCATATGGACCTATCCCATCATATCGTATACCTTGTCTTCTTGGTGAACCTCCCAGGAATGATGATATTTCTGGCCAGAGTGTTTCACTAGACATTGTTCCCATAGAAGATGGTGCTACTGAAGAGGAAAGCTTCAGAGCTCCTGTAACAATTGATTTGGAACCACAGGAACCAACTCCTGGTCTAGTTGATGTTTCCATTGAAGCAAACGCAGAAAATGGTCAGGTCATTCGTGGTCAACTTCAAAGTATCACAGTAGGTATAGAGGACATGTTTCTCAAGGCTATTATCCCATCAGACATTGCAGAGGATGGAATACCTGCTTATTATTCCCAGTTATTCAATGCTCTCTGGGAGGCGTGTGGTGCTCCTTCCAACATAGGGAGGGAGACATTCCAATTAAAGGGGCAGAAGGGTGTTGCAGCAATCAGTGGAACCCGATCAGTCAAGCTACTTGAAGTTCCTGCAGACTTTCTGATCAGGGCCACTGAGCAGTATCTGGCACCCTTTGTTGTTAGTGTGATTGGTGAACCCCTTGTTAACATGGTGAGGGATGGGGGAATAATCAGCAACATCATATGGAAGGATTTTGCATCAGATTCTTTTCTTGAAAGCACCACGTCAGTTACTGGTTTGGAAAGAGGTCCCCTTCATCTCACCTATGGTGACGACGATGAGAGTAGAAGTTCAGTAAATATTAGTAAAAGAAACATGGGCTGCATTTTTGTATTGATATTTCTTCCACCAAGGTTCCATCTCCTTCTCCAAATGGAAGTAAGTGATCTTTCAACCTTGGTTCGAATTAGAACTGATTACTGGCCATGCTTAGCTTATGTTGATGATTATCTGGAGGGTTTGTTTTTGGCATAGAGATGAAAGGTTTTTCCTTTTTGATTATTTCTTCACAGAGGTAGATCCCCCTCTTCTGCTCAGGGATTAGGTCTCGTCTAAATTTCCCCATCGACCACTTCTGTGGCTGCTGTGAGATCATTTGCTATTTGTTCTTAATCCTTTCAATGGATTGTTTTGCACAAAGAAGGGTAATTTTTTGGCACCCAAAAAAACAAGCTGTTCTGTAAATACTCTGCAAGAGAGCCCTCGTTCTTGAATCGTGTTAGTGTATCAGAAATACAAGGATGAATTTTTGGGAAGTATTCATCTCTTTGGCAAATTTGCAAGTTTGTACCTGATTTGTAAAGCAAACTAATAGTTTTTGTTTTCAGTAGGCATTCTTTTATTATAGGAATATTTTTTTAGTTGTTAATGGTGCTTAATAGCAGTATTTATGTATGTTCTCCGTCCTGATAATACTGTAGACTCCACAATAAGTCAAGTCAAGTGGGGGGGGTATCCCTTTTCCGGAGTCAAGAAAGATTCTGAAGAGAATTTCATAGGCGCATGTAGTCTTTATTTTTTAACGCGGGCTAAGAAATTACATCACGTGGGGGATATTTTATCAGTTGGAAGATTGATCATCATTTATTCATGATCTCTAGGTCTTATAATCTCTACAGTGATCAACAGGAGTATTATTAATATGTTGAAATTGCCAGCCAATAGGTGTCTATATTGAAAGAGGAGTGCTGCTTATTATTGTGTGGATGTTGAGACAGGGAGCTCTGCAGTGGGAGGTGAATTGTCAGTAACACTGATATGTTTGTTTGTTACATTACCAACACTTTGACAGTCGATTACAGCTTATCCAAATCTCAAAATTATATGGTAGATGATGGCGTTTCCACTGACAACAGGGAGACTCTCAGCTGCAATTTTCCAGGCAATGTAATCCAAGGATGCTGCTCCTGATGTGGAGCAACTCGACCAAAGGATCTGCAATGTCCTCTCTCTGCGGGCATTTCCACACAACAGCAACCCGATTTCAAATATTGAAGTCAAGCAATATATCTTATAGGAGAATGATAAAGCTACAAAAGCAATAAACATCACCATATATATGTCTCATCTCCCATGCCATAGCCTGCCATTCAAGTTGCCAATCTTCAAAAATTCAAACTTCGCAAGGAATATTGGCTAAATACGAGCAACAAAAATAACTAAATTGTCATTTTATTAGAAGATCAACATGCTATTTCTTTTTCATTTGCATGCTTAAACCGAGTTTAAGTGGCTTGAAAGCTGAAATTTATTAGAAGATCAACATGCTATTTCTTTTTCATTTGCATGCTTAAACCGAGTTTAAGTGGCTTGAAAGCTGAAATAGCTTGTAGGCTACGGAAACGTCACAATGGTTTGTTGGTTACCCCTAATTATTTAACTGAGGATTTAGTATGTTAAAGGATAGGTGGGATAGGAAACAATGCAAGTACCTGGTGCAACAAACGCTACATAGAACCCTTGAATTCTCCTTCTTGATGGTTTAGTACTGGGACGCCACCTCGTACTGACGAATCATCGTGGAGTCTAGAAGACATCCTTTGACGCTGATGGTCGGAATGACTCGAGTATTATGTGGAGCCGTGCCTCTCCGTTCACTGGAAGTCAAAGGAGGGATAGATGTTGGGCGACCATCTGCAAAAACAGAAGATCGTTCCAACCGGGTTCAATCACAACCCTAGGGATGGATGGTATCATCTTATTCGGTGCTGGCGATCTCGTTAGATTTTATCAAAATACACAAAATAGAAAAGGAGAAAATCCTATCACCTGCGTTTCGTTGTCAGCCACTGCAGGAATCTCAGGTCTGATAATATATATAATAATAATAATTATTATTATTATTATAATACAGGCGCAGCTAAGAGGGAGGCACTAGATAAGTTATCACTAGCAAAGTAGCTATCAGTAAATTCTACAAGTCCTAGCCAAAAATAAAATGAGCTTATCCAAAATTCAATAAGCTATCTTCGGTCATTTGTTTTCCTCGATCCTGATTGATATCTTCCCGAATCATTTGAGCTTCGTTTTGTAGTATCTGCATGCCTATATTCCTTCTGATTTGGTGAGGACTTTTGCTTTCTTAACATCTCCTCTGCATATCGACGCCACAAAGTTTCCCTCTCTTTTCTAGGAAACTTGTTATATCTAGGATCAGGCTTCAGAAGACGTTTCGAAGTTGACCACGAATCAAGGACTGTTTTCCCGTCTTCTGTCTTCTGGGCTGCTGCTTCAGCAGTTATAACTTCAGCTAACAAATCTTTGAAATCATTTGTACACCGCTGGGAAAACAAGATAAAAAAAAATCATGTCAGAAGGTGTGAAAAAAATCATGTCAGAAGGTGAGACGGTCACAATCCAGATCCATCAAATGAAATCCATTAAGATGCCCTTTTGATTACAGCATACTTCCATTTAAGAAATATTACCTCATGCAGCATCTTGATGTGTTCCCGAAAGAGCTTCTCTATATCAGATGATTCTAAATCAGGATTTGACGCACGTCCTTGTGGATCCTTCTCCAACCTTGGTTTTGACTCGGTCCAAGATGCCTAAAGTAACAGTCAAGCCAAATGGTCAGCACTATAGACGGGAACAAAACGAACCCAAACCCCATGCAACGATGTTCATGAAAAGTTAGCTCAGTTACACAAGAAACCTGATAGATTTTAGCTATGAGAATCATCTAGTAGACTGTCCAATTTGCTGCTGATAGCAGGCAGCATTGCATACTTCACTTCAGTATTCTGGGGCAAACATATTATAAAATAACCAGGACTGACTTCCATTTTTAATTTAAACTGTAAGTATAGATTTCTGACTGATGTCGAATTTATGTGGTCTTTGATGTTCAGTGTTTAGTAAGCACTGCATCATACACGGGGATCAATGATACAATTACAACCACTATTTATGTATGGAATAAGACCCATGCAGTCAGCTAATTCAGAAAAATCCTTGATGGAACATGGTCTGTGACAATTTTAAATTTATTGGAATTACTAAAGGTTGATTTTTTAATATTGACATGTCTGGCACCATCCAGACTCTGATCAACAATTATCAATAACAAACCTGGGGGTCCTTGATTGTCTCCACAAGCAAAGCTTGAAAAGACACAACTGCTTCTTTCCTTCGAACCTTCACTCGCACCCTTTCCATTTCTTGTTCTTCTCTTTCCTTCCGTTTTCGCAACTCTCGCTCCCTCTCCTTCAGCTTTTCTTGAATTGAGGTGGAAGAGAGCTGGGCAAATTTACATCACTCGGTTCAGTACAAGTTTCCAACTCATCACATCTTATCATTAATTATTTGGAAGATGATTATCTCTATAATCGTTCCAAATGCTCCACTAGAGAATCCAAGTCACTGTACCACAGACATGTCCCATGAAACATATACAATTATAATGCATTTAGCTTTCTCTCGTCAGACAGGGTTGTTTTGGTCTCTCTTCCTTTCTTCATCTTCTTCCTTTCTTTCTTTTTTGGAAAAATAGTCGAGGAAAGAACAAGTTATCAGAAGATAAGGAAATCATGCATACAAGGAGAACAAGGCATTCAAATGTTAGAACTAGAACATTTCCATGCGCAATGACACTAATTTCAAAAAGCCTGCATCTCATCACCTTTAATACAACTCATTATTTATCACCTGCATCCTCATTTTCTACCAATGTAACCATTTTTACAAAACAACAAACAGATAACAGGCAAGACTGACATGGACTTTTTGACATCTCTTATTCCTTATCTCCTTCGTTTCGTTACTATCATATTCTAGCAATTTTGTACATCGAACATGAATAATATAAAAACAAACATCAGACATGATGTAAGCCACAATAGATTGTAGTCAAGCATGAGACAGAACAGTTTCCAATATGTGCAAAGCCAATAAGAATTTATACCTGTTCCTCCCTTTTGCCCCTTGCATCTCTCTCTGCTACCCCCACAGCAGCTTTTAATTCAGACAAATACTCGTTGAAGAAAACCTCTCTATCCTCATGCTTTACAGATTTGTATCTTGGATCATTCCTTAGACTATCCTTGACCTAAAATTAGCACAAAATAACATCAATACAAGGTTGTGTAAAAAAAATTAGCATATAGAATGGCATATGCATTAATTGATTTGAAAAAACACAAATTCATTCCTGCATAGACACGGTGCCTCAACTTTGTGGTCCATTTGCAAAAACTAACCGCATTTCCGATCTAAAGGCACATAGCATTGCTTATGCTGGTTTACTTTCTTCCAATATGACTAAGTTATAGACTCAATCTTTTACCCAAAACAACTTCCCAATTCATCTTGTCCAAGTAAGTTTTTTAAATTTCCACGTCATTCTCTCCAGGAAAGTCCTCTATGTCCTACATATCAGTCCATTCAACTATTTTTATACCTAATAGCATTCAAGATCCTTGCAAACAAAACTGTAACCTCACAAGGTCCAAGATGCTTCTTGTTGAAATTCATCATCATATAAAGCTCACTCTTGTTAAACATACCCTGGACCAACGTGAATTAACAGTTATGTCTCCTTTATCTCGAAGCATGGACTTGAAACTGGCAACAGCAGAAGCACGTTCAGCTTGAGCCTTTTCTTGAGCGGCCTTCTTCAAAAGAAGAATCCTTCCAACAAAGAAATTTTTTTATCAGTTTCATACAAAGAGAGAGACTGAAAAAGGGACGTTTATCATGTAATTACAAAGAGCTATAAGGTCTAAAGGAAACCCATTGTTAATGAAGCCTGATCACTAGCCTACTATTTACACACAGGTTGCTTTGAAGGAAAGAAGACAGAAAATAACTTTGTCTGTCAATAAAACTGTATACATAAATATGTAAGGATAGGAGTAAAACAGATTATGCAGAAAACAGCTCTGAAGATCATCTTGCACCACAAGTTGCAGAGACGCTGACAAGGCAAAAATCTGGATGATGAGACACATAGCATTCTTAAAAAAAAGAAGAAGCAAAAACATAAGTCAAATATGCAGCATTGGTGAAGCAGAACCAAATGAGAACATAAAACAAAAGTCATAACTGTCTCAAAGCAGTATCTTCTTTCACCAGAGCCCCATAAGAAACAGCTAAAAAAAGTATCTGAGAACTATGTATCAACTACTGTAGCCAACTATTCTGAGTTGAATTACATGTTTAGTTTTTTTTCTTTATCTGGGGAAGTAAACTTAACTAAAGAGCATAAAAAAGTTGAAACCCATAAACTAAACAATAGCTAATATCAGAATAACTGTATTGAAGCCAAATATATATGCACACAAATGTTGACACACATATACACATGGATGCCTACAGTCAAACAATGAAGATAAAGAACAAAAGAGTTCATCAACTAAAAAAAGTAGATATAAATCTGGAGAAACAAATTTAAGTCCAGCAACTCTAAAATTTAATTTACAAATTAATGGTGCATTCACATCCACACTCAGCGACCCATCAGCCACACCAAGCATGGGGAAACACCATATTCAGATGCATTTATGAGTTGGGGTCCAACTAGAATGAGGCATGTGCCTCGATTTCAGTGATGAACATCCCCTGAGAGTTTCAAACATGCCAAATAACAAGACACATAAATGTGCCTGATAAAGTTTAGGTGTCTGCTGGAAGGATAGCACATCTATGTAATGAAAAAAACTTCATGACATGTTCTCATATAATACCTTTCATTTAATAAATGTTCTCGATCTTTGCGGTCCAAGGCTTCAAACCTTGTGTCATTGCCCCATTTCTTTCTGAAAATTTGATAATCCGTGTTGTGATCAATGTCCTGAAAATAAAATCTTGTTGGTAAATAACTAGCAAAGCTGGAAGTGATTGAAAAAAACTACGAATGCCAATTAAATTGAAGATGATCCAGGAAACCTCTGATGCTTCCTCCTGCAACTGCTTGAATCCCTCCACTGCAGCCTTCTGAGCTGCTCGCTTTTCCTTGCGTTCCTCCTCGGCACGTGTTTTAACATAGTGTTCAAACAAAGACCTTCTAGCAGAATGGCTTGGAATAGCCTGCAACAAATCAGACCTTTCATAATAAGAAATGCAACAACAAATTAGCTTCAGCATATACCATAATCAGTGATGAGATTCAGAGAAGGGATGCATGATTTTGCAATAAAAGACGCAGAGGCCACATCAAGCAGAGTGTTGTCCCCTTGGGCATCTGCATGCTTGCAGTATGGAATAGGAACTGCTTTATTGATTAACAGTTGAAGTTATCGGTATGGGAAGAGATATTCTTTAGACACAATTGCCCATCTCCACCAGCTACAAGTGAAACCTACAAAGGACAAATGTGAAAGGAAAAAAAAAGATAACATACAACTTAATTGGATGTTTAAGATAACTTTTAAGGTACTTGATCTCTATAAAAACATAAGATCCCATCTCAGCTCAGAGTGACAGAGGTTACATCCGCATGCTTGTAAAATACTAAGAAAATGCAACAAACAAGATTTTGGAGATAACATTTTCAATGACTAAGCCTTATCTACAATGAGGAGCGCTGAGCAAGAATGCAAGTGGTCACATTAATATGCTCTGCAGAGATTTACGCTTAACCAAACCACAAGAATTGTACCCAAAAAGAAAATCTAAAAGAAAGAAAACTCTAAAGAAGGAGACCTAAGGGGCCTGAAGACCTCTGTTTTCCCAGGGGAGAGGTACAGTGTTTGACACAGGCAAATGACACTAGGTTTCAGACAAAATTGTTCTTAATAGAAACTAAATGATCACCCCTCTTGAGTGTCTTCTCCATTAAATATGAAGTAAATAGATTTACATGCCCTTACTATACTTTCAGGCTAAGGATGAAAGAATAAGTGTCCAGCTGAAACACTACTATTTACAACTCTAATTAATTTCCTAATTAATACATAATCAAATCTCGTGACTGTTTTTAGGAGCAAAAACACTTGAAAAGAAAACTGCTCCACGAAAGAAAAATTAAAGATATTGAAGATGAGGGATACACTTGTAAATGAGGGTTGCTATGCTAGGTGGATGCTTCAGCCAAGAACACACGAGTTATTGTGCAAGAAATAGTTTATATCCTAGTCACAGATCACTAGATTTTAGCAATGAACTCCTAAAGACAAGTGGGAACAACAGCTCCTCTGGCAGGATCTTAGTCCCTTTTTATATATAATCCTGTAAGTTATATTGATAGTTCCTCCTAAGTTCCTAGATCCCACTACCAGCTTAAAAGGGATACATGGCTTTGCTTGGCATGTGCGACATGAGTATTCAACCATTTCCCACCATAGGTAAACGAGGTAGGGAAAAAAAGAAAGAGTTGCCCCCTTAAGCCATTATCTTGGCAAGTTGTGTTGATGACTTATTTTCTAGTCAAGAGCATCATAAAAGGATTCAACAAGCATTGGTCATAACCAATTTATTTTGAAAATAGAAAGCACAACAAAACACAATCAAATTCACCCAATCCAAGCTAGTAGATACATAAATGCAACAAACATGTTTCAACGACATCCAGTTGCATGAAAGGGGGCTAATTCCCAAACAAAGTAATTCATAATTCTTTAGACTCAACAAACCTTAAATCGTGGATCAAACACTATCTTTGGCAGTTCCTTCTCCCATTTTGAGAATGGTGCCACTCCACGTTCCTTAAGCATCTCCTGTAAATTTCACGGGACAATAGTGAGCACAAAAATAGTGTTTCCAGAAGGAAATTGATACTATCTGAAGAAGAAAAACAGCAGGTACTAAAAAGCTCACGCCCAACAAAAGAGAAAAAACAGAGGCACAGAATTGTATACTTTCCAATGGAAAAGGAGTAACCAATTGTGTACCTTAAACTTAATAATGCACTCCTCCTTTGTTGGTCCATCATCTTCATCTCCAGAGTCCGTAGAAGAGTCAGATATATTACCATCCCCATTAGCACCCTTCAGCTTATCTTTTCTATTCTCACTTGGCAAGCCCCCGGCTGCAGCTTCAACTACTCTTGAGCCATTTGATTGTGATGATGCTCCTCCTGATGAAACTGAAACTGGGGCAGAAATAGCTGGTCCAGAGTCTTGCAACTTCTTTTTTACCAAATCCAGAGCAGATGATGCTCCTGGCACACTTGAAGCTCTAAGAACTGTGGCGTCACAACCACTGGTGTTAACAGCAGTGGCACTCAAACTAATTAGATCAGATCCTTTTTCAGTCAAAGCATTAAGTTGCGACACTGATATTGCCTGTTCTTTTGATAGGTCAGCTTCCTGGTTCTTTCTCAATTCTTTCACCTCACTGGGAATCTGCCAGCTGCTTAACTGATGGTGAAAAAAAAAATGTAAAGAACACTGTAAACAAAATTCAGGCTGCTTATAAATTCAAATTGCATTTATCTATTTGTTTTCACCAATTTTACTGCTTAAATATGAAAGGTTGTGTAACAATTGTTATCAAGTCAAATTATACCAATTACTTAGGAGATATAAGAACGTCCATTGGGATCTGGCCCTTTTCACATAACTGCGGCATCAAGCACGGATGCGTGAGTCCCCTCTGGTATCTAAAAGAGCAGGCAACCTTTTCATGATGCTTATTTTATCTTCCTTTTCCTATCTCCTAAATAAACTAATTAACTGGATTTTTTAAACTTGTAGTGCTTGAGTCACTAACTAATTCTTAGTTTGTCCCTTCTTCCTGCTTATGAATAACCCTATTTCTAAAGCTAGTTTACAAACTATTAGTCTATAATGCAGCACTACAGTTTTTATTAGCAGCTGGCGCATGTTGCTTGTGTGGGATTTGCTGATAGTGATAAATAAAGCAAGCACTTGGTGATGAAGTCTTTATTTTTCATTTTTATACTTTACGACAATATCAATCTGATTTGTTCTCCCTCTCTCGGTCCTCATGTTATCATATGATTGTAAAATGATTCTTTTTTCTTTTTGACTAGATCTATATGACAGAATTTAAGACTAAACTCCCCACCCTTATGGAGATTCCAACATGCCTAGTCACCCTCCCTGCATCATCTTCATGCCATATCAATTCAATGAAATAATAGGAGGATTCAAACCCGTGACCATATATACACCTAACAGAAGCAACATTCTTGTATACTCAATCAACCTCTGATCAGGGAATCCACTGAAGTTATCTCATTAAAGTTCAAAATGAAAAGAAGCTGAAGATCTTATTTGGAAACCATTAAGCAAGGCAAAAATACAAAGACCCTCCAGAAATAAGATCTTAGTTCCCAGAAGACCAAGCTTTGAGATACTTACACCCTCCCACGCGCAACCCTAAATGGTATTTATATTCTTCCTTAATACTCCCCAACAGTATAACATTCTCCAGAATTCCTAAACCCAACTGGTTATAACAAGGAATATTCGTAGGTGGTAATCCTGAAGGTCCATTCAACTTGGAACATATTTAATAAATATTTTCTCCTGCTTGATTTTCTCAATCAAGAAAATTACATAATCAGGACACATAAAATAACATATATTAGTCTGATTTCATATATAACCCCTTATGGATTACAGTACATCACTTAGATTTTATATGGTTTCATTCCATATAAATCACCCCAGCTACAAAATTACTAGTTGCACCTGGATATACCATGTAACAAAAGCCACCATAAGCAAATGTTATTCCCGTATACCATGCTTATCATTAGGCACTAGCTCCCACACAATATTAACATATAAAAATTGATTGAAACACTTCCAATGATGTACATAGATGGGTCACATACTCATGTTTGCTACCGCACCTTAGTTTTGTTGTTGTGGTAATATTTTTTACCATCATTTGTTGTGATCAGCGCCCAGTCTGTGCCAAACAAATTTTCCCTAAGCACAAGAAAACATGAAAAGTTAATGATTAGGAGGGTGTGGGGGGGGGGGGGCTCAAGACAGTAAATATAAGTGGTAGAGATAGATATATTGCACCATAACCCATTATTAGACTTATTTTGATTTTGATGTAACAGGCTTAAAAGCAGAATTAAGTGTAGCTTTGTTTTTCAGAGAAAAATCTATGGATAGGATGGAGAATGGACCATCCTGAAAATAAGCAGTTTAAGATTTTGCTAAATGACAGTGTGTCAAACAAAAACTTAGATGCACATGCACTTCTGTTTTATTTATTTATTTATCTTATGAGTAAGAGAGCATATTCTGTAAATGAATACAACAATACTCAATGATGAGAAATGCAATTTCTCATTGCTTAAGATTTCCAAAATTAAAACTATTACAAAACAATGACATAAAAAAAGTTGTAGGAGGAGAATTTAGAGAAAGACCAGCTTTCAACAGTTTTACATGAAGGTTGCTCTCAGACTCAAAACATATCCCCTTTTTGTTGTAGTTCCAAGACATTTACCAATGCATCATATAGTGGCACCAACTTAAGGTCACTAATCACTGACAAATAGCATCAGTGATCAGGCCTGGAACTAACTTTAATACCATGTAAAACACAAGTACAAAGAAGAAGAAGAAGAAGAAAGGATGAAAAAGAAATTCAATAGATTCCACATGTCTTGTTTCTATATAATAAATTAGGAGACAGGAAGTGCTACTAAAAGTAATACACTTACATCGAAACTGGAGTTGGTTGCACAGGAACCTTCTCAGACTGCATCTAGAGTAAAAAAAATATATATAGTATCAATGAGGTGTCACCAATAGTAAGCAGGTTAAAGAAAAGAGACCCATGACATAAAAAAGAACCAAATGGGGACATTGTCCAGGACTTTGATCCAGGAAGGTAGAAAAGGAAGACGTGAGTTGATAATATCCCAAAAAAAAATTAAAAAACCTAAGGGAGGGCAAGAGAGAGATAAACTTAAGAGCCCTAAAAGAATTAATATATCATGCAATTTTACTTCCTTGCATGTACAAATTAGCACCCTCTCAATGTTCCATGAAGCCAAGAAATATACAAATAGGCCATAATCTTACAATATTGATACTATCATTCTGTAGCCCAAATTATAAGCACGGCAGAAAAGATGATAATAAACTGAAATGGGCTTGTTCACCAGTTATATGTAATTTCCAAAATCCTCAATAGCACCAGGGAAATTTCCCACATTTAGAGCATACCTCCTTAAACCAAGGTGGTTTCTCGTAAGTTGATACTCCAGTAACAGCATTATAATAGTAAACTACTCCCGTGTCAGTTTTGTGAGCAGTCCAGGCATGGAATGGTTCACTATCAGCTGCATTATCCTTGGTGCCACTATGATGGAGATGATTGTGGTTATCTGTGAAGCCCAAAGAAAAATCAATGAAAAAGAGTTCATTCCACATAACTCCAGTGCTAAATAGACAACTCTTACATTATAAATGCATCAGTAACCTAGCATGAAACCCTGAGCGTACCAATTCCAGGAGGTAATTCTGTCTGCATCCCTGGAGCAGATGGCAACTGATGAAATGAAGCAGAAGAAAGCATGGGATTTGCACCTGCAGTTCCAACAGGAACAACACCGGGAGGTTGAGAATCAGGCAACGAAGCAGAAGGAGGATAAATGCCATGTCCAGGCAAAGGAAAGGGTCCACGAAAAGCAGCAGGATATGGCAAAAATGGATGCCTAGGCATGCCTCCCATGGGTGGGGGATGCATCCAGGGTGCTTGTGAGGGTGCAGCCATGGCAGGTAAATATGGGTAGGTTGGGTATGCTTGCTGCTGAACTGCATTTGAAGGAGGCATTGTTGGCATGATGGGCCTTTGAACTCCTGAAGGTGAAGAATCAACAGCTACATATGGATGGGCCATTGGAGCAGATGGTGCCAACCCTTGGGAGGCATATGCGCCCGGAGTTCGAGCCAATCCAGGGGGCAGAAAGAAAGGGTCAGTAGTTGGTGCCTGTGAAGTTGTTGGTCCCAGGTTAGGAAATAAAGATGAATTCATCGAAGAACTTGAAGGAGAATGAAGGGGCAATGAAACAGACTGAGATAAAATTGGTGCCGCTAATGGTGCACTGACTTGGGAAACTGCAGATGATTTATCCTGCATGAATCAAAGAGAACTAGACGTTCAATTCTAGGACCAGGGACAACCACTCAACCATTCCACGGGTTTCATGCAATGGTTAGACATCACAAGATAATGTTGAAAACAACATCATAGCTACTGGGACTGACCGCACCGGAAGACATATTAGGGGTCACGTTGTAGCTGAATGTCGCGGCGGGGACTGAATAGCTACAGTTTGCCTTATCACCAACTGAACTCTCCGATGGAGAAGTGTCTGCTGCGATTCCAGCTTCAGTTGAAGTTGGCGGCGGCTTTACTTCTCGCCGCGGTAACCAAGCTGGCGATTCCATTATATGATCTGCAGTGTAAGAAGTGAGTGAGAATTCAAATGTAAACTTAGTTTAGGGTTTTCTTGTTAACTTTGACGAAATCATAAGGAGAGATGAGAATCACCTTTTAGAGAGTGAAACTAGTTGGGAATTAAAATACCAAATGCAAAACCCCAATTTTATTCCGTGGCGTGAAATAGAGATGATGATGTGGTGATGAGAAGGGTTGTCAGAGAAGGTGTCGTTTGAAGGAGGTGTGACTCGAGCGCGTGCTGGAACCGAACTCGCCGGCCGCTATGCCGTGTTAATTCTTCCTTTTTAACAAAATATTGTTTTATTTGTGAAAAATGCACGGGGAAAAATCAGCATTTTAATTTAGGATTTGTTTGGTATTGTTAATTGAGAGTTTGTTGACTGATATGGTTGAAATTATTTTTTAAAATATTTTTTTATTAGAAAATGTAATCTAAAAATACCAAAATATATTCATTTAAAATGACAAAAAAAAAAAACCAAACACCAATTTAACCTTAGTGCCAAACAGACACTTAGTATGTTTAATTGAGAGTCTGTTAACCGAAATGGTTAAGATTGTTTTATATTTGTTTATAAAAAAATATAATAAAATAATTTTATTTTCTTAAAATAAAAATAATATTTAAAAAAATACCAAACAGTGACGAAATTAAATTTTAATTTTACATTTAGTCATTTTTAACTGCGAAAAAAGCATGATATTGTTGGAAATACGGGGACATGGATATAGATTAACAGGGAAATGGGAATTAAGAACTTTATTTATCGAGCTTGTAACAAAATTTTATATATCGGTAAAAAAAAAATGTTTTCATGTAGATTGAAATCCTTGCAAATGTCTACGGGATGCTAGTTGTTGGTGTTTTTCCATGGAGAGATGGACAGCGCGCTGGGTTGCATGACAGCGAATACTAATTTTGTCTACACACGTGTGTGAAATTGAGCATTTCATCCCTGGATGGTGGAAAACGAGCCATGCACCCTGTAAACTTGTGACGAAGAAAAATCATACTTTGCCACGTGGAGAGAGATAGCAAGACTCTCGGTACGGTGATCAAACTTATGGATTTTTGAGCATGTGCAGTTTCATAATAGTTGAGAACTTGAAATAGCTAATCCTTCCTAGCTGACACGTGATAGGTATGCTATCCCATGTTTCCGATTCTAGAAAGAAAAAAACAATGTGAAGAGCCTTGTCATGCGCTTCAAGAAAAGAAAATGTGAGTAGCTTGTCACGTGTTTTAAAAGTATTTAAAATAAAAATAATTTTTATTTTCAATTAGATTTTTTAAATGGTTTTTATATACTATTGTTAAAAAATTATTTCTAAAAATAAAATCAACTACAGTGACAACAAACTTGTGGGACGAGGAGAAAATTATGTAGAGATATGCTCCAGTTTGGACTTCCATTGTCAAATTGTCTGCACTGGAATTATTATCTAATATATCAAAAGAGATCATGGTGAGTTATTAAAGCATGTGAGGAAAATTATCGTAGATTACAATAGTATCATTTAGTTTTTGGGTCGGTTCATTAGTTTATCAGGGTTTTTTTTACATAGTAAGATAATTATTTTGTCCCTCGAAAAAAACAAAAAATGTCTATTGGATGGAGGGGTTCCACGGTAATTGCACATTTTCGGTCCAGTTCGAGTCACCGGTTTTTTATTTTTTTATTTATTTGCATAGTAAAATAACTATTTTGATAAAAATACATGTTTATGAAATTGAACATTAACTTTGAAATAAATATTTATATGAGACTGTCATATTATAAAAAAAAAAATCATGTATTTTATCTCCCATTTAGGGGGAGATAAGGAAATTATTAATTAAAAAATAAAAGATAAAAATAAAAAAACAATATATGATCTACGCGTAAACTATGCAATTTTGTGAATTGGGTAACCTACACTAGCATGGACCCTATCAAGATTATAATTTTTTTTTATTTTTTTTATTTAAATAAACAATTATACGAGAAAATAAAAAACAAATATATTACTAGAGAGAATATAGAAAATAAAAATTAAAAATATAAAGGATGATAAAATATAGTTTGTGGGTAAACCCAACAAATTTACAAGTTGGGTAACATGGATTAGTATGTTTAACCCGTGAACGAGATTATGAATTCTATGGAGATTATAATTTATTTTTAAAAAATATTTTTTATTTAATCACGTGATAATAAAAATAAATGATCGCAAAATATAACTTCAAATCAACATCAAAATAGTTTTTTGAAATACAGTGACATTATAGAAAGTGATACAAAAACAATTATAAAATTGAATTCTTAACTAACACAATATTTATGGATAATAAAAAAAATAGTTAAACTCATTAGATTTACGAACGATATCAACCAACCAAACCTGTAAAATGATCTATGAACTTTATAAACTAGATATTTATATATATATATAGAGAGAGAGAGAGAGAGACTAGAACAAAGTCAAATTCAATAATAAAAAAAAAGAGTCTTGCTAGACCTGTAAACCTCATCAACTTTGGTTATTTTGGTAAGCCATATATCATCCCAGCCCTACAAGAAAAATAATAATAATAATTTTGAATTATTATAATATTATAAAAAACACAAATAAAAATGATAAAATAAAATAAAATAAAATATCAACCCAAAAAAAGTGATGCAGTGTGGATACCCCATTGTATTCCACTACACAATAAATACGAATGAACAGTAGTCCCCCAAGCTTTTTAGTTTTTTTGTCAATGTGTATGGGCGGTGAATACTCGGATGACTATTTAAAATCAATTTAGTCGAGAATAAGCTCTAGTTTTGTTAATGTTATTAAGATTATTTTTTAAAATATTTTTTTTATTGAAGAATAAATTAAAATAATATATATATTTTTAATTTTTTTTTCCTAATATCAACATATAAAAATGATATAAAATCATCAAAAAAAATTAAATTAAAAATTAAATTTTTTATTTTATTTTATTTTAAAACATATTTAAAACATAATATCAAACAAGACCTAAACATCCAAGATCAACAATAACAGATTTTAGATAATTTGCTAACTCTACATTGCAAGTTGAATTAATTTAAATAATATATAAAAATCATATATCTGAATACTGTTAATGCTCTTCTTCTTTTTTGGTGAAAGTAAAAAATAAATCTGCAAGGATTCTATATGATTATATCAGCATGTTTAAAATCTACCTAGATAATAATAATAATAATAAAATAGCGTGACCAAATATTTTTTTAAAAGATGTGTTTTTCAAACGAAATATAAAAATAATCAAGATATATAAGATGATAATAATAAATATTTTTTTATCATTTAATCCTGATTATTTTTTTCTATTATTATTTTTATCAAATCAAATCTAAAATATATATTCTATCTTTCTTGCTATTATACATCATAGCTTCTAGATTCAGCATAGAAAATAAAGGAAGTCAAAGTCAACGAACCAAATTTGAATGCAGAATCAAATATTGAAAATACTAAGAAAAAAGAGGAAAAAATTAGTTAATATTGTATTTTAAAAATATTTTTTTTAAAAAATATTTTATTTTTTATTATAAATTATTTTTTTGATATTTTTAGATTATTTTGATGTGCCGAGATCAAAAATAATTTTTAAAAATAAAATAAATATTATTATGATATATTTTGAGCAAAACAATATTATTAAAAATAACCTCAAATGCATACCTCCATTTTTATATATATATATATATCAAGCACTAATCATGGACATGATATTGTTTTAATTAAAAATATAGTTCAATAAGATTTTTTTAAAAATAAATAAATAATAAATTTAATATTTTTTAAAAAAATACAAAAAATAGTTTGAAAAACATGTCGGAGTGAAAAAACAAACTACCCGAGACGCGTCGGCTCCGACATGTGCCGAAAAATCCAAATAAAAGCAAAAACGGTGCCGTCCACGTCTTTCTCATTTTTAGAGGACTTCGATCCTGTGCAACCAGGAAACCAGCTTCCCTTTTGCCAAACCCACAAAGAGAGAGAGAAAGAAACGCTTCTTCATTAGATACCACAATCTCCTCCACTAACACTTTTCTTCCTTTTCTTCTCCAATTTGTATTTTGTCTATGGACTTTTCAACTGCGCCTCTTCTCAGCACCCAAACCCTCTAGCTCAAGCTTTTATTGATTTCATTTCCAGCTCTCCCTCTTCACTTCTTACGAGTAATAATAATAATATATACACTGTTTATTTTTTTAAAAAAACAAACAAACAATTCCATGTTCCCAGGCAATGATTCTTCTTATGCCCTTATCACAACTGGGGCACTGATTTTTTTCCGTTCTCTAAATGACTTTACAATCTCCTCCCGCTAGCTTCAGTTCTTATCGAATTCTCCCTCTCCTCTGCCCATGCAAATCCTTCCATCAAACCAACTACCCGTCACTTCCTTTCTCTAAAAGGAGGAGGAAAAGACTAATCACCAACCTGACACATCAAGATTTCAGAGGAAAGTTCTTAACTTTCCATGCCTGTGTCTTCCCAAAAGACACCAGAAATAGCAATGTAAACATCGATGAGCTTTCAAAGGGAACTAAGAGGTTTGTTTTGAAGCGAATTTCTAATGACTTGGAGACCGGAGAATTATCCCAAGAGCCATCGGTTTCGAACTTCATTGGTTTTGAAGAGGATCCAATCGTGGGAAAGCTAAGGACTCAACTGGGAGCGATACGCCCGATACCATCATTTCCAATTAATAGAAATATTGTTGGGTTATTTGTGTTTTTCTTCTTTGTTGGTGTTGTTTTTGATAAGGTATGGACTTCGAGAAAGAGAGATAAAAACAACGATGTAGGGAGCCGTGGTGGGGCGTGGCCGCAAGTGCCCACCAGCTTTTCCTTGTTTCTGGAGAAGGATTTGCAGAGGAAAGAGTCCGTTGAGTGGGTTAATATGGTGTTAGGGAAGTTATGGAAGGTTTACAGAGGCGGGATTGAGGATTGGCTTATTGGGCTATTGCAACCTGTTATTGATGATTTGAAGAAGCCTGATTATGTCGAGAGGGTTCAAATCAAGCAATTCTCTCTAGGGGACGAGCCATTGTCCGTTAGGAACGTTGAGAGAAGAACTTCTCGCCGCGTTAATGATTTGCAGTAAGTTAGCTAGCTATTTGAAGCAGTTATGATAATGTTTCAGAATTTTTGTAATGAATCATGGTGGGAATCCAATGGTTAATCTGTGTAAGCTTTTGATTTATTTCTATTTCGCAAAAGCATGCTGTTAGTGGTCGGCATTCTTGCTTCCATGATCACTGGGATTCAGCTTTGGTAAGAAGCAAAGTTGATTCATGTTCTGTTTTCATGATATTCAGGTATCAAATAGGTATCAGATATACTGGTGGCGCTCGGATGCTTCTAATGCTATCGCTAAAATTTAGCATTATCCCCATTGTGTTGCCAGTCAGTGTTAGAGATTTTGACATTGATGGTGAACTCTGGGTCAAACTGCGGTTGATACCAACAGAGCCATGGGTGGGAGCTGTTTCTTGGGCTTTTGTGTCAATTCCGAAGATCAAATTTGAATTGTCGCCATTTCGTTTGTTCAATCTAATGGGTAGGTCATATATATGGTCCAAAAGGAGCTATTTCATCTATTTTACTGGTCATAAAGGAACTGTTTCATCTGTTTTATGTCTTAATCATACTTGCATTTGAATTCATTCAGCTCTAATTCACTAAGTGGTCAAGAATAAAAGTCAGCGGAAAAAATGATGGAATGCAATTAATGCATGCGTTGCTTTCTTTTCCATTATACTAGACTTGCTGGTCATTGATGGTTTCAGTTGTGAGCATGTTATAGACCTATCGAGGGGTTTTCGAGGGCATGTTGAAACTAGAGGAGCACAGGATTACCCTAAAAAATATCCCTCCTTGCATTTGGAGATGATTCTATGTTCACTCCACTGGTCGTAGTATGGTATCGAAGCAGATGTCAAGTCTTACACTTTTTGATGTTCAGAAATTTAAAAAAGAAGAAGAAAAGAATCGGGCATTGATGAATCAAATTTGTTTTTTTGGAGAAATAAAAATCAATCTTAATCGATCATTTCCACTTTAAAATAAATGCATTTAATTGACCATGTTGAAGAAGTTTATGTTGTTTCTACTTGGAGGTCTATCAGTCTGTGATGGTATTCATTATGTCCCATTTGCTTTCAGAGAATGCTTGTGCCTGAGTGATACGGAAACCTGACAAAAATGTTGGATGATTGACAAAACTGAACATGATTTGAGATTGTGGACACACTGCCAAGCTCTTCTTTTTAGTCCCTTGTGTTTATATCTTGTATTTTAATATCTGTTTCACTTGATTTTGGAAATTCTAATGCAACCTTCTTCTTCTCTCATCTTCTATGCATGCATTGGACAACACCAGCAATTCCAGTTCTCTCATTGTAAGTGGACTTTTATCGCCATCCATTTTTTAGTTTCCCTGTATGATTTTTTACTGTAATATTATTGCCTCCATGCATACTGTCTTTGAAAAGTCAACCATCGCAGAGCTTCAAACTTAATATGGTCAGATGACTTGGAATGCACTCAGATGGTATTATAGGTTTTAGAAGAGGTGGTGCACTTCAAATGATAAAGTCTGTGCATCCTGTTAATTATCATTCTCCCTGGAGCAAATGATTTGATGCTTTATTACAAATACACCTGCTTTGGAAATAGTAAATAAGTTAGTTGGATTTAGTTAACCATCCTCCGGATGCTATCCCAAATTATCTCTGGAGCTCTCATATGTCAGGAAGATTTTATTTCGTTTGATAATAACAACAGCAGAATGCATCAAAGGAGAAGGTCCATAATAGCTGCAGCATATTTTTTTACTGTCTTTACCCCCCCCCCCCCAACTTAAACGGTTCATTTCATTTTCATAGGTTTCTAACCAAACTTCTCACTGCGGATTTGCCTCGACTGTTTGTTCGTCCAAAGAAGATTGTTTTGGATTTTCAAAATGGAAAAGCGGTTGGCC